>OY992531.1:180247874-182647874 GCA_963921185.1 Dasysyrphus tricinctus | reverse complement strand
TGTCTTACCCTTGAAAATTTTAGTTCTGACAGTTTTTTAAACAACAATATGACGGAATACATCTTGTATAAAAATAACAGTTCAATATTTCGTTTGTTACTTCGAATTTAAATTTCACCTTAGCTTGGGTAGACTTATAAAGTTTTTTCTTTTTATTTTGTAAGAATGTATTTGTTTTTATATAAAACTATAACAACGGCACTTTTGTGCAAATTTTTTAAATAATG
Organism: Dasysyrphus tricinctus; assembly: GCA_963921185.1. Classification (NCBI taxonomy): domain Eukaryota; kingdom Metazoa; phylum Arthropoda; class Insecta; order Diptera; family Syrphidae; genus Dasysyrphus; species Dasysyrphus tricinctus. The sequence goes on along the minus strand of OY992531.1, from coordinate 182,647,647 downwards.
TTTTTTTATTTTGAAAGGCAGTACAACAACGATTTGCTCGTTAAAAATATTGAATTGTGGTTTAAAGTTTTTATCCACTAAGATTTAAATTTTCTATATGAAAAGTCCAACTGATCTAGAAAATTCGTGTAGGAAGAGCGATTGGTTTATTATATTATTTTAGTCAATAATTATATACATATATACATTTATTCAAAGCTATTTACAAATATTATGCTTATTTCTATAAGATTTTTTTAATTGTATTTTAATTCTTAAATAATTAAAGGATAAAATAATTAATAAATCACTGAAACAATGTAAAATAGAATTATTTATGATTCATTCGAATTTTGAATTTTAAATATCGGAACCAAACTATACATAGATATATGTATATTAAAGGTAGAATATTGCAAATGTTTTAAAAAGCTTGAAAATGGTTGTTTCGAGTGACCACTTTAAATTAAAAGATTGAGGAAAATTGGATTGGGTTGAACGGAAATGCATTTTTAAAAAATTTCATTTTTATACCCACCTTTAATGATTGTAACTTTTGCCGGCTCTACTGACTAAATATCTATTTAATCCAAAACATGTTTAAAAAGCAATTCATATTGTGACTGTTAAAGAGAGAAGAAGCTACGTAAGATAAATACCAATACATAAGCTGGGTTTTATTATCTCTGGGTATGGGTCAGGTGCGGATCCAGGAATTCAGCTTGGGGGGGGGGGGGGGGGTCATGAGATTGAAACATCATACATAATTTGAACTGAAACCTCTTGAAATATTTTAATGACATTCACATTTCACCTATAACGTCTCACAATAGCCAACAAACGGACAACACAATAGAGCTTACGGTCGCAGTGCAAACATACCCCTTAGCTATAATTATAGCGACTCTCAAACGAAAGAAGCGCCATCTGCCGGATTATAGCAGATACACCAGCTGTCAAATAAAAGCTTTTGGAAGGGAAATTATTGGGAAATTTTCCCTACGGAAAGCTCTGGAAGCAGAGACCAGAACCTTCTACTTATTTCCAGAGTTTGTCAAACAAGTATAAAAGGCACATGTTTGACCGGCAGCGACACAGTTTGTTTTTAATCGTGAATGAATAAAGTTGGTTGTAATAAAAGTGAAAAGTAAAGTTAGTGAATCAAATTCAGTGGTGAATAATAAATTGTTTTTGTTTGTAGTAAGAAAAGTAAAGTGTTTCATTTTGTGAAATAAATAAGTGGAAGTTTTGAATAAAGTAAATAAGTTTTATTAACGAACCTGAGAAAATATTACAACATATCGCCTTGAATTTTCTACATATCTGGTGATTAGAAAAAGCCCAATTTTATCATGACTTCATAACAGTTGAAGGCATGATCAGATATCTTTGCCGCTCACTACGTGACCATGCCCTAAGACTGTATCGGACTCCTGCTTAGAGTAATAGTGCACACATTTCTTGCTGCATCAATAAGATTAAGCTCCATTTCATACTTTTCAGACAATTATGAGAGTAAAAAAAAAAGTTGACAGTAACGAAAAAAAGAAATAATTCAAGTGTCAATTTGAAACGAAAAGCTAGAAATAATTGCGAATATGTGGTGAAATCCATGCCGAAAAGAAAAAACTGTTGTCAATGCAAAGAGGAAGGTATTTTCTTACATGGAATTTTTTTAAAAACTTCCTTACAAATTTGAGTACTGCACCAAGTATCTGCACATAATTTTTTTTATTAAATACAACTAAATTTGTATGGAGTTTTTCAGTGCGTTTTTCCAACATTCCGTTATAAATCCAGGTATCTGTTATAACTATTGGAATTTTATTAATTTTATTAATTATGGAACTTTTTGAAAGCCTTTTTTTCAAAATTCCATTTAAAAATCCAGGTACTGTACCAGGAGTCTGTTATAATTTTTTCTAGTAAAACAGAGTATAATGAGTTACATATAAAAGTGGCAGACATACTGATTTAGTTAAAACTGTTTTTCTTTCTGCTTTTGAAATACAGGAGAGTTTGTATGTAGTTTTTTAAAGCCCTTTTTCAAAATTCGGTTTTAAATCCAAGTACTGCAACAGATGTCTGCTTTAGTTTTGTTTTAACGAACTAGAGTATTAGGATTCACATAACGGAGAGGTGGACATACTTATGGCTTTTGTTAAAACTTTTTTATTTTATTTGAAAAGAAACAGTGAAACGTGAATGAAGATTTTTCCTTATTTTTTGTATCTCAAAATTCCGTTAAAAATCCAGGTACTGCAACTGGTGTCTGAAAATTGTTTTTGGTGGTTACATTTACTATTTTTTATTAAAATATAAAAGACCTGAAGGTATAACTGCAAGATGTACTACACCCTATGCCTGCCTTTACTATTTTTGAATAGAAACAACTTTAAAGTCTAACATAATAAAGGGGTGGACATGCTGCTATCATGTTTTGAGGTCGATTTTTTTACTTTTGTTAGTTACGCTGGGGGATTGCCCATTCCATGATCAGGAAGTCTAATAGAATGGCTCCAATTATCGTACAGAAATAATAATAATAATAATTTTAACTATATGCCTGTAAGACCTTAGGTCTTTTAAATGCAACCTGAATTGCACGGCACTAGTTAGAAAGAGTAGGAGGATAGGAAAGATTTGGCACAGTGGATTGAGATCAAGATGTTTATTAACTTATTAAATCTCACGGGTGGCGTCCAGTTAAGCTGGGAGAATGTAGAAAAGAATGCTGCCTAGAATGGGGCTCGAACCCACACCTCTAAGTTAGCAGTCAAGCACTACATCCACTGCACCATTGCCACCCGCAATATCGCAATACCGTAATTCATATGCACCATGACTGGTGAACACCCTATATTTATATATTATCAAAGAGGGTGCGCGTCCAGGGTTACCAGTAATTTTTGTAAAAATTTATTTCCTGACCATATCATTACGAAGTTAGAATTTGCTTAAGAAAATAGAAGCTAACCATTACATTAATATGCCATGGTTTTCGTATAGTTTACTAAAATATTGGAATTACCCAAAAAGTTTATCTCTGTCTTCTAATGTGTTAAATAACAAGTAAAGATTGTTCTTATTTCTTCTTTTCTCTGGAGCTCTGGATGGGGGGGGGGATCATGACCCCCCCCTAGATCCGCTACTGGTCAGGGTTGAGGTTACGATTACGGTGAAGATCAGACAGGAGAAAAAACAAATGTAGAAAAAAACTACTATATGGATGTCGAAACTTTAAATTCAATTCTTCTTAACCAGACAGATTTAAGCACAGCTGTGCAGGATTGAAAAAACACACCCTGGAAATCCAAAAGGACATATCAAATCTGAACAAACCAAATACCTTTGGTAAGGGAGTCTAATGTCATTATTCCCACAGCAGAATGCCCTAAAATGTGGCATCAAATCAGCCGATAGAGCTACGAACTTGAAATTTTGCCCGAAAGCTTTTGAGACCATTCCGAAGATATTTTTAAACTCGTCCACCTGACACGCCCACTTTTCTGGAATTGACCTAATTTTTTGTAATAGCACTTACCTTCCCCACCCACTAAAACGCCCCCTTTGATGGTAAAGGAAATCAAATTAATAACCACTTATCAATAAAAAAAAATTAATTAAATTTCTCCATTGAATACAAAATTAAACAAAAAGATTGGTACTACGCCATAAAAGTCATGTATATCATCTTCAATGTCATTATCATTATCATCAGACTCAAGCGTTTGATTCCTAGACACTTGGGGGTTTTAGCAAGTGAAGTGTTAAAAATTGGTCAACCGTAGGCACCAAAGCAAAATCCTAATATCATGAAGAGTGCAGAAAAGTAACACGTTTCTTTTTTTTGACGGAAACACAAAACATCACACATATTTATTTGACAAAAAAAATAACAATTCGGACGAACCCGGAACCCAACTAAAAGTCTACAGGTTTAAGAAAATCATCTCAATTTCACACTTGGCTCCATACCAAGATTTCAAAATTATTGGCAGACTAACTAAAATTCATACTTTATAGTAGGAAGACAAAAAACACTTTTTTTAGTCAACAGGGAAAAAATCAAGCTTCAACTAATCTGCACTGCAATGAATCAGAAGTCTAAAAGGAAGGAGTTGATTAACCTACCATAAATGCTGAAGAGTGGCTTCAGTTTCTGGCCAATTATCAAAATTCAACAGAGGATTTTAAATATAACAATTTCCAGAGTCTTCAACGACTTCTATGCTCATCAAAGTGCAAGACTTTCCAGATGTGTTATAGACGAACTCAACTTTTACTTTGGAAGGCCGTGCGTAACCAAAAGCAGAAGATTCAGAAATTCCCGTGATGACTGAGAACGAAGTGGACCAGATCCTCGCCTTTTCTACACAGGTTATCGTCGAACACAAACTGAACAACTCTTCAATTTTGGATCAATTGGTTTGAAAACAAGCAGTACGAGTGGGCAAAACATTCAAAAACAATTGCCACATATTCTTAAATCACTGATTTCTCAAAATGGTTGTGCCAACTTAAAGTTTTCACAGTTATGGCATAAAATTTCACATTGGAACCATCCGCAGCAGTCAGCCTTCAAATAAGAGGTGAAGGTGAGTCAACTTTTTTTATAATCGCAAATTGTCCCACAGTTCGCAACTTGAATCCAGCCGACACCACACCCACAACCGCATAGCAAAGCATTTTGAAAACGGTTTGCCATGGAAGAGTATGGCCAAAAAACGTTTGTTAGGAGTAGAGGAAAATATGAGCTTCTTAAACCCAAAATTTGTTACAGAATATAAAAATGAAACGACAAAATACATATATCAAGAAAATATACGCCATAAAACTACAACAACACGAACTCGAGGATAAGATTTAGACAATTAGGTATTTGCCACACTTTGCCGTGTAGAAACCGCACAATATTTATATCATACGGAAACAGGTACCGATCCCACGATATACAAAAACAAGGTATGCTCATTGAAAAAACCAAATTCGCGATTTTGATTCGGCGTGACGTCACAATCATCTGCGAGTTTGACAAGTGGGGTTGTTTATTGGAAGATTTCAATTGGATTTTAATAATGTGTGTTTTCACTTAAGAATATTAACTTTTAAAATTTGAAAATGGTTGTTTGTGCTGTTTTGGGATGTAATAATTCCAGTTAAGGAAAAACATTGTGAAAAAATTAAAAGTTCATTGTTTCCCGAAGGATGCAAAAGTGTGTAAATTGTGGATTAATGCTTGTGGAAATAAACACAATTGTTCTTTAAAACACAGTCGTATTTGCTCAGAACATTTTGTTGAGAGTGCAGAGAGAAAAAAAGGATCGCTAGTGAATGTGCAATACAACTGCAGTAAGGAACTGAAAATTATGGAGTTGGAAAAGGATGTCAGCAGATTGAAAAACAACCTAAAGAGGAAGAACCAGCAGGCACAAAAGAATTGAGGCCTTGAGGACAACTTTGAGGACATCCATAAGAGGAGTTTTTACATCTACTCAAGCCGACCAATTGCAACATCCTACCAAGAAAGTACGATGGAAAGCTGATGATATTTCTTCGGCAATGTCCCTATATTCTACTGGTGCCAGATCCTACAGACTACTTCGAAAACGAAACTTCCCCTTACCTGCCCCTTCAACTTTGAGTAGATGGGCTAGGCAAATTGAAATCAAACCAGGTATTACATAAAATAATTCAATTGATGTCTAGATGGGACTACGACCAAAATGGTTATGTGTGCTGTCTTTTGACGAAGTTAAAATCAAGTCAATCTATGAATGCGACAAGGCTAATGACATTGCTATGTGTCCCAAAAAAATATGCCCAAGTTATCATGATAAGAGGGCTGGTCAAAAACTGGAAGCAAGTTGTCTACTATGACCGTGATGCACCCATGATAAAAGAAGATGCTATTGAGTACCTCGCAGGATTCCTTATTAAAAAGTGTAAAGTGTCGAACCACTCAAATTCTTCCAGCAGGTTTACGTGGTTGGAAGAAAAGTCGGAAGGTGGAACGACTATTTTTTAAGTGTAGACTGTATTTTAGAATTAAGCACTTAAAAAAAATCATATGATAGTAATAATAATAATAAATTAAGTGATGTCAACTGTAAAAATAGAAAAATAATAAAAAAAATCCAATGAAATAAAAATTTTTTTTTCTATCTTGTATCCATCTATAAAAACACAATGAGCATACCTTGTTTCGGTATATTGTGTACCGATTCTTTTATGAATCAAATAAGGGTTAAACACTTAATGTGGAAAGACAAAAGGAATCATGAGCCTTATTTCTCGGAAGGCCTCAATTTGTTGTAGAAAGAAGGGAGCGATCTCTCATTAACGAATGCAATACACCACCAAACATAGAGTCGAAGTAAAAAATAAATATCCGATATGTTAAGGCATTATACACCGGAGAAAATCACCATAATCAGCACCGATCTGGGCAGTGCTCGTCCCGAAAAAAATGGATGAATCAAATGAAAAAAAATGTCGTTGGCCCATCGTCAGCAAGATGGACTAATGCAAAATTGCTCGTCGAATTGCGAGCTGAGGAGCGAGAATTGTATCGCAGTTTTTTGCGTATGGTTTCTGGTCGGTAGGATAATTAAATAATTATAATTATCCAGTGACACGAACCGTACCTACCATAAGTGACACTAATACGAAAAAAAAGAAAGATTGAATTGTGAGTGTAGTGAAAATTGTAAAGTAAAGCAGTGAACCCAATAATAAAATCGTGTAAGATTAAGTTGTGGTTGCTTATACTAAATATATTGATAAACACGAAAAGTGTAAAACAATAACTAAAAACAATTAATATTGATAAACACGAAAAGTGTAGAACAATAATTAAAAACAATTAATGTTGACAAGGAGTCAATCAAAAACTAAACAATTCGACGTAAATCGTAGCCTAGAAGAAGTCAAAATGGAACAACTCCAAGAACAGATTAGACAAAGACAGGAATAGATTATGTTGAGGGAACAACAATCGGAACAGCTTAACACAGCTTTCAAAAACCTCCAAGCCAGAGAAACAGCCCGACTCGACATGGAAAGAGTATCAAGAGAAGTAAAGCATATGACTACGTTCACCGGGACACTGTCAACAGCTTTATAAATAATGTTGAATATTACATTGGGGATACGACAAGCCTAACGTTAAGGAAATACATGGTGAGTACAATCTACAATGAGAAAATACAAGGACGAGCGAAGGAAATACTAATCAACCTACCAGATGCAGGGAACTGGGACGAAATTAAAAGACAGTTGAAGTTGCACTATAAGCCGGACGTAGAACCCAGCCAGATTTACAGGATGGTAAACAGCCTCAAAGTAAATACACTCTTCATGACAATATTCCTATCTCTGGTGCTAACACTAGCTAAAGGAAGACTTAGGTACAATCAACGACATAAAGGAACAGAACGGTTTTACTGAAATAAAAATAAACAATGCAGACGTAATGACAAAAACAGACATCATTGTTCACGTAGTGAGCCCACAGGAAATCTTAAATATTTTAGACAACATTTCAACAAATATACAACGACTGGATATAGAACACAATAAAAAGGTTACGATTAATAAATTGTATTTGTGTTTAATTTTTTTTTAAAAGCTTATCGGAACGCAAAAACATATTAATCGTGAGCATTTTAGCGGGAGAGTGGCTTGTATCGACTCTACGATACAAGATACATAAAATGTCTGCAAATGAAAAAAAATTGACAGATGTCATTGAATAGCACATCTGACAATTTTAAATGAGTCTGACACCATTTAACGTGATGAACGGTTATAGCCGTAGATGTTCATAAACAATCATCTATTGATTCTAAGGAATCACTCAGTACAAACTACAGATAGCATAAACAATCATTTATTGATTCTAAGGAATCACTTAATACAAATAGCATAAACAATCACTACTTGATTCTAAGGAATCTCTTAGTGCAAACTATAGATAGCATAAACAATCATTTCCGTTGACCCTTTCGTGAGAACTTCTTGTCCCATATAATGTAAGCAAATATTTGCTTAACTACATTTCGATAGTAAGATTGATTCGTCACCAAGATCCCGTTGTATCTTGCACGAATCAATGTATTTCTTTCGGCTATAAATAGCCCCACTTAGGGCCAGTTTTTCAGTGCGAGATCATCCTAGTCTCGGGGTTAAACCGGAGTTAACTCAAAAATCGTGGTTTTCAGTCAATTGAAATCGAAAGTTAACTCCGAGTTAACTCGTCTAATTTGGTGAGTTAGCTCAGACACCAAATTGAGGGTCTTTTTAGTACTGGTGCCATCTCGATTTCGATATTGAAAGTTATTGCCAGGGCAATTCGTTGTGGCGCCATCTCTATTCCTACGCGTAAAAGGCGTAGAAGGGTGATATCCATAGTGTCGCACATCGTTGGCCTCAGAATTTTGACAGCTGAAAGATAAAGTTAATCCTACACTGAAAAACTGTTCCTGAGTTAACTCAGGGTTAATTTATTTTCAGGATTAGCTAACTCTGATTTAACTCAGAGTAAAGCCTGAACTGAAAAACTGGCCTTTAAAGTAATTAAAAGTTAGTTCCTTATAGCAGTTCGTGAGTTCCATTGCTCCATATCTCGGTTCGTCAATTCTATTGTTCTCGCTCGGTCTAGTTAATTAAATATTAGTAACATATCAAATACATATTAAAGATTACTAAACATAAATAAAGAAATAATACAAATATTAGTAACATTTTAAATACATATTAAAGATTACTAAACATTAATAAAGTATTAAGAAATAATAAAGATATTAGCAACATATTAAATACATACTAAAGATTACTTAACATTAATAAAGTATTACGAAATAATAGAAGAAAGTGTTTTACTGTGAAAGAAGAAAACTCCCAGTGGCCGGGAGTACAAAGTGATTTTTTTCGTAATTAACGAAACCAAAAAGAAAATAACTGGCGCAGTCGGAAACGGGCTCTCGTAATGCACTACCTGTATTGTTAAATAAATTAATTAATTAAAACAAAAAAAAAAGAACCCACAACAACCTGCAAAACCTAAAGATGAAAATTAAAATAAGACAAATTTTATGTAGTTACCAATAAATAAGAATAAATAATTACACAGGTTTACAAATATCGGCTAACTTTTCGACAAGTGGAAGTAAGAGTTGTTCTAAGGGTAATTTTTTACGCTGAACTTAAATCTATTATCCGTTGTTCGCCATCAGCTCTGGTTTTCAAGATATTACCGTTAGAAAGTGCCAAAAACCGGTTTTTCGACACTTTTGGGGTTATTTAACTATGCGAATTAATGTTAATTGTTTTGAATTGTTCAGATTTCTAAATGTACTAATCTTAATCTTCAATTCAAAATTCAGCTTTAACCGTTCCAATATCTCTTTTACTTTTTGAGAGATATTAAATTAGTTATTAGTTCTCATATGACTACATATAATTTTAAAAATGCTTTCTCTTTGGCTTACGTCGTTTTCTACAGGAGCAGGTAAAATATGTTCAAAAAAAGATTTTTTAGTGTAGATTTCAAATCTGAAATCCATTTTTTGCTATCAGCTCAACTTTTGGAAATAACTTAAAAAATCACCCGTTTTTGACCACAGTTTTTTTTTTTATTTGAAAGAACTGCGCGGTCTATATAAATTTTAGTCCGTTTGACGTACAAGAAACTAACAATAGTCACTTAACGTACCATCATCCCAAAAAGAAGAAAGAAGAAGAAAGGGAAAAGAAAGAAAAAAAAAGAAACATTTTAATTAAGTTTTTGCATAACATTGATTTTTCACCCTTTTTGTCAAAATGAATTTTTTGAAGACCCCCGACCTACTTAAAAATTTGCCAGAGTTTTCTGGAAAATCCAACGAATTGGATAATTTTATAAAATCAGTCGATCTACTGTGGAACGCACTAAAAACCGTAGAAAATGCTCCCTTGCAAATATGGGCGCAAGTTCTAAAAAATAAAATCAAGGATAAAGCATCGGATAGGCTTCGCTTATATGGAGACCCTGATACCTGGGAAGGTAAAAAAGAAATTTTATACCGACACTTTCATGATCATAGAGACGAAAGAAGTCTGTATCATCAATTAAATTTAATTAGGAAAATAGGTAGTTTGTCAAGATATTACGATGATATCCTCGAGATCATCACAGCGCTTAACGCGCGAGTTAGGCTAAATGAAGACGATGTAGTTTGTAGGTAGTTTGTCAAGATATTACGATGATATCCTCGAGATCATCACAGCTCTTAACGCACGAGTTAGGCTAAATGAAGACGATGTTGATGTACGTACCAGAATGATACTTAGAAATATAAGAGAAGGTTTAGATACTTTCATAAAGGGACTAAGAGACCCTTTTAGAACCATGTCAAGAGATCCGGAAAGCCTGGAGCAGGTATACGAAATAACGCTAACTTTAGCGGAATCTGGTAGATTTGCCAATTCACAGAACAACAACAACAGTAATGGGTATAATAACATCTACCAAAACAGATATAACAATAATCAAAATAATAACAATAATCAAAATTATTACAATAATCGAAATACAACAATAATTTAAATAGAAATAATAATTTCAATAACAACGGTAACGATAATAGAAATAATAATCTCAACAACCAAAATAATAACTTTATTAACAGAAACAATTTTGATAAGAATTCCTTTAGATATAGGAATAATTCTGGTCAATATGCCCAGCAAAGATCAGTTAATAGGGTAATTCCAATGGAAATAGATCCAAATCCTCCCACCATTCAAAGAGGGTTGAATACAAACTATAGAAATAACAGAAATGAAATATACTGTCAGGAGAGTTTTCGGCCAGAAGCCTCGGGTTAAGCACACTTCCATATGTTGAAGTTAAAATTAATAAAAATAAAAACTTAAAAATGTTAATTGATACTGGATCTTCAAGTTCAATACTTAGTCCAGAATATATAAATAAGGAAAGAATAATAGATAAAGACCCTAGAGTAGCGATTTCGTTTAGCGGTAAGGCAATAATTAATCGAAAAGTCGAAATGACTTTATTTAAAGAATCTGGACTAGATTACGCAACAGTAACATTTTATTTGTACAAATTTCACAATTATTTCGTTGGCATAGTAGGAAACGACATATTAAGTAAACAAAGAATAAACGTAGATTATAAAAAAGGGATACTTACGAGGGGAACGAATAAAATAAAATGACAATTTAAACCTATAATTAAGACATATGAATACGACCTAGAACCAGGACAAATTATTTGCACAGAAGTCCTCGTGGATAAAAAACGTGGCGACATACAAATATTAGAACGAAACCTAGGCGATGTTGAAGTTTTTGACGACACACATATACTGTTCTAAGAAATGGTTGGCAAAGTTAATGTTGAAAAACCAAATGAACCACCCTCTAATTTTTAGAGTTCGACAGCCATTGAAAGCCAAACGGCTTAACGATCTGGAGAGCGATTTCTGTCTAGCAGTAGAAAACTCACTGGATGTCAACTTAGCGATTAACCGGTTTCCTAATATAATATCAAATAAGGAACTAAAAATGACAGCAATATAAATAATACCCAAAGGGCAGGCAAAAAGCCATATAATAATAATGATAATAATGAAGGTATAAATCCTTTTGTCAAAAAGACAGACACAAAGCCAAATACTAAGAATTTTGAATCAATAAACAGTATACTCGGTTTAGAACCCAGATGGATGAGTAGTACTAGTATAGTATAAGTAGTACCGGAACGGTCGAGACCCAATTCAAGGAAATTAGGCCAAATTACCGATGTTGCAGTATCGAAGTTACCGAGAAACTTAATAAAAACGAAAGAGTTAAGGAAAATAAAGGTAAAAAACCTTATGTCATAGCGACTTGCCAAAAGCCAGAAATAAATAAAAAAGTAATTGAAGAAGAAAGTGAAATTTTAAATAAAAATACTTACGTCATAGAGACAGGTGAAAACATAGAAATAAATAAAAGTAAAAATAAGAACAAAAAGTTAATCAGATTAGAACTCAAAAATGGAGAAGTTAGTAGGGATACCAAAAAGGTAAAAATGAAATAGAAGTAGATGAAATAAATTTTTCCGGACTGGAACAGATAAATAATGTTAATGATATTACATCATAAATTGATATAAGCCACCTAATTAATGAGAGAAAAGACGAATTAATAGATATTCTAACAGAATATGCAGATGTATTCAAGAGAGAGGGACAAAATCTTACTTTTACAAACAAAGTAAAGCACGAAATAAAGACTACGGATGAACGTCCGGTATATGTAAAAAATTATAGACACCCTAATGCACATTAAGAAGAAATCCAAAAACAGATAAAAGAAATGTTAGAGTGAGGAATAATTAGGCCAAGTAGTTCACCATGGTCTTCACCAGTTTGGATAGTACCCAAAAAAGATGATTCGTCAGGAAATAAAAAATGGCGTTTAGTTATAGATTACAGAATGTTAGAAGTTAATGAAAAAACTATAGACGATAGGTACCCAATTCCAAATATACAAGAAATATTAGAGATGTTAGGCAAATGTTCGCATTTCACAACTCTAGATCTCGCATCAGGATTTCAACCGATTGAAGTAGATACCCGAGATATAAAGAAAACAGCATTTACAGTTAACAATGGTCATCACGAAATTACCAGAATGCCGTTTGGTTTAAAGAACGCCCCCGTTCAAATGTCAACGCCTAATGGACAAAATTTTAAAAGATTTAATAAATGTTATATTCTTTATTTAAATGGATGATATAATGATATTTTCCCAAAATTTATCTGAACATATTCAGAACTTACAAAAAGTTTTCGAAGCATTGAGAGGTGCTAATTTAAAAATTCAAATTGAAAAAAGTAAATTTCTTAAGGAAGAAGTAGATTTCCTAGGACACGTGGTAACAAAAGATGGTATAAGACCTAGTCCAAAAAAAATAAAAGCAGTTGAGAAATATCCAATACCGAAAAATCAGAAACGAATAAAACAATTTTTAGGATTATTAGGATATTACAGAAGATTTATAAAGGATTTCGCAAAAATGAAAAAAACAAAAATCAAAAATTTGACATAAGTAATGAAAAATATGCTAAATGTTTTAGGGATTCTACAAGTATGCTCACATCAAACCAATTTTATCTTACCCAGATTCTAGGAAGCAAATTATTTTAAATTTTAAGTACAGACGCATCTAGTTATGCTATAGGGGCTGTGCTATCTCAAATCCAAGAAGGACTGGAACATCCTTTATGTTACGCAAGTAGAACCTTGAACAGCCACGAGAAAAATGATTCAACTATAGAAAAGGAACTATTGGCAATAGTTTGGCCAACTAAATATTTCAGGTCATACCTTTACGGTACAAAATTCAAAATACAAACAGACCATAAACCTTTGAAATGGCTTATGAACTTAAAAGAGCCAAACAGGAAACTCGTCAGATGGAAATTACAAATTGTAATACCGTAATAATTAATATGATATGAAAATTGACTCATGTAAAGTGCAAAATGTAAACGTCCTATTATTTTGGGCGATCGTCTTGAGCTGTCAAAAAGAACCCGAACTATTCAACCAATGAGATCGCTCGTTCTATCGCCCAATAGGATAGCTCGTTGTATTTGATTTGAATAAAAATAAAATAACGACTGACTCACTCTTAAATTAAAAGTCGATAAGTAAAGTTCTATTATTCCTTTTGATATATTCTTTCCTGTTTTATAAAGATAAGTAACGAAAAAATATAAAGCATTTTATAAAATAAAGAGTGTTTTAATTTTTGCAAGTATTAAAACATCAGGTGTGGGGTATATTCACCTTTAAAAAGAAAAACACAATATAAAACAGAAAATAAAACAATTTTTGCACCATGGCCGACCAACACAAGACAAAGGGGGAGATGATAGAAGCGCTAAAAGGCGCAGGCATTGATGTGCCTCTGACAATCAGTCTCCCCCGGTTGAAGCAGATGTATCAAAACCTATACGTTATAGCTGCTGACCCATCAAACGCTGACGATGCCGCTGCCAAAACTCTCCCAACTGGAGAAGCCGATGACGAAGTATATGCTGACGCCCAACAGAGAGCAGAAGTTAAAGATCCATCCGAGGAGCCTGCTGTAAATGAGGAAACCGAGGCCGAACTCGACCACAAATTAATGCTCCTACGCAAACGCCACGAAGTCCTTATACTGCAGCAATCGATAGCCAGATTGGAGCAAGCTGAGGCACAACCTACACTATTTGCTACACAAAATTCTACGCCATCTGTAGCGTCAACATCTCGACTGACTTTTCGAGACATCGAACATGCCATCGTTAAGTTTGATGGCGAATCCAGGGCCACAATGTGCACGACTTTTTGAGAAATTTCGAGAGAGTCATGAATATGGTTGGCGCAGATGACCTATTCCGCTACACGTCTTTGTGTAATTCTTTGATTGGCACTGCTAGGCTGCTCCTCAGCAAGGATGCACTCGATTATGGTGAACTGAAGGCAATGCTCCTGAAAGAGTTTGGTCGTGCAATTGGCCGCAACGAAATATACCAGATGCTTATGAAGCACAAGTGGAACAAGAAGGACAACATTCGCCGGTACGTATTAGAAATGGAAAATATGGCCGCCCGCTGCAACTTTATTGACGAATTTGAACTGATTGGTTTCATCATCGACGGAATGCAAGACACTTCACTTCCTAATGAACGCACGAACGATGGATCAGTTCAAAAATTCCTTGGATCTGTACGAGCAGCGGCGTTCCAATCGACTTGCTGCTAAACCCGATGTCACCGCTGCCACTATAAGACAAAAACCACCGACGACCAAAAGCAATATAAAAGCTGACGCAACCGATGCAAAAGAAGTCCGTTGCTACAACTGCACGCAGATGGGACATTACCAGAGCAAATGCCCGTATGAAAAGCGACCAGACGGTAGCTTTTTCCGCTGCTGGAAGACTGGACATGACCACCGAAGCTGTCCCAACCCGAAGAAAATGTTGAAGACAGTAAAAAATACCGCCGCTGCTGTTGCCGATGCCACTGATGAACGAAGCCACCCTAGTTGTCAAGACGATGAAGATCTTGACGATTTTCGAAGTGCTGTAGATGCTATTAATTTGGTAAGTGTTGCCTACTGTAGTAATAAAGTTAAGCGCAGAGAATTTAAGAAAGGTTTATCTCTTTTTGACACTGGTAGTCCAACTAACTTCATACGCAAATCTGATGTGCCGACGCCGAATAATATTTCGAATATTGCTGTCAAGTCAAAATATACCGGTCTTGGAAAACAAAAACTGATGACATACGGGACAATCAAAGCCGAAATAAAATTGCCGATGACCTGTTAGCAAAAAATATTATTAGGCCAAGTGCTTCCCCGTACGCATCTGCAATAGTCTTAGTAAAAAAGAAGAACGGTGAAATTCGATGATGTGTGGACTATCGTCCGTTAAATAAATTGACCGTAAGAGACAATTACCCATTGCCTCTAATTGAAGATTGTATAGAGTACTTAGGGGGAAAAAATTATTTTACGACTCTCGATTTACGAAATGGATTTTTCCATGTAAAAATGGCACCTAGTTCCATAAAGTATACGGCTTTTGTCACACCGTATGGTCAGTTTGAGTATATGCGTATGGTTACATTATCAGAACACCCTCACATAATTTTGTAATAATATTAAACACCCTATGATAATGAAGAAAGATACAAAGTATCTTTCCATATACCAAATGTAATGCTCACACAATGATTCATAATTTCATCTCATAGCGAATGACGATATCCGATATTATAAATATAAAACTGCATATCAACACATTTTGCCTTCAGTAACTTGTGTGCACAAAGCATCTTTAATAATTCCAATAGAATTCTTGTGTCAGCAATTTTATTAAACAAAGAGCAGCATATGATCTTCAATCATATTGCTGAGTAAACAAATATGAAGTATAAAAGGGTTTCTTCGATCACTTAGTAGTTTAGTTCTAATTAGTATTCCAACGTATAGCTGAAGATTTCCCCCCACCAGTGGTAAGGGATCTGAAGCTCATAATAAATTTATATTATTAAAAAATCACTAGTGTTTTATTTGATGGTGGTATTCTCACAAGAGAATACAATATATATATATTTTTTTTGTTAACGAAACGAACCGTAAACAAAACTGTATGCCCTTCGGCTTGAAGAATGCGCCGGCTGTTTTTCAGAGGTACATTCATAACATTTTTAGAGACTTGATTGATGATGGTTTAATTATCATCTATATGGATGACATCATTGCAGGGACAGTTGATTTCGAATCACATTTGCATTTAGTGGCTAAAGTTTTACTACGAATGAAGGAAAGTGGTTTAGAACTGAGGTTGAATAAATGTAAATTTGGCTACAATGATATAGAATATTTTATTTAAGATACCGCGTGAACTCAGGAGGAATATGTCCAAGTGACTCACATGTAGAAGCCATTCGGGATTACCCAGTGCCGTCAAATCAGAGAGAAGTAAAAGCGTGCTTGGGTTTGTTTTCTTATTTTAGAAAGCTCATTCCAAATTATGCAAGAATCGCCAAGCCCTTACAACAACTAACTCATGATGGGGTCCAATCTGTTTTCACTGATGTATGTGAGCAAATCTTTAAATAGCTTAAGAGAAGACTGTCTCTGGCACCGGTTCTTTCGGTGCTGTGCTTTTGCAGCGACAATCTGATGGAAAACTCCATCCAGTGATGTATTTCTCTAAAGCCACAACGGCCTCCGAAGCGCGGTGTCACAGCTTCGAATTAGAGACATTGGCACTTATATATTCCCTACGACGTTTTGATGTCTATTTAGACAAAATCCCGTTCAAAATCGTTACGGATTGCAACTTGTTGATAATGACGCTTAAAAAAAAACCACTTAATAGAAAAATTGGCCGCTGGGCGTTAGAGTTAGAGAATTATAATTATACAATCCAGCATCGGGAGGGGTGTAAATACGGGTCACGTTGATGCATTGAGTCGCTGTCATACCGCTGGAACTACTCATCCGTTAGGATCCTTATGTGGTGCCATAAGCAAAAATTTTGAAATTCCCGATTGTCATTTTAGCGTAGTACATGCTGTAGATTCTGTTGAGATAGATTTTCAAATTCAAATTACTCAAAATCGCGATAAGACTATAAAACAGCTGCGAGAACAGTTAGAGAAAGAAGCGGTAATAGGTTACGATCTAGTGGATGGATTAGTTCTTAGGAAAAATAATGCTGGAGTATTGCAACTATTCGTTCCAAACGAGATGGAGGGCAATGTGATTAGGTTAGTTCACGAAAAAATCGGTCACTTAGGCGCTGGGAAGACATGCGATCAGTTGAAGAAAAATTATTGGTTCCCAAAAATGAAGGAGAAAGTTGAAAAGTTTATACAAAATTGTATTCGCTGTATAATGTGCTCAGCTCCTACTCGTATAACTGAGCATAATTTGTATAGTATCCCTAAAGAACCGGTCCCATTCGATACTATACACTTGGATCATTTTGGCCCCTTGCCGTCTATAAATTCGAAGCGTAAACATATTCTAGTAGTCATCGATGCCTTTACGAAGTATGTGCGGTTGTACGCAGTTAATTCCACGAGTACTAGAGAAGTTAAAGCTTGCCTGGACAAACACTTAAGCTATTATAGCCGTCCAAGACGTGTCATAACAGACCGAGGTTCGTGTTTCACATCCCTTGAATTTGATGCTTACCTGTTGGAGCATAAGATAACTCACGTTAAAGTAGCTGTCGCGTCTCCACAAGCAAACGGGCAAGTGGAACGTGTAAACAGAGTCATTAAGTTTATGCTTAGTAAAATAAGTGAGCCGGTAAGACACGCTAACTGGTCTGTTATGTTAAGTCGTGTTGAATATAGTTTAAATAACACCATACACTCCACTACAAAACAGACGCCAAGTAAATTGCTGTTCGGTGTAGAGTAAAGAGGTGAATTAGTTGATGACTTGACAAAATATCTTGAAGAGAAACAAGTTGCAACTTCAGAACGTGACTTGGAAGGGATGAGAGCATCTGCCTCGGACGCTATTATTAAATCACATATAGTTTGAACTACTTTCTAACACGAAGTAAACCCGCAAAGACGTACTCCGAAGGCGATTTTGTTGTAATACGTAATGTAGACACGGTCGTCGGTGCCAATAAAAAATTTATACCGAAGTACCGCGGACCGTACCTTGTCCATAAGGTTCTGCCACATGACCGGTATGTCATTAGAGATATAGAAAATTACCAGATCACCCAAATTCCCTACGATGGCGTCGTTGAGGCTTCGCGTATGAGAAAATGGATGACAGATGGTAGTGCACTGAATGATCCGACGCAACTTTATGTGGGCAACACTTTTTAGAATCTTAGTAGTTTTAAGGATAATAAAATTAATTTGATCGAGGTCGATTTTGGTGTCAGATCGGCCGAGTTGTAATACCATAATAATTAATATGATATGAAAATTGACTCATGTAAAATGCAAAATGTAAACGTCCTATTATTTTGGGCGATCGTCTCGAGCTGTCAAAAAGAACCCGAACTATTCAACCAATGAGATCGCTCGTTGTATTTGATTTGAATAAAAATAAAATAACGACTGACTCACTCTTAAAGTAAAAGTCGATAAGTAAAGTTCTATTATTCCTTTTGATATATTCTTTCCTGTTTTATTAAGATAACTAACGAAAAAATATGAAGCATTTTATAAAATAAAGATTGTTTTAATTTTTGCAAGTATTAAAAAATGGAGGAATTTGATTATGAAAACACTATAAACCATAAAAAATAAACAGTAATGCAGACGCTTTAAGTAGAATACCTATTGAAATAAATAACGACGAAGTTATAACAACTGACGCTACAATTCATAGCGCTGGCGAAGATGACCATGGATACATCCCAGTTTCGGAATCCCCATTGAATTTATTTAAAAATCAATATATTATAGAAAAGTTAAGAAGTGGTGCTAACCAAATTAGAACTAGAAACATTTTTAATAAAACTAGGAAAATAATAAAATATAAAAGTTTTACGGAAACAGATATAATTCAAATTATAAAAAATCATTTTAACCCAAAGAGTACCAATGCTATATACGTAGAAGATCTTCAATTATACCTTCAAATACAAGATGTATTTAAAAATCATTTCCTTAGATCGAAACGATTTAAAGTACTTTAATGTACACAAATTTTAAAGGACATTGAAAGCGAGCAAGAGCATGATGAAATTAGAGTAAATTCCCATAAGTTAAACAATCATAGAGGTATTACAGAATCCTTTGAACGCATTAGAAGAGAATACTATTTCCCAAATATTAAAGAAAAACTTACTAAGTACATAAATAATTGCGAGATTTGTCAAATCGAAAAATACGATAGGAGTCCTTCGAAACCAAAATTTGAAATTTGAAAATACGGAATCATCTAAGAACCCACTGGATATAATTCATGTAGACATATTCTTTTTACAAAAAGGTAAACCCATAATAACGATAATAGATAAATTCAGTAGATATGCACAAGCATACGAACTGCAATCAAGAAATTCGATACATTTAAAAAACACTATACTTAAATACATATAAGCACATTTGGAAAACCAAAACTTATGGTTATAAACCAGGAAAAAGCAGCAACCTCAATAGATTTCCAAGAATTTTTAAGAAATGAAAGAATAGATTTACATTTCACAACAATTAGTAATTCAAATTCCAATTCTCAATTCTCAACACTGTTAGAACACTTGAGAATATTAAAAAATCATAATAGGGTCAGAATTTCCCAAACGGGCCACCAAAATAGGATGGTCGTTATATTTTTCACATTTTTTACATTATATACATAATAGCTTTGTTCATTGTTTACTCAAATCTAAAAAGAATTTTGAGAAAAAAAATTTGTACAAGGTTTTAATGACAGTCAAAGTTTTTAATAGCAGTTTTTAGTAATGATTCTTAAAACTTCATATCTTCTGATCAAAAGAACCGATTAAGATGATTTAAACGGGATTGGAATTGTACCTAATGTATTTATATTTATGTGTAATTTTTTTCAAAAAATAAATTTTACCTATTTTTTTTTTATTTCATTGTTTATAACAAATGAGTAATTAATTGTGTTCTGCGCCTCTTTTTAAGACAAGAAAAAACTGCATAAACTTCATTTCATTCTTAAAAATACTCCGTTGATAAAAAAATGGATCGCAAATAGGAGCGAGCGAAGATATTTGACTTTGAACGTGCCCACCTCAGCCACTTAAGCTAAAAAGAAATACTTAAAATCGTTTTTTTTATATATACAAATTTCAATTTATTTAACTTTTCATTCATTAAATTTCAATTTGATGCCAAATGCTCTCGTTAATAATTGAAAGTATCTTACAAATAATAAATTTTGACTACATGGCTTGTTGAAAGGAATAATATTTTCGTTTTTTTTTTTTATATAGCTATGGCTTTGGACAAACGAGTTTTTAAAATGTCTTGTTCGCTTTCATACTCTAAGGTGCAAAAATCAAAAGAAATTTATTTAAAAAAACGTTATTTGGGCACCTTCTGGTCTCTGCAAGCTTGCTCGATACGCGTTTCTTTTAACAGTTCCACCAATTCCATCACAGGCTCCCTTGCCATGTGACGTAGCGTAAAAATTCAAATGTACATTGATTCCAGTTGTTTTTTGAAGGTAGTTCATATTAATAAAATTAGATTTATTTTTATATTGCGATGAGTTAACACCATACCATAAGCGTTAACAATACATAAACATCCTATCGGATGCTATAAAATAAATACAATTTTAAAAGGTAATTGCGACCTTTACTCCAAAATGCGTTTCGCCCAGGCATGGTGGTGGGCTCATCAGTTAGATGCCACCATACCCAATCTAAGACCCATTGTTTAGTCGATGGTTGTAATAATAAGCTTAATGCGTTCAACTCCTTAGATTTACATTTTAACTATTTTATGAACGCACCCGTCCCATCACCATCAATGAGCAGGCAGGCAACATAAAATGTGCCTTGTGCCAACAAATTATATTATTCTGGTTGTAGCCATCAAGTGAAGTCGACGTGAATAATAAAACTATAAAAATAACATAAAGTGTTTTTGTTTAATTATAATATCCAGTACAAATAGTTTTAACCATAAATAGTTGATAGACACATTTCATATCTCCCCTGGATATTACATGGTGTCAGAAGTTTAAAATAATAATAATAATTTGCAAATAAATCGCCGCCATTTTATAGCAATGGCAAAACAACGCGCAATTGATGAACTGGAATGTTCCAACCTAAACAAAGAGTGGCCTTCATGGAAAAATGAATTTCTAATGTATATGATGGCCACTGGGAAAATGGAGGAAGCCGAGACGAAAAAAATTGCAACGTTTCTCTGGCTAGTTGGACGACAAGCAAGGGAAATATATAACACCCTATTCCCAAATGACGGGAGTACAAATGGAATTTTGGGTATACAAGATGGCGTCCGACCACCACCAGTGGATGGTGCTATTCAGCCACAAGGAGAACCCAGACAGCTGCGGACATTGAATGAAATCATAACGGCGTTTGATGGATATTGCATCCCCAAAATAAACACGACAATGGAGTCGTACAAATTCAATAACATCGTCCAAAAGGAAAAACAACCCTTTTCAGAACTTGAGACGGAAATACGGAAGCAAATACAGGTGTGTGGGTTCAGCTGCCGATGTGAATGTGGCAACCTATTGTCCTACGAGGAACGCAAGCTGCAGGACAGAATAATTATTGGTGTCCACGATAAAAAGCTCCAGTTAAAATTATTAGATGACAAAAATGACTCGTTGGCAAAGATAATAGAGTCGTGCAAGACTTATGAAGCAGCCACTGCCAACAAAGTCTTGTTGAATCAACATATATGCAGTCAAACGTCAGCAGCATTCAGAACAGTACATCGGAGGAGTCAGTGGATGCAATAATGCGCCGATGCTATAATTGTGGAGGGGAATTCTCGCCATCTCATCTAAGAACTTGCAAAGCGAATGAAGTCATTTGTCGCCTGTGTGGACGGAAGGGGCACTTCTCCAAATTTTGTAAGTCAAAGGGAAATCAACAATCGGACAACAAATACAACAACTCGGACAACAAAGGGAATCGAAAACCGGATAACAATAAAGGAAAGCAGGTACAACATTCTTTGAATTGGGCTAATGAAGGTAAGGTTTATAAAATCATTGATGGTGATGTAGAATCTAAGATAAAAAATATTTTTAGAATAAACTCAGATTCCGTTAAAAAAAACAAGATGCGATGGTATAAGGAATACGAAATTAAAAACAATAATGTCCAATTTAAACTGGACACTGGTTCAGACGTAAACTGTATTCCAATAAATGTAATAAAAAAACTTAAAATAAAGTTAGAAAATCAAAGTAAAAATCAAAATTTCCATGTTTTTGATTATAATGGAAACAAAATAAATATATATGGCACTGTTGAACTTAAATGTTTTGATAGAAAGTTGTTAATTGAACAGTCTCCTTTACAATTTATCGTTGTGGATAATTCATGTGAACCTATTCTAGGTCTTGAAGTATGTGAGAGGTTTGGTCTAGTTAGGAGAATGGATGTTAATGCCATAAAATGTTCTTATCAAACGAAGGAGGAATTTGTAGGTAGCAATCGGGATGTATTCGAAGGTTTAGGCAAATTTCCAGGAACGTTTACTATAAAATTAAAAGAAAATTCCAAACCAACATTGCATTATAAAAAACGGATACCACTTAGTCTAATTGGAAAATTAAAGACGGAACTTGCTCAGATGGTAAAAGACGACATAATTTCGCAGGTTGACTACCCAACCGAATGGGTAAACAATTTGCAAGTTGTAGAAAAACCTAATGGAAAATTACGTATTTGCCTCGACCCAAAAGCATTGAACAATTGTATTCAACGTGAATATTTTTTGATTCCTACAATTAATCACTTCATGTCACAATTGGCAAACAAATGTGTGTTTTCGGTACTTGATCTAAGTAGTGGATTTTGGCACATGAAATTAGATAACAAAAGCTCAGAACTGACAACTTTCATGACTCCTTTCGGTTGGTTTAAATTTAACCGCGTGCCATTTGGTCTAAACTGTGCACCAGAAATGTTTCAAAGGAAAATGATTCAAATATTTGGGGATATACCGGGAGTGATTATTTATTTTGATGACCTTGCTATAATGGGGGAAAACAAAGAAGATCATGATAAAATTCTGTCTATTGTTATAGAAAGGGCCCGTATGAATTGAGTAAAATTTAACCGTGAAAAAATTCAATTTAGGAAATCTGAAATAGTTTTTATGGGTCATGTATTATCTGATGGTAAATTAAAACCAAACGACAAGTATCGGGAAGCTATAGTGGGAATTAAAAAACCAGAAAACAAACAAGATGTTTTGAGATTATTAGGATTATTCAAATACCTGGGAAAGTTCATTTCAAATTTGTCCATGCATTCCGCGGCCTTGCGTAATCTGACACGCAATGATATCAAGTTTGAATGGACAAATGTACATGAAAAAGAACTAAAAAATCTGTTACAGATAGTGTCGTCGGAACCAGTGTTGGTAGTATACAATCCTAAAGAGCGAGTAACAGTACAAACAGATGCATCAAAAGATGGATTAGGGTGTGTGTTGATGCAGAATGGACAACCAGTAGCGTATGCATCTCGTACTTTAAGCAAAAGTGAACAAAAGTGGGCTCAGATAGAGAAGGAGTTATTGGCAATTGTTTTTTCTTGTGAAAGGTTTCACTATTTTTTGTACGGTCGAGAATTTACAGTTGAAAGTGATCACAAACCATTAGAGACACTTGTAAGGCGTGATATAGATGATGTAAGTGCGCGACTACAACGTATGTTTATGTCACTTCTGAAATATCCTAAAATGAGTGTGGTGTACAAACCCGGGAAGCAGATGCTGGTAGCTGATTGTCTGTCTAGAGCACAATTACCAGACTGTGAAGAAAACACAGAATTGACAGGAATCATTCATTCTGTAGTGCAATCTGCTTGTCTTTCAAAAGAAAATTACGAATTATATCGTTCAACTCTAGAACAAGATGAAAAATATAAAAAAATAATTCAATATTTAGAAACAGGATGGCCAAATTTTTATCTTTTAGACGATCTAAGTCAAGTTTTTTATAAATTTAAAAATGAGATTCATTTTGAAAACGGTTTGCTTTTTCGTAATCATCGACTGGTGATTCCAAAAGAGTTACAGGTTAAACTTAGCAAATGGTTGCATGGACCACACTTGGGAATCGAAAAAACTCTTGCACGTGCCAGAATGCATTACTAGTGGCCGAATATGAATAGTCAAATTAAAGATATTGTAAGTTCATGTGATATCTGTGAAAAGTTCACAAGAAATAATAGAAAGGAAGAACTTGTTCAAGAAGAACCAGCTAAATACCCGTTCCATCTGGTATCAATGGACTTGTTTGAATATGCGGGGCGCGATTTTTTATCTGTAATCGATGCATATTCGGGATATCTTTTAGTTGAACACTTGAACAGCAAAACATCAGCTCACATTATCTCAAAGCTTAAAATCAATTTTGACAAGTTAGGATATCCAACAGTTATTAAGTCAGATAATGTTCCTTTTGGGTCGGGAGAGTTTGAAAAATTCGCGAAAGATTACAACATATTGATGAAATTTTCAAGTCCCAGATACCCTCAGAGCAATGGGTTGGCAGAAAAAGGGGTGGCGATAGCAAAAAACATTTTAAAAAGATGCTATGAAGCCAATGATATCATTCATTACACATATCGAATTTTAGAATACAACTCAACTCCTGTAGCTAGCATGGGACTAGCTCCAGTACAACTATTTTTCGGTCGAATGATCAAGACTAGAATTCCCATTTCGGATTCTTTGTAATATCGTAATAGTGTATGTGAGGAGACTGTTCAAAACAAAATTAAAGAAAAACGAAAAAAGCAAAAATATTATTATGACAGAAATGCTAAAGCTTTGCCTAACTTAAATATAGGAGATCTTGTTATTTTCAAAAAAAAATTGTAAAGAATGGAACTACGGAACAATCGTAGGGAATGTTAATAACAGATCATATTTAATTAAAGATAATTTTGAAAATTACTTTAGACGTAACAGAAGGTTTATAGCCAAAACAAAAAATAATAAAATAAATGCTGGAGAAATGTTATTTGAAGAAAATAAAAAACAAACTTTTAATAATACTGAAGCATTTAAAGAAATAGTGGTGGAAAACCCAACTCGAGATAAGAACAATTGTGAAGTGGAGGAACCAGTTCTACCGGAGGTTGATGGTAGTTCATCTGAAGAATATGAAACTGCTGGAAGTTCTGATTCCGAAGCTGAAAATGTTCAAAATAGTAACGAACCTAAAAAAACATCAAGTGGTCGAGTAGTTCGACCACCACAGAGATATGGTTGGGATTAATGTATTATAATTGTTGAACATAAAATAAGAATTAAACTCATTATGAAAGTATGTTGCTAAATTGATTTGTGTATGGTTGTAAAACAGTATTATTGTTATGAAAAAAAAAAAAAAAGAGAGCATGTAATAATAAGCTTAATGCGTTCAACTCCTTAGATTTACATTTTAACTATTTTATGAACGCACCCGTCCCATCACCATCAATGAGCAGGCAGGCAACATAAAATGTAATAGTGTGCCTTGTGCCAACAAATTTTATTATTCTGGTTGTAGCCATCAAGTGAAGTCGACGTGAATAATAAAACTATAAAAATAACATAAAGTGTTTTTGTTTAATTATAATATCCAGTACAAATAGTTTTAACCATAAATAGTTGATAGACATGTGGCAACACTGTTTGCAGAATCTACATTGCACACACACATACATACATGTATTGACAACATTCAAGAAAAAGACGCAGATACTTTTGAGTCATTCATTCGTTATCCGACAGTCTACCGTACAACGTGTCTCCATCCAGAAAACCTAAAGTAAAGTAATTAATAACCTATTGTAATTTTATGTCGAATAAAACTTATTATAATTGTTATAAATGGTTAGTCCTTCATTTAACCATATTGGTGACCCCGACGTGATCTGAAGAATTAATCTTTAATCGCACAAAAACATTTTAAAATAACAAAACTGAATTCACTGGTGCTATTTGCCACCTGCAAAAGTTTTTTTTTGTATCTCGCTGTTGTATCTTTTCCCCTTTTTCGTGTCGGTATTGCTTATTAGACAGACACAAAACGTAAAAAAAAAAACAGAACAACTACTGTCGCCGCCGTCATTTTTTTTGTCTGGAGCAACTGCAGAAAATATAATTAAAAAAATTCGTACGTAAGTACAAAGCAATTTATTATCTGTATTATCATTTAATATTAATAAATAATGACCGAGGAGGGAACAAAAGGCAATCTTGCCCCAAACCCAAATGCAGAAATTTCGCGAGTGGCGTGCAAACCTGCACCATTCTGGAAAGCGAATCCACGAGTCTGGTTTCTGCAATTAGAATCTCAGTTTACTACGGCAGGCATAACGGCTGACGAAACCAAATTCCACACTGCAGTCGGCAGCATCGACGGTAGCATCATTGCTCAAGTCGTCGACATAGTGGCGAATCCACCGTCGAAAGATAAATATGCAACCTTGAAACAACGTCTACTGGATCAGTTCGCAGACACTGAGGAAAAGCGCCTCAGAACTTTGCTCAAAGACATAGAACTGGGCGACAAACGTCCATCGCAGCTGTTAAGAGACATGAAAAATCTGGCAACTGAACAGATTGGTGACGATGTTCTGCGCACTCTGTGGTTGCAACGTTTACCTTCACAGACACAAGCCATACTCTCTGCGACCCAAGAAACCGACTTAATGAAGCTCGGCACTATTGCCGATAAAATTCACGAAACTTCTCAGTCTTCAGAGATCGCAACTTTCGGTTTCGACCCGTCTTCTTCAGCTATTGACACTTCAAAAATCTGTGCTCAGTTGAATGAAGTCTGTACACGACTTTCAAGGTTAGAATCTGGACAAGGTTTCAAAAATCATGGTGCTCGTGAAAAGCAATCTGGTTCAAAAAGCAGACATCGTTCCCATTCCGTTCGCAAAAACCGCTTCAGTTCCGATTCTGACATTTGCTGGTTCCACCACAGATTCAAGAGCCAGGCGAGAAATTGCAAGCCACCATGCAACTTTCAGAAAAATCAGGGAAACTTCACGGCCGGTCGTTAATGGCGACTGACGACAGTGGCCATAATAATAAAAATTGTCGCTTATTTATCATAGACCCTAAAACGAATACAAAGTTCCTCATCGATACAGGTGCAGATCTCTCTGTGTATCCTCGTTCTAAAAAAGATACCATTCGAACTGAAACATATCTTTTTGCGGCCAACGGTTCAAAAATTTCAACATTTGGACAGAGGTTATTGAATTTAGAATTAGGGTTGAGGCGAAATTTAAGTTGGCATTTTATTATTGCCGATGTCAACCACGCAATCGTGGGAGCAGATTTCTTAAGCCATTATGATTTGTTGGTTGACTTAAAAAGACAACGTCTTATTGACAATAAAACCAAATTAACTGCACCAGGCAAGCTGCTTGAAGCAAACAATTACTCGTCCATCAAAACAGTTGATGAAAACAGTGCTTATTGCAGTATACTAGCTCAGTTTCCAAATTTAACAAGACCTAACACCATTCACAAGGAAATTAACATTCCTCTCAAAGTGAAGCATCAAATTCAGACCTCGGGACCTCCTGTTCACTGTCGAGTTCGTAGATTGGCGCCAGAAAAACTTACAGCAGCTAAAAAAGAATTCCAATTCATGGTAGAACAGGGAATATGTCGTCCGTCTAAGAGTCCGTGGGCTAGTCCGCTCCACATGGCCAAGAAACCAAATGGTGAATGGCGGCCTTGTGGTGATTTTCGTCTGCTCAATGCCGTAACAAAGCCCGATCGTTACCCGGTACCAAACATCCAGGATTTTGCTCTGTATTTGGATACGTGATCTGAAGAATTGCTGTGGCAACACTGTTTGCAGAATCTACATTGCACACACACATACCATTTATAAGGCAGCTCATCTCCAAAGCCCTTTGAACGACTTCTTAAAAGGCAACCCGAAGAAAAACAAAGAATTGATTTGGACATCTAAAACTACGGAAGCGTTTGAGGATTGCAAGAAAGCTATGTCAGAAGCCGTAATGCTTACTCATCCTTGTGCATCAGCTCAATTCTCAATCATGGTTGACGCTTCAGATACAGCGGTTGGAGGGGTAATGCAACAAAAACGTTTTAATCATTGGGAGCCGCTTGGTTTTTACAGCCAGAAATTAAAACCATCACAAAGAAAATACAGCGCTTATGACAGAGAAATGCTGGCGGTCTATCTCACAATTAAGCATTTCAGATACATGCTTGAAGGACGTGATTTCATCATCTTTACCGATCACAAACCGCTAACTTTCGCTTTTCATCAAAATCCAGAAAAACTTTCACCTCGACAAGAACGGTATTTGGGTTTCACAAGTCAGTTCTCAACAGATATACAGTATATTCCGGGCAAAGATAACGTGGTGGCAGACAGTTTATCCCGCATTGAGACTCTCGAGATGACTAGTGCCATAGATTTCAAGAAAGTGGCAGCGGAGCAGCAAACAGATGCAGACTTAAATCAGCTTTTGACCAGTGCGAATGCCTTAAAGCTGCAACGTCTTAAAATTCCTGGCTTCGATGTGGAGCTATATTGTGATATAACTAAGAAAAATATTCGTCCCTATATCCCGAACTCATGCCGAAATTTTTGAGAAATTTCATTCCTTGTCACATCCAGGAGGAAACGCAACTTTGAAACTTTTGCAGTCACGCTGTATTTGGCCTTCTATGCGAAAAGATACAAAATCTTGGGTGAAACAATGCATTGCTTGTCAAAAATCAAAGATTGGCAAACACTGCAAATCACCTGCCGGATACTTTGCTGTGCCTGATAATCGATTCGAGCATTTAAACATTGATTTAGTTGGTCCGTTGTCCATATCCAATGGTTTCTCATATTGCCTCACCATGATCGATAGATTCTCAAGATGGCCGGAAGTCATTCCAATCGTCGACATTACAGCAGAAACCGTGGCACAGGCACTTTACAACAATTGGATTTGTCGATTTGGAGTGCCCTTAAAAATAACTACTGACCAAGGCAGACAGTTTGAATCATCGCTATTCAATGAGTTAAGCAGAATTCTAGGCATCGAACATATTAAAACTACACCTTACCATCCGTGTGCAAACGGAATGATCGAACGTTTTCATAGAACTCTCAAGGCAGCTATAAAATGCCATGACTCTTCTAATTGGACCGAAGTTCTACCCACAGTTCTATTGGGATTGCGAACAGCTTACCGCGAGGATATCCAAGCAACAGTTGCTGAGATGTTATACGGTACAACTTTACGGATTCCAGGCGAATTTTTCCACGAATCACCAAAAATAACCATATCGGATTCTCACGATTTTCTACAAACTCTTAGATCGAGAATGACATCCATCCGGCCGGTAGCAGCTTCGAACCACTCTAGCAACAAATCATTCATATTTAAAGATCTTCAGACATGCAGTCATGTATTTGTCAGAACAGACTCAGTCAAAAAGCCTTTACAAAACCCTTATGAAGGCCCATTTAAAATTATTAGTAGAAAAGATAAAATTTTTAAAATCAATATTAAAAACATTAATAAATATATCTCCCCTGGATATTACAATGGTTACCGACGTCTGCATATAACAATATAGCAATTACCTTTTAAAATTGAATTTTATTCATAAGCTCCACAAAAATAGTCTTTGGCTATGAATAATTTTTCTATTTATTTTCTTAAAAAACTTTGATTTATAAAATAAATATCCAACAGTTAGCATTTAAGCATTGTCCACGAGACATAAACAAATAAACATCCTATCGGATGCTGTAATTCAATATCCATGAGATTAAGCATTATATCGTCATCTTAAAAATGACATTGGATGTGATTGGCTATCAATCACATCATTTAAAATCATGACTGGATCCATCTGATCAGTTATGAGAGATACATCTTTGGATGATCAGTCTCTTTTCACCCGTCGAACGATCTACATTGTAATTAAATGATAAGTTGAAATTAAGTTAATAAAGTAAATAAAGTACCTACCAACAAATAAAACACATTTTATTTTTTTATATAAAACCACACATCGGTTTTATTATTGGCGCCCGAGCAGGGACACAGTAAAATTCAGTGTTTAATATCAGTTGAAATAAAAAAAATAACGTATGATTGTGAACATTTACCTTGCAAATAAAACATCACATAAGAGTATTTTAAAATAATTTAACACTGTGAAACATTGTGTGTCTAAAGAGGAGAAAATAACAAGTATCCTCCTGCCACTGTTGTACCCAAACAAAAACTAAATTAAGCCAACGGGGGAAAGATTTAAATAAATAAATCCAACCTGACCCACCTTAACGACGATAGACATACAACACCTACCGCACCGAAGTCAGCTGACGACTACAAAGATCAAGGGAAGTAAGGACATAAGGACCTACAAACCTCATAAGGATTTTCATCACAAGTCCAGCCTAAAGAAGAAATTAAGAGATTTAAATTATAGTAATTTAATAAAAAAATTGATTTAAAAATACATATACATAAGTGAACTATTGTGAATTTAAGATTAAGAAATAATAAATATATTTAAGAAACAAAATGAATGCAGAACAATTAACATTGTTAGTATCTGAGGCTGTTGCACAGGCAACATCAGCCTTGAAAGCAAGAATCGACGTTCTTACTAAAACAATAGGTGACCTCACGACTGGTGATACCATTGAGCCTATAAAGACATTACGATTGATCCCACAATATTAGGAGGGGAATCACTTGACGTAGTGAAATGTCTTCCACAGTTTGATGGGACAAACTACGTTAGCTGGAGGATAGCCGTTAGGAATTGTATGCGAATATACGAACCATGTATAGGCGGTAGCAGGTACTATGCAGTGGTAAATATCATTAGGAACAAGGTCATAGGACCTGCTAATGATATTCTAACTAGTCATGGTACTCCGCTAATCATAGACGCAATAATTGGTAGGCTAGACATAACATACGAAGATAAAAGGCCGATTCATTTACTTCAAAATGAATTAACGTGCTTAAGACAAGGAAGACAGACGCTCCAAGAGCATTCTGACCAAGTGAGTCGAATTTTAACATTAATAATAGACAAAACGATTATGACTTATGGCCCTCAAAAAGTAGAGACAAACTGTCTAATTGATGTCGCCCGTGCCAATGCACTTAGAGTTTTTATTTTAGGACTTAACCAACCTACATAAAACATTGTTTTCAGGATTGTTTTGCCGAATGCCTTGGCAAGAACACAAGAGGTTGAGTTGAATCAACTGCAACATAAAGAGCTTGCCCAGAATTTTACTAGAGCTATGCCTATAACAAGAACTCAAAGACCCTCACCCCCTCAAATAATGACGAGACCAAGTCATTTGACCCAACAAAATAACTTTCAGCCTAGACGTTTTTCAAACAATAATTTCAGAGCACCATATCCTCAACAGATGGATATTGCTAATAGTAGTCAAAACCACAGACGTGAAACGTCACATCAAATTCCTTTAAATCAATATAGAAATGATCATTTCAATAATGTTCAAAGGAACAATAACAATCCTTTTAAAAGAGAAAGTCCAAATAGTGGACAAAATCAAATAATTAAAACGCCAAGGTTAAATACCCTCAGAGAAAATGAGAATGATTTTTTAGAGTAAGGCACGACCTGCCGATTATTCAAAAAACCCACACTAGGACAGGTCGAGTTTTTAAAATTTTACTAGATACAGGTACCACACATAATTACGTAAAACCTGATAATATGATTAAAAGTATGAAATTAGATATTAAGTCACAAGTCAAAAGTGTTTATGGAACAACGCTTATAGAAAGGTATCAAGAAATTAATTAATTAGGAGTTAAGGAAATATTTTATGAGCTTCCACAGCTACAAGAATATGATGCCATATTGGGTATAAGAACATTAAAAAAAAATTAATGGAGTTATTAATATAATAATAATAATAATAATAATAATTTTAACTATATGCCTGTAAGACCTAAGGTCTTTTAAATGCAACCTGAATTGCACGGCACTAGTTAGAAAGAGTAGGAAGATAGGAAAGATTTGGCACAGTGGATTGAGATCAAGGTGTTTATTATCTCATTAAATCTCACGGGTGGCGTCCAGTTAAGCTGGGAGAATATAGAAAAGAATGCTGCCTAGAATGGGGAACATTAGAATATGACACAGGCATAGAACCTCTGATATTCAATGAGATCCTCCTAAATACTCTTCAAATCAATAATCATTGTAAGGAAACTTACAGAGACGAATTAAAAAGCTTATTAAAAAAATACCAGGGTATATTCACCAAGCAACCAAATTACTTGCCATTTAATACAAATGTAGAGTGTAATATACCCACAATTCATGAAGAACCAATATGGGCCAAACAGTACCCATATCCGCAAAGTGCGAACCAATTCACTAACGCAGAAATTAAAAATCTTCTAGAAAATGGTGTACTCCGTGCTAGTAGAAGTGCCTATAATAACCCAATATGGGTGGTAGACAAAAAAGGCTTTAATGAAGACGGTTCAAAGAAATATCGTCTTGTGATCGACTTTAAGAAATTAAACTCTTTTACCAAGACAGTAGTGCAGAGTGGTTTTCACCAGATCAGAATGAAAGAAGAGGATATAAAAAAAAACGCGTTTTCGGTCAACAACGGAAAATATGAATATGTCAGAATGCCTTTTGGGTTAAAAAATGCTCCGGCCATATTTCAATCAACAATGGACCACATTTTAAGACCATACATAGGGAAATATTGCCATGTTTATCTGGATGATGTTATCATTTTTTCTGAAACAGAAGAAAAACATTTAAAACACATCGAAATAATAATTAAAGCCTTAAGTGAAGCGAACATGACGATAAATAGTGAAAAATCGAAATATTTTGAACAAGAAGTTAAATTCTTAGGATATGTAAGGCAAAGACTGCATCAAAACTGACCCAGAAAAGGTTAAAGCAATGGACGAATATCCTGAGTCGAAAACTATCAGACTACTCAGAAGTTTTCTTGGTATGGCGGGTTATTATAGGAAATTTATCAGGAATTTTGCTATGATCTCAAAGCCTCTTACTAGATTCTTAAGAGGAATAGAAAATAATAAAAGAAAAACCATAAATATAGAATTCACAAAAGAGGCAACCAAATCTTTTAATTTCATTAAAGATAAATTAAAAGAGCAAGTAATACTGAATCAACCAGATTTTGATAAGAAGTTTGAGTTGACGACTGATGCCAGCAATAATGCCATAGGCACCGTGCTGAGCCAAGAAGGTAAACCCATTACTTTCATAAGTAGAATACTTAGTAAAACTGAGGAAAATTTTGCGACGAACGAGAAAGAGTTGCTCGCAATAGTCTGGGCCTTAAAAGATCTAAGGAATTATTTATACGGGCATAGCGGTATAAAAATTTACACAAATCACCAACCATTGACATTTTCAATAAGCAATAAGAATCCTAATGCAAAACTAAAAAGGTGGAGAGCCTTTATCGAAGAATACTCTTCAGAAATAATAGCCCTGTTTTTTAGTGCACTTTTATCTTCGCTTAGAAAAAAGTAGCATGCTAATTACAACAACAAACTGGTATAATTCCGTATTGTTGTTGTATTTAACATGCTACTTTTTTGCAAGCGAAGATGAAAATGCACTAAAAAACAGGGCTAATATACAAACCTGGAAAAGAAAACGTTGTGGCAGATGCTCTTAGCCAACAACAACTTAACCACCTTGACGATACAGACGAAAGCACATGTCGTAGTGCAGAATCAAGCCCAATCGCTGATATACTGAAGGTAGGAAAGAAATTGAATTTATTCAATAATCAATTAGTAATACAAGAAGCATTAGTAAACAAAATAATGACTAAAAAGATCCATGGAAAGCAATGGCGGCATACTTTACTGTACAAAGATGAAGAAATATTAAAGGGCCTTAAAGAAATAATTAAACCGGGAATAAATGCTATATTTTGTACAGAGGAAATGTTATTTAGAATAACGAATACATTAAAAATGAATACCCAAATGCCAAATTTATACATACTAGCATAGCACTAGAAGACGTAGAAAGCAAAGATGAACAACTCAAATAATTGAAAAATATCAAGGTAGAGCTCATAGAGAAGCCAGAGAAAATTACAAACACATATCATTGACCTATTACTGGCCTAAAATGTACCAACATATTATTGAATATATTAAGAATTGCGAAAACTGCAAAATTAATAAATATGACCGTCATCCACATGAACAAGAAATTGGTGAGGCACCAATTCCCCAAGTAGGTGGAGAGCGTATACACGCAGATATATTTTATACCCATTGCAAAAATTTTCTCACAACTATAGATAGTTATTCCAAGTATTTGATAGTATCTGAAGTTAAAGGCAAAATAGATGCAAAAAATAAATTCATATATACTTTACCATTATACGGAAACGTTAAAACAATTGTTACAGACAACGAAGAGGTATTTTGCTCATCTTCAACAGAACTAGACTACAAAAGATTAGGAATAGAGCACTATAAAACCCCAGTAAACCATAGTACAACCAACGGCATGGTAGAACGAGTCCATAGCACGATAACGGAATTAACTCGTATAAACAAAATAAAAAATCCTCATTGGACGATAGACGAAATTATGCCATTAGCAGTAAGACAATACAACGAAACTATTCACTCTACTATTAATCAAAGACCTACAGACGTTTTCCACAAATATGAAAAATATTCTTACCTTAAAAATGTACTTAAAGAAAAACAAACTAAAATGCTACAACAGCAAAACAAGCATAGGAAAAATAGAGATTTTCTGGAAGACCAAATAGTTTTTGAAAAATCAGATAGAAGACAAACTAAGAACAAGCCAATATATGTTATAGCTTATTGAAAAGACCGGAAAATGAGAGGTATAAAGGAACAATTACGTGCAAGGCTTTTTATTATTGAATATGTTTGTTTGGCCCATAAGCATGCTTAAAACCAAAAATGCTACTAAATTCATCCATGCGTTTCTGAGAGAATGGTCACACTGGCCACTTTTCAGTATTTTTGGTATAACTCGAAAACTAAGCTGAATTTGACAATTTTACATATAATACTTTTTGTTCAAAATTAAATTTTCTGTTGGAATGGATAGTTCAAAAAATTTTACGAAAACATTTAAGCAGGAAAAGTTAACAAAAACCAACTTAAAAAAAATCAAAAAATCAGGGATATCTAAATGTTTTAATAAATTGTGCATAACTTTTTTTGAAGCAAAGATAGGGTCAAGACATGCGCAGACAAAACAAAGTTCAGACTAAAGGCCTTAATATGGCATGTTCAAAAGTTAATATTTTTTCAAAATTGACAGAGATATTCCCATTCAAACCTTATCATTTCTTATAATTTTTTTTTCAGTTTTGGCCCGAAAGTTCCTTTTTCGGTACAATATGGCAAATTTCACTTTCGTAAAAATGTTCAAAATCAAAATTTTGATATAATATGACATAAGAGCTATAGAGAATTTATAAAAAGGATGTAAGTTCGCAATTTCGTTTTTCGGCTGTTTTTAAATGCGTTCAAAACTACAGACCGAACGGCTGGTCCGATTAACATAAGATTTGGTATTAGGTGCTAGGAACGTTAAATTTGTCATAAAGTACCAAAAAATAGGCTTTCGGGCAAAAACAGCGGAAAATGATAAGAAATGGTAAAGTTTGAATGGCTATATCTCTGTCAATTTTTAAAAAAATATGGCTTTTTTAACATGTCATATTAAAGCCGTAAGACTTCAGTTTACTTTATTCATGAATGTCTTGAGCGTATCTTTGCTCCGAAAAAAGTTATGCGCAATTTAGAAAAAAATTTAAAAATCTTTGATTTTTCGATTTTTTTTATGTTAGTTTTTGTTTACTTTTCCTGCTTAAATTTTTTCGTAAAATTTTTTGAACTATCCATTCCAATAGAAAATTTAATTTTGAACAAAAAGTATTATATAAAAAATTGTCAAATTCCACTTAGTTTTCGAGTTATACCAAAAATACTGAAAAGTGGCCAGTGTGACCATTCTCTCAGAAACGCATGGGTGAATTTAGAAGCATTTTCGGTTTTAAGCATGCTTATGGGCCAAACAAACATATTCAATAATAAAAACCCTTGCACGTAATTGTTCCTTTTTAAAAGGTCTATTCAATAGGCTATTAAGAGAGTAGTTAAGGAAAACAAAAAGAATGTTATTATAGATAAGAAAAATAAAGTTATTCACAAAGATAATCTAAGGAATTGAATTAACACATTCTTTACAGATGTTTAACATATTGATAATACTATTAGCGGTTACAGCTTCAGTGTAAGGAGAGACAAGAATAACCGACTATTCAAAAGACGATTATATACTTATAAAAGGCAATAATGTTGCAGTCTACGACAAGACAGGAGAATTATACCATATAGCAAACTTGACTTATTATAAAGAGACTTTAAGCCAAATAACAGATAATCCCAGTAGATTAGGGAAAGAATTTAAATTAAATGTAGATCTAGCAAACAAGCTATTAAGTCTATTGATTATTATTAAATACAAAAGAGCAATAGATTCATTAGGTACAATATGGAAATGGATCTCTGGTACACCAGAGCATGATGATCAGATTAAAATCGAAACTAAGCTTAAAGAATAAATCATGTCAAATAATAAACAGTATCAAGTAAATTCTCATTTATTTAATGTAGTAAAGAAATTTTTGAATGAAAAGTATCAGGACAGTACTGAGCAGTCAAAACTCATTGTAAATCACGTTATATTAGATTTGAAAGTAATAATCAATACTATTAATCTTAGTAAGAATAAAATATTGAACACAATGATACTTAATTATAAGGAAATTAATGAAATAATAAAAATAGAAAATTAAGCGGGCCATTCACGTTAAAACTGTCGTAAGGACTGTCCGACAAATTTCAGTCGTATACGAAAGGTTCTATCGTGAATGTCCTTGTTGTACATCGGACCGTGCGACTAACGACAGGTTGGAAGTCACGACAGAATGGTCGTATAGTGAATGGCAGTTTTTGAGACAGTCATTGCGACCGAACTACTCAGTCTACGAATAATCATCATAGTTTTTATTTTGTTTCTAGGAGACGAAATAAATAAAAAATAAATTTAAGGAATTTTTTGACACACTGTTCGTAAAACTGGTTCGCAACGTGTGTGCGTACTCACGACAGTCGTTGCAACAGTCCGATCGACAGACTGTGCGACAGTCTTAACGTGAATGGCCCGCTTTACAATGTTACTATCACTGATGTACTAGATGCATCTGAGTTTCATGTTATTCAAAAGAAATAATAATTGTTATCTATATAAAATATCCAATAATTAAAGGAATTGGAAAATATTTTAAAACTTTTAGTATTAATAATGGAAACGGAAAATTAATTATACCCACACATGTGACATTGTTTAACAAGAGATATTATACAAACATTTGTTTAACTGAATTAAATTAAATATTTTGTAAAATAAACACTGAGCAAAATTGTTTAACAGAAAAAGCTAGTTTTCAAAGAATTTTGGAGAAAAATAAAAATATTGAGATAATTAACGAAAACGATATTGTAACATCAGGAAAAACTGTTATTGACAATAAAACTTATGAAAGGGGTACAGTTAGTACCTACAAAATTCTGATAGTGTTATAATAAATAACATTCTTTATAAAAATTTTGAAACAGAAATATCAGAACATATCAAAAATAATGTTAATATAGATGTAGAAACAGTCGAACACTTGAAATCAAGTAACCATGAATTAAAGTTTACTAACATAGATTTAGTGCTACCATATATGGAAGATATTAAAGAACACCCAGTATTATGGGGTCTTACAATTAATTTTACAATTATACTATCAGTTCTATGTTTATATAAATTATTATTACTATACAAGAGTTGGAAAGAAAAAACAAATCAGCAAAATCAATTAATCTTATTGGAAACAACAATCCAACGAATTAATGATAGAATTCAACAAATAAGCCAACAACAATAGAGCGAACGGGGCGTTCACTTTTTGGGTAAGGTAGGAGTTAACACCATACCATAAGTGTTAGCAATACATTTACATCCTATCGGATGCTATAAAATAAATATGGAATAGTTAGAGTTATCACATCAGGCATTGACCCAGCCAACAGTAAAGTGCAGACGATGCACATGAGTATCCGGTGCACACCTTTGGATTGTTTCCCACCGGGAAATCTGATGCGAGGGCAATGCCTATCGAAATGGGTCCGCATGGGAAATGCATATTAAGCATTTAAATTATTAAATTCAAATTGTATTATATTTTAGATTTGAGACTCAGCGTCACTTGTCTTTGAATCGTTACCAAGTGCAGTCGCACTCTAATAAAGAAAACTTTTATAACGTTGGAATTATTGTGTTTTAATTGGGACCAGTTGTTAGGTCCTTCGAAAATCATATTTTTTGTGTTACACGATCAACGGATCGTTTACTTTAGCATTTAAGCATTGTCCACGAGACATAAACAATAAACATCCTGTCGGATGCTGTAATTCAATATCCATGAGATTAAGTGTTACACGTGCCTCCAATAAAAACATTATTTAAAAAGGTTCGTCGCACTTTGCACCGAACCTCATTTCCTCATTTCCGACCTACTTTGCACTTTTTTCCTCAGAATCAGTTAACGTAATTTAATATCATTTCACAGAATTATTTTATTTAATTTGTGCAACTCTGCAGCACAAATTATTTTTCCCACAGAACGTAATTTTTGCAATCGTTGCACATTTCATATGGATTGCTAGGTTTAGTGCTTTATGAAAAACTATGTTATGTTAGTCTTAAGAAAGATTCAGTTTAATAAAGATTATTTTTTTTACTCAAAATAAGATTTATTCATTTTAACTGGCGCAGTCGGTAGGATCGCGATATATTGTTATTTTAAGAAAAATACAATAGTACGTATCAACGTTTCAATCGCGAACCAAACAAAAAAAATACAGTTAGTGATTAAGTACACGGGCGTACCCATAATAAATCTCGTGTGTGAGTGTGCGACACCCAATGAACTAATAAGAACAATTAAATCCGAACATGAAAAGTGCGTGAGTGCAAGAAGCAATCTCTAAGTTAAACAAAAAAAAAAACGCAAATAAAAAATCAAAAATAAAACAAAAAAATAAATCAAACAAGAAAAACTAAAAACTTTTTAACAATAAAAAAAAAAAAAACACAAAAACAAAAACAAGAGCTAAGAGCTAATAAACAACGAATTTTAGCAAAAGTCACTTCAACAGGAGCAACACAACAGTTTGAGAAGGACAATCCTAAACAATTTTAACTTTTAATCAACAACAAATAACTAAGGAGCAACACAACAGTTTGAGAAGGACAATCCTAAACAACTTTAACTTTTGATCAACAACAAATAACTAAGGTCTGACTATATATATATATTTTTTTTTTTTATTATTATTATTTTACGTGCATTTATATTTGAATACTTAATTTGAAATAATGAATAAACCCTTGTGTAGAATGTTATAATATGTCTGAAAGTGGTTCTTCGGTAGAAGATGTTTCAAAACAATTAGAACAAGCTAAACAGAAAAGTGATCAGATTTCGGAGATATTAGGAAATTTTTTTTCAGAAAGTAACCAAGGAAACATGTTGACTGTAAACATTGACCCCCTTAAATATATATCTAAGCTCCCCGATTTCAATGGAGATTTTAGGGACCTACAAAATTTCATAGACTTAGTAGATAAAATTCATCCGATCTTAACAAAATATGACGAATTATCCCAAAGCATTTTCTCGGATTATTTAAAGTCCAAACTTAAAGGAAAAGCTAGGGAAGTCATCGAAATTAACGTACATATTACTTCATGGACCGAAATAAAAGCGGCCCTCATTAATAATTTTGGAGATAGGTTAACTCTCGAAGAATTATTCGATGAGTTGAGAGCAGTTAAATTTAAAACTAACAGTATAGACTTTTTTAACGACATAAAATCAATATTAAGACGGCTCAATGTCAAAACAAAGCAAATCTTTGAAAATTCGGAAAATACTTCAGGTCTAATTAACTCCAATATAGAAAACAACAAGTTATCAGCTTTGGTCATTTTTAAGAATAAAATACCTGAGCCCATGCGCTCACTACTATGTTGTAGGAACCCAACCGATTTAGAAGGCGCAATCAACATCTTATACGAATGTGGATACGCACATTACAATCCGTTCAACAAAGCTACACATACACACTTACAATCACATAGCAATAACGGACCGTTAAATTCCAATACATTTCGGCAATCTAAGCAATCTGACAATTCAAATGGTAGAACTTCATTCGATCAATATCGATCAAATAATACTAGTACACCATTGCAATCAAGACCACCTAACAACAACCGATATATCAAACCCCCTTTTGATCACTATAGATCAGATTATCCCAATACGTCGTCGCAATCTAGACCACCTTATAATAATCAGTATATCAAACCTCCATTCGATCACTACAGATCAACGGGTACAAATAATAACAACATTAACAATTATAATAACCATGCTTATAATCAGAACCACAAAAATAATCAAAATCCTTTTAGAAATAACAATAGTTATGAGCCTATGGAAATAGGACTAACACAAAAAGGAAGTAGAAGGAACGGCAATAATAGTTATAATAGAAATAGTAACAATTTGTCAAACAACTACACTCAAAGCTATTTGACAGAAGCTGAAAATTTTCACTCAGTAGCCTCGGATGCAAGTTACCTTATATAACAGTGGCATCAAAGGGAAGACCTTTGAAATTTATAATTGACACGGGCGCAACCCACTCAATTATTAATCCAAATATATGTCATCCTAAGTGGCACACTACTCTACCCGAACCCATAAGCCTAAAAACACTTAGTCATAATGTCACAATAAAAGAAAAAGTACAGATCCCTTTATTTAGTGAATTAGGTGATAGTAACGAAAGAATAGAATTCTTTATTTGTCAGTTTCACAACGAGTTCGACGGTTTGATAGGAAACAACATTCTGTCTCCTTTAAAAGCACACATAGATTACGAAAATAATTTGTTGAAAACCTGAGATAAAATAATAACACTCCATTTTAACAGAAATAGTGATTCGGAAATTAAATTAATTGATGTAGATATACCTGTACAACAAAAACAAGGAATAGGATATATAAAGGAAACAATATTAGGAAACAGATTAAGAGTAGAGGAAGGAATTTACAACATAGACAATTATGTCATGTTTGCAAAGGCAGAAAAAGTTGGAAACAACACAGATTTGATCCCCTTTGAAGATAAAGTGGACA
Organism: Dasysyrphus tricinctus; assembly: GCA_963921185.1. Taxonomy (NCBI): domain Eukaryota; kingdom Metazoa; phylum Arthropoda; class Insecta; order Diptera; family Syrphidae; genus Dasysyrphus; species Dasysyrphus tricinctus. The sequence goes on along the minus strand of OY992531.1, from coordinate 182,606,040 downwards.
TTGAAAGCGTAGATTTCAATAATTTCAACATAATAGAAGAACAAACAGAAGGTCTATCGTTATTAGAACAAATAAGAATTAATCATTTAAACAGTGAAGAAGAAAGAGTTAATAAAATTAATAAAACAATACCATGATATTTTTTACGAAGAAAACACAAAACTTTCATTTACAAGTGAAATAAAGCATACAATAAGAACAACAGACAATGTTCCCATACAGAGTAAGAGTTATAGATATCCTTTTATACATAAAGAAGAAGTTAAAAGACAAATTAACGAAATGTTAGATAATAATATCATTCGTCACAGCAACTCCCCTTACTCGGCTCCTATATGGATCGTCCCTAAGAAGGTTGACGCCAGTGGGAAACCGAAATGGAGGTTAGTGATTGACTACAGAAAACTCAATCAAGTGACAGATGATGACAAATACCCAATCCCGAACATTGACGATATATTAGACAAGCTTGGCAGATGCCAATATTTTACCACACTCGATCTTGCAAAGGGATTTCATCAGATTGAAATTCACGAAGCTGACGTTCATAAAACCGCTTTTAGTATTGAGAATGGACATTACGAGTTTCTCAGAATGCCATTCGGACTAAAAACAGCACCAGCCACATTTCAGAGGCTTATGAACAATGTTCTAGATTATATTAATAAAATCTGTCTCGTTTATGTCGACGACATAATCGTCTTCTCGACTTCGCTTCAAGAACACATCGTATCTCTGACAAAGATTTTTAAACGATTAAGGGAAGCCAACTTAAAAATACAACTTGACAAATCGGAATTTCTCAAGAAAGAAACCGAATTTCTTGGTCACGTTGTTACACCCGATGGTATAAAACCAGACCCAAAAAAAATACTATGTGTAAAAAATTACCCCATTCCAAAAACCATAAAAGAAATTAGACAATTTTTAGGTTTAACCGGTTATTACCGAAAATTTATTAGAGACTACTCAAAAATCGCAAAACCGATGACACTATATCTTAAAAAAGATGCAAAAATAAATATTTCCGATCCTGAATATAACAAATCATTCGAGACACTTAAAACTCTCATAGTAAACGACCCAATTTTAGTTTATCCAAATTTTTCGAAAACTTTTACTTTGACTACGGACGCAAGCAATTTTGCGATAGGCGCAGTTCTATCACAAGAAAACCATCCGATTTCATTTGCAAGTCGAACCCTAAACGAACATGAAATTAATTACAGCACAATTGAAAAGGAACTCCTTGCCATTGTGTGGGCAACCAAGTATTATAGGCCTTATTTATTTGGCAGAAAGTTCATTATCGAAACAGACCATAAACCTTTAACTTGGTTATTTTCAATAAAGGAACCGAATTCGAAGCTTATCCGTTGGAGATTGAAGTTATCCGAATTTGACTATGAAATTAAATATAAAAAAGGCACCACTAATAGTAATGCCGATGCCCTGTCACGTATTCCCCAAACGGAAGTAAATTTAATTGATAACAATTGCATTCCCATAAGTGAATCATGTATTAACATTTTCAAAAACCAATTCATAATCAGAAAATCTAAATCAGGAGCTACTCGAATGAAAAATTTAAAAGTATTCGATAAGAATAGATGTACAGTACATACAAAAAGCCTAGACGAACAGTCAGCCATAGTATTGCTAAAAAATCATTTTAAGCCTGATGCTTTGAATGCAATACTCATCGAGGATGATCAATTTTATAAAATCATTGAAAAAGTTTTTCAAGAACATTTTTCAAACAATATTAAATTTAGAATTATTCGGTGCTTCAAACTGTTAGAAGATGTAACAGATGAAACCAAACTAGTAGATATAATAGAGAAAGAACATTTAAGAAACAACCATAGAGGTATAACAGAAGTATACAAAGAAGTAAAACTAAATTATTTCAACCCAAAACTACTAAAACGAATAACGCAGTATATAAACAATTGCGATGTATGTAATATTGAAAAATACGTTAGGAACCCTCCCAAACCGTTATATAAAATTACAGAAACTCCCTTAAAACCCCACGAAGTTATACATGTAGACGTGTTTTACAGCTTAGAAAAGTCATTATTTTTAACTATAATAGATAAATTCACAAAACATGCTTGGGCAAGTAAAATTTCAAGTAGAACTTGGATTGAATTTAAGAGAGCCCTCTCTTACTATTTTAGTCAATTTGGAAATGTAAGGACAATTATAGTAGATAACGAATTAGGTTTTAAAGCAATTCCAATGAAAGAATATCTAGAAAATTGTAACGTAGAAATCCATTACACATCTAATAGTAATCACACATCAAACTCTGACATTGAAAGACTACACAACACAATTAACGAACACATTCGACTTTTAAAACATAACGAAAGAACTAAAGACGATACAGTCGAAGAAAAACTTTTAAAGATTATAACGTATTACAATAACACGATTCATTCCACAACCAATCGAAAACCCATCGATTTTGTTAATGGTAAAATACACCAAGACGAATATAAAGACATCCATGACATTATTTCTAAGAAAAAACAGAGAGTCATAGACAAACTAAACGAAAACCGAAAGGACGACATCCTGGAAAGTGGAAAGAATTTTATTAAGGAAGTTAGAGGAGGGAAAAACCACTCAAAATATCGAAAGCTTAATACACACAAAATAGACGAAGACCATGTTATTGATTCGCAGAATCAAAACAAATATTATAGAACTCATATTAAATCAAGAAAAAAATACCAAACATAGACTTACCAACAGTTATGAACGAAATGTAACGCATAATTTATTTACAGGATATAAAGATGACACTACCGTGGAATATGTTACTCGTATTACTTACATTACTGACGATAGCTAAAACTCAGGACATTCAACTTGCTGACCTTAATAATAATAACGGATATGTAACAATAAACTTAGGACAGACAAAAATATTTAAAAATTATATTAAAGTACTTCATATAATTAACGTAACAGAATTTGAGATTACTAAACAACATATTCATAGTAACATTTTAAAATTAGAAGACAAGACAGAATTGTTAGGACCCATGTTTACGACTATCAATCAAAATCTTCTACTACTAGAAGCAAAGATTGAAAACTTAAAACCCCATTACAAAACCAAGAGAGCACTCATGAACATTTTAGGTACAGGATTAAAATACATAGCTGGCACCATGGATCAAGAAGATGAAATCCAAATTAAAGAGAAACTTGAACAATTAAGTTCGGAAAGTAAAAAACTTATAAATGAAAATAATAAACAGGTTGTCATAAATAACTTAATAACAGATTAAATTGCTAACATTACCAACCACATTAAGAAACAACAACAATCCATTGAAACATATTTGAACACATATAATCAAGAACTTATAGGAAAGGTACAAACAATTGAAACCGAACTAGAAGTCATGTAATATTTATATCAAATAAACAATGATATTTTACTTCTCAGAAATCACATCGATGACATAGAACAAATCTTATTTTCCAGTAAATTAGGAATCTTAACGAGAAATATTCTGAGTCAAGAAGAATTAGCTTTAGTTCCAGATTTAGAAAACTTAGCCGAAATTAAATTAACAGTTACAACCTACAAAGACCAGATCATTATTGTATTACTATTACCACAAATGTCTGATCATAGATTTTCACAAATACGTATAGAACCACTATCAGATAAAGAAAACATGACGGTGATGTTTAAAATTAAGGACGTCCTGATGGATGAAGATAACAATATTTTTCAATTTCCTGTTAAAGAAAATATCAAAAGAAATCTCGTTGAAATATCTGATGAACATTGTATTCAGCAAATATTGCAATCTAAAGAAGCAATTTGTAATAAAATCAAATCAAACATAACAGAAATAAAAGAAATAACAACAGGCATTATTTTGTTAAGGAATATTAAAGAAAGCCACATTATACAGAATTGTAATAAGCAGGATATAAGATTAAAAGGAAACTACTTAATTAAATTTAAAAATTGTAAGTTAAGCATACAAAATAAAACATATCAAAACTTTGTAAAAACTATTCATGATAAATTTGTATTGCCAAATTTCATTACTAAAATAAGTGACAATAAAACTATACCATATTTGAATCTCGATGAATTATACCTTAAGCACATTGAAAATAGAGAAATAATAAAAAACATTTCAAAAAATAATAGAACTTTCAATGTTTCATCATTAAGTACAAACATTTTTGTAATACTATTTGCATTTATTGTAATAACAATTCTTATGAAAAAAATGCAAAGTAAATCCATTGTAGAAATTTCGCCGGAGCCTCAATCTAACGGTGGGGGTGTTACACGTGCCTCCAATAAAAACATTATTTAAAAAGGTTCGTCGCACTTTGCACCGAACCTCATTTCCTCATTTCCGACCTACTTTGCACTTTTTTCCTCAGAATCAGTTAACGTAATTTAATATCATTTCACAGAATTATTTTATTTAATTTGTGCAACTCTGCAGCACAAATTATTTTTCCCACAGAACGTAATTTTTGCAATCGTTGCACATTTCATATGGATTGCTAGGTTTAGTGCTTTATGAAAAACTATGTTATGTTAGTCTTAAGAAAGATTCAGTTTAATAAAGATTATTTTTTTTACTCAAAATAAGATTTATTCATTTTAACTATTAAGCATTATATCGTCATCTTAAAAATGACATTGGATGTGATTGGCTATCAATCACATCATTATTTAAAATCATGACTGGATCCATCTGATCAGTTATGAGAGATATATCTTTGGATGATCAGTCTCTTTTCACCCGTCGAACGATCTACATTGTAATTAAATGATAAGTTGAAATTAAGTTAATAAAGTAAATAAAGTACCAAAAAATAAAACACATTTATTTTTTTTATATAAAACCACCCATTGGTTAAATTATTCAATGCAACAATGGATTGGAAATTAACCAATTTTATTCAGAAGAATTTTGAGGGAATTATAAGTAACCTTAAAGAAGGATATTTAGAATTAAATAAAAACAAAATTAAATTCATGTGTTCGTCAACAAATAAAGTAGAGGCAACCAACGTAAATGAGTGTCCTTTTCAATATAATGAAATACTAACGTTAGAAGAAAACTCAAATGACATGAGTCAATTCTTACACAATGGTTTAAATAATGAAGAAAAGAATGAGCTTATTAAATTTTTAAAAAATAATAGAGTTACATTCTATAAAGATGGTCAAGAACTTAGTGCTACAACGCAAACTGTTCACTCAATTCGAACAAAAAATGAAACTCCAATCTTTACTAAAATTTACCGTTATCCTAAGATACACGAAATTGAAATAAATAAGCAAATAGATGAAATGTTATGCAACAATATAATACGGAAATCAATATCTCCATATAATTCTCCAGTATGGGTGGTAAAAAAGAACACAGATAATTCATGGATAGATAAATGGTGTATGGTAATTGATTACCGCAAGCTTAATGAAAACACAATTGAATATAAATATCCGATTCCCAATATAGATGACATTCTTGACAAATTAGGACGGGCTCAATATTTTTCAGTTCTGGACCTAGCTAAAGGGTTCCATCAGATACTAGTTAATTCTAAGGATATCGAGAAAACAGCTTTTAGTGTACCTAACGGCCTAATGAGGATAAGATACACGCTATTCAAAAAATATCAATTCCTAAGACAGTTACAGAGTTAAAAGTTAAATCGTTCCTCGGACTTACGGGATATTATAGAAAATTTATCAAGGATTATGCACGCATAGCATGTCCTATAACCAAATTCCTTAAGAAAGGTAACAAAATTGATATTCAAAATTTAGAATACATTAAATCGTTCGAAAAATTAAAACAATCAATTATATTCCCTCCTGTATTAGCTTATCCAGACCTCAGTAAAACGGACGATAGCAATTTCGCTATTGGAGCCGTGTTATCCCAGGACAAACACCTAATTACATTCATAAGTCGAACGTTAAATGATCATGAACGAAATTATTCCACCACCGAAAAGGAATTATTAGCCATTGTATGGTCAACAAAATACCTAAGACCTTATTGATATGGACAGAAGTTTATGTTAAAATCTGATCACCAACCTCTTAAATGGCTTAAGACAAAAAGTTTAGGTAAAGATATTTCGCCAAGGCTTCAGAGATGGATTTTGTCCCTAGGAGAATATAACTTCGACATTGATTATTTAAAAGGTACACAAAACACAGTCGCAGATTACCTAAGTAGAGAAAGTAGAAACGAGATAAATCATTTAGAAACGGAATCTGATTTAGCCACAAGACACACGAAAGAAGAGGAATTACTAGACCATTTCCCTATAGTTGAAAAAGCAGTTAATCAATTCAGCAACAAATTGTTGTAGACGGTGAATATAATGGTAGAAAAGTAAGAAGCCAAAATTTAATCAACAATAGAACCGTTATTATATAGGTATTATCTCCGAAAATAATTGAATCTTCAGAATTTGAGGAAGGAATTAAAGAGTTATTAAAAACACAACAAACAGGAATATATTGCCAGAATGAACATCTATATAATTTGCTTCAACAGAAGCTAATACAATTATTTAATACAACAAAAATTAAATTTTATAAATGTAGCTATTTAGCAAAAGAAATTAGAACAGAAAAAGAAGCCACAGAACAGATCAAAATTTATCACGAATTAGAAACCAGTCACTCTGGAATTGAAGAAAATTACATTGGATTAAAGAATCCCATTCATTTTCCTAATTTGAGAAAAGTTATAACAGAAGTTATAAACAGTTGCAATGTTTGTAGACAAAATAAATACACTCCGCTTCAACTGAATAGACACACAAATTTTCAAAGGAACTTTGTCCATTTTTTCCAAACGTGGTGCATTAATGTTTCATTTGGTGGTGCTTATTGTTTGTTTCTAATGTTGGGAACATAAATCAGAAAGAATAATTCAAAAAGCACCGCTATTTTTCTCCGGCTCTCTTGCAAAGTTTTTCACATCGAAAAATGCAGTTTTTTTTGCGTCAACTGAATAGACACACGAATTGAAATTGGTTATAAAAGCTAATGGAAGGAAATAAAAAAGTTTTTTTTTGGAAAAGTAGTTTCATAAATTTGATCCAATGTGGCATCGTAAAGTTTCCGTATGTAATCCAGCTAAATTTCTATCTGGGCAAATTCCATGGCTGAAATTTGGGATTTTCTGGCCTTAAACTGATAGCCAGGCTCGTTAACTACTTGTACTAAATATTCCCAAAATTTTTCAAATTGGTTTTGGTAGGGTGAGTACGGTTTTCATCGAAGGAAATCGATATTTTGCCCCTCTTTCACGTCTTGAATTATGCACGCCGTGTGGATGGGGGGGACACTATCCCACTACTAGAATTGCCCAATAAACTACTTTTCCAAAAAAAACCTTTTTTACTTCCTTCCATTAGCTTTTATAACCAATTTCAATACGTGTGTCTATTCAGTTGACGCAAAAAAAAACTGCATTTTTCGATGTGAAAAATTTTGCAAGAGAGCCGGAGAAAAAATGACGGTGCTTTTTGAATTATTCTTTCTGATTTATGTTCTCAACATTACAAACAAACAATAAGCACCACCAAATGAAACATTAATGCACCATGTTTGGAAAAAATGAACAAAGTTCCTTTGAAAATTTGTGTGTCTATTCAGTTGAAGAGGAGTGTATGATCGTCACCCTATCAAACCAAAGTTTAAAGTAACAGAGACTCCCCATGATATTAATCAAATAGTGCACATTGACATTATTATTCTAGCTAGTCTTAAATTTTTGTCCACAATTGACAAATTTAGTAAGAGAGTAACTTTAACTCTATTAAACGATTCATCAGGAGAAAACATTAAAGAAGCATTTATGCAATATATAGCTCATCATGATATTCCCATGAAGATAGTGGCAGATAATGAATTCGACCAACACTTAATTTACGCTTTACCTACGGGAAACTCTCCTAGAGCGCTAGAGCTCATTCTACAATAGAGGAAAAATATAGGTGTTTACTGAATGTAAAAGAAGCAAAAAATACTTTAGATAAAATCAATCTAGTTTACAAAACAGTCTTTTATTACAATAATTCAACAACAGTTAAGCAAAAACCTTTTGATATACATACAGGTAGAGTTGATAAAGAAATATTATTCGAAAAATATAAATCTTTGAAAATAAAAACAATTAACGAAATAAATAAGGATAGGGAAGAATACGAAGAAACTAGGGAAAAATCTTTTATTGTAAATCATCATAAGAAATATAACAAGGGAGCTCCATGTATAAAGATACAAAGCAAGAACACCCTATAAACATACAGAGGGAAAGAAAAACTAAATACAGAAATCTAAACGATATTATCCCAAATAAATTCTATAAGAGTAGGAAGAAGAGAACGACATCAATCGTTCCAACAACAACATCTTTGATAAACAAAAAATAAAAATAGAAACAAAGAAGAATCAGATAAATATTCCGATGTTTTAGTTAGCTTCGGAAGTTCAAGCTGAATAGAAAATAGTGCTTTAGATCCGGATGATATTCCAAGTAGTAGCAAAGCAATATAAGAAAATAGAATGGCTGTCATAAAAATATTGATTTTAATAATTCTGGGAGTAAGCAGTGAAATTATCATTGAAAATATAAATAACCAAGAAGGTTTTGTCAAAATCAAACTAAATAAAGTTTCAGTTGTAAAAAAACTACATCCATATTGCGCATAGAATAAATACAAGTCGAATAGACGAAGTTTTGAATCTAGTAGTAACAAATATAAACAAACACTCTAAAAGATATGAAATTTCCGGAAGAAATATATCGAGAAATAAACGAAATAAGATCTGAAATCAAAAGTGTAGTTCAACACAGACTAAAGAGAAGTTTGATGAACATAGGAGGAAATGTGCTAAAGTTTTTGTTTGGTACTATGAACGACAGTGACAGAAAGAATATTGAAGATATGTTAATTTTGAATAAAGAAAATAATCACGAATTAATTGTAAACATGAATAAACAAGTTGAAATAAATAACATATTCCATAAACGAATAAACGAAATCTTCCATAAATTTCAAGAATTGCATAAGTTTAATTTCCTTAATTCAAAAACAGAAAGTAAAAAATAAAAATAAAATATTTTGTTGAAAAGATACAGAGTAATATTCTTTCAAGTAAATTAAGCCTAATGGCCGAATCAATGCTAAACAGCGAAGAAATAAAAAGATATGAAATAGATTTTGATAAATTAAAATATTAAATTATCCACCGCTATATTTAATGACGAAATTATTTTTGTAATCAGTATTCCAAGCCAATGGAAAGTTGCGGAAGTCATAATGGTTTTGAAACCTGGCAAACCATCTCATGAAAAGAATTCTTACAGACCGATTTCGCTTCTTCCAATAATATCGAAAGTTTTTGAAAGAATACTACTCCTGCGCTTGCAGCCTATAATAGAAGAGAAACGATTAATACCTGAACATCAGTTCGGATTTAGAAGCAAGCATTCAACAATTGATCAAGTGCATAGAATAACTGACGTAATTGAGAGAGCTCTTGAAGAAAAGAAAATTTGTTCGACGGTCTTTTTGGATGAATAAGAGCTTTAAATTTAGAAAATAATAATTCAATTAAATTCTCGATCCACCAACCAAACAATACAGTCTATGTGTTGTTATTTATCTGAAAGATACTAAATATCTAAGTTGCGTGGTCTTTATTCAAGTAGTTTGAGCGCCAAAATAGATGTGCATAGTTGTAATAGTTTGCTGCCTTTGTTGGTAAATAAACTTCTACCATTTATTGCTCTTCAATGGGGCAGTTACATGATGTCCAATGAAATCATTCAACCTAGCTTTCATCATTTAACAGAGTGAATTAAGTCCATAAGCTCTTCTGCAATGCGTCTTAGTTTTTCAGCTAATGTGAATGTTTATCAACAAAAGGAAACATCGTGGAAGAACCATTTAATACCAAGAAATCCACCACCAAGAGTTGCAACACCATCCCGGCTTCCCGATCGCAATAAAGACAATCAACCATTATGTTGCAAAAATAGTTACGCTTTGCAATTAAGCACTACTCAAGCAACAGAAAATTCCGGCAGCTACAAAAAGATCATTTATATTGACGGTAAACCTGTTACAGCACTGGATACTGGGAGTAGCAAGAATATTATCCGTGAGGACGTTGTCGATAGTTCAAATACCGAGAAAATTTCATGTTGATTGGTTGGACTCAAGGCCGTAGCCAGACAATTATTTCGGGGGGATATACTTTTTCGAAAAATATTTCACCATTTAAGCTAAGTAAACGGTTCTTTTGAGTAAAGAAAAGAAAACGCTTGGTGGTGAAAAAAATGTATTCAAAAAAAAATTTCTGTGCTGTAAACGTTTTTTTTTTAAATAGTAAAGCAAAATACAAAGCCTAGCTTACAGTTCCTGTTCGAAAATCTATGCAAATATTTTCGCATGCCAAAAATGATTGAGGTGAAGTACAAAATTACTCTTTTGTTTGATTGGTTAACAGTTTCATGCTAAAAGGAACCATTGGCGTCATAGAACTGCAAAAAAATTGGGAAATTGTTTCGCGTGAGATTAAGTGGTGAATATCAAATATTTACGCTCCCGAAAAAAAATATATTCACCTCACAGCATTATTTGCATGCAAATTGTGTTTGCATCCAAGACTTATTTTTTTCCATTTTTAAGCCTATAATTTATTAATAGAGGTTAATTAATGACTCAATTGGTAGCTTAGGCAAAGGCAAACTTTTTGTGCCTAAAATATCATATAAAATTAAGCACAGAATAGGTGCAAAATTGTTTTGAATAATTTGATTTTTCTTTTGCCTAAAATATCATATAAAATTAAGCACAGAATAGGTGCAAAATTGTTTTGAATAATTTGATTTTTCTTTTGCATGGGGACTGTAAGCTATGCTTTATCGTCAAACATTTAATTGTTTGCGCAAAACTCACTCCTATGACAAAAAGATTCCTCCCATATGATAACTGCCTCAGTGTTAGTCTCAATTTGTCGATGAACTGACATTTACTCCAACCCTTAAAGTTTATCTTCATGGGTAGAATCTCTTAGGTCAATTTTTAGACGTTTCACTGTCGAAAAAGTTCTTTCCGGTGTGCATGTTAAAACCGTTAGAGTCGTGAAAATTTTAATAAGCTTGTGTATGTGAATCATGTTATATGGCATTTTGTCTACCATATCATGCATTCAGTCTTTAAACTTTAAAATGTCACTATCCAAAATTTTTTTAAAATTGAAGTTTTCTTCTTTAAATTTTTGTTCGTTTTTGCCAAGACTTAAGGGAATCAGAATACACGAATCTCATTTTAAGCTGACTTAAGAAATCATCAAGGTAGGTAGGTACCTTTACAATATTCATTAAAAATTATGTAGTACGTGAGTTAGGCCGTGTGCCAATTGCGTCAAAATCCTGGTTAAATTTGATCCCATGGCTAAATTTTGACATTACTGAGGTGAATATAGACGTCAAAATTTAACCTGCTCAGGAGCTCGGTAAAATTTTTGCCAGTGGTTAATTTTTGACATGTCTATGCTCATGAAAGAGTGAGGGAGATGAATGTAGATAAATATTTTATATTGTTGTCATGAAGTCATGAATCATTTCGGGAAAAATTAAAAAAAAAACTAAAATCAAATGAGAAGATTAAGAAATAGAAACAAAGGCCTAGAATAATGAACTCAAGAAATCAAAACAAAGAAATATTCAATATTATTATTATTATTATTAAACATTCTTTATTTGAAAAATATAAGATAATATAACAAGAAGATTATAAAAGAAAATAGAACAATGGCATTAAATGCCGTCTGTCGAAATAATTGACGTATATTCTTACATTAAAAAATAAAAATAAAATGAAAAAAGTATATGGTTTAATTGCGGATACAAAATTACTCAGTTGAAACTAAAGCATACGATTTTATTAAAAAAAAAAAAAAAAAAATTTTTTTGGTTTGTTTAATTTAACTTACTGTTTGCTAATACATTGAAAATTATTTTAATTTATATAAAGCAAAATAATGAATGTGACTATTTGTTTATATTACAAAACTATTCCTATATTTCAAGGCATGATCGCAGTAGCTAAAAAGGATTTTCCAACCACATTTACCATTCAAAATATCTTTTGCTTCATTACGAGATAAAGAACTCTTTGAGAAGTACAGTCTACGCAATTCTTGCAGAATAGGACATACAGCTAAAAAGTGGTAAATATCTTCATTTTCGTTTCTATTACAGAGACTACAAATAGTTGAAATATCATCTCTGTATGGTATATAGTTCAGATTTAATATTTCAACTCTCGCCTTGAATATAAGACCGATTTGATAAGGTGAAAACACATTACTAAAATAGTTGCCAGCTCCCAAGTTGTGGTTTAATTCCCTATATAATAATCGACTTGATGACATCTGGGCACTATGGATGCATTGAAGATAGAAAGATTCATCCACTTTTGCGATACAATTGTAGAATTCATTTCGCCAGTTACTAATTGACTCAAGGGACAGATCCAAATCTAACCCGTGGATGGTTGCAATATCTTTCCATTCCTTAAATGGTGTGAGTCTATATTGAAGCGCATATTTCATTATAAGTCGTTGCAAATTGTCCGTAGACCTTTGCATTACTCTAATAATATAATCTGCGTTGGCCTTTAGGTTTTTTAAATATATTTGTGGGACTCCTGATTCCACATGCAAAGCATAAGTAGGTGTTGTCATTGGCAGTCTAAAAATTCGTTTGAAAAATAAACGTTGAACAACTTCGAATTCTTCAATAAATTGATAACCAAAAACTTGATTCGCATAGCAAAGGCAGGTGTTTATTGTAGCATCTAGTACCCTGAATTTAGAGGAGGTGTCAACTTGTTGGTTAGAGAAAAAGTTGCTCCACATGAGGTTAATTGCTGTTTTAGCGACTGAGCATTTTTCTCTAATGTGAGGACGTAAATCTAGAGTATTTGATATTAAAACACCAAGATATTTATAATATTTAACTATTTCGATGGGCTCTGGCCCTAAAAACCAATTTTCTGAAGGCAGTCTTCTCCTATTACTGGACTCGAAAACCATTATTTTGGACTTAGAAACATTTATTTTTAGATCCCATAAGTTGCAATACTCTTTAAGTCGATTAATTTGCAGTTGAAGTGTTGAGGAGTTATCTGTTAGTAAAACGAGATCATCGGCGTACAGCAGAACGCTAACATTCAGATCTCCTATCTTAGCGCCACCTGGGCCCTGTTTCATAATAGAGCTAATACTATTAGTTGAAAGTACAAGTTCAAAATACTGCAAGATAAAACCACTGATAGTTCCTTTTTCATAATGAGTGTGACCTTCCCAATGCTATTAGTGATATTAACCAACTAAAAAGTACAAAAATCCTTTTCTGTTGGTTGATAATGAGACGCAATTTCACCACAGACTAATAGTATTTGTTTGTACTTTATTATGAAACAGGGCCCTGGCAATATTCTAGAAATATCGTCGATAAAGAGAGCAAACAAAATTGGGCTCAGAACACACCCTTGGGGCACCCCCGTTTCCGTGTTGAAAAACTCGGACTTGATTGTGCCGTTCCACACAGAAGAACACGTTTTGGTAACAAGCTGTTTATATAACCTAAGAAATTTAGATGATGAACCAAGCGCTGATAGTTTATAGATCAAAGCATTTCTGTTAATGGTGTCAAACGCAGCCTTAAAATCAACAAAAAATGCAAAAAGCTTTTTTTTGTTGTCAGTGTACCGCTTAGCAATGTTCGTGAGGGCAAATATCTGATCAACAGTCGAAAAACCTGACCGAAAGCCAGCTTGAAAAATACTAAGGAGTTTATTCGTATCTACCCACTGCATCAATCTATGGTATAGTATATTCGTAAAAATTTTTCTTAAAACAGGCTGTATGGAAATTCCTCTATAATTTTCTGCGAGGTTGCAGTCACCTTTTTTATAGATTGCACAGATTAAGGACTTCAAAAACGATTGAGGGATTATCTCCTCATTCAATACTTTGTTTAAAAAAAATAAAAGAACGTTTAAATATGCTGGCGTGGAGTATTTGAAAAATTCAATTGGAACTCCATCGACTCCTGAGGCCTTATTATTTTTCATTCTTTTCAGAGTTTCTTGCAGCTCTGACATTGAAATTGGATCGTCTAGTTGGGCTATGTAGATTTCAGGCTGGGCATAATGAAAGGAAGAGAGTGTAGACGCAGGACTAAGAAGCTGTTTAAAATATGCTGCCAGAGAATCAACATTCATAGATGGTGACGAGCAGGCTTTGCAGCCTCCCAACATTCTTACTTTGGACCAGAATGAACTAGAGTCCTTACATTCTATCAAACTTTTACCAACGTTGTCTAAGTACTCTTTTTGCTTGGTTTTACAAACGTGCTTAAATTCCTTATTTGTAGTTAGATAAAGAGTTTTGAAGAAATTGGAATTTGTTTTTCTAAAAAGATTCAAGAAATGAAAAGATTTTTTTCTTAGTTGTTGACACTCCCAATCATACCATCTACTTTTGAAGTAAATACTCCTAGCGTTATTGGAAACTGCAGATTGTTTAACGATTTGCAGTAATTTTTCTGCCATTTGCTCACAAGAAAGATTTTCAAGGTCAGAAAGGTTTGCCGCCGAATCTAATCTTGATTTGTACAAATCTATAGCCTTTACCCTCCATTTTAATTTGTCAACAGTATCATTTTGTGCCACTGGTTGTAGATTCTGAAATTGACACGTTGTTATGGTTGGCATGTGTGCCGAATAATTTGCAGATTGCACTGTAAAGTCTTTAATGACATTCAGCCATTCACCATTAGCAACGCAGTAATCTATTAACGAGCAACCTAAGGTGGAAACGAAAGTGAATTCACCCCTCAAATCACTCTTAGTTACTCCATTCAAGACAAAAAGTCCAAAATCTTCAAATAAATTAATAAGACGTCTACCACAACTGTTCAATGTACTATCCAATGAGCTCCTTATCTCACTAAAGCTATATACAAAATGTTCTACCAGTGAAGCTGGGTTTTGAAAATTACTTATACGAGCGTTCAGATCGCCCAAAATCAAAATGTTTTCAAGATTAAATTCATTTAAAAACTCATACAATTCTTCAAAATCATGATTCCAATTGGTGCAATTTAAATACGTTGGAATTATATAAAAGCGATTGTGCCTGTACATTATTTCAATTAAAGTCTTATTTCCAACTAATTTAAAGGTTACATAGCTACTTATACAATTTTTAACTGCACATAAAATGCCACCACTAGCTCTTCCAAAATTATTATTTCTTGTGGCTGGAATACATTTAACATTAAAACCTTTGAAATATTTTAAAATGTGGACTTCTTTGTCTTTTTCAAGAAAAGTTTCAATCAAAATTATAATATCAAATTGCAAAATAAAATTAAAGAAATCAGGAAATATTAATTTGTTTTTTAGACCAGAAATATTAAAACATAAAATTTTATGACTTACTAAAAAATGACAGACGGCAACACTTTCCTAACTATTACTGACATTACGTGTCAGATTACTACTTCCGGCCTGCATTCCATCTTGATTGAATTGAATTGAATTTTATTGAGACTTATAAATCAGTTACATCGTTTTTCTTAATTCTAGCAGTCAATAAAGTTGTACAAAAGTGGCTGTAATGTATGGCCTTCTTTCTCCGTTTTTTTTTTTTTATGGTTAGCCTCGTGGCGGACATTTGACATATAAGTTGATTATATTGTTAGCCTGCTCTTGCTCAAAAGCATTACATAGCAGTTGCGTGTTGGCTTATAAATGCAACAAAAATATATACATATTTACAGATGCCTACAATAACTTAAAACTAATAAAATTACACCAGAGAAATACATAATATACATGTATATACATTGCTAGCGAGTATGAGCGAATACGCTCTTAATCTAATGATTGTGTAGAAGACACATTAAAGAAATGTTCTTTTTAGAGCGAGAGCGCTCTACGCGATTTTAAGTAAAAGCAAAGTGCTTAATGCACATGGAATTTTAACATACAAACAAACATTTTTCTAACGATTGCGAATGAACTTAAACTGTTATTGGTGGAAAATGCAAAAATTTAAATGAATGTAGTTGGATATTTATGTGATAAAATGTAAAAATAGCACAGATAAAATACGGTTGATTGGTGAGGCAGCATCGGTTGCTAAGCAGACTGGGGTTGCTTGGTGCTCCGTTTTCTCGGTTAACGGGAACGTTGGTCTGTTGCTGGAGTCGTTGGAACGGCTGAAGAGGTTATTGCTTATGCAGGAACTGAGAACTGCTAGGTTGCTGTGGGGTGTAGGACCGTTTTCTCGGTTAACGGCTAACGTGTTACCGGGATATGGGAATACCGTTTTGTCGGTAAACGGCTAACGGGGTGATTATTTAAAATAATTTACGGTTACTGTTTTTGTGAAACTGTGGGAGGTTGTGCGAGGCACAACCTTCCTCTTCCGAAGCCAAATCCAAAACCGAATGTCATTCCATCTTGATTTGAGTTGTTGTTTTGACGTATTGTTCCAAACCTTTGATCTTGTTGATGTTGTTTTCTGGTGCCTTCAAAGAAACGCATTGCTCCCTCGCCGAATGTTGATTTGATAAATGTCAGCTCTTCGTCTGAGCTAATAATTAATCCTCGTGGAAAATCGTAGACAAATAAGTATTTTTCCACTTGTAGTTTAATTCCTTTTATCGATATCTTGGCGTTCGGTGCAAGTGCTAGTAACTCGGTTTTTATTTGATAAAGTGATTTTCTTTTTTCCCTCGCTATTATTGATTGTTCTCGGTGTAAAACAATTCCAGTGCCTTTTAATTTTTGTGCAGCGCCAATCAATTTGTTGGCAGTGTCTCCGGGTTGAAAGTTTATCACCACAGTGGTCTTGTTGTTGTTAGTGAAGTCATGTGCATTATTTATTGGAAGTAAAGCATTCTCTTGAAGTTGGAGAAGACCTTTACAAGTCTGTTTAGCAAACTCGACTTTATCTGTCTTTCCTTCTGCCAGAAAATGCAACACCACCGAATTTTCATTTTTTTTTCGTGACATAGCCTCTACTTGACGTTCAAGAAGCTGACAGTAATTTTCCATCGCGGAGACCTTATTTAAAAGGTATGAATTGTGTGTCCGTAGTAATTGAATCTCATATTCAATATTTTCATTTGTATAGGGTCTCATGGTTCTATTCAAAGTATACATTTTCAAGCGTAGGTAAATGTTTGCGGCACTTCAAATGATCTCCTTTTAAAAATTCGAAATTCTCTTCCCCGTTTGTTTGAATTACCTGTGATAAATCCTTCAAAATGCAAAAGAATCAATAAAATTTATTGAAAATACTTTTTCAGATGATCATTTATTTTGCAAACTGAATTATTTGTTCAGCGGACTGTCATTACAAAAAAAAAAATACAAGAACAAAACTAATGGGATATGTTTGTTTTAATAAAGTCCCCTTTAATTCAATTGACACAGCAAAAACCTTAAATTTTATTCACCCCTATAAAAACGAATAAAATTTAACTGGGACCAAATTTAACCAGTATTTTAACGCAATTGGTACACGGCCTTAAATCAAATTAAATTAATTAATAACCATCGCACAAATTTGAGTACAAAATTCATACTAAAATGGAAAGTATGATTTACATATGCATTTCTCAAAAATTTCGGGGGGGGGGGGGGATCAAACCCCTGTGATCCCCCCCTTGGCTACGGCCTTGGTTGGACTAAATCAGTCAAAAATTGTTTGTGAAGCCGGAATGCAGCAATCGACGGCGCAGATTATCCCCTGAAACTTGTAGTAGTTCCTAAAACGGCCATAGAAGACGAAGTAATATGGGGTTACGAGTTCCTCAACACTGTACGCTGGAGCTGTGATGGAAAAAACATCGTATTCGAAAGTTGATCTCAAGTTGAAAATCAGGAAGTCGATACGGATAATCCCCTTATGAGATCGAGGTCGAGCCCAGCGAGCTCGAGCTTAAAATAAATTCGAACATAGAACCAGAATTAACAACAAAAGTTCATAATATAGTATATAAATTTTGTAACCACCAACCCACGGACGTCCTTGAGCTCCCGCAAAAGATGAAAATTAGACTGAAAGATGACATCCCTATTGCTTCAGCACCTAGACGAATATCTTTTTATGAGCGAGATGAAGTAGCCAAAATTGTAGACGATCAACTTCAAAAGAAAATAATACGTCCTAGTCAATCTGAGTATACCAGCCCAGCTGTGCTGGTTAAAAAGAAAACTGGTGAGATAAGTGGTGAGATGGTGCGGGTGGCAATGGTGCAGTGGATGTAGTGCTTGACTGCTAACTTAGAGGTGTGGGTTCGAGCCCCATTCTAGGCAGCATTCTTTTCTATATTCTCCCAGCTTAACTGGACGCCACCCGTGAGATTTAATGAGATAATAAACACCTTGATCTCAATCCACTGTGCCAAATCTTTCCTATCCTCCTACTCTTTCTAACTAGTGCCGTGCAATTCAGGTTGCATTTAAAAGACCTAAGGTCTTACATTCATATAGTTAAAATTATTATTATTATTATTATTATTATTATTATTATAAAAGGATATGTGTTGACTACAGGAGACTGAACTCAAAACGACGATTCGAGATCCATTCCCAATGGCACTTATTGATGACATCATAGCAGGACTTTCTGGATATAAATATTTTACTTGCCTTGACTTTAAAAATGGATTTTACCATGTTAAATTGGACGAACACATCTTTTGTTTTACCGGATGCTCAACTTGAGTACTTGGTTATGGCTTTTGACCTGATGAACAGCCCTGTCGTATTTCAAAGGAATATAGACCACATTTTTGGTGAACTCAAGCGAAATAACAAATTACGAATAATTGTTGATGACCTACTCATTGCGACAGTAACCGCTGAAGAGAACATACAAATTTTGGAGGTTGTACTGGCCAGAATGAGAACATACAACTTAAAACTACGCTTGGATAGGTGCGTTTTTTTTTTTAAGAAACTATCGACTATTTAGGGGTATATTATTAGTGACGGAACGATTCAAACAAGTGACGAGAAAACGAGAGCAATTGACAGTTTCCCTGCCTCTTACAATAAAAAACAGGTACAATCTTCTATAGGACTTACCAGATATTTTCGCAGGTTTATTCCTAGTTTTGCATTGAGGGCTGCACCGCTCACTGATCTTTTGAGAGGAGATACAAAATTTAAGATTTAATACGAAGAGATTCATAAAGAAGTATAAAACTGGGGACTTGATTCTCCTCAAGCGTGAAGCTCCTGCAACAGGATACTCCAGAATATTGGAACAAAAAAATAGAGGTCCGTATATTGTAACAAAAGAGCTACCAAATGATCGATATGGGGTAAAAGACATATCAGGACACAAAGTCTCGCAAAAGTTATTCGAAGGTGGCGTTGCTGTTGATATTATGAAGTTTTACAATTCAATGAATCCTGAAGAAACGAGTTTAACAGATGATGATGATAGTGAGGACGAGTTCTTGGGATATAAAAGTGACGAGGCCCTGCGAAGCTAAGTGCAGAGGAGGCTCCAGTTGTTAGAGGACTTACAACAGTCAGGAAAGGCCGACTGAAAGAGATAGAATACATTTTTTAGTACACACACACACACGCATACACACATAAGTGCGCCATGAGGGAGATACACTTGAAACAGAGAAGCAGATACAAACGATGGAGTAGCGCAGTGATTTGTAGGAGACGAGACGAGACAAACCGAGCTGAATTATCATTTTATTAAAATTATTCATTACAAAACCATTTTCTTTAAATAAACTTTAAATAAACATTAAATAAAAGTAAGTATAATAGTATTTTAATCTTGAAAAATATGCCAAAAACTTTAATTGAACATAACTGTAATGATTTTAAAATGAAATTAAAGGAAATTATGTCATTAAATTTTAAAATTGTATAGTTAAAATAAATAATATTAAGTATGAAAATTGTATGTACTACGAAAGTTTGTTATACCAAACTTAAGCAATGTAAACATTAAAAACAGTGAACTGAACTTCTCCACTGCGGAAATATACGCGAAGCATATCGAAAATCGGAAACTAATTATTGAAGAAATAAAACTTAGCTATAATTTGTACCATATTAATCGCGTTCCTTTTAGTTTTTTTTTTTTTTTTAAGATTTAATAAAATTAAAATTAATATTAAAAATAGCGATTCTCCGGAGAAGAACTTAAGGAGGAGGTGTTACGTCCCAGACTCTACCCGAAACCGAAACCCCGTTATCCCACATATTCCCCTTTGCCTAATGGCAGTCATAAAACTTATAACGCCATATTGCTTAGCTGGCAAAACCAATCCCAAACGGATGCACCCCCTTTTCCTTTTTCCCCCCCCACATGCAGACTTAAAATATTCATATTTCCCTAACGAAAATTGAAATATGATTATTTCGTAAACATTCCCACGGGAAGCATTTTGTATCTTTATTCAGTTCAGTTCAGTGCAAAAATAAATATTCTAAGTTAAGTCTTAATCCAACAATCTAACTGTGAGGTGCAGCCTAGCTGAAGACAGCGGCCTCCATTTAGAATCTAAATAGAAATTAATTTATAACAAACATAAATAAATAAGAAAAATATAAAGAAAAATAAAAGAAAAACAATTATGTTTCAACCGCGGGATTTGAAAACAGAAATATGCTCCCCCTTGTTTCGAGTTCAATAACAAAGTTTAACTACTATAGTACACAAAAAAGTTATTAGTTTCGACGTGAAGCAAAAATACTTTAAGACACAAGATTCTCCATTAGCTCCAATAAGAAATAAACCTAGAAAACCGCCAGTTTAAATTGACGAACTGCCTTTAGATTCAGGAAAGATATTTTAGTCAATTATGCCTAAACAACTGTTTGAATCGCTTATTCATGAAATTTAAAAAAATATGAAAAAATGGATATGAAAATATGTATGTTGATCAGGAATTATTATAAACCAAATTAACTATAAATTTTAATACATTTGCATATAAATAAAAGGAATATTTAATACTGTATTAGAATGAGATCACAGAATAAAGATAAATTGTTTCAGATATAAATAATTTTTTTTACGGTAAATGCTAGACGTAGGCATTTAAGGACTTACAATAGAATAACATCAAGATAATCAATTAAAATAAGTTATTCGTTATCTAATGTTTTTAAATTGAATTATTTTATTTTTAAAACACAATACTATCTATGTATATAATTGATTAATACTTACATTTTTGTGCAATCTAATTTATAATATTTATAAAGTGCTTTCGATTGATAATTTAAAAGAATTTCCAGATTTACAGATTCAAATTTTTAAAATGATCATTTTGGACAAGAAAAATGTATTCTCATCCAGGGAAACTTGCAAAAAAAAAAACTTCCAGAGATTGAAAAACTTCTAAGGGAAAATGACTCATGAATAAGAACATAGAGAAATCGAAAGAATATTGTCGAAAACTTCGAAATAGCGCTTGCTTTACTAGCCCGGCAATTTTCAACATCAAAAACTTAACAAACCATTTTTAAAGTCTTACTTGAAATGATTATGATTATAAAATAAACAGGGTTTTTAGCTGCTTGGGTCGTCGATAGCCCAACAATTTCCGGCTTGGAAAAATAGCAAGTTTTTGACAAGTTTAGTCAATGCCTGCCCTTGCTATTAAGTAGAGCATGTTTATTTATCCGACAAGAATGAGTATGTAACTAATCAATACTTTTTACTTTGTTGGTATAAACAAAATAAAGTATTAAGTTATTAATTTTCAGCATTGCAACTCTGTTTGACGAATTTAAAATAAAGTATTAAGCTATTAATTTTCAGCATTGTTATTCTGTACTACGAATTGGCCTACGGTCTGTTGGAAACAAATTTCCATCAGGTAAAGGGCTAATAAAGCAGCTTTTTTTAATACAACTGTGCCGGTTTAAGTGTTTACTGTGTCATAACACTGAACACAAAAGTATCAATGTAAATCTATCTAGGGCCTGGTTAAAAACTAGATTGTGTACTCATGCGGGTTATAGGGTCAAATAAAAATTTTTAAAATACATTTTTTTCGCATGAAAGTAATATAGAAAAACGTAACGAACCATATGGAACTCGTTATTTCAATTGCTTAAAGATCAATACAAGAATGCCGGCAACTTGAATAAATATTATTATATAGGTATTGAACAAAATTATTCCTTAGAGAGGTTTTCGATATGCCAGTTTGGAGCATTTATTAATATATACGACCAAAAATCAACGGTTATATGGAAGGAACCATTAATAACAGCTCTTGGTGCAATTTTGTTTGACCAAAAAGTATGCCGTGCTCACAAATGTATAGATTTTTGTTATCAAAGTTTTAGGAGCCAATTTTGAGATAAAATAGGCTTTTTTCAACGATAAATACCGCTATTTTTGGAGCTAAGAAAGCATATTAACCTTCCCACTCGGGAATCAACAAGAAAACTTAAAGTTCAAAATTTGAAACAAAAAATCGCTTATACAGCTGTTAAGGCCGTTGATTGAGGTACAAGATATGCAGACGGATTTACGAGATCGCTGTCATCGTGATATTTAGTTTGACTAAAATCTCGTTGTCAATTCGTTTTACAAAACCAAAACAGGTTTTAGAAGACACAGGAAAAACATATATTTCCATTTTTGATCAAGTTCAATCGAATGAAACATCTTTCAGATTAATTAGAACCCGCTTACACTATAATATCGCAGTTTAATTACGAATAAAATGAAAATGAATGCGATTATTCTTTACATACTCGGGTTTTCGAAATAAGATAAGTCAAAAGATTTGAACATGAAAATCGATTTCAAAAAAACAATGATTTTCATATTTATAACCTCTTTGGAAATGTTTCTGACGTTAGATTTTTTAAATGTTTAGTTGCATTAATCTATTTCTAGCATAAGAACATTTATTAGCGATCGGAAGTGTTGTAAACTCTCTTGAATTACCAATCGAAAATATTATAAATATAATATGTTTGTTTAATTATTTTGTACATAGTATTTACAAAAACAAAAAAATGCACATTGAGACGAATTGAATTGCTTCACTTCATTTAATCAAGTTGTTATTGTTAACATTTTGCTTATGAACGTTCTTTGGTATAAAAAATATACTTAATATTATTATCAAGGGTGGCAGCGATCGAGTGAGAAATAGTTTTAGGAAATGTTGATACCGGTAATGTTGGTGATGACGATAGGTATAATGGTAACTTTTAATTCGATAACTATCCTGATAGTTATCGCTTAATTGTCGAACGATACTCCTTCTTTGAGTTTTTACTACTGTCGCTGTAAATCGATTGGCAACAACAGTACATAGGGGTGAAGAATTATCGAGCAACAAATTCAGCACTCGTCATTCATCCCAAAGGCATTGTTGTTTTTGCCGCACATAGTAAATGTATTGAGTACATTTACGACACGTTTTAATGCCACAGCGATAATTTGCAAGATTTTGGCCATTACCGTTTGATTGATCCGGTTTGCCTTTGCAGTACTTTAGACCGCATGGATACCAACCTATACACATTTCCAATGTACAAAGACAGGGTGCCCAAAAACTTGTTACTTCACTACAGTGCGATAATAAACTGTCGGGAAATAGTTGAGTGGCTGCTTCTAAGCTCGATATCGATGATCCTGTTTGATCAAGAGATAACATAATAATGTTTCCAAATGATTTTTTTTTCTTTAATTAATAACAGTTTTGCAAGCTTTGAATTACCTGGAAGTTCTGCCCATGCCTTTACATCAATATCTCGCACGTACGTTGCATCAACTGCTTCAGAACACAATCCGGACAAATGCCTTGTAATTGGCGTGGATTTATTCAGATGTATCCAAGATGTCATTGTTATGGTTTCTTTTCCTTTATCTTCTTCCGGTATTCGAACGGTGCTTGGATTTTTTTGACGCAACTTTGCCATTGCATCTGCCGAAATAAAGTCACCTTTAATAAATTTGGTCACAAAGCACATGACTTGGTACTGGCTCTGACCACGTTCTTCTTCTCCTAATACTAATGCTTTAAGGACTTTCACCTCCTAAAAGAAAAATTAATAATAATAATATTGATTTTTTTTAGCTCAGAGCAAAGCCTGGAAAAAAATTGTGTTTCTTTTTAAGCTCTGTACTCGTTATCTATCAAAAGTTTTAAACTCAGTCTTGTGAAATCGCAAATATGGATTTGTACTTCTCTGTGTACACAGAGAAAACTCACATTGGGGAATTGGGCCCCAGGAGTAGATTGATCGCTTATTATTTTACCCGACATCCTAAAGGGTCAGATAATCTATTCGAGCCGGTGGAAGAATGGTTGACGCATCCACTAGAACATTTCGAAAGTTTTTTAGTTCCATCGCTGTTTTTGGGACCCGTGATCTCAAATTCACAATTACGTTTTCCCCAAAACCGGTGCTATTGCAATGATACGTCCCTTTGCTGAATTCAGGTGAATCGCCGCTCAGGGCATTAGATTGGGTGGTGGAAAAGCAACCCAAGTGAAACTTCAACTGAGTGTTGGATAGTTAATCAGAAATTTACTTAGGTATTGCGAAACAAACCTTTAATCTAGAATTTGCCTAGTATTGTATAGCATAATTTCAGGTTCTCTTTCAATGTTCAAAGCATTATTGTTGGGTTTTTTGAAGATCAAAATACTCTACAACAATAATCATAACATTTTATGAAACTGAAACAAATATTTTCAAACAATATCTGGCGTTATAAAAATTTTAAAATTTTTTATTTGGTTGGAAAGGACCATGCTTTTCAAGGCGATATTACACTAGCACCTTGCCGAGTCCGAACGGCTAGATGAGAAGCACTTTTCATTACACCAGATACTCTTAGAGGATTTGTCAGTTTCTCGCAGTACCTCGGAAAAAAATATTTTTGCTTTTATAATGGTAGCGGCTGGGAATCGAACCTTCGGCATGACAGTCCAAAGCACTAACCATTATGCCACGAGGTACTACATGAGATGTACATAGACTATTAGACAATTTTTTCCGACAGAAGCAGAACAAAAATATTCGAACTTCTTTCAAATGAAATAATTTTAATAAATATTATCAATTATTTGAACTTACATTTCTAAAATCGATCAATTGCGATATAAGTGTACCATCAGTTCTTTGAAATTCTAGTGTAACTAGATCGTCGCTTACATTCGATGTAATAGTTTCTTGTATAACTTCTCCACCCTGAAAAAAGTAATAATTGCAATTTATGTGGATTATATAACTATTATAGGATCATAATAAAGACAAATAAAACAAAAAACGACTTAAATTTATAAGTTATATAACAAGAAAAAAATTACTTTGATTTATTTAAAACTCATATCTAAAGTAGAGTTGTTTTTAAAAAAACATACAGTCTAACATCATTAAATCATAAAAAACATTTATTGCAATAAGACTTTGTATTTTATTTTTGAAGCCAATAGTCTTTTTTAACTCAAAAACATCGTTTCTTGAGTTGTGTCGGTTTTTTTCCAGACTGTCAATATTAATTATTTGCTAAATTCAAATGATAATTCTTTGATCAATTTTGATATTAACTGCTTGATTAAAAACTTTTGCAACGGCAATACATTGAAATTTTGTAGACCTGTGTTATTAATGAGCTTGCTTTTAAAAGACGTTTCTCTTTTGAAGATGTTATAAAAGACGTTATAGCACGGTTGTTGGTAGAAGGTCTAGCAGTACAGAAATCATGTACTAAATAATGTTCTTGAATAGGAACTTCAAAGTGCCGTTGTATATATTCATTTCTAAAAAGTTTAACAAAGTAAATCAGTCGACTTGAGTAACTACTAAGGTAGCCAGTCTAGCTAGACCAAGTATTAGTCCTGGTTCTCGGTTCTAACAAGAAGTTAGTACCTGCGCATTTCTCCACTTCACTAGTACCAGATCTAAGTTCACAAAGCAGTACTAGGAACTTAATACGTCTAAAACTCACAGTAAACAAGTTATACTGCGTAAGTTGTCAAAACTAAAAGTGTCGGAAATAAAAAATTTCTGTGAACGTGAGGATGAAAACACGTAAATACATCAAAAAATTAAAATTTGAATTGTCAGAAGTGCAATGCCATTTGAAAATTAGCTAAATAATTGTTTTTGACAAGCGGAAACTTCGAAAGAAATTAAAATCATACCTATTAGGCATGGTTTTGCTGTGCTATAATAATATAGGAAATGCTTCCGTCAAATCAAAATTGCAAAACTAAGGTCAAATTCGTAAGGACTAGCTTTTCAAGCAAAACATATGATGTTAAAAGGATGTGCAATTTCGTGCGTTTTTTAAATGCGTTTGTGCATATACCTGCTACTGTTTTAAGGATAGACTGCATAGCAGGAATTATTTGTTTTGTTTTGTAAATATATCTGCCCAGAATACATCTAAAAATTTAATTCATTTTTTTTATACTATCACAGCATTTAAAAAAAAAAAAAAAAGAATAGAAAAAAATCAATGAAACCAACAAAAAACCTTATAAACTTATCAACTAGTTTAAAAAACAAACAACTAGGAAACTATCAAAGGACCCCGCACATTTAGTTTGAAAAAGTGGGCCCGGTGCTTTTAGTGCATATGATTAAGAGTGTATTGCTTTGCAACCATTACCGGAAGTCCTAATTAAAACCGTTAGGAGCTAGCAAGTAGAGCTAGCTTAGTACTCGTGTAAAGTAATGAGTTGATACCGATTTGAGTACTAATTTTGGGGCTATTACCGGTACTAACGTAAGGGCTTTGTGTCTTCGTTAACGATTTCAATTTAGTCTATTAAACTAGTTTACATTGTAGTTTACAAGGTAGAGTTTAATATGTTCTTATCAATGATGATTTTGTGTAATGTAACGATGTAAGGAATTTATTTTTATTATATCTCAATACTTCAAATAAAAAAATCTCTGTCCTCGTTTTATGTATGCTGACGATCTTAAACTGTTCTAAGGTTTTAGAACAACTTCTGACGGCATTAATCTACAGGATGATTTCTTCAAGCTAACCGCTTGTTGCAAATCTACAAATCTTAAATATACATATATCTGATTTTTTTTTTTTTGGAGACGTCTTATCAATCATTTATAGCCAGGGAACTGACCTTAAGATAACATATCTCATCGCGGCCACGCAAAAAGAGGATGCCAACCGGCAAAAAAAGGATACCAACCGATAGTTTTAGTGCAAACATTTACAAAACTACTGGTCGGACCAGCTTAATCTGGCCGCAATGTTTAGAAAATGCACTTTTCAGGTTGCATTTTTGGCTAAGTCCACCTATAATAACTAGTGTTTTTTGGAGGTATAGAACTATTTTAACAAAAATGCCGTATTTGGAGTGATGATAATCTTCAAGTGTATGTTGAGACACCGTAACATCCACAAAAAACTGACCTGTGTGCTTTATGGATTGGGGGAATAATTGGTCCACACTTCTTTAAAAAAAGATGCTGGCCAGAACGTTACAATCAATGGTGACCGCTATAGAGCCATGATTACTGACTTTTTTGTTCATTAATTGAACAACCATGATGTGCAGGAGCTATGGTTTCAACAAGACGGCGCAACATGTCACACAGCTCGTGCCACAATTGATTTATTGAAGGAAACGTTTGGTAACCGCATAGTTTAACGTTACGGACCCATGAATTGGCCTCCAAGATCGTAAGATTTAACGCTGCTTGACTATTTTCTGTGGGGATATGTAAAGTCGCTAGTCTACGCCGATAAGCCCGAAACGATTGACCACTTGGAGGACAACATTCACCGCGTTATTGCTCATATACGGCCACAAATGTTGGAAAAAGTCATCGAAAATTGGACTTCTAGATAGGACAACGTCCAAGCCAGCCGTGGCGATCAATGCCAGAAATCATATTTAAATTATAATGCCAGAAGATTATCTTTTGAATAAAGTAAATTTCATGTCAATTTTAAAAAAATCATCTTAGTTTTATTCCATTAAGTTATATACCTCTAAAAAAACATCCTACATGAGCAACTTTGTTCTCTACACGATACCAATGGTCGGACAAACTTTTTTTGGTTGTTGAGACGACCCCGACCACTTATGTTAAATTAGAGATTTTAATACTTTGATTGATGTAAGCGAAAAAAAAGGTTAAGGCCACTTTCTTAGCTATTTTACTCAGTTTTCCTTAATGTAAAATGCAAGACCATTTTTTATAAAAAATACTTTAGGTACAAAATCAATTGCCCCGATTTGCTTGCATAGATGAAATTGCATGCACTTTGCCATGGAATACGAAATTAGCTGTGCTTTTTAAAGCATTTTTATATCCGCTTAGAAAAAGTAGCATGTTATATACAACAATTTGGTATAATTCTGAATGGTTGTTGTATTTTACATGCTAATTTCTTAAGCAAAGATATAAATGCACTAAAAACCAAGGCTATTATCATTTCTCTTATGATGGTGCACAAATAAAGATGGTAAAACCAGCCGATTTCTTGCCTCAATTAGTTTTCAGTCTACTGGAATAGGACTTGATCTCGGACTTATCTTATTCCAATAGATATACCTACAAATTATGAACTGAAATAAAACTTGGATCTATTTAGCTTTAAAAGAAAGTAATGTAGACCAACGTTAGAAAAAGAGTTATGCCCACGAATATATCAAATAATGTAATCCTAATGAATTAATACTTAATGAAACCATACTTAAATTTGTCATGTCTTATTGAATGAATTATAAAATTTAACAAACAAACCATTTGGCATACAAAATGTGTCAATTTTAAAGTTAAAAAAATGTTATTTATGGTATTAAATAAACTTTAAGCTTATATGAACATTTTATTTTTCAGATTTTTAACATATTTTTTAATTTTTACCTGATTTTGAATATTTATCAAAAGTTGGCTTTGTACATTTGACAATGCGATGAAAAGAATAAGTACCCCTAGTAGAAGGTATTTAACTTTATTTGTATTTAAGTTTATCATTGCGATAAGTATTTATAACTATCTTTAATTAAACGCCGAAATAATATTTTTTCTTTTATATGCAAAAAACATTACAAAGAAAATAAAAATTGTTTCACTTGTTTTCACTTCTCATTCAACATAAAAAAATATTGTGACAGCACCGACCCATTTTAGGATTTCGAAAAGTTGACAATTCGAAATGGATGCATTTCAAACACAACGATTTGATATCACATGAGCAAAATGGACACATTCAGTACGAATGGTGAATAGTGAAACCGAGGGCGGGCAAAAATTCTGCCCGTCTCGGTCTCTGGGGGCCTATTCCAGAAAGCGTGGCGGATCGCTTTCAATGGCGTATTTGTATTTTCCTATTCTCAAAAGCGAAAAAAACTACATTTCATTCTTCCAGGTGGTTAGGTGACACATTGTTGGCAAATTGAAGCAAAATGTAAATATGTACGAATTAAATCATTTGCAAATATTTTCACCTCATTCTTCGCAAAATTATGAATTAAAATACTTTTTGCACAAAAATAAATATTTTGATACAAACCATCATATTTTTGGAAACTGCTGAGTGGCAGGAAAAATGAGAATGGCCTGGAATTATTTGGAGTTCAAATGAGGAAACTGGAATAATTTGCAGCTCAAATGAGAAAACCCGTAATATTACGTTTTCATTAGACCAAATGAGGTAATTTCGCTGAAAATTTCCAAATTAGATACGAAATTACCTCATTTCCCATACAAATTCACATTTCAAAATGAGATAATTTCAACCAAATTTGCACGAAATTAGGTTGGAAATTAGAATAAAACAAATCAAACAAACCTTAATTAATTCCTATTGTGAAATCAGTCGAACAATTTCTGATTCAAACGTCAAAATTGAAATGCCAAATATCAATAAAATCAAATATATTTGTATATCCAAGTTTCAAGAAACAAGAAGAGTTTTATTTACGATAAATGTTTTGATAAAAAATTGCACTTTAATAATTTTCTATCTTTAATTAGGTACATATCTTTGTAACAAATTTTAAAGAATACCAAAACTATGCTGAACTGCAACAAGATGGTTGAGATGGTGAGATACAATTCAACTGAAAAAAAGGAATCCAAGCTTGATGCAGAGATATGAGTGTCGAGCAGAGAATCAGGCATATCATATCGGCCGGAGGTGATGAGCACAGTTTTAACTTCAACGAAAGAAATTGAATGTAAAAGTTCTAAAATGGCATACAGTTTTGCTGATAATTTACTTGCGAGATAAATTTTGGGAGTCTGATGATTCCTCATGGTTACGCAACAACCCCAGAGACATTTCAAGCAATGCGAATTCCACGCCAGATTTAAAGTCTTGTCGTACTTTTATCCAGTTGATTAATAGTTGAGCAGTGAATCAAACCCACAGGCAAGGAAAATGCCCGAGGGCTACATAGAAGCGTAGTGCAAATAAAATAAGTTAAGGAAAGAAAAAAACAAAAAACAAATAAATCATGTTTTATTTTTAAGACGGTTAACGATACACTGCATGTTAAATCTCTTACGCCCATATTATTCACTCTTTTAATCCAGATTAAAACTTAAATCCAGATTAAAAGTATTTTAAATCCAAACATTAAATCCAATCCCATATTATTCACTCGTTTAATCCAAACTTAAATCCAATTTTTTAAATCCAATATCGATTAATCCAATTGGATTTAAACTACCCTCCGGAGGTCAGTTTAAGTACTTAAATCCAGATTAAAACACAATTTCATATAATTCACTTTTTCTTGACATTTCAGTTTTCTGATTGTTTGTGCGCTCGCAGAATCTTACCGACATAGTGAAATAAATTAATTAAAGTAAACATAGAGCCTGATTACACGATTAATTTTTTCGTTCGTTTTGTCATTCGTCTTTTTGACAGGTACGTACCTTCGTGATTACACACAACAAAAAAATTCATTCGCGGTCTTGATGTTCAAAAAATTTGAGGTTAATTAATTGGAAAATAGACAGTAGTTATAATTAAAAATATTTTTACATCACTTCTTGCTCAAATTTATACCTATTTAATTATGAAAAACAATTTTTAATCTCACTACTGAAATTTTTTACGCATCCCCCGCCTCTACTCGTTTGTCAAATCATAAACGTCAAAGTTCAACCGGAAAAATCTTAAAATTTTCATACGTGCTTTCGTTACTTCATTCTCCCTAAATTTCTACACCCCTCACCCAATGTGTCAAAAAGACAAAACACGAAACAATCGATAAAACTAATCGTGTAGTCAGGCTCAAAAAGTTTCACGGGAGAAATTTGACATTTCGCAAATTTGACATTTGGATTAAACGATCTTAATCTGGATTTAAATACATTTTACATCTGGATTAAGGGCATTTTAAATCCATTGGATTTAAGGCATGTTCAGAGTGAATAATATGGACATGGATTTGAATTTTCGGATTCAATAAATCTGGATTTAGTTGTTGGATTAAAAACTTCCTTAAATCCAATTTAAATCCAGAGTGAATAATATGGCGGTTAAGCTCTGTTAATAAGACCGCATCTTTCATGGCCAAACGGTAGATGAAATCATCCCGACTCTAGTACGCCGCAAATGCCATTCACATTTTAGGCCTGGTTCACACGAGATTGTACCGCACGTTTTTTATCGCATTCGGTTTTTTCCGAACAAATATCGGGTGTTCACACGATATTTATATTTATTCGTTTAAAAATCGAATAGTTGCAGTATAATGAAAATGAATGGAAAAGTTTGAATTTGTGAAGAATTTTATTTTTATCTTCTTATGGACAAGGGCTTGAAAGCTGAAATTTGGACGGATGATAGAAATTATTGATTTAAATATGAATTAAAAAAATAAAATTCCTAGAATACCGTTGGACGGAGATAATGGGAATATTTGAGCGCTTTCACATAAGAACTCATATCTCTTTAGTGCATTGATGAATTTTCTTGTTGTTTTAAAATGTCACATATTAATAGAATTACGGTTATTTTGATACCTCTATCATTATCCTACGTGGTATATAAGCGACACAATCTTGATTTAAATTGATTGAAAAATCAAAACAATTCCATTGAAATTACCTGCTTGGACCATTGTCCGACCATCCATCAGCGAGAAGATCCCGTTATCTACATGGAATTTTTTTAATTAAAATTTGATATGGATGGCTTTAAAAAAATATAGCTCCCGTTCTACTGATTGGATCTTCAAGGTTAAGGTCTTTAAAGAAAGCTGACATAACGGGCTATATTGTGTAAGAAAATCATTGAGGAGGGGCAAACATTTTCATACTAAAGGGGTGAATAAAGCCGAATTCAATTCCATTTCTTTTATTCTAAATTTAAATGTTGATAAAAATTTTTATAATTTTGAAAAACTAAAAACGCATGTTTATTGCCTCATTCCTCTTCTTTTTTTTAAGACCTTAACCTACAAGATCCAATGAGTATCACCGGAGTTATAATTTTTTTAAACTAACCATATCGGTCGATTAATTTTTTTTTGTGTACATCGGCTTTTCTCTCCACTGAAGCTCATTCGATGCCAACGAACAAATACCCAACGTGGATTTAAACCGTGTGAACGAGACTATATAAAACTATACTATATAAAACTATACGCTTATACTATGGCTTCGCGTCGTTTTCCATTTTAAATACATTTATTTTTTTATTTTAAAATATTAAAAACAAAAAAAAAACAGTGACAATCGACGATGAATTCAAAAACTAAAATAAATACACAGGGCTGTCAAATGAAATGAGGTAGATGAAAACACTTTTCGGTAATTTGCGTAATTACCTCATTTCGACTCTAATGAAAACGCAGTATAAAGATCATTTTCATTCATTTTCGCTTTTAAGCTAGGAATACAGTTCCTTTACGAAAAAAAAAATACCAGCCGTATTAATAGAAAACTGGTTACCGCTCCCTTATATACGTGTTGAGTATATGTCATTTTTTTGTATTTATTTATTTATTTATTTATTCCATCTATCGAGTAAGATCTCTTATAGACTAACATAAAGAAGTATTAAAAATGCCAGGGTAGTGATTTATACAATAACTATCAATTAAATATGAAAATATAAACGACAAAAATAAATTAATCAGCCTTATTGTGAGTTTCACCCGGAAAATATTTCACCCGAAAAATTTTTGTTCCCCCGGAATTTTAAAAGCTATTGTGAGTTTCACCCGAATGAAATTTCACTTCGAACCAGCAGTGACATTTCGAAGAAACATATGTTTGTTTTGACATCTATTGTGAAATACAAATTTGAGGATTTGAAAATAAATGCATAAATAATTGTTATTTTAAAAAAAGTTGTATCCGTATTTTTTTTTTAATTCAAATTCTTTAAATATGCATAGTATAGCGCTGCGTATCCTGTCTGAAGGAGAAGAAATGATTAAGGAGCGAGCAATTCGAAGAAGTTTGAGGGATGACTCTAATCCTTTAGAGATGCGTGATTCCTTGTACGAATGAAAATCTTTTTGTTTTTAAAAATAAAGTAGTTCATGCGTATTTTGTTCAGGTTTCATCAGTACTACAGGCTTAATAAACCAGCATTTAAATATTTGTTGGATGTGCTTACCAACTCCTTGCCCACACCGAAACAAAAATTTGGTATACTACTTATTGTGAAACTCGCCGCCTGTTTACGTTTTTTTGCAGAAGGTGGATACCAAAAAGGAGTTGGGAAGGACCACGATGTTGGTTTGGCACAATCCACTTTTAGTCTGGTACTCACTGAAGTCCTGGATGTTCTTGAACAGACACTGTGCGTTGAATGGATAAAATGGCCAACACTGGAAGAACAGCGAAAAATCATTCATGACTTTTATTCCAAGTACAGGATACCTGGTGTTACAGGCTGTATCGATGGTACACATGTTAACGTTATATCTCTTTCATCAAACAAGCATTTATTTTATAACAGAAAAGGACATTGTAGCTTGAACGTTTTACTTGTAAGTTAATTATGGTTCCTTATTTTCTAAAATGAAAGATATCTACCTACCTATATGTACTTACATAATTTAACAGGTATGCGATAGTGAACTAAAGATTCGCTTCATAGACACTACGCATCCTGGAGCCTGTCACGATTCATTCATTTGGAATGTTAGTGAGCTCCGAGCGAAAATGGAGCAGGATTATTTGCAAAACAGCAGTAATGTTTGGTTGTTGGGTAAATTTTTAAAACGAACTTATATTTCTGTGGTGTTTGATAACCCCAAAGTTCACTTTACACTCAGCTAGAGCCTAAACTGATTGACCTACTTACTTCAAATTTAGAATATCTATAAACATATTTTCTTTTTTAAATTATGCTTCGAATTTGAAGATAATTGGTTTACCTGTAAAGTAGACGTGAAGAAGAAAAATTATTTGATTTTTAGGAGATGCTGGTTACCCATTAGAACCGTGGCTTCTAACTCCTTATAGAACACCTAATAGTGGATCAACTGAAGAAAAATTTAATGAAGTTCACTCGAGGTGTCGAAATATAATTGAGAGAACCAACGGTGTTCTTAAAAACAGGTGGCGATGTTTATTGAGTGCAAGGGAATTGTACTACTCCCCAACAAAGGCTGTCAAAATTATAAACGTTTGTTCAGCACTGCATAATATATGCATATACTATAAAAGCGAATTGGACTCTTCAAACTCAACTTCTGATATAGAAAGTAATTCGGTGGATATCGTTGAAAACGTGCAGTCTGTTGGACTGAACTCAAGTTATCTGACAATAAGCCAGCGCATTCGTACAGACATAGCAAACTCTCTTTGATTTTTAATATTTTGAATGTAATAAAAACAAATAACCATAATTTATAAAAAATAAATAATTCACTTTTATTAAAACAGTTTAATAAAAAACAAAAAAGGATAAATTCACTTTATCTTATAAACTACCTTAAAAAAATAAGTCACAGCTCATTTTAAAACTAATATGGGTTTCTTAATTAAGCTCTTCCAGTTCTAACATTTTACGGTTTTTCTCAATGTAATTTTCAAGCTCAGACTTACGAATTTTTTCCATTTCTATATTATGCCGCTTCTGTTCTTTTAATAGTTCTTTATTTATATCACCCAGGCGATCCATTGAACGGTACAATTTTTTAATGCCACTCTGGATCTTGTTGTGATCTTTCATTATAGAAATCGCTTCAATCACTTTTGCACAAAGTTTTTTTTGAGTTTCCAGCTTCTCTACGACAACTTCGTTGGTAGTCATTTTGGAACTCTTCCTTTTTTTCGTGGTTTGAGATGTCAAAGTTGGATGAACGCTATTGTTTTCCTGTAAAGCTTCTGTTTGAGAAATAGAACCAGCAGGTGAGCACACCACATTTTCATCGTACTGTCCATTTGTGTCCATAGCTTCCTCCAGCAAAATTTCATATTCGCTTGGTTTGGGAGTAGGTATATCGTCTAGTCTTATCTTTTTGGGGCGAGACAACCCAAAAGAATTCGATGTACCCACTCCCTTCACTGCTTCTTTCATCCCAACGAGTTGGAATATCGCCTCTTCCGTAGGTGAGAACATTTTGGTTTGGTTTGGCCCACCTCCTGTACCTCTCTGATGCAATTTATTGGATGCCGCCTTTTGCCGAACGTAGCGCTTTTGGTATGTCCAAACCTAAGTACATATACATAAGCATGTTTTAATTTTGTCGGTAGAGTACAAAATAATCCCATTCCTTTTTTTTTCCACTCAAATACACTCTTCACTGGTGGCCCTGCACTGATCAGCTCCGAGGAAAGATGTTTCTAAAACTCGTCCACTTTCTCCTTACTAGATTTGGTGAAACCCTTCGCAATATCAGGCTCCCCCTGTATTTTATTAAGCAGAATATCGCTTTGGTTTTTGTTTGTTGTTTTGCTCCTGAATTTTCAAGAAAAATATTGATTTGTTTAGTTTGTTATCATTAAGAAATAAATAAAAACTTACATTTCGCTTCTTGTACTTTTGTATTTCACCGACTAAAAATAAGTGAAATTTAACAATTGTTTGACATTCCGCCCGAAATGAAAGTTCACAATAAGGGAAATTTTTCGAACATGAAACATTTTCCGGGTGAAACTCACAATAGGGGAAAAGTGAAATGTCAATTTTTTCGGGTGAAACTCACAATAAGGCTGAATAAATGTATACAAATGTAAAACAAATAGTGAAGACAATAAAATCAATACGTTACAATTCAAGTTCATGTAAGGTCTGTTTAAACAATGTCCTACTTAAGTGTAAGTTCATTACGTCACTCACTGAATTAAATAACATGCTGGCTCCACCTGCCATGAACGATGCCAAGACTATGAACATGCCTAATAAAAATCCAATGGAGCCTGAAAAATCCATGTCTTGTCGACGACATGTCGAAGAAAACCAATTTTTGAACAAGACATTAACGCTGTTCAAAGCTTGCCATGAGATTTGACGTTTCACGTGCGTGTGAGTTTTTTCTGGTTTTCCTTGTATCTAGAGGTAGCTGGATATTAAAAAAGGTCTTTCTACTGCTATCTGGAGTCTAAAGGGCGTGTATTATTGTAAAAAATAGAAGTAGTGGTGAAATCGAAATGAAACGACATGACATGAATTGCCCAGCGAGAAAAAATCTGCTGATTGTTGATTGGATTGTGGTTGCGATGTTGGGCATCTGTATGTCCTGTGGAGTCGGGATGTAAGATACAAGAAATAGATATGGGATCACTTTTTCCGTAATAAGTAAAGTGACGTGGAACAAAAAAGAAAATATTTCTATCTCTAAGAGGCCTTGAAGGGGCATAAATAGGATATAGTACCAGCAACATGGAACAATCAATATGACTACATAAAACATCTCTAGCTAGTAAAATAAGGCACTTTTTTCGTCTAGTTTCCAGAGTTTTTAAGTTAAGAAGTAGGCATCTCTGATGATAAGATGGCATAACGTTTTCAGTCCAGTTTAACTTACGGAGAGCATATTTTGTAAAATGTCGCTGAATAGATTCAAGTCTTTTAATGCTAACTGAAGATGTAGGACACCATATACAACAGGCATACTTCAAAGAGGATCGCACTAAAGAAATATATAATGATTTGAGAGTATGTGGCTCATTAAAATCTTTTGAATTTCTTTTTATAAAGCCAACGATTTTATTGGCCTTAGATACAAGATTATCTATATGTTCATTGAAGGCCATTTTAATGTCGAAAATTACACCCAAGTCCTTAATCACTGCTACTTTATCAAGTGAAGTATTATTGACCTGGTACTCAAAACGAACGGGATTAGATCTAGTGTACGACATTTGCTTGCACTTTGACACATTTAGATACAGGCAATTTACTTGACACCATTTCACAACATTATTTATGTCTGTTTGGAGGAGATGGCAATCACTCAGGGACTTAATATTCTTAAAAATTTTGAAGTCATCCGCAAACATAAGACTTTCAGAATGTTGGACAGTAAGTGGAAGATTATTAATGAAAAGAACAAATAAAAGAGGTCCAAGATGGCTGCCTTGAGGAACCCCTGATAAGTTGTAAATCTTCTTTGAAGTTTTATTGCCTACACACTGGGTGCGGTTTTTTCAAGTATTGCTCAATCCATTTAAGATGATTTGAGTGAAATCCTAACGCTTTTAGTTTCCTTATCAACACATCGTGCTGAGCCCTGTCAAACGCTTTAGTGAAATCTGTGTAAATGACATCGACTTGGCCACCACGTTCCATTGCTTTTGTACAGAAGTGTGAGAAAAGTGACAGGTTAGTAGTAGTTGAACGTCTACTTACAAAGCCATGCTGCTTTTCAGAAAAACCTTGTTTTACATTTTCATATAACCTTTTCTTCACAATGGCCTCAAAAATCTTTGGAATATATTGTAACTGTGAACTTGGCCTATAATTAATAATGTCTTGTTTAGGACCTGCTTTATGAATCGGCGTGATGATCGAATTTTTCCAATCCGATAGAAATGTACCTATATGAAGGGATAAATTGAACAACTTCAAGAGAGGTTTAGATAAACTATCTTTGCACATTTTCAGAAAATGAGCAGATACGTCATCTATATCCGGTTTCTTACTACTATCCAAGGATGAAAGTTCATTCAATACTTCTGGTTGAGATTTGAAATCAAAATGTATTGTTGATTTTTCAATTAAAAAATTTGATTGGAAAAAATCAGCGAACAAGTTGCAGATTTCAATTTCATCACTAGATATCGTATTTCCAAATTTCATATTGGCTGGTAGGCCATAAGATGTT
Organism: Dasysyrphus tricinctus; assembly: GCA_963921185.1. Taxonomy (NCBI): domain Eukaryota; kingdom Metazoa; phylum Arthropoda; class Insecta; order Diptera; family Syrphidae; genus Dasysyrphus; species Dasysyrphus tricinctus. Next base: position 182,567,656 of record OY992531.1, on the reverse strand, counting down.
TTTTTACCCCCATATTAATAAACAGCGGATAACAACGTGCTAGCGTCTATACATCTGTTAACTAGTAATTCTTATTTACAAATGCGTAATAGTCTGCGACGTGTGTTAACGTACGGATAACTTTAACTAGCCAGATTCCACGTATTTTTTGTTTCCAGCTGAGGTAGGTCAGCGGAGTCCAGGATTTAACCGTAGAAAGCGAAAACTCGGTTTGTAGAGAGTTCAGAACTCCAAGTTCCAAAGTACAATTATCGTTTATTTACTGATAACTTAACAAATTATTTCATATACTTTTACAATATTCCTGATCTTATAATAAACTAACAAGTTATTTCATATACTTTAAATTGCGGGAGTAAATCCCTTACCCTTTACGTAGCTAAAGACAGCGAAGTTTGGGATGGAGTCCCTAGTCTTTAGCAACGGCGGATAGCTGAGACGGTGACGGTTGGGATAGAGTCCCTAGTCTGCAGCGGAAATACGGTCGGTGGTTAAGACAGCGAAGGTTGGGATAGAGTCCCTAGTCTTAACTATGGCGGTGAAGAATATATGCTAAGACAGCGAAGGTTGGGATGGAGTCCCTAGTCTTAGCGATGACGGCGGAGAAAAGAAACCTTAGACAGCGAAGATTGGGATAGAGTCCCTAGTCTAAGTTTCTCGGAAACGGTGGGGAGTTAAGACAGCGAAGGTTGGGATAGAGTCCCTAGTCTTAACGAAAACGGCAGAAAATAGAAGTCTTAGACAGCGAAGGTTGGGATAGAGTCCTTAGTCTAAGCTTCTCGGAGAGTTAAGACAGCAAAGGTTGGGATGGAGTCCCTAGTCTTAACGAAAACGGCGGAAAATAGAAGTCTTAGACAGCGAAGGTTGGGATAGAGTCCCTAGTCTAAGCTTCTCGGAGAGTTAAGACAGCGAAGGCTGGGATGGAGTCCCTAGTCTTAACGTTGATGGCGAAGGAGTAAAAGCTAAGACGGCGAAGGTTGGGATGGAGTCCCTAGTCTTAGCTTGTCGGAGGAGGTAAGGATGTTAAGACAGCGAAGGTTGGGATGGAGTCCCTAGTCTTAGCTAATGATAATGGAGGGGAAAACGGAAGGGGGTTTTAACGGCTTAAGCCAAAAGGTTGTGAAGCTACTACCTGGTATAAATAATAGCCAGCAGTGTGCTTCATATTAGTTTTTACACTAATGTTTGAGATATGTTCCTTTACCTAGTACACTTGATTGATACTATGACACAATGGCAAGAAGAATCTGATTTTTGATGAATTTGTCACCTCTACTTGTTGATTCTCGAGCTAGGAGTAAATGTTAACTATAAACACGACAAACGAAATTTATTTGCTGACGTCGACAAGCGAAATTTATTTGCTGACGTGTGCCGACAACCTCCAGTGGGTGTCCTCTTTTGCAAATTTGCGTGGGTGCCGCAGAGTATGCAATGATTGTTGCTCAATTCATTTGATGGAGTAAGTATAGTGGAATCTCGGCGTTTTGTACTTCTGTATCCCGTGGTCCGGGCAGTAAAAGGTGTCTTCGTTACAACCACTGATCTCTATATATAACTGGATAGTGTATTCCATAGAAAGTATAACAGTTTTTTTGACTCCAATTGAAGATGACATTTGTTAGGCATTCTCACTTTTTGACGTCTGCTGAGCACAAAAAAAAAGTAATTTGAAGTGAGATTTTTATTTGTACATACAAAAACAGAATATTTTGTTTATTTTTTTTAAGTTCTGTCGGAATGTGAACGAAACTCCTGTGCAGCTCTTCAAATTCTCGAGAAGTGTGGTTTGCAGATGTCTAACGCGCCCCGGGAAGTAGTGGTCAGTTTGAGGAGGAACATACATTTCTTCGCCAGGAAAAAAATTTCGACCGGGTACAGGCTGACAAATGCCACCAACAATCTACGGAACTGGCTGGTGATTTACTGCCCAAGCGACAACTGCATTGCTAAGAGCTTATTGGATCTTATGGAGATGAATGCTAACACCATGGGTATCAACGTCCAGTTTGCCCTGCAAAATGGCCGCATTGAGTCGTATGTAGGGTGTTTGCGAGAGAACATTCGCCAAGGAGCTCAGACTGTCGTTTGGCTGGGGGAGATGTCATCACCTGGGACCTTCGTAGGACATGGTTAGTCTATCTTATTTTTGTTCTAGATATCGTTAGATGCTAAGCAATGTTTTATTTCATTTTAGTGGACCAGCTGATATTAAACAAATCTACGAATACGGAGGACGTACTGTGAGATTTTTGCCCAACAGTGAAGTTGTCTATGCCAGTTTTGGTCGACCCGACATAGCTCTAAAGGTATACATAGCTAAATCAACTGTTCCACTTATTGAATCGTCCCTTAAATTATATGGTGGAATGTCGATGTCAAGAATTAAATAAGTTTTTGCTGAGAAAATGTGTTTTTATTAAAGAGAATGTGGAGACTTCTAAGATCCCAGAAATATAAAAAAATGTTTTATTGTTAAGTTTTTCATTGATCTAATAATATATTAATAAAATTCTATTCTGTAACATATCTAATTGTGGTTTTTTTTTAATTTTCTTGGCTTATGTTTTAGGGCTGCTGAATCCTTGATATTGATAGATAAACCAAGCTCCCATTTCCAAACTATTTGCTTTATTTGAATGATTGGAACGCATTTAAGTCTCTTTTTAAGTATTCTAACTAGAATCGAAAACCATTTTCAATTCGAAAAAGGATTTCAAAAAATTTGCATATAAAAGTAGTATCATCATTTTTCCACCTTCAAAAAACTCATGAAATGTGTTTTGTATGCAAATTTTTCGAAATATAAGTTTGAATTGCAAATGGTTTTAAAAACCATTTAAAGCACTTAAATTCAAACTCAGAAACGTTCCAATCATCCAAAAGGACCAAATATTTTGGAAATGAGAGCTTGGTCTATCCATCAATTTCAAGAAATTTCTAAAAATTCGTAGAAATTTCTTGATATTGGTAGAAAGACCAAGCTCCCATTTCCAAACTATTTGCTTTATTTGAATGATTGGAACGCATTTAAGTCTCTTTTAAAGTATTCTAACTAGAATCGAAAACCATTTTCAATTCGAAAAAGGATTTCAAAAAATTTGGATATAAAAGTAGTATCATCATTTTTCCACCTTCAAAAAACTCATGAAATGTGATTTGTATGCAAATTTTTCGAAATATAAGTTTGAATTGAAAATTGTTTTAAAAACCATTTAAAGCACTTAAATTCAAACTCAGAAACGTTCCAATCATCCAAAAGGACCAAATGTTTTGGAAATGAGAGCTTGGTCTATCCATCAATTTCAAGAAATTTCTAAAAATTTCACACCGAACCCAAAACGCGGTTTTCGCGAAAATATCGGTTTTGGAGAAATACCTAATCGAAAACACAAGTTTTGTCATACATTTTTTGTAGCTTCAGGTTTTCGTAAAACACAAGTTTTTTATAAAACCAGTCGAAAACATGTTGGAATTGAAGTGCCAAAAAAGAAACTGATGGGATGCTTTCAAAAGAAATTGAAAACAGCTAACGAAATTCTGTCATATGTGCCTGCTTACACGTGAAGAACGAAAGTGTTCAGATGTGAAGAAAATTATTCTGCAGATTTTGTTCTCCTCTTTGTGTTTTTCGTATTTTCATAATGAAAGACACGATTTGATTGGTTGGATTGGATAGGAAAAGCAATACAAAAGAGAACGTCAATTTTCTACACCGAATGTTTTCAAATATTTTAAAATATTTCATCCCCTTCCCTCTTCTGCAAGTTCCCCCGCTCACCATCACAAATCGCAGAAAATGCTTCAATTTCTTCACGTGTGATCAGGGACTATCAAATATAAAATTCCAATCTCAAAATAAATTAATTTATTTAAAATTGATAGATTGATAAATTGATAAAATTGAATGATTGTTTGTGTTAACTCAAATTATTCATATGGATCCCATTTATATAATAAAAATCACCGTTTTTATTTCCGAAAAATGGAAGAAAATTAAAAAAATAAGGAAAATTGTGTGTGGTTTGTGTAATAAAAAAAACTGGAATGTCAAACTAAAACGTGTAATGTTCAGTGTGAATAGTTTCGAGTTTTTGAAAAGTTTTCGCCGAAAACCGGTTTTGGGGTTTGGTGTGAAAAAGACTCATGACCCTGAGGCCACACGAGCGAGTAATCGCTAGCGAGTAACTAATACATCGAAACTTTTCCTACTCGCTACTCAACTGGCTTCCCTTTTTCGAAGCCAGTTGAGAAGCGAGTAGAGTGGCGAGTGATTTGACAATTAATAGGTCTGATCCTTTACTTTGGGTTTCTGTGATTTTTAGTCCAAACTTGTGTCAAAATATTTTTTTTATATGAATTTTGACACAACTTTGGACTGAAATGCGCAGAAATGCACAGAAAATCACAGAAATTCAAAGTAAAGGAACATACCTAATGTATGTACGTGCCCTATTACATGACGACTTTAGAGTCATGACTTTTTTCGAAATTCAATGAGTGCGAACGAGAAAAAACATCTGATCTCACCTTCGCACTCATTTAATTTCGAAAAAAGTCATGACTCTAAAGTACTCGCTCGTGTGGCTTCCGGGTGAGTCGGATGTTTATGTTTTCTTCATGCCTCACGACATCCCTGACCCCCACTTCTCTTGATAAAAAAACTGCTGTGAGACCGGGCTCAATCTGCCCAATCTAAACAGCGAACGTAAATAAATGGGTTTAGAGGGTGAGACATACATAAGCTTGGCGTCTTTATTTGGTAATTTCTGTGGCGAATCGTGACAACCGAGGTTTTCTTCCTATTTTCGTATGGAAATGGAGTCTTTGGTGTGTATCTGATATCTGAAATTTGTTTCTCTGCTGCATATTTTATTTTCTGCATTCTGCGCGACGGTTATCGGCTTCTTCTCGGTGTGGATATCGGGATTTTCTACAAAGTAATTTAATAGCCGAAAAGCAATGGAGTTTTATAGTTCTGATACTTGAAAATCAACTTTTAAAGCAACAAAAAAATGATCAATAGAAAAAACTAATTTGTACAAATATTTGGACCAATAAAAACAAATAATTTTATCTAAAATAACAATGGCTGTAACTCTTCACTGCAGCCGAATACATAATTCTACCACCACTGGGCATTCTCAATTAGTGAGATCTCTCGAAAGGATTTTGGAAGAAGCCAATCTTAGTGGGGAGTTGATTTTAACAAATCGCAAATTAAAAGATTTTCCGAAAGCTGCAACTAAATATAATCTGTCGGATACTGTAATTGCAGGTGGGTGCATTTCCAAGTCACGATTCCACTGTTTGGGTGTGGTGTCTGAAAAATTTTAAACTTTGTTGGGAGTTGTCAACTACGAAAAATAGCTTTTAAAGTTAGTTATTCAAGTTTCTTAAATTAAAATTGATTTTAAATATTTGCTATTTTAACTATGAAGGTACATATTTATGTCATAACACATAAGGAATATTAGTACCTATACGTTCTTGAGTTTAATGACCGATCAATGACTTGTGAGCCAACGTTTTCCTGCCATTTCCTGAATAATCAATACTGACGTTTAATTAAATACCCCGTAGGTATTCCTTTACTCGTTTTTTTTAAGGAATCAAGCATTTCTTTCGTGTTCATTACGATTTACTTTTCGTTACGACTTAAAATAAAATGCTATTAGAATAGCTCTCATTAATTGATTTAGTGTAGACATAAAATGAACCTTGAGCAACAAATATCTATTTTACTGGTAGTACAATTTTCAAAATTTGAACTTTTTAGTCTTTATTGAATCATACATACCTACCTCGGTACATATGTACTTTATACATATTCCATCCTAATTTTTGTATACTCAACTAATAGAATAATTTATTTGAAGGGACTTAGTACTGTTATGAACATATTAAACTAAATAATACAAAAAAAACCTACAAAATTCTTATAAAAATTGTTACATATCGCTCATTTGCTACTAGAGCAATATTACTATTTTTTTTTTTTTTGAGAAATACCATTTAAGTTTTCGTAATCTCTAACTTGAAATTGAAGAAAGATATTGTTGTAATGTATTGCAAAAGTGAAGAACAAAGCATATCATACACAATGTTAAATTTAGTTCAAAATAGTCAACTTTTGTCTTTTATTATCTTTATTTCACAAAGAAAAAGTTTTTCCCCTTTTGTACACAGAAAATAAAAACAATTATTTGCCTTGTATTAACTTCTACTACATACAATGTATGTACGTATAAGCATACATATAATATGTATAACAAAATATATGTACCTTATTAGAGAACATTCTAACGGCCAATTATTTCATTGAGTACTAACGTTAGTACCGGTAGTACTCCTTAAGCTATTACTCAAATCAGTTCCCTCATTCTCTCATACACACAAGTTTGAATAGATGAGAGATACTGAATTGAGTATCAACTTTTGGACTAGTACTGGTACTAACGTTAGTACTCTTTGAAGAAATTGGCTGTTAGTTCGCATGAAACGCGTCTTTGAAATTGCTACAGCAAATCCTTTAAAAAGTTTGAGCTAAAACAATTATTATTGTTTAATGTCTTGAATAAATATGAATCGACAACTTAACGGCAGACACGGCATATTTCCATTCATTGCTGCTCCTAGTCTTCGAAAACAGCGCTCTTACATCTGCTAAGGCTTAGTCTTTAAACCAGAAGTTCCGTCTTCCTTGTCTCCTCGAACGAAGTGTATTTTCAACCCCTCGTCCCAAACACAGGCCTCGAAAAAATTCTGCCAGATTTTTGTATTTGATATAAGATGCATGCACCTACAAACAATAATCATATTTTGGTTATGCATGCGTTCGCCCGCATGATTAGCTGCCGACTCTTAGACTATGAGCATCGTTACATCGAAAACAAAAGTCTAGCAGGGTGGCTAAGTTCCCAAACGCAGTTCTGTAGCGCATCATGGTTTTTTAAACTTTTTATATTTTAACGTTCTTACTAAAATTTAACATTAACTGTTGGATTAATGCATAAAGTATCAAATGCGTATTTGTTTACGTTAATTAATCTAAGAAAATTACAAAAAATAGTATCAAAATGTATGATGCGCTGCAAAACAGCGTTTCGGTACTCTTCGGTTTCACTTCAGCCTTTGACGATGGTGGGTGGATTTGAAAATGGAATTATGTAGATCTGCCGTTGAATGCTTTCTTCTACAAGATAGCATTAATATGGTGACATAAAAATGGTTTGAATCCTTATCCAATTAAATGCCACACAATTATTTGTTTCCGAAAGAAAAACAAATTCCTAGTTTGTACTCCTTTTTTTTTTGCCAATATAAACATTTTGAAAGGGTCCGATCCTTATAACCTTCCACCTTTTGAACATCAAATTAATCTTCTTTAAATCCGAACTTTGTCGAACCGGCTAGCAGTTTGAATTTTATTGATTCACCCCCAACATCGTACTATTTTTAGATTGCATGAAGCCTTAACTTGCATGCGTGAGCTATGAAAGGCCTTAATGCGAGAGTCTTTTCAAAAAGCTTCCTTTCGGCGAAATTCGATCAGGGATACAATTTTTTCTGATTGAAAATTTTTAATAAAAGAAATCAGCAATACCGATACTACCCTTTAAGTCTATTCGACTTGAAGGGCTCTGGAGACGCTAGAACATGCTGCGACTGAACATAGTTTGAGTTAACTCCGCAGACAGAGAAACTAAGCTGTGACCAAACTACTTGAACTATATAATAATTGGTACATGAGGCAGCCCGCTGACAAGTCAAATAAACTCGAAATATATTCATTCGCACCATCTTGGAGCGTTAACAGAGCCCTAAGTCTATTTTGTATAACCTCTAAATTTGATGTCATTATTTATAAAAATCACTTTTAAATATTCTTGAAGACTAGGGGATCACGCTCATAATTGTTTAAAACAGTTTTACTGATGAGCTAGTGTTCCAAATTTTATATTTGGCAATTATTTGGTCGCAAATATTGCTTGCTGTAAACTTTCTTCGAAACAGATCTGACAGTGTGAAAAAATATTAGATAAATCACTTCCTTTTTAACTAATGTTTATTCTGAGAAGTTACATTTTTTTGTTCACAAAAACAATATTTTTGTTTGTATCTTTTGTATCCTGAGCCATGACTATTAAAACACAGTTTAAATTTTAATTCTCCCATCAAATAAATAAATGTAGTTTTCTTTTTTATAATTTATGTCATTATTTTTTCTTAGTTTAAAGATAATGTTTTATTTTCAGATTTATCGCGCAACAGATTCTGCGAACTACCTGAAGAAGTAACAACATTTGCGTTCCTCGAAACACTCCTTTTATATCATAATACAATTCGATATATTCCTGAATCAGTGAAACATTTAACTTTACTTACTTATTTGGATTTACGTAGTAATCAACTTTCCACACTTCCGAAGGAACTATGTTTTATGCCTCTGCAAGTATTGTTGGTATCCAACAACAGATTGGTATCACTACCTGACGAGTTAGGTCGTATGGATAAGTTAACAGATTTAGATGCTTCCTATAATCAGTTAACAGCTCTTCCGGCAAGAGTTGGTGAATTGCGAAGTTTGAAATCCTTTTCTCTACGTAATAATCAAATTCTATATCTTCCCAGAGGTAATTTAAATAATAAATTTTCATACAAATATAATTTTGCACTTCCTTAATACTTACTTTTAAACTTGTTTTGTTTTTCATTAGAATTGGCATGTCTTACATTGGTTTCTCTCGATGTGAGTAATAATCGCATAGCCAGCCTCCCGTTAGAAATACGCCAAATGACTACCCTTGTGGAATTTAATTTGGGCAACAATCCTTTAACATCTCCTCCGGCTAGTGTAAGTTAACTCCCGCCTTCAGTAGTTATTGTCTTTCAAAAATTAGTTAATGTTGCAACTTACAGCTTTGCGTCCGAGGACTTGTGCACATATTCAAATTTCTCGAAACTCAAGCCACAAAAGATGAAAAAGGATGTCGGGCTGGTGGAAATTACGATGGATATACAACATTAAGGAGAGCACCAAAGCAAAATGCCACTTTATTTGAATCAACCAGAAATCCAAGATACCAAGTCGATTCGGGATATAGTACCTGCGATGGAATAGATAAACGCTGGTCACATGACTTACCAAACAGTAAATTCAAAGAAAGCCTTGATTTAAAATTCAGATTTAATTTTTTTTTAATTATAGAAAATTCCAAAATCGACTTGCTGTCGCCACGAAAAATATTACCTTCTTCTATTGTGGATAACTTCGTTTTAGATGCTGATACAAGTAGTGAAGCTGTTATATTCAAACCAGCTGCACTAGCAGAAGAACAACTGACCAAAGACCAACAAACTTTTGAACGTTCTTTTTCACAAGAAAATCAACTGAATGATGATGTTATAATTTATTCCCAGACAAGTTCCACAAGCAGGTAAATTTATACAAAAGTACTTGTTCTGAAAATTTCTGAATTATTTTGTTTTAGTGGATCAACACCAGAGGATGATATGCTAAGTGAAAACAATCCTTATATTGACAAAAATAACAAACATCTTGGAAATATTCAAACGTATCGTGAGTACAAAGAAGCACTTAAACAACAACGCAATCAAGAGATTTCGAGTGTTTATAAAGTCAAAACCAAAACTCGATATGATGTGAATGAAGATAACGATTCTAATTCCTACGACGAACAAGATTCTCGATGCAAGGAGGAAAAAATTAATAATTTGAGCAGTTGTACTGACCCAATCATAACAGAAGATCAACCAGTTTGTATACCAAAGAAGCCTGTCCAAAAAGTGATTCCATCAAGGAATACAGAACTAACGCCTGCAGTATTCCAAGCAAAGTTAAAAGATAAAACATCTAGTCCACATGCAAATGGTGAATGCTTAGGATATGTCAAACCAAGTAGTCCAATTAAAGGACTAGGTAATGGCGATATTACAATGAATAATAATTCAGCACCAGCAAATGGAGTCATACGAAATAAATTTATTCCTGGAATGATCGCCAAACAGCAACAATTTGTATCACAAAACAAAGCAAATAGGTAAGGTAAAGTTTTATTAATTATGTTCCATTTTTTACAAGTTTTTATTCTGCTGAATAGATCTGTAACATGGAACCACGACGTTCCTACTGAAAAATTAAGTTTTACTATGCGAAGAGAGTTTGATAGACAACGAGAAGAAACAGAGCTGATGACTCAGCTTAGAAACGTAAGTGCTTGAAGTTTTTATTATTATTTAGTTGATTTTTGATTAATTTGCCGTCGCTTGGAGTTGTATTTTTAATATAATATGTTTGTAAAATTGTATACATTGGAAGCTGAAAAACAAACTACTCATAGCTAAAGGAGCGCTAAAGTCGCGTGTTGCGTCACAAACTTTTGGATACATAGCAAATATACCATCACAGTAAAGCAACGAATCTAAGAATTATTTAAACTAAAAAATATACACCCACCTATACTACCGAACAAAAAATTTATTTCGAGGGGAAAACACTGCAAAAAGTAACAACCCCGAACTCAGATTCCTAAAGCTATGTACAGACGGTTCTCAGGTCTGCAAATATTGTTAGATCTGTCAGTTAAAAATTGTCCCTAACGTCTAACAATCGTGCGAAATCACAATTAATTGTCAGAAAAAGCATTATAAGACTCAATAGAAATTGTCAGATGTGCTATAAACTACACTAGTCAAATAAATAACGGAATAAAATTTATTTTGAGGAGCTGTATCTTTGTGATGTGTGGTTGTATTGAGTTGAAACAGAAAACATTCTGCTTCACGTTTCTTGCGATTTTTTTTTTGCAAAAAATAATTTTTTACAGCCCCATTTTTGTGTTATTGCAAGAAATGACCCAAGACAATTTTTTTAAGGTCGTCATTTTTAAAAATAATAATAATACTAACTTAACTGTATGTCTGTAAGACCTAAGGTCTTTTTAAATAAATTGTACAGCACTAGTTAGAAAAAAGTAGAAGTATAGCAAAGAAGAATTGGCACAGTGGATTGAGATCAAGATGTTTATTATATCATTAAATCACATAGGTGGCGTCCAATTAAGCCGGAGAATTTAAGAAAAGAAGACGCAGATACTTTTTTGACTTGAGATTAAATAAAAATTTATTTTTCAAAAAAATCTAAAAACAAAAAGCTTTAAGTTTGCATTTTTTTTTTAAATATTTTGTAAAATGTACTTTTCTTTCCAAAGGTTTTGGAAGCATGTTCTGTTGTTTTTTGCAAACAGATTTTAAACTTTCCATAGTAAAGCGTTTTTTTTAGTACAACGTTCTCAATCCAAAATTGTGGGATTGTCAAAATCTGCGTTGCAAGCATTATATTGTGAGCCTAGTAGCTGTCTTCTTGTTTAGCTTCAGGCTCTGCTAATTTCACTCCGCGTTTTATGTACCAATAAAGTTTTTTTTTGACATTCCTTGTAAGCTTTTCCTTCAGACGCAATTTTGTAAACTAAGACGATGGACCACTAAGGCATGTTTATCATCAGTGCAATATATAGTTTTGTAATTAGTTTTCATGTTTGCTTTAAAGAGTATTTATTTCCTTTATAATCCTGCTTTTTAATGCTTATATGTATGTGCATATACATATAAGTTTAAAATTTGTTTTCAAGAAAATGAACATGCATTTGAAACCTTCAAGCTTCAACGAAGAGTAAGAAAAAAATACAAACAAAATATATGTGTATGTATGTATTCATTTATTTAGTATAATTTACTATTTTACAACAGAATTTGTATATTGTCACTAAATAAAATTTTACTAAATTGAAACGCGAACAAGAATATTCAAGCCTGTTAGTTTTTCATTTCTAAGACTAAATAAATTTAATACCTGAAAAGACGGAATATCTGAAAAAAACTTAGGGAAAAGAATAAATTGTTTTTTTCTTTTATTATTATTATTTGTATCATTTTCACTGGTCATTAAGTCCAAAATTTCTAACAAAATAATAGAAAATACATAATCAAATACTATTCCCTTTGGAAAAATTTAAATTGTCAAATACTTATCTCTGTAGACTTGTTTTTTGTTAATTTTTACTTTCGTTAATATTGTAGATTATTCAAGTTCGTCTTAAAACGATTTTACCTGAAGACATGGCTTCTGCTCTCACCGATGGTGTCATTCTTTGTCACTTAGCGAACTATGTTCGGCCAAGGTCAGTGGCCAGTATACATGTGCCATCACCCGGGGTTGTGAGTTATACAAATTTTAAAGTTATTGTTGGATTATTGAAGTTTTTGTCGTTTCAGTCTAAGCTTACTATGGCTCGTTGTCGCAGAAACGTGGACAATTTCCTGGACGCATGTCGCAAAATAGGCGTTGATGAGGTAAGTTATTATTCTCCTATATTTGTTAGTTAGCTGTTCACTGTATTGAAAAAATTCTTTAACTTAACAAAATTGCTTAAGATTAATATATTTTGGTCCAATGTATAAATGCGTCATCACTTCTTTCCGTAGTGCCTTATAAATCTTATTTCGCCATTTTTTTTATTAAAAACTTAAAATATTAAAGTAAATGGAAGGCTTCGATTTGACAAAGTTTGGAAAATTTTATTTTCGTAATTAAAATCATGCTATTGACGTTTTCACTAACCAATTTATTAAATAAGAGTTTTTTATTTAAACTTAACGGAAAGTGTTTTTTGGCAGAACAAATATTGTAAGAATATCTCTGACGTTATAAGGTGTATTCAATTCAATCAATTCAATTTATATATTAAGAGAGCTTAACATTTTGTTTGACAAAGGTACGTACATATATAGTTTCCGACCGAAGCGAACGAATTATTGTCATGGCTGTAAACTTTAATTGACTAATTTTAAAATCAATTTGAAAATTTTACTACACGTTTCTAGTTTTCTTGGAGTGGCAATCTCGCAACCAGTTTTTCAGTTTTTGCTTTAAAGAATGATTACTTTCTTACTGAAGATGGCATAACTGTTCGGTATTACTAAAACTCTTATTAAGCCAGCCCGGCCCCTAGCTAGTTATGAAATTGCATATTATTATATTGCACGGCTCATGGCATGCTATCACAGATACTTTAGCTCCTTAGATATAACAAGCAGAATTAAAATAGGATACTTTTCAATCGCGTGGCGGAATACTATGTCCGACTTGTTCAAATTTGTGTAAATCATTTATACTACTCGTCCCAATCATCGTCTTTTTTCAAGGACACAATAATTGGAGAAAGTTACGATCTTTTCGTATCAGTTTTGAATAAGAATTATTCAGCCCTATCATGAATTCCATCGTAAACGGAAACTTTTACAAATCCCGAAAAAAGCTATCATTAAATCCGTCGTAATGGCAATTTGTTTGAGATTATTCAATACGATGGATTGTAATATCAAAACCAAGGAATTTTGGAAGGGCAACACTGAAAGTAGTTTAAATTTCACTTTTTTCAACCTAGCGTTTCTGACCATGAGATAAGTTCTTTCTTCACCCAGTTGCTACGGATGGGATTTTTGAGAAAGAAGAAAATATGCTTGCAGACAAAAATTGAAAAATGTATGATTTTTTGTTTGCACTGGATGCGATATCTACATGTGTAACTCTTATATCTTTTATGCTATAAAGTTCTATATAGAAACTTTTATTTGTTAAACATTTGTGTTTTTACTCCAGAAGAAGTTTTGGTCTTTTTGGAGATTTTTATTTAAAATGACTATGTTTGCAATGTTTTGGAGTTGTCTCAGTTCTTTTGAAGCTTCCAGCGCGGAAATAAATCTAGGATCTCTCCGACATTTTTTAATACAGATGAAAATGTTTGCTTTAAAATGTCAAACCAGCATAGCATCGACCCTCATTTCTATAAAAAAGTGACAGATGGTGGATGTACGAAAAAAAGCCCGAGTACGGCCGACACTAGTAACTTCGCTTTGCCGCCCTTGGAAACTAGAGGCCCGTTGTTATTTTATTGTGAGAAAAACGCCAATTCATGATCTTCAAAAACCTTATCAAGTGTTCAATAGACAGTCATCTGAAGACCAAAGTTTTGGGATTTTGACTATCGGGATATTCATTTTTGAATAGTTTTAAGCGATTTTTTTGCTTTGGATGTTTTTTTAAACTTTTTCAGTTGTTGCTAATGTTTTTTCTGGAGATATTTGAGACGAAAGACATTTTTCAACAATTTTGAGCAATTTATTTGATATCAAGAAAAAAGTCAGTTGATTTCTTTTCAGCTCTTATCGATTCTTCATAACGTCATAACGTGTAGAATAAATTATGAATCGAAGTCGATAGTTATACTCTCGTTATACTCGAAATTATTAACATTTTACACCTTATTTTAAATTGCTGTAGGAACAAAACCACTAATTAAATTTGTTTGGAAACCCTTTCTGAACTTTATGAAGTTATTAAATATCTGTAAAATAAAATTTATTCGATAGTCGAGATGTGCTGAACGAAAAAAATAACCATATTCAGGTTTTCCAAACAGAATAACTATAGGAAGAAACCTATAAGTGCACTTCAAAAATGAGCTTCACCACGAACAGCTTGGAGGCAATATGCGAAATCACCTTGAAACACTAATGACGTGAATTTATTTTTCCGTTCCGATAAATATGAAATTTGTATTGCAATCAATTTTTTGTTTTATATAATAAATTAATTGCAGAGCATAATCGACTTGTTCAGACTGCTTAAAGCTTAAGATAAAAAACGCTTATTTAAGCTTTCTTTCAAATAACGCTTCATTCATCACATTCCACAATCGTACCATAACCAACATTTCATAACTTTTTATTGAAATTTCAGTGAAACCCCTTCTTGTATAAAATGGGCGATTACAATTACGAAACGCAAGATTTGCAAAGCAAAACACAGAATTGCGCAACATAATTTTAACATTTGCACAAGCCAAAAAAGACTGCATTTTGAAATAGTCTGATTAGCAGGAATTTTCTTTTTATGTTTGCAATAAGGAACTGTGAAGTTGATTTTCTGTTTTATCTTCAGTTTAATTGTTCAATATTTAATCACTGAACGATAAAACGTGGTTTTTTTGTGGTCTAATTTCAGAGTATTAAATTATTTTGTTCTTTATTGACCGCAAGTTTTCGATAATTAATTATCGAAAACTTGCGGTCAATAAAGAACAAAATAATTTAATACTCTTATCTTCAGTTATTCGTTTTTTGCCGTACGCGGAACATGGTACCAAGCAACAAAAAAGGGGTAATTCAAAGCCCTTTTGAATTTTCGTTGTAGATAGATGGATACATTATATTATAGTCTTTATTTTTTTTTTTCAATTCGATTGTACAAAGTTTGCTCTCTGCCGGATATGACATCTCATAAAAAAGTAAATATAATTAAAAAAGAATAACGTTATTTATTTATAATAATAACTGTATGTAAATAAATACAAAAAATGTATGCAAAACATAGTTAAAATTTGATTTTCGGTGTGCGATGTTCATAAAAAACCCCAAACAATATACACCGAATAAGTAAGGAAATCTTAATGCAGCTTTACTCTTAATAGAATTTTAGGGATATATTGAAGTGTTTGATAGAATCTTGTAATGACATTTAAGTCCAAGTAATTTAGACGCGTTCGCCCGCTATTGTTTGAAATTGTATCCGCCATTGAAAAAAAGTGAATAATTAATTGAATCGGTGAGTGGAAGAACAATACATGTGCCATTGCAGAAAAATTACAATAACTTGGTTATTGGCTTAAACAAATGTTTTTAAAAATGAAATTTTAAACTTTTCAATCATGAGCAATCCTTTTTACATTTTCATACCAAAAAATCTATTTTTGTCTGAGCAATAAGAAGTTATGCCTGTTTTTCTTACATTTTTAATTTGGCACTTGTACTGTTCTTCCACTCATCGATTCAATTGTTTATATTTGTTTTCTATAATTATCGGTTAGTTAATAGTCGATTTATTTGTCGTCTTTAAAAGTATAAAGGCATACTCGAAACAACAAAATAAATGTTTCACAATAAACAGACTCTTCTGTTCTTGTGCTTTTATACATTTCGTTTAAATTCTTTTAAGCAAATCAAAAAAGAACATATTAAATTAATTATAAACCTTCAAAAAATGATTTCATTCAAAATATTTTTTTATGACATTAGCTACAATCCTTAAATGCGCCTAAATGTTACACTCGTGATAATGAAATCTTCCGAAACGCTAATTCGTATGAACAGAATGCTATAAAAAGTTATTTTGAATCAATAATTCAAAATGTGCAATTAAATAGTGCTAATTCTTCTACTTGTCTCATTTATTTGAGTAGTATTGTATGTATAGAAATTGTATTATTAAAACCTTCACATTGCTAGAGTTAAACATATTTTACGGGTGCCAAGCCGATCATCAGACTCCTTTAGTGGTGCTCGGTTTATTATGTTAATTTTTAGTAGAAAAACCTAAGCCTATGCAATATGCATCGCATACTCAATCATGCCTATTACCGATGTCGTCTCGTTATTTCGACAACTCTCGTTTTCTCTGTCATGTCGTTTTTCAAACGGCGACGCGACAAATATATAGAAGATTTTTAAACGATGAAAAAGTAATAGATATCTGTCAAACTCAAGTGAAATTGAAAAAAAAAATATCATTAGACAACGCTCAAAAAACAACAAGTGCGGTTTAGTTTTATTACATACATATTTGCAATTAAGTAATTAAAGTGTTTAATTTGAAATGCTTTATAACACAAATAGTGATAGTGACGAGGGTGAAGAAGTAGAAACGCGGAGTTTTGAAAATTTACAGTTAATTATGTATAAAAAAGAAATCACGTAGATAAGGCATAACTCAGAACCATTTGATTTAAATGAAACTTTTGGTCGCTTTAACAGATTCAAGCAGTAGAGTAAGTTAGGGTAATGTAGTATATGCGGGTAATGTGGTATAGGCAGTTATTTCAAAAACGAAGCATGCTTCGACAACGGTTCTTGATTCAGCAGACGGTGATTATGATAAAAGAAGTAATGCGTATTTAAAAAATCTAAAATCGTCCATTAATTCGCCCAAATTGTTGAAATCCGTAATTGTGTGCAGCTGAGTTTTTTTTTGGGTGGAACAAAAAGTGTTTGTGAGCTTTGAAAAATTGCGTTCCAAACCAATTTGTCAATGCATCCGAAGAATATATTAATCATTAACGTTACTTAATTGTTTGTTTTGCTTAAAAAGTTTTATTTTAAATTTTATTTTATTTTTTGTAAAAATATAGAGTTTCGGCTAATGTGGTATACTAGCAGTGGGCTAATGTGGTATAGTATTTCTAATGAGGTATAGTATACCACATTACCCAACCTTAAAGTTTATACCTGCGTCAACTGACTTTTGTGCTTTTGCTATGAAGTTTTTTTTTAAATGCCCAAAAAGGTGAAATTGGAAAATGGGACCCGAAAGATATACAGAGACCCACTTGTACTATGATGATTGATGAAATTTGCCTTCAAGACATTCGGAGGACCACTTGGTATGGTATACCACATTAGACAGCAAGGTGTACCACATTACCCACTACTTTTCAAAAGTGACGATTTCGAGGCCTTATTATTATTGTGTCAATATCTTTGTAAGTTACTGTTAGAATCCGACAAAAACCGTAAACGTTGTAGCTTATATGTTCGTGCTAAAATTTACAAAATTTGGGAGCATTCGTGTCACTACTTTTAATGTTAAGTCATAAATACAAACATGTATACCACATTACCCTAACTTCCTCTAAGATTATCAAAACAATCTAATTACATTCCCTTTTTTATATCAATTTGTTTGTATGCCCTTCAGAAAACCCCTTGCAAGCTGTTCGTTCCTTTCCTTCAGCTTGACAAGCTTCTGGCACTGATTTTGGTTTCATAATTTTTATTGCCAATGTAAGCAAATATTCTATTGTTTTGTTTATGATGAATTAAATAACAATAAATTTTATAAAACATGAATATTTACCTTTTTGCGGCCTTCCATCTCTCTATCGTGAACAAATCTTTGATCGACAGACACCGTCGTTTTTTTCGTTGATGTCGCTACTTTTCGTTTTACAGAATGCAGATTGAGAACTTTCAACGACAATTGACGTTTTTTTTACGACAGCGAAACGAGTGACAAAAGTTGAAAACGACAAATGGAATGCAGATTGTGTCGTGTCGTATATTTAGCTGTCGTTTACCACATCGGTAATAGGGGTGAATGTTCATATTGATGGTGTGAAAACTTTGAAGCTTACTAGGAATATCATACAAAAATCGCTTTCATTTCATTTACAATAATTGTAATGTTCACTTCGGTTTAAGATATATCATTCCTTCCAAAATCAAAAAGAAAGGGCGCATCTCCATTTCATTTTAGTTTTGAGATGATTGCATTTTACTGTTTTTGCTTTTCGAGCCTTTAAATCAAATAATTTTGAAAATAGAAAAGAAAAAAATTTCTTAATAAATAAAACGAAACCAAAAATAAGGCACTCTTTAACGGTTCCAATTATAAAACTGTCATATTTTTGAATGATGTTGTCTTCGCCATTTTTTCTTAATAAGGCAATGTAGATGACTACTGTTTAACAGAATATTATTAAATTGGCCAAATACTATAAAAATATGTTAATCTAAAGCATTTTTTGTTGAAATAAATATTTCCACAATTCCTTCAACCTATACACATAAAAATACAATAAGAAAAAAAACGCTATTGCTAATAACCCATCTGTAATTGATGTTGGTTGCAGGAGTTGATATGCTCTTGTGAAGATGTTGTCTCACCCCAAGATGAAAATAACTCACTGAATGATGATTACCAACCGCCGCTGCTGCCTAATCCATCCGCTGTTTTCAAAACAGTATCAGCTCTTCTCTCTTTTGATGCAAATTCACATAATTATCATCAAGAATCACAGCAAGCTCATCAATATCAAGAACAGCATCATCAATCAAAGGAAGAACATCAATCGCCTGCAACCAACATGCAATTGACAGAAAATTGGGAAAATAAAGTAAATTCCATGCGTGAGATGACCACACCGGTAGATCAATTCGAAGACGTAGCAGTTGTCACAAAAGGCAGTCAGTTGGGAAAATTTCTACGACATGCTAAAATAAAAACCTTTCAAAAGATTAAATTAAATTTAACAAATAATAGCTGTAACTTGAAAATTAACAGCAGCGGCGGTAAAGAAAGCCAATTACAAACTATCGAGGAAACCGATGCCGATAGCTATCAAATAGTCAATGAGAAGATATCACCACTTGTCCTTAAAGTTAATGATCTCAACATAATCAAATTTAAACTACTCGAAGTTAATCCTAAAAACAGCAACGAATATATAAAAGAAACTCAGACCGTTGTTTCACAGTGCCTTTCTAAGAGTTATGATACTGTGATCAGTGATCCCAGCAATACACCGAAGATGGTAACAAAACGAATAGAATTCTTTGAAGACCAAGCTGTTTCAAGGAGCAGTCCCAGTGATGATGCCAATACCACATCCAAAAGCATTTATAGCATTTACCAAACAAGCAATGAAGATAGCAACTTTAAAATAAAAAAGGACGACCGTGTATTAAATCACGACTTCAATCTCCTTACTGTTGTTTTATCGTTCGTCTTTATTGCGACATTTGTTCTTCTAGTGATATTTCCACTTCCAGATTAATTTTTACTTATATAAACTTATAATAAGACATAGTTAGAAGGAAAACATAAAGCGGCCCATACACAGGACACAAGTATATACACTCGTGAAATGTCAGACAAAATCTATTCCACACATTTTGCGAGACCGACAGATCGAAATTTCAATATCATAAATCGATGCAAACACTAGCTCACACATACACACCACATTTTAATACACACACCGGACACCAGTGTGCTGTCTATGGACCGCTTGACGTATTCGTAATATATTTTAAAAGTAAATTTCCAAAAAAAGAGAAAACAAGAGACACAATATTAACAGAAGTATTTATAGTTTTATATTCTATATACATTATTTTGTATCCAACATTGCTTAGAGAGTTAACTTTGAATTTAAATACAGTAGATCGTTGATTTAAAAATCTAGTTTAAAATAAAATCGCAACAAATGAACAAATTTAAAAAATTATATGATTTAGTTTTTTAAATAGAGCAAAATATTGTAGTTTTTATACGCTTACTATCGATGCTCTACTGTAACCTATGATTTTATAATTCCTAATTGTTTAGTAATTAATATGATTATTGGTTAGAAAATATAAATGTTGGAGTCTGAGCTTTGCTAACCAATAAAAAAAAAAGGCTACGTAAAAAAAATCCAAATGAAATAATGCTACTACAGCATAGGCGCGTACTAACGATATTTCACACGGCCGATCACAGCTACGGCAACTATGTTTTATGTATCCTAATTTCCTAATGTGCATTATGTCAAAGCACAAAACCAAACGATCGGCCTTGAGCCAAATCGCTGATGCGCGCCTAGTGTATTTTTTTTTCTCTTACATTTGCTTTATTTATTTTTCATTACTTTTACCAACATACATACATACATACATATAGATTTTATAATTTAACTTGCTTCTATAGCGTTTTGTTTTCATTATTTATTTTTTATTTATTTACATGAAGTTTAATATATTTATTTTGAAGTATTGCATTTGTGTATCACAATTTGCGGGTTTATTTAAGACTAACATTGATTTTATTTCTGAATTTACCTTTTGTCTTTAAAAGAAATATAAAAGTGAGCTTAAAAATTTGTCTGACTTTATGCATTTATATTATTGAAAGAAAGACGAGTGTTTTGTAATAATCACACAAAGATTTTGCACATGAAATAAATTATATATAAAATAAAAGGAGACATCGGTAAAATTTTTAATGATGTTTATTTAATCTTAAAAAAAAAAAACTGGATAGCTGAAAGACATTTACAAATCACATCCAATATAATGTAGGATTTAAGTTTCTCTTCATTTAAGCAGATTGTTGAACATGGACTTTTCAAAAAAGGTTATTTTTTTATCACTCGGCTCAAAATAATAATTCAAAAAGGTATTATATAACACATAATAAGACCAAAACTTTTTTTTTAATTTTTGAACAAAAAACAAGAAAACATGACGGTTTTTAACCTAGTACGCTGCTGATGCGAAACGAAAAATTCCATACAAAAATGACAACGAGATCATAAAATACTTTTCGTTGTACAGTACGCTGTTCGAAGAGCGAAATTGATAGTTGCAGCAGATTATTTGGAGAAGTCTACACTCCTTTTTCGCACACAATTAATCAACCAGACCATTTACTGTGTGCGGGAAAGTGACATTTGTGTTTTTTCCTATTTATTTTGCTGTTTCTTCCATTTCAGCATGGCTGCCGGTTATTTTGTTTGCATTTTATATTTGTTTTGAATTTGTGCAACTGTCAATGAATATTTTTTCGCTTCGTTTTTGTAAGCATTTCCTTGTGTTATTGGAGACCAACTAGAAATTTCGTTTCGCATCAGAAGCATACTAGGCTTTACTCTTAAATAAAACCGATGTATGTGACGCAAAACACACAGCGCCGGTGTTGAAGAAGCAGTTATATACTCGCCTTTATCTTTGTACCAATCTTACCAATTTTCGTTGCAATTTCTCAAGTATAGGTAGAGCTGCTGTAGATGTGAAACTCGCCAGCTGCGCCATCACGGTTATTTTCTCATCGTGTCTACACCGAACGAACTTGCCCCGACGCACTATGGGACCAAGTGACGTTTTTTGTTTGTGTTATGTTATTTGAAATCGGAGTTTTTTTTCCGTAAATTTATAAAAAATTCTAATTAAATTAAAAAAATAGTATAAATCAAAGACCACGGTAATGGCCAGAGGCCAGTAAAGTTCTTGCTCTACATGCATCTTATTTACAGGATCCAACTTAGTCAATTATTGACCCCCCTCTTACTCCAGTACCAATAAAGTCAGATACTTCAAATTTGAAGCATTTACTTAACTACATAATTAAATCCAGACGCTGCAATAAATTTCAAAGAATTAGTGGTTCCTGAAATATATAGATTAAAGTGGAGTGAAACTCCAATTTTGAAAATTTATTTGCTTGTCCCCATAGAATATAAGAGGGATTTTAATTGAATCGGTGAGTGAAAGAACAGTATATATGAGCTGAAAATGCCAAAATGTTCTACTTACGTAAACCTTCAAATTAGCAAAATAACAGTACATTTGAAAGTCGAATTCATACTTAACTGTACTACTCTCATCTCTGACTGAGTGGAAGAACAGTACAAATCCTGGGAATTACACTGTTCTTTCACTCAATCACTGCTATCTGGAGTTAAAGCTCAATTGTTAAAGCAATCAATTAAAATATTATTTAAAAAAATGATCGGTGACATGACACATGACAGTTCGTGGAGAACCAGGGCCTAGTGACCTCTTACAACACTAATACTGCAACCATTCTTGTGTGCGTGTTTTTAGTGGGCAAGAATGAAAAGTATATTATATAGGCTTCAGAACTATAGAAAGACTAGTAAACCAGTTAACAAATGAAAAAATAATTTTTGTTTTAATAAAAAGTTAAGGAGCTCCACTATACATCGAAAGTTTTGAAAAAAAAAAGATATCAAAGTTAAAATAAACATAAGCGAGTAGTAATATTTACTTCAATGCAAATTTTCTATGTGGCGAAGAACGATAAATGAGAAAAATTACTACAAAAAAGATCGAATATGGCTCAGAATCAATTTAAGGAATAAACCAAATATATCCCTATCCCAATGTACCTACAAGATTTTCTGTGGATATTCATTAATAAATAATATATTTTTAGCGATCACTTTACGCAGAACAAAGAAAAGTTGATAATCAAAATTGACAATCAAAGCATTGACAGTCAACTATCGCCTTAGCCGATTCCACCCAGGCTTATAGGATTACTCCAAGAACTGTCATTTTTTGTTTATAAAGATTTATAAAACCAATAAAATAGTGAGCACAAATTTTAACTGTGCTTTTTTCATATTGAGTGAAAAAACAGTACAAGTACAGTGTCTTTCTGTCTCAGTACTACTTTTCTATATACACTTTTATGAATTATTAATTCATCAAAATATTGGGGAACTCTGAAATCTTCAAATCCCTCATACAATATTATACCAATAAAATAATTGTTTTTCTGTGACATAGTTATTTCTGTTTTTCTCAAAACCAACATTCTGTACCTGTACTGTTCTTCCACTCTTCTTTTTTTGTAAAACTACCCAGAACTCACCACGTGGAGGTAGCTGTTATTGAATTTCGCCCAACACCCTGCCCAACCAACCAATATTCGAGTGCTCTTTTACTCAATTGCTGTTTCCATAGTGAAACTCTTTTGTGCTAAACTCCGGCATTATTCTTCTAGAGGAGACTCTAGCTCTTATAAGCCCATCCCTTTTTATGTAACCAAAAACTTCAGCTGAAGCTTCGGTAACCAGCTTAAAACATCGTTCTACGCTTTGAGTGTGACATGGGAATCGAGGGTAAGTTATACTTTCGATATCTCCGCCAAAAAAAACAGAAGATTATGTCATTGATGAGGAATTTGGTTACAGGAGGTTCAGTATAACTTTTACGTCCTGCCAGTTGATTAAGTCCACATAACAATCGACCTTAAAATTTACTTTAGAAACTAAAAATTTTCGAATGATTATATGATTTTGTTCTGCTCGTGCTTTCATCAATTGTCTGAGTGCCAGCTCACGAATTGATTTTCTGGAGTCTGCCATCATAGTTTTCCGGATGGACGTAAAATGAATTTCGTTGTATATCAGGATCAATAATTTTTTTTAGTTTTGGATCCAGATATCGAGACAATGAAATCATTTTCCGCAAGTGGTGCCCACCATCTTTGCAAGAAGGATAGCTCTTGATAGCAAACCATACTGGAGCATAAACCCGACCAATACAATTAACCAAAATCACCAAATTCTCTAGTGGGTTTTTAGTTCCTATAAAATGCCTCATAATTCTGTTTGCAGCAGTTAACCAACGATCGTGAGATTACTTTCCGGGATTTCTCGACAGTAAAGACACTGAGCGCTTTCCTGTGACAAAGACTTGGCAGATATTATGCAGGTATTTTTGGTCACAGCTAAGGTCATTTATATTAGTAATATCTGGTAAATTATCCATTATGTCTGGTATTGGAATAAAGTTTTCAAGGCTCATCTTTTCACAACATTCCATTTGTTTGCCAATAGGCCCAGAGAAGCCATATGGGCCTGTTGTGTGACCAACCAAACTTTGTAATGAAGTCGAAGGGGCAGCTCGTTACAATGTTGGAAACAAATGTTCCATTGTAAAGGTTTTTGTAAACTTTCTTCTGTCAATATAATAAAACCGCCCTTTGAACCAGTATTTGCAACTGTTCCGTTGCAACCCACGGCAACAAGATAATCCAAGGAAATCTTATTCGTATCAAAAAAACTGCGCATTGATTCACAAATACTTTTCGATTTTCCATCGCTGGGAGAAAGATGTCCAACATATTGTTCTTGAACAAGAGAAATATGTTCTTCGATGAAAATTGTATGATATGATCGTTCGCCTTCCTTTGACAAAATTTTGGTACGATCTTTACGACCATCAAAATAAAGGCCCTCTGGACTTCAGACCTCGAGTGCATTAATTTGAGCGATCTATGACCTTTGATTTGTCTTCTTGTGATATTATGCCAACGTCTTTCAAAATACTATTTGCGATTAAAGCTGCAATCCCTAAACTAGGTAGTTTAAGTCGCATTTGATTTGTGGTTGGTTTAGTTTTTTACTTTTTAACAGGAGACCATTTGTAGTCACAATCACTGTCTGCTGCCTCAGAATCAGAAAGATTTTCCTCAAAGTGTTTGTTAGGAGTATCTGGCTTCGTATTTTTCGGGTTTATTTTTTCAGCTCTATCTAGCTTAAATTAAATTTAAATTAAATTATTTTTTATATTAAAGTTAGTTCAAAGGTAGGGAAGGACTGGATTTTGTATCAAAGGGCACGGTAGTGCCCAGCCAAGTTCGCGGCACTACACCCTTTTTACAGGAACAAACTCAGGCGATTTTCAACCCCCCTTTAACTTCAGTACCTATAAAGTCAGAAACTTCAAATTCGGAGTATTTGCTGAACTGATCAAACACAGGTGACTCACCAAATTTCAACTCTTTAGCATTAGTAGTTCCCAAGATATAAGACTTCAAAAGTCCCAAAAACCGTAACTGACTGACTCAATGACTCACTGACTGACTGACTCACTGACAGATCATCAAAATTATGGAGCACTTCCCGACATCGTAGAAACTTGAAACTTCGCACAACGGTAGGCCTTGTGGTACATACAAAGGAAAAAATCGAAAATCTGCAATTTTCTATTCAGGGGGCGTGGCATCCACCCACTTTCTTAAAAATTCTTATAAATTATATGGAGCACTTCCGATTGTTGAAGAACGATGAAAATTGGTAGGTCGGTAGGACTTGAAGTACTTAGAAAGGAAAAAAATCGAAAATTTGGAATTGTCAATTCAGGGGGGGGTGCCATCCACCCACTTTATCAGAATTGCTATAATTTCTATGGAGCACTTTCGGTTGTCGTAGAATTATGAAACTTTGTAGAGCGGTAGGGCTTGACTTTCACCTGGCAAAATAAATCTTTGCAAAAAGGAGTGAAATCACAACAAAAACATAAATGTTAAAAAAGGAGCCAAGTTCTTATGTGTACAAGAAACCTGTGCGTAAAAAGTCAGCCAAAAAAAGTAATGAGATTTAAAATATATGCCAAGTTTTAAGTTCATGAAGTTTAATATCAAATATCTTAAGTAGAGTAATATCGAAACAATTCCAAATCATGACAGAAATTTGGTAATTAATGATTACTGATTAAAATTTGGTGGATTTACTTGGCAAGTTTTCTCTTAAATATTTACTTCATCACAAATTTAAAATGTATGAAAACTTGACCAGTGAACCCATCAAAATTTAATCAGTAATCATTAATTACCAAACTTCTGTCATGATTTGGAATTGTTTCGATTTTACTCTACTTAAGATATTTGATATTAAACTTCATGAACTTAAAACTTGGCATATATTTTAGATCTCATTATTTTGTTTTGGCTGACTTTTTACGCACAGGTTTCTTGTACACATAAGAACTTGGCTCCTTTTTTAACATTTATGTTTTTGTTGTGATATTTGTTTACATTAAGAGTCTTAGCTCTCTTAAGTGCTTTTTCAAGGGAACAAATAAAAATTTGACTTTTAAGTGGTTTTAGTATAGTTCGAGTAAAAGGGTTGAAATCGGTGTTTTTGTTTAATGTTTTTTGTTTTCTTTTTTTTCGATATAATGTACTTTGGCTTAGAGAGCTTTCACTATAGTATGAAAATCAACACGTAATTCCTTTAAAGTTTGCAAAAATTTAAAGAAATCTCATTAGAGGAAATAAAGAATCGAAGCTGTAATATAAAAGATCCTTTATATTAATTTTAAGACCATTTTCAAATTTATCAAGTGTCTTGTGAACCCTCCAAAACTTTTTTGATCGACTTGAAACTTTTCCCCTTTATTCCAAAGTCCAAATGGCACTCATCCCTTCTATTTATAACAAAAACTAAAATGCAAACATTTTTCACTCCACCCTAATATAGATCTTCATACTGTGAGCGTCAAGAAAAAGTGTACAGCTGTGAACTGCGTTTTTGTAACTCTGTTGAAGATATAGATTCGATCTTTTAGGAAAATACTTACATTATTTTTTAAAGCGGTTAATCTTCAATGAATTGGCATATAAAACTAAGCAACAAATATTATAGTAAAAATTCAATAAAAAATAACAACAAATACTTCATTTTTATGACGTCAAAAGAAAATGTACACTATTCAATTAAAGCGAAAAACTTAAAACCAATACTTCGTCTGCTTCCCTTTCGCCCTTAGGGCAGCTTCTATGCGCCTGGGGATTGACTCTACTAGCTTTCCTGTCAATTCAGCAGGGATTTTTTGCCACTCTTCAAACAATATTGAATTTTGTGCCATTTTGCTAAATAATTTCCTCTTTTGGATCTGTTTGTACGGATAATCTCACAAATGATCAATGAGGTCAAAGCCTGGGTATCGCGGAACGTCTTCTAGTTGCTTAGAAGTACCATGGAGTGCCCATTCCTTGACCAATTTCGATGTATGCTTGAAGTCATTGTCTTGTCGGAAGACCCATGAATCAGTTAACCCCAGTTTTGCAACACTAAAAGGCAAATTGTCTCTTAAAATATTAAGGCAGTCTTCAGTCCTCATCAGAATTGTTATCATCTATCAACAATGTAGAATTGTGAAATTTAGTAAAACGGTAGAGCATACAAAGCTAACAATTGAAAACTTGAGATTCCCATTTCCTCAACAAAGAAAAATCTTTGCAAAAAGAATTAATTTATTAATAACAAAAACTTGATCAGTGAAATAAAATAGAAATATAAGCCAGACTTTGACAATTCAAATGTACCTATTTTTAAACATTCTTTTCTACACTTTATTTTTATAATTTAAATCTTTTTTCACAATTTTAAATGACTGCTATCAATTTTATATATACATACAGTTGCGGTCAAAATAATAGTAGTATAAGTAAAAGAATTGCTTAACTTCTGCATTTTGACTTAATAGCATTTTCTAAATGAGCGGGTACACATACACCTTTTGTTGCAACGGTAATATGAAAGATAAGCAACCGTTATTAATCAAAGCTACGAATTCTTCCGGTCAAAATAACAGTAGTGCAACGGTTTATGTGAAGAAATATTAAATTTCTCTCTTATTTCTAAAATTGAACATTTAAAAAAAAGTTGGTTTTTGTTTATCCATTACAACCTCATAGTTTTTATTGAAAAATTGGAAATATTTGTACCAGCTTTGGGAAGAAGCAAATACAGCACACCGGAATAACGTGCCCTAATTAGAAGGTTCAATGCATGGTTGAATTTTCACCAAAAATGGTTAAAAAAGCCATAATTAAGTCAGAAAATGGCGGGTGGAAGCCGCTATTGCCACCCAAGTTAATAAAACGAGTCATCAGGTACTTCAAAATCAATCCCTTTACGCCAGCTTCTGAAATTAAAGGTAAATTTTGTGTTGATGCCAGCAATGAAACGGTTCGTAGAAGTTTGTGAGAACATGACGTGCAAGCAGCCCACAGCCCTGCAAAGGTACCATTGCTGACAAAAAACAATGTAGTAAAAAGATTGAAATTCACAAAAGAAATACTTTGACTGGCCTGCATCAAATTGGAGGAATATTCTGTGGGTAGACGAGTCGAAGATTGTATTTTTATGTTGGAAATGGACCTCGTCATTATGTAACAAGGCCACCAAACACAGAATAATATCCAAGTTTCAAAGCAAAAACAATTAAACACAGAGGAACCAGCATAATGGTTTGGGCATGTTTTTCATTCTATGGTGTTTTTTCAACGCACCGAATTGAAGGCATCATGGATTAACAAATGTGTGTTAAGATCATACAGCAAGTAAAGCTACCGTATGCTGAAGATGAAATGCCACTGAAATGGGTCTTTCAGTGAAGTAAACTTGCGAAGCAATGATTCCAGGCAAAGAGAGTTGATGTAATGGACTGGCCCGCACAGTCTCCGGACTTAAATCTCATTGAGAACTTGTTGTGCGGTTCAAAGAAATATATTACTAGTTGCCAGCCAACTATCAATAAAGCCCTTTGGGAAGCTATACAGCACTCATGGAGTTCTATAAGCGTAGAAAGGTGTGAAAACCTGATAAACTCGATGCAACGCCGTTGTGCTGCTGTCATTTCCAACGAGGGACTTGCAACTAAATGTAAATTTAGGGTTCAAACCCTCAACTACATCTTATGATACAAATTTTGCCCTTACTTTGCTTTTTTGTAATATTCACACTACTATTATTTTGACCGCAGCTGTATGTATGTCACACAAGCATTATTCAAACCTTTGGAATCAAAATATAATGCGAGTGTGCTGCTGTAATAAAAAAGATGCCAGCAAACTGCAAGATGGTCGATCCAAACTGGTGGAAAATTTAAAACTTTCAAACCCATCTTTTATTAATTTTAAAATGAGAGTAGACTTTAAAAATAATTTCTTAGTATGTTCCTGGAATCGATTTTAATTCTACAAGGGTTGGAAACCAATTTTAAACGTTTAAGATTTCATGATATTGGTAAAACATGTAAGATCTGTAGTTTTGTATTCTACATCTTATAATAGGTTTATAGTTCTTATAATCAAAGAAAAGCAATTAAAAGCATTCAGATTTTTTTATGTTTTAGTTTATGAACTAAGGAATTAATTGCGCCCTAGAACTTAACTGTAGATGACGGTGGAAGTACTTAAAAAAGCTAAAAAACATGATATTAAAAAAAAATAAATGTATTTAAAATAAATATTTTTGCTAATTCGAATAGTAGTAATAACAAGCTTTCCAAAAACATAACACTTACCCCCAGTTTCACAGTCTCGTTTAAACCTTGAACTGAGTTCAATTGTTCTGCTGAACTAAATTTTAAACCAAAAGCTGAGTTTAAACTCCCACTGTGAAACTGGGGGTTACACTTTATCATCATTAATAATTAAAAGAAAGTGGTTGAATAGTAGGTTCACTATTCCACTCAAACACCAGTGTTTTTTTTTTCTAGTGAGCACTTTAGTAAAGATTAAATAATATAAAGACTGGATGGAAACATAATTTTTTTATTGAAATCTGTCCTTTAAGTATTCCTGAATTCAATTCTGCCAAGAAATTAATCTTAATCTTTTAAGTTTTTGAGACGCATTTGGGCACATAGTGCGACGCTGTGTTTTTCGGCAAATAATATCGGTTCTAAGTTTTAAAGAGAAATATTTAACTGAGATTAGTATTTGAACTTAACTCTGCAGTAATGCTTTCTAAAAGCATTCTCAGTCCTCATGTTGCCTCTCGCTAAAATGTCATCTCAAGCCCAACCAATGATACAAATTGAGCTCTACTATGTAACTTTATTCTACTTTCAAGTCCGTTCGAAAGTTGTTTTCAATGCTAATTATAAGTGGTAATATGTATGAAAGTGGGATAAAATTTTAGTGCTTCCCACTTTGTGCCACAGAATCTTGAATTAGCGCTGTTCTATTTCCGTTTATAAGCGCTGGCTTAAGAATTAGCGAGCTGAGATTTTGCGAATTCGAACGTTTTTATTGTAGAATCGAGTTACATACTTAGGCCCCTGCTGCACCTGAACAGACGAATCCAATATTTTTTTTCTAAGTATTTACCAGCAATACGAAGTTATACCAAATTGTTGTTTTATTTAACAAGCTACTTTTTTCTAAAAAACAGGGCTAATAAACTGGACAATCAGCCGTATTTTATTATCCTCATGATTTGATCCGGATCCGATCATGATTAATAAAACAAATAGGTTCATTGTGACACAAGTGTGGTACTCTAAAACGATCAAAATGACATAATATGGGTGCGTCCAAAACCTTATGTGTTACAATTTTGAACATGAACCAATTACATTATTTTTTTTGCTTTCGAAATATTTGGTTTTTAAACAAAATTTTAAAATTTTTCATAAATCCAAAAAATATTTTTTTTTTTAAATTTTGGTACACGATACTATTTTGTATAAAAAAATATTATTAAAATCAGTCATATTGTTTTGAAGAAAATAAAAAATGATTCTTTGGGAGGTACGGTTATTAACCATTTTTTGAAGAATGGTAGCCTTATCTAAAATTAATTTATTGATTTTTTAAAAAGGTGTGGGGGAAGACCCAAAACGCTATGTACCAAATTTGAGAAAATCGATCCAGACGTTTAGGCTGTAGCTCAACGGACAGACAGACAGAGCGGATTGTGAGACCTACTTTTTTCATCATTCATATCACAACAATGACAAGTCAAAATCTCGAGTTCAATTTTTTACGAATGCATAACTTTCCATATAGTACCTTTATATCGCAATTAAAAATGTTTATTGATTATCACAATTTGTAATGATTTTAAATTAAATATGTAATCTGCTTAGTTCAAAAAATAAAAAATTTAATTTTCAATATACCTAGGTTCTTAACACGTTTTTAGAATCAGAGCTGTAAAGTAATTAAGTATATTGGTACTTTAGTACAATTTGAGTACAAATACCTTGTACTTAGTCTCGCTAAAATCTCGCCAGTTATTTTTTTTTTTTTAAATTTTTTCATGTGGATATATAAAATGCGGCTTATGTCTTTCAAAATGCTGTAAACTTAAAAAATGTTTTGAAAACGCTTAGAATATTTTCAAGCGTGCTCGTCACCGAAGCGATACAACGAAATATAAATGTTTTTATTTCTAAGGGAGATTCTTACCTACCGAGTCCTAGTAAGCGGAGAGTAACGATATCCCGCCATCAGAATCTCGTGGTAACGATATCCCGCCGCGCCGTTCAGACATCCCGCCAGCAGTACTATGATACTATTTGGCGGGATAATCAATACTTTAAATAAAATACAATTTTCGAGTATTTTTTGGAATTAAATATATTTTTCAGAGAGAAGAATTTTACGCGGGATTGTGTTTGGCGGGAGATTTCGTTGCTCTCTCGTTTAAAATTGGTTTTCAATTCTGGCGGGAGATTTTATTTTTCTCCGATTAAATTTGGTTTAATATTTTTTGGGGGGGTCTGGATTCTGGACAGAGGTGGAAATTTTTTTTTTTTTTTTTTTAAATATGTAGAAATATAAACTTTTTCGACTTTTTTTTCAAAACATTTAGAAAAAAAAACAATTTTTTTTCCTAAAATTTTTGTTTACTTTTTTTGAAGACAAAATGAAGTTCATAGAAATTGTGTTTTTCTTCGAAATAAGAATGATTTTTTTTTCTTTTGTTTGAAAATTGCAATCAAAAATTAAACTTTTTTTTCTTCTTTTAAATTTTCTTCGAAATATGAATGAATTTATACCAAAAATCGACATTTATCTTTAAACGCAATTTGCGGCTAAACTAGAGCGTCCTAGAGGCATCTTGACTTGATTTGCAGCTAAACTAAGCGTCCTAGTGACTTATAAAATGCATATTCGTGATCTAGGAAGTGCCAGTTCTAAAAAACTAAAAAAAAAGTTGGTAAAAAACTAATAAAAAGGTTTTTTTTTAACTCAAACAAATATTTAACGCAAAAGCAATTTTTTTTAATTTGTAAAAAAAATTGCAAAAAATTGTTAAGTTTTTTTTTTCAATAAATTTTTCGAAAAGAAAAAATGTATCCTTTGTCCCAGCTCCAGACCCACCTCCAGAACCTTTGTCCCAGTCCCAGATTCACTTCCGTCACAGACCCAACCCTGTCATACCTACCATCATCGTCGTCAACAGAGGCAACATCGTCGTCCGTCCAGATGCAGACCAGTCATCCGTCCATATCCAGACGATAGCCGTCCGTCCAGATCCAGATTCAAACCATAGTCGGACTTCTGAACCACGTTTTTAGCTTATTTTAACCTCTTTGAAAAATTTTATTTAAAAAAAAAAAAACACTGGCGAGACTATAGCGAGACCAAAGCGGGGTTACGGCAAAACACCATACCGAGAAAACCACGAAACAGATCCCCATGTAAACGGTCACTGTGGAGACTAGAGCAAGACGAATGCAATGACCACGAAACTGAAAACCTTAAAACATATATTATTTCCGAATTTTTTTTCGAAAAGTTATTAAAAGTAATTAAAGGGAATGATAAGTACTTTTGGAATAAAAAAGGAATTGAAAAGTATTTAAGTACCTACAAATCATAAGTACAAAAGTAATCAATACAAACATTTCAAGTACTTTTGTGGAATTAAAGTACCAGTACAAGTACCGGTACTGGTACTTTAGATTTTTAAGTACAAGTACCAAGGAATTGTACTGGTACTTAAAAAATTTCAAGTACAAGGTAATTGTGCTTGTACACGTATGCTTTAAGTTCACAGGTCTGTTTAGAATTGACTAAAATTTTACATAAGTGATTTCTCCTGGTCCCATAAGCCATACATTTAAAACGAAAAATGTAAGTCGCATTGCAATATATAATAGTAAGGAGTGTAAAGAGTTACATACATGCATGTGCCATACGTGTTGAAACTTAGCGGGAAGTTAGTTTGAAATCGATTGCAATATTCGATTTTTTTCGAAATTATATTTTGATTTTTTTCTTATTTCAGAATCTCATTTGTTGCGCTGCAGATATTCTCGAAGGCAAAGGAGTAGTACAAGTTGCTATAACAGTTTGCGAGCTTTTTCGATTGCATCGAGGAAGCAATGATAGTAATATTGGATCACCAACTAGACTAATAAGAACATCCTTATCACCTTCACCGGTCGTATGAAAAACAATAGACAAAACTGTAGGTTCTTTTTCTCATAATGTGTTGATATTGTGTTAGACGTACATTAACAAATCTCTGTTTTTTTTTGTTTTATAGTTTCTCTTGTATATATATCTAAGTATTGAAATTCATTTACAGGTGTTACTTTGTCTTTGAATCAGTAAGTACGATTTTAACAAATCAGTTCGTTATGTACTTGTAGTCATTTTCCATTTTTGAGAATATCATTCGTTTTGTTTTGAGCACTTAAATCATATCATCTATCCCCTATGAAATAACTACATATACATATATATTTGTCTTATATGTATATTTGAATGGTGCTCTGGCTGATTTTTGATTAAGGCATAATGTATTATAGTTTGAAAGAAAAATATTTAATGTGACGTGACTAACGTTTTCTTTAGTTTTTAATAAAAAAACTTTTTTGTAAATTTTTTTGCTTCACAATTGACTGCTAAAATTGGTATTAATATAAATTACCAAATGTAGCAATAGGTAAAGAAATTCCATTAGAATTTTATTTGAGATTTTTGTTTTTTGTTAAACTAAGTTCTGCTTAACGATACCGAAAAAGGCATTTACTATATCAGTTTTGTCTTGTTTGTGAATTGTAAATTTAAAAAGATATATGTTGTTTTATTTTATTCATTGAGGTCTTTCTCAAAAAACCATTGAATACATTATTTTTAGTTCGATACTTGTATAGGATATTCGCAAAACTCCACAGAGTATACTCGAAATCACTTTCCAAAAATGTATGTAATAACTTAAGTGTCATTGTAATTTTATTTGTGAATCCTTTGATAAGTTATTAAAAAACTTGACTAATTTTTAGAAATTTAAAAAACTTCTAAACTCCTCACTATGAATAGCGAATCGAAGTTAAATACTTGTGAATTCTATAATATGAATAGAGACTCGCGCGAATTAAGTTTGCTTCAAATGTCCAAAGTTAAGCCAATTTGATCATAGCTGGATTACCAATCAATCAAATTAATAAGTGATAACTGATAACTAATTATAATGCTAGCGAATTGAAGCACGTTAAAACATTTTCTGCCAATAATTTTTTATTTGTCGATATTGGTAGTATTGAGTAATTAAAAAAAAAGAAAGGTACATAGTTGCAAATAAATTGTGAATTGTTTTAAGAAACGAAAATAATAATTTAATATTACAAGGACATGCAAATCAGTTCGTGAAGCAAGTTGAAACGGTGTGTAAGAATCTGGTTTATTGCTGAAGTCATAAGAGCGTACAAGCAACAAAGGTTATTGGGAGCAGTTTGTAGTTCAAATGAACTCTCTTGGTCCTCCGTCATGCCAAGGAAATGACTGGCGTAAGGTTCAAAACAAGAACATATGTACATAAATAAAATGTTGTTAATGTAAGTATTAGTAACTATCACTTCTAAAAAATCGTAATGTACAGGCTTATTTTATAAAACGTGGAATTGTACTGGTTGATTTGAATGAAGGTATTACTTATTTTGTTTTACAATTGAAATCTAACATGAATCTATTTGTGAAAATAAATAATAATTATTAAAATTTTCCGGGAGTTCTAAGAAATTAGAAATACATAATATCCAATGTTTCCACTTAGCGTTCCCATCTTAATTGTGTCTCCCCTCTTTATTTTGTAATCAGTTTCAGTTTCTTAAAAAAAATGTTTTTTTAATAAATAAAATCATCCATTAATTTTTGAAGCGAGCGTGGAAGTTCGCTAACGATAATAATAAATACAATGACAAGAGAAATTCGTTTAATATTTCGACTTTAGTTGAACATTCGATTCGCTATTCAAAACGAGGGCCTTGATCTTGTATAGTGGCTCTGTATCATGATTCATGAACAATGGAATAAAGACTGTAATTATTATTCTATCGCATTTGTAGTCGCAAAATATTGATGTATTTATGTATAAATTATAAGAGCCAAAGAAAGTAGTATTTATTTTGACTGATATTGGATTTAATAACTTCATTTAATTTGGACAAAAATTTGTCTGAAACTGAAAATCAATACAAACGAATATTTTAAACTAATTTCAAGTTACAATTTATGAACACTTCTATAATGACTCATTTGGATTATTCTCTCAATGCATGTTTCTTAATTTAACATAAGATTTTTTTTATTGTGCATGTTTATAATTTGTATTTATTTGTTACCGTAGTTTCATTCAGTATTTGCGAAAATGGCCATTAAAATATTATAAAACTGTTCTATTCTCAGAATTAATTTTATGTACTTTGATAAAAGGATACTTAATATAAAAACTATAAAGTATTTAAGGATTTTAAAATATGTATACCATTCGAACAAAACACACTTAATTTTTTTCTAAATTGTTTAAATAATAAAACAAAAAAACATGTATACTAGTCTTTTATTTAACTCAAAAACAAAATTTCATAATAACTGACTTCAATTTTCATAATTATATTTGCAGTCAATGTATGTGCAAAAACCGAACGCCCAAAATAAGGACTCTTAATTTAACCCGGGTTAAAGAGTGCTAGAGTGCTATCGGAATTTCATTTTTCTAGACACATTTGTTCGAAAATTGGAAATTTTAGTACTTAGTAACTCTAACTTCGTTGCTAATTGCTTTCGAATATCGGAAATTTCATTCGATAACTGTTTACCATGAGGAAAATTTTTGCTGGAAGTTAAAATTTGTATTTGAAAAAAATATATAAACCAGTGTTATTTTGACGAAACCTAAGAAAACATGATCAATATTAATTGGATGAAATTTTAAGGCACGAGTACGATAATTTTGGCGCCAAAAATTGATAACGGTTTTTTGTAGAGGGGTCAAAAACAAGCATTTTTTACTAAAGGAGGGGTAGTGAGTATATCTCGCCCTGTTTAGGATGTAGGGGCAATTTTAGAAAAAAAACTGACTCAAAATGAAAAAAAAATTTTTACTTTCGCAGAAATCTCTTCCATGTGCATATAGTAGGGGCGTTAGTGCACGATTTGAGGGCATACCTTTCATTTCGACCTGGGGCCCTACCATGTAAACTTTATTCTACTTTCGAATCCATTCGAAAGTTATTGGGGGCTATCGTAAAAAAAATTTCCCATGGAATTTTTCCCATTGTCGAAAACTGGGAATGTGAATTATGGTCGCAGTTTCTCTTTAGGAATTTATTGGCATCGAAAATTAATATTCCTTGGCCACTGGACTACCATTTTGATCGACCAAATTTGAACCTACAAGGAACAGTGGAAAATTGTTGGCCGTTCCAATTTTAGAAGATGGGAGAAATTCCGTGGGAAATTTTATTCACGATAGCCCCCATTTTCAATAAGGGTATTCATGCAACGTCGTAAGTTTACAAATTGTGTAAAATGATAAGTTTAGAGCTGAAAAACACGGAATGTATTTCAAATAAGTGGGTTTGACTGTATAATCGGTAAATCATACATTTTTGGGAGGGTTAAATACTATTTTTTTTAATCACCCTTAAATGAACGAATAAATTATGATTCTTTCATGTTTTTTAAGTAAAATAAATTTAGTAAGGTACACTGTAGGTACATATGTAGATATGTATATGTTTTCACCTAAGTGAACTCCAAACCTTTTAATGTAGATTTATAGCTATGTATATACGCAAAAAATGTATGCTTATGTAACCGAAGTGTATTTATGAATATGTACAGTTTGAAAAAAAATTAAAAAACATCAGATTTGAAAAAAATCATAATAAACGGGTTTGACTGTACCATCATGTCGGGATTTTTTCTTCTTAGGCAGTTATTTTCAATCACGTTTCAATACACAATAATAAAATTATTTAAAAAACGTTTTAATCCACAAATATTGATTATTTCATGTTTGTAAGTAAAATCAGTCGACTTAGGTACATAGGTATATTTTTCTCACCTAATCGTACCTCTAACTTTATGTAAATTAGTACTAACACACACACAAAGTTTTTCTGTTTATATAATCAAACTTTTCTATGAATAGTTATAAAATTAATAAAAAATATGATTTTAAAAATTCAAAATAAGCGGGTTTGACTGTACAATCAGGTCGGGTTTTTTTCTCAGATCTTATTTTTGAAAGTTTGTAGGCTGTAATGGTCAATTTGTTTTTAGTAATCACTGTTCAATAAACACTAATAAAATTAAAAACAAAGTCTTATCTCAAAAACGCTTCATTTTTATTGGGTACCAGGCATGCATTTCTGCCCCTCCTCAAAAAACCAGTGAACTGATTTCAACCAAACTTTGCAGAAATAATTTAAGGTATTTACAAAATATTCCCTGCAAATTTGAGTTCAATCTATTCAGTAGTTTCGAACTCATTAGCATACATACAAAGGCGTAATGAATTTTATAAAAAACAGAGGTCGCATCGTTCAAACAGGTATGACAGATACTTTCGGCAGGCTAGGACCTGTCATACCGAGTTTTTCTGAAAGTACATAAAATTACCTTTCCAATGATATATATTATGTCCATTTCCGCGATGACGGGACTTTTGATGTCACCGGCTCCCGGGCTATAAGCAACTAGAAGACCTTCCGCGATCCCCAGGCCTTGACCTCATTGAGCATTTGTGAAATTATCTGTACAAACAGATCCAAAAGAGGAAATTATTTAGCAAAAAGGCACAAAATTCAATTTCGTTTGAAGAGTGGCAAAAAATCCCAGCTGAATTGACAGGGAAGCTAGTAGAGTCAATCTCCAGACGCATAGAAGCTGTCCTAAGGGCGAAAGGGAAGCAGACGAAGTATTGGTTTTAAGTTTTTCGCTTTAATTGAATAGTGTACACTTTCTTTTGACGCCATAAAAATGAAGTATTTTTTGTTATTTTTTTATTGAATTTTTACTATAATATTTTTTGCTAAGGTTTATATGCCAATTCATTAAAGATTAACCGCTTTAAAAAATAAGATAAGTATTTTCCTAAAAGATCGAATCTATTTTCTTCAACAGAGTTACAAAAACGCAGTTCGCAGCTGTACCCTTTTTTTTGACGCTCACTGTATAGTATTTATTTTCTGGTGTTATTTTATTAGTCTTAAGTTATTTGTTTATATGTATATTTTGTGTTGCATTTTATAAGCCAACACGCAATCGTAGTATATATTTCCCTTGAGCAGGCAAATAGAACATTAAATTGACAGCCATGAGGCATTCTTTGTAACTAGATAGAGCAGGCAATACTTAATAGCCAGTGTACACTATTCAATTAAAGCGAAAAACTTAAAACCAATACTTCGTCTGCTTCCCTTTCGCCCTTAGGACAGCTTCTATGCGTCTGGAGATTGACTCTACTAGCTTCCCTGTCAATTCAGCTGGGATTTTTTGCCACTCTTCAAACGAAATTGAATTTTGTGCCTTTTTGCTAAATAATTTCCTCTTTTGGATCTGTTTGTACAGATAATTTCACAAATGCTCAATGAGGTCAAGGCCTGGGGATCGCGGAAGGTCTTCTAGTTGCTTATATTAGAAGTACCATGGAGTGCCCATTCAATGACCAATTTCGATGTATGCTTGAGGTCGTTTACTTGTTTGAAGACCCATGAATCAGTTAACCCCAGTTTTGCAACACTACACGGCAAATTGTCTCTTAAAATATTAAGGCAATCTTCAGTCCTCATCGTACTATCAATAAATACAAGGGTTCCAACTCCAGATGACACCATACATCCCCAGACCATTACCGAACGGTCTCAGAAATCCCCAGACCATTACCGAAACGCCTCAGAAAGATTGCCGTATAGCCATACCTTTCCGAAAAAAATGGAAAGTGAATACTTCTTTATGCCAAGAAATAAAAAATTACGGTTCATCATTCTGGGAAATTATCTTGTTAGTGGACAAGAACAAAATTACTATTTTTGGCTCAAAACAGCCACCAAAAATATGGCAGCTGAAAAACACTGAATTAAGCAGTGCAAAAAGCACGGAGGAGGTTTGGTAATGGTCTGGGGTTGAATGACGTTTTCTGGAGTTAGAAACCTTGTCTTTATTGATAATACAATGAGTACTGAAGTTTTCCTAAATATTTAAAGAGACAATTTGCCGTTTAGTGTTGCAAAACTGGGGTTAACTGATTCATGGGTCTTCCAACAAGACAACGACCTCAAGCATACATCGAAATTGGTAAAGGAATGGTTAATCCATATGACCCTGAACTTTGCAGACGATTTGAGTATCATATTTTGGACTGTCATCAGTTGCGTAAAAATGGTTCGATTTCAAAAAATGAAACGGCAATCGATTTGTCATGACAAAATCTTGATACGCCTGTTTTTATTTTTTTTCTATTTACCGTAGTAAAAAAGTTATGATGAAAAAAGTAAGAAGTGCCGAGGAAAAACACATTGAAAATTTTTGGACTGTCACCAGCGCCTTAAAAATGCATCGATTTCAAAAATTGAAACGGCAATCACTTTGTCATGACAAAGTCTCGATACGCCATTTTTTATTTTTTTTTTTATTTACCGCAATAAAAAAGTTATGATGACAAAAGTAAGAAGTAACGAGGAAAAACACATTAAAAATTTTTGGACTGTCACCAGCACCGTAAAAATGCATCGATTTCAAAAATTGAAACGGCAATCACCTTGTCATGACAAAATCTCGATACGCCATTTTTTATTTTCTTTCTATTTACCGTAGTAAAAAAGTTATGATGAAAAAAGTAACTTTTTTACTACGATAAATAGAAAGAAAATAAAAACAGGCGTATCAAGATTTTGTCATGAAAAAGTGATTGCCGTTTCAATTTTTGAAATCGATGCATTTTTACGGTGCTGGTGACAGTCCAAAAATGTTCAACGTGTTTTTCCTCGGCACTTCTTACTTTTTTCATCATAACTTTTTTATTACGGTTAATAAAAATAAAATAAAAACAGGCGTATCAAGATTTTGTCATGAAAAAGTGATTGCCGTTTCAATTTTTGAAATCGATGCATTTTTACGGTGCTGGTGACAGTCCAAAAATGTTCAACGTGTTTTTCCTCGGCACTTCTTACTTTTTTCATCATAACTTTTTTATTACGGTTAATAAAAATAAAATAAAAAATGGCATATCGAGATTTTGTCATGACAAATTGTTTGCGTTTTCAATTTTTGAAATCGATGCATTTTTACGGTGCTGGTGACAGTCCAAAAATTTTCAACGTTTTTTTCCTCGCACTTCTTACTTTTTTCGTCATAACTTTTTTACTACGGTAAATAAAAATAAAATAAAAAATGGCGTATCGAGATTTTGTCATGACAAGGTGATTGCCGTTTCAATTTTTGAAATCGATGCATTTTTACGGTGCTGGTGACAGTCCAAAAATTTTCAACGTTTTTTTCCTCGCACTTCTTACTTTTTTCATCATAACTTTTTTACTACGGTAAATAAAAATAAAATAAAAAATGGCGTATCGAGATTTTGTCATGACAAGGTGATTGCCGTTTCAATTTTTGAAATCGATGCATTTTTACGGTGCTGGTGACAGTCCAAAAATTTTTAATGTGTTTTTCCTCGTTACTTCTTACTTTTGTCATCATAACTTTTTTATTGCGGTAAATAAAAAAAAAATAAAAAATGGCGTATCGAGACTTTGTCATGACAAAGTGATTGCCGTTTCAATTTTTGAAATCAATGCATTTTTAAGGCGCTGGTGACAGTCCAAAAATTTTCAATGTGTTTTTCCTCGGCACTTCTTACTTTTTTCATCATAACTTTTTTACTACGGTAAATAGAAAAAAAATAAAAACAGGCGTATCAAGATTTTGTCATGACAAATCGATTGCCGTTTCATTTTTTGAAATCGAACCATTTTTACGCAACTGATGACAGTCCAAAATATGATACTCAAATCGTCTGCAAAGTTCAGGGTCATATTCTTTTGTATTTATTTTGATTCCTAACTCTTTAGCTTTTTCTTCTGTTAAAAGCGTACAGAACTACCAAAATCAACATAACCTAACATTACAGAACCATTTACCATTATTTGTTTAAAGTACTTCTCATTGGCTTCATCAATATGTGCCTTGGGCAAAACAGCTAAAGTTTTGATAGATTCCTTCCTAGGATAAAATTTGTTCTCATGGTATTTGCCTCTGCAGAGAGTACAACGTTTTTCTTCCGGTAGTTCACTAGCAGAACAATTATTAGCAAAATGACCCGGCTTTCCACATTTAAAACATGTTGTTGATTTTACAGGAGTGTTTCTTCTTTCAACTTCACGGTTAGTCGGCGGTGTATTCTTATTTCTTGAAAATGATGAATATGTTGGTTGCCGTATAAATACATCATTTTCATTTATCTGGCTCAAATACTCATAAAGATTTTCTGGCGTTTTATATCCACCAGATCTTGCACTTATTTTAATAATGCGGTCATCGATTCCACCAACAATACACGAAACCGCCTTTTTTCCTTCTATCTCACAAGCATTCAACAATGCTAACTTTTCATAAAAATATTTAATATACGTTTCGTCTGATCGTTTTTTGCGTTTGAGCATTTCGGTAATTTGCTCACAAAAGTCTCTCTTTGAAGGAAATGAACTTTTAATTTTATTTTTCCATTCATCCCATGAAAAATTCAGGCTTGGAAGTCCTTTATACCATAATTGGGCAATTTCTCTGAGTTTTGCTAAAGCAAAATAGATCGTTGCCTCTTCTGACCATCTAAATATTTCTCTCAATTCATCTATTTTATGGCACCATTTATTTGCCGATTGATTTTTATCTTCTGGATTAAAATCGGGAACTGCATCTCCTTTGAAGTTTGGAGCCTGGTTTCTGTCATTTGTATGTTCTATTACCGCAGAAATAACATCTGTTAGCCTATTTAAAGAATCAACCGTCCCTAACGACCTTGAATCGCGTTGCCTGTCTCTCCTTCTACGCTTATGTTTTGATTTACTACAATTATTTTCATTAGGGTTATACTTGAGCTTCGCTCTCTGCGCCTCTTCTTATCATTTCCTGCCATATCTGATACCTTATTAAATTATGGTGACACATTAAAAAAAAAAAAAAAAAAAAAAAA
The DNA here is from genome assembly GCA_963921185.1 of Dasysyrphus tricinctus. Taxonomy (NCBI): domain Eukaryota; kingdom Metazoa; phylum Arthropoda; class Insecta; order Diptera; family Syrphidae; genus Dasysyrphus; species Dasysyrphus tricinctus. The sequence goes on along the minus strand of OY992531.1, from coordinate 182,525,219 downwards.
AAATAGAAAAGAAAATGATAATATGAAGGAACAATATGGAATTTTTATTCAAAAAAAAAAATAACAAAATTTAATAAAACAAAGAACACAACAAATTAAGAGTTGCCAGGTGTGAAACTGCTAGTTGTGAATCTTAATCCCACTTCTGAGGGAACCCCAAAATAGTGTATGGAAGAATTCTGTTTGTCTATTTCTACCTCGACCTGAGCCCAAACCACTGAAACGATTTCTTCAAATTTTGAAGTTAAGATTTTTTGGTGATCCTCTAGACAGTCTAGAGGTTTTGTTTTTTTTTTTTTTTAAGAAAAAAAAATTTTGGATTTTGAAAAATTATTATTTTTTTGGAACATTCAATATTTCAATGCTTTTTTTCTATAGTTTTTCTGTTATTACTTTTCCATTTGCCAAAGTTCTTAAGTTCCAAGCAGCTTGAACATAAGCGCATGTACTTGCGAGCCAGTCGTAGGATAACTCACGTCCATTTAACACCAAGCTAGAGCCTAAACGAGCTAACCAAATTTCTTCAAAATATAAATATTTATCAACATGCTCTTAAAAAAAATATACATAAAGCGTGGTACACATTATCAAACCTGAGTGTCAGCCATGTTGGATATCAAACCGAACAGACAATGTGTACACGCTGAATGATGGTTTGACACTCAGACCTGCCTGCTCACAAATTTTTTTGATACTGCGTGACAACCCTCGGTTTGTTGGGTGGTTGCTCGATGATGTGTACACAATTTCATTCATGAGCCGTCATTCACGGAACAAAACACGAATTTTTATAGTGAATTAGTGGAAAAAGTGCAAACAAAATAGGAAAAAGCTCGTGGGTGTCATGTAAAAAAAAGAATTAACACGATTCGTGGCGGAAATACCCTCAAAATAAAAAGAAACAATTTTCTGAGAGTAGGGGAATTTCCTTGCCTGACGCCCAACATAACTGATAAGTGTGTACGCGAAGCTTTTCACGCAGGTTTGATATCCAACACGCGTGACACTCTGGTTTGATAATGTGTACCACGCTTAAGGTTTGAATAAAATTGGTTAACGGCTTTAAGCCTTAACTCGATGTTAAGTGAACCGTGGATATGAAGAAGCAAATTAATTTTTGGACTTAATACCTACATTTACGAAAACTACAGATTAAGGTGTGTTTGTGAAGTTGAATAGAACTTGAAAGAATATGAGAACTGATTTTTTGTTATGGTCAGTTGTATAAGAAAGAAAACTACAAAAATATTGTTTACTTTACTTGCGTTTTATACGTATTCTGATTGTTTTTGATATTATTTATCAAAAATTTTCTCAGTGCGACTTTTTTTTCCTGCTGACCGTTTTTTATGCGACTTTTTCAAATTTTTCAGCGGCAACACTGTATACATGTATACTGTTAACGAGTGTGAGCGAATACGCTCTTAATTGACTGTGTAGAAGACACATGAAAGAAATTTTCTTTTTAGAACGAGAGCGCTCTACGATTTTGGATAGAAGCAGTGTTAAAGCACGTGGGATTTTAACAAACAAACATTTTCTTAACGATTACATATGAAATTTAAGATACAATTATAGGTGGACGATAGAAAATTTAGTAGTATGTTTAGTTAGATGGTTATTAAAATAAAATAGAAGATTAACACAGAAAGCACTGTTGATTGATGAGGCTGCATCGCGTCGGTCGGTTGCTAAGTAGACTGGAGCTGCTTGGTAATCCGATTTCTCGGTTAACGGGAACGTTGGTCAGTTGCTCTGGAGTTGGATCGGCTGAAGAGGATGCTTTTGCAGGAAACTGCTCGGTTGCTGTGAGGTGATGTACCGTTTTCTCGGTTAACGGCTAACGTGATACGGGTTACGGGGTACCGTTTTGTCGGTAAACGGCAAACGTGATACAATTATATAAAATAATTTTACTGTTACTGTTTTTTTAATAAAACTGTGAGAGATTGTGCGAGGCACAACCTTCCTCTTTCGAGGCCAAATCCAAACTCCCTGTGTAATTGAATCAGCTGTTCGTTAAACGTCAAATATTTGGGCGCGTTCAGCTTGGGTCGAGGAGTTGGTTTTACAGATAACTGGCTGAACAGAATGCAAAACGGAGCTGGAATAGATGTCAAAAATGCTGCAGCCGGAGCTGCAAGAGTTGAACAAATTTTAACTTTTACTGCAGCATTTTTGACATCTACTGCAGCTTTTTTGACATCTATTCCAGTTGCGTCCTGCATTCTGTTCAGCCAGTAATGCATTATGGTCTGTTTATTTGCATGTGTGTGTACAAATATATTATATTTGTTTTAATAGATACGTGTAGTAAGTACTCCTGTTAACTCAATTATCATTCCGATTAAAGAATCCAACTAATCAATTGCGGAGGGAATCAGACTCAATTTTGACATTTTTACTATGAGCCAAATGTCAAAAATGAGTCAGATTCCATCCGCAGCTCATTCGTCGGATTCTGTAATCGGCATGTATATTTGTTTTGCACTACAATAAATATGTACATCAATGCCATTCATTTAGCTGGAATCTCAATACCATTTCAACTCAACTCAAGTGACAAAAAACCTGGAGCTCCCGATCCTGCTTGTAAACGTAGTAATTTTTAAATAGAGAACCTCTCCCGAACCAACGTGAAGTCGGAAACTCGGAAGGATAAAACAAAAAGTAAAGCTAGAACTATTAAGGCTTTCTCAAACCAATGCGAAATATTTGGAACAACGAAACTTTTGCCTGACAAAATCAATGGGTTAAAAACCCACGAAAAGTTGCTTGTTCATTATAATTGGTAATTTGTATGAAAGTGGGATCAAATTTTAGTGCTTCCGATTTTATGCTACAGAATCTTCAATAAGCGCTGTTCTATTTCCGTTTTTATGAACTTGGTAAAGATTTAGCGAGCTGTGATTTTGCGAATTCGAATATTTTTTTTTTAGAATCGAGTTACATACTTACATAGTTGGGCCCCTGACGGATTGAGCTTTAGTACACTTATAGTTCGTGTCCTAACTTTTCTTTTAAGAAGTGTTGCCAAGGTGCAACACTGTCAGAAGGATAAGAGAAGGGCTGCCACAATCCCGAAATGTAGCTTATAAATCAGAAACCAAGGGTCGGACGATGACCCGAGAACTGCCGTTGGATTCAGCACCATTGAAACCCTAAGACCACATTATTGTTTTTCTCCCACCTCTCCCCTTGCATGAAGGGGAAGGAAAAAAGTCATTTTGGAAACAAAATTTGAATAGCCAAGAAAAGTAAGAAAATATTTGTATTAATAAAATTTAAAGATGGTGTCGACGCAAAATTTCACAATCTACTCTATTACATCAAAAGTTGATTGAAACCTTCTTTGGTTTTTTTAAAAAGCCACTTTCAAAGTGCTGGGGAGGGGGGATATGAAAGATTAACAAACTTAAATATATACATATCTTGGTATAATATAAGCATATGACACATGTTTTAAGGGTCCAATCTTACTAAATCAGAATGAACTCAATAGCTGTGTTTTATTTTCTCTGGGTCTGGGTCGAGGTTATCTTTTAACATTTATTACAAAAACAACATGGGATCTAGGTTTCTATCGAGGTTAATTTCAATAACCCAGATAGAGGTTTTCACTCTGACCGGCAGATTTCCATTGTGAATGATGTCAGCGATTTGTCAGCAGTGTTAGGAATAGAGAGGAAAAGAGACAAGTGCTTACATGAAAAACAAATAAACATAAGAAAAAAAGAGACTAATATACAGCACTGCTTTTGCACTTACCCACATCGTTTTATTTTCACGAGGTGAACCATATGGGTTATGAGCGATAGTAAAACGCGGCTACAACCACCTACAAAAAAAAAACAAGTAAAATATTACCAAATTACAACAGCATTGACATAAAACTTGGTCCACATATTTCATTTGTCATATCATAAACAACAACAATAAAAGGAGTCAACAAAAATATTTGTAGCGAAAGGGTAGTTCTTTCAATGAATTAGAAAAATTTTGAACTACTACCCATGAAACCCCTCCCAAAACTGGTACGCTGATGAAAGTTGGTGAAAATGTTTGATTAATCATCGAAGCCAAGAATAAAAAAAAAAAAAATTCAAATCAGGGTTACCAACAGGGGTATTTTGCCCCGGAGACTCCGGGAATGCACTCTGATCTCCGGGCTCCGGGTTAAGCCAAGATTTCTCCGGGCCTGCTACATTATTAGTTTGATAAGCTTTATATTTCTGAAAGCATCGCTGAAACCAAACAAATACTCAAAGCAAATATTGAAGAATAAATAGGAATACATTTTAATCTTTTTTGAGTCAAAGTTGAACATAAGCTTGAGAATTTTTATTTTCAACTTGTGAATTTGTATTTATCCACTCAAAGTTGACGTTTTCAACTTCCGATTTCCATCTCTAGTCTAGAGTTGATCAACTTCAGTTTTGCCACCCGACTTTGGAATATACTATGCCACCAACATATTTTAAAAATTTCTACTGTAGACTTTTTGAAAATATTTCTCAAACCGGATATTGGATTTCAACTCTGGAGTTGAGAACATTAGTGATAAAAAGAAATTTCAACTTGAATTTCAACTCACGAGTTGAAGTCTACTCCCGAATTATTGTTCAACTGCAGAGTTTGCGATAGTGACTAAAATTTCTCTAAGTATACTTACTGCCTCCTTAACTCATTTTTGGAAAATTGACCCAAAATCTGTTTTTATTTGGAAGCTAGTGGGATTATGCTTAAGTAATTTAATAAAATAATAAATTCATGATAGTGTGAGAGAAAAGAAACGAAATTTATTTCGGAAAACCTCTGGGTCTAGACATTTTCAGAGTTGGTAACCCTGATTCAAATATCCATCAATCATTACAGATATCAACTCTTTAAAGGTAAGATAACTTTTTTATGTGAGCTTGTATCTGCTTGATTTTAATATTATTGGATTCAGCATTAAAAAATACCTTAAAATCGTCCACAATATTACATTTTTGTATCTTGGTTTCAAAAACATAACAACATTTGATTTAAAGTTTTCACTAATATTCATTAACGTTCCAGTTTTGGGAGGGGATCAAAATGTTTCCATTTCAATGAAAAAACACCATTTTTGTTGACTCCTTTGATTCTTGTTGTTTATGACAAATGAAATATGTGGACCAAATTTCGTGTCAATGTTGTTGGAATTTGGTAATATTTTACTTGTTTCACTAAAATTTCAGTCATCATTTATGAAAAAGGCTAAAAATTTTGTATAGGTGGTTGTATCGAGTTCATTCTGATTAAGTAAGATTGGCCATTCAAAAATACCCTTGAAACATGTGTCATATGCTTATATTATACCAAGATATATATTTAAGTTTTTTAATCTTTTATATCCCCCCTCCCCAGCACTTTGAAAGTGGTTTTTTAAAAAAACCAAAGTAGGTTTCAATCAACTTTTGATGTAATAAAGTAGATTGTGAAATTTTGCGTCGACACCATCTTAAAATTTTATTAATAAAAATATTTCTTAACTTCTCTTGATTATTCAAATTTTGTTTCCAAAATTACTTTTTTCCATCCCCTCCGCGCAAGGGGAGAGGTGGGAGAAAAACAATAATGTGGTCTTAGGGTTTCAATGGTGCTGAATCCAACGGCAGTTCTCGGGTCATCGTCCGACCCTTGGTTTCTGATTTATAAGCTACATTTCGGGATTGTGGCAACCCTTCTCTTGTCCTTCTGACAAGACCTTGGCAACAATTCTTAAAAGAACATTGAATATTTGTATATTAAAGCTCAACCCGTCAGGTCAAAATGAAAGGTTGCTTCACTATCAGCCCCACTAATACGAGATGGACTATCTGGCACTACGTTGAGGGATCCCTTCCGATGCTCGATGGAAAAATCGAACCCTTGGAGTTCTAAACTCCAGTAAGCGAGTATACCACTTAACTCCTTCATCGACATCAACCATTTAAGGCTTGAATGGTCCGTTATTAACTTGAAAGGTAATCTATCAACGTAGGGCCTAAATTTTCATACACTATCAGGACTGCTGCAAGACATTCTTGCTTCCTTCCCAAGACGCATCACACTGGATAGTAAACACCTTGTTGAAGTCAGGTTGTGACAACACAGGCGCCGAGGAAAGTCTAGCTTTTAGTCTATTAAACCCCTCCAAAGGTTCAGGGGTTAAATCAAGCGCTGCCAGATCCAAATAGTTTTGAATAAACCTCCGATACCAGCCGGTTAGACCCAAAAATCTCCTAACTTGTCTTATGGGGTTTTCCATTGGTAAATTCAGATTTTGATCTAAAAATTGATTTTTTTCGTTGCCAATGGAATTCGATTTCAAATTGATTTTAATTTGCCAATGTATTTGTGTAATTTCACGTGTATCTTATTACTCGTAACAATTTGCATCCCTAGGGCCACTTTTGATAGAGTAATATTAGCTTCATTAATTAATTAAACAGCTTCCTTTTTCTATTAAAAATTATTTTCTTCGTATTTTGAGCACAATTTTTACAACCGAAATAAAAAAAATCACATCAAAACCCACATAAGGAAAGTTACAGCTCAAAATTGTTTTGGTATTAGTGCAGGGAGGGGTAAATCTGCCGACAAATTTAGATCTGCGAAATTGATTTTAAATCAAAAAATAAATCAATTTTTCCGCCCAATGGAAGGTTAAAATTGATTTGGATCTGTCAAAAAGCTGATTTTGACAGATCCAAATCAAAAATAAATTGATTTATTTTACCAATGGAAAACCCCATTAGGGTCGTGGGAACGGACAAATTAGCCATTGCCTCGATTTTGTCAGGTTTGGTTTTCAAAGTACCTTGGCCGAAAATGTATCCGAGATATTTAATCTCTCGCATACAGAACTTGCTTTTATCGAGGTTGATCGTTAGGTTTGCCCTGCGAAGACAAGCAGCCACTTCGTTAAGGATCCTAATGTGTGACTCAAAGTCAGCCGTACAAATCAATAAATCGTTCAGATAAACAAACACATTCTCACAAATCGAACTTGGCACAACTTGGTCGATGACTCTGCTCATTTTTTGACCAACATTGCTCAAGCCAAATGGCATAGCTTTAGGCGCCAGTTATAGCAATCAGAAAAACCCATCCGAAAAACTTGTACAGTATGAAATTGATTTTTTTTCTGATGGTTGTTTATAGCAATCAGAAAAAATGTGTCAGAAAAACTAGATTCTTCGCAAAACAAAAAAACAGCCGCCAAGATATTTTTCTGATTGAAATATCAGAAAAACTTTTTCGGATGGAGTTTTTTCAGTGGAACAGAAAAAAATTGGAGCACAAATCAGTGGAATGATTTGTTCCTTTTTCTGTCAAAAAGCAATCAGCTGATACGAAAAATGAAATTTCATCTGAAAAACAAATAAATCCATTTAAAACATGAAAAATGATTTGTTTGGCAATTTTGTTTCGCGAAAAAAATTCTACGTTGAATTACACGTCGATTGATATATCATTTGGCTATTAAATCTAATTGAAAAGTATTAAAAACTTCAATCATTTTTTTTTTTCGGATGGTTTTTTCTGATCGCTATAGCTGGCGCCTTAAACTGGTAGAGAGGTGTATCTTTCAAGCCGATTCCTATGATATAATGCGTGTCTTTAATTCGGCTAAGCAATCCCTCTATATGAGGCAAAGGGTATGCATTCTTAACGGTGACTGCATTGACTTTTCGGAAATCGAGGCACAGGCGAATCTAGCCTGGCTTTCTAACTAACACTACAGGGCCCAAGCTCTAACATGCGGTCAAATTCCTTATAAACCTCTTCTTGACGAACTGGAGACAATGGATCATTATCCAGGGGATTTGATATGAACCGTGGTTCCCGTATAAATGACATGACAACCAAGAGTTGTCTTACCCAGCCCTAGCACGACAAAGTTAGGAAAAAGCAGTTTGACGTTTTCAAGTCGAAGGTTCTATTCAGGCGAAAGTTTTATAAACTCAGCCTCATCCTTGAAGTTAATTTCTCCTTCACTATTACCGACGCGACGACGTGTCGGCTTGAATTTCGCTTACCTGAGACATCAAATTCAAGTCTCGCCAAAAGTTCATCCCCAAATACAGTTTTTGAGTGAGGTTGATGGCAATTAAGTAAAAAGAAAGGGATTTCGTGATGCCATTGTACATAGTCTGAATTTCGCAGTGTCCAATGGATGTCATGCGACTTACCATCTGCAGTACGTACGATATTCATATATGGCTTCACAACCACTCCTATTCTCCTTACCAACTGCCAACACTCACTGTCAAGCACCGATATGGATGCCCCGCTATCCAATAAGCCAAAAATTGACTCATTGTTTAACAGGACATTCGCATACATCCTGCCATCTGCATTTGAGGAGATAATGGTTTCAACAATTTACTTTCAAAATTTCTTTCGATTACGAAACTGACGCCTGCATTTTTGAATGTGAGCGCTAGCTACACTATTATTTTTCCCAAAAATTCGAGAACGAACTTTTAATAGTTTTGCTTGAGCTCATGAAGGGACTTTAGGTTATGAATCTCACAGAGATGTGACTGGGCGACTTGAGGACTGAGAGATTCTGTTCGTTCCAAGATGTTAACAGAAACACTTTGTTGTGTAACTTCTGAGCCTGTGATGGAATTTATGGGGTCAATTATTTCTGCGGGTGTTCGGGTGATTCTTTGAGGAATGACTCTCCCTTTTCCTTTTTCGTCCCTCGACAAGTTTCTCGTATGCTTACCGCACTCTATGGTGTTCAAACCCTTTGCACCACACAGTAAACAGAATAAATTTCTTACCCGAGATGGGCAAAAATGGTAGGCGTGACCTTTCTTTTTCGAGCTGAGGAGATAGCTGCTATTTCCTCACCTTCTTCATCGAAATCTTCTTCTTCAACGTCGACTGCAATCTCGTGAACACTATTTTGGAAAGAAGTTTGCTTCGCTAGAAACCTATCAGCCTCACTTGCCTTATTTCTAAGTTCTTCGATACTCTTCCCGTTCGCTGCCAACAGAATCTCACCTCACTCATCTTTCGCATTGTTTCGGATTACATCCACGAGTTTTCATTCATCGAACGGCTCCTTCAAACGGTCGTTAAGACCTATAGTAGGGGAGCCCACTAAGGGATTTTGGAATTTATTCGAACGCGTCAGATTAGTATAAAGGGGGGTACCTTGCACCCTGCTGAGTACCTCCACCATATATCAGTCCCCTATGTAGGGCCGGGCGCCTAGGGCAGGTTGTCAGATTAGTAAAAAAAAATCGATAGCTCGAAATACTCGAGCGCGTCAGATTAAGATAGGGTAGGTTAATTACAAGCTGAAAAGTGTGTATTTCAATAATCTAACGATTTCAGCGTGACCTAAGGTAATGGGAGGCTTACAAACTTGCAAAAAAAATCGTCACCTGGACATTCTCGAGCGCGGTTGAATTTTTGTTATTGTAAAGTATATAATTCTAGGATAACGGGAAAAGTATAATCTGCCGTTTCTCTCGCCCCGCTTAGGAGGTAGAGCCGATTTTCAAAAAAAAACGACTTAAATGGAAAAACAAATATTAAAAAATAACGAAAAAACATCAAATATAAAACAATAATTTTTTTAAAAGCCAAAAATCTGTTCTTTAATCCTAAATTTAAAATTAATTATTTGTGTCAATAGTTTTCAAAATATTTGCATTTAAGCTCAAAATTTTGATAAAAAAATGCAAAAAAAGATGTTTGGATCAATTTTCCTCAAAATTGTGAAACGAAAACCTTAATTTTCTTTTTGTGTTCAATGTTCAGATTAATTTTGAATCAAACACAAAAAACCGGAAGCTTTTATGTCTTCTAGTTTCTAAGAAAATTGAAAATTACTGATACTACTTTTTCATGAGATAATTATATTATATCATTATGTAGCTGTTCTCAATAGTAGCTATTGACATTGGAAACAGAGAATACATTCAAAGTTCTTTAAATGCAAACGAAATTTGGCAAACACCGAACCTCGCACATACCCCAAATCCTATAGTGAGCCCAAGCAGGGCGGTTGCATTCATATCTCACTTTTAAAACGCAGCCGTAATGCTGGCAATGCAAGCAAATTATAAATATCTCAAAAAAGTAGTACCTATCAGTAAGTTGCAATTTTCTCAAAAACTAGAAGACGTTAAACTTTTGGTTTTTGTATTCGATTTAAAATTAACCACAGCATTGGCGAAAAAAAGAAAATTCAGTTTTTCATTTCACAATTTTGAGAACAATTGATCCAAAAATTTTTGTTTGCGTTTTTTATCAACATTTTGAGTTAAAATGCAAATATTTTAAAAACTATTGACATAAATAATTTAATTTAAATGTAGGATTAAAGAACGGAATTCTGGCTTTTAAAACCGTTATTGTTTTGCAATTTTAGTATTGTTGTTGATTTTAAATATTTATTTTTCCATTTAAGTCTTTTTTTTCGAAAATCACCTCTACCTCCTAAATTGCTCGTACATTTTTAACCCTTCTACAAAAATCCATTTTCAATTTTTGGCGCCCAAGTTATGATACTCTCCCCAGTGATTAAAAAAAAATCCTGAATACAAATTTTTCTTCTTTTCAGATTAAGAAAACCCCTCCAGATAATTGTCAGATTAAGGTTCAGCACATGTAGGACATCAAGTTGAACCATATATATCAAAATCTGACGCGCTCGAGTATTTGAAAATAGCGATTTTTTTTTGCATTTTCAAGGAGCTGCCGCAAGCTTGCGTCACATCCGAATCGTCAGTCTTTTGAATGTGAGCATCCTTGGGGGTCACTTAACATCCCCTCTAAAAATCTGACGCGCTCGAGTAAATCCATTTGTTTTCCAATTTCAGCACTCCCATACAGCCACCCCCACCACGCAAACCGGCAGATTAACATACCACCGTTATTAGAAAGACCCAGGCCATATACACTATCAATATCTGACGCGCTCGAATATGTCCATGTGACTGTTTTTTTAACATTTTTGAACACCTGTAGATGCTCTCCCCATCGATGAAACGGTATAATTTAATAACATTTTTTTCTCTCTATCATCAAATCTTCAAAATCCATTAGGTCCCAACGACGCTCGAGTAAATCCACATTTAGCATCGTGGGCTCCCCTACTACTACGGCAGAGTTATAAAAATTGTCGAACGATCTTTTTAATCCTGCTTGCGAATCAGCAATTTCATGTAGATTTCTACACCGCTTTCTAAACGCCCCAACTCTTTCTTCATCGCCAACTTTAGCTCTGATAATTTGGCTGCTGGGTTTTTTCGTAAAAACCCCTCAAAACCACTTGTTCGCTCCCCCGTTGAAGAAAATGTGAAAGTTCGATGTAATCTGCCCGTCGGAATACGAGGACGATGACTGCATCCTATCGACTTTGAAAAGAAAATCTAAAATATTATCAGTTCCTTCATACTTTATGTTCCACCGATTAAGCCTACAAGATTCCGTTGTATTAAAAATTGATGGGGTGGTGGAATTTCTAGGTGCCGGTGACGGTTGGAACGGATTATTGGTTAGCTGTACCCAAAGAGTTACGTGTAGCAGGAGCGTTTTGGCCTTGCGAAGGAAAACTCAGTTTACAGTTTTTTGATCATATTCACCATGCAAATGTCCCACTGCTGAAACAACCTGACTTGGTTATCGAGTATATACTTCTTTCAATTCGAGCTGCCAATTCGTCTGTTGGATCTGCCCTTTGATCATTGACGGGATTTAAATTATTACTAGCCGCCTCACTATCTTAAACTTCGTCACTGACTGCAGAATTATTATTCAACATATTTGAAGCTGAGTTTGAAACTATCGAGTTCAGATTCTCCGAAAAAGAAAAGGAATTGTCCAAATCAAAACGATCGATACTGTTTCGAAACCGTCGGTAAAATTCCTCAAACCTAGCTTCAGAGTGTATCAAAATTACATTCAAGTCGTCGTGAATTGAAACCCGACGGCCTCTACTCATTCCGCTTACAAAGACAACCTTTGCCGATTTTTTTTCCTTTCAGCTATCAAAAGAGAAGTCCGTAGAAAATCTAAACTTTAACTTGAAATATAATATTTCCACAAAAAACGACTTCAAATTTCAAATGCTCAGTTGACTGCTAACCTTAAAAAAAATCAGAAAAGAAACTCTTAAATAAAAAATAACCAGCCTCAATTTGACTTTTCTAGAAACTGATAACAAAGCTCTAAACTCGGTTCTGTGAATCCCTGGTTCCAATACAACCAAAACCAGTTGTAAAAAAAAATAAAAATGTATTCAAAATAAAATTAAATAAATTCAAAAATGTGAAAACAATAATAAAAAATATGTTTAAAAAAAAAAATAAAAAAAAAAGTTTTCAAAACTTAAGAAAGAATATTCAAAACTTTTCAAAAATATTTCAATAATATATACCTACATATATGATACAGTGTACAAGGATGAGAAGATTAGATTTGAGAAAAGTGGTTCCTGATGACAGTACACATATTAAAGGTAATATCATTAGAGTTTTGATTTTTGTTTGTTCTGCGCATATATCAAAATTTGTGTCAAATGTCAGTATTTGTTGTTGTTCTTACGTGTATTTAAGTCATCACGCTCCCAGCCATTTTTATTTCTGACAATTTCAATTTTAATTTGTTGTTGTTTTTACGTGTGTTTTCTTCCTCACGCTCACAGCCATTTTTTATTTTCGACTGACAACCTGCGCAGTATAATACCTTAGATTTGTGTACTGTGGTTCCTGATAACGAAGAAAGAAGACAAAATAAAATACACTATTTGAATTTACTATTGAAGCTATGATATTGTAATGACTTTCCAAATTTGAACTATAACGACTCCGAAAAGCAAACAAACGGACACAATAAAGCTTACGGTCACAGTGCAAACTTACCCTTATTAGCTATAATTATAGCAACTCTCAAACGAAAGAAGCGTCATCTGCCGGATTATAGCAGATTTACCAGCTGTCAAATAAAAGCTTTTGGAAGGGAAATTATTGGGAAATTTCCCCTATGGAAAGCTCTGGAAGCAGAGACGAGAACCTTCCACCACTTTCCAGAGTTTGGAACACTGATCTCTATCACAGTACACATATTGAAGGTAATATCATTAGCGTTTTCATTTTTGTTCAATTCTGCGCATCCATCAAAATCAGTGAAAAATGGCGACTCTACGTGACCCCGACTAGTTAAACATCAAAATTTGTTGTGTGTTATGTATTCATTTGTTACTTATTTAAATACAAATACAATTATTTCAAGCTTTTTAGTGTTTATTAACATTCTTTTAGTGTTATTTAAATTATCCTTTTGTGTTTGTTTTCTTCGTTGTTGTTGTAATACAGTGGAAGAGGTCACGTAAGGCTGCCATCTTGAATTTCTTTGACAGTTCTCATTTCGGACCACATGCGCAAGATAATACCTTAGATATGTGTACTGTGGATCTCTATAAAACACTGGATAGTGTATCGATACAAAAATATTGCTTCCATTTGAAGAATTGTTATATTATGAATCTGACCACTTTTTTGTATACCAGTATAACTGTATAACATGTAATACAAAGATAATCCATTACGCAGACATCAATTCTCCGTTCGTTTCACCCCCCCGAGATCTGTTTGCTAACATTTGTTTTTTTAGTAATTTAAATTCATTCACTAATTAGTAAATGAAGTGGAATAACAAACGTAAAGAGTGTGACAAAGAGGTACAATCATTTAAAAAAAAGGCAGAATATGCAATCGCATCCTCTACATCATAATTATCCGTAGCTATTTTGCTCAACTTGTTCGCAAACTGCAATGATTTATCTCATTCCACTATGTAATTATACTAAAAAAAATATACCAAATGCACACAGTGAATAACTTAAAGATAATAAATAATAAAACAAACTTCCACAAAAGTTTATAACGGGTGATTTTTTAAGAGGTACTTTAAAAAAAAAAAAAAAACACAAAAAATTCGAAAAAATGAATGAAATATTTATTTGAATCGATAGTTTGAACCTTGCAATTTAATGTTTAAAGATAATTTCATGCAAATGTTGACCGCGGCTGCGTCTCAGGTAGCCCATCCGCTGAGTCCAATTTTGGCATACTCTTTCACACATATCGGCCGGTATCTCACGAATGAATGCATGGATGTTGGCTTCCAGTGCGTCAATCGAAGCGGGCTTGTCCCTATAGACATTAGCCTTGACATACCCCCACAAAAAATAATCTAATGGTGTCAAATCGCACGATCTAGGCGGCCAATTGACCGGCCCGAAACGTGAAATTAACTGTTCACCAAACTCGCCTCGCAATTGCGCCATTGTTTCGCGTGCTGTGTGGCATGTGGCACCGTCTTGTTGAAACCACATATCATGCAAGTCAAGAACTTCCATTTCGGGCAAAAAAAAGTTTGTTATCATCGCTCGGTAGCGTTCACCATTGACAGTAACGCTGCGATTCGCATCATCTTTGAAGAAATATGGCCCAATAATGCCGCCGGCCAGCACCAAACAGTGGCTTTTTCGGGATGCATTGGTAGCTGTTGCAATGCTTCTGGCTGATCTTCACTCCAAATGCGGCAATTATGCTTATTTACGTACCCATTCAACCAAAAATGAGCCGACCATAAAATGGAAGCAGCGCGCGATGAACATTTCGAACCGAGCACGAATTTTGATAGTAAAATTAAATAATTTGCAAGCGTTGTTCATTTGTAAGACGATCCATGGTTAAATTGCAAACCAACTGAAGCTGTTTGACAGTGACACAAGGTACTAAACACACGTCAGCTGTCAAAACCAGTGTTGCCAAAACCAAACCAGCTAAAAAATCACCCTTTATTTGCATATCATGGTCTGTTTCCCTTTCTTCAGATAGACATCTGGAAGTAGAGATGTGCGATTTGCAAAATATCGATATTCAAGATTTCGATGTTTTGCAACATCGATATTAACATCCAAAACATCGGACTAAAAAACAAACAAAAAGTTAGTACGAAAATGATTGATTCTGCTAGTAAAATCTAGATGGAGTGACTTTCATAGTTTTTGTAGCGGGCTTACTTACTAAGCACTACTAAAACAAACCAAATATAAAATACTATATTTAATTCTTGTTTATTTAATCCAGATATACATTTATTTGTTCAATAAACGAAAGTTAAAAATAATTCATGTGCAGACACGTCTTTTCGTTTTCAGCTGCTAGACACTTCTTTTTTCTTCGTTCATGTGTTCGGTCGTTAAAATATAAAAAGTCTTCTTCTTGCCTGTAGCGCTCGTGAAGTCAAACAGGAACTAAGTTCTCTCTAATAATTCTCTCTGATAATTCTCTCTAATAATTCTCCTTACTTCCAGCTGATTGTGTGTCGTCAACCACCAAAGCACTCCCTCCCCAGTGACAGCGGGCGATGAATGTTTATGTTTTGTTTAATTTTATTTTGTAAATCTCACTCTTTTTACTTTTATTCTTGCAGGATAGGTTTTTAACTCACCCGTGAGATTCGATGATGATGGCGATGGTCGTGTGGAGTTGTTGGGTGTTGCAGTTGGTGCTGATGTTGGTGGAATCGTCAATGGTGTTCTGGATTCGTGCCGTGATGGAATGTTCATTGGAGTAGAGCTGTATCTTGGATCGTCTGCCTCGTTAGTTTGGACAAAGTTTTCGTAGAATGCTGGCTTAAGACGTTCTGTGGATATTGTTGTTGGTGTTCCTTCGATGTCTACTTTAAATATGTAGTCTGAAATACGTTCCAGGACAGCGTATGGTCCTTCGTATGGTTGTTCGCATGGTTTTTGGACTGCATCAACTCGCACAAAAACGTGTGAGCAACTATAAAGTGTTCTATGTGCAAATGGTTTTGTGTTGCAGTGATGAGCTGATGGAGTTGATTTCACTTGGCGCATATGCTCTCGGAATCTGTTCACGAAGATCTCGGGTTCCAGGGATGTTTCTTCATGTAAGAAGAATTCGCCTGGCAATCTCAGAGTTGTTCCGAATACGAATTCGGCGGCGGTCGATTTAATATCTTCTTTGAAGCTCGTGCGTAAACCTAATAAGACTGTTGGAAGGACACTTACCCAATCTGTTGCTTCCTGGCACTTTATTGCTGATTTTAATGATCTGTGCCATCGTTCGATCATTCCGTTGGAAGCTGGATGGTAGGCAGTGGTCCTGATACGCGTGCTTCCGATGAGTTTCGTGAGCGCTTCGAATAATGCAGATTCGAATTGTGTTCCTCTGTCGGTGGTTATTGTTTTTGGTGCACCGAATCTACAAACCCAATTGCTGAAGAAGGCGCCCACGATAGTTTCGGCTGTGATGTCCTTGAGTGGTATCGCTTCAGGCCACCTTGTAAATCGATCTATCATCGTTAATAGGTATCGAAATTCGTTTACAAGTGGCATTACGACAATGTCGATATGGACATGGTCGAATCTTCTACTTGGCATGTCGATGTGTAGTGGTAGGTTCTTGACGTGACGACTTATCTTGCTACGCTGGCATTGTATACAAGATCTGGCCCACGAAAGTATATCTTTGCGCATACTTGGCCACACAAACTTTTTGCAGATTTGTTGTTTAGTCGCTCTTCCACTGGGATGTGATAGTTTGTGTACGTTGTCGAAAACTTTTCTGCGGAGAGTTATTGGCACATACGGACGAATGTCCTTGCCTCCAACGTCGCAATACACAATTGCATCAGTGTCATCGATTCGAAGCGGC
The DNA here is from genome assembly GCA_963921185.1 of Dasysyrphus tricinctus. Classification (NCBI taxonomy): domain Eukaryota; kingdom Metazoa; phylum Arthropoda; class Insecta; order Diptera; family Syrphidae; genus Dasysyrphus; species Dasysyrphus tricinctus. Next base: position 182,508,492 of record OY992531.1, on the reverse strand, counting down.
CGTAGTTGAAGTGAATTCTTGTCGGGAGTTTGAAGAAGAAGCTTCAATTCATCATCGTTTCTCTGCTTGTCGGCTAGGTCTGTTGTGTTGATTACTATAGGCATGTTGATGGTGTCTATACGAGAGTACGCATCGGCTACGATATTCTCCTTCCCAGAAACAAATTCAATCCTCGTTGAGAAACGGCCAATTTCCTCAAGCTGTCGAGCGATGCGGTCGCATGCATGATCGGATCTCTGGTTGAAGGCATATATCAACGGCTTGTGGTCGGTGAGGATTATGAGTTCTCGACCTTCGATGAGGTGACGAAAATGTTTTACTGCTCTGTAGATGGCGAGGAGTTCTCGGTCATAGACTTTGTATTTTGACTCTCTCGGATTTAGTTTTTTGGAGAAGAAGCCAAGAGGTTGAAGTTGACCGTCGACATGTTGGTCAAGTGCCGCTCCGGTTGCAGTATCTGAGGCGTCACATCGTAGTACCAGGGGCACATCTGAGAGTGGATGGGCTAGTTGCACTGCGTCCCTCAACTTGGTTTTGCATTCTTCAAATGCTCTGCATGCTTCGGGCGTCCACTGGATTTGTCTCTTGTCATTCTTCTTAGCTCCGATTGTTAAGTTTATGAGGGGAGCTTGTGTCTTTGAAGCACCAGGTAAACAGCTTCGATAAAAGTTCCACGAACCTAAGAACTTACGCAGTTGATCCATCGTCGTTGGTTTTGGATAACTTGTTAGTGCTTCGACACGATCGGTTGGAGGTTTTATACCTGATTTGTCGACGGTATATCCTAAGAACCTTACCTCTGAGTGTCAAAAGATGCACTTCGATCCATTGATGACTAGGCTGAACTGCTGGAGTTTCTCGAAGACGATACGCAAATGTTGATGATGCATTTCCTCATTTGGTGATGCAATGAGGATGTCGTCAATGTAGCAAAAACAAAATTCAAGTCCTCTTAACGCTGAGTCCATGAAACGTTGCATCGTTTGTGCGGCATTGCATAAGCCGAAGGTCATCATGTTGAATTCAAAGAGGCCGAATGGTGTAATGTGATGCTGGACAAGGTGTTCTTGGACGCAGATCTGTTTGTCATGCGTGATGTCGATGAAATCTTTTAGTATGGCGGCAAATCGATTGTTTTCGTCTATGGTTCTGAGTGTTGGTTGTGAACTGCTGACGAGACGACCCTGCACGCTCAGATCGATTTTACTGTCGCTGATCAACTTTTGACTTAATCGAATGGTTAAATCAAAGTGATGGATGAAGTCTGCTCCGATGATAGGCTGTTTTACGTCAGCTATTGTGAATAACCAACGAAACTCTCGCCTGAGCCCTAGATCGAGTACCAAAAGTTTAGTACCGTATGTCGAAATAGTAGTAGTTGGCTCCGTAAAGTTGAGACGAGACTGGTGTGTTATTCTTCGCATACTTCTTAGGTAATACAGAAATGTCGGCTCCGGTGTCGATCAAGAAGGACATTCCGTTTGTTTTGTCGGTTATTTGTAGACGGTGGTAGTCGCTGTTGCCGTGAGTGACCGCCTGTACACCCAACGGCAATTTTAGTTTTCCGTCCAATGACGGCATCCAGCTTTACATTTTCGTGCTTCGCTCCCAAACCTTTGGTGGAAGTAGCATAAGTCGGGTTTTTCACTTTTTGTGACTCGTTGCTTGCTCTGCGACCTGTTGCGTGATGTTGATCTGCTGTTCGGTTGCTTGTCTGATTTTAGCATCTGAATTTCTTTACGAAGATATTCGATTGACTTCTTGAGGTCCTCCAGAATTGTTGTGTCTTCTCTTGAAATAGCTTGTATTGTTTCTGGTGCTATCGATGAAGTGGAGATAGGACATAAGTGTTGCGTGGTGGACATATCGAATATTTTGTCACCGATTTCAGCAAGCTTGTCTAGATCTTCTTGTCCGGTTGCCAGAAGAACCGTGCAGATTTTCTCGGGGAGTCGATCGAAGAAGAGTGTGCGCATAATTGACGAGTCACAGCGCCCATCAGAGAGATGCCTCATGTGTGCGAGGATGGCTGATGGCTTCTTACCTGTCATGTCTTCGCCCCGCAACATTCGACGTAGTTGCGATTCTGGAGTAGGAGCAAAGTGGTTCACCAACCGCTCCTTGAGTGCCATAAACTTGTTCATGCTAGGTGGATTACTAGCCAGATCGCCAACTGCTCTTAAGGCATCACCGTCAAGACTAACGAGCAAATTGGCGTAGCGTTCATCATCGTTGTTGACACCAGCGAGTTGGAATGACATTTCTACCTGAGTCAGCCAAAGTTGTGGGTACTGAGGATTGAATTTCGGTAGAGGAACGCGTGGCACACGAGGTTGGTGTTGCTCTAAGCGATTTGTGAATGTCGGCTGTGCGATGTTCGAGTGGTTTTGCGTTTGTGGTGCACCAGATTCGAGAGGAATCGCTCCTGTTGGAGTAACGATACTAGTTTGCACAAGATTTAATTTCTTGAGCTGTTCTATGACCTCGTTTGCTTCTCGAAGCTCGTCACGGAGCTGATTAACGAGCTCCATATTTGTTTCATCTCCTGGCTTGGACATAGTCGAGTCGTTTTGTTGCACGAGAGTGGCGTCTTCGTCAGACGATGATTCTGGATCCGAGAATTTGAGTTTACGCCCTTTAAGTTTACGGAGATTGTATGGCATACAACCAAAATGAAAAAAAAAAATTGCGTATGATACACTACTCAACAATATTAAAGGAACAAATTTGTTTTCAATTTTTGTTAGCGTTTTTTGAAGAGCTGTATCTTTGTGACGAGTGGTCGTATTGAGTTGAAATAAAAAGCATTTTACAGCTTTATGTTTTTTGTTTCGAGATTTGTTTGCAAACAAATTTTTTTGAAGTACCGTTATTGCGTTATTGCAAAAAATGAGACGAGACAACTAAATTATTTTTTTTTTATTTTTTTTGAATGTCCTCATTTCTATGGATAATTTTTTTGAGTCAATTAAATGTCATGATCAGATACCTTGTTTATTCAGCTTCAATTCAGTTTTTTTGTTGTTGTCGTACGATTTTTTTTGACATGGTTTATCTGGCTTTGAATGAAAAAAGATACTTTTAGCCTTGATTGCCAATATCTCAGCAAATAATGACGTTATAAAAATTTCAAAGACAGTTTTGGAAATTTGAAAAAGCGTTTTACAAGATTTTTTTATAATTTTGTAGAAATTATTTTTTTTTACCGTTCACCGTTAGTTTAAAAAAGTACTAAAAACTGACGTTTTGTGGTCTTTTCGTAAATCTTTTTTTTTCGTTGCAAATATTGATTGCATGGCTTGCGTTGGTATGCAAATTTATAGACTTTTAAATCATCAATATTCTTGTAAATTTTCAAATTGATTCATCGAACAGTTTTTTCTCACCAAAACTTCAAAGTCTTACAAACCAGGTAAAGGAACAAATTGTGTTATTCCTAAACAGTGCGTAGTCGTCATCAAAATGACAAGAAAACTGTAATTCCAGTGGATTTTTTTCACAATTTTGCATTAGTTAGATATTTTTTTGAATTGAAATGAAATAAAAAGTACATTTTTCCAAAAAAAAAAAAAAATAATTTCAAAAACTTTTCAAACAAAAAACTTGATTTTTTTTTTAATTTTTTTTTTTGGAAAAATGTACTTTTTATTTCATTTCAATTCAAAAAAATATCTAACTAATGCAAAACTGTGAAAAAATCCACTGGAATTACAGTTTTCTTGTCATTTTGATGACGACTACGCACTGTTTAGGAATAACACAATTTGTTCCTTTACCTGGTTTGTAAGACTTTGAAGTTTTGGTGAGGAAAAACTGTTCGATGAATCAATTTGAAAATTTACAAGAATATTGATGATTTAAAAGTCTATAAATTTGCATACCAACGCAAGCCATGCAATCAATATTTGCAACGAAAAAAAAAGATTTACGAAAAGGCCACAAAACGTCAGTTTTTAGTACTTTTTTTAAACTAACGGTGAACGGTAAAAAAAAATAATTTCTACAAAATTATAAAAAAATCTTGTAAAACGCTTTTTCAAATTTCCAAAACTGTCTTTGAAATTTTTATAACGTCATTATTTGCTGAGATATTGGTAATCAAGGCTAAAAGTATCTTTTTTCATTCAAAGTCAGATAAACCATGTCAAAAAAAATCGTACGACAACAACAAAAAAACTGAATTGAAGCTGAATAAACAAGGTATCTGATCATGACATTAAATTGACTCAAAAAAAATTATCCATAGAAATGAGGACATTCAAAAAAAATAAAAAAAAAATAATTTAGTTGTCTCGTCTCATTTCTTGCAATAACGCAATAACGGTACTTCAAAAAAATTTGTTTGCAAACAAATCTCGAAACAAAAAACATAAAGCTGTAAAATGCTTTTTATTTCAACTCAATACGACCACTCGTCACAAAGATACAGCTCTTCAAAAAACGCTAACAAAAATTGAAAACAAATTTGTTCCTTTAATATTGTTGAGTAGTGTAATTCTCTCTAATAATTCTCCTTACTTCCAGCTGATTGTGTGTCGTCAACCACCAAATTTTTAAGTCATCTGTAACATTTGCAATTTTTTGAAAAAGGAAATCATCAAAGGATCTCCCAAACCAAACTTAAAAATTCAGAACCACAACGAAACTTTCGATGTGCAAACAGGCACAGATATAAGTTTACACATGAAGTGCCTATCAATTTTGCTTCCATCAAATTTGTTTTGTGTTTATTTGTGCAAAAGAAATATTTTTACATCGATATTCAAGCATTAATATCATCGATGCTCAGCAAGACGCATTTTAAACCATACAAGTTTTTGTACACACTTTTGTAAGCAAAAATATCTTGCAATATCGTTAGATAACAGTTTACGCATGAAATACTTGCAATATTGCTTCTATAAAATCTGTGGACGATTTATTTTGCAAAATTCAAATTTTAGCATCGATTTCCACGCATTGAAATAATAGATGCTCAGAAAGACCCAATTTACACCAATGCAAGTTTTTGCACACAACTTCGTGTTTTGCAATATCGATATATTCCAAAAAGCCACAGAAAACAGTTTACACAAAATTTCTTGTAATATTACTGCAAAATACATATATATCGATTTTCACTAATTAATTTTATCGATGGTCAGAAACACGCAGTTTACACCATGCAAGTTCTTGCGCACACCTTCGTGTGAAACAAGATTTTGAAATATCGGATTTCAAAAAGGGCACACATAACAGCTTAACACCATGAATTGCCTTGCAATATTGATTTTAAGGGTATTCATACAACAGCGTAAAGTCGTCGTAAACGTTGTAAACTTTTAAACTTCGTAATTCTGTCACAATTTGTATGAAAAATTTGACAGATTTACGAAGTTTACAACTTTACGATGTTTACGACGAGTTTACGCTGTTGTATGAATACCCTTTTTATTAAATTTGTTGATATTAATTATGCAAAATACATATTTTAACATCGATTTTCACCCATTAAAATCATTGATGCCTTGAAAGATACCACTTACACGCGGTTTTAGCACACAAGCTTCTGTGCATCATTATTTTGCAATATCGATGTTGAAATACCTTGCTTTATGACTTCATATTTTTCATTTGTATGAAAGCTTAAATCGATTTTAAGAAACTTAAGAAAAAATAGCCGGCACCAGAAATTTTGAAAGCTAAAATACATAGAGCATAGCATGACGCATTTTTTGCTTTGGTCAAAGAAGAAACTTAAACAAAAACACCTGAAAAAAACATCGATGTTTAGTAGCATTAATATTTTCGGTTCGATGTTGAAATCGATGTTGTTTCAATATCGCACATCGCTATCTAGAAAATACTTTTTTTTTGTGTAATTCAGACGTCAAATTATGAAGCCGACCACCTAATTGTCACCTTCAAATGGAAGCAAAGAAACTGTTATACGTTATAACACCCCTACTCCACAGGGCATACAGATGCCCAACATCACAACCACAATCCAATCAACAATCAGCAGATTTTTTCTCGCTGGGCAATTCATGTCATGTCGTTTCATTTCCCTCTCACCACTACTTCGATCTTTTGCAATAATACACGCCCTTTAGACTCCAGAAAACAGTAGAAAGACTTTTTTTAATATCCAGCTACCTCTAGATACAAGGAAAACCAGAAAAAAACTCACATGCACGTGAAACGTCAAATCTCATGGCAAGCTTTGAACAGCGTACATGTCTTGTTCAAAAATTGGTTTTCTTCGACATGTCGTCGACAAGACATGGATTTTTCTGGCTCCATTGGATTTTTATTAGACATGTTCATAGTCTTGGCATCGTTCATGGCAGGTGGAGCCAGCATGTAAGGAATACACTATCCAGTGTATTGTAATATTTTCTCAGGTTCGTTAATAAAACTTATTTACTTTATTCAAAACGTCCACTTATTTATTTCGCAAAATAAAACACTTTACTTTTCTTACTACAAACAAAACGATTTATTATTCACCACTGAATTAGTTCACAAACTTTACTTTTCACTTTTATTACAACCAACTTTATTCATTCACGATTAAAAACAAACTGTATCGCTGCCGTTCAAACATGTGCCTTTTATACTTGTTTTCCAAACTCTGGAAATAAGGAGAACGTTCTAGTCTCTGCTTCCAGAGCTTTCCATAGGGGAAATTTCCCAATAATTTCCCTTCCAAAAGCTTTCATTTGACAGCTGGCAAATCTGCTATAATCCGGCAGATGGCGCTTCCTTCGTTTGAGAGTTGCTATAATTATTGATAATAAGGGTATGTTTGCACTGCGACCGTAAGCTTTATTGTGTCCGTTTGCTTGCATTTCGGAGTCGTTATAGTTCAAATATGGAAAGTTATTACACTGCCCCCCTCTTAGGATTGATCGTCCCGAGCAAATCCATCACTTCCATCACCATTATAATGATGCAAACGGTCGCTGTGAACTACTTTTAGTTTGCCTCTTAATCCTCTCTGAATGCGGTAGACGACATCGTTTATTCGTGTTACGACAGTATAAGGGCCTTCCAAATTTTGTTGAAGCTTCGGTGAGAGTCCCTTCCGACGGTGGGGATTATAAAACCACACAAGGTCTCCCACTTGGAATCCTGTCGTTGTGGCTTTTGCGTCGTATCTTGTTTTCATCCGATCACTCGACAGCTTTATATTTGCCCTCGTCCTTTCGTGAATGTCAACTAGCTTTTCTTTGAGGTTGTCCACGTAGTCATCTATTCCTTGTGGCTCTCTTGTATAACATCCAAATTTGATTTCGCTTGGTAGTCGTATTGAGCTCCCGAGCAGGATTTCTGATGGTGTATGTCCTGTTGAGCTATGTACCGCACTTCGATAGGCCATCAAGAATAATGGAATATGCCGATCCCAGTCTCGTTGGTTGTCGCTTACAACTTTGGAAAGGTGTTCTTTAAGGGTTCGGTTGAATCGTTCAACCATCCCATCAGATTGTGGGTGAAGCGGTGTTGTCCTCGTCTTCTTAATGCCAAGGAGTGTACAAACCTCCTGAAAGATCTTGGACTCGAAGTTCCTCCCTTGATCTGAATGGAGTTCCATAGGTACACCAAACCTGCTTACCCAGTTGAAAACAATCTGATCCGCAACTGTTTTGGTTTCCTGGTTTGGGATGGCAAATGCCTCAGGCCACTTGCTGAAGTAGTCCATTACTACCAGGATGTATCGGTTTCCGTTTTCGGTTTCTGGAAAAGGGCCTGCAACGTCTATTGCAATCCCCTCAAAAGGCGTTCCCACATTATACTGCTGCATTCTACTCTGGACTTTTCTGCCTGGTCCCCTACTTGCAGCACAAGTATCACATTTTCGGCACCATTTTTCGACGTCTTCCCTTGCATGTAGCCAGTAGAATCGCTGCCTTACCTTTTCCAGTGTCTTATTCACCCCCAAATGTCCTCCGGAAGCTCCTTCATGCATCTCTTGAAGAACATCATTAACCTTGGAACGAGGTACGACTAGCTGCATCACATAAGATTTGCCGTCTGTGGATTCCCACTTTCGTCTTAGTACTCCTTCTTGTACATGAAGTGAGTCCCATTGTGCCCAATACGCTTTAAGAGTTGGACTTCTATCGGAGATGTCACCCCATTCTGGTTTCTCTTGGTGTTCCTTCCACGCAAGAATAGGCTCGATATCCGAGTCTTCTTGTTGGGCAGTCCTCAGTTCTTCGTTACTCCAACCGTAAATGGGATCAGCTCTTAATCGCTGGATAGCAGCAGCTTCCTTTTCTTCCTGACGTGTGCAGTGCTTGCAGTCCGGTTTGCATGGTCTCCGAGATAAGGCATCTGCATTTGAGTGCAACCTTCCTCTTCGATGTTGGATCTGGTAGTCGTATGTCTGCAATCTCTCGATCCACCTCGCTACTTGACCTTCTGGATTTTTGAAGTTCAAAAGCCAATTGAGTGCGCCATGGTCTGTTCGAAGAAGGAACTTCTGTCCATAGATGTACTTATGGAAGTGTTTTGTAGCCGATATTAGAGCTAGAAGTTCTCTTCTGGTCACACAGTAGTTTCTTTCTGGCTTTGAGAGTACCTTGCTGTAGTAGGCGACAACCTTCTCTTCTCCTTCGTGAACTTGTGAGAGTACGGCTCCAATTCCCACGTTACTCGCGTCAGCGTCAATGATGAAAGGTTTCCCTGGTGTCGGATAGGCCAAAACTGGCGTATTGCATAGGCGCTGCTTAAGTTCCCGGAAGCTTTTCTCGCACTCGCTTGACCATTTGAATGGTTTGCCTTTCTCTGTTAGCTGGTGCAAACTTTTCGCGATTCCAGCAAAATACTTCACAAATCGTCGATAGTACGTGGCTAGACCAAGAAAGCTTCGGAGTTGATGTTTATCCTGTGGTGTTGGCCAATTCTTTACAGTGTCAACTTTTTCAGGATCAGTCTTCACTCCTTGGGAAGAGATGATATGTCCCAAGTATTTTACCTCAGACTTAAAAAATTCGCACTTGTCTGGATTCAATTTCAAGTTTGCTTCTCGAAGCCTCTGGAAGACGGCCTTAAGGTTTCCACAATGCTCATCAAATGTCTTACCATAAACGATGACATCGTCCAAATAGACTAGGCAAGATTTCCAAGTAAGTCCTTGTAAAACGCACTCCATCAAACGCTCAAATGTTGCCGGAGCGTAGCATAGTCCGAAAGGCATCACTTTTAATTGCCACAGACCATTTCCTGTGGAGAAAGCCGTCTTTTCTCGATCTTCTGGATGGATTTCTACCTGCCAGTAGCCACTCTTTAAGTCCAATGTTGAGAACCATTCAGCTCCTTCCATCGCATCCAGAGTATCGCTAATTCTTGGCAGAGGGTAGCTGTCTTTCTTTGTCACATCGTTCAGCCTCCGATAGTCCACACAAAATCGAGTACTTCCGTCCTTCTTTTTGACAAGAACAACTGGGGATGCCCAAGGACTTTTAGAGTTTTCGATTAGCCCATCTCTCTTCATTGTCGATATCATCTCTGCAACTTCGGTTTGTTTGGCTAATGGGAGACGTCTTGCTGGTTGTCGAATAGGTCTCGCGTCTCCTGTGTCGATTCGATGCTGTACCAGTTTTGTTCGACCATACTGCCCACTGGGTGACGATAGTATATCAGCGTACTCGTGAAGGAGGCTTCCAGCAACACTTAGCTGACGTTCATTTAATTTGGATGACTTCAGAATTTTTGCCTTCATAGAGTTCACTTTCCCAGGATCCACAGATTTGTGTGTGTCAGCTTCTATAATTTTAGTTATTGCGGATACGGATTCACACCTTCCAACAACTTCTCCTTTTCTAAGCTTGACTTCGTACGGTTTGATGTTGAGTATGCGTACAGGCACCATGTTGTTCTTTGGTTCCACAAGTGTCTTCCCAAGGATGATGTTTTGGGAAGACTGCTCAGAGTCTGGTTCCACCATTAGATATCGATGGCTACCCAAATCACCCTTTATTTTCGTCCAAACGAACACTTCTGAAGAAGGTGGCAGGCAAATATCTTCCTTAATGACGGTCCTTAGTGTTGATGAGTTTTCGTTGCCATAAACCATAGGAATTTCCACATTTTGGTACTTAAGAACTTGCTTCCCGATATCAAGAATTACTCCATGCTCTTTCATGAAGTCGATTCCAACGATGCACTCGTCACATATATCTGCTACCAGAAACAGATGTGAAAACTCTAGTTCTGCCAAACGGATCGTTAGACGAACCTCCCCGTACACTCTGGCTGCCTCTCCTGTTGCTGTTTTCAGACGGTAGGCGTTGGTGTTATGCAGCCACGTCATCTTCACCAAGTCCTTTCGAACAATGGAGGCAGTGGCACCGGTGTCGATCGTAGCCACTTGCTTCTTGCCGTTTAGTGTTGCCTCCACAGTCAGACTTTTGTTGTTTCGTTTCGTCTGTGAGACCTGGATGGTGGTTCTGGGGCCATCGATACCAGAAACCAGCTTCTGCCCCTCGAAGTTGGTTCTTACTCGTTTCCCGGTTGAGAAACGGGGCGAGTAGGAGTATTGACATTGTTGTTGTTAAAGTTTCTGCTTCCACAATGTTGACATGTAGGTCTTCTAGGTGGCAATCTGCACTGGCGTTGAAGATGTCCGGTCTTGTTACAATTCCCGCATCGAGCAGGTCCATCTCGCTGGTTCCTTTGGAATGCAGTTCTCTGGCAAGAACACTCCTCAATTTCTAGTTCTCTTACCCGATGAACTCCTTGAGAAGCCTGTTCTGCTGCTTCCATAGTCAGGGCGAACGCCAATGCTTCAGGGAGTGTGCGTTTTCCAGCCGTTCGAATTGCTCGCTGAAGGTTGATGTCAGATACAGCACGGACAAAGGCTTCTGTTGCGAATTGGTTGATGATTTCATCTCCTGCAGCTGGATATGCCAGATGTGCCAATCGTTCGATGTCTGCTTGAAGCTGTTGCAGAGTTTCTCCCCTCTTTTGGATTCTAGTATTGAGTTGAACACGGAAGACTTCTTGCATATGGCCATCTCCAAAGCGTTTGTCAATGGCCTGAACAAGAGCACTGAAGTTGCCACTCTTATCTGCTGGTATGGTTTGCAGCAGTTCAGCAGCAGTTCCTCTGAGGGCAAGCGTCAGAGCTATGTATTTGTCCTCCTCATCCCAGCCATTTGTTGCTGCGGCTGCTTCAAACTGCTTCTTGTAGATTGACCAAGAAGTTTGTCCATCGAAGGTTGGGGGATGCATCTCCTTTCTCCTAGGACAGTCACCAGAACTTTCTCGAACCTTCATTTTTCTTACTTTGTCCAATTCCTTAGTAATGGATTCGATTTTATCTTCCACTTTTTCGAACTTTGATTCTACTGTCGACAATTGCTTATCGACATTAGACAATTGTTGATCGACAGTTAACAATTGTTTATCGATAGAAGAAAATTGTTTATCGACACGCTCGTCAAGGGCAATAATTCTATTGTCAAAGGCATCTAACTTACATTCTAGCATATTTGTCTGTTTTTCCAGTAGACACTTTTGTTCTTGGCTTTGTTGTTCTAGAAGATTCTTCTGCTCTTGACTTTGTTGTTCGAAACGTTCGAGAAGATTCTTTTGTTCATTACGTTGTTCTTGGCTTTGCTGTTCTAGAAGATTCTTTTGTTCTTCAAATTTTGCGAGCAGCTGAGACAGCATATTGGTCATGCCCGATGTACTTACTTGTTCTTGCTGTTCTTCCATTTCAATATCGAATATAAACGTGTCCGGGTTTTTTCCACATCTTCTTAAATCTTCTTGCAGACTAATTATAAGATCATTCTTTGTTCCAGCAGTAGGAAGATCTCGCTTATTCAGTTCTGCCTTGAGTTCCACTACATTTAAATCATTCAAAGATTTACCCATTGTCTTTTTTTTTTGTTTTTTTTTTACTTTTCACACAATAAATTTACTGAGTGCACAGATAAATTAAGTTTTATTCCACTTCTAACACCAATGTAATATTTTCTCAGGTTCGTTAATAAAACTTATTTACTTTATTCAAAACGTCCACTTATTTATTTCGCAAAATAAAACACTTTACTTTTCTTACTACAAACAAAACGGTTTATTATTCACCACTGAATTAGTTCACAAACTTTACTTTTCACTTTTATTACAACCAACTTTATTCATTCACGATTAAAAACAAACTGTATCGCTGCCGTTCAAACATGTGCCTTTTATACTTGTTTTCCAAACTCTGGAAATAAGGAGAACGTTCTAGTCTCTGCTTCCAGAGCTTTCCATAGGGGAAATTTCCCAATAATTTCCCTTCCAAAAGCTTTCATTTGACAGCTGGCAAATCTGCTATAATCCGGCAGATGGCGCTTCCTTCGTTTGAGAGTTGCTATAATTATTGATAATAAGGGTATGTTTGCACTGCGACCGTAAGCTTTATTGTGTCCGTTTGCTTGAATTTCGGAGTCGTTATAGTTCAAATATGGAAAGTTATTACAGTATTATAGAGATCAGTGGTTTGGAAAACAAGTATAAAAGGCACATGTTTGAACGGGAGCGACACAGTTTGTTTTTAATCGTGAATGAATAAAGTTGGTTGTAATAAAAGTGAAAAGTAAAGTTTGTGAACTAATTCAGTGGTGAATAATAAATCGTTTTGTTTGTAGTAAGAAAAGTAAAGTGTTTTATTTTGCGAAATAAATAAGTGGACGTTTTGAATAAAGTAAATAAGTTTTATTAACGAACCTGAGAAAATATTACAATATGGTAGCAATATTTCTCAATAAAAAGTCTTCTCCTCAATTTCCAGGACAACAATGAACAATCTTTCATCAAAGAGGGCATCTGAAAACCTCGGAGAATATAAATGGAATTTTGTTGGAAGCTCTTCCGAAGGCTCCTCCCGCACCTACGAGTCTCTTCCAACATTGTTTTATATTTGAAGTGTGTGCTTCTGTGCCCTATTATTTAGATACCTGCTATGCAAACTCCCAAAGACTCGGACTATCAAGCACCCACTTCGTCTATTGATTTTAGGTATCATTGCACCTTCCTTATGGCAAAGCGGTACCAAGTGCTTTACATTCAGTCACCGGGACTCACAAGGAAGGTGCAACACAACCCATCAACAGAATCGAATATGAATCTAAAGCCTAGTACGCTGATAATGCGAAACGACAAATCCCATACAAAAATGACAACGAAATCATAAAGTAAAAATTTAGTTCTACTTTTCGTTCTGTTCGATGAGCGAAATTGATAATTGAAGCAGATTATTTGGAGAAGTCTACACTCTTTTTTCGCGCACAATAAATTACCCAGACCATTAATTGTGTACGAAAAAATGAAATTAGTGTTTTTCGTGCTTATTTTTGTTGTTTCTTTCATTACAGCATGGCTGCTTGTTATTTTTTGGCATTTGCATCTGTTTTAATTTTTTGAATTTTTGAAACTGTCAATGAATATTTTTCCGCTTCGTTTTCGTAGGCGCTTCGTTGTCTTGTTGGAGACCAACTAAAAATTTCGTTTCGCATCAGGAGCGTACTAGGCTTAAATATACATTTTAAAAATTGAAAGGAACAAAAAGTAATGAAAGAAATAAAAAGAAATAAAACTTTGTAAAACAAAAATTGGCTCAAACAAAATTCTATAGCCTCACCATCTTGCGATAGTGAGCTCCACGTTATGGGCGCCATTTTGTAACGACCTAGTTGCCTTCTTGGTCCTTGCTGGCAATTTGATGAACCCTCAGCTCAGCGGTGGGTGTGGTTCTTGGACCCATTCATTGTCGCTACAAAAAAAAAAAATACTGCCAGACTTTTGCATCTTGATGTTAATGATGCGCGAGACATCACCTCTACCACCCTTCCTTGGTTGACTCCTCGCCAGAGCAACCTCTTTGAATGGCTTCTTCCTCCCTGAAGCCATCACCCTTCTCATCATCTCCCTCCCATAGTTTATAGTTTCAAAAAAACTACTCCATGATTATGAAAATAAACATTTCACAAATAAAAAAAAGCTGCACCGCAGATGATGTTTTCGAACAGTCACATGTTCAGCAGTTTGCGTTAAAGAACATTCTTGAAGTGCATTTTTGACGCAGATGACGTTTTCGAAAACGGCCATAGTTCAGTACATCCCATCTCTCTCCGTACAATACACATGCAACACTCATTTTTGTAAGGAACCAAGAAGTACCGACAAAGTATTGATTTGAATTGATTTGATTTATTGATTAAGAAAACAGCTGTACATTAAGAATAACTTATAAATAGTACAGGATATATTACACAAAGATTAATTAGGATATGCAAGAACGTATTATATTAAAAGTAGGGTTATCTTCTAACACAGTTTGATTTCCCAGTTTGGGGGTATCTTGTGAAGAGAGAGTTTTTCTCATTTTCGGACTTCGAAAAAGAGCTATGAGTGGTTGGTGAATAGCACAAATATTATTTGAGTTAAGAGCCTTATAAACTTAAAAGCCGTTTATGAGTGCTTGATGAATGAAAATATATTAAAAAAAGCCCATTAAAGTACATTCTCATAGTGATTTTATCGAGTTTAAAGCCCAGAAATATTTTGAAAAGCAATAATCTTTAACCAAAAAGAGATTTAAAATCTCCGGCTTTATAACCTCTATGCGCGGTGTGGGCAAAAAACCACTACGTACATAAATGCGTGTACCTACAGATGCAATAACAATTTAATAAGAGAAGTACAAAGTTTTTAATTTGAACGGAATAACCCGAAGAGTTGGTCAATTTTATTTCAATAATTTAAGCAAGAAACAATATTATAAGGATTCATGGAAAATAATACAAATGGTTTTAACAATATGGTGTAAGTGGCTAGAAAAGTGTCAAATGTAATAAAAGCACCAATTTTAAATTCTAATATTAAAGCCTCACACAGTCGATACATAAGACACTGTTTAGACTGAGACCGGTCTCGCGGCAGTTTCAGGACAAGAGAAGTGAAGGGGTTAGGGACCCCCACCTCTCTTGCCCACAAACTGCCGTGATGCCGGACTCAATAAAAAAATGACAAACACAAGTGGATGTTCTTAGTCAAAGAAAGAGAGACAAAGAAATCAAAACACTTCTAGAACAAACAAAAAAATTAAAAATTGAATCCCGAATTGAAGAAGATACAATACCAGCTTTCGCACTTGAGCAAATAGGATATGGCCCGTATTGCGAGTGTCGTTTGCCTTCGATAAACCACTTTTGTCGAAAGTCGATAATCGAAAAAATTAATGTTGGTGTTGAAAATCTTAATTATTGTGAAAGTTTTTGTTTTGACTTGTTTACGAAAAATTTGGTTCAAAAGATTAAAATTTTCAACATCAAAATTAAATTTTTCGATAATCGACTTTGGACAAAAGTCGTTTATCGAAAGCAAATGATATTCGCAATAAGGGCTTATGTTATAATTAAGTCCAGTTTGTTCACAGCTAACCAACTTTAAATGCGTTTGTTCAGCAAAATTTTAAATAGGGAATCCATGATTTAAGCACTTACAGCCTTATTAATTAGATTTCTCAGCCTCGGAATAGTTAAACCAAGTCAATGGGCCATATGCATAAACGGTAGTAAGTGCTTTTACTGGTAGATTTTGATAGTATTTACTAATTGTAAAACCGAAGTAAATACTGAACAACAAGTATTTACTGGAGGTAAAAGTATTTACTAGTTTCCGATGAATTTAGCCAGTAAAAACTTTTAATGGTTTGCATAAAAACTAGTAAGTACTTTTTATTTCCAGTATTTACTGCAAATTGTTCAAGTTTGTAAAAACCAACTTGAACATTTGATAGTAAATACTTTTGTATGCTGAATGCAAAAATTATCAGTCGTGAGTCAAGTCTTAAGGCAATCATCACTTTATTTCTCAGAAAAAGTGGCTCAGAAAAGTAGAAAAAGGAGACATACCAAACGAATGGCTTACGGGTATTTATTCTATTAAAAGTCATAATTCTGCAAGCAGCTCTCGAGATCGAAAATCACATGTGAACACAGTTATGAGAATAGCTAACAAAGTGGTAGACAGCTACGCGAGAGAACCTCTCAAGAGTTTTCTAATAAAATTATTCTCAAACAGACACAAACCTTAAGCCCATAAGTACAAAACAAAAGTGTTTACAAAAGAAGAATTGATAGAACGGTAGATTCTGAAAGAAATTCAAAACAACAGGTTCCAATTCACGTAAACACATTTATTCAGTATATACTACCAATTTTGGGTGAATCAGTAGTATTTACTTGGATGAATTCAGTATTTACTGCTAGTATGTGGTTACTAGTATAAACTTTTTTTTATGCATACCAAACACAGTAAATACTGTAATATTTTCTCAGGTTCGTTAATAAAACTTATTTACTTTATTCAAAACGTCCACTTATTTATTTCGCAAAATAAAACACTTTACTTTTCTTACTACAAACAAAACGATTTATTATTCACCACTGAATTAATTCACAAACTTTACTTTTCACTTTTATTACAACCAACTTTATTCATTCACGATTAAAAACAAACTGTGTCGCTGCCGTTCAAACATGTGCCTTTTATACTTGTTTTCCAAACTCTCGAAATATGGAGAACGTTCTAGTCTCTGCTTCCAGAGCTTTCCATAGGGGAAATTTCCCAATAATTTCCCTTCAAAAAGCTTTTATTTGACAGCTGGTAAATCTGCTATAATCCGGCAGATGGCGCTTCCATCGTTTGAGAGTTGCTATAATTATAGCTACTAAGGGTATGTTTGCACTGCGACCGTAAGCTTTATTGTGTTCGTTTGTTTGCTTTTCGGAGTCGTTATAGTTCAAATTTGGAAAGTCATTACACTGCCCCCCTCTTAGGATTGATCGTCCCGAGCAAATCCATCACTTCCTTCACCATTACAACGATGTAAATGGTCGATGTGAACTAATTTTATTTTGCCTCTTAATCCTCTCCGAATGCGGTAGACGCCATCGTTTACTCGTGTTACAACAGTATAAGGGCCTTCCCAATTTTGTTGAAGTTTCAGTGACATTCCCCTCCGACGCTGGGAATTATAAAACCAAACAAGGTCTCCCGCTTGGAATCCTGTCTTTGTTGCTTTTGTGTCGTATCGCTTTTTCATCCGACCACTTGATGGCTTCATATTTGCCCTTGTTCTTTCATGAACGTCACTCAACCTTTCTTCTTCATTTCCCTTATCACTCCGATTCATGGGGCCAGTCTGTTGAATTTGCACTATCCTTTCGTTGTTCTTCAATGCCTTCTGCTGAGTTTTGATTGTCAGGATACCGTCCATTGAAACCGTTGAGATGACATCTTTGGCATCGTACCCCTTTGGTAGCTGGTACTTCCCTACAAACTGACGACTTATGTAGCCATGTTCATCTTCACGTTCATGATTACCTTCCACTACCACGCTGTTGCCAACAGTATTGACCATTAACTCATTTGGCTTGAAATGGCTGACATCCATGCACACTTGAAATCCGTCCGCTCCAACTTTGTAGTTTTCTCTGGAATCACGCTCGTCACCCTTTCGCCGAGTAGGAGTTAACTGCAGCTGAGTCACTTTTGGGCGATATATATCGCTTCCCGAGTCATCTTTTTGCGCAGTCCTCATTTTCCTTTTACTCCAATCGTAAATGGGATCGGCTCTCAGTCGCTGGATGGAAACAACTTCCTTTTCTTTTTCATGCGTGCAATTATTGTAGTCTGGTTTCCATGGTCTTCTAGGTGGTAATCTGCATTGGCGTTGGAGATGTCCAGTCCTGTTGCAATTCCAACATGGAGGTTTTCTAGGTGGCAGTCTGCACTGGCGTTGAAGATGTCCGATCTTGTTACAGTTCCAGCATCGAGCAAGTCCATCTCGCTGGTTTCTTTGGAACGCAGTTCTCTTGCAAGAACACTCCTCAACTCCTAGTTCTCTCAACCGATGAACTCCTTGAGAAGCCTGTTCTGCTGCTTCCATAGTCAGGGCGAATGCTAGTGCTTCAGGAAGCGTGCGTTTGCCAGCAGTTCGAATTGCTCGCTGAAGGTTGATGTCAGATACAGCACGAACAAAGGCTTCTGTTGCGAATTGGTTGATGATTTCATCTCCTGCAGCTGGATATGCCAGGTGCGCCAACCGTTCGATGTCTGCTTGGAGTTGTTGCAGAGTTTCTCCTCTTTTCTGGACTCTGGAATTGAGTTGGACGCGGAAGACTTCTTGCATATGGCCATCTCCAAAACGTTTGTCAATGGCCTGAACGAGAGCACTGAAGTTGCCATTTTTATCTGCTGGTATGCTTTGTAACAGCTCAGCAGCAGGTCCTCTGAGGGCAAGCGTTAGAGCTATGCATTTGTCTTCCTCATCCCAGCCATTTGTTGCTGCGGCTGCCTCAAACTGCTTCTTGTAAATTGACCAAGAAGTTTGCCCATCGAAGGTTGGTGGATGCATCTCTTTTTTCTTTGGACAGTCGCCAGAACTTTCTCGAACCTTCATTTTCTTTACTTTATCTAATTCCTTTGTAATGGATTCGATTTTATCTTCGAACTTTGCTTCTATTGTCGATAATTGTTTATCTACAGTCGAAAATTGCTTATCGACACGCTCGTCAAGAGTAATAATTCTGTTGTCAAAAGCATCCAACTTACTTTCGAGCAGATTTTTCTGTTCTTGGAATTGTTGAAGAAGATTCCTCTCTTGTTTTTCTAGAAGATTCTTTTGTTCTTGGCTTTGTTGCTCTAAAAGATTCTTCTGCTCTTGACTTTGTTGTTCGAAACGTTCGAGAAGATTCTTTTCCTGACTATCAAATTTGGCAAGCAGCTGAGACAGCATGTTGGTCATGCCCGATGTACTTACTTGCTCTTGCTGTTCTTCCATTTCAATGTTGAATATAAACGTGTCCGGGTTTTTTCCACATCTTCTTAAATCTTCTTGCAGACGAATTATAAGATCATTCTTTGTTCCAGCAGTAGGAAGATCTCGCTTATTCAGTTCTGCCTTAAGTTCCACTAAATTTAAATCATTCAAAGATTTACCCATTGTCTCTTTTTTTTTCACTTTTCACACAATAACTGAGTGCACAGATAAAACAAGTTTTATTCCACTTCTAACACCAATGTAATATTTTCTCAGGTTCGTTAATAAAACTTATTTACTTTATTCAAAACGTCCACTTATTTATTTCGCAAAATAAAACACTTTACTTTTCTTACTACAAACAAAACGATTTATTATTCACCACTGAATTAATTCACAAACTTTACTTTTCACTTTTATTACAACCAACTTTATTCATTCACGATTAAAAACAAACTGTGTCGCTGCCGTTCAAACATGTGCCTTTTATACTTGTTTTCCAAACTCTCGAAATATGGAGAACGTTCTAGTCTCTGCTTCCAGAGCTTTCCATAGGGGAAATTTCCCAATAATTTCCCTTCAAAAAGCTTTTATTTGACAAGATGGCGCTTCCATCGTTTGAGAGTTGCTATAATTATAGCTACTAAGGGTATGTTTGCACTGCGACCGTAAGCTTTATTGTGTTCGTTTGTTTGCTTTTCGGAGTCGTTATAGTTCAAATTTGGAAAGTCATTACAATACTATAAGTTTCAGCTTCTACTAGTAGTACTAGTATTTACTTTAACCTTTTACTGGTAGTAAGTACTTAGTTTTTATGCATATGCCCCAATGTTATATTTTCTGAGTCGTTTTAGTTACACCCTCTTTATGTCAAAAAAATGACCAATCTAAAACTCTGATTATAGAAAACGTAAACAAACCCTTGGCTGATTTCCACAATTACTCATTTCAATTAATTATTATTGGTGGAGTTTTGGTTAAGGAATTCGTAAATGGATAAATAAAATAAAAGAAAACGTTCTTATTGATGTGATCGAACCTTCAAAACAGAATTATATTAAAAGGTCTAAAATATTCTATATGTCCGGCTGTCAAATTCTGTAGAGTAAATGAAGATGTTTGCTAAGTAATTAATTGTTCACCGACTTCCGCCGACACCTGTTCGCTATTTAATTAAGAAATTAAAATTGTATATTAAGATAAGTCTTTAATAAATTCTTGAATTCTATTGGAACTCCTTTTTTATAAACTCTTTTGAATCACATCATATTGGCGACGAGGTATTTGGACCATGGATACTGCTGCAGTACAAGCAATTTTACGATCCAACCAAACATGGATGGAAGACATGCTTCAGCGAACCACCGATGCGATGGAAAAATTGTTGCAGAGTAATCCATCATCATCGAGCTCAATTCCAAAGTTTCGTCAGTTCGAGGTTGAAAAGGAATCTTGGGATACCTACCTTTTCCAATTGAAACAACACTTTTCAGCAAATACCTCACTGATGACAATTTGCAAAAAGCACATTTCCTCTCATCATGTGGAAATCACATCAACGAAGTTCTTAAAAAACTCTTCGAAACTAATGACGTGAGTATACATACGTTTAAAGTGATTACCACGAAACTTTCATCACATTTTCAAACAAATATTCACATACTCGCATCGAGATGCAAATTCCTAAGGCAAAAAATGGCTCCAGGACAATCTTACGCTAATTGGATAGCAGAATTGAAGGGACTAGCACGAGACTGCAATTTCGTTTGCACCAAAGATGACTGCAAGACTTCCTATGCAGACAGTATGATCAGAGACATGCTTGTTTTCTACACTCCACATGATCCTGTCCGCATTGCAGCGACCCAGAAAAAGAATCCAAGCTTACAAGAAATTGAGGACATGGTGACGGCATACGAATCGACCCAAATTGCATCGGCAATACTAAAAGGAAGCAGCACTTCCATAGCCTCACCATCTGTAGAGGTTAACCAGCTTATTACACGAGGCTATCACGCAAATAATTTTGCAAATAAGTCAGGTGAGCAATTTCCTATCAGAAAATCTTGTCCGGGATGTTTTACACACCATGACCGCAAGCAATGTAAATATCTTGAATCGATCTGCGATTATTGTAATCGGCGTGGACATCTAAGCAGCGTCTGCTTATCTGCACAAGGTACAAGAGTTGAATGTCGAACGAAGTCACGAATTCGACCCAAGAGCCGTACACGTAGGACAAACAAAAAAAATAGTACCAACAATAATAACACGGCACATTCTATTAATCTCGTAGGAGAGAATATCAAAGATAATGATCAAGCTTTGTCTGTCGACAGTTGTGTGCAACCTGAAGAACCGGTTATACAGGTATTATCAATAGCATCACAGGTTCAACCATTGCAAAAAGGCCGCAAAATTTTCGTTTCGCTGGAAGTGAACCAACAGCATATGGTTTTTCAATTGGATACAGGTGCCACCTGTTCTCTTGTTGGCCTTGATGGATATCACAGTCTTGGTAGTCCGCATTGTGAGTCGACAAACCGGTCTTTAAAAGCCTATGGTGATGTGGAGGTGCCTGTGAAGGGGGTCACAAACGTTAGAGTGACATGGCAAAACAAAACAATAAGCTTACCGCTCATGGTGATAAACAGCTGTCGTGGTGCCAACATAATGGGGATCGACTGGTTCGATGCATTTAATGTGGTTTTCCATTCAACCATTTCAGATTTGGTGGTCAGATCATAATTTTTTAGTGGTAAATAGAACACAAAATGAGATTTGATTTGCTTTTGCAATTGTGTTAGTGACTATTTTTCTATTGATGAATTTGTTCAACAAACACCACCTTCTTATCGAAAGTAAACAACACTGCGAAATGCCGAATGCAAACTAATACGTTCAGATTTATGTCAGTTTATTTTGGTGTGTGTGAAAATGCGTGTAAATCTTGCTAAAAATTGAGATTTGAAGAATCGACCTGAGATCGAAAAAAAATCGATTTTTTTGGTTGAATGGAAAGCAAAAGTTGATCTCAGGTCGAAAAAATCAGAAAAAAGTCGACTTTTTTGGTCGAAAGGAAAACCACATAAGTGTAAAATTTTTTTTGGAAAAGATGAGATTGTATCACAAATTTCAAGTGAGACTAGAGAAGAGCTAGAATCTGATGCAAGGATTCTCTGCGAAAAATACAAAAGCGTATTCAGCCCGGAACTTGTTTGCAGTAAGTATTTTGTAGGTCATCTCACACTAAACCCCAACAGTCAACCTAAATTTTACAAACACCGACCAGTGCCTTTTGCTTTGAAGGACAAAGTTCGCAAGGAACTTGAACGCTTAATAGGCTTAGGAGTTTTCAAACCTGTGGACTCCAGTCAATGGGCAGCACCCATAGTTCCAGTTGAAAAGTCCAATGGCAAACTTCGCATCTGTGGGGATTTTCGCATAACGATCAATCCTCAACTCATGATTGTTCATCATCCATTGCCCCGTGCTCAAGAGCTGTTCCACAAAGTACAAGGAGGCCAATTTTTTACAAAACTGGATTTCACTGATGCGTATCTACAGATTCCTCTTGATGAGGAGTCCAAGAAGTTATGTGTTGTGAGCACAGAAATTGGTCTTTTGGAATATCAACGTGTGCCATTCGGAACTGGCAGTTCTACTTGGATTTTCCAACAGTACTTAGATCAACTGACTGCTGGTATTGAATTCTGTGGTGCGTATGTCGACGACATAATTGTATCGGGGCGAACGAATTCCGAACATCTTCACAACCTTCAGGTAATTCTCGAGCGACTTGAACGACATGGATTAAGGTGCAATATTGAGAAGAGCCAGTTTGCACAAAAACAAATTGAATACTTGGGCCATATTATCGACTCGACAGGCATTCGACCTTCTGATTCACGATTAAAAGCTATCCGAGATCTTCCAAAGCCATCAAACATAAAGGAACTGGAAGCCTTCATAGGAAAACTGAATTACTACAACCAATTCATTGATAATTTTGCCCAGATAGCCGCTCCACTCAACAAATTGCGTTCTCCAAACGAACCTTTTGTATGGGGCAGAGAACAGCAAAGTGCTTTCGACGAATTTAAGAACAAAATTGTGAGTGTTTCCAGATTAGTGCATTTCAGCAATGATCTGCCAATAACATTGGCTACTGATGCATCATCACATGGCATTGGTGCTGTCATCTCTCATGTCTTTCCAGACTCATCAGAGACCCATTGCTTTTGCATCAAAAACTCTGGACGACTCGCAAAAGAATTACAGCCAAATCGAAAAAGAGGCTCTTTCGATCGTGTTTGGTGTGAAAAAATTCCATCAGTATTTGTATGGGAGACAATTTGAATTGATTACAGATCATCAACCACTTGTCACGATCTTCAGCCCCAGCAAAAAACTACCTCACATGACGATACAGCGCCTTCAGCGCTGGGCCATCACGCTTATGGGTTATACATATACCATACGATATCGATCAACTAAGCAACATGGTAATGCGGATTGTTTATCGCGGTTGCCTATGGGTCCTGACAAGGGATTTGATCAATCAGAAGAAGCGTGTCTAATAGATGAACCATCATCTCTTTTGGTGGAAGACTTTCCGGTCGATTCTGCAGTCATAGCTAAGGCATCTCAGACGGATCTGACCATGCGCAAGGTCATGGCGTATGTGCAGAATGGGTGGCCCACCAGGTTGCCATCAGCTGATGAACATTTATTGCCCTACTTTCGTAGAAAATATTCTTTTACAATCCATAATAATGTTCTTCTCCTCCACAGCGGAAGCCCAAGAGTTGTTGTTCCTCCACAGTTGCAGAAAAAGGTGCTGACGCTACTTCATCAAGGTCATTGGGGAATCTCACGCATGAAACAGATGTCTCGCAGATACTGTTGGTGGCCTAACATCGATAACGACATTCAGATATCTGTTGGACAATGTCATTCATGCCAAGTCAATGCTAGCCAAGCACCCAAAGAGTACACCAGCTGGCCGTCTACAGCCGAGGTTTGGGAAAGAGTTCATATTGACTTCGCTGGACCATTCCAGAAACATATGTGGCTCATCGTGGTGGATTCCAATTCAAGATTTCCGTTCGTTATAAAGATGTCATCAACAACATCTCAAGCAACTATCAGTGCCTTACGGTCCGTATTCGCACTGGAAGGGTTACCAAAAACTCTGGTATCCGACAATGGCCCACAGTTCATGTCAACCGAATTCCAAGCGTTTTGCCGAAACAACTCTATTCAGCATTTGACATCAGCACCCTTCAGTCCAGAGTCAAATGGTGCAGCAGAGAGAATGGTGCGTACCTTTAAGTCTGCAATCTTTAAAATATTGGGGGATATATCCAACTGTGATGAAGCTCTTGCGGTTTTTCTATCAACTTATCGGATGACTCCTGATGGAGATGGAAAATCACCTGCAGAAAAATTACACGGGCGACAACATCGTACACAGTTATCGGTATTTGTTCGACAATACTTGCCAAAAAAGAAATGGGTACCTGCTGTAGTAAGAAAAATAATAGGACGACGTATGTATCTGGTAGAAACAAACACTGGTATGTGGCGGCGACATCAGAACCAAACAAGACCTCGCTTCCAAGTAGACTTAGTTAGTCCTGAGCCACACAGCGTTCCAGTTGATCTTTTGATGACTTCGATGCAACAGAGAGAAAGCAATAGTTTCATAAATCCCGAGGAAACATCAAATCAACAGCCACAACACATTTTGGATGAATCTGACATTGAGATACATCCAGTAACCAACCTAGTTACAATAGACTTGGAAGTAGCATCATCAACACCAACAACACTAACGACAACACCGCCGCCGAAGCCAAATCCATCTGAAGACATTCCAAACCATGTTCCAATAAGTGAAGTGGAGTTACCAAGAAGATCCGATCGGCCTCGCAAGCAGCCAGTCCGATTCACTCCAAACTAAGAGGGGGGTAACTGATGTGATCGAACCTTCAAAACAGAATTATATTAAAAGGTCTAAAATATTCTATATGTCCGGCTGTCAAATTCTGTAGAGTAAATGAAGATGTTTGCTAAGTAATTAATTGTTCACCGACTTCCGCCGACACCTGTTCGCTATTAACTTAAGAAATTAAAATTGTATGTTAAGATAAGTCTTTAATAAATTCTTGAATTCTATTGGAACTCCTTTTTTATAAACTCTTTTGAATCACATCACTTATAGTAACAAAAAGTTATACAAAATTTCGTTTACACTCCTTTTCGTAAATTTCACATGATGTCACGTCAAAATGGCATAAAGATGCTAAAACGGCTTTACTACGGCTTTAAACCTCCTATGAACCAGTTTTAGCTTACTCCTCCTCTATTATTTTCTATCTCGTGTATTTTAAAGTCGGAATAACTTTACTCTGTCGCTAAAACGAGTTTATAAATAAGGCTGTTAATTGATTAACACGATGTAATCAAAAATTTCCTGGAATACCGTTGTCTGTTGCTTCTTTTTGTTTAGGGTGTCTGCCTACTGGTTACCATGAATACCAAAGTTTCCTGGTCCCCAATTGAGTGTGTTATTCTTACCAAATTAATTCTGCCTCCCACCCACTCCCAAACTAGTTTAGAACTAATGGCCTAGTACTTTTAGAGCAGCTTGGCTGTCTGTCTTGATGGCAATATTTTGATTGCAGTATTTCCTTTCGGGCATTTTCCTCCACCTGGAAAATGCTTGTGGACTATCCCAACGGTATAAAAAGTTTAGTTCATATCCCGAAGATTCCTCTCTTCAGATGTTCTCGAACCGTCGTCGGTGTACCATTTGATGACATTTTCATTGAGGGTGTAGCTTCTCCTATCCACTGTCTTGCTCCTAAGCTCCGTTTTGAAGTTTTTCACAAAGCTGTACTTTTTAATCATGACATCTCTTGGAATTCCTAAGAGTTTTTTTTACTTTGGGTTGGGTAATGTATTTTCTTTCTCTATTACCTATACATTTTTCAATCCCAGTTCCCTATTTGGCGAATCTCATGATAGCTCCCTGAACAACACTTTGAATGACCATGTGCACCGGAGAGGTGGATTATGGCCTCCCTTGCTACTGTAGGGCAAGTTATCATTGCCTTTGAATTTTTCTACTGCTTTCCTGGGAGTGTTATTCGGATTTTTGTGCCATACCACCGCACCATGGGAAATGATGGGTCTTACCATAATGATGTATATCAGCGTATGCCCTGAGAGGTAAGACTTTCTAGTAGCTTATTCCCAACGAGAGCTCACAGCAGGGGTGACCGTATCTCTCCCTGAGGACAGCCTCTTCTTCTTCTGATCTTTAGATTTTTTTCGCAAATTAAGTCAAAAGGGTACTCATACCTTTGGGTTATATCGAAACTAACCCATGTTGTATGGTGAACATTCGCGTCACATCCAACCAACAACGGCTGTTTACATTTGCTGTAGTAGTCCACGATTTATTTGTATCTCCAGTGGTGGTTTATTGGCATCATCGCCTGGAAAGTAGGCTGATGCTACAACCATTGTTCGGGGCTAGATCCCGCGTTTAAATTCTAAAAGACAAATAAATGTTATGTTATTTCTTACTATTATGCAGGTTCTGGGTGATTCTTGTCTCGTATCGCATCGCAGATTAGTGTAGAGTCCTTAATTGAATAAGTACTAGGCCTAAGTTTGCCACCATGAACTTCGTTGCTGTGACATCTGATGCCACCTTAGCATGGTGGAGGTAAGCTTGGGCTACCCTGGTACTGATCCCGCGTCTATACATTGTGGTATAGGGGCAATGACCCCTTATCTGCTAGCAGATGCTCTTCCTCTTCAGTTGCAGGAGACCCCTTCCTGGGCTGGGAATTTTAGAGGGATTCCCTATGATAAGTTCCCCCCTGCTGGGGCATTTTTAGGGCGTCACTGGAACTTTGCACCGTTTGTTAAGTACTTACCAGAGATTAAAATGAGCGTGTTCGAATCAGTTCGAACAAAATCCTATTTCTGTTTATGATCGTTCATACTCGATCGATCTGCCTCTATACTCATAAGTCATTTTATCCACGAGTAAAAATACTCATAAGTCAGGTCAAACAAATTGATCGAACTCATGAGTATGCCTTCTATATCCACAATCAAAATTACTCATGAACAGTTGCAACAATTTTCGAGTACTCAAAACAAAGCGAGTATACTCGAAAGAAAATGGGTATTCGAAAATATCATGAACATCATGAATAGCCAAAGGCAATGTGATCGTGGATCGGTCGTTGGTCTTGCATCATAGTTTGTGCACGGGTAGGTAGATTCTATATGTATTTATTTTTATCTATTCATTGTTTCTATGGTCGGTGGTTTCAATTTGCAATTTTGCAAGAAGTAAACTTGTTCCTGTTGGTTTTTGTTTGTATCTCTTGAATAGATTTATTGGGTCGGTAAGAAGATGCAACACATGATCGTCAATATCTGCGACAAATGTACTTATGTAGATTGGGTATTTATGTAAATAATATAGTTATGCGACCCTAATATGCGGTATGTATAGTGCTGTATTTATGGATTTATTTTAAGAACGGATAACTCTTTTCGTTTTTTGGGTCTAGGTATATTGTCTAGCGTCTTTTAAGGGATGGGTTGAATTATCAGGAAAAAAAAACTTGCCTCTGTCTTTTTGCGAATATGTTAAAAAGATTTATGAATGGGTCTGCAACATTTTTATATCCTCCATGCATTTTATTGCAAATACTTTCGGAAATCGAGAAAATGGAAATATATGATTATATAAGGTCTATAGTTTCGACAGTGCATTCTACATCTGTTGGCAATGTTGAAGATCAACCATCTACTTCATTTAGTGCCAGAGACCTTTTCTCCGACTTTATGGTTGAAAATTCGACGCGAATTCCAATTTGAAAATAAATTCTATTTCACTCAACGACGGCAACTTAAGAGGAGCAACAATTTAATAATAAAATAAAAATAATATTCAATAAAGGCTTTTCTAAAAAACATTATAATCTTTTTAAACAGATATATCTAGACTATTATTTAAAAAAAGTTTCATAGCTTTTAAATTTTTATTAGTTTTTTCTTTGTTTTATTCATTTTCTTCTCTTATATCTTTTTTTTCATTTTATTTAGCTTCGATATCATTATACTTTTTTAATTCAGTTAGATAAAACAAGTTAAACAAATTTCATTTCATCTATTTTTATTATTTTGAAAACACATAATCCGAGTGTTTGTGATTTTAGTGACAAATGCACAAGTCCCTTGGCAACTCCGACAGAACTCAGTGAAGACACCCGTCCTGCTCACACTTGAATGATGCTGTCTCGTTTTCCTTTTGTGAAATTCATAGTCAAATTCAACTTCCATTTTTGTATTATATAAACTCTCGTTACTCGCTCATTGATCTTGTCTTATAGATGTTGTCTGCTTAGTAATAGTTTTTTTATATTGTTAAAATAAAGCTTATAATTCTAAAAGTTTTCAGTTTTTTATTCTTACAAGTGAAAGTAAGATAATATAATAGTTTGGTTAGTTTGATTCCTCTGAGTGTGTGAAATATTGGAAAATTTCATACATTTTTTGGTGCCTCCTGTGAGGAATATACGACCTGTTAACTTGTGGCGTCATAACGGTACCCTTTGCGGTGAACATTCTAAGAAGTTTTTTTAGAACACAGTTGTATCTATTACGAAGATGGCTGAGCTCAACAAGCGTACATCTGCATCTCGTGCAATCAAGCGCATTGCCGCGAAAATAGAAGCAGATGATTTTACTGGCGACGAGTTTGGCCTTCGACAAGAGATGAATTCCTTGCAGCTACATTTTGATCGTTTTGTGACTACTCATGACATCCTTATGGCTGCAGCCAAACCTACTGAGGTTGAAGCACATGCGGTGCTTTGGGATGACATTGAAGAACTGTACAATACTACCATTGCTAAACTTAATCGACTGGTTTCCTTGGCGCAAAAAAACCCGAATCCAGACATTGATGATACGGCCAAACAACCCGCAGCATCATCTACCACAATGGATTTGAAGTTGGACCCGTTGCCGATTCCGAGTTTTGATGGCACATTGCAAAACTGGTTGGCCTTCAAAGATGCTTTTGAAACGCTGGTACATTTGCCGGATTTTCCAGAGGCATACAAACTAGGAAAACTCCGCGAAGCAGTCAAAGGCGATGCAAGAGCATTGGTCGGTGGAATGTATACTGGTGGTTATAATGATGTCTGGAAGGCATTAAAGACTCGCTACGATAACAAGAAGCAATTGGCAGAGATTCATGTCTCACGATTTATTGGCTTGAACAGAGAACCAACTGAATCGACATCGGCATTGCTCAATTTGGTGGATACTGTGAGGGAGTCATTTCGCGCATTAACTGTAATGCAGTTGCCCGTTGATCAATGGGATGCATTAGCAGTGCCTATTATCACATCGAAGCTTCCCACAGCAACCCAACAGGCTTGGGGTATGAGCCGAACATCAAATGAAATTCCCAAACTAGATGATTTGCTTGGCTTTGTCGAGAAACGCGCTCATAGTTTGGCATGCGATGTGCTGCGATGGAATGCAGTCGACTGCAATAACAAACGTGTTGATAGGACGAATGCAAACATCCCGAAGCATTCACCTCGCTTGGTAAAATCCAATTTGGCTGCCACTACACCTGGCAATTGTGAATTTTGCAATGGAACCTCCCACCGCATCAGTCGATGCTCTCAACTTTTGGCTTTACCAGTGGCTGAGCGCTTCCAGAGGCTGAAGGGTTCTAATCTATGCTTCAATTGTCTTAAGCCTGGTCATGCAACCAAGGAGTGTGGCTCTCAGAATTGCCGTCAGTGTAATGGAAGGCATCACACTCTGCTTTGCCGTCGTTCATCACCGCATTTGGCATCGCAACCGCCAAACAGCTCAACTGCTACGACCACCACAACGACGACACCTGCTGTTTCAACACCGCCAATGGGTCAAGCTCCTCGTAATTATATCTGACTAGATGGCCCCATCAAAACATTTGCAGTTTTCAATGATCGTCTCATTCTTTTGGCAACGGCGTATGCACGCATAACAGATGGCTTTGGCGAGGAGCATCAGTGTCGTTTACTATGTGACCCAGGCTCCCAGGTTAGTTTTATGACTTTACGCTTTTTTAACAATTTGTCTCTTCGCAGGAATAAATGCGAAATACAAGTAGAAGGTGTAGGAAACTGTCTATCAACATACACTCGAGGCAAAGCAGTTGTACAACTGTCTTCTAACTTTAATCACCACTTTGCTATGAGTGTTGAAGTCTACCTCATAGAAACTATCACTTCACCCATACCTGCATCTAGAACTATGGATGATTGCTGGCAACATTTACGTTATTTGCAATTGGCGGACCCCTCATTTGGCACTACTGGACGAATTGATGCATTGCTTGGCGCTGACGTTTGGGGTCAAATAATCACAAATGGCATAGTTCGTGGTTGTGATGGAGAACCATTTGCACAATCAACTCATCTTGGCTGGGTAGTATTTGGACCTGCCGCAGTTCAATCTCATGCAGCACCCACATTAAGGTCATTGGCAGCGTGTTCTAAACATGACCAACGGGTTGATGATTGGCTACGTACATTTTTTGAGACCGAGAACGAGCACTCGACTTCTAATGCTACTTTGCAATCTGATCTATGTGAACACATATTCATGGCTACACATACCCGCGAATTAGATGGCCGTTACAGCGTACAAATACCATTTAGGATGGATGCACCAGCACTTGGCAACTCACACAATTTAGCACTACGACAATTTTATCAACTCGAACGCAAACTAGCTTCAAACCCGGATCTTCGGGAGAGATACATTGCCTTTATGAGGGAATATATTATGCTTGGCCATATGAATGCAATTTCGGAGCAACCATGCAATCCATCACAGTCATACTATATTCCTCATCACGCTGTCACCATCAAGTTTCGTGTGGTTTTTAATGCCTCAGCGCAGACATCAACCGGCATCTCTCTGAACGACACACAATTGGCTGGCCCGCTCATTCAAGAGTTATTAATAAATATAATCCATCGATTTCGACGTTTTGCAGTTGCTCTATCTGCGGATGTAGAGAAAATGTTCAGGCAAGTGCTAATCGACAAACGACATAGGCAATGGCAACAGATTTTATGGCGAGAAGATCCCACTGAACCATTGCGCACCTTCCAATTGAACACTGTTACCTACGGTACTGCGAGTGGACCTCATTTGGCAGTTCGTGCGATGCAACAGTGTGGAATGGATAACTCTTCTTCGTTACCAACGGATGACCGGGCAAATTCCGCTCGGACAAGCATATTGCGGGACTTCTACATTGACGACTACCTCTGTAGTGCTCCATCAACAAAGGCAGCAATTGAATTAGCAAGGGATGTTGATTTCGTGCTCAAACAAGGACACTTCTGCCTACGCAAATGGCGATCAAATGATGCAGAGGTTTTGGCTCATCTCACAAATACACCATTCACGGACGAAATTGAATTGCAAGCCTCGGAGACAACTGTTCTTGGGTTGAATTGGGATCCAATAGCAGACGAACTATTCTACAAGGTTAAATTGGCAGCGGATTCAGCATCTACTACGAAACGCCAAGTTCTAAGTGACACAGCAAGGCTCTATGACCCACTTGGCATGTTGGCACCTGTTATCATCGTGGCTAAACTTTTCATTCAGCGCCTTTGGCAGGCAGGATTGGCGTGGGATACACCACTTCCAACGGATTTGCTTGATGAGTGGCTCACATTTCGTGGCGATTTGCATAAATTGGAGAAAATTCGCGTACCTCGCTGGCTTGGCACACAAGTTGATACGACTCCTCACCTACATGGCTATTGTGATGCAAGTTTAAAGGCATATGCGGCTGTCATATATCTCAGCACAGTCGATAACGAAGGACATCGCAAATCAACACTTATCACATCTAAGACAAAGGTGGCTCCTAGCAAGGCTGTAACAATTCCACGGTTGGAACTGTGCGCTGCCCATCTTCTAACTACGACAATGATAACTATCAGACAGGCTTTGGATCTCAATAACGTTCCATATACAATGTGGAGTGACTCTAGCATTGTCCTCAGCTGGCTTCGCAAGCCATCAACACAATTTAAGCCCTATGTGGCTAACCGCGTTGGCTATATTCAAGAGAATTCTGAGATTAGCAACTGGTATCACATCCGTACACATTATAATCCAGCAGATTGTGCAAGCAGAGGCATAAGTGTTGATGCACTCATATCACACCCGCTATGGTGGAATGGCCCAACGATTGGCGAGGAACTATTTTCTGTCGAAGACACTACACTCAAGGAGGATGAAACTTTGGAAATAGAAATGGAATTAAAACCAATCAAGGCACATATGGCCAGTCCATTGAAAAGGCTGGTAATTGAAACTCGTTATAGGAAGGACACAGAAACTATAATCATTCCATTACTTGAGCGCTTCAGTAAACTTGGGAAAATGATTCGTACAACAGCTTACATCCTGCGGTGGTTGAAATCACATCGCAAATATAGATCACAATCTTTTGTCACAGTCGAGGAAATGGAAAAGGCTCTTTGCTGGCATATAAGGGCGGTACAGCATACATTCTTTGCGGCAGAGATTATTCAACTCCAAAAAGGCAACAACGTGGCTACGTCTAGCAAGCTGACTGCATTGACTCCATATCTGGATAATGAAATGAATATTCTCCGTGTATCTGGCCGATTGGAAAACGCAAGGCTTAGCGACTTCCAACGACACCCAATCATCCTTCCCAAGGAAAGCATTTTGGCAAGGCTAATTGTGGAGAAAGCACATGATGAAACGCTCCATGGTGGCATACAACTCATGATACAGACGATCCGAGAAAAATATTGGATACTTCATGTACGTATTCTTGTAAAACATGTTATTCATTTTTGCCCTATTTGCAGAAGGCATCGACATACTATGGCTAAGCAACGTATGGCATCGTTACCTTCATCTCGAGTTATGGCTTCACCACCATTTTCAATCGCAGGTGTTGATTACTTTGGCCCATACAATGTTCGCATAGGTTCCAAAAATGTTCGTACGGTGAAAAAGACCTATGCTGCTATTTTCGTATGCATGGCCTCGAAGGCTGTTCACATTGAACTGGCCGAAGATCTCTCAGCAGAAGCATTCATCAACGTGTTCACTCGATTTGTGAACCGCCGTGGTCCATGTCATCACTTGTTCAGTGATAATGGAACTGCATTTGTTGGAGCAAATCGGCTTTTGCAGGAAGACCTCAAGGAATGGCAAGGTGCTTATGCACTGCAGCGTTTGGCCAACCAGGGAACCCAGTGGCACTTCATAGCACCGAGCGCACCACATCAAGGTGGTCTTTGGGAGGCGGCAGTCAAATCTGCCAAGAAACATTTGCGTCGAGTTATTGGAACTCAGTCAATTTACTATGATCAGCTGCATACCTTACTTGTACATACCGAGGCATGCTTGAACTCTCGTCCGATAGTGGTTTTGCACGATGACGTAGACGATCGATTGGCCCTCACACCAGCAGACTTTCTGATTGGTCGATCTATTATTGCTGTACCAGATAAACCCGTTTTGGAAGTACCCACACAGCGTCTGAGCTATTGGCGACAGTTGAGGCAAATGCAACAACATTTTTGGAGACGATGGCAGGATGAGTACTTGCAAACATTGCAATCACGTTCCAAGTGGCATGAAGCAACTGAAGATATCAACATAGGCGATGTAGTTATCATAAAGAACGAAAATCTACCAGCAACACAATGGCCACTTGGTCGGATCATAAAACTACACCCAGGCAAGGATGGCCTAACCAGAGTCGTTACAATCAAGCATCAAAAGGGTGAATACATCAGACCGATACAGAAACTGTGCAAGATATTGGATGATCCTGAACGTAACCGTCCAGCCGGGCAGGATGTTTGTGATTTTAGTGACAAATGCACAAGTCCCTTGGCAACTCCGACAGAACTCAGTGAAGACACCCGTCCTGCTCACACTTGAATGATGCTGTCTCGTTTTCCTTTTGTGAAATTCATAGTCAAATTCAACTTCCATTTTTGTATTATATAAACTCTCGTTACTCGCTCATTGATCTTGTCTTATAGATGTTGTCTGCTTAGTAATAGTTTTTTTATATTGTTAAAATAAAGCTTATAATTCTAAAAGTTTTCAGTTTTTTATTCTTACAAGTGAAAGTAAGATAATATAATAGTTTGGTTAGTTTGATTCCTCTGAGTGTGTGAAATATTGGAAAATTTCATACACCGAAAAACATCTATTTCTCACTATTAGTCGAAATACTGAAAAAAAGAAATTGAAATTACATCACAAAAACCAACCACCATCCACCAATCCACACAAAATTGCTTAGCCTACCCATCGTCATCAACAGACCTCGAATACACATCTTCCGCCACGATTCGAGTATATTTGATCATACTGATCGTGAACAATATGGTCACGAGCGCCTGACTCGTTTTTATTCGAAACCATTTGAACTCGGTTGCAACGTATACTCATTTGTACTCGTTTGATGAGTGTGCTGACTTACGAGTCATCATACTCATGAACATGAAAACTCGCAAACATTTTGGTTGTGTTGACTTTGTTTGTTTGAACTCGCTTTTTTCGAGTGAGTATTCAATGTTCATGAACATTACTCGACTTATTTTATTCTCTGGTACTTACTAAGCTTACACATACATACCACGAGTTTGCAAAGATGCAGATTTTGAATCCTTTAAATTCGCGATTGGTGCCTCCGTCCGGAGGTGGCAGCTTTCTATTTTCTACGATCCCGAGCATAGTTTTTCCACTCATCTAAATAGACCAGTGTTTTTCAAACTATGGGTCGCAAGCTCCTAGTGGGTCGCCAGGAATTACTCGGGGAATAGGGTATGCAAGTAGGTAAGATTAAAATAAAAAGGTTGTAAGTTTGTACTAAAATAAAAATAAATTTGGTGGTTGGATGTTGTAGGAACTGGGGGCCTCGAGCTGTATCTTTTCCTACACATCAAGTGCTTACAATACCTCCAAGTTGGTAGCCGCCGGATACTGGTCTTGGCTTTATGCCAGGACTTGCTAAACTTGTAAGTGCGAATGTTGATCAAGGAAAGAATTGCAACATTAAACCCATGGCCCTACAGATTGGAGGTTAGTGCGTTGGGCTAACGACCCGGCCACAGTAAAAAAGCCAATTGTTATGAGAGAGACGCAAGAAGCCTCGGATAACGACCCCCCTCAAATGGCAACCAGACCCGGAACGAAAATGGACTATGATCTACGAGTATGCACCTGGAATGTAAGGACACTCTTCACACCAGGTGCTACTCAAAAACTTGAATCTGTCCTCTCGCGGTACAAGGCAGACATTACCGCGATCCAGGAGATACGATGGATAGGATCAGGTATAACGAAAAGAAAAGATTGCGACATTTATTACAGCTGTCACCAAAGACTGCACATGCTAGGATGCGGATTCGTCGTGGGAAATCGACTCAGATCAAAAGTCATCGATTTTAAGCCGATAAGCGATCGCCTGGCTGTGATCCGCATCAAAGCTACCTTCCAAAACATCAGCCTAATATGTGCACACGCCCCTACCGATGAAGCTGAGGAGTCTAACAAGGAGGAGTTTTACGACCTCCTGGACGGAGCCTACGGAGCCTGTCCGGAGTACGATGTCAAAGTCGTGCTCGGAGACTTCAATGCTAAAATCGGAAAGGAAAACATCTTTGGCGGATTAGTTGGAAAGCACAGCCTCCACGAAACGATAACAGACAACGGCTTCCGACTAATCGACTTTGCTGCAGCTCGTAATACGGTGATAAGTAGCACTAGGTTCCCCAGGCGAAGGATACACACAGCAACCTGGCGATCTCCAGATGGTCGAACGGCCAACCAAATCGACCACGTGCTAATTGGCGCAAGGTACGCATCAAACATCTTGGACGTGCGAACTTTCCGAGGTGCAAACGTGGACTCTGACCACTTTCTTGTTGTGACAAAGTTCAGAGCCCGACTGTCCAACGAAAAGAAAACGAAGACCGCCCAAAGAAAGAAGTTCAACATCGCATGCCTTAGCACATCTGAGAAAGCCAGAGACTACAGTGAGCAATTGACCGGGAAACTCTCTGCCGTACACCCAGCCACAAGCGTCAACAACCAGTGGAACCAGTATCGCGACATTATTAAAGGACAGCCGAGACCACCATAGGCTATCAACCACCCAGAAAAAAGAACCCGTGGTATGATGATGAATGCGCGCTATTGAAGCAGGAGACGGAAAATGCACGAATGCAAATGCTGCAACGGAAAACAAGAGCAGCAAGAGAGGAGTACCGTGAAAAGAGAAGGAAAGAGAAAAAAACCCTGCGTAGAAAGAAAAGAGCATCCGCAGCCTCTCAGCTCAAGTATCTCGAAGAGTCCAGCACCGCCACCAACACCCGCCGGCTCTACAAAACAGCCAAGCAACTGGCATCTGGTTATAGGACTGGCACGCAAGCTCTTCGAAACAGCGAAGGGAACCTAGTCACCGAAGCACAGGGAATTGTAGACGTGTTTAAGCAGCATTTCCAGCAGCTGCTTAATGGGCATTATGTAGAGGAGGCGACAGGGGAACAAAGAAGCATTAGACCAGTCAATGAAGATCCAGTCCCAGCACCCAGTACTGAAGAGGTTAAGAAAGCCATCCACAAGCTTAAGAACAACAAATCCGCCGGCTCGGATGGCCTACCAGCGGAACTCTTCAAGTATGGAGGAGATGTTCTGGTAGGGTGCTTGCACCAGCTCATCAACCAAGTTTGGGAGGAGGAAAGTATGCCCGACGACTGGTCAAATAGCTCCATATGCCCAATCTACAAAAAAGGCGATCCTATGTCCTGCAAGAACTACAGAGGCATATCCCTGCTTAATGTTGCCTACAAGATCCTATCCAACGTACTATGTGAGCGTCTAAAACCTTTCTGCAACACTATGATCGGCACGTACCAGTGTGGCTTCAGGCCAGGCAGATCAACGATAGACCAAATCTTCACATTGAGGCAAATCCTGGAAAAGACCAACGAATTTCAAGTCGAGACCCACCACCTATTCATCGACTTCAAAGCCGCATATGATAGCATAAGTCGCCAAGAGCTTCTATTGGCGATGTCGGAACTCGGGATCCCGAAAAAACTGATCCAGCTATGCCGCATGACGTTACAAAATACGCGGTGCAACGTGCAAATGGGTAACAGCTCATCCGAGTTATTCCAGACGTGTACAGGGTTCAGACAAGGAGATGCGCTATCATGTGATTTCTTCAACCTAGTCCTGGAGCAGATAGTGCGCAAGAGTGGTGTTAACATGGAAGGCACTATCTTTAACAGGTCTTCTCAACTGCTTGGTTATGCGGACGACATCGACATCATCGGCCGTTCCAAGAGAGCTGTACTTGAAGCATTTACAGCTATTGATGAACAGGCGAAACGCGTTGGTCTTGAAGTGAATGAGGACAAAACAAAGTATATGCTATCAACAAACAAAGCCTCATCTGTCCATCGCCTAGGACAAAACGTCACTGTTGGTAGCAGTAATTTCGAGGTAGTCAAGGAGTTCACCTACCTCGGAACAAACATCAATCCCACGAACGACACCTTAGTGGAAATCCGACGAAGAATTACCCTAGCGAACCGCTGCTACTTCGGTTTGGCCAAACAAATGGGTTCAAAACTCCTTTCTCGAAAGACAAAGTGCACGCTATACAAAACTCTAATTTTACCAGTTCTACTCTACGGTGCCGAGTGCTGGACGATAAGTAAAAAAGGGGAATTGATCCTGGGCACTTTCGAGCGAAAAATTCTACGGCGGATATTTGGTCCTATATGCGAAGAGGGCGATTGGAGGAGAAGATTCAATCGTGAACTGTACGAGCTGTACCAAGATGTGGATGTAGTCCAAAGAGCCAAAACACGTCGACTACATTGGCTCGGCCACATCGAGCGAATGGACAACAACGCTCCAGCCAAGAAAATCTTCGAATCCCAGCCCCCAGTTTCGAGACGACCAGGAAGACCGAACCTCCGCTTTAGGGACCAGGCGGTCACAGACGCAAGAGCGCTTGGTCTCGACGACTGGAGGGAGCGTGCGAGGGACCGCAACCGATGGAAGACCGCAATATCTCAGGCAGAGACCCTTCATGGATCGGGAGCCGGATAAAATCAAAAAAAAAAAATCAAAAACTAAAATAAATTAAAAAAACAAAATTTTTTATTGAGACGGGTGTGCCAGTTCAGTTGTAATTGTCGTCAGTCTATTTTTGTTTTGTGATCTGGTATCCGCGATGCCTTTGTCTTTAAAACATAAATTCGGATACAGTTAATTGGTGTTCTATCGTTGAGTCAAGTCCATTAGAGTAGGCCCAAAAATGCATACTGCAACTGCAAGCAGTTTGGTTCATAATAATTAAAATATGTATTACATATTTACTAAAATATAATTTCAATACTTTCTCAAAAAAATATTCTTGTTTTAAAAATAAATATTTCTTCTATTTATGTACGAAATTGTTCAAAAACATGTAACTAAATTATAACTATACAACTAGGATCTATGATGTAAACGAAACTACATTTTTTTCCGCCTTAAATAATGTTATTCTAGTCCAGCATAACAGTCCTCTGTTTCATGATCTCCGAAGGCTAAAAAAAGAGAATAGATAAAATTTATAGGATTTGAAAATTAATCAAATACCTTCACAGTTTTCACAGTACTTTCTAGCTGCAGAAAGCTTCTTCATGCTATTACCATCACTTTCCTCTTTCACTCTTTCGTCTGGTTCAAATGAGACTTCTTCATCTGATTCTTTAATTGGGCAATCTTCTTTTTCGTGTAGATCAAATTGATCACAATTATCGCAAAACATACGTGGAGTTCGTTTTCTCTCAGCGATCATTTGATACATGAAAGATCTTAAGCAACAAAATGAATTAAATCTGGGCAAATTGAACAAAACCGCCATATTATCCTAAGCGACAAAGTGTTAATTTTCCGCATACATGATTCAAAGATTGTTTCTTTAATTAAATATTAGATTATAAATGTAATGATAAATAAATGTACTGGGTGGTATGTACATATAGGGTGTCCCGGACCTGAGTGGAAGTATTTTAGGGTGTGGTTTTGGGTATATTCTAAGAAAAATTTTTTGGGGGGAAAGTTGTATCTCCGCTCCCTGAGGCAGGGGGGAGTTTCTGAAACATTAACTTTAAATGCCAAAAAAAAAAACATTTAAAATCAACGAAAACACATCTAATGATGTGCTATAGTTTTTTTGAAAGCTAATACTCCATTCTTGCATTTTGGTTTTTAAATCAAGTTGTTTAAGCGAATAGTTTTTGAGAAATTAAATTTCAGTCAAAATTTAAAAAAAAGTAATTTTTTTTCTATAGTCGATATTTTTCAAAATTTAACGTAATTAAGTCCATTACCGAAAACCAAATACGAAAATCTTTTAGTTTTTGAGAAATTAAGAAAAAACGAAAGGTACTTTCCCCAAATAAGCCCGAAAAAATTAATTTATTCATGAATTATCCATAATTTAACCCTTTTTTCGGACTGTTTTGGTAAAGGTACTTTTTGTTTTTTTCTTAATTTCTCAAAAACTAAGAAAGATTTTTGCAAGAATGGAGTATTAGCTTTCAAAAAAAAACTATAGCACATTATAAGATATGTTTTCGTTGATTTTTAATGTTTTTTTTTGGCATTTTAAGTCAATGTTTCAGAAACTGCCCCCCTGCCTCAGGGAGGGGAGATACAATTTTCCCCCATAAAATTTTTTTCTTAGAATAACCCCAAGACCCACACCCTAAAATACTTCCACTCAGGTCCGGGACACCCTGTATATTGAATAGATATTTATGTCAGATTGGTTTCAATGTCCAGAAAAAAAAACGAAAATAAAACAATATGTTTCCTGTACAAATTTAATTTTGTCGCCAACGATAAAATGGTGGTTAGGGCTTGTTATAAATATCAGAAATATGGTTTTCAAAATATGTACGTGATAAATAGTAGATACAGTGCCGAGATTTAGATAATTCGAATCGCAGTGAGTGAGTGTTAAGTCAATATTCATTGAAAACCGATCTAGCTGGTAAAAATGAATGAGCGAGTGAAACTAGATACCATAGTACTTTACTCGTCGGATATTATAAGTCGTTACTTGCGAATGTATTGTTAAATCTACAATTTCGGATAAGTACGTGTCCGTTCTGAAGAAATAATTTCACATCTGTATTCATGAATGAGAAATTAAATTGAAAAACAACAGCCTATTTAAGTGAACACAACACTTGGTGATACTTTACTTTTGTTGTTTATATTTTTCATGACATTTTAATTCGCTGATTTAGCTAAATCTCGGTACATGGATAAGTCTATCTATATCACGCACCGTTTCGATATTTTTATATATGACAATTGGAATTCAAATATGAGTATGTAAGTACTTACTTTTTATTATCAGTTGAAAAAGCTTCTAAGGTTTCAATTTTATCTTTAAGCTTGTCGTTTTTCTGTTGCATATCGGCAATTATAGAATGTAAAAAATTGATTTGTGCCGTTTTTTCGTCAACATTTTCAGACTAAACAAAATTTATATATTTATTATATTACCATGTTAAATTATTAACAATAATATTAATAATACAAATATACGAACCTTGAGTTCTGTTTTTGTATTTGAGTCCAATCTTGAATTATCTGGTACCAAAGGTTTACTACTAAGATTAGTACTCTTTTCATCAAAAATTTTAACTTTCTCGCAGAGCAAATTCAAAAGATCAGAGTTTGAATTTATAACATTATTTATTGTTTCCATTGACTTATCGATATGAGAAATTGGGTTATTATGTTGGCTTTTCGAAATTGTCGATTTATCTAAAGATTGTCTTGAATTCTCAAAAGATTGCATGCTATTGACAAGTATTTTTTTAAGTTCTAAACATTCGGCTTTAAGTTCTTTTTCGGCGTGTCTCAGTTGAAGAGTGACTTTACAGATATCTTCTAAGCTATCTTTATCATTCTTCAAATTGTTGAAGTTTGCATTAATTTTGACATTATGTTTAGATATTTTTAATTGGAAACAGCGTAAACGTTTCAAAACAAAATTTAATTCATCTAATTTATTGATAAAACTTCTTGTTAACTCGAGATCACTTTGAACACTTTTATCAGAACGCTTCCCGGTTGACAGTGGTTCGTGACTTGATTTGGCAATAAGATTACTAGCTATTTCAACATCATATGCTTTCAGTACTAACTGATAATTAATAACAATATTCTGCAATAACTCTATCTCATCCGATGGGTCGAACTCCATACAAGCTTCTTTTTCTTCTATATTTTTCTTGGCTTGGTCCAACAAGGACTTAGAAATTGAATCTTTTAAATCCGGATATTTCTCGTTTATCATTACAAGAGCTTCGAACCTTCGTACAAGATCTGTAAAATCATACTGAAGTTTACATGATTTTTCTTCTGCGGCATTAAGCATATCGGTTCGTATTTTGTTTTCAGAAGGAATTGATTGAATATCCTCGTCTAAATTTTCTATGTGGCTTTTGATTGAGTTTATAAGTTGATAAATATCTTGAAGTTGTTTACCTAAATGAAGACGGCTGATGATAAACTCATTGGGCACATTTTGGTGGGCTTTACTGTTTTCGATTAAATGTGAAGGAATTTTTGAAATTGAATCATTAGAAAGCAATGGATTTATACTCGCATCAACGGTAGAGTTTATCGCGTCTACGTTACTTTGTTGGTCGTTATTGATTTCCGCTTCGATTTTACAAATACTTTGGCTGAAACATCTCAAAGTGTCATTGTTTCTTAAAGCATCTCTAAAATATTCTGTTTCCAGCACAGATTTAACAGACTGTATCAAAGCGACTATGTTTGATATATTTTGTTCAGGAAACTCTTGACTTAGTTCTGCATTAAGATTATCTGATTCGTCTAGCATTTTTGAAGTAGCTTGTGAAATGTTTTCAGATTTAATTGATACATCATCCAGTTTTCTAGAATTTAATTCTTTTTGGTATAGTTCTGAAATCTCATCACGATTCGCTGTTATTCTTTCAAAATTTTGAATAAGTTCTGAATGTTCTTTTTTGAACCGATCAATTTCTTCCTTCTTGGTTTTCAAATCATTTTGTAATTGGTCATTTAGCTCTGATAAGTTTCTGCAATTTGCATTGATATTTTCTAGTTTCTCAGATAATTCACAGTTTTCCTTGTGCATTCTGAAATTGTTTTCTTCGTAAGCTTCCAATTTTTTCTGGATATTATTAAGGAGCTCATTTGAACTTGCACTCTCTGAATTGAAATTTTGAAGTTTTTGATATGATTCTGACTTTTGTAGTGCGAGTTGTTTACATTTTTCCTCATTTTCTTTTAGCTTTTGTTGCAGTTTTTCATTTAACTCCGACAAATTTTTACACTCGAGGGTTGCATCTATGAGATTCCCAGAAACATCAAGTCTTTCTGCTTCAAGTTTATTGATTTTTTCTTCGAAGATTTTAAGGTCTTGCTCCAATTTGTTGTTAAATTCTGACAACTTTTCGAATTTTTTAAATACCTCTAACTTTT
Source organism: Dasysyrphus tricinctus (assembly GCA_963921185.1). Classification (NCBI taxonomy): domain Eukaryota; kingdom Metazoa; phylum Arthropoda; class Insecta; order Diptera; family Syrphidae; genus Dasysyrphus; species Dasysyrphus tricinctus. The sequence goes on along the minus strand of OY992531.1, from coordinate 182,466,002 downwards.
CTCCTTCAAGTTGTCGGCACTTTTCTTCGGCGATATTGAATTTTTGCTGCAGGCTTTCACTTAAATCGGATAAGTTCGAAATCTGAAGTGTGGCATCTATAAGGTTTTCAGAAATTTCAACCTTTTCCGTTGCAAGTTGGTTGGATTTTTCTTCACTTTTGTTAAGTTCTTGTTTAAGTTTCTCAAAATCCTCGCCCAAACTTTTATGGTTTGTTGTAATATCATTAAGCTTCTGAAGAATTTCAGTTTTTTCCAATTCATTTTGTATGTATTTTTCATTGATCAATTTTAAATCTTGGTGTAATTTTTCGTTGATATTTTCTAATTTCTTACAATTAGTTGTAACACTTTCGAGTTTTTCGGAAACATCAACATTTTGCACATCTAACTGTTTTGATGTATTTTGTATAGTTTCCAATTCATATTCCAGTTTATTAGAAAGTTCTGTCAATGTCTCATTTTTATAGCTGACTTCTTCTAGTTTTCGAGATAAATTTAACTTATCTTCTTCAAGCCTTTTGACGATGTCATCTTTTTCTAAGAGTTTATTATTCATTAGTGTATTTTGTTCAGTTAAAATTTCACAATCTGATGTTATCTTTTTAAGATTTTCCGTTAGTTCAAACATTTGTGCCTCCCCATCTTTAGATTTTTCTTCCAAAGCCTTTAATTGCTTTTGCAGATTTAAATTTTCTTCGGAAAAACTCTTAAACTTTGATGACAGATCAGCCAACTCATTAGATATTTCAATTTTTTCATCTTCTAGTCGCTTTGTATTTTCTTTATTGGAATTGAATTCATCTTGTAACTCATCTTTAGTTTTCAATATACTGTTATACTTTGAGGAACTTTCTTCAAGTTTTTGAGAAATATCGAGTTTCTCAATCTCAAGTTGTTTAAATTTTTCACTTATTATTTGGAGTTCTTGACACTGGTTTTCATTTGACTCTGATATGCTTTTCACATTCAAGGTAGCTTCTTCAAACTTCCGAAGTATATTTAACTTTTCCAGCTCAACCTCTTTCTTTTGTTCTTCTATAGATTTTATTTCATGCTCCAGCTTTTCATTTTGTTGCATTAATTTGTTACAATAAGAAGTATTACCTTCGTATTTAGATAAAAACTCATCTTGTAATTTGTTTTTAACATCAGTTAAGATTTCATAATCTGATGTTACCCCTTTGAGCTTAAACGAAATATCTAAATTAGTGTCTTCGAGAAGTTTCAGCTTTTCTTCATTGGATCTAATGTCACATTGCATTTTTTCGTTTTGCTCTAGTGAACTTTTAAGACTCACTGATACTTCTTCAAACCTTCTTGATAATTCAAAATTTTCTTTTTCAAGAAGATTTGAGTTTTCTTCGATAGTTTTTTGCTTTTGCTGCAGATTTTCATTTTGCTCCAGTGTTGACTTCAATGTTGATTGTACTTCTTCTAGCTTTTGCAAAATATCCAATTTCTCGGTTTCGAGTAAGCTTGATTTTTCTTGATTGGCAATCAACTCTTGCTGAAGCTTCTCATTTAATTCTTCATAGTTCTTGCAAATCAATGTAGTTTCTTCAAACTTTTTATGAACTCCAATTTGTTCTTCGTCCATGTTTCTTAACCTTTCTGTACTGGTTATAAGATCTTCTCTAAGTTTTTCGTTCGCATCTGAAAGACTTTTGCAATTCATTGACATTTCCTCAAGCTTCTGCGAAACATCTTTTATTTCCTTCTTAAACTGTGATGACTGTTTTTCACTGACTTGAAGTTCTTGTTGAAGTTTTTCATTGAGTTCTGATGAGTTCTTTAATTTTGTTAAAATTTCTTTATTTTGTTCTTCAACGTCCAACTTTTGGGTTTCAAGCAAAAGCGATTTGTTTTCACTTGTTTGAATATCTTTCAGTAGGGTTTCGTTTTGTTCTGATAAGCTTCTGCATTTCAACGAAATATCTTCAAACTTACGAGATACATCCAACTGCTCTCCCTTAATCAAATTCGAGCTTTCTGCATTGTTTTTTAATTCTGCTTGCATTTTTTCATTGATTTCTGACAAACTTTTGCAATTTGAAAGAACATCTTCAAGTTTTTGCGAAACACTTAGTTTTTCTTTTTCGATTTGTTCGATATTTTCCTGTTGTAACTCAAGTTTTCGTTGTAGCTGCTCGTTTATTCCAACAAACCTTTCGCAGTTTGATGTTATGTCCTGAAGCTTTTCTGTGCCAGCAGATTTTTCATTTTCCAAACGTTTTATGGTTTCTTCGAAAACTTTATTTTCGTTTAGTAATTTTTCATTTGCTTCTGATAAATTCTTGCAATTTAGTTTAACTTCTTCTAGATTTTTTGAAATGTCAGTTTTATCATTTTCAAGGGCACCAATTTCCTTACTACTATTTTTCAAAGTATTTTCCAAGTCCATACACTTTGCCATGGTGTTTTTATTTTCTATCGACATTAAATTAAATTCTTTAATGACCAAGGCTAGACTTTCGCATAAATCTCTTAAAAATGTATCGCCCATTTGGCTAAGTGGTATCTTTATGGAATGAATTCGACAAATTTCATCAGGGTCCTTAATGTATCGATTTAGTTCTTCTTGGTATGTCATATCCGAGCTATTGGAATCTTTTATTTTACGAAGCAGTTCTCGAAAATCATTCAGTGCTTCGGTCGCATCCAAACTTTCAAGTTTAGATTTTTCGTTTTGGTTGAATGAATACTGATTGTTTTGCTGATTAATATCATATTTGCTTTCAGTAGTAGAGGTATTTTCTGTTTTAACTATAATTTCATTTTTCACTGGATCATAGGGCAGCTGTATATTTGCATCACCTTATAAAAAAATTATTTATATACATATTATGATAACACCTTACAATAATTATCTTGTCCGGACTAAAATTATTAAAAAAAACTTAACTATCAATAAAATCGTTTAAGATAAATAATACATAATACTAGAATGTATCTACAGTCGTCACATAATTGGATAGAGTTAGCTAAATGCTGTGGAATCAGAGCTTACATCTTGTTGTCTTAAAACTTGGAGAACCAAGAAGAGATACTATAATGAAGAACACCAGAATTCTTAAAGAAATGTAGTCACCTGGAGGTGTCTCTGGGTTTTTATAACTACGAGCACAAAGACTCTTAACACAGGACTTACTAAAACCATATCGGAAGGGGTCCTAAATTTTGTCACTCATATGAATGAAAAAGCCATACGAAGGTAACAGTTTCCTGTGCCGAAGAAACTCGAGAATATTTCAATCTTAAATAATAAGTACTCGGCAAATTTCGTATTATTTCGAAATGGCACATGTTACACAAGTAGTAAATATGCATAGTTCAAAAAAGTAAAACTGATATTTTTCGGTAGGCTATGTATTCAATATATGTTCAAAGGGTAGACATGTGCATTCAAGAGGACACAAGCGTACACAAGCTTTTTTTCAAAGCGAACCTCTGTCTATCAACTCCTACTCTCACCTCCCCGCGGTGAACATCGGGTGCCTAGTACATTTAACTGAAGATGGGGTTCCAACCCCTTGGACGGTTTTAGGGTGCAGCAAACGAGAGAGGGGGGAGGAGTGTTCCCACTAAGGCACTTCTCCTTTATCCAGGCGGCAGCGGAAGAATTCTCCAGATATAATCAGCGGTGGCGTCTACAGTTCCAGTTAGGTTGAACTACTTAGTGAACACCTTATACGGGCTACTACGACATATTCGGAGCTCAGGCCTATAAGGAGCGGTTAATCCGGCTCCACGCCCTTGGAGTTATTTTGTAAGGGTCTGGTCCTTCATGTACTATCCTGGAATGTACTATCTCTCAATAGACCACGTGCAGCCGAACATTTAGCGGAAACCCTAGACTGCTACAAAGCACACATCACCGCCATCCAAGAAGTGCGATGGGATGGGCCGGGCAAAAGAAAACTGAAAGACTGCGATATCTAGTACGGTGACTGTTACCGACCACAAGGGCAGCGTCTCTTTGGATGTGGATTCATCGTTAGAGGCAGACTTAGGCAAGAAGTCATGAGTTTCAACTATGTGAACGAGAGCCTCACGACAATTTGCATCAAGGCTAAATTCGCCAACATTAGCCTGATATGCGCGCATGCCCCCACAGAGGAGAAAGATGACGAAACCAAGGATGAGTTCTACGAGCTCCTGGACAAGCCATATGAGCAATGACCTAGCTATGACATTAAAATTGTCTTGGGTGATTTTAGTGCCAAGCTAAGAAAAGAAGACGTATTTGGTGGAACAATCGGAAGATATAGCCTGCACGACACCACCTCCGATAACGGACTCAGGCTAATCGACTTTGGTGCGGGGCGAAACGTTGTGGTAGCTAGTACGCAGTTCCCACATCTCGATATACACAAGGGGACATGGCGAATTCCTGGTCAATCAACCGCTAACCAGATTGACCACATTGCGATCGACGCAAGGCACTCCTCCAGTATTAAGGATGTCCGAACGTTCCGCGGAGCCAACGTTGACTCGGACCACTACCTAGTTTTAGCCAAGGTAATGCTACGGATATCTTGGCCAAAGCCAAAGCAGGGAAATACTGTTAGGAAGTTTAACGTCGGACGGCTACAGTCGCAAGAAATCGCCAGGTCCTTTTCCGATCGAGTCTCCCACACCCACTTAAAAATAGTCCTATGCCACCAACTGCAAGTATCGGGAACCAGTGGAAGAATTGCCAGGAAGCCATCAGAGATGCCTCGTCTGACGTGCTGTGCTTTGCACGACCACCACAGCGAAATCCCTGGTTCGACGATGAAAGCCGACAAGTACATGCAGCAAAACAACAGGCATACAAAGCGGCGCTGCATAGAAGGACCAGAGCTGCTCGCGAGCTCCACTAGCAGAAGAGGAGAGAGGAACACAAGCTTCTAAGAACGAAAAAGAAAGAGCATGAGAAGCGTGCGATCGAGGAAATAGAGGGATGCCATTGCAGGAATGAAGTTCGGAAGTTTTACCAAAAGGTAAAGAGAACCTCCCAGGGTTACAAGGCCCGGACCGAAGCCTGCAAGGATGATCAGGGGAACATCGTAGTAGAATCGCAGTCGGTGCTGAGGATATGGAAAAATCATTTCTGCAAATTGTATAACGGCGATGACGAACCGAGTTCCGCTACCATGCAGATTTCACCATTCAACCTGTGCCGAGATTCAGCTATTTCAGCGAGTGAGATGAGATGACTCGCCTTACTCGCCGACTCATCTCACTTCACTCGCAAAACTGATTCAGCTATTTAAGTGAAATGAGTTTGTTTGAATTTAGTTTCGAACATGAGACAAAGAATAAATATAAAAGAACCAAATCCTACCTCCTTGTCACACTCGTTACGTTTGATGTTTGATACAGCAATGTAAACATTGGAGTCTTAATAATGGAGTATCTTTTGTTTCAATTATTTTTTTTGTCATATAATTAAAGTTTAATGTGAGTTTTCACTATTGAGAATTAAAAAGTTTAATAATGTCAAAAGTGAATAGAATATAATTTATTTAATATACATATGTATGTGCATATGATAAAACAAAATAAGGTCTAAGATTCAATAAAAGGGTAGTTGTTTTTATCTACGTTGTTGTTTTTTTTTTTAATTTCCTATCCATGAATGTCCCTGAAGAAATTCAAGCATTTTCTGCGATTTGTGATGGTAAGCGGGGTAACTTGCAGAAGAGGGAGGGGGATGAAATATTTTAAAATATTTGAAAATATTCGGTGTAGAAAATTGACGTTCTCTTTTGTGTTGCTTTTCCTATCCAATCCAACCAATCAAATCGTGTCTTTCATTATGAAAATACGAAAAACACAAAGAGGAGAAAAGAATCTTCAGAATAATTTTCTTCACATCTGAACACTTTCGTTCTTCATGTGTAATCAAGCACAATAGAAATTCTTGAGAAAAGCACACATACCTATGCAAAACTGAAAATATACCAACACATACACCAAGTCACTGAGGAAATATCTGGCGAGTAATCTGACATTTCATTTCACTCGCTCACTCACTCACTTTTGCTAGCTGAATCGTTTTTCGACGAAAAGTGACTCATCTCACTCACTCCCTGCAATATCGAATTAGCTGAATCTCGGCACTGGACGACGAGGGCCAACAATTCCGTCCACCTGATCTCGACATAGCTATAGATACATAGCTATATCTAAACTTAAGTCCAATAAAGCTGCTGGAACTTTTGGCCTTGCGGCTGAGCTATTCAAAGCGGCTGGCGATGAATTGATAAGGAGTATGCAGCAGCTTATCTTTGAAATATGGTCGGAGGAAAGCATGCCCGATGAATTGAACCTCAGCATTGTCTGCCCGATCCTCAAGAAAGGCGATCCTCTGGACTGCACCAACTACAGAGGTATCAGTCTTCTTAGTATCGCCTACAAGATCTTCTCTGCCGTACTTTGTGAACGCCTGAAGCCATTCGTCAACAACCTGATAGGTCCATATCAGTGTGGCTTTAGGCCTGGGAAGTCCACCATCGACCAAATATTCACACTACGGCAGATCTAGGAGAAAACCCAGGAGTTTCAAATCGATACCCACCACCTTTTCATCGATATCAAGGCCGCGTATGACAACATCTATAGAGACGAGCTATATAGAGCAATGTTTAATTTTGGCATCCCTGCCAAACTCGTCCGTTTGTGCAGGATGACGATGGAGAATGTACGCTGCTTCATCAAGGTCGGCAAAGACCTCACCGACACCTTTGATGTCAAAAAAGGTTTTAGGCAAGGCGACGCGCCGTCATGCGACTTCTTCAACATCGTTCTTGAAAGAATAGTGCAAAACTCTCACGTCAACACTAGAGGCACAATTTTTCAAAAGTCCGACCAATTACTCGCTTACGCTGACGACATTGACATAACCGGATGAACAAAGCGTGATGTCAGTGGTGCTTTTGTGAGTATTGAGAAGGAAGCCAGAGAGACGGGTTTAACGGTGAATGAAAGCAAAACAAAATATATGCTGTCAACAAGAAAGGACACCCAACACCGACGTCTAGGACAGAACGTCACTATAGACAGCTACAATTTTGAGGTGGTCAGAGACTTTGTCTATCTAGGATCCGCTATTAACTCAGCGAACGATACCAGTGCTGAGATCAAACGAAGAATTACTCTTGCCAATCGCTGTTTCTTTGGGCTAAGAAGGCAATTGAGAAGCAAAGCCCTCTCTCGAGCAACTAAACTGTCCCTTTATAAGACGCTTATCATCCCAGCCCTGATGTATGGTGCAGAGGAATGGACACTGCTAACGGTGGATGAGAACGCGTTAGGCTGTTTTGAGAGAAAAATTCTCCGGGTGATTTTTGCTCCCGTCTGCATAGATGGGGAATGGAGAAGAAGATACAACAACGAACTGTATGGGCTGTACAGCGACACCGACCTAGCCACAAAAGTGAAAAGCCAACGACTAAGATGGCTGGGTCACCTAGAGCGAATGGACACCAATGCTCCGGCCCGGAAAGTCTTTGAATCCAACCCCGTGGGACAACGCAGTAGAGGTGGACAGCGTAAAAGGTGGCGCACGCAAGTGGAAGAGGACCTCAACCAACTTGGCGTGCGAAACTGGAGACAGCTAGCTAGAAACCGAGCCGGCTGGAAGAAGCTTGTTGGTTGAGGCCCTGGTCCACCCCGGACAGTAGCGCCACCTTAAGTAAGTAAGTAAGTAATGTATTGAATATAAGTCCCGTATTTAATATTGTACTTATTGTTGCCTTCTTTTAATGTATGTATTTGTTTTATATTAGACACCTACCTTATTTGTTTATCCTGTAATTTTATTATCCTGTGTTAACTTTTCCTCCTTAAATTTGATTATAAATTTTTAAAGACTATCCCTTTCATTACAAAATTTTATTTTGAACAAAAAGTCTCGAGTGTAAGATTATCAAATTCAGTTTAGTTTCCGGGTTATACCAAAAATATTTAAAGTGACCAGTGTGACCATTCTCTCAGAAACGCATGGGTGAATTTAGTAGCATTTTTGGTTTTAAGCATGCTTATGGACCAAACAAACATATTCAATTATAAAAACCCTTGCACGCAGTTGTTCCTTCATACCCCTCATTTTCCGGTCTATTCAACAGCCTAATGATAGCTTTGCTAGGGGACGATAATAATTGTGGACATGGTTTTTGGGACTTTTTTTGTGAATAGGAGTTATATACGATGTTTAACACGAATGAGGAAAGTTGCCTTGCAAAATGGATACTGCAAATAAATAAAATGTTAGTCAGTGGCTGAATAAAGGCTTTATAGAACTTTTTGGACGATAGCCGGTACCCCATGGTGAAGTCATTTTAATTTTTTTCATTTTTTTTTACCATGGCTGGAAGAATTTTTGTAGCTGTTAATGAGATTTGAGCGGAGTTCTTTAAATGGTGGAAATATTGGGTATCAGGTTCAAAGAATTTGGTTATCATGGCAAGATCTGAAGAAGAAATATTATTATATGTTAGAGAGGACGGGTAGCCATCGGATATTCTTTTTATATTTATGAATGTATACAAAAATAATTAGGATTCGATAATTTGCATACGAAGAATAATAATCTTTATATGACGTTTGCAAAGGTTAGAAAATTCAGTAAATGCGTTGATATTCGATCTCAAATAATTCTGCCAGTTTGTTTCTTAGGTTATGGAGTGATCTAAGTTCTTTTTTATACCAAGTAGGTGAGGTAGACATATTTTACCGTGACAAAAACGGAAGAGAATAGGTAAAACAAATGATGATGAGGTCAAGTTGTATATCAAGGCTGTTGGTGTTGCCAATCACTTGAAACAGGCTAGATTCAGCTATACAATCTGTCAATACAGATATTTTCTGATTTTGCATAGGTTTAGGTGCCCTCGTTGTGGTAGATCTAAATCGCTCAAACATATCAACTTTACAGCTGGCGGTAATAAAGAGAAAATCGAATGCCTCAAAGACGAGTTGATAGGAACTTAAAGGTTAAGAAGGACGAATGAAACAACACACGATAAATACTTTTCGACATTCTAATCTGACATTTATTGTAATAAATTCAAAACCACTTGATTTAAATAAAGGTGGTATCAAAACGATTACTGATAGTAAATAAAACGCCACTTCCAGATACATTGTTGTCTTCATTAATATCATCAAGGTTAACATGATAATTAATTACAAATTTTGCGATGAATAGTTCGCTACTGAGAAAATCGGAAGTAAGATTAATTTAGGTTGAAGCAAACATATCTTGAATTTTTTTGAATCTAGGAAAACGATACTTTGATAAAAGATTGTGAGACAAACTGGATGATTACTAATTAATTGCTAGGAATTAAATATTGTAATAGGAATGTAATATTGTAAGAATTAAATTCTTACCTTCGACACAGGCAAACTCCTAAAGGTGAGGCAGGTAAACAGGAACGTTATCGTACAGTAGGAAGGAGAATATTTTACGAAGTGTGAGCAACTGGTTTACTAGATACAGTCATTCCCGGATTAAGAACGTGTACAAAACTGAAATTCGGGTATTTGATACTAGAATTAATGCGCGGTTTATAAGAAAAAGGTATATTGTAAACTTTGAGATCTAACTAAGATGAGACTTAAAATTAGATTTAGAAAAATAATTATTTGTTGCAAAACTTTTTCACTTTAACGATTAATTTTCATGTTGCTATTTGAACAGAGAAATAGAGGAGTTTGCCAACAGCCAATCATAGGTCGGAGGTAAGCAGATCTTAAATGTTTCGAAAAATAGACGCCTACAGTTGATAAGATGAAAACCGTACTTATTTTGAAAGAAATGTCGTAACCAGGAGTCTTTAGCATAAAAAGGTGCACCTTTGGCAATGAAAGTTACTGGTCAGTTGGCTTTCAGTTTCTTATTGCGATTGTTTCATTCGGCTTTTGTCCAGGAAACTGCAGTGTCATACTTCGTTGGGGATGGCTATGATTACAAATGGCTAGGACCACTGAATATAAACCCCCCGTAATCGAGGGTTTCAGCCTATGCACCCTAACCTTTTGTCAGTTCCTATGCGAATCATCCTGACAATGAGGGATGAAAATAAATTGGAGAATTATTTTGTTTTGTTCATCCAAGATAAACTTATTTTTAGCGACCACCCATTTACACATAAACACTAATACAAATAATAATCTTATGATGGAAAGAGGTTACGAACTTTGTCAACAGACAAAGATCTGGATCTAAATGCAACTCCAAGACAGCCATGAAGAAGCTTCAAGTTTTCGAAAGGAAAATGCTAAGAATCACTAGATTTAAAATAGCAACGAAGGATTTGTTCCGTTATAGGAACGGTTCTAAGTATTTTAAAAACTTTTTCTTTTTTTTCATATACAAACATTTGTAGTGCTATATATCCATAGCCGTCGTGAAGAACCAGGTAAGTCGAGTTACCTGAAGTGAATTTTTATTTTTAAAAAATTCTTAAATAAATAGTTAACAATATTTAACAAAATTTTGACTTTATCTAATACTTTCCTTATATATTTGAAAAAACATGATGAACACTTGTTTTGACATAAGTCACATTTTGCCAATGTTATTAAACATTGACCCCGATCTTCCAAATTTGTTTGTGTTTGAGTTACCTGGTTCTTCAAGACCGCCATGGATATAACAACTGTCTGTTTTTTTTAAATATTTTTTAATGCTAATTTCCCTATTAATGATACTTGTTTTGAAAACGGGAGCAGCCAAAAGTTGATTTATTGTTTCATGGAATGAATCAATTACTATTTTATTCAATTGACCCGGTGATTTCTGCGTCCCGAACAAGATAAACAGATATTTACTTTTATTTACCTGAAGTAACTGCACGCAGCCTCTGCTCTAGGTCGGTAATTTTTTCTTTGTAAACTTGAGTTTGTGCCTGAAATGATGGTTCTGGAATAACTAGTACAATGTATTTGGTTATCATATAGAAATTTTGAAGCATAAGTAAAAATTCAAATGTCAATAGTTTGTGCTGCGCATCAACATGGACAAACAAGATAATTAAACAGAATGAAAAATTATTCTTTAATAAATTAGGTTTTGTTAATAAAAATAGAGCCAACAAATATGAAACATGATTTTAAAAAATAAAAATATATAAAAACGGATATTGAGGTAAAACTAAATACATAATTTAATAAGAGGGTGTCACACAGTCATAATCTGAGGTGATTTTAAGTCGAAAAACTCAAGGGGTAATTTTCTTGTTTTAGCTTTGTTTTGGAGTTATAACGAGTTTTGATTTTGCCTCCTATTTCATTGAACACGCTCCATTTAAACTTTCAAGGATTCTTAAATTTCTGTTTACAAACAAGAATATTTAACCGTTCAAGCCTGGCCTATAATTCTTTCTTATGCGTTTACCTAACACTTTTCCCACAATTGATTACCAAACAACATTTTAATACGTTATTGAGTATAATTTAATTTTTAAAAATATACATATATACAGCAACAAAAAAAAGAACACAAAAAGAAATTTAAAAAATTACATAATTATAATGATGAACTTTGTAATGGTTTTATTAATTAAATGAAGAAAGTTTTTAGGAAATAAATTGGGCTTTCATTATAAGAAAGAAAATTTTACATTATATCAAAGTATAAAACAAACTCAAAAATTTTAAAAATCTGATTTGGTAATAAATTGCGGGAAACCCGTTATATGCACAATAAAAATTTAAAATTCTTAACTAGATAGAGTCAGTTAAATAATATGGGAGGCAATAAACCTAGATCCAAAAACAAAGCAAAAACGAGTTTCATACGAAAGACAAATTAAGATAGGTGTTTAAATTTAATCAGTGAAATACCTTTGACCAAAGCTTCATTCGAGGCTTCATCTAAATTATTGCATGCTTGATGCAATCATAAATGCAGTTAATACAAAATAATAACTAACTATTATTTTCTCCAGTTACATAGGTCCTTCTTCTCTACCTGGTATTACTAGGACTGTTCAAAAAATAACTGTTTTTTTTTTGGTGATTGTATGTTGCAGGAACTGGGAAAGTTCAGATTGGATGCATAGTGCCAAACAGTAGCTGGACTACATATCAATTATGCTAACTGTACTTGATAAACTTAGTGTGAGTATGGAGCAGGAAAAAAATATTAACACTTTAACGGCTGAATGAGTCTCAAAAGAACGATTCCATCGGAAACATGGTGTGCGGAGGATGAAATCACAACATTGAATCAACTGCGTCATCAGTTTTCTGAATGGCAGAGACCTTACTTGAGCTACTCTGACATAAATAGATCCGAGTTCAGTAAGTATTTTTAGGACTAGCCCAGGTGCTGAAAAAGAGATTGTGGCGGGTGAACCCTTTATGGATCAAAGGTAGCTCTCATATTCCCGTATGGATCAAAGGTAGCTCCCATATTATTGGATTATCCAGCCTGCTGTCCTAGGCTAAGGCAAGAACCTTGCTCTCCACTTTGGGGGTTATGTCGAAGGAGTAACTGCCCTACACAAAATTTCAGTACAGGAAAGATATAGATTCGGACATTGTAAAGATATCGTTACTAAAAAAAAAATTGTTATTTTATTAACAGTCTTCATTAACTATAGTGCAATCTAGACAAAACTACCTCTTTGTAGAATAACAAACATAAATAAAAATAACTAAACAATAGAAACTCCAAACCAACAATGCTTCGTTATTTAACTTAAGCGTAAGACAAAGATTTGTTCGTGCATTTGTAAAAAGAAATTAATCTTACATTTAATTCGTCCCCGCAAAAGTTAGCCTCCTCAATTGAAAGCTTCAAATCTTCGGTTTTATTTTTTTCCTCGTCCAAATTCTTTTCCAAACTATCAATTTTTGATTTAAGCTGAAAATAAATGTAAATTTATTGTAACAAAATATATTCCACTTTTAAAACTTAACCTAAATTATAAAAAAAAAACAAAGACCAGTCATTTGTAATTGCTTTATTAAAAAAAATGTAATATTTGTACCAAATCCTTACATAAGATTCTAGTGTGAAGTTACGTTTTTGTGTTGATTTTTTTTTTTTTTTGATATAAATAAATATCGTTTTATGTTTTTGCATTTCTGTGTTTCATTCATTAGCGTTGTTAGTTGTGTGTCCATTCATGGGAAGGTCGTATCAAACAGTTTGAAAAGCCTCGTTCGAAAAACGCATTGGACGCCATTTTCAGTGTGTCTAAAGTAAGTTTTAAAATTGAGTCCCAAGTTAAAATAATTCTTGCTTTAAAGCAACTTAACAACAAGTTTTTTTTAACATATGAATAAAGCGTTGTGTATTATATTTTGTTTGTTAATATGAATATAATTCAACAGTGCGCTACGCAATGGTATGAAGTGAAATTGAGTTTGGTCACCTAGACTAAATAAAATTAACGACTGGGTCGCACGTACTTGCTTTTATGCTCAAAAGCTTAGAGTTTTAAAACAATTGTTTATAAAATACATGGAAATTACTAGAGAAAAATGTTAAAAGCATGAAATTAGTCATTTAAATTCGCTAAATCAACTCCTTTAATAGTTTGCAATGAAAATAAAGAGTGCCATCTGAATTCTTGAACAAATATGAATTTATGCACACAACATTTTTAAAACCGTTGGATCGTTTTTTTTTAATAATTTTGTATGGGTACATAATTTTCAATAAATTTTTTTCAGAAAAATGTTAATGATGTCTTACGAAAAGAGCTTGAAAACCACTACGCGTTCAAAAATGGTCAAATATCATGGGCATGAAAATTTGTTTGCGTCATAAACATAACAAAACAAACAAGCAATGGGAAAAAGAACTTTTAGTTTTCTTTTTATTTCTCAAAAACTAAGAAAGCTCTTTGCATTTGGTTTTTGGTATTTGACTAAGAATTGATGGGAGCGAGACAACATTTTGAAAAAACAGAATTTTTCAAAAAGAATTTTATCCTGCCAGAATTTCGACCCCAACCCAGAATTGAATAGGACATTGAATATTGAACACAAAAACAGCACTTAATCAAAAATTTCAAATGCAAAATTTTTAAAAATATCAACTATATATTTAATTTCTCAAAAACTATTCACTTAAGCAAGTAATAAAATAATGGAGCATTAGCTTTAAAAAAAGCTTTAACACATTATTGTATGGGCTTTCGTTGATTTTTTTATATTTTGTTTTTGCATTTAAAGGCAATTTTTCAGAAATTTATTTACAACAAACATTTAACCAAAGTTTATAAATGTATGAATACTGCACAAGATTTTCACTTTTAATAAACAACTGCTACTCACATAAATGTCAAATCGGTTGTGATAGTGCAGTTCACCCGACGGATAGCAGAATGTAAAGGTAGTTCGAAAGGGAATTGCTTGGGCAAATCGAATCTTCGATTAAAGTGAAGAAATTCAAGCATTTTCTGCGCTTTGTGATGGTAAGCGGGGAAACTTGCAGAATTGAAATATTTTTAAATATTTGAAAATATTCAGTGTAGAAAATTGACGTTCTCTTTTGAGTTCCTTCTCCTATCCAGTTCAACCAATCAAATCGTGTCTTTCATTATGAAAATACGAAAAACACAAAGAGAAGAACAAAATCTGCAGAATAATTTTCTTCACATATGAACACTTCCGTTCTTGACGTACACATTCACGTGAATAGCAGAATAGGGCTGATTGACAAGTTAAAGGACGCCCTGTATAAATAAAGGGTTAGGTTCGATCCGCTATTGACAATGAGGGCCTATGAAAAGCGAAAAACTAGCAAGTTAAAGCTTCACAAAATTTAATCACATTGCAACAAATAAAATTCTTTAAATTAAATCCCGCAAACGCAAATCTAGCCCGCGATTCCTAACTTTTTCAAAAAAATTCAAGTGCCTTGCCTTCCTACTTAAACTATTTTGTTATGCATAATTGTTATTGTTTATTGTAAGTCGTGTTTTTTGTGGATTTATATCTCCATTAAAAAAAACCTATGTAAAATACAACAAAAATTTGGATTTATTCCGTACTGTTTTTTTTTTTTTTTAAGCGAAGATAAAAATGCACTAAAACTACTGCTGTTAAGGACATATAGAACGTCCCGAACACTCATCGAACACAGTGCAAATAAGTTGGGGTGAAAAAAGTCGCATTAAACACGTGAGAGCGAGTTCAGAGCGATCCAGTGCGCCCGACATCGACCTAACCTATCGTTACCTAAACATAATAAAGGAGATGTGGCAAAATTGTATGGGGCCTGGGCCAAGAGCGTGCATGAACAAGAGTGATATCAAAAGAAAGGTGAGTGTTAGCACATTAAAACTGTGAAGTTTTAGGGAAATCGTATGTGGGGGTTTTGAGTTATGTCCATATTCCGAAGGCATATCCTGCTTGATTTTTGTCCGTTTATAAGCAAATAAAGTCATATATCATAGGAAGTGTAAGACAAACCCCTATCTATTTGGTATCAAATGAAAGGTCAATTTTATATCTTTCAAATAATGTAAAAATCATGATTCTAGAACCTTCAGTTTTTGAAATAATAAAATAAACGTGAAACTTAGTAATTTTTTTAGAAATCAGTTATTTCTGAAAAGTCTACAGTGGCTATGTTACTTTTTTTAACAGTTATGTGAAAGAACACATTTCAGTATTTATTTTGATATATAATAATCTAAGATTCAGTCAATAATAAACAAGAAAACCACCTTCCGAAGCCTTGCTTGGGAAAATCAAATAGAATGTACACAATATGGGGTTTCATACTAGAGTTCCTGTTAACATATTTCTTTTTTTTTAACTTGGGCAAAATGATGTGTTTTTTACAACAAATCTTATTTTCAAGTCATCAAGAAATGAGTTACTACGTACAGTGGCCCTTAGTGAAAAGGACCCGTCCTTAACGAAATTCTTTTTCTTTGAAGAAACTGCAGAAAATAGAGTGAAATAAAAAAGAGAAATTGACTTTCAATAGAGTATTATATTTTTGTTTTAAAAACTTCAAAATCTGAAATAAAAAAGAAAAAACAAACGAATAAGGGAAAATATCAAAGTTAAATGATTATTTCATCTCACAGCAAAACCATTTAATCTCACAGACCCAGACATTTTAGTTTTAAAAAGGTTAATAAACTTTTCTTAAAATCTTGTAATTTTTAGAGAGTTCTTTTTATCTTATAACTGATTTAGGGTGATTTGGGACTGATTCAATAAGTTTTTCAAGTCACTTTCGTTAAAAATCTCATGTTTCTGAATTTCAATTTCCAATTTCTTCCAAAATATTTCAGTCGAGTGCTTCGAATCACTGTCTTGATAAAAAATACAAAAGTGTTTCAATTTCGGCACTATTTTTAAAATTGACGTTTAAAATATATAAATATTGATATCCGCCTACAGTTCCTTCAATAAAATGTAAGGTGATAACCCAAGATGCTGAGCATGCACCCCAATCCCTAAAAATTACAAGATTTTAAGAAAAGTTTATTAACCTTTTTACAACTAAAATGTCTGGGTCTGTGAGATTAAATGGTTTTGCTGTGAGATGAAATAATCATTTAACTTTGATATTTTCCCTTATTCGTTTGTTTTCTATTTTATTTCAGATTTTGAAGTTTTTAAAACAAAAATATAATACTCTATTGAAAGTCAATTTCTCTTTTTTATTTCACTCTATTTTCTGCAGTTTCTTCAAAGAAAAAGAATTTCGTTAAGGACGGGTCCTTTTCACTAAGGGCCACTGTACGTAGTAACTCATTTGAAAATAAGATTTGTTGTAAAAAACACATCATTTTGCCCAAGTTAAAAAAAAAGAAATATGTTAACAGGAACTCTAGTATGAAACCCCATATTGTGTACATTCTATTTAATTTTCCCAAGCAAGGCTTCGGAAGGTGGTTTTCTTGTTTATTATTGACTGAATCTTAGATTATTATATATCAAAGTAAAGGTTGAAATGTGTTCTTTCACATAACTGTTAAAAAAAGGTACATAGCCACTGTAGATTTTTCAGAAATAACTGATTTCTAAAAAAATTACTAAGTTTCACGTTTATTTTATTATTTCAAAAACTGAAGGTTCTAGAATCATGATTTTTACATTATTTGAAATATATAAAATTGACCTTTCATTTGATACCAAATAGATAGGGGTTTGTCTTACACTTCCTATGATATATGACTTTATTTGCTTATAAACGGACAAAAATCAAGCAGGATATGCCTTCGGAATATGGACATAACTCAAAACCCCCACATACGATTTCCCTAAAACTTCACAGTTTTAATGTGCTAACACTCACCTTTCTTTTGATATCACTCTTGTTCATGCACGCTCTTGGCCCAAAAGTGCGTCATCTCCTTTGTATTTGCAATAAATTCTCTTTTCTGCTGATTTGGCCAACATAAAAGCTGAAAAAATGAATGAAAATAAGTAAAATAGAATCCATGGTAGTCAATTTTTTTTAATAAAATGTTGTTCAGAACTTTAAATACACAACTCTACAAATGTATTTATCTTCACCAAATATTTGGGCAACAATTTTAAGCTTAAATTTTTTGAAAAATACTATTTTTTTCTGAGTGCATACCATTTTTTAAAAATAACCTGTTCGCTTACATATACCTTTATTTCACTCATTCATTAATCCACAGCTTTTAAAAACAGATAAGTTAAAGTTTTGGAGTAAAAAAAGTGGAGTTTTGAGGAAACAGAAAAAATACGCCAATTTTAAACTAGCTCTTGAACACGAATGAATTATCGGAGCAAAAAACTTTATATATATTGAATTTTGTTTTGGAAATTTTATAAGCTTTCAATTTTACTTTTATGAAATTTAAGAGAAATTGATCTTTCGAGTTACAAGCAAAAAACCAAAAACAAAAAAAATCACTTTTGTTTATACTGCGTTAACGTTGAGTCCACAGCTATTGGCCCAATTGCTGAGATAGTCAAGAGATATTTGTAGGAGCTTGTCAGTGACGGATCCCATTATATTAGATATCGCCGAGTTTAAACCCTCACTGTGAAACTGGGGGTAAGACTTAGTTTGACTGAGATTGGGTTATCGTCTAGGAGAATCATTCCGATTTCTAAGCATTCATTCCGATTTCTTCACAGATTATACAGGGTGTCCCGTAATGAGTGGATAACATTGCAACTGGTAATAGCGGGCCTTATGACTGCTCAGAAAAAAAATATAAACAAAATATTTTTCTTGTGGTCTCCATGGTATAATTTATTTTCGAAAAATGTTAAAAAATTCAGGGTCTCATAAAATACCTAATTACAACGGCCACCCATAAAGGATTCTTATTATTTTTGTATTTTTATAATATTCTTGAATAACCGTTCTAAATGATGGGTAGTAAATTTTAACACCAGCTGATGCATTTTTTGTGTTATAATTTTTGATGTGTAAACATCTTAGCGCTCGGTATGGGTAAAATTGAAAATCGGCTGTAACGGATATGGGCTCACGGTTCCGTTTGGAACCATTTTGTTTGTTGTAGGTAATTAGAACTCTGTAAGCTCGAATAGGTAAGGTAGTTTTCATTTTATACCTAATGGTTTTGGTATTTGCTAAGTGGAGTGAATTCCTTACACCCCGACTCCACAGTAGATTATTTCACTCCGTTTCATATCTTGATTGGATGTCAAGATGCCATCATATCTTGACAGAGATATTCGACATACATTTTGCCAGGTGAAGATTTTGTTGCTTTTTTTTCTAGAAATTTAATTTTGTATTTCATTATTTTGTATCCATATGTGATATTAAGTGTTATTTGCAATTTCTTGATTTGAAATGTCATAACATGATTTGCCAAGTGGCGCATTCTTTTCTGTTTCTCTAGTTGGCTGTGGTTAATGTGTCAAAAAGAAGTGTTGTTATGTCATATTTAAAAAAGTTACTTTGAGTTACTTTTCATTTAGGAACGACAAAAGCTAAAAATATGGCTGATCTGTCAAACAAATTTGGTGAAAAAAAGTGGAAATAAATTTGGAATTAAAAATCAAGAAGAATTTGTGTCGAAGATAGGGAGAAAATAGAGAATAGAGTAGAGAGAAAATACAAAAACAAAATGATAAACGGGGATCGGATAGGTATATAACACTCTTGTCGCACTGGGATCCTGTTTGTTTTATTATGATAATCTAATCCGGATCAGATCTGGGGGATAATAAAATTAAACTATTACATATTACAAAAATGAGATCAATTCCAAACCGAACGATCCAGAAGCAAACAAAAGATGACTCAAAATGAAAACATCGTGATTTCAGCTACTTTTGACGAATTAACCATTTCAACTCAGTATCAAAGACATGAGTTGGAAAAACGTACTCAAAGTTACTTTTTGACACTTTAACTTTGAATCCAGGAACAACTTTGTGACGTCATAAAGTTTTCTCGGAAGGTGTTTTTTAATGGGTAAATTCATTATAATTTGTGTCGTGCAACCATTTTGTTTTAGCGCTTGTATTACGGATTCCTAATTTTTGCCATACGTGGTAATGACCCGATCCCTTACCTTCAGGTGAAAACGAATGTTTACACATCTTCCACGCGAGTCCCGGTACTCACACATTTTTTTTTTATTATTTTTTTATTCAAAAATAATTCAATATTTTTTTTCACCAAAGTTTGAAAAATAATAAAGGGAAAAAATGTATTTGAACATAAGTGGCAAATTTGATAAAAATTTGACTCATATTGTTTTTTTAATTTTTATTGCATTTAAAAATAACCGTTCTTAAATAAAGGCAGTAACATTTAACACTAGTTGCTGGATTTTTTTTTATAATTTTTTTAATTAATTTTTTAATAAAAAAATGATTAAATATTTATTTTCATCGAAGTTTGATGACAACAAAAATTGAGTTATAAGGAAAAGTCAATAGATATACCAGTGTCACTATTATGTCTGCTAAATTCACTAACTAAAATAATAGTATGCACTTTCAAAAAGGTTTTGTTTTAGGTATGGAAAATACGATAAATAAAAACAACAGTATTAAAAGTTATGAATTATTTGTATTTTTAAATAAATTTATATCAATTGTTCAAACTGTCCCCCATTCACTGTGATACAGGCTCTGCATCTTCTAATGAAGGACCTCTCAATAAAACGAGCATATTGGCGCTCATTTATTTTCACCACAGCGTCTTGAACATGACGACACAGTTAATGGATGTAATTGGTTTAGTATAAACCATTTCTTTCAGGCACCCCCGGTAGAAAAAGTCCAAAGGATTTAGGTCTGGCGAACGTGGTGGCCACAAAATTGGGCCCAGACGGCCTATCCACCTGTTGGGATACGTTCGATTCAAATACCTCCTTACATTTACAGCATAATGAGCAGGACATCCATTGTTTTGAAGCCACATTGAATTCCTTAGCTCCTCGGGCACTTCTTGCAATAGAGTTGGCAAATAAGTTTGCAAGAAATTAAGATAGGCTTCACCATCTAAGTTGCCTGGTAATTCAAAAGGGCCTATAATTTGTCCATTCAGGATACCTGCCCAGTAATTGATTTTGAATTGGTACTGCCATCTGTCCTCGCGTATTAAATTTGGATTTTCCAGTTGCCAGCTATGTAAATTATGGATATTGAAATATCCATCCCTTTTAAGAGACGACTCATCACTCCACAATATTTTTTGAAGAACTCCGGATCTTCGTGAATTTTTTCCAACATTTTTTGACAAAAAATAACTCTTGCGGGGAAATCTTTTGGTAGCAGAGTCTGGACACGCGTGAAATGAAAAGGATGAAATTTATATTTTTGCAATACCTTATGAACTGATGATTTTTCTATCCCTGTTCGTTTTGCAATCACCCGTGTTGATGTAGTTGAATCTGCTTCAATTTCATTCAGCACAATACCATCAATTTCTTCTCGCGGTAAACGTCCTCCGCTAGTGCTGCCTAGTTCATTACCAGGCATTCGTCCTTCTGAAAAACATTGGTGGACTCTGATGAACAATCGATAGTCCGGATGTCGCGCATTTGGATATCGCTCTCTATAGAGTGCTTCAGCTGCGTTAGCGCTTCCTCTGCATTCCCCGTATATAAAATGCATATTTGCATACTCCAGCGGCGTATACTGTGACATTCTTAATCGTTATTAATTTAATCAAATTCAAAAATTTGTTTAATTGACGAAACCAGTATAACAACGTTATACGTTATGTAATGAATGACAGGGAATTGACAATATTTGCAAATAATACTTTTTTATGCATTTTAATGCCTATTTTATTACAAGTCAATTTTGATTTAAGAAAGTGTTAAAAATCTTCTCTGGTAGATTAAAAGCCTATTTAATGTGTCATTGCTGTAGATAGAAGCTTGTGATTTACCATTTGGGAAAGTACATTAAAAGGAGATTTTTTTAACATTATTTGCCACGAAAGTTTTCAGTTTTTTGTCTTTTTTATTAACTTACAAACTTTGATGAAAATAAATATTTAATCATTTTTTTATTAAAAAATTAATTGAAAAAAATATTTAAAAAAAAATCCAGCAACTAGTGTTAAATGTTACTGCCTTTATTTGAGAGCGGTTATTTTTAAATGCAATAAAAATTAAAAAAACAATATGAGTCATTCATTCGTCGTCGTAGTGCTTACTTAATTTAGTAACTTAATTTCATCTGATAAAATGTTAAAAAACTACTTTAGTAGATTAAATGCCAATTTTATTGGTTATGGTTGTAGACACAAACATGTGTTATACCATTTTGGAAAGTACATTAAACAGGCCAATTTTTATCAAATTTGCCACTTATGTTCAAATACATTTTTTTCCCTTTATTATTTTTCAAACCTTGGTGAAAAAAAATATTGAATTATTTTTGAATAAAAAAATTATAACACAAAAAATGCATCAGCTGGTGTTAAAATTTACTACCCAATATTTAGAACGGTTATTCAAGAATATTATAAAAATACAAAAATAATAAGAATCCTTTATGGGTGGCCGTTGTAATTAGGTATTTTAAGAGACTCTGAATTTTTTAACATTTTTCGAAAATAAATTATACCATGGAGACCACAAGAAAAATATTTTGTTTATATTTTTTTTCTGAGCAGTCATGAGGCCTGCTATCACCAGTTGCAATATTATCCACTCATTACGGGACACCCTGTATATATTTTCGTGAATTTTATATTACCCCATGGCAGGGGTTGCGATTAACTAACTTGGATTTGAATGGATATGAATAGTTGGTTTTCGATATCGAAGTTAAGCTCGTTAAACGTTAGTAATAATTTAAGTTGGGTCTTGTGTGTAAATGGAAATTCACACAATAATTATTTAAGGTGGACGCTAGTGCGATTCCTTCAAAAAACAAAATAGGATATTGCATACTCCCCTGAAACAATTCCGCTGTAACACTTGCTTAGCTTTGAATGTTCATCGTTATTGAGCCTAACTTCGGACATACATAATCTCTTCGATTTTCCCTTTCCTATGATGCGCAGTAAAAAATTAAACAATTCGTATCGACATCGCCCTCCAAATAACCTAAAAACCTGCGTTGTGTCATAACACAAAGTCAGAAGAGGGTCCTCATTATTCCTTTAGAAATATTTTTGTTTAATCAGAATCTATTTTCGAAGTAATAATAATTATTATTATTATTATTTTCGAAGTCATCTTCAAGAGAGTGAGGTTTTCAACATATGTATGTATTTAATGTATATATATTTAAGTGTTCATTATATAAAATTTGTTACGGCCATTTCGGTAAGAGTCGAAATCTGCGAGTTTTTACTAATGTTTGAAAGAAAAGTACGTGCTATTGAATGATATTATGTTAGGTTGAAGTGGCTGCCAGCGGGAAAACTGACACATCTAGATCATAAGTTGCTCCATTGAATGATATTAAAACAAATGAATTAATATAAATTCTTCCGTTGATGCCAAAATAATACTTCTTATAATACGTGTGATATATAAAAATAGTTACATACCTCAAGAATGATTTTTTGAAACTGCAATGCTTGATTTTGTGCATCCTCTTGTTCCATGTCTCTTTCAATCATTAGTTGCTCAATATGGTTTTGTTTTTCTCTTAGTAGATCCTTAAATATAACAAAACAACTATGTTTCTTAAACTTTGTACATGAAGGTTTTTGAATTTCAAGAATTTCACAGAAAATAAGGACTTAAAAAAAGTAAATTCAAACATACATACGAACCTGCATAGAAAAACTACTCTTAGTTGTACTAGGTGTTGGTTGTTTCACTGACATTGAATAGCGCTATTATTTCAGTAAATCAATTAATTAAAAGAAAGCACGAGAAGTGATAAATGTTCATATTTTACCTTCATTCTAAGCCTTGATGTGTTTGTGGTAGCAATGCTGTTCATTGTGCCTACGGACGTAAGAGATTCCCTTGAACCAGCTCTAGACAATCGAGATTTCATTGACGATGGAGAGAGCGAAACCTTCGCAATTGGTACAAAAATACCATATTTCGGTTTGCATTCAAAATACCTAAGGAAATAAGAGTATTTCAAAGCTATCCAAATAATCTTAGCTAAGTTATTGAATGCGACATTATCCTAGCTTTAAAATTAAACCCGTCAAAATCTGTGAAAAATCTATCACAATTGAAGTACTAGCACTATTAAAACGGGAATTTCCATAGGGTCACATTTCGATTTTAGATTCCATTTTTGGCAACTAATAGTTAAAGTTAATTCTCCACTTAAAACTCGCTTCTGAGTTAACTTGGGTTTAATTTATTTGTAGGATTGACGGCCATATTATTCACTAGTTTATCCTGGGGTAGAATCACTTAAGGTTATGCAGATAAAATCTTAAATCCGAAAATTAAACCCAATGCGTTAAGTACTTTAAACCAGATTAAAAGTCAAATTCATATTTATTATTCCTTCTTCTTTCAGTTTTTGTGAATTTGTTGTTGCTTCCAGAATAAAGAGAAAAAAAAGCGAAAGAAAAGGAATTTGCAGCAAAATAAAGGAAATGTTGATATCGTCGTCGTCAGAACACGGCTTTGACGAACTAGTGCAACAGTAGATTACGAAACGACGTCGTCCTTTTCGAACATTTCGATGTTTTAGAGTCTATTTCTACGAGTATCATGACGTTTGTAGAGTTTGGCATTTTTCGGCTACATTCAACTGTTGGCCAGGAATGTTATGGTTATATCTATGTTATTCGGTATTGCTTGACTTATTCAATTTTGATTCTAAATCAGTTTTAATTTCATTGTTAAGATATTTTACATTTCACTTAGTTGATAGTTGGATTAAAAGATTTTATATCTTGATTAAAGCTTTTTACATCTAAGAAGGTTTTTTTATAATGCAAATTCTATATACAACTGAAAATAAACGGGAACAAAAATAAAGTCGTAAGATTAAAATTTTTGGATTTAATGGTTTAATTTAATTAACTTAAATTCCGTCCAAATTCATAGTGAATAATATGGCAGTAACCTACTCTGATTTAAATCAGAGTTTACTCAACACTGAAAAACTAGCCTTTAATGTTAAATCTTACTTGACACCTTCGACGGATCCATCATTTTTTCCAGTTGAATCGTCTAGTTCAATTCCACACCAGTTGCCCGATGCGAACTGAGTTTCGCCGAGGAATCTGAGAGTTCCTGGACGGCTTCCAAAGCCTGATGACACAATAACACGATCACCCAATGCCAAACCTTGTTCTATGAAAGGAAACAAATATAAGTTTAGAATCACAAACTTTATTCCAAAGAAATCAAACGTTTATGATTGATATAAATGAATACATACTTCCTCCCATAGACCTGTTTAAAACACTCTGAGTGCTAGGTGTAGGTGATACAGTTCGGGAACGGTCAGGTGAATAATTTTGAGCTTGTTTAGCAGCAGCACCTTCGAGAGGATGAAGTGTTAACCTTGTGAGTCGGGAAAAAATTCCTTTCTTTGCTTCACACTGGAAATAACGCTTGCCAGAAACACAGCCATCATTTTTGCCTATAGATTATTTTGTTTTTATTTTATTATATTTAAGAAATAAATCCATCATATACCGTTAGGTTCATCTAAAACAATTCCGGCCCATTCTCCAGGCGCAAAATGTGTTTCGCCAATATATGCAATTTGACCAGGGCTTACACCACCGACCCAAACCTTTTGTCCAATTATAAATTGCTCAGTGTCCGCTGTAAGAATTGTGCCATGATCTGAAAACAATAAAATAAAATAAAATAAAATAAAATAAAATAAAATAAAATAAAATAAAATAAAGGAATAATGACTAATTTTACTTTGAAGCTGAAACTTCACATTAAACAATTAAAGCAGGCCATTCACGTTGAGACTGTCAAACAAAAAAATTCCTTCAATTTGCTTTTTATTTATTTCGTCTCCTAAAAACAAAATAAAATGGGTATTCATGCAACAGCGTAAACTTGTCGTAATCGTTGTAAAGTTTAAAACTTCGTAATTCTGTCACAATTTGTATGGAAAATTTGACAGATTTACGAAGTTTAAAACTTTACAACGATTACGACGAGTTTACGCTGTTGCATGAATACCCTTAAAAACTATGAAGATTATTCGTAGACTGGGTAATTGGGTCGCAAGGACTGTCTCAAAAACTGCCATTCACTATATGACCATTCCGTCGTGTCGTAAGGTTCGTTGAAATTTTCAACGGACTTCCAACCTGTCGTTAGTCGCACGGTCCGATGTACAACAAGGACATTCACAGCAGAACCTGTCGTATACGACTGAAATTTGTCGGACAATCCTTACGACAGTTTTAACGTGAATGGCCCGCTTAAGACAGAGAGAATTAAAAGGTCTGTTCGCGTACTTCCCAAAACTACGAATTTTATAACTGTCGTAAGGACTATCCGACAAATTTCGTCGTATACGACAGGTTCTATCGTGAATGTCTTTGTTGTACTTCGGACCATATGACTAACGACAGGTTGGAAGTCCGTTGAAAATTTCAACGAACCTTGCGACACGACAGAATGGTCGTATAGTGAATGGCAGTTTTTAAGACAGTCCTTGCGACCGAACTACTCAGTCTACGAATAATCTTCATAGTTTTTATTTTGTTTCTAGGAGGCGAAATAAATAAAAAACAAATTTAAGGAATTTTTTGACAAACTGTTCGTAAAACTGGTTCGCAACGTGTGTGCGTACTTTCGACAGTCGTTGCAACAGTCCGATCGACAGACTGTGCGACAGTCTTAACGTGAATGGCCCGCTTAAGACTGTCACATTTCGTCTCCTAGAAAAAAAATAAAAACTATCAAGATTATTTGTAGACTGAGTAGTTCGGTCGCAAGGACTGTCTCAAAAACTATACGACCATTCGGTCGTGTCGCAAGGTTCGTTGAAATTTTCAACGGACTTCCAAACTGTCGTTAGTCGCACGGTCCGATGTACAATAAGGATATTCACGGTAGAACCTGTCGTATACGACTGAAATTTGTCGGACAGTCCTTACGACAGTTTTAATGTGAATGGCCCGCTTAATAATCTTCAAACTCAAAATTTTTAAGAAAAAACTTTTAAAATATTTTTTTTTTTTCAAACTTTTACGATTGGTAGGTACAATATTTGTTTTTGTTAAAGTCCAAAGCATAAGATACCCACTTGCCGTATCGCCTCTTAGAATTTCCCCCATTTGGCCATTCTTTAATGTGACAAATTTTATTAAGCATTAAATTAAGAGGGCGGGAAAATTCCCAACTCCCAAAAAATAGTTTTTTCACATCAAAAAATTGAATTAAAGCAATGAACTTCATAAACAAGTTTTAGATATGAAACAAAATTATTTTTAGTAACCCAACACCCTATCCCTCATGTATGTTTGTAAATCGACCTTCAACCTAATCAGCTGAAACGATTCTCAAAATAGCCCTAAGAAAACGGAAATTCATAGAAATTTAATCTTGATAGGTAGATAATTTATTTTTCAAGATTTTTTTTTAAATTTGCCAAATTATAGTTCTCTGCATAGAAGTAGGTAAAAGTTCAATCTATGAATTTTTTTAGTATGAATGAAGGTAATCTTACGAATGCATTATTTATAAGTGACGGAACATTAAATAATAAATTGAAAATGCAATACACTTAAAAAAAAAATAAAATTCGAAAACAAATTCAAAGGCCATAATAGGTCACAGTACACATATTAATATGTGTACTGTGATAATATGTTACTATAGTAGTTAGTAACGTATGAGTGGGGGAGGAACCAAACATTTAAGAAAACTGGAATATATTTGCGAAAAGCCAAACAAGGAGTCACACAAATGCAAGTGTCAATTCGTCACTAGTCAACATGTGAACTAGTGGGTGTAAGTCCAAGATGTTTTTCTTTTCCCATTCCCAGCATAGCCAATATCACACGCCTACAAGCAAAACTATTTTCCATAGACAATGCCGTACTCTCGAATAAGATAAATGTAAGACGTTTGTTTTTGTTATTAAATGTAAATGAGTAATAAGCGAATTGAGATTTAAATTACTGGGTATACCTACCTACCATGTAAACGTGGCAAATTGTTTGCAAGCTTGCATAAAGTGGAATTATTGAAGCTTAAATATCGATCAGAATAAATTAAAATTTTTGGATAATGATGTCATGTATTAAATTATCGTTATATTTATTTGATTCTTTAAGAAAAAGGTAGTGATGAAGCAAAGAACTACCAGATAATACCTACTATGTACAATGGTTGTTTTTATGATTTTTAGGTTTTTGTTCAATATTCTAAACATAATACTATCTTTACCTACCTCTTGAAGATGTCGACGATCTAGACATTGAATCAGGACGACTTTCCTGGCTGACTTTTGTTGCAGCATAAGTGCTTATTTTGCTCAAGGTCGGAGGCCTCAACTGGCTGGATTGCTCCTTGGACCCATTTTTTATTGACAAAGAAGAATCTGGTTTATTCTCACTCATATTTTAACTTAATTATATTTTAGTTTTAACAGAAACAAAAAAAAAATTAAATAAGGATTATTTATGGTTTAATATAAGCACTTTTTTTATTTTGTTTTGTTTTTCCTAATCACAAACAGGAATTTATTGCGTTTCGATACATGTAAACATAAAAACAAAAAATAACTAGTGAATTTAACACGAAAAATTAATTTATAACAAAATTGTATAACAACACTTAACGAGATTTTTTCCTATATTCTCCTTCTTTCTTCTTTCATTCTTTCATGCAGAATACATTTTTGATTTTTCTTGTACAATAAACAATAAAAACACTCAAATTTTCTTGAATGTACAAGAAATTTTGCTTTCCAATGGAAGACCAATGTTTTCTCTTCTTCTTCTCTATAGATTCCATTAGCGCAAAATCATAGCCAAGATATTAAGGGCGGTTTTTATCGAGTTTTTTTGAAACACTGGGCAACTTAGTAGCCCAGTGGTTTGAGCAAGAATTTCAAGCTCACTCTTGCGGAACAACTAGGAAGATTTGATATTTCTTTTGTGTCGAAAGTATTTATTATTATTATTATTATTATTATTATATATTTATTAATCATGTAATAAATTACAATAATAATAAGTTAAAGAGCTTCTAGCTGCAAAGGCCTACCGCTCTATGATACTTAATTTAGTTCTTAATATTAGTTTATACATTTAATTGTTTTCATTAGGATTTCATTAATTTTATTTATGTTATCTACATTTGGGCATTTTAAGGTTTGCCGCGGATTTAACAAATATTCTAAAGTGTTCGTCGTTCGTTTGAGTGGATTAAAAGCAAATATATTTATGAAAAGGTTTCTAGTTGGTTAAAAAATAGTGAATAATTAATAAAAAAGTAATCAAAATTTCAATAAGCTTCAATTTCAAATGCCTAAAATCGATTTATGATAAGAAGCGCATGTTCTTCGATTGATGTGTTTATTAATGGATTTTGGAATATTTTTTGTTTAACATTAACGAGCGCACAACAGATATCGTATGCTCTATCAATCAAATTAATTCACACTTGTTTTGGGTGTGAGCAGAATGTGTAGGTACACGGAAAATCATTCACCTCTGTTTGTCCGTTCAATATTTGTTCTTATTCAGTTGACTCAAAAAAACTGCATTTTTCAACAGAGACGGAGAAAAAATAGCAGTGCTTTTTAATTTAATCTTTCTGTTTACTTTTCCCAACATCATAAACAAACAATGGATGGTTAAATGATACATTAATGTAAAATATTTAGAAAAAATTTACAAACTACCCTTGAAAATATCTGTGGTGTTTGGTAGAAACATGATAACTCCATTTTAAAATTTGCCTCATTACCTCCACTTTAAATCGAGCTACAGACGAAACGGATGAACCGATTTTTCTCAAATTTAAAACATAACTTTTCAAAGACTATTTTCATAAATATTCCCAATTTGTTTAGGCTCTAGCACGATTTAAAGAGGACGTAAGAACGCAAATTTAAAAATGGAGTTATCATGTTTCTACCAAACACCACAGATATGTATCCTTATTTACCCTGAGGCCACACGAGCAAGTACTGGCAAGCAAGTTGCAATACATACACATTTGTTTACTAACACAAACAAACCCAAGCAACTTGCTCATCAACTGGCATGCAAGTTTTGAAGCCAGTAGTGAAGCAAGTTGAGAAGCAAGTTGGGAGATATGCAAGTGGAATGCAAGTTGAATGCAAATTACAAATATGACAGGCAGTGTATGTAGCCAACTTGCTTGCAAGTACTTGCTCGTGTGGCCTCAGGGTTAGTTGAAGCGGTGTGTGTTTTATGTTGCTTTGTAATTACGTCTGTCAAAGAGCCTGATTACACGATTCGTGTAAAATTTTGAGATAACTTGAGTTGTTGTTGCGTCAGCTATTATCAGCTGTTTTTTAACAAGGGATTACAACAACACAAAGCTATCCGGATAACTGAGAATAACCATCGGAACGTGCCCAATGAAAAACTGAATGCGAGTCTCGAATGAATCGTTCAGCACCATGCAAGAATAGGTTAATTCGATTTGTAAAGCTATTTGTCCTAGGAAGATTTAACAACATTAATTTCTAATCTTCAAGATTTACAAAATAATGCTTTGTTTCCACCTAAGGTTTATCTCGGTTTAGATTAAATAAATCTTTTTGGTGTTTAGATTAAGAAAAAAGATTTAAAAAAGATTAAATCTGACAACACTTTCAAAAATGCAAATGGCACTTCGATTTTTCTTATGAAGTGCGAAAGAGACAGACCGCCGTATTTATTAAGAAAACTTAAAGGCATCTTAACTTTAAGATGCCTTTAAATCGCTCTTAATGCTATGTTCCCACCAAAACGAAATCCGAGATTTCAGCTAAAAAATGTCGAGATTTCAAATGGGTGGAGCAGTATTTCATGGAGATTTCGTTGAAATCCAGAGTTTTTATTGAGATTTCGTGTAAATTTATATGAAATTTTTTTCCAGCAGTTCAAAATATGAAAAGTTTTCAACCGAAATCTCGGATTTCGTTTTGGTGGGAACATAGTATAAGTGGGAAATTGGTATCTATAATCAATTTTTCACATTTAAGCAACGTTACTTAAATGCATCTCAACTTAAACGCCATCCACCGCGTTTAAAGGTTACTCAAAGTCATCTTAAACATATATTTTGACATTCGAGACGAATTATTTTTATTACAAAAATATAGGTATGTCTATGTATGTATGTATGTAGGTAGAGTTTCCATATTGAATGCTGTAGGTATCTAATTGAAGTTCTAAGATTTGTGATTTCCTTTAGTAAATTATGTTAAAACTAAATTGTTTCATTGATTTATCAACATATTTTCCACCAAAGTGTGAATTAATAAATTAAATAAAAGAATTTCTGGACACAAAAATCAAAGTATTACAATCCAACATGGAGTCATGTTTTATTTCTTTTGCATTGGACTATGCCAATATGCTACAAACAGTTGCTTCTCTTTCTGTCTTATAAGTATGCGCTCGTTTTTGTTTGCAAACTGTCAAAAATAGCTGAAATATACATGTATTTGTGAGTTTTCGCACGTTACAATACATTTCAATCGTTTAGTTAAGTAGCAATAGAAAATTGATTATAGATTAGAATTTAAGAAACGTAATTTAAAGGCAACTTAAATATTTAAGCAAACTTAACTAATTGACCTCTAATGCCATGTTCCCACCAAAACGAAATCCGAGATTTCAGCTAAAAACTTTCAAGATTGCAAATGGGTGGGGCAGAATTTCATGGAGATTTCGTTGAAATCCAGAGTTTTTATTGAGATTTCGTTTAAATTTCTATGAATTTTTTTCCCAGCAGTTCAAAATATCAAAATTTTTCAACCAAAATCTCGGATTTCATTTTGGTGGGAACATAGTATAAGAGCCACCTTAAGAAAATCTAATAAATTCGGCTGAGAATGTTTTATTCGTGTCAAACAATGAAGAACTGAATCGAGTCTCGAATGAATCGTTCAGCACCATGTTAAAATAGTTTAGTTTGATTTGTAAAACTATTTGTCCTAGGAAGATATAATAAGATTAATTTCTAATCTCCAAGATTAACGAAATATATTTGTATGGTAAGTCTTCAAGATTTAAAAAAGATTTGTGGTAAATCTTATTAAATCTCAGATAAACGTTATACAATGTTCCCACCAAAACGAAATCCGAGATTTTGGTTGAAAACTTTTCATATTTTGAACTGCTGGGAAAATTTTTTATAGAAATTTAAACGAAATCTCAATAAAAACTCTGGTTTTCAACTAAATCTCCATGAAATTCTGCTCCACCCATTTGAAATCTCGAAATTTTTTAGCTGCAATCTCGGATTTCGTTTTGATGGGAACATAGCATTAGGTGGAAATGTAGCAATGTAACGAAAGCACGTATGAAAATTTTAAGATTTTTCCAGTTGATCTTTGAAGTTTATGATTTGACAAATGAGTAGAGGCGGAGAATGCGTGTAAAATTTAAATAATGGGATTCGATATTGACTGTCATAATTAGGCTTATATAATGGCCTTTTCGATTGGGGAAAGAGTGACGATGAATCCAAAGCATGCTTTCATTATAGCAAGCACAGACCTCCATCGCAGCTATATCTTCATAGTATGCGATAGATAGTATTCTTGAACGACGCATGCTATTAATCACTTGCTTAGCAAGGAGAACTGCCAAACTTTTAAAAACCGTTTTCACTTTGAATTTTTTAAACGGTCCGTTAGAGCGAACTATATGCTCAAAAATTCTCAGATTCCGTGATATGTGATCAGAGAAGCTTATCTAGGCGGGATGCATTCATATTTTTTTTTTCAAAGCCCTTTTTAATCGCATAGGCCCCAGTTGTGGACTGCAAGACTTTGATTTTTTGAATAGCCTTTAATGAAGCTTTCGACGCCTATACTAATTTTTTTTGATATCACTCACACCCAAAATCTGCTGTAGGCTCTCGGTTTATAATTACTTCCATCAAAACTCTTCAATATACCGAAATAGTATGCTATTACATGCCGACCGAAGAAAATCTGACAATTCTTCTGCTATCTGCTTTTGCTATTGCGATTGCTATGAATTTGTCTCCAGTGGAGTCAGCGTATAAGCTGGGACCTTCGTTCTTCATTCGGTGAACATTAGCTGCGTTTTTTTGTATGTCCATATGGAGTTTGGCGAAAAAAACGACATCGGGACATTTCAACATTTGCCTTGGTCTGCCATTTTGTTCTGAACTATCTTACCAACAAACATTTGACATTTCTATACAAATTATCGATAACACAACGACAATGGTAGTCTGGCAATACCGTTTTATCGGGACAAAAGTTAACTCCAGTTAATTATCTGGACTAAGCTAACTCTATATGGACATAGTTGTTGTTGTATTTAACATGTAAATTGTTTTGCTTTGTTGTCGTTTTTTTCACACAATTTTATTTGGACATGCAAAAAAACACAGCTATTGTTCCACAAACCATAGAGTACCTATATTAGGCGTGTTCAGGAAAATGAGATCTCAGACGGCTCAGTGTCAAAAACTTGGCAAGCCAATCCAATAATTTCTTTCCTCAGTTATTTGACAGCAAAATTTCTGAGGAATCTGTTCACGAGACTGAGATGGCTGAGGGCTCTGAGATCTCATTCCTAAACTTGACAACGAACAACGAGTAAAGCTCATCCAACATTTAAAACCGCTTTGAATTTCTTCGTTTTTCGTGTTCGGTGTTATCATTTACAACTTCGTTGTTCTTTGTACGTAGGACCAAAAACAAACAACGTAAACGGATGATAACAACGAAGGTATAAATCCAGTCAAATACCATCGAGTCGCATTTTATTATCTGATCCGGATCAATTCCTAACACGTGATTACAAAAACAACATGGGACCCTGTCTTTTATCTGGATCTATTTCAATGATCCAAAAATGACTATTGTGAATGTGTCTCAATAGTGCCAAGAAAAGAGGCAACAGACACGCCGAAAATTAACAAACATAAGGCGAAAAGAGACGGGTATATAACTAAGATCCTATCCCCCATATTAATAAACGGAAGATAACAACGTGCTAGCGTTTATACATCTGTTAACTTGTAATTCTTATTAACAAATGTGTAATAGTCTGTGACGTGTGTTTACGTACGGATAACTTTAACTCGCCAAATTCCGCGTATAGTGAACGGATAACTTCTTTACATATACACGCACACGTATGATAACACCGTTTACTACTACCAGTATACACTTCGTAAGGCAGTACATGCATGTGACACATATATTAGAAAATCACCATAATTTGAAGAAATGGTGAATTTGGTGAAGTGATAAATACTGCAAAGATATCATATCTTTTTTAATAAGAAAAGTTATCAAACGGACAAGTTGTCTATCCGTATGCCAGTTAACACGTGTGTTAGGGAGCGGATAGCAGGTTTCTATTAATACTGCTGTATGTGTTTTATTTATCATGATCTGATCCGAATCAGATCATGAGGATAATAAAATGCGGCTAGTGTCTAGATTGGAAAGATTGAGACCGGTCTCACGGTAGTTTCTTGACAAGAGAAGTGAGGGGTCAGAGATCCCAATCTACCACCCCGACTCCACAGGGCATACAGATGCCCAACATCACAACCGCAATCCAATCAACAATCAGCAGATTTTTTCTCGCTGGTGTTATGTCTCCTCCCATACCTACCAGAGGAAATCGTCGTGCGTTGAACTCACTTTGATTGTCAATTCGGTATCATCTTACGGATATTGTTTTTGGGTCAATCAAAGTTCGCGACGGCAGCAATCAAAGAGTTAGCTGCGACGAAATTGAAGGTGGAGATTGACGAAATGATCTCATTAGTAACCTCTAAACTGCTTGAGGTCCACGGTTGCCAAACAACTGAGCTATCAATTTTTAATGATTTGTACCAAAATAAGTTTCATCCTTTTATTTTGGACGCAAACAATATATCATCAGTGCTGAAGAATTCTAAGTATGAAAGAATGGTTCTTAATCCAGCCGCGTTGTTCCAAGTTGTTCAGCTGTTGACCTATCCTCAAAGAGATTCAATCGTTTTAAAGATCACTGTTCCGCTACCTGAAGCCGCCATGTTTTCCTTGTTCAAGGTATACCCAGTTCGAACAAAACTCGATCACCATTGGGACTTGTTTTTGAACGTAAAGACTGAATACATCGCAGAAGCAGACGATCATGCTTTATTTGTCACCATGTCACGTACAGAGTTGATGCAATGTTCCGAGGTCCCGTTCAATTCGTCAATAACGATAAAGGTATGTGAACACCAAAAACCCATACACACCAGTGGAAGCTCCGAGTGCCTAGTAGAGCTGTTGCAACACTCTGCTACCTCACAAATGAACTGCAACTACGTCGCCTCACCAACTACAAGGGATGTAATCACGAAGATGTCAACGAAAAATCAATGGTTTTTCAATATGAGAGAATCAATTGCTCTCAATTTTAATTGCGATAGTGAACTGTATGCTCCAGTGCTCAAAGGATTCGGAATTCTGCACATTCTACATCCTTGTGAAATAAATACAAAGGAATTGCGTATACCAAACGAGCAGGTTTGGAGTTCGAAGCTTAAGATCCATCAACCGAGAGTGAACCATTCGGATCTTATTGAACTGTTAAGGGAAAGATATGCCAATCTTACAGTGAGAACCTTTTCAAAACCACCACCACTATCCTTAGGTAGTCATAGCGATATGATTTCGAGTTTGGAGGAGGGGAAGAAGTCGTTAGAAGATCTACAAGAGGAAGCGAATCAGATCGAAAACAGGAAGCGTGTGAACAGTCAGCGATTGGAAGTCGACGTCCATCGATACTCTCTTGTGTCCATCAGTGTGCTCATAATAGCACTCGTATTGTTCAAATGGTACCTTTCAAGAAGTTCGTTTGCAAGCACCGCCAACATACCAAGTCAAATCACAACAAGTATAACAAACGTTGTCCCAGAAAAATCCGATGCCGTCAAGATAGATGATGCCGTCGAGATGGATGCCTTACCAGATCGTTTAGCTGCAACAAGGAAATCGATACGAGGAGTAACGTTTGCCCGAGTATAAAAAACTTATTTGTCTTATAATGTCTTGAAGTAAGAAAAAGAAAAAACAAAAATAATTAATAAATAAATAATTAAATAAATAATCGTAAAATGAAACCCGATAAAAAATACGTTTATACCATTTAGTATAAAAAAAAACATTTAAAATCAATAAATAAAAAAAAAAAAAAATCTTAAAATTTTACTGACACTTTCATATAAATATAACTTTTCCTTCCAAAATATAAAAAAATATAAAAAACAAAAATAATTAATAAATAAATAATTAAATAAATAATCGTAAAATGAAACCCGATAAAAAATACGTTTATACCATTTAGTATAAAAAAAACATTTAAAATCAATAAATTAAAAAAAAAAAAATCTTAAAATTTTACTGACACTTTCATATAAATATAACTTTTCCTTCCAAAATACACACAAATGTATTGCTTACATAAAAAAAAATATTTTTATATATAAAGAAAAATCATAATACAATGTATTAGAATGAATTAAAAAAAAAAATGTTCTTGCTGATTTATGTAAAAAGTGTAATGCACAAATACAAACAAAATTAAACCTTTTCTTAAATATAATGTTCTTAATAATAACGTTCTTAAATAAAAAAAATAAACAATTGTAATGTAATAAAAAAAAAGTAATTCCTAGAATATAAAATTATATTAGTTACGTATTTTTTAAGAAATTGTTCAATAAAAATAATATAATCTTGTCGATTGTCATACACGCCTTTTAGACACCCGATAACAGTAATAGTTGTTCAACACTATCCCACTGAGTATTAATACATGTCAAAAAAGTGGGAAGAAATCATGTATAATAGCTGCGTTTTTTTGCATGTCCATATGGAGTTTGGCGAAAAAACTACATCGGGACGATTCAACATTTGTTTACCTTTTGCATTGTTCTGCCATTTTGTTTTGAATTATTCTACCAACAAACACTTGACGTTTCTATATAAACTATCGATAACACAACGATAATCGTAGTTAGGCATTATCATTTTTATCGGGACAAAAGTTAACTCCAGTTAATTATCTGGACTTAGCTAACCCGGAGGCCACACGAGCAAGTACTTGCAATCAAGTTGGCTACATACACTGCTTGTCAAATTCGTAATTTGCATTCCACTTGCCTCCCACTTGCTTTCCATTTGCATTCCACTTGCTTGTCTCCCAACTTGCTTCTCAACTTGCTTCACTACTGGCTTCAAAACTTGCATGCCAGTTGATAAGCAAGTGTGGAAGCAAAATATGAAAGTCAGTTACATCACACAAATTTGGCAGTCGTATGAAATTTCTTCCCACTTTATTCTGACATGATTGTTAATACTTTGTGGGATAGTGTTGAGGCACTTTAAAGAGACTTTTTTTATATCCAGCTACCTCGAGATACAACGAAAACCAGAAAAAAACTCACACGCACGTGAAAAGTCAAATCTCATGGCCAAGCTTTGAACAGCATACATGTTTTGTTCAAAAGTTGGTTTTGGGGCCAGTTATAGTGATCATTAAAATGCATCAGTTAAAATTTTCTTTTGCAATATTTAATCCCCCATATTAATAAACGGCGGATAACAACGTGATAGCGTTTATACATCTGTTAACTAGTAATTCTTATTAACAAATGCGTAATAGTCTGTGACGTGTTTTAACGTACGGATAACTTTAACTAGCCAGATTCCACGTATAATGAAGGGATAACTTCTTTACACATACACGCACAAGTGTGATAAGACCGTTTACTACTACCAGTATAGTTGTCTATCCGTGTGGCAGTTAACACGTGTGTTACGGAGGGGATAGCAGGTTTTTATTAATACTGCTGTAAGAGCATTTGAAACATAAAAGAACGACGGCACTGAACTCTCTCTCACATATTATACTACTTTATTCTCTTCCCATGTATATCACTAGTACCTACTACTACTATACATTTAACTTCTTCTTGAGTTGGTTAAGAATTCATTCCTTGATATGATAGTAATGATACATTAGCTGCAAGAACTCGGCAGAAGCACCACGCAAGTCGCAAATAAAATCTAACTTACAAAACATAGTATTAAAATTATATAATTCTGTCTTTTAATTTTTTGGCCGTTAAACATTCAAGTGACATTTGGAAAAAAAATCGTTATGTCATGCATTTTTAAACTGAAAACGCAAGGTGAAATGTTCTTGTACCAAAAAAGTAGTTAAAGGATCTTATTAATTGCTTATATTTAAGATTGTAATAGAATACGTCGGAGGATTACACTGCTATTATTTTGACCGCAACTGAATGTACAGCTATAGAAATATAATTGAGTCAACTAAACCTTATTTTCAATTTTTTTAATAATTTATTTTATTTCACTTTTTAATCTTATTTTGTAAAAAATTTTTAATAATTTAATTTTATTTCACTTTTTAATCTTATATTGCAATGACAAAGGAAGAGATTGATAGCACCAGTTCTGAAAATTTTATTAGGATGTGTATACAATTCCAGAGGTTTTAATTATATTCCATGTCTGTACATAGGTACTTACATTTTTGAAGCAATAACAGGTTTGTTCGATGTCGACACTAGGGCGCACTGACCTTTCTACCCCAGTTTATTTGCACTGTGTTCCATGTGTATTCGGGCTAGCATTAAATTCGCTTTCACACACCCTAGGTTTTTGCTTGGGAAAAAAATCAGAGCTGCAAAATTGAAATCAGCTGTTGGTAAGAGTTGAATTCAAAGGAAAAGTATTTCCTTTGCGAATTTTTATGACGATAAAAATGGTAAATGTGAAATGTTTTACATACTATTTTATTAATTTATAATATTTATATTATAAACGGAAAGGAAAATATATGAAATCTAGGTCTTCGATAAAGATTTTGAAGCTGCACAAAATAGTACCTAACCAAATTAAAATTTTTGTCATACAAATTAGGCACTGATGTAACTTTCTGACATTTAAATGACATTCCCCAGTGCGCTCTGGGGCAGTGCACATCGAACAAACCTAATATAATAGAACCGAGCTTAAGTGTTGTTAGATCGTGGAGAATTATTTTTTCGTGTGGAATTTTAATTCTAGCTAAAGAAATATTTCAAATAGATCCAATTTTACACATAACATGACTCTTCTCATTTCAATGACTGAACCATCATTGGTATGATCATTTAAAAACTAAACATAATTTTTTGTTTAAGGTAAGGCCTATTTGATTTTTGTTTGGTTAGAATTAACAATTTAGTCTCAGACTTTTATTTGTAAATCAAAATAATCATTGATTTTACTTTCAAGAGGTCTCAAAACCAATTATTAAATTTGTCAATGATGAGTTTCAAACGATAGCTTAATTATAATAGCGCCTTAAGTTCTTGTCTTAGTTAT
Organism: Dasysyrphus tricinctus; assembly: GCA_963921185.1. Classification (NCBI taxonomy): domain Eukaryota; kingdom Metazoa; phylum Arthropoda; class Insecta; order Diptera; family Syrphidae; genus Dasysyrphus; species Dasysyrphus tricinctus. The sequence continues at coordinate 182,427,089 of OY992531.1, read as the reverse complement.
ATTTAGCAAAAAAAATCATTTTCGCCCGATCTTCCACACAAAAAAAGACTGAATATTTCAATGATCATTAGGTAAGGTATTAGACTAAGAGCCCACAGCAGATTTTGGGTGTGAGTGATAGCAAAAAGTGAGGTATAGGCGTTGAAAGCTTTTTGTTTGTTTGTTTGTTTAATTTTATTTAGCAACTAGTGAATGTTTGAAATCCCATATACTGAATTGTTCGCTGTCCTCTTGTTGTTCGCACTCGTTGAATTCTTAAGTCTTGGTTGTTTCTTAGGTCATGCCCCGATAGTTCATTGCTGCTTACATTCTCTCGAAGGTAACTCGGACATATTCCAGTTTTGATTTTATATACAAATATCATAGCGCACATAAAAAGTCTTTGATTAATATTGAGCCAATTTAATGACTCAGCCATGAATGATATTGGCGTGTATCTATCACATTTTAAAATAATTCGCGTTGACTTATTTTGAAGCACTTGTAGTCTATTTTTTTTATATTGATGGCACAAAAATAGGATACTGCCACAGTATTCGAAATGTGGTTTCAGTATAACATTGGAGACTTTGACTGCACAATTCATGGATATATTTTGTCTAATTTTAGGCAAACAAATCTTTGGGATTTTTTTTGCAAATATAGTCTATGTGATCTTTTAACGTTAGTTTATTGTCTATTACAAACACCAAGATATTTCATTTTATCAACTATTTATAACTGCACATTATCCACCGCGATTAGAGTCTGTTCATTTAACCTATTGTTAAGCACCATAACTTTCGTTTTTTCAGTATTTAGAATTAACATATTCATCCTAAGCCATATAGCAAGAGCGCTCAGATCTTCATTTGAAAGCTGGCTACATGTTTCTAGATCATGACCCGAAATGTATATTAAACCATCGCGATGCATCGTCGGAAAAGAGTTTGATTTGAGAATTTTTTATAACTTTCACTATATCGTTAATATATATTTGAAAGAGAGGTACGCTAAGATTTTAGATTTAATTCTTTATTTAGCTTCAGCTAAGGATTGCTCTTTGGGGTAAACCGACATCTATGGAAACCGATGCAGACACATACAGTGGTATTTATAAACTCATTCCAAGCAATGTCTAACTTTAGACACCTGTGGTCCGTTCCTTTTCTCTAAAATGTTAACAATCGTTAACAATTGTTAACACTGATCGTTCCTAAATTCTCAAATTGTAACATCGTGTAACATTATGACGTCATAAAATCGTTCCTAAACTCAATGTTGAAGTGTCAGAATGTTACACTTTGTAACAATTTCCAACTCATCTCCTCGACATGAATTGAAAGTGTTGATTTGTCAAAAGCGGCTGAAACTGCAATTTTTTATTTTGTGATTATCTTTTGTTTACTTTTCGTTGTTTGGATTTAGAATTGTTAGAATTTTTGCAAATATGTGTTTTCAATTTAATTAATTTTATTGTTGTTTTTGAGTTTTGAATTGTTTTATGATAAATTTACTTTTTTTCGACATTGCATTTTATCAATTCCGTGATTTTTGTTAAAGAAATTTGTGCTCATAGTTTAGTTTAAGTTAATAGAAATTTAATTTAGAAATTATGTTTATTTATTTTCAATGAATTTTATGCAATAAATAGTTTTTTCTTGATTATTCATTCTAAATGCATTTCGATTTTTTTTTTCCAACCTTGCCGTTTGGCAGATCAACAATATTTTCAACATTGATCGTTCCTAAATGAAATGTTACAAAGTGTAACATTCTTAACAATGACATTCCAACATTTTTTTTTGACACATCAACAATTGTTAACATTTTTAGAGAAAAGGAACGGACCACTGTCCAACTCCAAAATGTTATTTATAAACATTTAGCACGGATTGGCTAACTTAGCCACTGAAATTGGTTATCCAAATCTTATTTCAAAGAAGACACGTTTAATGAATAAGGTAGACAAATATTTCTGGTTTTCTAATTGTCTAGTTTTGAAATGAATGAAAAGCTAGTTGAACGTGTCCCAAAGCGTACTAAAATTCATTAATTCATTCAAAAATGAATAAATACAGGCATGTCACTGAATAAATGAGGTCACATTTGGGTAATCGTTGGATTGCGTTTATAAATAACAAGTTGCCTAAACCATTTGGGCATTGACTAGCTGGACAGCTGCCCAAGCGTGTTCTAAGAAAATCTAATAAATACAACTGATATTCGTTAACTTTCGTGCATTGCGATCGGTTTGTTAATAAGGACTTAAACCAGTTTAATTCCGTTGATTTTATACCATATTTGCTTTATTTATCAAAAAGGATACTATGATAACGGTTTCGAAAGCTCATTTTAGATCTATAAAGTCTGCTACGATTATTTTCATTTCTTGTTTCCAGTCACTGATTAACACATGTTTCACACGAATGGTTTGCTCTGAATCCAGGTTGGTAGGTTGAAATAATGTTTTGATTCTCGATATGTTCTAGAACTTGTATATGCACTACTTTTTCTAATTTTTTTTCATAGGTTGATAACATATTTATAGGACGATACTCTTTACAGTTTTGGCATTATACACTTTTTTAATTGGTACAACCAATGATTGTTTCCACGAATGATTATGAACCACTAAGTGTTCGATTACTGGGGACATGACCCTATAATGAACGGATAACTTCTTAACACATTCACGCACGCGTATGATAGCACCGTTTACTCACTGATCTCTATATATAACTGGATAGCGTATCCATACAAAAAAGTTGACTCCATTTGAAGAACTGTTATAAGTGACGTTGCCTATTTTTTTTTTGTTATACTGTATGAAAGTATAACATAAAAAGTGAAAACTGACATCTTCAAACGTCAAAAAGTGAAAAAACAAAAAGGTTTAACTTTTCCGAGTTTAAAATTAATATTCAAGAGAATTCTAAAACTTTATTAAAAATGCGAACTAAAAATGATCCATCTCATGTGGTAAACTTTTCCGAACAAATTTATGGCTTTTTACAAATTCATTCTTAAAGGACACACGAATTACGTCAACGATGTGGCCTGGGAGCATGACGAAGAGTTCCTTGCCTCCGTTAGTGACGATCATTCGTGTAAGATTTGGAGCTCAGCTCACAGCTTTGAAACTGTTACAACCTTCTGCCTGTCTTAGGCTGGTATGTCAGTGCGCTGGCATCCAGACATCCAGACGAACCTGGCAAGGTGTTGGTGGCTGAAAAGAAAGGAATAATACATTTGTACAACTTCCGCTCTCAACAAGACATAATGTCCTTGGAGTCACCGAATGTTCCTCTAATGGGTGCTGACTGGTCGTTACACAATCGTTTGTTTATGACGGCATTGGCTGGGGGAGATTTCATCACCTGGGACCTTCGTAGGACATGGTTAGTCTATCTTATTTTTGTTCTAGATATCGTTAGATGCTAAGCAATGTTTTATTTCATTTTAGTGGACCAGCTGATATTAAACAAATCACGAATACGGAGGACGTACTGTGAGATTTTTGCCCAACAGTGAAGTTGTCTATGCCAGTATTGGTCGACCCGACATAACTCTAAAGGTATACATAGCTAAATCAACTGTTCCACTTATTGAATCGTCCCTTAAATTATATGGTGGAATGTCGATGTCAAGAATTAAATAAGTTTTTGCTGAGAAAATGTGTTTTTATTTAAGAGAATGTGGAGACTTCTAAGATCCCAGAAATATAAAAAAATGTTTTATTGTTAAGTTTTTCATTGATCTAATAATGTATTAATAAAATTCTATTCTGTAACATATCTAATTGTGGTTTTTTTTTTAATTTTCTTGGCTTATGTTTTAGGGCTGCTGAATCCTTGATATTGATAGATAAACCAAGCTCCCATTTCCAAACTATTTGCTTTATTTGAATGATTGGAACGCATTTAAGTCTCTTTTTAAGTATTCTAACTAGAATCAAAAACCATTTTCAATTCGAAAAAGGATTTCAAAAAATTTGCATATAAAAGTAGTATCATCATTTTTCCACCTTCAAAAAACTCATGAAATGTGTTTTGTATGCAAATTTTTCGAAATATAAGTTTGAATTGAAAATGGTTTTAAAAACCATTTAAAGGACTTAAATTCAAACTCAGAAACGTTCCAATCATCCAAAAGGACCAAATATTTTGGAAATGAGAGCTTGGTCTATCCATCAATTTCAAGAAATTTCTAAAAATTCGTAGAAATTTCTTGATATTGGTAGAAAGACCAAGCTCCCATTTCCAAACTATTTGCTTTATTTGAATGATTGGAACGCATTTAAGTCTCTTTTTAAGTATTCTAACTAGAATCGGAAACCATTTTCAATTCGAAAAAGGATTTCAAAAAATTTGCATATAAAAGTAGTATCATCATTTTTCCACCTTCAAAAAACTCATGAAATGTGTTTTGTATGCAAATTTTTCGAAATATAAGTTTGAATTGAAAATGGTTTTAAAAACCATTTAAATGACTTAAATTCAAACTCAGAAACGTTCCAATCATCCAAAAGGACCAAATATTTTGGAAATGAGAGCTTGGTCTATCCATCAATTTCAAGAAATTTCTAAAAATTCGTAGAAATTTCTTGATATTGGTAGAAAGACCAAGCTCCCATTTCCAAACTATTTGCTTTATTTGAAAGATTGGAACGCATTTAAGTCTCCTTTTAAGTATTCTAACTAGAATCGAAAACCATTTTCAATTCGAAAAAGGATTTCAAAAAATTTGCATATAAAAGTAGTATCATCATTTTTCCACCTTCAAAAAACTCATGAAATGTGTTTTGTATGCAAATTTTTCGAAATATAAGTTTGAATTGAAAATGGTTTTTAAAACCATTTAAAGGACTTAAATTCAAACTCAGAAACGTTCCAATCATCCAAAAGGACCAAATATTTTGGAAATGAGAGCTTGGTCTATCCATCAATATCAAGAAATTTCTACGAATTTTTAGAAATTTCTTGAAATTGATGGATAGACCAAGCTCTCATTTCCAAAATATTTGGTCCTTTTGGATGATTGGAACGTTTCTGAGTTTGAATTTAAGTCCTTTAAATGGTTTTTAAAACCATTTTCAATTCAAACTTATATTTCGAAAAATTTGCATACAAAACACATTTCATGAGTTTTTTGAAGGTGGAAAAATGATGATACTACTTTTATATGCAAATTTTTTGAAATCCTTTTTCGAATTGAAAATGGTTTTCGATTCTAGTTAGAATACTTAAAAGGAGACTTAAATGCGTTCCAATCTTTCAAATAAAGCAAATAGTTTGGAAATGGGAGCTTGGTCTTTCTACCAATATCAAGAAATTTCTACGAATTTTTAGAAATTTCTTGAAATTGATGGATAGACCAAGCTCTCATTTCCAAAATATTTGGTCCTTTTGGATGATTGGAACGTTTCTGAGTTTGAATTTAAGTCCTTTAAATGGTTTTTAAAACCATTTTCAATTCAAACTTATATTTCGAAAAATTTGCATACAAAACACATTTCATGAGTTTTTTGAAGGTGGAAAAATGATGATACTACTTTTATATGCAAATTTTTTGAAATCCTTTTTCGAATTGAAAATGGTTTTTGATTCTAGTTAGAATACTTAAAAAGAGACTTAAATGCGTTCCAATCATTCAAATAAAGCAAATAGTTTGGAAATGGGAGCTTGGTTTATCTATCAATATCAAGGATTCAGCAGCCCTAAAACATAAGCCAAGAAAATTAAAAAAAAAACCACAATTAGATATGTTACAGAATAGAATTTTATTAATACATTATTAGATCAATGAAAAACTTAACAATAAAACATTTTTTTATATTTCTGGGATCTTAGAAGTCTCCACATTCTCTTAAATAAAAACACATTTTCTCAGCAAAAACTTATTTAATTCTTGACATCGACATTCCACCATATAATTTAAGGGACGATTCAATAAGTGGAACAGTTGATTTAGCTATGTATACCTTTAGAGTTATGTCGGGTCGACCAATACTGGCATAGACAACTTCACTGTTGGGCAAAAATCTCACAGTGCGTCCTCCGTATTCGTGATTTGTTTAATATCAGCTGGTCCACTAAAATGAAAAAACATTGCTTAGCATCTAACGATATCTAGAACAAAAATAAGATAGACTAACCATGTCCTACGAAGGTCCCAGGTGATGACATCTCCCCCAGCCAAACGACAGTCTGAGCTCCTTGGCGAATGTTCTCTCGCAAACACCCTACATACGACTCAATGCGGCCATTTTGCAGGGCAAACTGGACGTTGATACCCATGGTGTTAGCATTCATCTCCATAAGATCCAATAAGCTCTTAGCAACGCAGTTGTCGCTTGGGCAGTAAATCACCAGCCAGTTCCGTAGATTGTTGGTGGCATTTGTCGGCCTGTACCCCGGTCGAAATTTTTTTCCTGGCGAAGAAATGTATGTTTCTCCTCAAACTGACCACTACTTCCCGGGGCGCGTTAGACATCTGCAAACCACACTTCTCGAGAATTTGAAGAGCTACACAGGAGTTTCGTTCACATTCCGACAGAACTTAAAAAAAATAAACAAAATATTCTGTTTTTGTACAAATAAAAATCTCACTTCAAATTACTTTTTTTTTGTGCTCAGCAGACGTCAAAAAGTGAGAATGCCTAACAAATGTCATCTTCAATTGGAGTCAAAAAAACTGTTATACTTTCTATGTAATACACTATCCAGTTATATATAGATATCAGTGCGTTTACTACTACCCGTATACACTTCGTAAGGCAGTGCATGCATGTGACACATGTATTAGAAAATCACCATAATTTCATGAAGTGGTGAATTTGGTGAAGTGATAAATACTGGAAAGATATCATATCTTTTTTAATAAAAAAAAGTTATCAAGCGGACAAGTTGTCTATCCGTGTGCCAGTTAACTGGCTGAACAGAATACAAGACGCAACTGGAATAGATGTCAAAAAAGCTGCAGTAGATGTCAAAAATGCTGCAGTAAAAGTTAAAATTTGTTCAACTCTTGCAGCTCCGGCTGCAGTATTTTTGACATCTATTCCAGCTCCGTTTTGCATTCTGTTCAGCCAGTAACACGTGTGTTAGGGAGCGGATACCAATTTTTTATTAATACTGCTGAATATGTTTAAATGCTTTTTGAAACAAAAAAAATATGCAAATCGATGACGAATGTAATAAAATTATTTTGTTTTAAAAAAAAACTTGATTCGGAATTTTATTTTTTGAGAAAAACCATTTATTTTATTTTACTGACGAAAACTCATTTTATGTATCAGCTGATTTTCATGTCACTCAAAATGAAACAATATTCGTTCCGCCTGTTTGTGTTCCAATTTTTTACTGTTTCAGTACATACGAAAAAAAATTACTGATGCATTGACATCCAGTAAAAATAGAAAGAAGAAGAAGGCATTAGTTTTACTGACACAATTCTACTGTTCGCTATAAACACCCATCAGGAAAAAAATCCGAATTCCTTTCGTTTCAACTTTTTACTGATGTGTTTTACTGATCGCTATAACCGGCCCCTTTCTTCGACATGTCGTCGACAAGACATGGATTTTTCTGGCTCCATTGGATTTTTATTAGACATGGTTTATAGTCTTGGCATCGTTCATGGCAGGTGGAGCCCACAGTACACATATTGAGCCTGATTACACGATTCGTTTTTTCGGACGTTACGTGTTTTGTCTTTTTGACACATTGGGTGAGGGGTGTAGAAACGTAGGGGGAACGGAAAGACGAAAGCACGTATGAAAATTTCAAGACTTTTTCTGGTTGAACTTTGACGTTTATGATTTGACAAACGAGTAGAGGCGGGGGATGCTTAAAAAATGTAACATGCTGGCTCCACCTGCCATGAACGATGCTAAGACTATGAACATGTCCAATAAAAACCCAATGGAGCCAGAAAAATCCATGTCTTGTCGACGACATGTCGAAGAAAACCAATTTTTGAACAAGACATGTACGCTGTTCAAAGCTTGCCATGAGATTTGACGTTTCACGTGCATGTGAGTTTTTTTCTGGTTTTCCTTGTATCTAGAGGTAGCTGGATATTAAAAAAAGTCTTTCTACTGTTTTCTGGAGTCTAAAGGGCGTGTATTATTGCAAAAGATCGAAGTAGTGGTGAGAGGGAAATGAAACGACATGATATGAATTGCCCAGCGAGAAAAAATCTGCTGATTGTTGATTGGATTGTGGTTGTGATGTTGGGCATCTGTATGCCCTGTGGAGTCGGGGTGTAAATAGTGAGATTTAAAATTGTTTTTCTTAATTAAATAGCTATAAATTTGAACAAGAAGTGATGTAAAAGCATTTTTAATTATTATTACTGCCTATTTTTCAATAAATGAACCTTACATTTTCTGAACGTCAAAATAACGAATGGATTTTTTTCGTTGTGTGTAATCACGAAGGTACGTACCTGTCAAAAAAACGAAAAACGAAACGTCTGAAAAAACGAATCGTGTAATCGGGCTCATTAACCCCGAGGCCACACGAGCAAGTACTTGCAAGCAAGTTGGCTACATACACTGCCTGTCATATTCGTAATTTACATTCCACTTGCCTCCCACTTGCTTTCCACTTGCATTCGACTTGCTTGTCTCCCAACTTGCTTCTCAACTTGCTTCACTACTGGCTTCAAAACTTGCATGCCAGTTGATAAGCAAGTTGCTTGGGTTTGGTTGTGTTAGTAAACAAATGTGTATGTATTGCAACTTGCTTGCAAGTACTTGCTCGTGTGGCCTCGGGGTAAAGGTAATATATTGCGCATGTTTTCAAAAATCGATTGTCAGATACTGAACAAAAAAAACAAATTAATTCTCAGAGACCTTGTCAAATTGACAATGGGTACATTCAATGCCTCAATTTCAGTACTGAATCTTCAGATTTCTGAATTCTGGCCAATCAGAGGCTTCGAAAATTGATAAAACTGAAAATCTAATGGCCCTATTCTCCCCATCATCACTGATACCTCACAAGAAGTGGTACACTGATTTTGTGACTTTTTCGTATTCTCCCCCTAAAGTCACAACTTGTGAGAGTCATAAAAACAACCGAAATTGTGATCTCCTCCAGAGCAGGTCACAACTCACAATTTAATTGAGTTTCTACAAATCATTGAATTACATTCTTTCTACGGAGGCGTTATGTTCTCTGTGCGAAAGAGAACAAAATGTATGTATTCTTTCATTTCTAAGCGAAAGAATAGGACAAAGGCACGATATTCTTTTACTTTGTATTTATGAGACGGAAAAACTGAATACATATTGTGGGTGTGTTGGTCTAATTCGTTGCGATTCCTTGTAGAGTTGTTTATGTGTGCGCTCATCGGTCAAGAAGCTACCAACAAAATGCCGTGGTGAGTTTCGTTGTGAGTTTTCTTGTGACTATTACGGGGAGAATACCAAAATGTTATCGAATCACAACAATCCTCACAAGGAGTAGTCACAAGAGCTTGTGACTTGTGATTCCTCACAAGGGGGAGAATCGGGCTATAAATGTAAAATTTGGAAAGTGTTGAACATGTCACAGTACACACACAATAGGTGTGTTCCTTGCCGACTTTCAAACAGTTTGAAACCGCCAGATTTACTGGCTGAACCACTGATCTCTATATATAACTGGATAGCGTCACTGATCTCTATATATAACTGGATAGCGTATCCATACAAAAAAGTTGACTCCATTTGAAGAACTGTTATAAGTGGCGCTGCCTATTTTTTTTTGTTATACTGTATGAAAGTATAACATAAAAAGTGAAAACTGACATCTTTAAACGTCAAAAAGTGAAAAAACAAAAAGGTTTAACTTTTCCGAGTTTAAAATTAATATTCAAGAGAATTCTAAGACTTTATTAAAAATGCGAACTAAAACTGATCCATCTCATGTGGTAAACTTTTCCGAACAAATTTATGGCTTTTTACAAATTCATTCTTAACTGGCTGAACAGAATGCAAAACGGAGCTGGAATAGATGTCAAAAATGCTGCAGCCGGAGCTGCAAGAGTTGAACAATTTTTAACTTTTACTGCAGCATTTTTGACATCTACTGCAGCTTTTTTGACATCTATTCCAGTTGCGTCTTGCATTCTGTTCAGCCAGTAAAGGACACACGAATTACGTCAACGATGTGGCCTGGGAGCATGACGAAGAGTTCCTTGCCTCCGTTAGTGACGATCATTCGTGTAAGATTTGGAGTTCAGCTCACAGCTTTGAAACTGTTACAACCTTCTGCCTGTCTTAGGCTGGTATGTCAGTGCGCTGGCATCCAGACATCCAGACGAACCTGGCAAGGTGTTTGTGGCCGAAAAGAAAGGAATAATACATTTGTACAACGTCCGCTCTCAACAAGACATAATGTCCTTGGAGTCACCGAATGTTCCTCTAATGGGTGCTGACTGGTCGTTACACAATCGTTTGTTTATGACGGCATTGGCTGGGGGAGATTTCATCACCTGGGACCTTCGTAGGACATGGTTAGTCTATCTTATTTTTGTTCTAGATATCGTTAGATGCTAAGCAATGTTTTATTTCATTTTAGTGGACCAGTTGATACGGAGGACGTACTGTGAGATTTTTGCCCAACAGTGAAGTTGTCTATACCAGTATTGGTCGACCCGACATATAACTCTAAAGGTATACATAGCTAAATCAACTGTTCCACTTATTGAATCGTCCCTTAAATTATATGGTGGAATGTCGATGTCAAGAATTAAATAAGTTTTTGCTGAGAAAATGTGTTTTTATTTACGAGAATGTGGAGACTTCTAAGATCCCAGAAATATAAAAAAATGTTTTATTGTTAAGTTTTTCATTGATCTAATAATGTATTAATAAAATTCTATTTTGTAACATATCTAACTGTGTTTTTTTTTTTTATTTTCTTGGCTTATGTTTTAGGGCTGCTGAATCCTCGATATTGATAGATAGACCAAGCTCCCATTTCCAAACTATTTGCTTTATTTTAATGATTGGAACGCATTTAAGTCTCTTTTTAAGTATTCAAAATAACAAAATATTTTATTTTGTTTCGACAATAAAAATCTTACGTCAAATTCCTTTTTTTTTTGTGATCAGCAGACGTCAAAAAGTGAGAATGCCTAGCAAATGTCATCTTCAATTGGAGTCAAAAACACTGTTATACTTTCGATGGAATACACTATCCAGTTATATATAGAGATCAGTGGGCTGAACAGAATGGAGACGGAGCTGCAACTGGAATAGCTGTCAAAATGTTGAATAACCACAAATTCAATGATGCGAACAGAACACGACGCAACTGCAGACGGAGCTGCAGACGCAACTGGACAAGTTGGCCAACTTTTAACTTTTGCTTGCAGCTTTTTTGACGTTTTGAAATTGTGAGCAAAGCAGAGTGTTTACATGTAGGTTAAAGTAATTTTTAAACTCTTTTCAATGTCTCATAAAGACGTAAAGCAATTTTAGCTTCTTTTTTATCATTATTAATTTTTATTTTTGTTTTCATTTTTATTTTCGATACTAAAATGTCAGAAAGCTGTACAGCTGCATTGTGGGCGCGTAAAAAAATCACGTACGACACTTTTTGACAGCTATTCCAGTTGCAGCTGCAGCTCCAGTTGCAGCACTCTATTCTGTTCAGCCAGTTAGTCCGAAGTCGTTCCACACTTGAAAAATTGTACTGGTCCGCACCAAATCTGGCGGTCTGAAACTGTTTGAAACTGTTTGGGACTAAACCAAGGAACAGGGTTAATAACTGACAGGGGTCTCTGAGATTTTGACATATGCGCGAACTTGAACGAAAATGAAAACTCGGAATATATTACCTTTAATATGTGTACTGTGGGTGGAGCCAGCATGAAAACACCGTCATAGAGCCTGATTACACGATTCGTTTTTTCGGACGTTACGTGTTTTGTCTTTTTGACACATTGGGTGAGGGGTGTAGAAACGTAGGGGGAACGGAAAGACGAAAGCACGTATGAAAATTTCAAGACTTTTTCTGGTTGAACTTTGACGTTTATGATTTGACAAACGAGTAGAGGCGGGGGATGCTTAAAAAATTTAAATAGTGAGATTAAAAATTGTTTTTCATAATTAAATAGCTATAAATTTGAACAAGAAGTGATTTACAAATATTTTTGATTATTATTAGAGCCTGATTAGACGATTCGTTTTTTCGTTCGTTTCGTTTTTCGTCTTTTTGACAGGTACGTACCTTCGTGATTACACACAACGAAAAAAATCCATTCGTGATTTTGACGTTCAAAAAATTTGAGGTTTATTTATTGAAAAATAGGCAGTAATAATAATCAAAAATATTTGTAGATCACTTCTTGTTCAAACTTATAGCTATTTAATTATGAAAAACAATTTTTAATCTCACTATTTAAATTTTTTAAGCATCCCCCGCCTCTACTCGTTTGTCAAATCATAAACGTCAAAGTTCAACCAGAAAAAGTCTTGAAATTTTCATACGTGCTTTCGTCTTTCCGTTCCCCCTACGTTTCTACACCCCTCACCCAATGTGTCAAAAAGACGAAACACGTAACGTCCGAAAAAACGAATCGTGTAATCAGGCTCTTACTGCCTATTTTTCAATAAATAAACCTCAAATTTTTTGAACGTCAAAATCACGAATGGATTTTTTTCGTTGTGTGTAATCACGAAGGTACGTACCTGTCAATAAGACGAAAAACGAAACGAACGAAAAAACGAATCGTCTAATCTGGCTCATACTCGGTTAAGCATGGATCCAAAAACGACTGATGAAGTAAATTTTCTCGCTAGCTGTTGTTGCTACTGTCATCAGTAGTAGTCAAAACTAAAAACCGATTGTATGATTCAGGCACATCGGCTTTTGGAGTCTTTTGTTTTTGGAATTGTTTTATATGAAATAATATTGTAATAGTAAGAAACTACAATGAATGCACCGCCAACATTTGAATCTTTTCTTCTTTACGAAGGCGAAAAAAAGTAAGTTCAATTCCCATGTATATATACCGGATAATAACTAATAGTATTTTGTTTTCTAGAATCGTGAAAGAATTGGATACCAAAGTAACAAATGCAGCTATATTCACAGTCAATAAAGAAGACCATACTCTCGGAAACATGATCAGGAAGTAAAAATTGTAATTTGATTATCATATAAGATTCTTGCATTAAATTCAATGATGTTTGTAGTCAACTGCTGAAGGACCCCAATGTTCTTTTTGCTGGATACAAAGTACCTCACCCACTGGAACACAAATTCGTTATTAGAATACAGACAACTCCTGATTATTCACCTCAAGAAGCCTTTATGAACGCAATCACTGACCTTCTGGCAGAGTTGTCGCTATTTGAAGAACGTTTCAAGGTACGTTAATGATTGTTGATTTGGGCTAGCTATAATTTTCAAGGAAGATATTTTATTTAATCAATTTTTATAATCGAAACGTAGCCGATCCAAAAGTAAAAATAATAGTCTAAGAGCCGTGGTGACGACGAGATGTTGAAAATAGCGGCTTTCTAATTTTTGTGTCAGGGTATTAACCATTTCAATAAGGAAATCATTGAAAATTTTGATAATTGATTTTGAGATCGTTAGAAAGCGAAATCAGTGATGATATTTATGTCGAAATAAAGGTACTATCTTGATTTTTATTTTTCGTCAAAAAAAAATCATTTTGGCCCAGCCTTTCACATAAAAGAGTTTTATTATTTCAAGGATTAAACTGATTGATCAAAATAATAAATGATTTAAGCCTCAAAATTGAAGGACAAAATTTTCAATGATGACTAGGTATAACTGGCACCTAAAACTGGTTTAAGTTTTTGTATAAACCGGTGCAATAATTTAATTACTCGGAACTTTAACCCACTTAAATTCTTCGTTTTTAAAAGAGTCATAGCCTTTTCACACCGATTCAAAATCTAGATTTCAAGCCAAAAGCCTAAAATCTCATCAAAATCAACTAGATTTTCCATACATTTTTAGATTTCGTTACCTCCCAACCATTGTTCCATTGGATAAAGACTTAAGTAAAAGTAATTTTTATCTCGAGAGTGTGTAGCAGAGGGGCTTGGATCCTGATAATAGATTTTCAAAAATATTACTTAAAGTTCAAGAGAGCTTATTATAGAACAACCTATCTGAGGACGTTGAAGAATAATAAATCTCAAATATAAGTAAGCTACGCAGTGAGCGAGATCTACTAAAACCACTTTCTAAACCAAATATTTAGGAACAAACTGAAAATGTTAGCAGACAGTTCGATAATTGGTGTGTCTATAGTTGATACTCAATTTAGTATTGATTTTGTCAATTTTTTTACATTTTTAAGCATCCATCGATAAATATGTATTTGGTAAATTTTGAGATTTTTTTGATGGTCCGTTCAAAAATCGTTCTTTTTTGGTTGTTTGCTCATAACTTCTTAAATAATGTGCAAAATCAAACCGATATATCCGCGGTCGTAAAGAACCAGGTAGCTCAAACTTAAAAAAAAAAATAGAAGGTCGTGGTCTAGGTTTAATATCATTTAACAAATCAAAACAAGTGTTCATCATGTATTGTCAAATATTTTTGGAAATTGTTAGATAATGAAACGAAATAAAAATTCACTTCAGGTATCTCGACCTACCTGGCTCTTCACGACCGCCATGGATATGTAGGGACTACATACATACATTGAAAGTTATGCATTCGTAAGAAAATGAACTCGAGATTTTGATCAAACTTGTCATTACGATCATAGGTAAGACGAGAAAAGTGGGTCTCAAAATTCGCTTGTCTTTTCGGCTACAGCCTTAACGGCTGGATCGATTTTCTTATTTTTTAGATTTTTAAAAAATATTCAATTTTGTTTTTTGAAAATCAAATACCCTATATTCATATTTTGAAAACTATATGGTCGATTTTTTTTGAAACTCGTTATTTAAGGGTACTTTTTTCATCTCAAACTATTTAAGCAGTTAATTTAATTATCGTATTTCAGACTTTTAAACATTTTCCCCACATAATTTCCATGTCTATTTAATTTTTTTTTAAACCCTCAACCTCTTGAACATTATAGACTGAGAGCTAACGACATTAAAACGTTTTTAAATGTACTTTTAAAAAAAGAATATAGAAAAGTTATTCAAGTTGTTTTTTATATGTGATTTACAAATTTGTAATCCTTTTTTATTAAGTGAGTAACTACATATTTTGATTTTCTTGGAAATATTTGTATTTCAAATTTTTGTCAATTTAACAACTTTCAATCCCGAAAAGATATTGGTATTTTACTAATTATTTTTTTTTTAATTTTTGAAAATAAGCACCATTTATTGCTATATGTAGGTACTATAATCTTTTTTCAATTCTGGGGATATTCTGATTGGTACGATCAGTACAAATTCTAAATAGAATTAAAAATTAATGAATTTTTGTCCAAAACAATAAATTTAATCGTAAGCTTTAATTTGGTAGGCTTGGAGGTTGAATACTGGCCTTTTTTTGTTACGATTTTTACAACCTAATGCAAATTTTGATTATTGTGATTAAAATACCTCACAATATAAGTCAGTCAGCTCCCTCTAAGTCGAATTTCCCTCTAACTCGAAGTTTTTCGCCCTAATTTGTATTCCCCTCAAATTTGAAACCATATAATATTTCTCCCTAACTCGAATTTTTGCAAAACTCTAACACGAACTGATTTTGATATTCCGTGAAAATTCGACTTAGAGGGAGTCGACTGTACATTGGTCTTATGCGTAGGTACCTTCCTAATAATCACGAAAGTTCCTTAGTTTTGATGTGTGGCCTTATTTGAATTTGTTAACATATATTTTTTTATCCAAAGCTAATTACAAATTGTTTTGTCTTTTAGGAAGCAATAAAGGAGAAAAAAGAAGGGGGCGATTAGATCTATAAAAATATCTTCTTCAAAGCCAAGTCTATATAATCATTCGTTTTTAAATAAAAGCTATAAAAGAAACTCTTACTGTGTAAAAAAAAAACTATTGATAGAATTAAAATCTTCAATTTGATATGAAATAAAACTAAAACTTTGATTACAAATGTTATATTATTTTATTTAGCCATCGCTTGCTTCTAGTAACTGCATTGTTTTATCCAATAAAGTTAGCTACTACCAAATGCAGGACAACATGGGCAAATATGAAATCAACAAATCCTCTTTCCGGTGAGATTTTGCAGAATATAGTTTTATTTTCTGGATTAGCTTGAAGCCGCAGGCACACACCCAATATAAAGCAGCTAACACTCGAAATGAATCCAGACAGGAATGAGTTGAAAGGGAAGGTTCCAACCAAACAGCAATAGGCAAATTGAATTACGCCGGTAAAAAAAATGTAAACGAGGTAGGCATCGATCATTTTAAGTTTTTTCGAAGTGTGGTTTACATAATCGCTATAAAATTTTTCAAGTACGTTCTTGATTTCGAGCATTTTAAGATTATATTCAATAAAAACTTTATTTTTGAAAATGGAAATAAAACCAAAGGACTTTAAAGATTTGACTTTTGATAAATGAGTTAAATCTGTCAAGTTAACCACGTCATTAATTGATTACTTCACACTACATAAGAAACTTTCCCATGGTTTCCAACTGGAAAGCGAATATTTCCCTGATACGTTTCCGCCCAGTTAATCCGCAGTTACATGACACGATTTTTTCAATGACCATCTTTCTGTTTTTAATGTAATATTAGGGGGTTCACATGTGGTTTGTTTGGAATCTTTCCAAAAAAAATATGTATTATCTGTCAAATTTTGAAAAGAGGGGACAATTCTATCAGAGTTGGGGAAATTGAAAAAAGTTAACAAACGCATTCCTATGTTTATTCGCTATGTTATCTAGTTATCCCAAAAATTTTGAGATAACTTGTGTTGTTGCGTCATCAGCTGGTTTTTAACATGGGATTTCAACAACACAAAGTTATCCGGATAACTGAGAAATAACATCGGAACGTGCCCATTGAATCATGAACTGCATTAGTCCCCTTTCACACGAAGAAACAAGTTGCTGGAGATTTTTTTGACGTTTTCTTTTAATCTCCTTAAAAATCTCTTGTACCTTTCATACGAGGAAACAAATCTCCAGGCAATTTTTGAAATTTCCTTTTAAAGTCTATTGGTTGAACACACCTAAACCTAGATGTGAAAGGAAATGTCAAAAAATCTCCTCAAATCCTCGACCGGGGAGATTCTGTTCGCCCCTCTTTCCTCCTGCCCTTCTCACCCATGAACTAAAAGTTGCTGGCAACTCAGTTTCCTCGTGTGAAAGGGCACTTACTTTTTGTTAGAAATGTCATTTTTGTGTTTAAACGGCGTTGCCACTTTGCCATGATTTCAATAGATCTAATGCACTTTTTTCGTAAAAGAAATCTACTGCTATTGGATCGAGTCTACTACACTTTTATTTTTCGGAAAGTAAAACACCATTCATCAAAACTCAGTCCCCTAATTTTTCAATTTTATTCTTACGGCTTCCTGCTTGCTTTCATAATAATTGTGACAGTATCTTTGTATATAAAATCTATAGTACTATCATGGGTGACGAACGACTGGCACGAACCAAGTGACGGCTTATGAAATTACTGGTGCTGAGCCTAACTAAGTGTGTACAGCTGAATTATAAACTTAAGAATATGGCAAATGAAGAATAAAGTGTAATAATAAAATAATGAGAGAGCTGTACACTTTTTTATAAGAGTTGGAGGGAGGCAAGAAATCAAGCAATTTTGTTTTTTTCAAAGGTATTGGTTTTGTCAATGAATAATAGGCTGAGAGTTGGGTGCGTATGCGTATTTGGCTCTGATGTGAGCTGAAATGAAAGTATGATTGTTTTTCTTTCTATCGTTGGGAAAGAAAAAATTTGTATTTGGAAACAAACAACAAAATATATGCTTGCAAGTTATATTGTAAGATTGTATTTGTAACCATGGTTACTTTAAATCTTTTTATTTGTTTATTTTACTTTTGTGTTTTCTTTCGTGTTTTGTTTTTATTAGATTTCAGTCGTAAAAATGCTTTGGTGGGGGTAGGTTGCTGCTGTTAGGTGTAATTTTCGTTGTCATTTAGTGTGTATATTTTTGGGTTGTTTTGTTTACTTTCGTTTTTTTTTATTTCTGTTGGTTGTTGTTGGAATATGGTAAGCACGTAGGTGGTTGTCATTGACGGCTGCTGTTGCTCATGCTCGACTGCTGCTGCTGCCGCTCAGCATACGATCGGAATATTTTTGTGCTGGGGTAGGTAAAAAAACGAATTTTTGTTTGGGATGGTTGGTTGCAGGGTTGTCAGATTGGGCTATTTATCATAAATTGGGCTCTTTTTCCTTAATTTGCGACAAGAATATGAAAAAAGTAGTCCAATTTCATATTATTTCTATAAATTTTAAGAAAATTCGTTACATAAGTTCAACGAAATATTTTAGTTCGTCCAGATTTTAAGGATTTGTCCCCGGAAATTATTCAAAAAAAAAAAAAAAAACGTGGAATGTATAAGTAATCCTATATTTTTAAGATGAGATTGGGCTCGTTTTTGGGCTAGATTTTGGGTAGCGATTTGGGCTACAAGAATTTTCGATTTGGGCTACACAAGTGCTTCTTGAGCTGGCAACCCTGGTTGGTTGCTTTAGGTCTGTTTTCATTTGGATGTTCTTAGCATTGCTTTTGCAGCAAAAAAGGAGTGCACAATAACAGCCCTGAACAATCAGTGAAATTTGAAACATCTATCGGTAATTAAACAATAATACCTATAACGGGAGATTACGATAACTCGGGCGACGAAGTTTATTGACAGATTTGTATAGAACAGTTATTTACAAGCATTTTTTACTATGAAAGAGGGGAGTCTATCTCACCCCATTTGGACGGGAGGTGCAATTTTCTAAAAAAACACTTAAGATGAAAAAAAAATATTTAGAAATAATGGTAATACTTACAATTAAGAATTACACATTTTTTTAAAGCTAAAAGTCTGTTCTATCGTCTTGATTTTAAATCAAGTGATTTCCATGAAAACTAATTTGAAACTAAAAATTTCAGAACTAGAAATGACAAAAAAACAAGCTTATACTGTCTTTATTCCAAATTTTGAGACTAAATACTAGTTTTTTTTAACTATTTTTTTGCTTTTATTAGTTTTTAATCGAATACTGAAGACTAGATGGTTATAGATATTTTTAGGGACTCTGGACTCTTGGTTCTTGACTAATGAAACATTTATTCAAAGTTCCACTGACATCCCATTATTTTAAAAGGGTTTTCGGTAATATTTGTAATATTTGTTCCTTTAACTGGTTTGTAAGACTTTGAAAATTTGGTGTGGAAAAACGGTTCTATGAATCTATTTGAATATTTACAGGAATATTGATGATTTAAAAGTCTTAAATTATGCATACCAACGCAAGCCATGCAATCAATATTTGCAAGGAAACAAAAGATTTACGAAAAGACCATAAAAAGTCGTTGTTTAGTACTTTTTTAAAATAACGGTTAAGGGTAAAAAAAATAATAAAATGGTAATAGTACTTATATCTTTCTAGAATATTTGTCTCACAAAAGTGTTGAATTTCAAAACCAGAAAACCAAATTTGTATTTAAATTTTTCTAATAAATAGCTCCAATGATTTCAAGTTTTTTGTTGGTATAAA
The DNA here is from genome assembly GCA_963921185.1 of Dasysyrphus tricinctus. Classification (NCBI taxonomy): domain Eukaryota; kingdom Metazoa; phylum Arthropoda; class Insecta; order Diptera; family Syrphidae; genus Dasysyrphus; species Dasysyrphus tricinctus. The sequence continues at coordinate 182,407,455 of OY992531.1, read as the reverse complement.
ATTAATATTTTCGTATTTATGTACATAAATGACATTCGTTTTTCTTAAATCAATTTCATGCTTTCGAACATTGTTCTTTTATGTATTGCATCTAGTTTTTATGCACACAATTTTAAAAATTCTAAGCCTCTTGAAATGTTGATAGCTAGGAAGATATGTAGGTATGTAGGTGCATTAGGGTGGTCGTAAGAAAAAGATCAGGTTGTATGGGCCTAAACCGATTCTAAAAGAAAAAAAAATATTCCCTAATTTTTTCAGATTTGTATTATCATCCCTTTAGTCGCTGTAGGGGTTAATTTAATGGCATATTTTTGTGCATACAGCATACTAGGTGATTCGCGTAAAATCTGCCAAGGGCATGTACTTAGGTTAAAAGTAAACAAGAAAAAGAGTATATTTAACCGGCTTGGACAGGCGACAATTTTATAAAAAAAAAATACTTAAAATGGAAAAACATACATAATGTACATACATATATTAAAAAACAACTTTTTTCACAATTTTAAGTTTGAAAACAATTTTTGTCGAAGCTGTTTACGAAAAGAACTTTATTTAAAAATAAACCATGAGAATGGACTTCTGGTTTTCCAAAAAGCTACAAAACAATACTGTAAGTGGTTGTTTGTTAATAGGTAAGACTGCCCCTTCTGTCCAAGCGGGGGGAAATAAAACCCTCTCCCGTAGGATTTTTTTTCTTGTCTTCTTTTAACCAATAGTGAGTGTCATAAGTGATTAAACACAAATTATTTCTGGAGTTACATGAAATTTAAACAAACAAATACATAAATAAAAATTGCATCCCAATAGTTAAAAAAAAAGTTTTATATTCAATAGCAATAGATCAAAACAAAACTATTCATAATAAAACTACCTAATGCATTTTTTCCTAACAAAAACTTAATATACTCTTTATTTTACGCGATGATGGTTTAAATTCCATGAATCGTTATCGAAAGACTGTTATCATAATGTTATAATAAAATTTGGAAAAACTGATAAAACTCCTACTACCTACATAAGGTAAATACAAAAAATTAAAATATCGCAACATGTCCTTAAATAATTCCTTCATAGATGTGGTGAAAAGTTGCAACATTGCTACAAAGATTAAAAATTTCAAGTCAAATACCCAAGATTTGAAAAACAAAATTAAAATAATAAACGAAAATATAATCTACATGCCTACCTACATTATGTATGTACGTATAAATCTATAAACAAACATATAACTTATACCTCAAGCTCACATACAAACACAATCGAGTAATAGAAAGCAATTTGTTTTATTTTTATTTCCTTTCATTTATTCTTCTCGTTAGTATGTGTATGGCACAAGCAACTGATTCATTTGTCTCCCTTGCTCCCTTTATTGTTGCGAGAATCAATGTAATATAACCCTCTCTTATGACTTTTTCATTTTGCTTTTACATTTTTCTTCTATTTCAACTCTCAAATATCAAATACATTTCCATATTAGCGCCGCCTGGTGAAGGCTTATGAAAATAAAAAAAATTGGCTGATGATAGTACTATAGATTTTATATACAAAGACAGTATAATAAATTATATCTATTATGCTATTTTTAATTTCTTTTGTTCTTATAGTTGGAAAATAAAAGTAAAAACTGAAATATGCAGATCTTCTGTAAGAAAGCTGAGTATACTGCATTTTTTTTTTAACCTACTTCGGAAAATTTAAGGATTAGTGGCAACGCTGTGATAGATACTGACCACCAAGATTTTTGACAGTAGCTGTAAAACGTGTTCACAGAAATTTGTATAGCAGAAATTCGCAAGTTTTCCAACGGAGGGGAAATTATTTGCTCCCTCATTATGCGCTCTCTCGATGCAAGTTTTCTGAGTTAACAAACAGGAATTTGTGACAGTTTGTGTGAAAATTTGTGAAAATTTGCAAGAAATTTCACGAAAGCAAACATTTCTATGGATAAACATTGATGACAACAGGCGTTTTTCTGTTTTAGCTCCGAGCATAGCACTGAGTTATCAAAAAGAGATCTGTGTTTCTTTTTTGGCTCCGAGCACTCAGAGCGCTCAACTTGTGTCTTGTTTTTTAAATCAGAGCTAGCTCGGAGTACGGTCCATGCACAGTGTTCATATTAAAGGTAATGGCGCAAAATTATAGTGAAGTTAACACGATACTAAAACAACTTTAGTGTTACACTAGGTGAAAATGGCGTTTTCTTAAATTATAGACGATGTCAAACCAACTTCATGTTTAAACACTTGCATTAAAAGTTAAAATCACCAAAGTCTGATTTTAAGTGTCACACGAGCTCACAGGACGTCTGTCGCACGAATTGTCATTGATTTAAGCGAGTTCAACTTTAATTTGCTTAGAAAATGGTCTTAGCAACTGGCATGCAAGTTTTGAAGCCAGTAGTGAAGCAAGTTGGGAGACAAGCAAGTGGAATGCAAGTGGAAAGCAAGTGGGAGGCAAGGGGAATGCAAATTACGAATTTGAAAGGCAGTTTATGTAGCCAACTTGCTTGCAAGTACTTGCTCGTGTGGCCTCAGGGTTAGATATGTGTACTGTTGGTTGGTTCCATGAGCTCAGAAGAAAAAGGCCGAGTGAATGGAGTACAGTGATGCCAGATGAGATTTCTAGAATGCCACCAAATTCCAAAAAAAATCCCACCATTTTTGTACTGGAAGGAAAAAAAACAATATAAGCTTTTCTGCTACAAATATTTCCTATATAAAAAGAGAAGAATGTTGGCTCTGCACTCTTGATACTTCATACTCGCAAGAAAAGTATGTCATCTAATTGGTCAGTAATTGGTGAAGAAAGTTAACTTGTCTTATGTCCAGTTGCACCAAAATTCACTAAAAGCGGTTTTTGCTGAAATGGAGTTAAAATTTATCGGACTGATAAATTTATTTGGGCTGCACCAATCTCTTTCACACATTTTTTAGCTGAAATGCAGTTCGTGAACCACCCCTGGATTTTATCATCTGTTTATTAAACTGAACGAAAAAAATTAGCAAGTGCAAGTGAGAAAGCAATAAAGAAAATATGAATAGGGTGACATGGTCGACATTGCACCAGTGGTACTCCATGCACCATGGCAAAATCTAACATACCGACAGTTACATCCGTGTAAACTTCACATTATCTTACGTGCCTTTCGCCAAAATATCAGTGGATCTTAGCCTGGTGCTTGTTGTTGGTACGTGCGTACGTGTATAAGCTTTTTTCGTAATTTATAGTGCAAATCGAAAAATTGAGGTGAGTTATTTTTTTTGTCTCACTTAAGTTGTGGTGCCCTTTTTTTTATTAAACATCGATCAAAATAATTTGTGTTGTTTTATTCATTGGTAAAATTAAATAGATTCAAATATAATTGGGTAGTTAGCGAATTATTTTGACTTAAAAATAAAGTGAGGGGGTAGTGCACTATGCACCACAACAATATGGTTCTAAATGCACCATGGTGCATGTAGTGGTAACGAATGGTTCATTTCATTTTTGAGACTAAAATCAAAGGCTAATGAGCTTTTTTGTATGCCACAAGTCCCAGATTTTGCAGTAGTCAATGAGGAGGAGATAAAATATATTCTTAAAGATCCTTCTGTATCAGGAACAACGCAAAGACAACAATCACTATACATAATTTCTGAATATGTTTTTAAACTAAACATACGTTAATCTATTATCCGTTTAACTGATATTAATGAATTTAATAGCTTTATTTTTTTTTTAAATGTCTTGAAGAGAAATATTTAATTTATTATTTATTTACTTTTTTTGTTATTATTAAATTCTTATATTTTTTATAGTGTTAAATGAACTTTTTTTGTTTTTATTCTTATAGATACAATAAATTCCCATCTGAATAAAATTCAATATTACTTGAAATACTTGCTTTATTTCTAAATATTAGTTGGTGGTGCATTGAGTACCTGCATGGTGCATTGTGGACATAAGACTGGTTCATTTAGTACCTACCATGGTACACTATGCACCATTTCACTTTTTCTGAATAATCAATTTTAGATTTAAGTATATACATACTATTCAAAAATTAACTATGCACGAATTTGTCTAACAAATCCATATAAATGATGTTAAAAATTCTAACAAAAATAATTACATTTAGAGAAACTATGACCACTTGAAAAATGAGTGGTGCAATGTCGACCATGTCACCCTACACAATAATCAGAAACAAGGTATTCTCCTTAGGTACAGCCAATGCGCCATCTTGGTGTTTTTTATTATTATTATTTTCTTTTTTTTAGAGAAACTATGAAACTATAGCCCTGTTTTGTAGTGCATTTTTATATTCGCTTAGAAAAAAGTAGCATGTTAATTACAACAACAAACTGGTATAATTCCGTATTGTTGTTGTATTTAACATGCTACTTTTTTCCAAGCGAAGATAAAAATGCACTAAAAAACAGGGCTTATTGCACACTAATATTTTTTCGCCACACTGTTTGGAAATTATGAACCCATATTTTAGAGTGACGTCATCGAATTCATAAAATGAATCTCTCTGTGAACCTGAATAACTCTTCGACGTCTTTTTTTGTTTTAGTTCGTTATCAGATGAATACATGATGACCAGTATATAATAATTCTGGAATAATTTATTTATTTAAGTAGTGATCTATAAATAGGAAACGTAATACCTTCACCTGTTGTTATCGTTATTTTAATTTGGAATGAACAATATTCCATCAAATAAAATTGAATTATTTTTGTTTGTAGGTAGTCAGATATGTTCGTTTAAACTTGCTTTTAAAATTTATCTGGAGGAAAATGGAATTTTAGTTTATTGGTTCGTTTATTGGCCTGTTAGATTTAGAAGTGGTTGGTGCAACCGATAAATGTCATTTTAAAATTAAACGAAGCAATAAAAGTTTAAAAGAGGTCGGTGCAACTGGCCACTAGAAATTAGTCAGCCCTAGAAAGCTTGTAATCAAGACTTAAAGTTTCTTAAGGTCACGCATGATTTTTGCCACCTCATTTGTGGAATATTCACAAAAAATGTATACCGTTCCAAAAGATCACTAGATCATAATGGGCCTTACCAATAACCAAATTTAGTGATCACTTAAATATTTAAGTGGACTCTAAAAAATTAACCATACCAATAACCAATTTAATAGTCAGCTTAACGCTAAACGTGTCATTAAATTTAAAGTGAAGAAACTCATGTTTAATTGTGTAAACACCTCGTTTGTTCTGTCAGCTAAAAGTAATAAAAAAAAACAATTTTTCTTATCTGTTGCATCTACGTATTCTCATTATTATACTCTTCGAAAGGATTTATTCTTTTTTGATATATTTTTGTTCGGCGGGATTGTGCCACATCCTCCAAAATACTGATGTCATCAATTATATCCTGATGGTCGGAACTAATTTTTTGATTGGATAAATGAAAAAAGTTAACATTTCTGTTTGTAACCAAAAAAATTGTTTGTTTATTTTGCCGTGCCGTGAAATAATGCCGAGCGAAATAAAGCCAAATGTTGAAATTTGGCTTTATTTCGCATTGAAAAGTGAAATAAGGCCGATTCGGTGTTATTTCACTTTTCAAAAGGATTTACATATTTAATTAGTTAAAAAATTTAAAATTTCCAGATTCTTTAAATGCAAAAGAAACTTTACAAACACCAACCTCGCACCCACCCCAAATCCTATAGTGAGCCCAAGCAGGGGGGTTGCAGGGGGCAGCATGCCCCCCAAACATACCTCACTGTTTATTCACGAATTTTAAAATTTCACAAACGTAATAAATCCTCTCCTTTATTTGGTTTGTAAAATTTTAAAATTCGCGAATAAACAGTGAGGTATGTATGGGGGGCATACCGCCCCCCTGCAACCCCCTGCTTGGGCTCGCTATAAGATTTGGGTGCGAGGTTGGGTGTATGCAAAGTTTCTTTTGTATTTTTATAGAATTTGGATTAATGAAACTTAGAAATAAAATCGTATTTTGAATTTGTTTGGTTCGGCTTTATTTCTCAGTTAACATTCGGCTTTATTTCACTTTGCCACAGCGAAATAAAGCCGAACGCTAAAATTCGGCGTTATTTCACTTTAGTAAAGCGAAAAAAAACCAAATTTCGACATTCGGCTTTATTTCGCTCGGCGTTATTTCACGGCACCTTATTTTGCAAAATAACACAAATGTCATTTCAACAGCTGTCTATTTGACAAATACCGTACTAGATTTTGTAATAGAGCGCTAATTAGTAAAAGGTGTGTATAATTTGTTTATTGGTAAACACACCAGTTAACTCGTCTTTAAAGCATTTGGTTATTGGTAAGGCCCAATAAGATCAACTATTTTCAATAATTGGTCAGCCAAAGTTTTACTTATGAATTTTCAAAGTTCGTTTCAAGGTTACAAAAAAAATGTTGGCATCTCACTGGAAAGGTCACTTACCGGTCATAAAAGATCAGATTTGATGAATTTTGAGAATTTTTTGAATTTGTTCAAGGTCAGTGACATTTGGTACCTCATTTGTGTGGTATTTACAAAAAAAATATTTGTTTAAGTTTCTGTTTCTTTGTGCCAAATCATTATAGGTCATAAAATTCGAAGATAGGCAGGTATAGTGAATTATGGCTTTTCCCACCAAAAATTTAATTTTATTATAAGCTTAATACAAGCTAGACTTAAAACTAACATACAATTTCTTAAATCTATACCTAAATATAAAAAGGTTGAAATAATCAAAGGGCGAGAGTAAGAATTATAAGGAAAGGGCTATAAGATGGGTGAGTTTAGAATTGCTAGTTTTAAAGAAGGCTTATTAATGTTGGGGTTGAAGGGATTTAGTTCTTAGCCTTATAGCCTTTTCACACCGAACCCAAAACGCGGTTTTCGCGAAAATATCGGTTTTGGGGAAAAACCTAATCGAAAACACAAGTTTTCTCATACATTTTTTTGTAGCTTCAGGTTTTCGTAAAACACAAGTTTTATATAAAACCAGTCGAAAACATGTTGGAATTCAGAGATGGACAAAACAAACATACCTTTTAATAAGTTCAGCGCCTATTGAAGTGTCAAAAAAGAAGCTGATGGGATGCTTTCAAAAGAAATTGAAAACAGCTGACGAAATTCTATCATATCAAATATAAAATTTGAATGTCAAAATAAATTATTTTATTTAAAATTGATAAATAATTGCTTTTGGTCAAGTCAAATTGTTTACATGGATCCTCTTTATAAAATAAATCACCGATTTTATTTAAAAAAAATGAAAGAAAATAAAAAAAAATGTCCGTGGTTTGTGTAAAAAAACTGGAATGTCAAACGAAAACGTGTAATGTTCAGTGTGAATGGTTTTCGCGTTTTTGAAAAGTTTTCGCCGAAAGCCGGTTTTGGGGTTTGGTGTGAAAAGCCTATTACGTTGCATTCGAGTTAAAGGTTCGTTTAGCCCATAATCAGTACGATGGTAGTCAATGAGGAAGAAAGGTACAGATCTTAATTGGCGAAGATTAGTATTCAGAGAGATCTTTTGGAGGAGATTAGGACAATAAATGACACCATTTAATAATTGGTGAACAAAAATAATGTCGGCAATGTCTCGGCGTAGGTTGAGGGATTGGAGGTTTAAAAGTTTAAGACGGTCAGCATAAGGAGGAAGGTTATGAGGGTCATCCCAGCCAAGTCCCCGCAAAGCAAAGCGCAAAAATCTGCGCTGGACGGCTTCTATACGTTCTTTGTGAACTCGATTGTGGGCAAAAATAACCTACAACCTGTTTTAGAGGTTCGAATGAAGTACAAATGGCTTCATTTATCATCTTTTAAGCCCTGTACAACTACTGAATCAGTTATAAATTATGTATCCACTGCGTTTTCTATGGATCCATCCAAACTAAGATGCTACAAGTTGGTCAAAGAAAATACTACATTAAGTGAACTCAAATTCGTCAACTTTAAACTTGGTGTTCCTGAAGACACAATCGCTACGTTCCTCGACCCTACTATTTGGCAAGAAGGTATTTGCGTTCGTTTGTTTAGTTTTCAACCAAAAAACGAGAATGCAGGGTCAAAGATCTTGCAGATGTAACGAAAAATGTTGCTGTCTCTTCATTAAATTGTGATTTTGTTGCTGGTGCTACCGATGTTGATGCTATTGTTAATCTTTCTAATAAAGAGGAAGGTGTAAATTCTCTTTGCTTATACTACCAGAATGTTGGAGGTATGCGAACTAAAACACAAAAGTTTTATTCTGTTGCTGCCACAAGCTCTTATGCAATATTAGCTCTAACAGAAACATGGCTTACTGATGACATTTCTTCGTCCGAATTGTTTAATGATACGTTCATTACTTATCGAAAAGATAGATCTTTTGAATCCACTGGACTAACGAGAGGTGGTGGTGTTATTATTGCTGTGCGGGCGGAGCTGTTAAGTCATGAAGTCATTCTTGAAGATACTACAATTGAACAACTTTGTATCCAGGTACTATTACCAGAAAATCAGCATAATCTCTTTGTATTTATTTCATACATTCCTCCCAAAAGTAATATTTCTTTATATAACGCTCATTTAAATAATATATCATCTATTGTTAATCATATTGATAATAATAATTCTCATGTAATTGTCCTAGGCGATTTTAACTTAGGGGATATTATATGGGTTTATGCTGATGACGATCAAATTCTATGTCCTTTAAATGTTACTAAAGATATTGAATATGAAACAGTTGACTCTCTTTTTGCAATGAATTTCCATCAAATTAATAATGTTTTAAATGATAATAATCGTATATTAGACCTAGTATTTATAAATAATGAACTTGAGGCTAAAATTGAAGCAGTTTACTTGCCGATTTTGAATAATTGTTGTCATCATAAGGCACTCGAAATAGAATTAAACTTTTTAAATCTAGATACGCTTAATTTTATAACCTCAGATTATTTGGAATATGACTTTGCCAACGCCGACTTCAACGCTCTAGATTCGCACTTTAGTCAAATAAATTTTGAAAAAATCTTTGAGCTTCTTGATTTACAAGATTCATATAAGCTTTTTCTTAATGTGCTTGAGGAAGCTTTTACAAGATTCGTTCCACAAAAAATAAAAAAAAGATATGGCAAGCCAAATTGGTCAAATAAAAGGTTGTCAAACTTAAAAAATAAAATGCTTAAATTGCGTAAGAAGAGTAAGCTAAATCCATCATATTCCGAAGAGTATAAGAAATGTAGACGCGACTATGAATCATTGAATCTTTTTCTCTTTAATCAATATTTATGGACAATAGAATCTAAAGTTAAAAAAGATTCGAAAGCATTCTGGTCATATTTAAATTCAAAGCGAAATTCATTTGGTCTTCCTATGAAAATGTTTTTAGATGGGATTGAAACTTGTAAGGAAAGTGAAATTTGCGATATGTTTGCAACTCACTTTCAAGCTAACTTTGTCGCAATACCTACTGATTTGTCATCAATTAATTTTAACATCGAACCAATATGCGATATTGGTAATTTAATATTGACTCAATAAGAGGTGGAATTGGAACTCGAGGCTCTTGAGGCAAATCCTAAAGTTGCTCCTGACAATATTGCTCCAATTTTTTTAAAGATGTGCAAAAATTCGTTAGCCCATCCGTTACTTTTGATATTTAACAAATCTCTTTCTTGTGGTGATTTTCTAGATACCTGGAAATTCTCTTTAATAAATCCAATTTATAAGTCAGGCTCAAAACAAGACATTAAAAATTATAGACCAATATCGAAACTTCAATTGATTCCTAAAATATTTGAAGCTGTTGTAAAAAAGCGTATGTATAACGATGTGAAGCAAGGCATTAGTGAACAGCAACATGGATTTGTAACGGGTCGTTCCACAGTAACAAATCTTGCCGTTTTTTCAAATTTTTGTTTATATAGTATGGAACGTGGGGGTCAACTGGATACCATTTACACCGACTTCTCAAAAGCTTTCGATAGAGTTCATCATAATGTTCTACTAAAGAAACTTGAATTACTAGGATTTCATTCTAACTTTCTTAAATGGTTACAAAACTATTTATCGGGTCGTTATCAATATGTCAAGATTGGCTCACAATTATCTAAACAAGTTTTTAATTATTCGGGTGTTCCAAAAGGAAGTCATATAGGTCCTCTGCTCTTTCTTCTCTTTATAAATGACCTTCCAATGTCGATCAAACATTCTAAATGTCTTCTCTTTGCCGACGATATGAAGCTATCTTTACAAATCAAATCAACTGCGGATTGTTTTAAACTTCAGTCTGACCTAGAAAAAGTTGCAGATTGGTGTCATATTAATTGCCTCAACTTAAATATTTCAAAATGCAAATCTATGAGCTTCACTAGATCCTTGTATCCAGTTGTTTACTCTTATGATATTAGTAGTATTCCTCTTCAAAGAGTCAAAGAACAGAAAGATTTAGGTGTCATCTTCGATACCAAGCTTAATTTTAATAATCACTATAATTACATCATCTCTAAAAGCAATAGATTATTAGGTTTTATCAAGAGAAATTCTAAGGATTTTCGTGATCCATACACTTTAAAGTCCTTATACATATCTCTGGTAAGATCAGTGTTAGAGTATGCTTGTGTTATTTGGTGCCCAATGTACCAAAATAGTATAACCCGAATTGAACAGGTACAAAGAAAATTTACTAGGTATGCTCTTCGAAAGTTCAACTGGAACAATAATATTTTACCTTCTTATCAGGAAAGATGTTGTTTAATTGACTTAAGTACTCTTCAATCACGTAGAAAATATTATCTTATTATGTTCGCTAGAGATATTATGGAAAATCATATAGATTGCTCATACTTGCTTGCACTTTATCCTCTATACGCTCCCTCAAGACACTTAAGAGAACGCCAACTATTTAGTGCACCGCGGCATTTTACAAACTATGGGAAAAATGATCCTATAGCTAATTCTTGTCAATGCTTTAACTCTGTCAGCGATGAAGTCGATTTATATGTTAGCAGAGATAGGTTTAAAAACACTTTAAAGAATGTATTATAAATAATTTTGTAATTTATTTTGTGTATTTAATTGTATAACTTAAATTATATGTCAATTTATCACTGTACTTATTTTCTATAATGTATTTATTTATAATAATTATCTTGTAGTAATTTATTAAAATGTTGGAGATATCATATTCTAATAGAATTAAGTTTCGATAGAATGAATAAATAAATAAATAAATAAATAAATGATGATATGGTGACCAGACTTGGGAGGCATATTCAAGTAGAGGTCTTACGATAGTCATATAAAGAGACTTGGTAACGTAGGGACAAGAAAATTTTTTTGACCAGCGTTTTACGAAACCGAGAGCTGAATTAGCTTTGATAATAATGCTGTCGTAATGGGCGCGAAAATTGAGTTGAGTGTCACAAATGACACCATGAAGGTTACGGTTAGAACAGGCACGTCATTGATCGAGTATTGTCTTTGTGGCAGGGGAGGACGCTTACGAGAGAAAGTTATGGCTTGGCATTTCTTAATGTTTAGCTCAAGGAAGTTCTTTTGGCACCACCTAACTACATTCAATTCACTTTTGTACAAAAGTGAAAAAAGTTTTTGTCTTTTTTCAATAAACTACTCAATCCTATCTTTTATCTCAAGTTTTACAAAAGTAAAAGTTAGAGCGTTCCTAACTTTTACTTTTGCAGAAAAGTGAAACACAACTACATCTAAATAAACAGTTAAGAAACTGACCAATAGATGTCCCTCACATCGATAATAGTTACTGAACTAGCCTATTCCATGTTTGAATGCATTCAGCTCAACTCAAATTTCCTACTCTTTTTCGCAGGAAGGTGTCGCTAGCATATATTTGTATTTTCACTTTTGCACTTTTGTACAAAAGTGAAATGAATGTAGTTAGGCCTTAAGTCTGTTTGCAGCATAAGTGCATCGTCAGTGGCAGAAATTTGTTTAGAGATTCGCATGTCATCAGGGTAAATTTCCAAATCAGTGTGGGGTAAAATAAGCCAACATCATTTATAGTCAAAACAAAGAGAAGAGGTCCCAGATGGCTTCCCTGAGGTACACCAGATATGGCATGAATAGGTTTGGAGACGCTCGCCCTGAAAAGAACTCGATACTGACGGTCAACTAGATATGACTGGATCCAGGACAAGAACGAATGTGGAAAACCAAACTTTTTCAGATTGAAGATAATGATGTCGTGGGAAATTTTGTCAAACGCCTTGCTAAAATCTGTTGCAATGGCATCAACCTCTTTACCTTCTTCTAAGGCAGATAGCGTTTTCGAAACGAATTCAGTCAGGTTAGTGGTTGTGGATCACCCTTTCAAGAACCCGTGTTGCTTGGGGGAACAGATTGATTTGCAATGAAGCAACAACGACTCATAAACTATACTTTCAAAAAGTTTGGGTATACAAAAGAGTTTTGCAATGGGTCTGTAGTTGGAAATATCATTTTTGCATCTTTTTTGTGGATAGGGATTATGAGAGAATCTTTCCACATCTTAGGAAAAACACCACATGCGATAGAAAGGTTGAAGATTGCGGAAAGGGGCTGCGCTAATTTGTCAGTACATTTTTTTAGAACGATTGCTGGGAGACCATCTGGCCTAGGAGAGAAATCATCCTTCAGCAGAGAAATTTTAACCACTACTGAAGAAGGTGAAATATTGATATTCGTAAATGAGGTTTGAGGGCAATTGTTCAAATAACTAAAATAGATAGGATCTACCTCAATATTGTTGAAACAAAATGCTTCATTGAAAAAATCTGCAAAAAGATTATATATAATTGGAATAAAGAGAGTCACATAAGATTGAGAAGTTATTGTAGGATGAGAGATAATTTGAAAAGTCAAAGCTAGTTCTCGATTTTAGAAACTTTTGCCAAAGTTTATTACGTAGGTTCCGAAGTGAACGTAGTTCTTTGCTATACCAGGGAGGAGAAGATGTGAAGTTTTTTTGAAGTAAAATAGGGACGGAGTTAGATAAACAAGTTAGGATGTGTGTATAAAAGGTGTCAATTACTACATCAATATGAATGGATTCATCGGAGATAAAGTCAAAGTTAATTCTCCCAATAAGATCATTGAGTTTGTCAAAGTTAGCTTTACGAAAATTAAATTTCCGTTTAGTTAAAAGATCAGGATTATGAAGCTCGCTAATACTATGTTCCCACCAAAACGAAATCCGAGATTTCGGTTGAAAACTTTTCATATTTTGAACTGCTGGGAAAAATTTTTATAGAAATTTAAACGAAATCTCAATAAAAACTGTGGTTTTCAACGAAATCTCCATGAAATTCTGCTCCACCCATTTGAAATCTCAAAATTTTTTAGCTGAAATCTCGGATTTCGTTTTGGTGGGAACATAGCATAACAAAGGCGAAGGTAATAGAAATGGGGGGGTGATAGTCGTCAAGTGTGGAGAGGAGGTGATTGCTTACTGTGACAACGGAGTTGTCAGCGTCAGTGGTAAAAATCAGGTCTAGTTGTCTTCCGAGATTATTTCTGAACAAGACAGGAAGCAAAAAGACGGTCTGTGAAAAGAATTTCTTTCTCCGAAGTCGCATTTGTTGCAATGAAATAAAGCTCATTCTCAGATTCTGACCATAATTAATGAGGTAAATTGAAATCACCTACAATTTTGACATCGTCTTCGGGGTTCATAGAATCAACAACAACAAGCTTGCATCCGCAAGCAGCTCATATTGAATTGTAGGTTGAGATGGGGGTTTATAGCAGCATAAGATGTAAAGGAAGCGTTTGTTCAGGTTAATTTTTACACACACAAGCTCAAGATTAAAAATATTTGGAATATTTAGTAATGATGAGTCAAAATCTGAGTGCAATGCTATTAGGACACCACGTCCTGAAGTGCTAAGGTTGGATTCGCTGACAAGAACATCATGAGGAAAGACATTATAGTCAGAAGTAAAGAGCTCATTGCTTGCAATGTCTTGAGAGAGGTTAGTTTCAGTTAAGGCAAAAACTTTATAGGGAAGTTTTTGAGAGTTGAGGTATATTGCCGACGTTTTGGTTCGAAGTCCACGGACATTTTGATAATAAATTGATAAGCATTGAGAAATTATATTTTTGTTCAGAAAATGTTTCTGGTAGGAGTCAAGGATTGGCTGCGGGGAGAATAATCTATTAGTGACGAAAAAAATTGTTGTGGGTTACTTGAGACCTTTGAAGGTGTGTTATTCGCCTGGAGTTAAGATAATTGGCGTAAGCAGAGAGGTCATTAGAGACTTGGAGAGGAGATAAATTAAAAAATTCATAGTATAGAATAAAGATTGGCTTTGGTATTAGTAAGGACGTTGGTGGAGGAGGGGGAGTATGATGATGAAAATGCTACAATTGAACACTTACGAGAATAAGAATCTGGACAAGATCATCTATTGTTAATCATATTGATAATAATAATTCTCATGTAATTGTCCTAGGCGATTTTAACTTAGGGGATATTATATGGGTTTATGCTGATGACGATCAAATTCTATGTCCTTTAAATGTTACTAAAGATATTGAATATGAAACAGTTGACTCTCTTTTTGCAATGAATTTCCATCAAATTAATAATGTTTTAAATGATAATAATCGTATATTAGACCTAGTATTTATAAATAATGAACTTGAGGCTAAAATTGAAGCAGTTTACTTGCCGATTTTGAATAATTGTTGTCATCATAAGGCACTCGAAATAGAATTAAACTTTTTAAATCTAGATACGCTTAATTTTATAACCTCAGATTATTTGGAATATGACTTTGCCAACGCCGACTTCAACGCTCTAGATTCGCACTTTAGTCAAATAAATTTTGAAAAAATCTTTGAGCTTCTTGATTTACAAGATTCATATAAGCTTTTTCTTAATGTGCTTGAGGAAGCTTTTACAAGATTCGTTCCACAAAAAATAAAAAAAAGATATGGCAAGCCAAATTGGTCAAATAAAAGGTTGTCAAACTTAAAAAATAAAATGCTTAAATTGCGTAAGAAGAGTAAGCTAAATCCATCATATTCCGAAGAGTATAAGAAATGTAGACCCGACTATGAATCATTGAATCTTTTTCTCTTTAATCAATATTTATGGACAATAGAATCTAAAGTTAAAAAAGATTCGAAAGCATTCTGGTCATATTTAAATTCAAAGCGAAATTCATTTGGTCTTCCTATGAAAATGTTTTTAGATGGGATTGAAACTTGTAAGGAAAGTGAAATTTGCGATATGTTTGCAACTCACTTTCAAGCTAACTTTGTTGCAATACCTACTGATTTGTCATCAATTAATTTTAACATCGAACCAATATGCGATATTGGTAATTTAATATTGACTCAATAAGAGGTGGAATTGGAACTCGAGGCTCTTGAGGCAAATCCTAAAGTTGCTCCTGACAATATTGCTCCAATTTTTTTAAAGATGTGCAAAAATTCGTTAGCCCATCCGTTACTTTTGATATTTAACAAATCTCTTTCTTGTGGTGATTTTCTAGATACCTGGAAATTCTCTTTAATAAATCCAATTTATAAGTCAGGCTCAAAACAAGACATTAAAAATTATAGACCAATATCGAAACTTCAATTGATTCCTAAAATATTTGAAGCTGTTGTAAAAAAGCGTATGTATAACGATGTGAAGCAAGGCATTAGTGAACAGCAACATGGATTTGTAACGGGTCGTTCCACAGTAACAAATCTTGCCGTTTTTTTCAAATTTTTGTTTAAATAGTATGGAACTGGGGGTCAACTGGATACCATTTACACCGACTTCTCAAAAGCTTTCGATAGAGTTCATCATAATGTTCTACTAAAGAAACTTGAATTACTAGGATTTCATTCTAACTTTCTTAAATGGTTACAAAACTATTTATCGGGTCGTTATCAATATGTCAAGATTGGCTCACAATTATCTAAACAAGTTTTCAATTATTCGGGTGTTCCACAAGGAAGTCATATAGGTCCTCTGCTCTTTCTTCTCTTTATAAATGACCTTCCAATGTCGATCAAACATTCTAAATGTCTTCTCTTTGCCGACGATATGAAGCTATCTTTACAAATCAAATCAACTGCGGATTGTTTTAAACTTCAGTCTGACCTAGAAAAAGTTGCAGATTGGTGTCATATTAATTGCCTCAACTTAAATATTTCAAAATGCAAAACTATGAGCTTCACTAGATCCTTGTATCCAGTTGTTTACTCTTATGATATTAGTAGTATTCCTCTTCAAAGAGTCAAAGAACAGAAAGATTTAGGTGTCATCTTCGATACCAAGCTTAATTTTAATAATCACTATAATTACATCATCTCTAAAAGCAATAGATTATTAGGTTTTATCAAGAGAAATTCTAAGGATTTTCGTGATCCATACACTTTAAAGTCCTTATACATATCTCTGGTAAGATCAGTGTTAGAGTATGCTTGTGTTATTTGGTGCCCAATGTACCAAAATAGTATAACCCGAATTGAACAGGTACAAAGAAAATTTACTAGGTATGCTCTTCGAAAGTTCAACTGGAACAATAATATTTTACCTTCTTATCAGGAAAGATGTTGTTTAATTGACTTAAGTACTCTTCAATCACGTAGAAAATATTATCTTATTATGTTCGCTAGAGATATTATGGAAAATCATATAGATTGCTCATACTTGCTTGCACTTTATCCTCTATACGCTCCCTCAAGACACTTAAGAGAACGCCAACTATTTAGTGTACCGCGGCATTTTACAAACTATGGGAAAAATGATCCTATAGCTAATTCTTGTCAATGCTTTAACTCTGTCAGCGATGAAGTCGATTTATATGTTAGCAGAGATAGGTTTAAAAACACTTTAAAGAATGTATTATAAATAATTTTGTAATTTATTTTGTGTATTTAATTGTATAACTTAAATTATATGTCAATTTATCACTGTACTTATTTTCTATAATGTATTTATTTATAATAATTATCTTGTAGTAATTTATTAAAATGTTGGAGATATCATATTCTAATAGAATTAAGTTTCGATAGAATGAATAAATAAATAAATAAATAAATAAATGATGATATGGTGACCAGACTTGGGAGGCATATTCAAGTAGAGGTCTTACGATAGTCATATAAAGAGACTTGGTAACGTAGGGACAAGAAAATTTTTTTGACCAGCGTTTTACGAAACCGAGAGCTGAATTAGCTTTGATAATAATGCTGTCGTAATGGGCGCGAAAATTGAGTTGAGTGTCACAAATGACACCATGAAGGTTACGGTTAGAACAGGCACGTCATTGATCGAGTATTGTCTTTGTGGCAGGGGAGGACGCTTACGAGAGAAAGTTATGGCTTGGCATTTCTTAATGTTTAGCTCAAGGAAGTTCTTTTGGCACCACGTAAAAAAACAATTTAAAGGCCTAACTACATTCAATTCACTTTTGTACAAAAGTGAAAAAAGTTTTTGTCTTTTTTCAATAAACTACTCAATCCTATCTTTTATCTCAAGTTTTACAAAAGTAAAAGTTAGAGCGTTCCTAACTTTTACTTTTGCAGAAAAGTGAAACACAACTACATCTAAATAAACAGTTAAGAAACTGACCAATAGATGTCCCTCACATCGATAATAGTTACTGAACTAGCCTATTCCATGTTTGAATGCATTCAGCTCAACTCAAATTTCCTACTCTTTTTCGCAGGAAGGTGTCGCTAGCATATATTTGTATTTTCACTTTTGCACTTTTGTACAAAAGTGAAATGAATGTAGTTAGGCCTTAAGTCTGTTTGCAGCATAAGTGCATCGTCAGTGGCAGAAATTTGTTTAGAGATTCGCATGTCATCAGGGTAAATTTCCAAATCAGTGTGGGGTAAAATAAGCCAACATCATTTATAGTCAAAACAAAGAGAAGAGGTCCCAGATGGCTTCCCTGAGGTACACCAGATATGGCATGAATAGGTTTGGAGACGCTCGCCCTGAAAAGAACTCGATACTGACGGTCAACTAGATATGACTGGATCCAGGACAAGAACGAATGTGGAAAACCAAACTTTTTCAGATTGAAGATAATGATGTCGTGGGAAATTTTGTCAAACGCCTTGCTAAAATCTGTTGCAATGGCATCAACCTCTTTACCTTCTTCTAAGGCAGATAGCGTTTTCGAAACGAATTCAGTCAGGTTAGTGGTTGTGGATCACCCTTTCAAGAACCCGTGTTGCTTGGGGGAACAGATTGATTTGCAATGAAGCAACAACGACTCATAAACTATACTTTCAAAAAGTTTGGGTATACAAAAGAGTTTTGCAATGGGTCTGTAGTTGGAAATATCATTTTTGCATCTTTTTTGTGGATAGGGATTATGAGAGAATCTTTCCACATCTTAGGAAAAACACCACATGCGATAGAAAGGTTGAAGATTGCGGAAAGGGGCTGCGCTAATTTGTCAGTACATTTTTTTAGAACGATTGCTGGGAGACCATCTGGCCTAGGAGAGAAATCATCCTTCAGCAGAGAAATTTTAACCACTACTGAAGAAGGTGAAATATTGATATTCGTAAATGAGGTTTGAGGGCAATTGTTCAAATAACTAAAATAGATAGGATCTACCTCAATATTGTTGAAACAAAATGCTTCATTGAAAAAATCTGCAAAAAGATTATATATAATTGGAATAAAGAGAGTCACATAAGATTGAGAAGTTATTGTAGGATGAGAGATAATTTGAAAAGTCAAAGCTAGTTCTCGATTTTAGAAACTTTTGCCAAAGTTTATTACGTAGGTTCCGAAGTGAACGTAGTTCTTTGCTATACCAGGGAGGAGAAGATGTGAAGTTTTTTTGAAGTAAAATAGGGACGGAGTTAGATAAACAAGTTAGGATGTGTGTATAAAAGGTGTCAATTACTACATCAATATGAATGGATTCATCGGAGATAAAGTCAAAGTTAATTCTCCCAATAAGATCATTGAGTTTGTCAAAGTTAGCTTTACGAAAATTAAATTTCCGTTTAGTTAAAAGATCAGGATTATGAAGCTCGCTAATACTATGTTCCCACCAAAACGAAATCCGAGATTTCGGTTGAAAACTTTTCATATTTTGAACTGCTGGGAAAAATTTTTATAGAAATTTAAACGAAATCTCAATAAAAACTGTGGTTTTCAACGAAATCTCCATGAAATTCTGCTCCACCCATTTGAAATCTCAAAATTTTTTAGCTGAAATCTCGGATTTCGTTTTGGTGGGAACATAGCATAACAAAGGCGAAGGTAATAGAAATGGGGGGGTGATAGTCGTCAAGTGTGGAGAGGAGGTGATTGCTTACTGTGACAACGGAGTTGTCAGCGTCAGTGGTAAAAATCAGGTCTAGTTGTCTTCCGAGATTATTTCTGAACAAGACAGGAAGCAAAAAGACGGTCTGTGAAAAGAATTTCTTTCTCCGAAGTCGCATTTGTTGCAATGAAATAAAGCTCATTCTCAGATTCTGACCATAATTAATGAGGTAAATTGAAATCACCTACAATTTTGACATCGTCTTCGGGGTTCATAGAATCAACAACAACAAGCTTGCATCCGCAAGCAGCTCATATTGAATTGTAGGTTGAGATGGGGGTTTATAGCAGCATAAGATGTAAAGGAAGCGTTTGTTCAGGTTAATTTTTACACACACAAGCTCAAGATTAAAAATATTTGGAATATTTAGTAATGATGAGTCAAAATCTGAGTGCAATGCTATTAGGACACCACGTCCTGAAGTGCTAAGGTTGGATTCGCTGACAAGAACATCATGAGGAAAGACATTATAGTCAGAAGTAAAGAGCTCATTGCTTGCAATGTCTTGAGAGAGGTTAGTTTCAGTTAAGGCAAAAACTTTATAGGGAAGTTTTTGAGAGTTGAGGTATATTGCCGACGTTTTGGTTCGAAGTCCACGGACATTTTGATAATAAATTGATAAGCATTGAGAAATTATATTTTTGTTCAGAAAATGTTTCTGGTAGGAGTCAAGGATTGGCTGCGGGGAGAATAATCTATTAGTGACGAAAAAAATTGTTGTGGGTTACTTGAGACCTTTGAAGGTGTGTTATTCGCCTGGAGTTAAGATAATTGGCGTAAGCAGAGAGGTCATTAGAGACTTGGAGAGGAGATAAATTAAAAAATTCATAGTATAGAATAAAGATTGGCTTTGGTATTAGTAAGGACGTTGGTGGAGGAGGGGGAGTATGATGATGAAAATGCTACAATTGAACACTTACGAGAATAAGAATCTGGACAAGAGGGTTGAGACGGATTAAGGACGTGTGAGTAAATGAAGATTTGTTATTTAAGGAGGATGAAGCAGGAGCGGGGACAAGTTTAAAATCAGTAGGGAACAAACTATGGTTTTGAGGGGTTCTGCAAGGTGGATTAATATTTAAATCAATATTTAAATCAGGTGTTAATTGAGAGGATTGGTTAAGAGAGAAGCAAGGAGGAGTTACACTAAAATTGTAGTTAGAGAGAAAGGGGTAAATGTTGTTAAAGTCAGGATATCTACCAATTTTAAGATGCCAATTGGGATCAGGCTGGGGTGATCGGTTATAAAGAGACTTAGAGTTAACGGGAGCTTTATCTTTGAGGCAGTGAAATTCCACACCGTTGAAAGTATTGATATCCAGTCATATTTCTTTGGCAAGCGCGCGATAATTGTTGAGTAGTGATTCGAGGGATAAATCTTCTTAATACGAGCTCCACATATTTTGTAGTTAAGGAAGAACGAGTTAAAAAGCCATCGTGCATCAATTATTTCGGTAGGCCTTTAATAAGGTATTTCACGGTGTCGATGGGAATGCGTGAAGAAGGCGTTGGGCTTTCAGGTTTAGTAGGACTTTTGGAAACAGAAACGTCAGCAAGCAATTCATCCATGTTGATGGTTTCTGCTGCGGCAGCATTGGGTCCATGTGCTTCATTCAGAGTTGTCGAGATCGGGTCGTCGAGCTTATTTGGGAGTGAATGGAGGAGGGCGTTGAGTCTGGCATGTAAGGGGGTGCACAGATTTGACGAAGCTCTTCAAGCAGGGTAGAGTTATTGCAGACATTACGAAGGTCATTAGTTGTATAAGAGTCGGCTTGAGAGACAATCAAATTATTGTTTACGGCCTTAAGATTGTCAACCAATTCGTTGACGCATTCTCTGGTCGCTGCGAGCTCAATAGCGTTGTTTGATTTGAACTCAATAGCGTCACCAATAACTGAAAGTCGAGTTAAGTCGAGGGTGGGTTGAGGTTTGTTTAGTTGAGTTCAAATGCTTTTGTCTGAACGATTTATATCTTCGCGTAGAGAGTCAATGGGTTCGGTCAGATTAATATTTTTCAAGAAGGCAAAAATTTCATTCAGACTATTACTCAATTCCGATTTAAACGATAGTACATCGGCAAAGGAGTCATTCATATCAGAAAGTTTTTTTTTTATTTCTAAAAAGTCAGATTTCACAACACGAGAGAGATCAAGACTTGCAGTATGCAAATCATCAAAGCATTTAGTAACATCATCGATTTTTGAAATTTCACTACATATTTGTCAACACTTATTATTGTTCTCATTAAGTGACGAAGTAAGCGAATCATTATTGCATTTAATAACCAAGAGAATGTGGGACAAGGTTATTTCCCTACATTCGTCACAATAAAACACGAATCGGGTAGTAAACTCATTCATATAGATAAGTGATCGTTTACTTAACCCAATACAACACTGGTGGAATGAATTTGTTGGTACAGCTGAGAGACAGGGCATTCAATGGAGACCGTTCGAAGGCTCAGTCACTTAGACTATGCCGATGACATATGTCTACTGGCAAATTACATCAGTGGGCTGAACGGGATGTGCCAAACACTGTAAGTGAAGGGAGAATCGAGAAGTCTAAGAATAAACAGCAAAAAGACAAAAATAATGCTCACAGACCGCTCCACACAGCAGCGTATTTTTCTAC
Source organism: Dasysyrphus tricinctus (assembly GCA_963921185.1). Lineage (NCBI taxonomy): Eukaryota > Metazoa > Arthropoda > Insecta > Diptera > Syrphidae > Dasysyrphus > Dasysyrphus tricinctus. Next base: position 182,385,561 of record OY992531.1, on the reverse strand, counting down.
AGGAGACGCCAGTTAAAGTAGTGGAACAGTTTAACTACCTTGGCAGTATTGTTTCTGCAAACGGTGGTACGGATCTGGACGTTAAAAGTAGAATAAATAAAGCTCGTGCTGCCTTCGGTACTCTGTTCCCAATTTGGAAGTCCAGTCAAATCTCCTTACGCACTAAGTTGAGATTCTTCGAATCCAATGTCAAATCCGTGCTGTTATATGCTTGTGAAACCTGGAAAGTCACGTCTACCATTTCGAAGAAATTGCAGGCTTTTGTGAATCGCTGTCTTCGCCACATCCTAAAGATTCGCTGGCCACAAATAATATCAAATGAGGAATTGTGGCGCAGGACAAGTCAAGAGCGGCTGGACGTCGACATAAGAAAGCGTAAATGGCGTTGGATTGGTCACACACTGAGGAAACCAAACGATGAAATTGCAAAGCAGTCCTTTGAATGGAATCCTCAGGGTGCACGGCGGGTTGGAAGACCAAGAACAACATGGAAATCAACTGTCTTAGCGGAAACAGAATCCCAGAGAAAGACGTGGCCACAGCTTAAGTACCTTGGAGCAGACCGTGAAGGATGGAGACGTTTTGTTGACGCCCTATGCCCCAGCCGGGGTTACAGGACACGATGATGATGATCATGAAGCCATGCTTGTCAAGCATGTTTGAGAATGTGAACGCCCCTATTTCAAGTGACACGTTCGACACATCAATTTCAGTTCACAATTATGAGTTTTTCAAGTTTTGATTGGCCAACTGTCTAATGAAAATTAAGGGCGGTGTTCACCGAACGCTCATAACTTAAAGCGTGGTACACATTATCAAACCTGAGTGACACTCGTGTTGAATATCAAACCGAACCGACAATGAGCCTGATTACACGATTCGTTTTTTCGGACGTTTCGTTTTTCGTTTTTTGGACAGGTACGTACCTTCGTGATTACACACAACGAAAAAAATTCATTCGTGATTTTGACGTTCAGAAAATTTGAGGTTCATTTATTGAAAAATAGGCAGTAATAATAATTAAAAATACTTTTACATCACTTCTTGTTCAAATTTATAGCTATTTAATTAAGAAAAACAATTTTACATCTCACTATTTACATTTTTTAAGCATCCCCCGCCTCTACTCGTTTGTCAAATCATAAACGTCAAAGTTCAACCAGAAAAAGTCTTGAAATTTTCATACGTGCTTTCGTCTTTCCGTTCCCCCTACGTTTCTACACCCCTCACCCAATGTGTCAAAAAGACGAAACACGTTACGTCCGAAAAAACGAATCATGTAATCAGGCTCAATGTGTACACGTTGAATGATGGTTTGACACTCAGAACTGCCTGCTCACAAAGTTTTTTGATATTGCCTGACAACCCTTGGTTTGTTGGGTGTCTGGTCGATGATGTGTACACAATTTCATTCATGAGCCGTCATTCACGGAACAAAAAAAGAATTTTTAAACCGAATAAGTGGAAAAAAATGCAAACAAAATAAGAAAAAGCTCATGTGTGTCATGTAAAAAGGAATTAACATGATGCATGGCGTAAATAGTCTTGAAATAAAAAGGTACAATTTTCTGAGAGTAGTGGAATTTCTTTGCCTGATGCCCATCATAACTGATAAGTGTGTACTCGAAACTTTTCACGCAGGTTTAATATCCAACACGGGTGACACTCAGGTTTGATAATGTGTACCACGCTTAAGAGCTTTATAAACCTTTTCATCAAGCAATAATAGCTGTTTTTTTTGTATGTCCATATGGAGTTTGGCGAAAAAAACGGCATCGGGACATTTCAACATTTGTTTACCTCTTGCATTGGTCTGCCATTTTGTTTTGAATTATCTTATACTTCATTTTCATTAGACCAAATGAGGTAATTTCGTTGAAATTTTTCAAATTAGATCCCAAATTATCTCATTTCCCATACAAATTCACATTTCGAAATGAGATAATTTCAACCAAAGGAGATGGCCAAAAATGTATGGACAAAAAACCCAGAATCGACAAGAACGAAATGTTAGCCAAGTGGTTCCCTATAATAAGCATTTAACGTCACCAAAAGGGCAACCCCGAAATCCATCTGGTATTGGAGCTATGAGCCACCAAATACGACTAGATATATGAAAATCCCTTAAATATTGTTTTCTTTTTTATAAAAGATGGCTAATAAAATGGTATGAAAGAAGTTGTGTGTAGATATCAACGACTTTTTTGTTTCAGACAGTGGTCACTTTTAGCCATTTAAATAAAAAAAGAAAAAATGGTAGTTTATCAAAAAAAATTGTTGGTCAAAATGCAAAAACCAGAAGTCCAAGTTAGAAAAAAATCCAAAAACTAAAAAAGCTTTTGGATCACAATGAAAAGAAACAAAAACGAAAAATTCAATAACACTTAAAACAATAAATAAATGACCTACTAAGCCTAACATTATTTGTTCCTACTTCACATACATAGCTAATAATACAAGTATATAAATACATAGCTTGAAATCGTATATTTTTACTAAACTATAACCCCCATATTAATAAACGGCGGATAACAACGTGCTAGCGTTTATACATCTGTTAACTAGTAATTCTTATTAACAAATGCGTAATAGTCTGTGACGTGTATTAACGTACGGATAACTTTAACTAGCCAGATTCCACGTATAATGAACGGATAACTTCTTAACACATACACGCACGCGTATGATAGCACCGTTTACTACTACCAGTATACACTTCGTAAGGCAGTGCATGCATGTGAAACATGTATTAGAAAATCACCATAATTTGATGAAGTGGTGATTTAGGTGAAGTGATAAATACTGGAAAGATATCATATCTTTTTTAATAAGAAAAGTTATCAAGCGGACAAGTTGTCTATCCGTGTGCCAGTTAACACGTGTGTTAGGGAGCGGATACCAGTTTTTTATTAATACTGCTGTAATAGTGTAATATTTTATCAGGTTCGTTAATAAAACTTATTTACTTTATTCAAAACGCCCACTTATTTATTTCACAAAATAAAACACTTTACTTTTCTTACTACAAACAAAACGATTTATTATTCACCACTGAAATTAATTCACAAACTTTACTTTTCACTTTTATTACAACCAACTTTATTCATTCACGATTAAAAACAAACTGTGTCGCTGCCGTTCAAACATGTGCCTTTTATACTTGTTTTCCAAACTCTGGAAATAAGGAGAACGTTCTGGTCTCTGCTTCCAGAATTATCCGTAGGGGAAATTTCCCAAAAATTTCCCTTCCAAAAGCTTTTATTTGACAGCTGGTAAATCTGCTATAATCCGGTAGATGGCGCTTCCTTCGTTTGAGAGTTGCTATAATTACAGCTAATAAGGGTGTGTTTGCACTGCGACCGTAAGCTTTATTGTGTCCGTTTGTTTGCATTTCGGAGTCGTTATAGTTCAAATATGGAAAGTTATTACACTGCCCCCCTCTTAGGATTGATCGTCCCGAGCAAATCCATCACTTCCATCACCATTATAATGATGTAAACGGTCGCTGTGAACTACTTTTAGTTTGCCTCTTAATCCTCTCTGAATGCAGTAGACGACATCGTTTATTCGTGTTACAACAGTATAAGGGCCTTCCCAATTTTGCTGAAGCTTCGGTGAGAGTCCCTTCCGACGGTGGGGATTATAAAACCACACAAGGTCTCCCACTTGGAATCCTATCGTTGTGGCTTTTGCGTCGTATCTTGTTTTCATCCGATCACTCGACAGCTTTATATTTGCCCTCGTCCTTTCGTGAATGTCAACTAGCTTTTCTTTGAGGTTGTCCACGTAGTCGTCTATTCCTTGTGGCTCACTTGTATAACATCCAAATTTGATTTCGCTTGGTAGTCGTATTGTGCTCCCGAGCAGGATTTCTGATGGTGTATGTCCTGTTGAGCTATGTACCGCACTTCGATAGGCCATCAAGAATAACGGAATATGCCGATCCCAGTCTCGTTGGTTGTCGCTTACAACTTTGGAAAGGTGTTCTTTAAGGGTCCGGTTGAATCGTTCAACCATCCCATCAGATTGTGGGTGAAGCGGTGTTGTCCTCGTCTTTTTAATGCCAAGGAGTGTACAAACTTCCTGAAAGATTTTGGACTCGAAGTTCCTCCCTTGATCTGAATGGAGTTCCATAGGTACACCAAACCTGCTTACCCAGGCCACTTGCTGAAGTAGTCCATTACTACCAGGATGTATCGGTTTCCGTTTCTGGTTTCTGGAAAAGGGCCTGCAACGTCTATTGCAATTCTTTCAAAAGGCGTGCCCACATTATACTGCTGCATCTTACTCTGAACTTTTCTGCCTGGTCCCTTGCTTGCAGCACAAGTATCACATTTTCGGCACCAATTTTCAACGTCTTCTCTTGCATGTAGCCAGTAGAATCGCTGCCTTACCTTTTCCAGTGTCTTATTGACACCCAAATGTCCTCCGGAAGCTCCATCATGCATCTCTTGAAGAACGTCATTAACTTTGGAACGAGGTACGACTAGCTGCATCACATATGATTTGCCGTCTGTGGACTCCCATTTACGTCTTAGTACTCCTTCTTGTACATGAAGCGAGTCCCATTGTGCCCAATACGCTTTAAGAGTTGGACTTCTATCGGAGATGTCACCCCATTCTGGCTTCTCTTGGTGTTCCTTACATGCAAGAATGGGTTCAATATCAGAGTCTTCTTGTTGGGCAGCTCTTACTTCTTCATTACTCCAACCGTAAATGGGGTCGGCTCTTAATCGCTGGATGGAAGCAACCTCTTTCTCTTCTTGACGTGTGCAGTGCTTGCAGTCCGGTTTGCATGGTCTCCGAGATAAGGCATCTGCATTTGAGTGCAACCTTCCTCTTCGATGTTGGATCTGGTAGTCGTATGTCTGCAATCTCTCAATCCATCTTGCCACTTGACCTTCTGGATTTTTGAAGTTCAACAGCCAATTAAGTGCGCCATGATCTGTTCGGAGAACGAACTTCTGTCCATAGATGTACTTATGGAAGTGTTTTGTTGCCGATACTAAAGCTAGAAGTTCTCTTCTGGTCACACAGTAATTTTTTTCTGGCTTTGAGAGCACCTTGCTGTAATAGGCAACAACCTTCTCTTCTCCTTCGTGGACTTGTGATAGTACGACTCCAATTCCCACGTTACTTGCGTCAGCGTCGATGATGAAAGGTTTTCCTGGTGTCGGATAGGCCAAAACTGGTGTATTGCATAGGCGCTGCTTAAGTTCCTGGAAGCTTTTCTCGCACTCGCTTGACCATTTGAACGGTTTGCCTTTCTCTGTTAGCTGATGCAAACTTTTCGCGATCCCAGCAAAATCCTTCACAAATCGTCGATAGTACGTGGCTAGACCAAGAAAGCTCGGGAGTTGATGTTTATCCTGTGGTGTTGGCCAATTCTTTACGGTGTCAACTTTTTCAGGATCAGTCTTCACTCCTTGGGAAGAGATGATATGTCCCAAGTATTTTACCTCAGACTTAAAAAACTCGCACTTGTCTGGATTCAATTTCAAGTTTGCTTCTCGAAGCCTCTGGAAGACGGCCTTAAGGTTTCCACAATGCTCATCAAATGTCTTACCATAAACAATGACATCGTCCAAATATACTAGGCAAGATTTCCAAGTAAGTCCTTGTAAAACGCACTCCATCAAACGCTCAAATGTTGCCGGAGCGTTGCATAGTCCGAAAGGCATCACTTTAAATTGCCACAGACCATTTCCTGTGGAGAAAGCCGTCTTTTCTCGATCTTCTGGATGGATTTCTACCTGCCAGTAGCCACTCTTCAAGTCCAATGTTGAAAACCATTCAGCTCCTTCCATCGCATCCAGAGTATCGCTGATTCTTGGCAGAGGGTAGCTGTCTTTCTTTGTCACATCGTTCAGCCTCCGATAGTCCACACAAAATCGAGTACTTCCGTCCTTCTTTTTGACAAGAACAACTGGGGATGCCCAAGGACTTTTTGAGTTTTCGATTAGCCCATCTTTCTTCATGGTCGATATCATCTCTTCAACTTCGGCTTGTTTGGCTAATGGGAGACGTCTTGCTGGTTGTCGAATAGGTCTTGCGTCTCCTGTGTCGATTCGATGCTGCACTAGTTGTGTTCGACCAAACTGCCCACTGGGTGAAGAGAGTATATCACCGTACTCGTGAAGGAGGCTTCCAGCAACACTTAGCTGACGTTCAGTTAATTTGGATGACTTCAGAATTTTTGCCTTCATAGAGTTCACTTTGCCGGGGTCCACAGATTTTTGTGCGTCAGCTTCTATGATCGTAGTTATGGCGGAAACAGATTCACACTTTCCAACAATTTCTCCTTTTCTTAGCTTAACTTCGTACGGTTTGATGTTAAGTATCCGTACGGGTACCATGTTGTTCTTTGGTGCCACAAGGGTCTTCCCTAGGATGATGTTTTGGGAAGACTGTTCAGAGTCTGGTTCCACCATTAGGTATCGATGGCTACCCAAATCACCTTTTATTTTCGTCCAAATGAACACTTCTGAGGAAGGTGGCAGGCATATATCTTCTTTTATGAAAGTCCTGAGAGTTGATGAGTTTTCATTGCCGTAAACCATAGGAATCTCCACATTTCGGTGCTTGAGAACTTGCTTCCCGATGTCGAGAATTACTCCATGCTCTTTCATAAAGTCGATTCCAACGATGCACTCGTCACATATATCTGCTACCAGAAACAGATGTGAAAACTCCAGTTCTGCCAAACGGATTGTAAGACGAACTTCCCCGTAAACTCTGGCTGCCTCTCCTGTTGCAGTTTTCAGACGGTAGGCGTTGGTGTTATGCAGCCATGTCATCCTCACCAAGTCTCTTCGAACAATGGAGGCAGTGGCACCAGTGTCAATCGTAGCCACTTGTTTCTTACCGTTTAATGTGGCCTCCACAGGCAGACTTTTGTTATTTCGTTTAGTCTGCGAGACCTGGACAGTGGTGATTCTAGGGTCATCTATACCAGAAAACATCTTCTGCCCTTCTGAGTTGGTGCTTATCCGTTTCCCGGGTGAAAAACAGGCCGAGTTGGAGTACTTACTGTTGTTGTTGCTGTTTCTGCTTCCGCAATGTTGACATGCAGGTCTTCTAGGTGGCAATCTGCACTGGCGTTGAAGATGTCCGGTCTTGTTACAATTCCAGCATCGAGCAGGTCCATCTCGCTGGTTCCTTTGGAATGCAGTTCTCTGGCAAGAACACTCCTCAATTTCTAGTTCTCTTACCCGATGGACTCCTTGAGAAGCCTGTTCTGCTGCTTCCATAGTGAGGGCGAATGCTAGTGCTTCAGGAAGCGTGCGTTTGCCAGCAGTTAGAATTGCTCGCTGAAGGTTGATGTCAGATACAGCACGAACAAAGGCTTCTGCTGCAAATTGGTTGATGATTTCATCTCCTGCAGCTGGATATGCCAGGTGCGCCAACCGTTCGATGTCTGCTTGGAGTTGTTGCAGAGTTTCTCCTCTTTTCTGGACTCTGGAATTGAGTTGGACGCGGAAAACTTCTTGCATATGGCCATCTTCAAAGCGCTTGTCAATGGCCTGAACAAGAGCACTGAAGTTGCCATTTTTATCTGCTGGTATGGTTTGCAGCAGCTCAGCAGCAGTTCCTCTAAGAGCAAGTGTCAGAGCTATATATTTGTCTTTGTCGTCCCAGCCGTTCGTTGCTGCGGCTGCCTCAAACTGCTTCTTGTAGATTGACCAAGAAGTTTGTCCATCGAAGGTTGGTGGATGCATCTCCTTTCTCCTAGGACAGTCACCAGAACTTTCTCGAACCTTCATCTTCCTTACTTTGTCTAATTCCTTGGTAATGGATTCAATTTTATCTTCCATTTTTTCGAACTTTGCTTCTACTGTTGACAATTGCTTATCGACAGTTGAAAATTGTCTATCGACTCACTCGTCAAGGGCAAAAATTCTGTTGTCAAAGGCATCTAACTTACCTTCGAGTAAATTTGTCTGTTCTTGGAATTGTTGAAGAAGATTCTTTTCTTATTTTTCGAGCAGATTCTTTTGTTCTTGGCTTTGTTGTTCTAGAAGATTCTTCTGCTCTAGGCTTTGCTGTTCGAAACGTTCGAGAAGATTCTTTTGTTCATAGCGTTGTTCTTGGCCTTGTTGTTCTAGAAGATTCTTTTGTTCTTGGCTTTGTTGTTCTAGAAGATTCTTTTGTTCTTGGCTTTGTTGCTCGAATCGCTCGAGAAAATTCTTTTCCTGGCTTTCAAATTTTGCGAGCAGCTGAGACAGCATATTGGTCATGCCCGATGTACTTACTTGCTCTTGTTGTTCTTCCATTTCAATGTCGAATATAAACGTGTCCGGGTTTTTTCCACATCTTCTTAAATCTACTTGTAGACGAATTATAAGATCATTCTTTGTTCCAGCAGTGGGAAGATCTCGCTTATTCAGTTCTGCCTTAAGTTCCACTAAATTTAAATCATTCAAAGATTTACCCATTGTCTTTTTTTTTCACTTTCCACACAATAAATTTACTGAGTGCACAAATAAAATAAGTTTTATTCCACTTCTAACACCAATGTAATATTTTATCAGGTTCGTTAATAAAACTTATTTACTTTATTCAAAACGTCCACTTATTTAGTAGTAAGAAGTAGTAAGTGAATTTTATTATCATCATTAGATTTCTAACAATTTTGATTTAACAATTCTTATAAGCATTGGCAAAAGCCGTCAGCCAGATTGACAGTTTTAGATGATTTACGAGTATGTAATTTCATTTCAATTAATTTTTAATTCAAATATATACATTTATGTACTTATTATAGTTTTAGATACAAAATTTTGGTGAAACTCCAAATAAGGTGCGGTTGATTTGTAGCAAAATAATTCCATTATATATTGGCCATTAGATTGTTGGTTGTCAATTTTGAATGATTTGAAACATAAAAAAAATAGCATAAAGCATACATATATGTATACATATGTACATATTTGTTTTTTTCTTCTTTTTTTTTAACTTTTGAGGCAAAAGTGGGCAATTTTAATGATTTGCAACATAAAATATAGTTTTTCTAATCTTCCATAAATTGGTTTCTATATGAAAGGGCATCAGAGATATATTTACAAAGGGTTCTCCAGTTTGATCCATTCAGAATCTCCACGACTTCTTCCATTGTGAAATAGGATTGATTCCAATAATATCTTCGAGTCTCCTGAAGAATTGGGCACTTCCCTATTAGATGGAAAACATCTTCATTTTCCCGTAGGTTACAGAGGGTGCAAAGAGATGGTAAATCTTCTCTATGCGGCCTGAAGTTCAGAGGTAATAACTCTCCCCTAGTCTTAAATATGATGCTTATTTGGTGAGCGCTGAAGTCTTCGTGGAAGTAGTTCCGTTCTAATAGGCTGTGGTTAAGTTCCTTATACACAGAGCGACTGGATGAACTGGCTGCTTGCTCTAGAAATCCAGAATGAATTTTTTCATCCAGTTTCCGAATAATATTATCGAATGCTGTGCTCCATGTGGAATGATTCTCCCATGTCAGAGACAACTCTACTCCAAGTTCCTCGCTTAGCTCTTGCCATTGCACAAAGAAGCCTATTTTTCTTCTTAACAGATACGAAAGCACTATCTTTGGAAGGCGGTGTTCTGGAAGTTGCACAACTTTAAGAATACAGTGGGGAGCACAAATGAGTACATGTTTGTAACTCGCGCACTTATTGATGCATAAGAACAGAAATAATAAAGCAAATTGAAAATTTTTTTTTGCTCTGTATTTTATGTTCAATTCTCAACAAAACGGTATATAATACATATCGGAAAGGAGCAAGTTCTAAGAAAAAAAACAAATAAAACAAAAATAAATCGCATGTACTCAATTTTGCACCAAGCGTTAATCAGCAAAAATATCGACATTTGCTGTTAAGTTTGCAAGTTTTTGGTTTGTTTATGACTTCCTTTATCTTTTGTAGTTTGAGATATATTTAATTGCGTATGGTTAGAACTTTCCCCAGCATATTTTAATAAATGAAATTAATAATTATAAAAATTTCATTGCTCTTTAAAATTATGAGGAAACTATCACGACAGATTGAGGACAGTATTGTAGTCATGACAAAGAGTGGCTTCCCGACGCAAATTATAGCAAAAAAGCTTAAAATAAGCCAATCGGTGGTCATAAAAGTCCAGAAAAGGCGAGCTATTGTTCCTAAAGCACAAGTCAAAGGCCGCAAACAATTTTTGACGGATGCGGATGGCCCTCGCAGGATATTAGAAATGAAAAGGATAAAGTGTTTAACACCAAATCATGCTTCTTTGGCAATAAATAAGCCCGTTAGCCGATGAACTACATGAAGAACCCTCAACGACATTGGTTATATCTCAGCGGTTGAAAACACAAAAGCCGGAATTGTCGGAAAAAATGCTAAGGGGTGGTTAAAGTTCGATAGAGAACACAGAATTCTGATCCATCTGACCACACTACACGTTTGCAATTACCTTATGTCCAATTTCTGTGTTTTCTGACGAACTTAAACCGCACCTTACCATTTTTACAGACAATGCAGGCTTTTGTTTTTTCAACCGCTGAGATATAACCAATATCGTTGAGGGTTCTTCATGTAGTTCATCGGCTAACGGGCTTATTTATTGCCAAAGAAGCATGATTTGGTGTTAAACACTTTATCCTTTTCATTTCAAATATCCTGCGAGGGCCGTCCGCATCCGTCAAAAATTGTTTGCGGCCTTTGACTTGTGCTTTAGGAACAATAGCTCGCCTTTTCTGGACTTTTATGACCACCGATTGGCTTATTTTAAGCTTTTTTGCTATAATTTGCGTCGGGAAGCCACTCTTTGTCATGACTACAATACTGTCCTCAATCTGTCGTGATAGTTTCCTCATAATTTTAAAGAGCAATGAAATTTTTATAATTATTAATTTCATTTATTAAAATATGCTGGGGAAAGTTCTAACCATACGCAATTAAATATATCTCAAACTACAAAAGATAAAGGAAGTCATAAACAAACCAAAAACTTGCAAACTTAACAGCAAATGTCGATATTTTTGCTGATTAACGCTTGGTGCAAAATTGAGTACATGCGATTTATTTTTGTTTTATTTGTTTTTTTTCTTAGAACTTGCTCCTTTCCGATATGTATTATATACCGTTTTGTTGAGAATTGAACATAAAATACAGAGCAAACAAAATTTTTCAATTTGCTTTATTATTTCTGTTCTTATGCATCAAATAAGTGCGCGAGTTACAAACATGTACTCATTTGTGCTCCCTACTGTTTATTTGAAATGAAGCCTTAACGTAAAAAGACGCAGTAGAGGTAGACCAGTTTCCACATATAGCATGTAGGTGGGTGTGTTACTTGGTAGCCTGAAAAGATGCTTAATAAAGTATCTTTGTAACTTTTCTACTTCATCGTGTTCTTCGTAGCCCCATACTTGACTTCCGTAGCACATTATCGTTCTTGCCGTTGCTTCGAAGAGTTTGTATTTGGTTTTGCTTGAAACATCATTCCGACCTATAACATTTTTCCAAGTGCAACTAAGTGCTTTTTTTGCCTCTTTGAGTTTCCCTTGTAGGTGAAATGAGTAAGTTAATCTTGGAGTGAGCGTTATGCCAAGATAGCGATATTGTTTGACAACTTCGAGAGAATCCGAGCCCAAAGTCCATTTTTCGTCTCTTGTATATCGACCTGTATTGTTACGGAATACCATAATTTTTGATTTGGTTGGATTGATGTGAAGATTCCATTGCTTGCAGTATTCCTCGAGCCTATATATCATGAGCTGAAGCATGTTAGGTGTTTCGGCTAGCAGAACAATGTCATCTGCAAACATCAGACCCTTTATCGAAGCTTCGTTGAAAATTATTCCTCCAGGTAGATATTGCAGCAGATCATCCAAAAACAGGCTAAAAAAGAGTGGACTTAGCTGGCAACCCTGCTTAACGCCGGAAGAAGTATTGAACCATTCTGACATGGCTATTCCATCCCATACTGCAGTTTGGTTGTTTGCATACAAACTTTCTAGCAAGTGCAGCATTTTTGAGGATAGACCAAAGTTGCTAAGTTTAAGAAAAAGTGCTCTTCTATCCACTGAGTCAAAGGCAGCACGAAAGTCAATTCACTTATTTATTTCACAAAATAAAACACTTTACTTTTCTTACTACAAACAAAACGATTTATTATTCACCACTGAAATTAATTCACAAACTTTACTTTTCACTTTTATTACAACCAACTTTATTCATTCACGATTAAAAACAAACTGTGTCGCTGCCGTTCAAACATGTGCCTTTTATACTTGTTTTCCAAACTCTGGAAATAAGGAGAACGTTCTGGTCTCTGCTTCCAGAAATATCCGTAGGGGAAATTTCCCAATAATTTCCCTTCCAAAAGCTTTTATTTGACAGCTGGTAAATCTGCTATAATCCGGCAGATGGCGCTTCCTTCGTTTGAGAGTTGCTATAATTATAGCTAATAAGGGTGTGTTTGCACTGCGACCGTAAGCTTTATTGTGTCCGTTTGTTTGCATTTCGGAGTCGTTATAGTTCAAATATGGAAAGTTATTACAATAGTTTTTAGTTTTTGGTAGCTCAATTTCGTTTTTTAGTTTTATTTTTATATTTGACAGTAAATACCAAACTTTCTTAACCATTATCTCCCACAAACTATTCATAAAATACTGTTTTCCACAGATTGTGCATTAATGTTAAATCGAACTTTTAATCTCTAAATATAAATGATCCATGATGGTTTTTCGATCTAACGATTACATATTTTTGATGTACTTATTCAGCCTTCAAAAACTGCATATGAATTTTTTCTGTCGACTCTGGTTTTTTTTTTGGCCATCTCCTTTGGATGAAATTAGCTTCGAAATTGGGCAAAACAACTCGAACACACCTAATTAAAATACTATTGTGAATCAGTCGTAAAATTTCTGATTGAAATGTCAAATTTGAAATACAAAACATCAAATAAATGAAGTATGAATGAAATTAAGTTTAGGGGAATAAAATTTATGGAGAACACAAATCTGGTACGTAAATCTTTTAACTTTATCCTTAAATCTTTATATCTTTATATCAATTTCTCCGTCTAGAAAATTTGAAGGAGTACCAAATCGATGTTGTATGCATGTTGAAGCGGAGATCAAAACTCCTAATGGATCTCAAGACACGCGAATTCCACTCTTGGTTGCTCCCAATTAAGCAGTTTATCTAACCCAAATTGTTTTAAAAGAATGACTGCGATGTAAAATAAAATAACTTTATGAAAATTTAACAGTGCAATGTTTATTTTGTTTAAAAATAGGTACCTTAAAAAGAAATCAGTTTGTATGTTTGATAACACTGCATTTGATAATAGTTACAAATAACTGGTAGATACAATCCTCGATGTCGCTGCAACCGGCGTACACCTTTTGGAGATCCAGCGTCCATCCTGCTAGTTTCTGGGTCAACATCAGCGGTGTTCATTTTCTCGCAGGCTTTGATGATTCTGTTACTGGTAGATTATTTTCATGGTTAGTAACAAATGAGTCCGACTCTCTTATGCATCTGATAACAGTCGGTACTTTTTGGATCCTTACAAAAATGAGTGTCGCACGCAGACCTGCTATATTTCCTTTTGTCTTCAGGATTTTGTTTTGTTTTCCAATTCTTGTTTAAGTTCATTTTTGAAAGACACGCGGTGGAGCTGCTTCTTTAAGTCAGTTTTGTTGTGAAAACCTAAAAAAATAAATTGATTGATAATAGGTGTGTTTAATAAATAATTTGCGAACAGAAAATTAAACAAAAAAGCAAGAAGATGGTGTGTTCCATGAGTAAGGATTGATTTTAATCTTGATGTTTCGAGAGACTCGTTTAAAAAATATGTTTTAAATAATATTCAAACTTTAACTTCCTAAAAATATTTAAGGACTGAATCTTTTTTTTTATCATTGAGTTGTATTAATAAGATAGCTAATTGTAAATTAAAAACAAAAAATGTAAGCTTTTGTAATATTTATTTACTTATATTTTATTATTTCCCCCAACAATTATATTATGTTTTGTATTAGTATCTAGTCTATAAGATTGTAATCTGATTGATGAAATAAAACTAAAAACTAAAAACTAAACTAAAACTAAAAACTAAAAACCTTGCCCCAAAATGTTCTACATTCTATCACGTTTATTCCACGAAGTTTTTCAAAACAGTTTAAAACAATGTTTCCTACACCTACTTTTGAGGTAGAGCAAGTGAGTGAGAAATATCAAGAGTACCATATTTGTTTGTGATAATAATTAGCTAAAATTTATCACAGAAGTACTTTTCCTATATTTTTGGACTTAAAATGAAGAAAAAGACATACAAAAATATAAGATCTGTGTATTGATAATAAAGTTGAATTGAAAATTAATGCATGCAAATTACAATTGAAACATTTAAAAAATTGAAATTCCACAGCCGATAGGCAATTGTCAATCCCGTCAACACAAATCTGCACTTTTCTTTCTCTCTTGTTTTGACAATTCTCACACATTGCTGCTGTTCTGCTCTGTTCTAATCTATGTTTTCTTCATCTAATAGAAACTAGAGCTGTGCCAACCGTTTATTTTGAAAGACCGAATCAATCAATGATTGATTGGACCAAAGATTCGATCTTTTCATCATTTCATCAATCATTCCTTTGATAATGGTATATTAAAAAAAAATTAATTTTAATAGTACATAACTACAGTATGTTTTCGATCCTTATTTAATACTATGTTCCCACCAAAACGAAATCCGAGATTTCGGTTGAAAACTTTTCATATTTTGAACTGCTGGGAAAAAATTTTATAGAAATTTAAACGAAATCTCAATAAAAACTCTGGTTTTCAACGAAATCTCCATGAAATTCTGCTCCACCCACTACATCTAAATAAACAGTTAAGAAACTGACCCATAGATGTCCCTCACATCGATAATAGTTACTGAACTAGCCTATTCCGTGTTTGAATGCATTCAGCTCAACTCAAATTTCCTACTCTTTTTCGCAGGAAGGTGTCGCTAGCATATATTTGTATTTTCACTTTTGCACTTTTGTACAAAAGTGAAATGAATGTAGTTAGGCCTTTAGAGCGTTCCTAACTTTTACTTTTGCAGAAAAGTGAAACACAACTACATCTAAATAAACAGTTAAGAAACTGACCCATAGATGTCCCTCCCATCGATAATAGTTGCTGAACTAGCCTATTCCCTGGTTGAATGCATTCAGCTCAACTCAAATTTCATACTCTTTTTCGCAGGAAGATATCGCTAGCATATGTTTGTATTTTTCACTTTTGCACTTTTGTAGAAAAGTGAAATGAATGTAGTTAGGCCTTTAAGCTTTATTTGTCCATCAAAATAATAAATGATTTTACTTTATAAACGTCTCAAAATCAGTCATTAAAATTTTCAATGATGAGTTTCTATGATAGCTATAGCTGGCAACTCCAAAAACACAAAAACTTTCACCTAAATTCTTTTTTTTTTTCAAAGTTAAAAAGTGCTTACCTACTTAAAATAATTATTTACTATAATACTTTTCGTTAAATGCAAATGCATTGAAAACGCGATTAATTAAGAAAGAACTGCATTGTTGTATTCCATCATCTCTTTATTAGAAACAAAGATCTATTCGTTCACAATGCCAATGAGATTGATTTGGTTTTGGCTTACAATGGATCCCAATTCCAATCGGTCAAATGAACGTATGAACAATGTGAACAAAGTGAACGATATCGTTCAACTCAATCTCATTCTCTACCTCAATCAAATGATTCTCCAAAACCAAATATGTATTGCTCATGCTCATAGTCGATAGAGATAAAGACAAAATTCATAAAGCATGAAGACAAAATGAACACAAATACGAGAAAGAGAAAACCTGAAATAAAATGGAAATGAAGTGTAGTTAAGCTAATAGTAGATGTACATATATACATATATCAATTTATGTTCCTGTGGTATGTTTTTTCATTCACGTTAATAAAGATTGAGATTGTACGTGTTTTTTCTTTCGTTCAGTATTCTGTTGTGGAACTGGATTGATTGATTGATTATATGACCTTTAAATGACCTTTAAAAGAACTTTGGGCTTAATTCATAGAAATTTGAAGTTTTGGGAGGTACGCGACAAGATATCATTTTTAAAAATACTTTAAAAACCATATAACTTAGGTTGACAACTTGGTTTCTTTGCATTTAAATGATCAAACATCGGCGGTAGTAAACAATTTTTGACAAGATGTTGTTCCATGCAATCCCCCTATTGACTTTTTCCTCATTTTGAACTCCATCCACCAACAGAAAAAAAATATCGCACCAGAAAAATCGGGTCATGTAACTGCCTACTTACAGACTGGACGGATCTACAACTGGAGCTGCACTTGGAATAGCTGTCAAAATGTAGAATACACACACATTCCATTACATTTATTCAACTTTGAAAATGACATTTGGTGAAATAGGAATTCCAAAAAGAGATAGTTGATAGTTACATTATGGGTGCGTTCCCCTTTTTTCGGTATGGAAAGCTAATTTTCGTTGGTTTTTGATATTAGCTTCAGTGCGCTTCCGACTATTAAGGTAGAACTAGAATAGGTGAAAGCTGTCGGAAGCTTATGTCAAAACCGACCGAAAAGTAGCTTCCCGAAACGTTAATTTCACAAGTGGCATATAATGCACTTAAGTGGTTGGAAGTGAACAAAAAATAAATAATTGTTTATTCAATGTTTATTTTCACATTATACTTATTCACAGCGCAGAGTGATAGCTTTTAATTATTTATTTTGCAAAACCACTAAAATTCTATGTGATATAAATTAATTAAAAGAAAATTGTTTTGACTTCTCTCATTCATTCATCAAACAGAAAAAAAAAGTTGAAAACTTTGTACCAAGTGCCAGGTTCTTGTTAGTTTGCTTCCACCATTTTGATTTTGCATTCGCCCACTTACGAAAGAGCGGTCGTTGAGCGCTCTCACTTCCGACGGCAAAAGTTAACGAAAACTAAACGAAAAGTTCCACTTCGCAATTATGTGCGCGTCATATAAATTTCTTGTTTTCGCTCGGTTTCGTACGACCACTTAAGTTGGCTTCCGACTATTCTAGTTCTACCTTTATAGTTCTACCATTGAATAATTACAAATAGAAGGGGACACCGAACATTGCTCAAACGACAGTCGCACCAATCAAATTAGGGTTGCTCAAAAAACATCGATACATTGAAAACATCGATGTTAACTATTCGATGTATCGAATAAATCCGATGTTTCGCACCCTTTCGATGTTTACCGATACATCGATGTTTTTTTATTCGATGCATCGAATGAAGTAATCATTGAAAAGACTCACTCAAAGTGCCAAATCTACAGTTAAATTTATTTCACATGCTCTCTTCTCTTTCAATTTATGTATCAGTGTGATGGTGTATTTCTTCTACCATATTGAGGGCACCTGTTGGTCGTCTCAGTGAAAACCCTTTGGAAATATGGTCCGATTACAAACAACAATTCCCAAAGCTTTACAAAATTGCGTACAAATACTTGAATTTGGTAGCAAGCTCAGTGCCATCAGAAAGACTTTATTCAAAAGCTTCACAAGTTTTAAGCCAGCAACGTAATAGGATTCAAGGAAAGCGCGTAAATAAAATTTTATCTATGCAAAGCTTAGAACAAAAGTATTGGGATTTTTAATTTCAAAATAATAACGCTCATATTAGGTCTGTTTGGTTACTGAAAATTCGTACGAATTCGTACGACGTCGCACTACATTTCACAAATTCCTGTTTGTTAACTCCAAAGTGTAGCAACGAGAGAGCGAAATGAGAGAGCAAGAAATTTCCCCTCCATGAAAAATCTTGCAAATTTCTGCTACACAAATTTCTGTGTGCAGGAAGTAAAAAACTGTCAAATCCACGTCTGTGTGTATTTTTGTTTGTGTGTGTCTTAAGATTTGCCTGTAGTGTTTGATGGTGTGTGTCACGTTTGAAGTTTCGTACACAAAAGTGATACAAAATTGGTTTTTCGCGTTTGTTAACTTTGTAGCAAGTTTTCCCCTCTATGAATGAATTTTCCCCTTCTTTCAATAATTTGACAGTTTTTGAACATCGTGCTACAAAAGTAACCAAACAAACCTATTATAATTAAATTAAACCGAAATTTAATTTAAGATTGTGTCTTTTAGATTTCAAATCTCTCGATAATAGTGCCAAGTTTGGGAAAATATGCAACTTCAAGCATTCACTAAACATGCTTTGAGAAAAAACTTGTTTTGAAATTCGTTAATAATATGGTCATTTATGTTTCCTTTTCTAATCCCTAAGATTGCTTTATAATGAAACTTATGTTCTATAAAATTATAAAATCTTATTTTGAATAAAACTCATTAAAAAATAAAAAAAAAATATATTATTTTTTCATTCGATACATCGAAAACATCGATGTTTTTATGCGATGCATCGACAAACATCGATGTAAGGTTACGATGTATCACATCGAATAAAACATCGATGTTTTTTGTCCATGAGCATCCCTAAATCAAATCCAGTGGCCGCTCATGAAGCTATAATTTCCTTTTCACACAATAATTGGTTTTCTTCTCGGCTAAGTGAGTCTCAAATAAATCCTTTTGTATTTTTGTTAGAGATATAGATACATACGAGTAGATATGTAGATACAGCGAAGAAAGGATTCTTTTTTTTTTCTTCAATTTGTGCTTTGATTTTCTTTTGTAAATGAACCCACATGTAGGTACACATAGGTGCATTTTGAATATATTGGTGTTTGGTGTCCGTCTCACCGCCATACAGCAACAAAAAGATACAAAACGGTTTCTCTTTTATTTAATTTTAATTTTATTCCGTTATCAGCAGGTGAGTTTTAATTTCTCACTCCCAGTGGTGTTAAAAATTAGACTTAGGGCCAGTTTGTTCACAGTGGGTTAAATCAGCAATTAGATTATCACTGATTCTGTTCAACCCATAGTTATGAATCTGTGATAATCAGAGAGTGTTTGTTCACTCAATTTTCAGTTTGATTAATAAATCATAGTTTTTCCAATAATCTTTCCATTTTCCAGTCTATCTGTCAATCAATTGTCAGACGTATTCCGTCATTAACTTATTTCAGTGTGAGTGAGCTTTCGAAAAAAAACATTTTTTGTGCAAAAAAACACGGAAAATCAGTGCTTGAAATATAATTTTGTGTTCAATTTAAGATTGTTTCCGGTTAAATTACTATATAATATATTATATTATATTTTAATGCGGCTGATTGATTTTGTTTTCCAAATATATAGTTGAAGTTTGAAGGTAGTGATGGCATTATGTGAAACCTAGTCATGGATTTTTTCCCAGTTATAGTTTTTCTATGCAAAAAAGCACTTTATTTTTGGATAGTAAATAAAATAACTACAACTTGTAGTAAAATCAGTACAAATTGTTTATTTTTTTCTTGCAAGATGGACGATGCTTGGTTTCTCTTCATTCATGTTCTTTGTTCGAAGGAATTGGATAGAATTTGTTTCTCTTTTTTATACCTACGCTTAGGAAATAATCAATGATGAACAAACAAAATTCCAGAAAATCTTTGATTAAATCATGCTAATCAGACAGAATCGGCGAATTAGTTATTTCTCCAATTAAGTGCTAAAATCATGGATTCTCTGTTTAAAATGTTGATGAACAAACGCATTCAATGATAACCAACTGGAATAATCATTGATTTAAGTTGACAAGGTGTGAACAAACTGGCCCTTATTTACAGTTATTATCCTGACATCCAATTAAATTCAAAAGAGCCAAACTTTTTCCTACATAGATAATCAAATCATCCAAGCAAATTTTTGCCTACAAATAAAAGGTCTGTTTTTTTTTAATAAAACGATATTATAAATCAATCATTTAAATGAAAAAAAAAAGGAAAACGTGAGTATTTTTTAAGAAAAAATCTACATATTATGCAGGCACATATAAATATCATTTAAAAGATATCATTAAAGATTTTTTTTTCAAAATTTTTCATTATAAATGCAACTTAACATGTGAAATGTGAAGATAGCAATATTTGTGAGTTTGACGATTCAGATGACGAGGCATCCGTAGACAATGAAGTTGAACAAAATACACCGTCAAATATTTCAGAAATGTCTACAACATATTTTGCTGGATACATCGCAAAGTCTGTCCTCAAAAAAACCGGTTGTGAAATATGTAAATTCAACATAGTCAAAGCTCGACAATATGAAAAGACCACAAATGGAGGCATGATTATTCCTTCAAAATCATTTGTCAAGCTCATAGATATTATTGTAAAATGTTTCGAAGAAAATTTTGATCAGCTTTGTTTCCAACAAACTGTTCTACAATCTTTTTTTAAATATATGCGATGCCCAAGTTTATTACCCCTGTACATCCACTGATCATAAACAAATTTTATTAAATCATACTTTAAAGGTATTAATAAGAGCTAAAATTAAAATTATAAATGCCAGGCTAAAGTGTAAAGAAACTAGATATATTGAGACATATTTGAAGTACAGCTATTCGAATTTGTGGACCTCTTCTTTTCTGTAATATAAAGGGTGTCCTGGACCTGAGTGGATTTATTTTTAGGTGTGGTTCTTGGGGTTATTCTAAAAATTGTATGGGGGGGGGGGGCAAGTTGTATCTCTCCTCCCTGAGGCAGGGACTTCAAATGCAAAAAAAAAAATTCAAAATCAACGAAAACACATCTAATAATATGAAAGATAATACTTCATTCTAGTATTTGGTTTTTAAATCAAGTTGTTTAGGCAAATAGTTTTTGAGAAATTAAATTTCAAAGTCAAAATTTAAAAAAAAATGTGATTTTTTGATCTTAACTCGATATTTTTCAAAATTTTACGTACTTAAGTTTGTGTTCAATATTCAATGTCCTCAATATTTTTTAGTCCATTACCGAAAACCAAATGTAATAATCTTTCTTAGTTTTTGAGAAATTAAGAAAAAACAAAAGGTACTTTTACCAAAAAAGGCCGAAAAAGGGTTAAATTATGGATAATTCATGAATGAATTCATTTTTTCGGGTTTTTTTGGTAAAAGTACCTTTTGTTTTTTCTTAATTTCTCAAAAACTAAGAAAGATTTTTGCATTTGGTTTTCGGTAATGGACTAAATAAATGATGAGGTCATTGAATTAAGAAAAAAAAATCACTTTTTTTTTTTAAATTTTGACTTTGAAATTTAATTTTTCGAAACCTATTCGCTTAAACAACTTGATTTGAAATCCAAATGCAAGAATGGAGTTTTATCTTAAAAAAAAAATTATAGCACATTATTAGATGTGTTTTCGTTGACTTTTAATGTTTTTTATGCCTGCCTCAGGGAGGGGAGATACAACTTCCCCCCAAACATTTTTTTTCTTAGAATAACCCCAAAAACCACATCCTTAAATACTTCCACTCAGGTCCGGGACACCCTGTATATTATCTATACTAAGATTTAAATAACTTCTTGTATATGTTGTTTGAATTAAGCTTAACAACAAACTACCGCTCACTTTCAAAAAGTATTCTTTTTATTTTTTTTATTATGTGTAGACTAAACTTTTAAATCTACAAAATAATTTAAAAACTACTTTTTGTTTTTAATTAATTAAATAAATACAATTCTAATGTTCGGACTCAGACGTCAAACTTCAACCATTCAAACAAATTTAAGGAAAACAAAATGTTTGTTTTTAGTTTTGTATTCATGGTACTAAGTTGTGGTATAAGATGAAACACGAAGCATTTTTTTATTTTTGAAGGTTATCAAAGTGAGAAAATCTCCTAACTTTTTGTTCGGAACTTAAGTTAGGTGACTTGTGTATTCAGCCTTAAGTCACCTTGTTTTTGTTGTAATATTTAGTTTTACCTGAGATATGTGATCTTCAAGCTTCATTGATTAATATTTTTTTATCACCAATATCCCAACTTATAATGATCATTTTAGACTTTGTTGAGACTATTTGTTTTTGTGGCTTTTCACCGTTATTTTAGAAAAAAGTTCAAACGACTTTTTGTGATCTCTTCGTAGGTATGTATATCTTTTGCTTCCTTCCAAATATTTATTGCATGGTTAATATAAGTATGCAGATTTGAAGACTAACATATTCTTAACATTTTTGAAAATTTTCCAATTGAAAAAAAAATAACAAATTGTGTTTTTACTAAACATTTGTGTAATCACCATCGAAATGAAAACAAAAATAACGAATTCTTTTCAACTATTTACAATTTTGTATTGGTCATGCACTACTTGGACAAGAAAAAAGATTTAAAGTCTTTTTTTAAATTTTTTTCAATATAAAAATGTTCAGCAATGTTAAGAATATGTTAATCTACAAATTTGCATACTAAAATTTACCATGCAATTAATATTTGCAAAGAAGCAACAGATATACATATGTGTACCTACGAAGGGATCACAAAAGGTCGTTTTTTTTTATTATGAGGTGTGATTTTGGTGATCAAAACAAAGTTTTTCGATTAAAAGTCAGATATCGCAGGCAGAACAAAATTTTACAACAACGGCAGCAACAAAAAGGTTAGTAACTTATAGTTGAATAAAGTCATAACCGATAGATTTGATTGACTTATAAAAGTTCCGAGAAAATTACAACCTTTAAAAATTAAAAAAAAGCTTTCTGTCTCATCTCACACATACAACAAAAACCACTGACAAAAAAATTCAAAATCTTGTTCCTAGAATTTTTCTATACCCGTGTACATACATGCGATTTTTTAATTTAAATTAAATTATGGCCAAATTCAAATCAGAATATCTACCTCTCAAAAGTCCACTTAAAGTGTATCCTTCTATTTAAAAGAAAAACATAAGATTTTTATCGCTTAGTTACTAAAAACAGGGAGTTACATACCTACATACCTTCAAATGTGTTCTACACCCTGTTTCACGGTTTTAATTTTAAATTTCAAACATTTTTCAATTGGGTACTGTAAAAACAAAACTTTAATTAAAAAAAAACTACATCTTTACTATCACTGGTTGCTTTAGTTTCTTTTTTGATTTATTAAGTACATAATAATACTTATAATTTTTATTTTTCTTATCTTAAAAATAACAATGTACCTATGTATGTACCTACATTTATACCAAAATCGTTGAAAAAGCAATAAATGAGACCAAATTATAAACCATTATTTAATTATTTTTATGTGACAGATGGCAGGTACCTATGTAATACATAGGTACGAATTGAAAATTGAGTACCTACTTGATAATCTATATTAATTGATAAGGATCCGTGAAAATCGACGAAAAATTTAAAAGAAGATGGAACAGGTACCTTCCTGCATATACCTATAAAACTACCCATTCACAGTACATAAGTGTGCACACACTCCGCCACACATATACCACCGATCGACCCACCACACCAAAAATCAAAGAGTGCACACTTGTGTTGTGTGTATGCACCACTTGAGACTTATGTTTTCAAATTTAAAAAAAAATTATTATTCCTTGCCTATGGATCTCAAGATATAAAAAACAAAACAAAGCCATCATCGTTAACATCCCAAATTGCAAGAAAACGCTAACAACAAATTTTACTTACTGGACAACACACAACCCAGAAAAGAAAATATAATTTTTATCTCTACCCCATATTTTCATTAACCTTGAGTCCTCAAATGGCATTGAAAAAAATACCTCAAAAGTAAAACTAAAACGGCTGTTCAATTCGTTGTTGTTGTTCATTTTCATGCTCTGTAAAAAAAAAAACATTTCTTCCCTTTCTTCTTCTGCAATTAAGGAAATTTCCCAAAAGGAACAAACTTTTAAGGAACAAATTTATTAAAGGGGTGTTGTATTTGATAGAGCGATTGCAGCGACAGACTGCCAAACCAGGCCACCTAGTGGACGTTTTGCCCGGTGTCCCTTTTATTTGTAGTTATTCAATATGGTTCTACCTTTAACCTTTGCTTTTTTTAACGTTTCAAAACTGCGAGCAGAACCGAGTATTTACATGGGGGTAAGTGAGTTTTCAAACTTTTTTCAATCTCTCAAAAGGACTTTAAGTAATATTAACTTCTTTTCATCATTATCCATTTTTATGTTTGCTTTTATTTTTAATTTCGATACTGAAATACCAGAAAGCTGTACAGGTGCATTGTGGGCAATGCTATGCCCTGGAGACTACAAGATTGTTTACGCATAGACAATTCAACGTAGACAATTTACAATTATTGACACGAGCTTGTCATAATAATGTAGAACATTCATGAAACAAGGTTTTTTAATTTTTCCATCTAGAATTTACCCACAAAACTACTTAATTTCAATAAAAATAATAGATTTTTTGTAAAAAAAAAATTAAGTGAATCGGGTATACACAATAATCCCACCAAAACGAAATCTGAGATTTCGACTGAAATTTTTTGAGATTTCAAATAGATGGTGCAGGGTTTAAATAAGATTTCGTAGAAATATAGAGTTTTCAGGAAATTTCATTGAAATTTCCATGAAATCTTCTTCCATCAATTAAAAATATCATAAGTTTTCAACCGAAATCTCGGATTTCATTTCGGTGGGAACATAGCATAAATGTGACAACATTTCAAAGCAAATTTAAATGGGTTTCCTGACCTCTCTTTCAAATTGTGGTTTTTTACGTAAAAACGACCGCGGGGTCTCCAAATTTATTTTCGAAAAATGCCCCAGAACAAAAATTAATTCTTTCTAAAGCTGGACATACACGACAGAGCCAAATGGCCCCGTGCCAATCCAAAATCGGTCGTGTGTGGGGAGGACTTTCAACCAATCTGAAATCCAACCGAGCCAAATGGATCGGATGGCTCGTTCGGTCATGTATGGCCAGCTTAAATCCTTTAAAAGATCCAGCCTACACATTTTGAAAATACAAACAAAAATCCGACACCCTTAATGCACAATTGGCATATTAAATCCAAGGACCAGTTAACCCCAAGCTTAAAAATTCAATTCAGATTCCTTTTTTCCTGACACTTTCTCCACAAATCGTTCAACAAATTTCGATGGGATACAACAAAATTGCTTCTTTTTTACTGCACAATGACGAAGGTTTTGTGACTGAAATCACTGAGGAGAACCGTGCTGACTTAGCGATCATGGGCCTTGCGATTATACAACTAGTATTTCTCGAGTGAATTTTTTTGGAGATTGACAGATCAAAAAGCTATTGTTGACATTGTCGATGTTATTGTTGACATTGTTGGCATTGTGGTTATAGTCGAAAAATTTGACTAATTTTTCGACGTTGAAAAGTAGACAGTAAAAGTTGACACGTAGAGGAACAACACTGATTGTGGGCAGGTAAAAAAAAACTAGGTACGACATTTTCGACTGCTATTCCATCTGCAACTGCAGCTCAAGTTGCAGCACTCTGTTCTATTCCGGCAGTTACTGCCTAATCAAAAAAAGAGTGCTGCAACTGGAACTGGAGCTACAGATCGAACAGCTGTCAAAAAATGTCGTACGTGATTTTTTTATCCGCCGAAAAATCAGCTGTACAGCTTTCTGACATTTCAGTATCGAAAATAAAAATAAAAATAGTTCAGCCTAGTGCGCAGATCGAGCAAAAACAAATTTTACTTCTACATTTTTTTCTCAAGACAAATTCTGAAGGTGCAGAGATAAAAAGAAAAGTCAATTGAGAACAGTAGGTGATTTTAGGGCAATTTGATCGAAATACACTTTTTCCGTCAAAATATAGTTTGTTTCCCATCTGTCAAAGTTTCGACCAAATTTGGTTTGGGTTTCATCCGTTTGGGTTCTCAAACATGGACTGCATCTAATTTTTTTTTCGACTGCGATGAAGTTTTCTTTGTAAGGTTCTTAACATCTGTTTGTTTCAATGGTTGTGAAATCGATGGTGAAAATATACTCCTCTAGTTTTTTTTCGCTTGACATTTTTTTTAGATCTTCCTCTATTATTGTATATGTCATATAAAAACTAGCCAGTTTATATTTCTGAGATCTCAGAGGACTCAAAAATATAAACAAGATTCCTTACAAAAATTTATCACTTTTCCCCTTAAAAACTGAGACTGATGTTTTTTATGGATTTGCCTACTCAATTATTTGTGTCGCAGTAAATTACATAAGTTGAAAAGAAAGAGAGAGTTGTTTTGCCTCCTACGTAAGGAATCCTATTTATATTTTACACTACTCCTCTATCAAGGAACGGAGGAAAATTACTAAGCGCTCAAGAAATATAAACTGGCTAACCCTGAGGCCACACGAGCCAGTACTGGCTAGCCAGTAGAGCTGTGTCAATCGTTCATTTTAAAAGACCGAATCAATCAATGATTGATTAGACCAAAGATTCGATCTTTTCAATCGTTCATTTCATCAATCATTCTTTTGATTATGGCATGTTTAAAAAAAAACACATTTTCAATAGTACATACTAGCTACAGTCTGTTTCAATCCTTATTTAAAGAGGAATTTATTTCTAAGAAAAAATAAATAAAAATTTTCATATAGGCATAATTTTTTTTAAATAGACCTTAACTCCAAAAACACAAAAACTTTCACCTGAATTTTTTTTTCAAAGCTAAAAAGTGCTTACGAGTACTTAAAATAATTCTTTACTTTAATACTTTTCGTTAAATGCAAATGCATTGGAAAAAAAGAACTGCATTGTTGTATTCAATCATCTCTTAATTATCAATAAAGATCTATTCGTTCACAATGCCAATGAGATTGATTTGGTCTTTGTCCACAATGGATCCCAATTCCAATCGGTCAAATCTCAAATGAACGTATGAACGATATGAACGAAATGAACGATATGAACGATATCGTTCAACTCAATCTCAATCTCTATCTCAATCAAATGATTCCAAAACCAAATATTGCATAAGAGAAAATGAACACAAATACGAGAGAGCCAAGAGAAAATGAAGTGTAGCTAAGCTGGTAGATGTAGATATATGTATATCAATTTATGTTCCTGTCTCCTGTGGTGTGTTATTTTTTTCATTCACGTAGATAGAGATTGAGATTGTATGTGTTTTTGTTTCGTTGAGTATTCTGGTGTGGAAATGGATTGATTGAGAATGAGTGGAATGAACGAAACATATCTCGCGCTTTGAAAACTTAAATGATTGACATTGGGATCGATTGATTCGGTCTGCTGTGATTGCAATCAATCATTCTTTGTGAAGAACGGGTCACAAAGACCGAATCAATCACGATTGACACAGCTCTACTAGCCAGTTGGCTACACATACTTCCATATAAGAAGGTTTTATAATACAAATTCTATATACTACTGAAATTAATCAGCCAAGTAGAAGACTTAGCATTAAGGATTGGACTTGTTGAATTATTGATTCAAAATAGCTTGAACACATACTTCCTGTCAAATTCCTATTCGTGTATATGCTGTGACGTAGGCGACATGCCAAACTGGCTTCTGTACTGGCCAGCGTTCGGATCTTACTCGAAATGGAGTAAATCTACTACGATTTTAAGGAAAGAAATTTAGCTACTACGATTTTCCACTTTTTCAAGACTGAAGATGGAACCACTTCAATCTATCGTCTGTGTGGTGTGGAGTGGCATTTTAAGTACTCTGTGCTCACTTCTCAAGCCTTCAATGTTTTAAACTGTCATTAGCCGTTGCATTAAGTGCATTTTTATCTTCGCTTAAAAAAGTAGCATGTTAAATGCAACAACAATTTGGTATAGTTCCGTATTGTTGTTAGCATTATCCTTTAGTACATTTTTATCTTCGCTAACAAAAAAAGAAGCATGTAAAATACAACAACAGTATGGAATTACACAGGATTGTTGTTGTTTTTAACATGCTACTTCTTTTTATGGGGAGATAAAAATGCAATAAAAACAAACGCACTGACGCCATGCAACATCACTAGCAAAAAACAACAAAATCCAAACTTTCGTTATCATTACGAACGTTTCGCGTTGGTTTTGGAGAGCCTTATAACTTATTTCTATCACAAAATAATATTTATTGTAAAAGCTGTTGTTTCATTTTCCGTGCGCAGCGATACAAAATACGACGGATACACAACGGAAAACAGCAACAAAAAACTGTCGTCGGCGAACGTTTTGCGTCGGTTAGGGAGATCCTTTAATGAATCATTGGCCAGTTTTTTTTTGGCTTTCTTCTTGAACGGAAATAAGACCCTACAACACACCAGATGAGACAAGTGTGGTTCTGGCTTTATTCATATTCAAACAATTTTTAGATCGCTTAACAAATTTATAAAACTTTGAGTTCTTACATGCTGGCTCCACCTGCCATGAACGATGCCAAGACTATGAACATGTCTAATAAAAAATCCAATGGAGCCAGAAAAATCCATGTCTTGTCGACGACATGTCGAAGAAAACCAATTTTTGAACAAGACATGTACGCTGTTCAAAGCTTGCCATGAGATTTGACGTTTCACGTGCATGTGAGTTTTTTTCTGGTTTTCCTTGTATCTAGAGGTAGCTGGATATTAAAAAAAAGTCTTTCTACTGTTTTCTGGAGTCTAAAGGGCGTGTATTATTGCAAAAGATCGAAGTAGCGGTGAGAGGGAAATGAAACGACATGACATGAATTGCCCAGCGAGAAAAAATCTGCTGATTGTTGATTGGATTGTGGTTGTGATATTGGGCATCTGTATGCCCTGTGGAGTCGGGGTGTTAAGGACTGGTCTTGGACTCCACGATATTTATATTTTGTGAAAGAAAATGTGAGTAAAAATACTATTTTTCCAAATATGCTACGAAATAGTACTGCCGAACCCTGTTACTGGCTACTCTACTGGCTTCCCAACTGATTGACGAGCCAATTGCACAGGTTTGTATGTGTTACCCTGAGGCCACACGTGTCAGTACTGGCTAGCCAGTCGCAATACATTCACATTTTTTACCAACACATACAAACCTGAGCAACTGGCTCGTCAACTGGCCTGCCTTTTTCGAAGCCAGTTGGGAAGCCAGTAGAGCCGCCAGTAACAGGGCTCGGCAGTACTATTTCGTAGCATATTTGGAAAAATAGGATTAAAACTTAAGTTTACTCACATTTTCTTTCACAAAATATTAATGAACTAAAAATCGCGAGTCCATGCCCATTCCCTTAGAACTCAATATTTTATAAATTTGATTAGCGATCTAAAAAATGTTTGAAGATGAATAAAGCCGGAACCACACTTGTCTCGTCTGTTGTGTTTTGTATTTCCGTTTGACAAGAAAGCCAAAAAAATGGCGAATTAATTGATAGATCGTGTATACATTGGACTGACTCCTCCGACTTTTTTTGACGTCTCTGTACTTTATCTCACTCCCACTTCATGGTGAAAAAGAGATGGCAAGAACAGGCAGAATATTTTAAATTTTTTGAAAATCTATGGATTTTTTTTGACGTTTTCTTTTGTGACAACTGCTTTCTTTTGATTTTTATTTCTTCTGCGCATATGTATATCAAAATTTGTTTCAAATGTCAGTATTTGTTGTTGTTTTTACGTGTATTTAAGTCACCACGCTCCCAGCCATTTTTATTTATGATAATTTCAATTTTAATTTGTTGTTGTTTTTACATGTGTTTTCTTCCTCACGTTCACAGCTATTTTTTATTTTCGACTAACAACCTGCGCAGTATCTTAGATTTGTGTACTGTGGCTGGTATTCACATTAGTTTGTGTGTGAACAAAAGAAGTAGGATGAATGTCAAATTAAGTCGGAGGAGTCAGTCCAATGTGAACACCGTCATAGGGAATTTTACGAATCTGTCAATTTTAAGAGTGACAGCTTCCATTGAGGCGGAAGTGTCAAATTTCAAAGTGCAAAGCAAAAAAAAAACAATTCCACAGCTAATTTCGATATGATAAATTCCCCATAGTGCTGATTTTGACGTTTGTAAATGAACGAGAGAGTGATATATTGGTATTTGTTAAAGTGCTCTATTAAAGGCTTTCCCAAACCGACGCGAAACGTTCTTCGCCGACGACAGTTTTTTGTTGTTGTTTACCATTGTGTTTCTGTCGTATTTTGTATCGCTGCACACGAAAAATAAAACAGTGCGTGTGTTTTTATTGCATTTTCATCTCCTTATAAAAAGAAGTAGCATGTTAAATACAACAACAATTCTGTATAATTCCGTATTGTTGTTGGATATAACATGCTACTTTTTTAAGCGAAGATAAAAATACACTAAGTACTACGTCTAATGACAGTTTGCAACATAACAGACTTGTTAAGTGAGCACAGAGTATGTAAAATGCCACTCCACACCACACAGAAGATAGAATGAAGTGGTAACATCTTCAGTCTTGAAAAGGTGGTAAATCGTAGTAGCTAAATTTCTTTCCTTAAAATCGGAGTAGATTTACTCCATTTGGAGTAAGATCCGAACGCTGGCCAGTAGAGAAGCCAGTGTGGCATGCCGCCTACGTTACAGCATATACACGAATAGGAATTTGACAGGTAGTATGTGTAGCCAACTGGCTAGCCAGTACTGGCTCGTGTGGCCTCAGGGTTAGAGCCTGATTACACGATTCGTTTTTTCGGACGTTACGTGTTTCGTCTTTTTGACACATTGGGTGAGGGGTGTAGAAACGTAGGGGGAATGGAAAGACGAAAGCACGTATGAAAATTTCAAGACTTTTTCTGGTTGAACTTTGACGTTTATGATTTGACAAACGAGTAGAGGCGGGGGATGCTTAAAAAATGTAAATAGTGAGATTTAAAATTGTTTTTCTTAATTAAATAGCTATAAATTTGAACAAGAAGTGATGTAAGAGCATTTTTAATTATTATTACTGCCTTTTTTTCAATAAATGAACCTCAAATTTTCTGAACGTCAAAATAACGAATGGATTTTTTTCGTTGTGTGTAATCACGAAGGTACGTACC
The DNA here is from genome assembly GCA_963921185.1 of Dasysyrphus tricinctus. NCBI lineage: Eukaryota > Metazoa > Arthropoda > Insecta > Diptera > Syrphidae > Dasysyrphus > Dasysyrphus tricinctus. Next base: position 182,354,698 of record OY992531.1, on the reverse strand, counting down.
TGTCAAAAAAACGAAAAACGAAACGTCCGAAAAAACGAATCGTGTAATCAGGCTCTTAGTAAAAAAAAATATGACTGTACATATTGCGACTGGCTAGCCAGTCCTGGCTCGTGTGGCCTCAGGGTAAATGACACTGATCTCTATAAAACACTGGATAGTGTATCGATACAAAAAAATTGATTCCATTTGAAGAATTGTTATATTATGAAGTTGACCACTTTTTTGTATACCAGTATAACTGTATAACATATAATACAAAGATAATCCATTAAACAGACATCAATTCTCCGTTCGTTTCACCCCCCGGGATCTGTTTGCTAACATTTGTTGTGTTCGTAATTTAAATTCATTCACTAATTAGTAAATGAAACGGAATAACAAACGTAAAGAGTGTGACAAGGAGGTAAAATCATTAAAAAAACGCAATTTTGCTTCCATCAAATTTTAGTCCACGAGCCAGCGCCAAAAAATGCTCTGAATTTATTAAAGCTGATATTTGGCCTGTTGGTTAGAGAGGTTGTGTACACCCACATACTGCGGTCAGTCAAGCGAACTGTAGAACAGGCGTCTTAAATATGTAATCAAACTTGTATCACCACGATGGTGGTGCAATGAATTTATTAAGGCTGAAAATTGGTATATAGGTTACATATTACGTATAAATAACAGTACCGCCGGTCAGTCAGTCCATCGTTAGAACAGGGCTGGTCAGTCAGCGCTTATGTGTCAAAAAATGGCATGAGTACGATAACTCACGAGACAAAAAATAATAATGGAGCTTTGTAGAACATCTAGAAACAAGCATTTTTTACTTTGGGAGGGGGGGTCTATCTCCCCCCATTTGGGCGGGAGGGGCAATTTTCCAAAAACAACCACTTAAAATGGAAAAAAAATTTTTTAAAAATAACGGTAATAGCTACGATTAAGTATTATAAGTTTTTTCAACGCTAGAAGTCTCTTCTATTACCTTGTTTTTAAATCAAGAAATTTCTATGAATAGTTTTTGAAAAGACTAATTTCAAACTCAAAAGTATGGAAAAAAATGAAAAAAAAATACGTTTTATTGTATTTATTCCAAACTGTGGGACTACATACTAAACTTTTTTTCTCATTATTTTTTGCTCTTATTAGTATTTAATCCAATACTGAAAACTAGACGGTTTTAAGTCCACTTGTTTTCGAGAAAATTGAAAATTACCAAACCAACTTTTTTTTAATTTTTATCTGTGGACTTTTTTTCTTTGAGATAAATTTACATACAAATGCTCAAGTTGCTAAGAAAGTTGTTGCCATTGGCGCCTACCAGACGAGACTGGAATTTTTTAGATTTGCTTGCTCAATTATTTTTTGTCGCAGTAAATTACATAAGAAGAAAAGAAAAAGGGAGTTGTATTGACTTAACGAAATAATATTTATTTTTTAGATGCTCAATCGGATACCGACGAGTTTAATATTTCTGAAGATGAAAACGAAATGATTGGATTAGATGATTCGGAAGAAGAGTTTGATGAAAATTAATGATGTATAGTATGTTATACAATGAAGAAATATTCTTTTGTTTTTTGCTGGCTGACGCATGTTGTGGCGCCAATGTCAACAACTTTCTTGAGCAACTTGAGCATTTGTATGGAAATTTATCTCAAAGAAAAAAAGTCCACAGATAAAAATTAAGAAAAAAGTTGGTTTGGTAATTTTCAATTTTCTCGAAAACAAGTAGATTTAAAACCGTCTAGTTTTCAGTATTGGATTAAATACTAATAAGAGCAAAAAATAATGAGAAAAAAATTTAGTATGTAGTCCCACAGTTTGGAATAAATACAATAAAACGTATTTTTTTCATTTTTTTCCATACTTTTGAGTTTGAAATTAGTTTTTTAAAAAACTATTCATAGAAATTTCCTGATTTAAAAACAAGGTAATAGAAGAGACTTCTAGCTTTGAAAAAACTTATAATACTTAATCGTAGCTATTACCGTTGGAAAATTGCCCCTCACGCCCAAATGGGGGGAGATATACCCCCCTCCCAAAGTAAGAAATGCTTGTTTCTAGATGTTCTACAAATCTTCATTATTATTTTTTGTCTCCTGATTTATCGTACTCATGCCATTTTTTGACACATAAGCGCTGACTGACCAGCCCTGTTCTAACGATGGACTGACTGACCAGCGGTACTGTTATTTATACGTAATATGTTACCTATATACCAATTTTCAGCCTTAATAAATGCATTGCACCACCATCGTGGTGATACAAGTTTGATTACATATTTAAGACGCCTGTTCTACAGTTCGCTTGACTGACCGCAGTATGTGGGTGTACACAACCTCTCTAACCAACAGGTCAAATATCAGCTTTAATAAATTCAGAGCATTTTTTGGCGCTGGCTCTCCGTCTATTTGTTTTGTGCTTATTTTTGCAAAAGAAATATTTGTACATCGATATTCAAGCATTAATATCATAGATGCTCAGCAAGCTGCATTTTAAACCACACCAGTTTTTGTACACACTTTTGTAAGCAAAAATATCTTGCAATATCGTTAAATAACAGTGTACACATGAAATACTAGCAATATTGCTTCTATAAAATCTGTGGACGATATACATATTTTGCAAAATTCAAATTTTAGCATCGATTTCCACGCATAGAAATAATAGATGCTCAGTGTGGAGATCAGAGTTTGGATAACATCCCTGCAATTCTGGTCGGAGGTTTTGGTTGGTGGTATCTGTTCTCCGGTGACAGTTCTATTCAGCATTTATTATTATTCTTTATCACTTAAAGTGCCTCTACACTATCCCACAAAGTATTAACACATGTCACAATAAAGTGGGAAAGAATTTCATACGACTGCCAAATTTGTGTGATGAAAATGATTTTCATATTTTGCTTCCACACTTGCATCAAAACAAATCAGTTTCACCATAACCTCAAACGACCAAGTGGGATAGAATGTGTGATGGTTTTAGAACCAATCCTAAATATTTTCAGGTATAAACACATGTCAAATCGTGTCGGATGCGCTGTCAATTTGTGTGTGATGAAATTTCATATTTTGTTTCCACACTATTATACATGATTTCTTCCCACTTTTTTGACAAGTGTTAATACTCAGTGGGATAGTGTGGAATGGCTATTACTCAGAAGCAGTTGTACTGCAATATTTTGTATCTTATACTATGTTCCCACCAAAACAAAATCTGAGATTTCAGCTGAAAAATTTGGAGTTCTCGACTTGGTGGAGCGGGATTTCATTAAGATTTCGTTGAAATCTAGAGTTTTCATTGAGATTTCGTTGAAATTTCCATGAAATCTTGTTCCATCAACTTGAAATATCAAAAGTTTTGAACCGAAATCTCGGATTTCATTTTGGTGGGAACATAGCATTACGCTATGTTCCCACCAAAACGAAATCCAAGATTTCAGCTAAGAAAATTCGAGATTTCAAATGGGTGGAGCAGAATTTCATGGAGATTTCGTTGAAATCCAGAGTTTTTATTGAGATTTCGTTTAAATTTCTATGAAATTTTTTCCCAGCAGTTCAAAATATGAAAATTTTTCAACCGAAATCTCGGATTTCGTTTTGGTGGGAACATTGTATTAAAAATAAATAAAACTACCTAAATCTTATAACCAGAAAGTGAGTATTTTGTGGATTGTTACACTCAGAAAGACCCAATTTACAAGAATGCAAGTTTTTGCACACAACTTCGTGTATTGCAATATCGATATATTCCAAAAAGCCACGGAAAACAGTTTACACAAAATTCCTTAAAATATTACTGAAAAATACATATTTAATATCGATTTTCACGAATTTAAATTATCGATGGTCAGAAACACGCAGTTTACACCATGCAAGTTCTTGCGCACACCTTCGTGTTAAATAAGATTTTAAAATATCGGATTTAAAAAAGGGCACACATAACAGCTTAACACCATGAATTGCCTTGCAATATTGATTTTATTAAATTTGTTGATATTCATTGTGCAAAATACATATTTAAACATCGATTTTCACCCATTAAAATCATTGATGCCTAGAAAGATACCACTTACACGCAGTTTTAGACACAAGCTTCTGTGCATCATTATTTTGCAATATCGATGTTTAAAGTTGAAATACCTTGCTTATGACTTCATATTTTTCATTTGTATGAAAACTTAAATCGATTTTAAAAAACTTAAGAAAAAATAGCCGGCACCAGAAATTTTGAAAGCAAAAATAGTTACATTAGAGCATAGCATGACGCATTTTTTGCTTTGGTCAAACAAAAACTTAAACAAAAACACCTGAACAAACATCGATTTTAAGTAGCATCGATGTTTTCGGTTCGATATTTACAGTCATCGATGTTTGGTCATCGATGTTTGGTCATCGATGTTGAAATCGATGTTGTTTCAATATCGCACATCCCTATCTGGAAAATACTTTTTTTTGTATAATGCAGACGTCAAATTATGAAGCCGACCACCTAATTGTCACTGATCTCTATAATACACTGGATAGCGTATTCATACAAAAAAGTTGCTTCCAATTGAAGAACTGTTATAAGGTGCGCCGGTACACTTTTTTGTATAACAGTATAAAAGTATAACATGTTTTTTTATTAAAGTGACAGCTGGCAATCAAGGAAGTGAAATTATTTTATTTTGTTTATGGTATCAATCGCTTGTCAAAGCAGAAAAAAAAGTAAGAAAATATTATTTTGCATCATCGAGAGGAAAATAAATTAGAAATTTGTATTCTTAATTGCAATGTGTCTCATTTGAAGGTCGTTCTATAGTTTTGTGTTTTTATTTTAATTAAATCTTCCATTGCAATTAAATTTGTTATTTTTGTTTGAAATATGTATGACTAATGAGTCCACGGAGAAGCCCAGCAATACAAATGATAAAAGAAACTGGTTCCATTCACTGTCCCGTCGAAGTAAATCAGCAACATCCACCACAACATCGACATCACAAAAATAGCAGAGTCGAAATGAAGATGCTGCTGGTGCCTCTGCTTCGACTCCGAAAGCCTCAGCAGTGTATTATAGAGATCAGTGCTAATTGTCATCTTCAAATGGAAGCAAAAAAACTGTTATACATTATAAGGAATACACTAGCTGTGTTTTTTTGCATGTCCAGATAAAATTGTGTGAAAAAAACGACAACAAAGCAAAACAATTTACATGTTAAATACAACAACAACTATGTCCATATAGAGTTAGCTAAGTCCAGATAATTAACTGGAGTTAACTTTTGTCCCGATAAAACGGTATTGCCAGACTACCATTGTCGTTGTGTTATCGATAATTTGTATAGAAAAATCAAATGTTTGTTGATAAGATAGTTCAGAACAAAATGGCAGACCAAGGCAAATGTTGAAATGTCCCGATGTCGTTTTTTTCGCCAAACTCCATATGGACATACAAAAAAACACAGCTACTATCCAGTGTATTATAGAGATCAGTGGTAAATGAAAGAACACTAAGCTAAGGCCGTGTGTCAATTGCGTTAAAAATTTGGTTAAATTTGATACCAGTTAATTATATTCCGTTTTAATAGGGGTGAACAAATGTAAAGGTTTTTACTGTGTCAATTGAATTAAATGTAATTTTTTAAAACATACATTTCCCATTAGTTTTGCTGTTGCATTTTTTCAGTAATGACAGTTCGCCAAACAAGCAATTAGTTTGCAAAATGAATAAATCATCTAAAAAGTATTTTCAATAAAATTCTTTGGCATCACAAATTATATTAAATTATACTTAAATTTTTTACAAGGCTTTTGTCAATATTTCGTAATCTTTTCATTAGATTTTAATTTTTTTAAACTTCCCCGATAAGATTCATGACTTGACGACAACGAAATGAAATATTTATCTACATTCATCTCCCTCACTTCTTCATGAGCATAGACATGTCAAAAATTAACCACCGGCTAAAATTTTAACGAGCTCCTGAGCAGGTTAAATTTTGGCGTCTATATTCACCTCAGTAATGTCAAAATTTAGCCATGGGATCAAATTTAACCAGGGTTTTAACGCAATTGGCACACGGCCTTAGTATACTTTGATTGAAATTTAAAACCGTTTCAATCATCAAAATCAAGCAAGAAAAGTTTTAAAATGACAACGTTTTGTATTAGATACAAATTTCTTGTAGGTCTAACAACCTAACTGCCTTGAAGAGATAAATTATTGCTTTTATAGTGGTCAAATAGCTTTACGGTATATTACAATTTTAAATGATGTCATAAATTTCTCAACTATAAAATGCTCAAAATGTTTTTTTTTCATGCACATTTTTCACCTTCCAATTTCGTGTTCTGGGATGAATTAAAAAGAACAGCGCCCAGATCACGTAACACGATTCGATCGAACGATCATCGTTTCGACTATTACTCTCTCTATATTTTCCTGTAGATGTGAATAGAGACAGGTAGAGTCAAAACGACGATCGTTCAATCGAATCATGTTACCTGATCTGGGCCCAGGTTTTTCAAGTGTTTTTTTTAATTTTATTATTATTAAATTTATTTCAACGCCTTTAGCTGGTGAGACCTCCCAGTACTTAGCATCCTTGTATTTACCTGGAATGGCCAATTCAGGCACTCCGATATGTGTTTTGCTCAAATGTAAGATGATTTCTTCCATGTCTTCGAATTTATGTGAAGTGACTTCCTCCATTTCTTGTAATATGTAACGGGTAAAAGCAAGCGCTGCCGTTGAAACCAATGATGGCACAAAAACCAGTACGTGAAAGCTCCAAAATGTACTGGCAAGAAATTTAACCTGATGTGGCATATCGTACAAAACTGCATATGTATTCAAAAATGCATGCGATGTAGGTAGGACAAATCAAAGGATATTAGCCGCGTTTTATTATCGCTCATAACTTATATGGTTCACCTCTTGAAAATAAAACGATGCGGGTTAGTGCAAAAACAGTGCTGTATATCAGTCTCTTTTTTTCTTATGTTTATTTGTTTTTCATGTAAACACTTCGTCTCTTTTCCTCTCTATTCCTAACACTGCTGACAAATCGCTGACTTCATTCACAATGGTAAATAGCTCTCTGCTGGTCAGAGTGAAAACCTCTATCTGGGTTATTGAAATTAACCTCGATAGAAACCTTGATCCCATGTTGCTTTTGTAATACATGTTAAAAGATAACCTCGACCCAGACACAGAGATAATAAAACGCAGCTATTATCTTCAAGATAGTGTGCTCCATACGCAATACCTGACCTTTTGTGTATGCATCGTCAGTAATGAATACAAGTTCACCAACATCTGGTGGATAGATTTCTACAGATTTTGATGCGATGCATATTGCAGCTGTACCAACAAGATAGCTCTCCTCGTACTACAGACATTTGACATAAGAATCTATCGATAAAGGAAACGGTCAGGTACAGTGTTTCGTTGTCGAGCTTGTATTCTTCGGCAGTTGAGTCATCTTGAGCTGAACTGGCACGTGCAATCATCGATGATCTTGAATTTGTTGATTTTAATGTCACCAGGGCCAGTAACCAAAATGTTCATGGTTCCTTCTGGTCCAAGGTTAGTTCTCACCACATCCTGCAATCCTTTTGCGGCTAAGTTAATCGCCAAAGCCTGAACAAATTCAGCTTTTAGATTCAATAAGCTAATTGATGCCACTTTTAATTGAATAAAGTTTTCACTAAAGTTAAAATACATTATTATAAAAAAACAAATTAAAAAATATAGATAAGCACAATAGATTATATTTTTTTTGACGTCAACTGTCATTCATGTTTGAAAACAGTTTGATTTCACAGTTTGGGTGTGTCTGAATAAGAGAGAGTGGCTCTCGTTTTCAAACTTCGAAAAACACTTGTGAGTGGTTGGTGAATAGCACAAATAATATTTAAGTTATGAGCCTCATAAACATAAGAGCCATTTATGAGCGTTCGGTGAATACCACCCTCAATCTTCCTTCTCAGCGAAAACAGCTGTTCGTTTGACAACCAAATTTGCAATTTCTCGGTGAAGTGCAAATACGAAAACGATAAATAAATACAAAATAAAGGTGGAATGTTCATAAAAATGAAAATAAATTGAGCTTGGTACTATTTTTCATTCATTTCATAAAGTTTTGTGCTTTAACTTTAAAATGTTTTAAGCAAAATTGAAATTTTGTTACCAGAATTTCAGTACAAGAATTATATCACATGTGTTTTATATAATTGGAGGGAGAATCTTGTCCCACCAAAGTATTCCGCCTCCGTCGACTTGACATTGAGCGCTCAGTGAGATTTTATTTGGTGAGACGCGCCTAATGGTAGTTGTTTCTGAACACTAATTTGAAATCTCGAAAGTTTTCAGCTGAAGTCTTGGATTTCGCTTTAGTGGGAACACAGTAGCTTTCCAGTCGTGTAAATGCGGCATAAGGAGTAAAGGTAGAACTAGAATAGGCGGAATCTGTAGTAAGCTTATGTCAAAACCGAACGAAAAGTAGCTTTCCGAAACGTCAATTTCAAAAGTCACCCATAATGCACTTAAGTGTTTTTTTTTCCGTGGGTAGGTGCAAAACCTGCATAAGGCTCTAGGAGGACCGAAAAACGCATGCTCATAGAAGTGTATGAGATTCTTACTACACTAAAACCACCTCCACTTTCCGATTGTAACTAAGTTGAAACTTATCTAGCAATTTATTTTTGACGAAGTTAAGTAACGTGTTGCAGGTAACTTTCCGGTGAAAGTTTCTGCTTATTCCACGATTTTAAAGCGGTTTTGTGCTCACCGCACCAAGTCGGAAGGCTTTGTTCTTCGCAGACAGCGGGTGTTCTAAATTCGACTCGTCAAGAATGTCAATAATCGTTGAATTAGCGTTATCTAATAGACGATTTCTATGTGTTCGCGCGAAACTCTTTATTTCGTCTCGAACCGTAGGAATCTCGAGATCCCTGTGAAGATCTTCGTTTTCTATTTTGTATGGTGCATTTACTAATGACCTAATTAATTTATTTTCAAACGTTTGTAAATTATTTAAATTTGTATTGCAGGTACAACCCCACAGTTTCATAGCGTAAGTCCAGACAGGTTTAAGTACCTGCCTGTATAAAATCAACTTATTATCAATTCTAAGCAGTGTTCCCAGATTGGTGGTTTTTCCAACCAAAATGGTTGGAAAAAATGCCTTTGGTGGGAAAAATGGTGGGAAAATATTCATAGTGGGATTTATGGTGGGAAAATATTTCAATGGTCTCTTTTTTGGTGAGAAAAACCACAAATCACTAAACCTTATCTTCGAATTTTATGACCTATAATGATTTGGCACAAAAAAACAGAAACTTTAAAATATGTTTTTTTGTGAATACCATACAAATGAGGTACCAAAAATCACTGACTTTGAAAAAATTAAAAAATATCTCAAAATTCATAAAAATCAATGGCTGAGCAATTACTGAAACATACTAGCTCACCTTTTTCGACCTTTAAGTGACCTTCAGTGAGATCCAATATTTTTTTTGTAACCTTGAAACGAACTTTAAAAGTTCATAACAAAAACTTTGGCTGACCAATTATTGAAAATACATAGTTGATCTTATCATGATCTAGTGATCTTTCGGATCGATATACATTTTTTGTGAATATTCCACAAATGAGGTGGCAAAAATTATACGTGACTTTAAGAAACTTTAAGTCTTGATTACAAGTTTTCTAGGGCTGACTAATTTCTAGGACAAGTTAACTTTCTTCACAAATTACTGACCAATTAGATGACATACTTTTTTACGAATATGAAGTACCAAGAGTGCAGAGCCAAAAACATTCTTCTTTTTGTATATCTAGGAAATATTTGTAGCAGAAAAGAAAATTTCTTTTTGGAATTTGGTGGGATTCTAGAAATCTCATCTGGCATCGCATCACTGATTCTAAGCTTAGAATATAGAATTTACTTTTTAACTCTTCGCATTTCTTTTTACGTGTGGTTTCCACTTTAATTTCCCGTCTAGAGTGATTCCCAGATATTTTGCCTCCTTCGCAAATGGAACACGACCAGTATTAAGAAATACGGGCAATCTATTTATATTTTTATACGTAAAGTGCACGTGGACTGACTTTTGTTCATTGAGCACTATTCGCCATGTTTTTGTCCACTCAATAACATTAGGTCTGATCCTTTACTTTGGGTTTCTGTGATTTTTAGTCCAAACTTGTGTCAAAATATTTTTTTTATATAAACTTTGACACAACTTTGGACTGAAATGCGCAGAAATGCACAGAAAATCACAGAAATTCAAAGTAAAGGAACAGACCTATTATTAAGAGCATTTTGTAATTTAATTGTTAATCATTTTGCCTACTGTTAGCTTCTAAATCCGAACTGATGTTCATGTATTAATCGTTTCTCTTCTATTATCGGCTGTAGGTGCAGGAGTAGTATTCTTTCAAAAACTTTCGATATTACTCGTGTTTTATTGGGAAATGCATAGCTAGCACAGTAAAATTTCCCTTGGCAAACAACAACAAAGAAACACTTTTACTGACTTATTTATCGACACTTTCCAGGATTTGTTATTGTTTGCCGAGGGAAAATTTACTGTGCTAGCTATAATATTTTCCAATTAAACACGCCTATTATAGGAAGAAGCGAAATCGGTCTGTGGTTGATAGTGGAAAAAAAGAATGTAAATAATTATTTGTTCAATGTTCATTTTCTCATAGATACTTATTCAAATCACAGAGTGACAGGTTTTTAATTATTTACTTTGCGAAACCACTAAAATTCGATGTGATATAAATTAATTTAAAAAAAATTTAAGAGTGAAGTAAAACTCATACCTAAAACAAAAAAAGAGAGTTTAAAAACTATGCACCAAGCACCAAACTCTTTCTAGTTTGCCTCCACCATTTTGATTTTGCATTCGACCACTTACGAAAGAGCGGTCGGTGAGCGCTCTTAAGCTGGCCATAACAACAGAACCAACGAGACAAATGGCCCCGTGCCAATCCAAAATCGGTCGTGTGTGGGGTTGATCGGCCACCGATCCCTTTGGATTTTCAGCCAATCTGAAATCCAACCGAGCCAAATGGATGTGCCTGCTTACACGTGAAGAACGAAAGTGTTCAGATGTGAAGAAAATTATTCTGCAGATTTTGTTCTCCTCTTTGTGTTTTTCGTATTTTCATAATGAAAGACACGATTTGATTGGTTGGATTGGATAGGAAAAGCAACACAAAAGAGAACGTCAATTTTCTACACCGAATATTTTCAAATATTTAAAAATATTTCATCCCCTTCCCTCTTCTGCAAGTTCCCCCGCTCACCATCACAAATCGCAGAAAATGCTTCAATTTCTTCACGTGTGATCAGGGACGATCGGATGGCTTGTCGTGTACGGCCAGCCTTAACGTCTGATGGCAAAAGTTAACGAAAACTAAACGAAAAGTTCCACTGCGCAATTATGTGCGCGTCATATGAATTTCTTGTTTTCGCTCGTACGACGATTTGCTGGGCTCTGGACCTTTGGCATCTCATATGAAGGAAATTTGATAAAAAAAGATGCCATCTAATTGGTCAGTAATTGGTCAAAAAAGGTCAAGTGGTCCCAGAAATTGGTCAGCCCTAGACAACAGAACCAACGATGGCAACTTATTATAAAGGCTTAAACTTTCTCAAGGTTGCTCAAGGTCACGCGCGACTTTTATCACCTCATTTATGGGAAATTTGCAAAAAATGTATACCATCCGAAAGATTTCTAGATCGTGATAAATGGTCAATTATTCTCAGTAATTGGTCATCCATAGATTTTTTTCTATGAATTTTTGAAGTTTATTTTTGTATTACAAGTTATCTAGGGCTGACCAATTTCTGGGACCACTTGACCTTTTCTGACCAATTACTGACCAATTAGATGGCATCTTTTTTATCAAATTTCCCTCATATGGGGTGCCAAAGGTCCAGAGCCCATTTACTGGCTAAACAGAATAGAGTGCTCCAACTGGAGCTGCAGCTGCAACTGGAATAGCTGTCAAAAAGTGTCGTACGTGATTTTTTTTACGCGCCCACAATGCAGCTGTACAGCTTTCTGCCATTTTAGTATCGAAAATAAAAATGAAAACAAAAATAAATATGAATAATGATAAAAAGAAGGTTAAATTGCCTTACGTCTTTATGAGTGATTGAAAAGAGTTTAAAAATCACTTTAACCCACACGTAAACACTTCGTTTTGCCCGCAATTTTGAAACGTCAACAAAGCTGCAAGCAAAAGTTAAAAGTTGGCCAACTTGTCCAGCTGCGTCTGCAGGTCCGTCTGGAGCTGCGTCATGTTCTGTTCGCATCATTGAATTTGTGTGCATTCAAAATTTTGACAGCTTTTCCTGTTGCAGCTCCAGTTGCAGCTCCGTCTCCATTCTGTTCAGCCAGTTAAGCTGGCTTCCGACTTTTCTAGTTTTACCTTAACTGCCCTAAAATTTGTTTCCAATACATCATTTTATAAATCTTGAGACTACATTATCAAAAATTGTTAAAGAAATAAATATAATTTTTCATTTCAGAAATAGTGCAAATTTCCTCACCACCTAAATGCTTAAGCCTAGTACGCTGCTGATAGTTGATGTGATAAAACATTTTGTTATGATTTACATTTTACAATAAGACATTTCGTTGGTTTGCGAAAACGTAGCGGACAAATATTCGTGGAAAGTTTCAACAATTATTGCAAAAATAAAAACAAAAACAAACGCAAAAAAAATGAAATAATTTTTTTATCCAAGGGTCTCATTGTGCATTTCTTCTATAAGAAAATTGATAGGTATGCCCGGGAACTTTATTTCGGAAAGTGACTTTTCAGTTTCAAAAATTATGTTTCAATCTGAAGTCGTTTTCAATTAGATTTTGGAATTGTTCCATTCCTATCGAATATGGAAAACTAGGAGTAGAAGGTTTTCCATAGCATATACCTTTCCATATCATATACCATATTTCCAAAATACAATCGAAAACGACATTAATTTCCTCTAATAGTGTACCTTACCCTGAGGCCACACGAGCAAGTACTTGCAAGCAAGTTGGCTACATACACTGCAAGTTGCTTGGGTTTGTTTGTGTTAGTAAACAAATGTGTATGTATTGCAACTTGCTTGCCGGTACTTGCTCGTGTGGCCTCGGGGTTATTGTTGTTTTTTTCGTTTGGTTTTGCTTTCTTAAATTCCTATGCAATATGGAAGTTTTGGAGTAGTAGGAGCGTAAAAGGAGTACTCCAAATCTCCAATTGAAAACGATATTAGGTGCCAGCTATAGCTATCATTGAAACTCATCATTGAAAATTTTAATGATTGACTTTGAGTCGTTTAGGAAGTAAAATCATTTATTATTTTGATGGAAAAATAAAGGTTAAGACCTAATTAATATTTCTAACCAAAAAAATTATTCAAATAGGCCCAACTTTCCACATAAAAAGATTTTTCTTATTTAAATGATTGAACTACCTTACCAATGATCATTAAAAAATTAAAAGTCAATTTTTGTGAAAAGTTGGGCCTATTTGAAGTTTTTTTTTACTAGAAATATCTATTAATTAAGTCTTGAGCTTTAATCGTCTATCAAAAAAATAATAGAATTTGCTTTCGAAACGTCTCAAAATCAATCATTAAAGTTTTCAATGATGAGTTTCAATGATAGCTATAACTGGCACCTTAGTTAGGGCCAGTTGTACAAAGGTGGTTCAAATTTTAATACGTGGTTCAGCAATTTTATCTTATCGATTTTATGATATATATATCGAGTTACTCCTTTATCACTCCTTTTACTCTTTTTTTTGTATGAGATATTTCAATTTGCGTCAGCAGCGTACTTGGCTTAAAGACAAACAATCTTATTAAATGATAGGTGTGTTTGGTAACTTTAAAATAATCAAAAAAAATTGTTTTTAATTCCAAAAAGTTGCAACAAGAGAGTACATTGTCGCAGGCAAAAAGAACTTACGAATTTTAGGCTTATTAAATATGATTGCTGATGTGGCAAGTGGAAGTCGAGTGTGAAACTCAAGGGGGATAAACAATAATGTCTTTAATTTCTTAATGGTCTAATGATCAATCTTTAACATGTAGGTAAATTCAATCATAACAATATGTAGATAATAGCTGTGTTTTTTTGTATGTCCGAATAAAATTGTGTGAAAAAAAACGACAACAAAGCAAAACAATTTACATGTTAAATACAACAACAACTATGTCCATATAGAGTTAGCTAAGTCCAGGTAATTAACTGGAGTTAACTTTTGTCCCGATAAAACGGTATTGCCAGACTACCATTGTCGTTGTGTTATCGATAATTTGTATAGAAATGTCAAATGTTTGTTGGTAAGATAGTTCAGAACAAAATGGCAGACCAAGGCAAATGTTGAAATGTCCCGATGTCGTTTTTTTCGCCAAACTCCATATGGACATACAAAAAAACGCAGCTAATAATGTATGTATGCAAATAAATTTGAAGGACTATTTTATGGTCTATTTCAATGATTCAAAAATTAGTTTTTATTCTGACGGGTTTTGCTAATGGCGTCTATAGGAAAAAAGAAAACAGACAATTGAAAAATAAATATATATTATAAGGGACATTTTACAACATGGAAATCAACTGTCTTAGCGGAAGCAGAATCCCAGAGAAAGACGTGGCCACAGCTAAAGTACCTTGCAGCAGACCGTGAAGGATGGACACGTTTTGTTGACGCCCTATGCCCCAGCCGGGGTTACAGGACACGATGATGCTGATGATGATAAGGGAAACAGAGATGAATCCGTATATAACATTGCCGTGACTGATCCTCATCATTTTATTTTATGGAATTGGTTGTTTGGAGTACTATTTTCCACTCCTACTACACTTAATTTTCCGTATCCCATAGGAATGGAACAGAGCACAAAACCAACCAAAATCGACATAAGGGTCCGGTTATAGCGATCAGTAAAACACATCAGTAAAAAGTTGAACCGAAAAGAATTCGAAATGTTTTCCTGATGGGTGTGGAACACAAACAGGCGGAACGAATTGTTTCATTTTGAGTGACATGACAATCAGCTGATAGGTAAAATGAGTTTTCGCTAAATATGGTTGAGTCCATAGAAAATCAGAAGTGCCAACTGCTGACAACTTATTGGCAAGACCAAAGAAGATTTATGACTTCTTTGGATTTACGTTGGCTGACTTTTCCATTAAGAATTTAGCAAAAATCGGATTAAACGTGAACACTGACTGATTTTTTCAATGAAATGTTTGTCCTTGTCCTCTTCATTTTGTATTTAGATTTAAGCTGGAAATAAACGATACAAACGTTGAACTGACCAGTGCCCACGTTCTTTAACTCTTGTATTTTTTCAACGTTATACTATGTTCCCACCAAACCGAAATCTGAGATTTCAGCAGAACAATTTTAAGATCTCGAGTTGGTGGAGCGGGATTTCACTAAGATTTAGTTGAAATCTCGAGTTTTCATTGAGATTTTGTTTCAACTGATATCTCGGATTTCATTTTGGTGGGAACATAGCATTACACTCGAATTTCGGCCCAACCGTTGTATGTTTCGCATAAACTATTGTTGCTGAACAGCTTATGTGGTTTTCATTTGGTTTTGCGTTCTGTTCCATTCCTTTGAATTATTGAAAATTAGGAGAGAAAAAAAGAGTACTTCAAAAATCCAATCGAAAACGAAATTGCTTTACCTTTTACTTACTTGGCTTTTTCGATTGGCAATCCGGAAGATCGATTCGATACATCTGAACGCTTCTCATTTCGATTTTGAAATCAAGTCCAGAACATTTTCTCTCCTTTTCAGAATAAGAACTGTCTTTCTGTCCTCAATCGAAATGGCCAACAGTATACCACACAAAAGCATTTCTGAATAGGAACAATCGTTGTATGTATTGGCACTTTTGTGTTATGTGGTTTCCGTTTGGTTTTGCGTCCTCCTCCATGTTCCTATGTCCCTGATCACACGTGAAGAAATTCAAGCATCACTATGTCACTGATGAGTTCAAGTGAGTAAGCCGAACGAAACGCCAATTTGTAGGACTAAAGGCCATAAAAAGCTATTTTGAATCAGAAATTCGAGCATTTTCTGCGATTTGTGATGGTGAGCGGGGTAACTTGCAGAAGAGAGAGGGGGATGAAATATTTTAAAATATTTGAAAATATTCGGTGTTGAAAATTGACGTTCTCTCTTGTGTTGCTTTTCCTATCCAATCCAACGAATCAAATCGTGTCTTTCATTATGAAAATACGAAAAACACAAAGAGGAGAACAAAATCTGCAGAATAATTTTCTTCACATCTGAACACTTTCGTTCTTCACATGTAAGCAAGCACTATGAAATACGAAAACTTTCGAGTCCGCAGTAGGAGTAAAAAGCAATAAAAAAATATGAGTACTTTAAGCAATTAATTCAATCGAGAATGACATTAACATACACAAGAAACTAGAAATAGGGTGAATAGGAACAAACGATTTGGGTTTTTTACGTTGGACGATTTATCTTATAACAATCTTTAGTTCACTTGTGCCATTTTCGATTGGATTTTGAAATTGCTCCATTCCTATATGGAAAATTTGGGGTAGAAGGTTTTCCATATTCGATAGGAATGGAACAATTTCAAAATTCAATCGAAAACAACAGTATCATTTATACATTCCGATTCCAAATTATTGATCGTTCTTCATTCCAATTCCGTCTATTTCTCATTAGTTTCCGTTTGTGTCACCCCCACCAACACTTTTTCAACTCATACGCTAAAAATCGAAAGGTATAAGAAAGGAACTTTGATAGCAAGTATGGAAAACCCAGTCGTACATTTCTTCTCCTACGTAGAGTTCTCTCGTTGTAATTTTTTGGGAAAAAAGAATTTGTGAACATTTCTACGATTTTTCAAGTTACCAAGCAGAACTTATAAAAGCTCTCCTAATCCGACGCGAAACATCAGCTGACGCCAGTTTTTTTTTGTTGACTGGCATTGTGTATTTGTTATATTTTGTATCGTTGCGAATAATTCGTTTTGTTCCCTTTCACAAAAAGAAACAAGTTTTGCTGGAGATTTTTTTGACGTTTTATTTTAGTTTCCTAAAAAATCTCTTGTACATTTCACACGAGGAAATAAAATCTCTAGGCATTTTTTGAATTTTCCTTTGAAAGTCTATTGGTTAGATGCACCTTAAACTAGGTGTGAAAGGACAAAATCTCAAAAAAATCTGTTCTACTTGACGGGAGCAATTTTGTTCACTCCTCTTTTCTCCAGCCTTTCTCACCATGGAACTGAAAGTTTGTAGCAACTCAGTTTCTCCGTGTGAAAGGAGACTATGATTTCGCGTTGGCTTAAGAGAGCCTTAAATGTTCTTTTTGTCGTTAGCATTAGAGGTATTGCACAACAGCGCGTTAAGCCATTTTTGTTTCATGGCTGGCTTCCCCAGTAGGCATATCCACCATGTAGCAAATAGTTAAATTTATATAACCATTCACATAAATTTAATCGTTTGCTTATATTAAATAAATTAAATAAACACAAAATCTCCTATTTGTTACTGAAACTCCGTAGAAATTTGATCTAGTCTTAAATAAAAACTTAAATATACAAACCATCACGTGAAGAATCTGAAATATTTAAAGTAAGAAAATCTACGTTCTGCCTGTTTGATGCGGAAGATGCAAGTCCAACTCCTAGTATTACCAACAGAATTTCAGTTGAATGAGCCATCACCTATTGATGACCTCTTGATGTTGTAATTTTACGATGGCCAACACAATTTTTAAATATGGCTGTAATAAGAAGGAATTTTTTAGTTTTACAATGTAATTTAATTTATTCTCTTGTTATTAGAGCAAACTTTATTTATTTATTTAAGTAATACAAAATACTAAGGGTATTCATTTAATGGCGTAAAGACGTCATTAAGGTAGTAACATGTCGTTTTCGATTGGACGTTCGGAGTACTCTTTTTCAACTCCATTTTAACTCCTTCTACTCCAAAAGCCTTCGATTGGCAGTTCCCAGTAATGTTTTCGGAGTCTTTTTCTGTTCCCGATTTCAAGAAGGAGTAGATTTGGAACACACGCATACATATATAGTTTTTCTTCGGACTACTTGTCAAAAGTTTATAAAATGGCGTCGTGTGTAAATTTGACAACACGATGTTTTCATATTCGATTGGAATCAAAAAGGAGTAGAACAGTAATAAAATCCAATCGAAAACGACTGTATTTTCCATACAAATTGTGACAGATTTACGAGGTTTAAGACTTTGCTATGTTTACGACAACTTAACGCTGTTGTATGAATACCCTTTACTTATTTTTTTCCCTTTGTAAACTTATAAAAGGTTTAATTTAAAAAACCTAGCTACTTTAAACTTATTTCAAAAAACCATTTTTTGTAAAATAATTGTATTAAGGTTACACAAAATAAACCGAAGCTTAAACTTATTCGTGTCATTGAAATGCTTCCTAGGTATATGTAATAAATAAATTTAAATTTAATGAAATAAGTTTAGTAATAATAATTAAAAATTAATACAAATTTTAACTATATTCTACATATCAAAATTATAATATACAATTATAAATTATATTCATGTAATGTCGCAAAGTCATCGTAACGTAGTAAGTTGTAAACTGGGTAAATCCGTTTCAGTTCAGTTTACAAATTGTGACAGATTTGCGAAGTTTATAGACTAAGAGCCCACAGCAGATTTTGGGGGTGAACGATAGCAAAAAAAGAAGTATAGGCGTCGAAAGCTCCATTAAAGACTATTAAAAAATCAAAGTCTTGCAGTCCACAACTGGGGCCTTTGCGAGAAACAGTGCATCGAAAAAAAAATATGAATGCAACTTCGAGGATAATCGTGTTAGCCAAAATTGGTTTTCACTCATCCCTTGAGAAGCTCCTCGGATCACATATCATGGAATCTGAGACCATTTGAGTGTATAGTTCGCTCTACCGGACCGTTTAAAAAATTCAAAATTCTAAGTGAAAAACTGTTTTTTTAAACAGTCTGGCAGGGCGAATTAAACACTCAAATGATCTCAAATTCCGTGATATGGGATCCGCGGAGCTTATCTAGGGAGGGGTGAAAACCAATTTCGGCTAACACGATTTTCCTCCAAGTTGCATTCATATTTTTTTTTCGATGCACTGTTTCTCGCAAAGGCCCCAGTTGTGGACTGCAAGACTTTGATTTTTTTAATAGTCTTTAATGGAGCTTTCGACGCCTATACTTCTTTTTTTGCTATCGTTCACACCCAAAATCTGCTGTGGGCTCTCGGTCTATTAAGACTTTACTACGTTTTCGACGGCTTTACACTGTTGTATGAATATCCTTATTTTTAATTTGATTGAATTTTCGCAAGGCTTATTTCAATTTCATGATAGGCGTGTTTTATTATCATCGGGATCTTAATCTAGATTTACTTTTAACATGTGTTGCAAAAACAATTTTAGAAAAGGAGAATGGGCATTTTTGGGCGTTAGCGGCCATCAATGAAATTGGTGTCAAATGAAAGGTACATATGTTACTCAGGAGCAACTTTTTCTATGGGCTTAACATTGCATTTCACTTAGAAAAGAAGATATTGCAATGTTAATATAATGCAATTGCACAGAGAAATAACTCATAGTAATTATATAATTAGTGTGTGAAATGCTTTGTCCTCACTTCAAAACACCTCTTGACACTGTAGTAGTGTGTTTTGGGGGATTTCAGAACCTCCCAAGGCCACTTTTCGATTTAAACAGACCCAGTACGAATTTCAACAGCTTTTTTATTTTTTTAAAACATATTATTTTAATCAGGATTTAGACCCCATGTTTGAAGACAAAAGTAGCAGGTTGACTAATTGGCGCTTTCCAAATAATGCCAATACATACATGATAGCGTTAATACATCTACATTAATAATGACCACTTAAAACGACTACATAACTTGGCGGGCTATGATTTTCGCAATAATACGAATGGAAAAATGCAACGTTCGAAAGCACTTCTGGTAATTGGCCTATTTTTGACGAAACCAAATAGGGGACATTCGATTACACTCAAAGGAGGGCGATTGAATGTGCTTTTTAATGATGTTGTATGCGCATTTTTGTATGGAAAATTTCTTGAGACTGTCTAGATTTCTTAGTCCACTTTCGTTTCTATTGTTGCATTGCTTAGTAGCAAGAATACTTGGTAAAACTTAATTAAAGTGTTAAAATAAAAACGCATTTTTTTTCGTTTTTGAAGTACACCACAGTGAAAAAACTTTTGCACGGTGATTGTAGGACTAAACCACATCCAAAAATTACAAAATCATTCTTGGCCGCTCACGCCCATGTTTCATAAAAATTTGCCCATTCTCCTTTCCCATTATTTTGTTTATATATTACGTGTAAAACTTAATCCAGATCCAGATCCCGATGATAGTAAACACGCCTGATATAACTTCAAACGAGTGGAATACAGAACATAGTTATGATAATGATATATTAGATTGACCACGTAGGTTGTAGATGTGCGCAGGAGGTTCTATCTCATGATGTTGTTGTTGTTTTTGTTGAGGTGCAGGTTGTTGGGAGCAATTTCCCGGTGACCACGCTCAATGCAATCTGATGCGAAACGTTCGGGGAGAGTACCAAAGTGCACTCTTTAAACTTTTATAACGCGGCTAATGCGAAAATAATTATCTATTATGTCTATTAACAACCGCGAAAGCCTAAAAAGCTATATAATCGAGAGTTCTCGTTTTCCGATTTTCTTCACAAAATGCAATAGAAAATTAGCACACTTCAATCAAGTAAAACTGACATTTTGTTAAATAGGAATGCCAAAAAGAGACAGATGATAAGTACTGTATGGGTGTGTTTCCCTTTTAACGATATGGAAAACTAACTTTCGTTGGTTTTTGACATTAGCTTCAGTGCCATTCCGTCCATTATATTTCTGCATATATATTATAAAAGCAATAAGAGTATTCATGCAAGAGTGTTAAGTCCTCGTAAACGAAATTAAGTTGTAAACTTCGTGAATCAGTCAAATTTTCCATACAAATGGTGACAGAATTTTGAAGTTTTAAACTTTACAACGTTTACGACGACTTTACGCTGTTGCATGAATACCCTTAATATATTACCTCCACATGCTGCTGACATTTAACAAAACTAGGTGAGTCTTAAAAAACCCAATTTTCGTGTGAAGAAGCCTTCGTGCGTGAGAGCGCTCATGTAAGTGGACGGATGCAAAATCAAAATGATGGAAGCAAACTAAAAGAATTTGGCGCTTGGTGCATAGTTTTCAACTTTTTTTCTGTTTGATGTATGAGTGAAGTAAGATCTTAAATTTTCTTTAAATAACTTATAGTATCACATCGAATCTAAGTGGTTTCGCAAAGAAAATAATTAAAAGCCTATCACTTTGTGCTGTGAAGTATGAGAAAATTAACATTGAACAAACAGTTTTTTATATTTTTTTCTTACTTTCAACCACTTTAGTGCATTTTGAAAGCTACTTTTCGGTCGTTTTAGACAACAGCTTCCGACAGCTTTCACCTATTCTAGTTCTGCCATAAGCCCAGAGAATTTCCGGGGCTTAAGGAGTGAAACAGATTGAACTACCACCAGCAAGAGCGGCGGCCATTGTTTTAAAACCAATGTATGTATGCATATCCATCGTTCAGCACAGATTACACCAGCACCAACAATGTCAACAGTATCTTCAGAGCAAAGCGTGAAATAGATTGAACCAGCTCCAGCAACAGCAACAGCGCGGCCATTGTTTTATGTGCAAAACAGATTAACCCAGCACCAGCACCGTCAACAGAGAACAGCACGCTGGCCAGCAAATATTTCCAAACACATTGCCACCAGCACCGTCATTTCATGTGCTTGGCTTTTCACATAGAAACGAAAGTAAAAACAAAAACAACAAGTTCCCTATCCAAGGTTTTTTATTTTTATGGTGTGGTTCCCCTGAATATTGTTGCGGAAAAGTTGTCAGCAATGCATCAGCAACAGCAAATTTAGGACTTTGGTCTAAAGCGTGAAACAGATTAAACCAGCACCAGCAACAGCACCAGCAACAGCGGCGGCCATTGTTTTAGAACCAATGTGTTTAAATCGTTCAGCACAGATTAGAACAGCACCAGCAACGTCAACAGCGTCGTTAGAACAAAGTCCTAAATTGCTGTTGCTGGTGCATTGCTGACAACTTTTCCGCAACAATATTCAGGAGAACCACACTGCAAACAATAAAATTCCTTGGACATGGAACTTGTTGTTTCTGTTTTTACTTTCGTTTCTATGTGAAATGTCATGCACATGAAATTACGGTGCTGGTGGCAATGTGTTTGAAAAATATTTGCTGGCCAGCGTGCTGTTCTCTGTTGACGGTGCTGGTGCTGTGCTGGGTTAATCTGTTTCGCGCATAACGACGCTGTTGACGTTGCTGGTGCTGTTCTAATCTGTGCTGAACGATTTAAATACATTGGTTCTAAAACAATGGCTGCCGCTGTTGCTGGTGCTGGTTCAATCTGTTTTACGCTTTAGTATTTAAATCGTTCAGCACAGATTAAAACAGCACCAGCAACGTCAAAAGCGTCGTCAGACCAAAGTCCTAAATTAGGTGTTTGGGAACCACACTGCAAAAAATAAAATACCTTGGACATGGAACTTGTTGTTTTGTTTTTACTTTCGTTTTTATGTGAAATGTCAAGCACACAAAATGGCGATGCTGGTGGCAATGTGTTAAAATTGCTGGCCAGCGTGCTGTTGTCGGTGCTGGTGCTTGTGCTGGGTTAATCTGTTATGCGCGAAACAGATTAACCCAGCACCGTCAACAGAGAACAGCATGCTGGCCAGCAAATATTTTTCAAACACAATGCCACCAGCACCGTCATATTATGTGCTTGACATTTCACAGAGAAACGGAAGTAAAAACAAAAAAAAACAACAAGTTCCATGTCCAAGGTATTTTATTCTTTGCAGTGTGGTTCCCCTGAATATTGTTGCGGAAAAGTTGTCAGCAGTGCACCAGCAACAGCAAATTTAGGACTTTGGCCTTTAAGCGCATAATAAATTTGCTGTTGTTGGTGCATTGCTGACAACATTTCCGCAATTCAGGGGTGACAAACTGTAAGAAATAAAATTGCTTTGATATGGAACTTGTTGGTTTTGTCCTTTACTTTCGTTTCTATGTGAAACGTCAAACAACTGAAATGACGGTGCTGGTATCAGTGTTTGAAAAATACTTTTATGCCAGCGTCTGTTTTCTGTTGACGATACTGGCTTAAGATAGAATTATAATAGTCGGAAGGCCACTGAAGCTTATGTCGAAAAGTAACTTTCCATACCTTCAAAAGAGAACACACCCATAATTTAATTATCATCTATCTCTTTTTGGCATTCCTATTTAACCAAATGTAAGCTAAGTTGAACGAAACTTAACGAAACCTTCCACTCCGCAACTATAGCCGCGTCATATGCTTTCCATGTATTCGCTTGTTTTCTTCCGACCACTTAAGTGCCCCTCCAAACGTTATAGTCCAGTAAATAGAGGTAAAAATAGGGGGGTTACCCTACAAAAGGTCGGGTAGTTCTAAATTTTTGATATGTTATATGGTATGGTTGGTACATGAAAATTCCAAAATTCTACAACCACGCCCCCTCCGTCCCCTTCAAAATCATGGAAAAACTATAAAAAATCGGCATTTTTCTCAGTTTTTTACTTATAACTTCTTTCGGGTATATTTTTACGGAAAAAAGTATGGGAACTTTGTAGATAATAAAATTTTCCACAAATATGATCTAAAAATATTTATGTACGATCACTACAATCGGCGCTATGGAGCTCCCAAAAAAGTCTAAAATTTCGTATTTTGTTAGATTTTCAGTGTATTCCCTATTAACAGCACAATAACTCCTTAACCGTCAAGTTTAGGGAACAATTTGTCACAATCAATCTTGTAGATAATTTAATTGGCTACCAATTTAATGTAACTACAGTCGATGTCTAAATCGAACTCTCCCTAAGTCGAATTTCCCTTACAAGAATTTTTTCACCATGTTTGTTGTATACTCCTCTCAAATTTCCAAACTTATGTATTTCTCTCTAAATCGAATTTTTGCAAAACTCTCTCTAACTTGAAGATTTCGACTTAGAGGGAGTCGACTGTATTTTCATTTTGTGACCAATACAATTGGGAATTGGGTGAGTTTTGAGAAAGTGTTTTTTATTCAAACGTTTTTACGAACTCACTTTCTCTTCTGTCTGTTTTATACTGTACTGTAGTGTACTGGAGTCCCGTAGAAATTTTACTACCGATTTGTCTAACCACCTTAATCGATTGAAGTATGCATAGAAGAGTCAGAAAACTTGGATAGGCATCACGATATTCTGAACCCGATGTTTTAGTCGCTAATTTTGGAGGTAGTGCCAAAAATTCTATTAAAAACTAAACCACTATCGGTACTGGTTTTGATGAAATTTATAGACATGATAATTGACGAGATGAAAAACCAATACAACTAATTTCCACCCACTGCCACTGCCACTTTTTTAAAACATAATATTTTTGGAAAAAGTTACAAAATTCGGGTGTTGTTCAGATGACCCACGAAGGGCTGAAACCACAAGTGCTCTGTTGATGGCTTATACCCTCGATCGATCTTCTTTATTGCCTTCAACTTGGAATTCAGGAACTCAAAAGGCTGGGTCATTGTTTCCCATTCGCCAATTCGACGTATTTTGACTTTTTGGACTACATTGTCTTTGAACAGCTCGTTGAGCTCACGTTTGTGCTTTCTTCTCCAAAAATCCGTCAAATAATACGAGAATTACTTGCGAAAGAGCCCAGTATCTGTTTTCATTTCCGATTTTCATCTTAACGAGAGTAACAGTGTCTTGAGCGTAAGAAGAAGTTGAATTTTTTTTTGACAAACATAGATTAATAGCAGTGGTTTCCAAAAGTATTTATTCGTTGAATATACACATAGGTGGCATCCGTGGAGTAAATACGAGTATTGACTCCAAGATTAGTGAAATTCCAAACTACTTCGAAGCTACTGCTAATAAAAGTGATATTTTGGCCTAGGTTGTAAGCAAATGCTTTTTTCTTGACAGCAGGTAGTTGGACTTTTACTCGTTTACTTCAAAACCAATATATTTCACCTGTTCTTCAATCACCATGAAGAACTCTATAAAGACGCAATGAAACACAAGATAGGGCATTCTGTGTTAACAGCTGCTCTATGCACTATCTGTTCCAGAAGAAGATTAAAAAGTCAAAAATGTTATCGCATTTCCTCGCCGAGTGCACTGTACATGCTTTGAACAGAGCGGAGAAGCTATTCTCTAGTTGCACATTGCATTTGGCATATTTTACAACTTGTGTTTAATAATGTCACGAGATACAGCTCTTTTTTCTCGGGATCTCGAGCTCAGTTATCGCCATATAGAGCTATTAATGATGAATATTCTTCAAAGCGGCCTTGAAGTCAATGCAGAAACTGTGTGTCTCGACTTGAAGTTTATTGGTAATTTCCAAAATTTTCCTCATTGTTAAGATTTTTGATCTTTTACTTGCTTTCGTTTTAATGTCCTTCATCATAACTACCTACAATTTGTATTCCAATGAGTTAGATGGATGACAAGACTTCCTCCGTATACAAACAACGTGGACAAAATTTGCATAAATTTACCAATTGAATTAGGTTAGGTTAGTTTAGGTAGAGCAAAGTTGGTCCGTTGTGATACCACATGAATCTTGAAAAATCTTCCTCACTCATGAAACCATTTATAGAGCTCCTGGCGAAGCGAGCAAGACTTTAAATGTCTTTGCTTGCCAGATCACTAGGATCGTTATAATAGTAATCTCCTAAGTGGGCAAGTACAGAGAAGGTGAGGAATCGATTCTTTCTCCTCCTCGTCCATAAAGCTTCTGCAAAAATCATTTAAAAGTACGCCTAGCCGCGTTGCGTGCCTGCCTATTAAACAGTGCCCCGTTATCCTCCCAGGTGGATCTGGAAGGTATGGTTACTTCAAAGTTTTTTTTTTATCAAAATTCAGTAGTGGAACTGTGTAGTCAGTGTTATCCAATTGTATTGGTCACAAAATGAAAATACAGTCGACTCCCTCTAAGTCGAAATCTTTAACTTTTTATAACGTTATCTCGAAGTTAGATGAAAAGTTAAGAGTTGATAGCATAAGTGAAGCCTCTTCTTCAGTTCACAGAGTAATATACAGCCAACTTCAACACAATCTTTGTGAACGAAACTATTTTCGCAACGAATATGATTCAAGCTTAATATCGGCAATTTTCAAAATGAGAGGAGAGCTTGTTAGTCTTATCTTCATTCCCATCGGGAGGACCTTCCAATATTGCAGCCTTTGTAACATGCGAGTGAGAGAAGATATTATCCATTTTATTGGAGTAGGTCCAATTCTGAAGGAAAAAAGAAGAATTTTTCTTAGCGGTAACGGGAAATCCGAAGAAGAAGTTACAAAACTCCTAAACTGCGAAGGTGATCCAATCTGTCTTTTCAATTTCTCTAAATCAGCAATTTTATATAGAAAGAAAATAGTAAACGAAAAATTTTAAAGATGCTTATATAAGTACCTGCATAAGTAGATTATACACTAATGATTATTTATAGTATAAATATTATGAAAACTAAAGGAAATACCATTAATTTTGTTTTATATAATGTCAATCGGGCAGACGGCACAGCCATGCCTTAACGATTTTTGAAAAAAAAAAAATTTTATTGTAAATTGTATTTTTGAGAAGCAAGATAAATCTATATCTATCTATCTATCTATTCTCAAAACAGTACGGAGCACACATTTTACGAATTCACAAAATTATTCTTTATTTTGAAATATAGCACTTATAAGAACATAATTAAAAAACTTAATTGATAATAATTTACTATTTGCTATACATATTTTGTGCATGCAGTTTCCTACATCTAAATGAAAATCTTAAACTTTTCTCGGAAAAATTGACACAAATTTGCACCCAAGATTATCGATTTATCGAGAGAAGCTAAAATTTTATTTGCATTCCTGAAGTATTTGCATAGGTTTGAAGTTACAAATTTACTTGTTTCTTTTTATTTTATTTACTTAACACCAATGAAATGCATTACAATATTGATTTAATCACCTGAATATTTTGTTTTCACAGTAAGGATTATATGTACGCTTTTTCACAATAAAAATTCGACATATTTTCTTTTTTCTTCCTTGGATGAGAAAGGAGGGTTGTAAACGAATTGTTGTTTCCCAAGAATGGGTGTCCTCTCATACCACAAACAATTAAGGAACTGCGTAGAAAAGCGATTCGTGAATTATTGATATCAATTCAAATGGGAACTTCCATCGGTTGTCAGTGGTAATGTACAGATAAGAAAATTTGACAGCTGAATTGTTAGTGATAAATTTTCATTTGTGAAATGAAGTCGTATTTTCCTTATCTATCAATTAATCAGTGCTCAAAATATGATAAAAGACAAGATTTCTGTGTTTGAAAAAGGTAATACTTATTTTCAGCAATTTGCTCAGCTAACAAGCTTCAGTTTCTCCTTATGTTCAAACTAGAGTTGGTCAATTTAATTAATTTGAGTGATTGACGGACGATATAAGGCGTGTTTTATCTCCGGATCTGGATTAACTTTTACACGTAATACAAAAACAAAATAATGGGAAATTTTCAAAATTGTTTTTGTAACACGTGTTGATAGTTAATCCAGAACATACTCCAGGCAATTTTTAAAATCTCCTTTGATAGCCCATGGTTAAACACACCTTAACCTAGATGTGAAAGGAAATGTCAAAAAAATCTCCTCAAATCCTCGACCGGGGAGATTTTGTTCAGCCTTCTTTTCCCCTGCCCTTCTCACCACGGAACTGAAAGTTGCTGGCAGCTCAGTTTCCTCGTGTGAAAGGAGACAAACAGAGCTTTCATTATTTTTAACAAAGTGCAAAAGTCCCCTTTCACACGAAGAAACAAGTTGCTGTAGATTTGTTCGACGTTTTATTTTGATTTCCTTAAAAATCGCTTGTACCAAAAATGTCTAGGTAATTTTTGAAATTTCCTTTGAAAGTCTTTTGGTTGAACGTACTACGTACCTTACCCCGAGGTCACACGAGCAAGTACTTGCTAGCAAGTTGCAATACATATACATTTGTTTACTAACACAAACAAACCCAAGCAACTTGCTTATCAACTGGCATGCAAGTTTTGAAGCCAGTAGTGAAGCAAGTTGAGAAGCAAGTTGGGAGACAAGCAAGTGGAATGCAAGTGGAAAGCAAGTGGGAGGCAAGTGGAATGCGAATTACGAATTTGACAGGCATTGTATGTAGCCAACTTGCTTGCAAGTACTTGCTCGTGTGGCCTCAGGGTTAAGCTAGATGTGAGAGGACCAGAAGGATTTTGTTCACCCCTCTTTCCTCCTGTCCTTCTCACCAGGAACTGAAAATTTCAAGCAACTCAGTTTCCTCGTGTGCAAGGCGTCAAAGCATTTTTCCGACAATAGTCGAAAAACTTTAGGGGCCCTTAAGTTAATCATACACCTTAGACCCTGTTTAGATTAATTGGTTTCACTACAGCATGACGACAGTTATAAAAAGGGAGGGATTAATCAAGAAGAAAATATAAAAATTTGATTGAGCAGTCACGTTTCATGACCAAATTGGTCCATTTCATTCCATTTTGTTCATTTTTGCTTGTGCGTCCAACAGAAAAGTTCCTAATATTTAACCTAGATATGTGGTTGGACAAAATACTCATACAGTGTCCAAAATCAAATGTTCCAATTTGCAAATATTCCATCAGCACGCAGAAGTACATATGAGTAAAAACTACAAAGTTTGACATGACTTTCCACTACGTAGTGAAACCAACAAAACTAATGTCGAATTCCTTACAACCAAATAATCGATTTTTTCTAAACAGAATCGATTTTTTTCTAAACAAAATCGATTTTATTCTGTCAAAACAAATCTTGCATTTTCAGCAAGATTTGAAATCGATTTCACACACACTAACAAGATTTGACATTTCTCTGGAGTTGAAAGTATTTTGCGGCGGGTTTAACAAATGTTCTAAAGTGTTCGTCGGTCATTTAAATAGATTAAAAGCAAATAAATCATTAAAACTAAATTTAATTCATCAAAAAACAGTGAATGGTCAGTTAGAAGTTATAAAAATATCAACTAACTTCGATTCAAAGTGCCCAAAGTCAATTAAAGATATAAATCCGCGCGCTCGCCGATGTGTTTCTCGAATGATGTGTTTCATGGATGAATTTGGGTTGTTTTTTTTTTTTACTTTAATGGCCACATAACTATTTTCTGTTTATTTTTGCAACTTTTCTTGGAAATTTATATGTTTTTAATCTAACAAAATGACGCGAAAAACTGAATGCACTTTGGAATATTTGTAACAAATTTGTATGCGCATAGTTTGTTTACTTTTTTGTCTCAAAGTTACTGTCAAATGACACACACACAATCCCACACGAAAAATTTGATTTTTTGTGTGTTCCTTACAACCAACAAAAAAAATCGATTTGAAATTGTTGTAAGGAATTCGACATAAGTAAGGTCTTAAACTACTTGGATCGAACCGAAATAAAAGTGAACGAAACTAGACGAAACGTCACAAAGCGCAATTAGATAGATAGATATTGCCTGTCTAGATTGTCTTCACGTGTCCACATTATGCAAAAAAAAATCCTTCCAGTTCAATATATCCTTCCTTATTTCACGCAATTGGAGGCTATACCTACATCTCTCAGTCGCACACAAAAAAAATGTTCTCTTTTGTGTTGCTTTTCCTATCCAATCCAACCAATCGAATCGTGTCTTTCATTATGAAACTACGCAAAATACAAAGAGAAGAAAATCTGCAGAATAATTTTCTTCGCATCTGAACACTTTCGTTCTTCACGTGTAAGCAAGCACATTTGCTGTTCCTGTTGGGCGTCATTCAGTAGTGTGTTTAAATTTAATACCGTTTTCATTTTCAGTTGCAATCAAAGAGGAGTAGAACAGTCTGAAAGTCCAATCGAAAACGACATTAGGACGTACCTATGTACTGTCCGCCCCGAAGGCTCTCTTTTTACTAGTGCACTGATGTGCAAAATGCAATAGGTCGGTAAAGGTTTTGTTAGGTCGAAGGTCGAGTAGCTCGCCTGATGCGTCAGCCTGGTGCTTGTTAAGCGTGGTACACATTATCAAACCTGAGTGTCAGCCATATTGGATATCAAACCGAACTGACAATGTGTACACGCTGAATGATGGTTTGACACTCAGAACTGCCTGCTCACAAAATTTTTTGATACTGCGTGACAACCCTCGGTTTGTTGGGTGGTTGCTCGATGATGTGCACACAATTTCATTCATGAGCCGTCATTCACGGAACAAAACAAGAATATTTATAGCGAATCAGTGGGAAAAAGTGCAAACAAAATAAGAAAAAGCTCGTGTGTGTCATGTAAAAAAGGAATCAACACGATTCGTGGCGGAAATAGCCTCAAAATAAAAAGAAACAATTTTCTGAGAGTAGTGGAATTTCTTTGCCTGACGCCCAACATAACTGATAAGTGTGTACGCGAAACTTTTCACGCAGGTTTGATCTTAGAATAAAAAATATAAAGCGTGGTACACATTATCAAATCTGAGTGTCACGTGTGTTGGATATCAAACCTGCGTGAAAAGTTTCGCGTTCACACTTATCAGTTTGTTGGGCGTCAGGCAAGGAAAATCCACTACTCTCAGAAAATTGTTTCTTTTTATTTTGAGGCTATTTCCGCAACGAATTGTGTTGATTCCTTTTTTACATGACACACACGAGCTTTTTCTTATTTGTTTGCACTTTTTCCACTAATTCGCTATAAAAATTCTTGTTTTGTTCCGTGAATGACGTCTCATGAATGAAATTGTGTACACATCATCGAGCAACCACCCAACAAACCGAGGGTTGTCACGCAGTATCAAAAAATTTTGTGAGCAGGTAGTTCTGAGTGTCAAACCATCATTCAGCGTGTACACATTGTCAGTTCGGTTTGATATCCAACATGGCTGACACTCAGGTTTGATAATGTGTACCACGCTTAAGGAAGCGCCATTGTTGGACAAATCTGCGGCATTTTTTATATTAGTGTTTGCTATCACAAACACAAATGCACTCAAACAGGGATGGAGTGATTTTTAATTGCAACTTACTAGGGCGCCATAACAATCATTTTTTAGTTTCTGAACTTATTTTTCTTCTCAGCGGTATGTTTAAGAAAATACTTATTTTTTTAATGATAACCGTCTAGGGCGCCGATAAAATTTTCAAAATCTATTTTCTTCAAAATTTTGTTGTTTCAGTGGAACATTATAAATATACTTAGTTTATTTTACGCATTGTCATGAATAAAGGTTCTCCCGAACCCAACGCGAAATCAAATCAAATTATTGGCAGCGATACAAAATATGACACCCCCGAATGTGGCCTTACTTCATCCACTTTCAGACTGGTCATCCATTTTTGCTTATACCACTCGACTTTCGAAAACCTTTTAAATTTTGTATTAAATTATTTTAAGTATTTCTTTTTCAAGCAAATGAAACAAATATCTTCCTGAATAGACAAGTAAATTAACATTAAAAACATGAACAAATAACTTGACTACGAAACAATTCGAGCAAAATTCTGAAGATATAGTCGTATGTTAACATAAAAATAGGAACACCAAACGTACAAAATCGATTTAATAAAAAAAAAATCCTAATATATAGGGCGCTTAGCATATAGTTGCGCCTTACAATCACTAACACAACAAAAATACGTCCCTGTTTCACACCATCGCAGTTTGACATATCTTCTATCCACAATTATATCAGAAAAACCATGTGCAAGTTTTCAATTAATTAATATTATTCTTATGGCCAGTTGCACCGACCTCTTTTAAATATTTATTGCTTCGTTTAATTTTAAAATGACATTTATCGGTTGCACCAACCACTTCTAAATCTAACAGGCCAATAAACGAACCAATAAACTAAAATTCCATTTTCCTCCAGATAAATTTTAAAAGCGAGTTTAAACGAACATGTCTAGGTACATTTGTAGGTACAAACAAAATAATTCAATTTTCTTTGACGGAATATTGTTAATTCCAAATTAAAATAACGAAAATAACTGATGAAGGCATTTTGTTTCCTATTTATAATTCACTATTTAAATAAATAAATTATTCCAGAAAAATTATAGACTGGCCATCATGTGTTCATCTGATAACGAACTTATGTCCAGTTGCACCAAAATTCACTAAAAGCGGTTTTTGCTAAAATGGTGTTAAAATTTATCGGACTAATAAATTTATTTGGGTTGCACCAATCTATTTTGCGCATTTTTTAGCTAAAATGCAGTTCATGAACCACCCCTGGATTTTATCATATGTTTATTAAACTGAACGAAAAAATTTAACCAGTGCAAGTGAGATAGAAATAAAGAAAATGTGAATACACAATAAACAGAAACAAGGTATTCTCATTAGATACAGACAATGCGCCATCTTGGTGTTTTTTTATTATTATTTATTATTTTCTTTTTTTTTAGAGAAATTATGAAAGTATTGAAATAGATACCAACTGAACACTAATATTTTTTTTTGACACACTTGGAAATTATGAACAAATATTTTAAAGCGACGTCATCGAATTCAGAAAATGGATTTCTCTGTGAACCTGAACAACTCCGACGCGACGTCTCGCCATTTTTTGGTTAAGTTCGTTATCAGATGAACACATGATGGCCCAAGTCTATAATTTTTCTGGAATAATTTATTTATTTAAGTAGTGAATTATAAATAGGAAACAAAATGCATTCACCTGTTGTTTTCGTTATTTTAATTTGGAATTAACAATATTCCACCAAATAAAATTGAATTATTTTGTTTGTAGGTAGTTAGACATGTTCGTTTAAACTTGCTTTTAAAATTTATCTGGAGGAAAATGGAATTTTAGTTTATTGGTTCGTTTATTGGCCTGTTAGATTTAGAAGAGGTTGGTGCAACCGATAAATATCATTTTAAAATTAAACGAAGCAATAAATATTTAAAAGAGGTCGGTGCAACTGGCCATTAACCAAAAAATGGCGAGACGTCGCGTCGGGGTTGTTCAGGTTCACAGAGAAATCCATTTTCTGAATTCGATGACGTCGCTTTAAAATATTTTTTCATAATTTCCAAGAGTGTGTCGAAAAAAATATTAGTGTTGTTTAGTTGGTATCTATTTCAATAGTTTCATAATTTCTCTAAAAAAAAAAGAAAATAATAAATAATAATAAAAAAACACCAAGATGGCGCATTGTCTGTATCCACTGATCTCTATATATAACTGGATAGCGTATCCATACAAAAAAGTTGACTCCATTTGAAGAACTGTTATAGTGGCACTGCCTATTTTTTTTTTTGTTATACTGTATGAAAGTATAACATAAAAAGTGAAAACTGACATCTTCAAACGTCAAAAAGTGAAAAAACAAAAAGGTTTAACTTTTCCGAGCTTAAAACTAATATTCAGGAGAATTCTTAAACTTTATTAAAAATGCGAACTAAAACCGATCCATCTCATGTGGTAAACTTTTCCGAACAAATTTATGGCTTTTTACAAATTCATTCTTAAAGGACACACGAGTTACGTCAACGATGTGGCCTGGGAGCATGACGAAGAGTTCCTTGCCTCCGTTAGTGACGATCATTCGCGAAAGATTTGGAGTTTAGCTCACAGCTTTGAAACTGTTACAACCTTCTGCCTGTCTTAGGCTGGTATATCAGTGCGCTGGCATCCAGACATCCAGACAAACCTGGCAAGATGCTGGTGGCCGAAAAGAAAGGAATAATACATTTGTACAACGTCCGCTCTCAACAAGACATAATGTCCTTGGAGTCACCGAAAGTTCCTCTAATGAGTGCTGACTGTTCGTTACACAATCGTTTGTTTATGACGGCAGTGGCTGGGGGAGATGTCATCACCTGGGACCTTCGTAGGACATGGTTAGTCTGTCTTATTTTTGTTCGAGATATCGTTAGATGCAAAGCAATGTTTTATTTCATTTTAGTGGACCAGCTGATATTAAACGCAGGACGTACTGTGAGATTTTTGCCCAACAGTGAAGTTGTCTATGCCAGTATTGGTCGACCCGACATAACTCTAAAGGTATACATAGCTAAATCAACTGTTCCACTTATTGAATCGTCCCTTTAATTATATGGTGGAATGTCAATGTCAAGAATTAAATAAGTTTTTGCTGAGAAAATGTGTTTTTATTTACGAGAATGTGGAGACTTCTAAGATCTCAGAAATACAAAAAAAAATGTTTTATTGTTAAGTTTTTCATTGATCTAATAATGTATTAATAAAATTCTAATCTGTAACATATCTAATTGTGGTTTTTTTTTTTTATTTTCTTGGCTTATGTTTTAGGGCTGCTGAATCCTTGATATTGATAGATAGACCAAGCTCCCATTTCCAAACTATTTGCTTTATTTGAATGACTGGAACGCATATAAGTCTCTATTCAAGTTTTCTAACTAGTATCAAAAACCATTTTCAATTCAAAAAAGGATTTCTAAAAATTTGCATATAAAAGTAGTATCATCATTTTCCACCTTCAAGAAATTCATGAAATGTGTTTTGTATGCAAATTTTTCGGAATATGAGTTTGAATTGAAAATGGTTCTAAGAACCATTTAAAGGATTTAAATTTAAACTCAGAAACGTTCCAATCATCCAAAAGGACCAAATATTTTGGAAATGAGAGCTTGGTCTATCCATCAATTTCAAGAAATTTCTAAAAATTCGTTGAAATTTCTTGATATTGATAGATAGACCAAGCTCCCATTTCCAAACTATTTGCTTTATTTGAATGATTGGAACGCATTTAAGTCTCTATTTAAGTATTCTAACTAGTATCAAAAACCATTTTCAATTCGAAAAAGGATTTCAAAAAATTTGCATATAAAAGTAGTATCATTTTTCCACCTTCAAGAAACCCATGAAATGTGTTTTGTATGCTAATTTTTCGAAATATGGGTTTGAATTGAAAATAGTTCAAAGAACCATTTAAAGGACTTAAATTCAAACTCAGACACATTCCAATCATCCAAAAGGACCAAATATTTTGGAAATGAGAACTTGGTCTATCCATCATTTTTAAGAAATTTCTAAAAATTCGTAGAAATTTCTTGATATTGATAGATAGACCAAGCTCCCATTTCCAAACTATTTGCTTTATTTGAATGATTGGAACGCTTTTAAGTCTCTTTTTAAGTACTCTCACTAGTATCAAAAACCATTTTCAATTCGAAAAAGGATTTCAAAAAATTTGCATATAAAAGTAGTATCATCATTTTTCCACCTTCAAGAAACTCATGAAATGTGTTTTGTATGCAAATTTTTCGAAATATGAGTTTGAATTGAAAATGGTTCTAAGAACCATTTAAAGGAATAAAATTTAAACTCAGAAACGTTCCAATCATCCAAAAGGACCAAATATTTTGGAAATGAGAGCTTGGTCTATCTATCAATATCAAGAAATTTCTACGAATTTTTAGAAATTTCTTAAAAATGATGGATAGACCAAGTTCTCATTTCCAAAATATTTGGTCCTTTTGGATGATTGGAATGTGTCTGAGTTTGAATTTAAGTCCTTTAAATGGTTCTTAAAACCATTTTCAATTCAAACTTATATTTCGAAAAATTTGCATACAAAACACATTTCATGAGTTTCTTGAAGGTGGAAAAATGATGATACTACTTTTATATGCAAATTTTTTAAATCCTTTTTCGAATTGAAAATGGTTTTTGATACTAGTTAGAGTACTTAAATAGAGACTTAAATGCGTTCCAATCATTCAAATAAAGCAAATAGTTTGGAAATGGGAGCTTGGTCTATCTATCAATATCAAGAAATTTCTACGAATTTTTAGAAATTTCTAAAAAATGATGGATAGACCAAGTTCTCATTTCCAAAATATTTGTTCCTTTTGGATGATTGGAATGTGTCTGGGTTTGAATTTAAGTCCTTTAAATGGTTCTTAAAACCATTTTCAATTCAAACTTATATTTCGAAAAATTTGCATACAAAACACATTTCATGGGTTTCTTGAAGGTGGAAAAATGATGATACTACTTTTATATGCAAATTTTTTGAAATCCTTTTCCGAATTGAAAATGGTTTTTGATACTAGTGAGAGTACTTAAAAAGAGACTTAAAAGCGTTCCAATCATTTAAATAAAGCAAATACATAGTTTGAAATGGGAGCTTGGTCTATCTATCAATATCAAGAAATTTCAACGAATTTTTAGAAATTTCTTGAAATTGATGGATAGACCAAGCTCTCATTTTCAAAATATTTGGTCCTTTTGGATGATTGGAATGTGTCTGAGTTTGAATTTAAGTCCTTTAAATGGTTCTTAAAACCATTTTCAATTCAAACTTATATTTCGAAAAATTTGCATACAAAACACATTTCATGGGTTTCTTGAAGGTGGAAAAATGATGATACTACTTTTATATGCAAATTTTTTGAAATCCTTTTTCGAATTGAAAATGGTTTTTGATTCTAGTTAGAATACTTAAATAGAGACTTAAATGCGTACCAATCATACAAATAAAGCGAATAGTTTGGAAATGGGAGCTTGGTCTATCTATCAATATAAAGAAATTTCTACGAGTTTTTAGAACTTAAAGCCTAGTATGCAGATCGAGACAAAATTTATCCCCCATATAAAATTTTTCCCAGGACAAATTTTATCTCGGATTTTTTTCCAAGCGGTACGCAGCTCCAACGCAAAATTTGACAGCTGTAACCGCTGTACGTGAAAAGGTAAAAGAAAGTCTCCACTTAATTTGCGCGGAAAAAGAATATTCGAAGCATTATTTTTCCGGGACAAATTGTGACGTTTTATATATATTTCACTTTTTATAAACTAAAATCATCTCCCTGTTTCATTCTTTCCATTATTAAGACGTTGTGAGGACGCATGACGGAAATAAAATATAAAATGCGTACAGAAAATGATGACATGGAATGAGAATAGAATAAATAGAACAGCTGTTTTCAACCAGTCAGTGGCGTAGCCAATGGGAAAGGGTACAAAAGGGCCACATTCAGATACGGAAAATATTTTTTCAATAAAAAAAATTAAATTGATTCCCAAATCGAGTTAAATCGATATGGTTGGAATCAGCAAACAGAGTTGGCAATTTAATTGGATTTTGGGAGCAGTAATATAATTGTGAACATTTATGATTTTGTCAGGGTTTTTTTAAGCCATCTACAGGACATCCATCCCTCAGTGGAATTTGACAGTTGATGGCTTGAAAGATGAAGAATAAACTATATTTTGAACGAAAAATTAATTTAATCCAATGTCAAACAAGTGCCTTAAATCATTTTTCCCGGAGAAGTAAAAACCTTCAAAATTTTCGGAATTTTTACAAGTTTTTAATCCATTTACATCGCAGTGATCCTTCAATATAATTTGACAGTTGATGGCTTGACAGACAAACTATATTTTGACGGAAAAAGTGTATTTTGATCCAAATGTTACCAAACTGCCCTAGAATCACCTTTTTCCAGAGAAGTAAAAAAAACTGAAAATTTTAAACCTTTTAAATGTATTTTCATCCATTCACATTATATTGTTCCCCTTCAAGCGCATGCGATCAATTTTTCTGGTTCTGCAAATGCCTTAAAGGAATCTGATTTCTGGTAAAAGTTTCAAATTTATGTCAAATGAAGGATATTTTGTAATTTTTTAAATTTTTAACTACGCTACTGTTCTCATTTGACATTTGTTTTTATCTCTACACCTTCAGAGTTTGTCTCGAGAAAAAAAATGTAGAGATAAAATTTGTCTTTGCTCGATCTGCGTACTAGGCTTAACAATAAAACATTTTTTTTATGTTTCTGAGATCTTAGAAGTCTTCACATTCTCGTAAATAAAAACACATTTTCTCAGCAAAAACTTGTTTAATTCTTGATGAAGGAAATTTGCGAGTATTCAGAAAAGTACCGACCAAAACTCAAGTGAAGAACAAATAAAACTAAAAAATCATCTCCAGAAGTTAATTAAAAGTTTTGCATTTTGGACACACCAAGTCATACTAATTTTAAAAGGTTATCTTAGCATATCAATGTGTATTCTTAAAGGTAGAAGAATTTATAGTAGCTCTTCTCAATGCCCGAAGTTTCACACTCTGTACAATCAGATAAGCTATCTCGTAGAAGTATTAACAGCTGGCAGGCACACGAACCGTTCGTTGTGTGACAGTGTGATCCAAAATTATTCCAGACATAGGACTCGAGAGCTCCCTACGATTTGCACTAAACATTCAGGTGTTGGTCCGCTTTTGCAACACAATAGTTCTGGAATCCCTTGGCACAGGCCGCCTCGAACTGGGGCATCTCGAAGTTGATTACCAAGTACAAAAGTCCATAGCCAACACCGTCTCGGTAGATTATGATTTTTTTTTTTGAAGCTTGTTGTTTTCTTCCCATTTGCCTTTAGATATCAGCGACACACACAGCCCATTCACTTCATCCTACCGCTTTGTATGGACCACGGATTTACTGTACAAGCGAGTGAACTTGGTGTTTATGGAGACCACAAATGCCGCAACATAATTGCCGTTTTTGGCTGGCATCGTGGTACGAATTGATGCCGTAAATCATTAAGTTCTTTAGGGGAATATTGACACTCCACAAAACTTTTTCCTGGCGAAGGAATGTAAGTTGCTCCTCGAACTGACGATCGACCACCTCCTGGGGCACGATAGATATTTCGGCAAACCCCAGTTCTCGAGAATTTGAAGAGCTGCGTTGGAGTTTCGTTCAGATTCCGACAGAACTTAAAAAATAAATTAATTTTATTATTTTTACTAATAAAAATCTTTCTTCAAATTACTTTTTTTTTGTGCTCAGCAGACGTCAAAAAGTGAGAATGCCTAACAAATGTCATCTTCAATTGGAGTCAAAAAAACTGTTATACTTTCTATGGAATACACTATCCAGTTATATATAGAGATCAGTGTCTGTATCTAATGAGGAATTCCTTGTTTCTGTTTATTGTGTATTCACATTTTCTTATTTCTATCTCACTTGCACTGGTTAAATTTTTTCGTTCAGTTTAATAAACATATGATAAAATCCAGGGGGTGGTTCATGAACTGCATTTTAGCTAAAAAATGCGCAAAATAGATTGGTGCAACCCAAATAAATTTATTAGTCCGATAAATTTTAACTCCATTTTAGCAAAAACCGCTTTTAGTGAATATTGGTGCAACTGGACATTAAGTCTTGTATCTCTTTTTGTTTACTTTTTTTCTTCCATTCAGTCACCGATTTGACATTTCGAGTATTCAACTATCTGCCTCATTCACGTACACTGTATATGTGATATACACCAGTTCCTTTACTTCTTTTTCTATGGGTTTGATATCCAACACGCGTGACACTCAGGTTTGATAATGTGTACCACGCTTTAGGAAGAAGAATAATGAAATCCGTATGGGCCTGCACACACGGGATGATTTCTGCCTGGTAGAAATCTTCTTCAATACTACACTTCAAGCACACACATGATGAATTATTCTGGTAGATAAAATTTATACATGTACCCCTTTTCACTGTGTTAGTATTTTATGCAGGCCTCATGTCGTTTTTCATTGTTGAAAAGATTTGATCTTTTTGCTAAAAGATTTGCATTTATTCTACTTTTTCATGTTTTATTCAATAAAAAGATGAGATCTGAGGAAGAAAGATGCGATCTTTCTAGTTTGGGAGATTTGATCTGCATTCACTAATACATGCAAAAATATTCCTGTCAAACAGCAAATCGCAGCTGGGCATTTTTTTGTTTTGCACTATTTTTGTACGACATCGTACGTGATGTTTATTTGTATGCATGTATGTGTGCTATGTGTGCAATTGAATCTACTCAAAAGTATGCCCAGATGTTTCATTCAAGAAGGATATTCTTGATTTTAAAATCAAATCTTTCAGATTTCAATGAAAAACGACATCAGTATGTTGTATGTTGAAGGTTGTGTGTATTAGTTTTCTACTTCGATCTTCCACTCCAAACAGGGTAGAAAATTGTATATGATTTCACACCGCACACTTCACTTCCCTCTCCTATAAACTCTGTTTTCTGCCGCCAGAAATCATCCCGTGTCTGCAGGCTCTATGCGTGTAGATTATCGTGCCCTGGTCCCTGATCGCACGTGAAGAGATTCAAGCATTTTCTTCGATTTGTCATGGTGAGCGGGGTAACTTGTAGAAGAGGGAGGGGGATGAATTATTTGAAAATATTCGGTGTAGAAAATTGACGTTCTCTGTTGTGTTACTTCTCCTTTCCAATCCAACAAATCGAATCGTCTTTCATTAGCCGTTTTCCTTTGGAGGTGGCGAAGTACTTACGAGTAGATGAAAACCCTAATCTAGTACTACCAACTGCACATGCTCTCATGCGCGAGTAGATACATTTTACATGGGAAAGCAGTTTGATGTGTTCCATTGAAAAAAGCTGGCAAAGTACTTGCAAGTACTTCGCCACCCTCCAAAGGAAAACGCCTATTATGAAACTACGAAAAACACAAAGAACACATCTGAACACTTTCGTTCTTCACGTGTAAGCAAACAACTTGATAGACAGATAGATAATTTCCCCTTGCCGTTGATCAAATATTGCTTGGAGTACTTCGCTAATAAACGCATATTCACGACCTTGGATTTAAGAGATAGGAGTACGCCCGAATGACAATCATTTGGACAAACAAATCACAAAATAATTAAAGAACAATTCAAAATTAGTTTGGACTGAAGAGTGTTCCTCTGCTGCTTTATAGTGCCGCTTTCTATCTTTTAAGGGATGAGCAACAGAATTTGACCCTTGACAACAATTGGTCAAAATTGAATGCTTAATATTTCATCTATGCTAACTTTTTACCTCCGACCAATACGCATTGAAATAAATCGATGGAAAAAATTACGTCAAATTTTACACCTGTTCTTCACGTGTTTAGGTTAGGTTAGGTAGAAGGGCTGACAGTTGATCTCGTTACCGTCACACTTAGATCTATGTAGATCCGTTGTGATACCCTAGGAAATTGTATTCCACTTAATGTAAAAACCTATGTGTTCTGTTAGTGTTTAGGTTTGCAGACAAACGGCTTATGGTTCAACACCTTAAAGGCTGTTACTGATATGACTTACAAGTTTACGCAAATGACTTGACTTTTTATGTCGTTGGCTCTCAGTCTATTATTTATTTCACAAAATAAAACACTTTACTTTTATTACTACAACTTAAACAATTCATTATTCACTACTGATAGCCTATTTGAATAGACCTTTTAAAAAGGAACAATAACTTGCAAGGGTTTTTATTATTGAATATGTTTGTTTGGCCCATTAGCATGCTTAAAACCGAAAATGCTACTAAATTCACCCATGCGTTTCTGAGAGAATGGTCACACTGGGCATTTTTCAGTAATTTTGGTATTACTCGAAAACTAAGCCGAATTTGACAGTTTTACATATAAAACTTTTTGTTCAAAATTACATTTTCTATCAAAATGGATAGTTTGGAAAATTTCTAAAAAAAATTTAAGCAGGAAAAGTAAACAAAAACCAACATAAAAAATCGAAAAATCAAAGATTTTTTGATTTTTTTCTAAATTGCGCATAACTTTTTTCAGAGCAAAGATACGCTGAAGACATGTATGAACAACAACAACAAACAAGAGTCTTAAGGCCTTAATATGACATGTTAAAAAAGCCATATTTTTTGAAAATTGATAGAGATATAGCCGTTCAGACTTAACCATTTCGTATTATTTTTCGCAGTTTTTGGCCGAAAGCCTATTTTTGGTACCTTATGACAAATTTAACGTTCTTAGCACCTAGTACCAAATCTTATGTTTATCAGACTAGCCATCCGGTCTGTAGGCCTGAAAGCATTTAAAAACAGCCAAAAAACGAAATTGCCAACTTACATACTTTTTAAAAATTCTCTATAGTTGTAATGTCATATTATCATTGTATATATAATTTCTACAGTATTCTCATGAAGAAAAAAAGCTCGTGGCCATCTATGCGTCCAATAATAATGTAATACTAATTATCTATCTCAAAAAGGTCGAATGCTATATGAGGCAGGAATGGAAAATAACTGCGATTTTCATTCAACTGGAAAGCCAACTTACTTTCCAACTGATCCGTCCAAAATACCTGACCTAATCGATTTATTTATGGTAAAAGGAATACCCTCTAACTATGTTGAAATTACAGAGAGCTTTGATCTCTTCTCGGATCATTCTGCCGTCATACTCAATACGAGCGAAAGTCTTATAAAAATTGAAAAACCACCCAGGTTAACAAACGGTAAAACCAACTGGATTTAAGAAAGATATCGAGGACAGCGTTGAATTAAGAATATCATTACAAACGTCTCTCGAACTTGAAGACGCAGTAGATACCTTTGTTGATATGATACAAAATATAAAATAACACACCTTATCAAAGGGAAATGCCGCGCCGCAAAGATATCCGCAAGATATAAAAGATTTAGTGAAAGAGAAAAGAAAAGCACGCAAGAAATGGCAGCGAACCCGTACTCCTCAACACAAAGCTAATTTAAATCGATTGTGTAATTTGCTTAAAACGAGAATATCAGATTTCAAAAACGGTGAAGTTGAAAATTACCTCGAAAATCTGACAGCAGGAAAAGATTCCAATTACTCACTTTGGAAAGCTATAAAAGTAACAAAAAGACCAAAACTTCCAGGGCCTCCTATTAAGAAAGGCCAAAATGAATGGGCTAAAAGTGACAAAGAAAAAGCTATGGTATTCGCCGATTACCTGGAGGAAACATTTAAGCCTTTCGATGGACAAGTACTCAACGAAAATTTAAATATGAATTTAACATCAAATGACAGCTACATAATTAGAAATGCTACACTTGCCGAGTTAAAAAGATAAATAAAGAAGCTTAAGTCCAATAAAGCTCCAGGTTATGACTTAATCACGGCAGAAATTCTAAAAATGCTTCCTCGTAAAGGTTTGATCAACCTTCTTTATATAATAAATGCCGCCCTTAGGTTAGAATATGTTCTAAGCCAATGGAAAGTTGCGGAAGTAATAATGGTTTTGAAACCTGGCAAACCATCTCATGAAAAGAAGTCTTACAGACCGATTTCGCTTCTTCCTGTAATATCAAAAGTTTTTGAAAGAATACTACTCCTTCGCCTGCAGCCGATAATAGAAGAAAAACAATTAATACCTGAACATCAGTTCGGATTTAGAAGAAAGCATTCGACCATTGATCAAGTGCATAGGATAACCGACGTAATTGAGAGAGCTCTTGAAGAAAAGAAAATCTGTTCGACGGTCTTTTTGGATGTGTCGCAAGCGTTTGACAAGGTGTGGCACGAAGGCCTCAAATTCAAATTAAGACAAGTTCTGCCTGAAGGACTTTATAAAATTCTAAACG
Source organism: Dasysyrphus tricinctus (assembly GCA_963921185.1). NCBI lineage: Eukaryota > Metazoa > Arthropoda > Insecta > Diptera > Syrphidae > Dasysyrphus > Dasysyrphus tricinctus. Next base: position 182,311,167 of record OY992531.1, on the reverse strand, counting down.
AATATCTAGAAAACAGACTTTTTCGTGTAAGACACGGAAATGAATATTCTAATTTCAAAGAAATAGTGGCTGGGGTACCACAAGGTAGTGTTTTAGGTCCAATTCTGTACCTTCTCTTTACACGTGATACACCTCAAACAGAAGACACTATCGTAGCAACGTTTGCTGATGATACTGCAATACTAGCAGTAGGCAAAACGATTAACGAAGCTACGATTAAATTACAAAATGCTCTTAATAATGTAAATGAGTGGACAAAAACATGGCGAATAGCGCTCAATGAACAAAAGTCAGTCCACGTGGACTTTACGTATAAAAAAATAAATAGATTGCCCGTCTTTCTTAATACCGGTCGTGTACCATTTGCGAATGAGGCAAAATATCTGGGAATGACTCTAGACGCGAAATTAAAATAGAAGCCGCACGTAAAAAAGAAATGCGATGAATTAAAAAGTAAATTAAGAGATATGAACTGGCTTCTCGGTAAATATTCCAAGCTTAGTATTGATAATAAGTTGATTTTATACAGGCAGGTACTTAAACCTGTCTGGACTTATGGTATACAACTCTGGGGTTGTACCTGCGATACAAATTTAAATATCTTACAAACGTTTGAAAATAAATTGCTTAGGTCATTTGTAAATGCGCCATGGTATATAAGAAACGAAGATCTTCACAGGGATCTCGGGATTCCTACGGTTCGAGACGAAATTGAGAGTTTCGCGCGAAAACATAGAAATCGGCTATTAGATCACGCTAATCCAACGATTATTGACATTCTTGACGAGTCGAATTTAGTACGCCGTCTGCAAAGAACAAAACCTTCCGACTTGGTGCGGTGAACACAAAACCGCTTTAAAATCGCGGAATAAGCAGAAACTTTCACCGGAAAGTTAACTGCAACACGTTACTTAACTTCGTTAAAAATAAATTGCTAGATAAGTTTCAACTTAGTTGCAATCGGGAAGTGGAGGTGGTTTTAGTGTAGTAAGAATCTCACACTTCTATGAGCACGCGTTTTCCGGTCCTCATAGAGCCTGATGCAGGTTTTGCACCTACCCACGGACAAAAAAAAAAAAAAACTAATTTTTGTTAAGGGATCTCCGTAAGGCGATCACAGCGAACCTATCGACCAAATGTCTACCTACAAAATCGTGTTTCATGAGAATACTATAGATTGGATATACAATGATATTATATCAACATTTTGATTTCGAACATTTTTACGAATGTGAAATTTGCCATATTGTACCGAAAAAGGGACTTTCGGGCCAAAACTGAGAAATATTATAAAAAATGATAAGGTTTGAATGGGAATATCTCTGTGCATTTTGAACAAATTATAATTTTTGAACATGTCATATTAAAGCCTTTAGTTTCTACTTAATTTTTGTTCATGCATGTCTTGACCCTATCTTTGCTTCAAAAAAAGTTATGCACAATTTATTAAAAAATTTAGATATCCTTGATTTTTTGATTTATTTTTAGGTTGGTTTTGTTAGCTTTTTCTGCTTACATTTTTTTGCAAAATTTTTTGAAGTATCCATTCCAATAGAAAATTTATTTTGAACAAAAAGTATATGAAAAATTGTCAAATTCGGCTTAGTTTTCAAGTTACACCAAAAATATTGAAAAGTGGCCAGTGTGACCATTCTTTCAGAAACGCATGGGTGAATTTAGTAGCATTTTCGGTTTTAAGCATGCTTATGGGCCAAACAAACGTAATTATTCCTTTATACCCCTCATTTTCCGGTCTATTCAATAGGCTATGAAATTAATTCACCAACTTCACTTTCACTTTTATTACAACCAACTTTATTCATTCACGATTAAAACCAAACTGTGTCGCTGCTGGTCAAACATGTGCTTTTTATACTTGTTTGACAAACTTTGGAAATTATGAGAAGGTTCTGGTATCTGCTTCCAGAGCTTTCCTGAGAGGAAATTTCCCATAATTCCTCTTTCTATAGCTTTTATTTGACAGTTGGTTTATTGCTTTAATCCGGAAATTGGCGCTTCTTCGTTTGAGAGTCGTAATAATTATAGTTAAGAGTATGTTTGCACTGCGACCGTAAGCTTTATTGTGCCCGTTTGTTTGCTATCCGGAGTCGTTATAGTTCAAATATGGAAATAAGTAACAATATCTATTTACACTCTACACTCCCAAGCACAAGCGCCTAGCTTTGGTTTGAGTTTGGCATGAACCATAAGCACATTAGCAGGTAGACAGATTTTTTTTTCTTTTTTCTTTGAAAGTATGTTAATTAAACACAAAATCACCTGCTCACAAAATATTTAAATTTTGGAAAGAAAAAATATTTGTATTGGTTTTAGATTTGGATTTGTAATTTTTATGGTAGCTGTTTTTAATTGGAAAAATAGAAACTAGGTTCCTATCTATCTACATGCATTACATAGCGCTTATTGGTAACCCGGAAATGGCAGAATATTTTATACTTTTATTTAAAGTTAGCAGTGAACCTACTTTTAATATTTATTACAATTCCTATGGTATTGATTTAATTCAAAATGACCTTATTTTCTTTTAATTCTAGTATATGGGTGATTCCGTGCCAACTGTGATTCTTTGTGTCCAGTGTTTTTTTGTTTTTCAATGTAGAATGTTCGTTTATATTTCTAGTTTGAATTGGGTGAACGGCTATTTATTACAATCTACATTCGATATCATGAATACATTTGCTACCTATTCCACATGGCTTGCAAAAGTGCAGTCAAATTGTCAGTACCATGGCATGTTCGTTCCTTGTTTTTCCAATTAAATCTACTATTTCCTAATTAAATACTTTATTGAATAAAAAAATGCTATCCTTAGAAAAGTTTTACTGCAATACTTACTTGACAATGTTTTGCAAAAATTAAGACAACATACTTATTGCTGAATAAAATAATCATGAATGAATGTTGTCGGAGTTTTTAGTTTTATTTTGGAATTCAAAAGATTTCCAGCTCAACCGCCATTTTGATTTTGTTTTAACACGTATGTATTGTGGTTTTCTAAAAGAGACACTATTTATGTATAATGAACAACAGTCTTTTTTTTGTAAACGTTGTACTATTAGGGCGGTATTCACCGCCCTAAAAGTACATAACTTAAGAGCTTCATAAACCTATTCACCAAGCAATAATAGTGATGGTATAGTTATGAGTGGTTCTGACCACTCATAAAGTTATGAGCGCTCTCTCCGAAAACTAATTCGAAAACGAAGTAACCCTTCAAGAAAATTCTGTCAAAAATAGAAATAATTATTTTTTAACAAGTTTTGCAAAACTATCTAAAAGCACTAATCTTCTTCTTCAAATATCAGTTTAAATCTTTTCAATATCTTACTTACTTTCCGAGAAATTCTTAGCAAGATATTAGTCTTCACTCGATATTTCTTCATTGAAAATAAACCGTGTACCTATGGCAAAATATGCCAAACGCATACATTTCAACAAAGGATTGATCAGAGAGGAAAGAAGATATTGGAAAGACATAAACTGATATTTGAACAAGAAGATTAGTACTTTCAGATAGTTTCTAAAAACTTGTTAAAAAATAATTATTTCTATATGTTAAAAGGCTTCAAAATAGCAAAAAAACGATTATTGGTCATTTTCTAACGGGAATTTCTTAAAAACCCGAGCTGATAGCCAAAAACGGATGACGGATTTGAATTCAGCACCCAAAAACATACTTAAAACCAATCCTCACTGCCTGTACTAAAAAGTAAACCTTTATTTACAAGCCTTTTTAGTTTTGTCAAAATACTTTTTTCCCTATACGTTTTTGAAATACAATTTTTATTTTCGAAACTATAATAATTATGAATCTAACTTTTTTATGTTTTTTTGAAAGCTCATCTTGATACGATTATAATATCGATACCTTCCCGCAAGAATGTATTAAGCGACATTTAAAAAAATTGAAAGGCATAAAAAAAGCTCTTGTTCAGCTATTTATTTGTGTATTTAATGGAATAAAAAGATTTGGCACAGGTTTTTCAACTCAAAATCCCTTTAAAAATCTGTTTATAACAAAAAAATACACACAAGAATAACTAATCAAGAGGTTTTTTTAAATTTTAATTTAAAATTTTGAAAATGTCGCTTAATACATTCTTACGGGAAGGTATCAATATATTTTGTTCAGATTTTTTCTATCAATAAAACCAAAGATATAAAGAAAAATGCGAAATATTTTAGCTGTCAAAATACTTTTTCCGACTATTGTAGATGTACCCGTATGCACAAACGCCTCCATACAAAAAGCTGAGGCGCCACAAAAAAAAAAAATCATCCCTCCTGTACCTCTTCTCTTTGTCCCTACACTGCCTGGGTAATTTAAATTTTTTTGTTATCTAAATGCACTATAATTTGCAATTCATAAGCTCACCATTCATTATTAACATTTATTAAACTCACATAAACGTGGAGAATAATTTAGCCCAAGGGATTTCTGACGAATTTGTCATTGAAAAATGTATTTGTAGATTTACGCTCAAAAATGCTCTATATTCCCTCTGGAGCTTGAATGTTAGAATAAGGTCTACTTACCGTTACAAATATATATTTCTTAAATATTTTCTTCCAAGCACTTTCTTCTCGCCCAGCTATCGTATTTTTGTATCCTCTATCAAACGTTCTTTCGTTAAAGACTACTTCTGCTTTTGGGGAACTTTTTGCTATTGTTAGTCAGTACTTACGTTGTCCGATTTTCCAAATGAGGGGAAAGCAATTTCTTTCGAAAAATCTGTCAATGTAAATGCCGTTTTTGTTGTCGTTTTGCAAAAACGATAATCTAGAAGCGTGACAAGATAGCTCTATAATACTTGTTCAATTTATAGGTATCTTTATTTCTTTTGATGGAAACGATCTTCTTCCACTGTGGTATGTTGAGAGTAACAAATTATAAACAAAATGGCTTACAGCACTACTTTAAACTTCGTATCCAACGATGTGACGCTTGCCAATGCATTCGCCAACATAGAACCAGAAGCACACCTCCATTGTCACTAAAGTGTTTAACCATCCCTCGCGGACTGTAACATTTTTCCATGCACCAGTACGGGCACCGTTAATAAGCCGGCCAATGCCTTGGCGAATAGCTGGGATGTCACCGGGAGTTGGTGGTGTCAGTTCCACTTTGGCGTATTTCATGAAAACGTCCAATTGTGGTCTGGCCTGAACCATAAGCCCTGCAAAAATCCGTAAATTAATCATTACATAATGCTTTGGGGTTAGGTAGAAAAAAACAACTCACTGTTTACCAAACCGGAGCCCTTAGCTGCAATACTGGCCATTTTTAATTTGCTATTTCTGTAATTTTTATCAGTTTTGCTTGGTTAAATAAATTAAATAAATACTTTAATAAAAGAAAACTTGCCTATATTTTCCAAAGAAACAGGAATTACGGCACAGTAAAAAATGACAGTTTGAGTACTGAAAAATGGAATTTGGCTGACTGGGTTTGATAGAGATATCTAATAAAATTTCCAGTGCAGTAAATAAAATAATTCCATTTTGATTTGGAATCATTCCAATCTATTATGCTGGATTTACACGATTGGAAAATTGGTAGAATAATTCCAGATTTACACGAATGGAAAGCTGCCAGTATAATGCCGGATTTACACGAATGGACAGCTGCCAGTATAATGACAAAAAGAATGAAATTGTCCATTCTTTTATTGTTGCTTTTGTCATTATACTGGCAGTTTTCCAATCGTGTAAATCCGGCATAATGAGAAAAAGAATGAAATTGTCCATTCTTTTGTTGTTGCTTTTGTCATTATACTGCCAGTTTTCCAATCGTTTAAATCCGGCATAATGCAACAAATATGCTGGATTTACACACTGGAAAACTGTCAGTAAAATGACAAAAGCAACAACAAAAATATGGACAGTTTCATTCTTTTTGTCATTATACTGGCAGCTTTCCATTCGTGTAAATCCAGCAAAAGTATGGCCAAACTCATTCTTTTTCAGCAGTATTAATAAAAAACTGGTATCCGCTCCCTAACACAAGTGTTAACTGGCACACGGATAGACAACTTGTCCGCTTGATAACTTTTCTTATTAAAAAAAATATGATATCTTTCCAGTATTTATCACTTCACCAAATTCACCACTTCATCAAATTATGGTGATTTTCTAATACATGTGTCACATGCATGCACTGCCTTACCCGGAGGCCACACGAGCGAGTACTCGCTAGCGAGTTCGCTACATACATTAATTGTCAAATCACTCGCCGCTCTACTCGCTTCCCAACTGGCTTCAAAAAAGGCAAGCCAGTTGGCTAGCGAGCAGAGAATATGAAATAAAGAAGTCAATCCTCAGCTGTCAATTTGATTTGCCTACAAGCTGGAAGCGAACAGCTGATGTATTAGATTTGCAATGTATTAGTGAAAAGCAGTGCAAAACGCACACATAGAATCAACTAGTCATTCAGCACATCATTCAGCACAGGTCTTGTTGTTCTTGCAATTCACATCTATTTCTTCGACACGAAATGAAATTACAAATACAACAATGTAAACAAATGGGTTTTGGGGGGTGAAACGTACGAAGGATTGGCTTCTTTATTTCATATTCTCTGCTAGCGAGTAGGAAAAGTTTCGATGTATTAGTAACTCGCTAGCGATTACTCGCTCGTGTGGCCTCAGGGTTACGAAGTGTATATCCGTTCCCGTTCTATACGTGGAATCTGGCTAGTTAAAGTTATCCGTACGTTAACACACGTCACAGACTATTACTTACTTACTTACTGAAGGTGGCGCTACAGTCCGGGGTGGACCAGGGCCTCAACCAACAAGCTTCTTCCAGCCGGCTCGGTTTCTAGCTAGCTGTCTCCAGTTTCGCACGCCAAGTTGGTTGAGGTCCTCTTCCACTTGCGTGCGCCACCTTTTACGCTGTCCTCCTCTACTGCGTTGTCCCACGGGGTTGGATTCAAAGACTTTCCGGGCCGGAGCATTGGTGTCCATTCGCTCTAGATGACCCAGCCATCTCAGTCGTTGGCTTTTCACTTTTGTGGCTAGGTCGGTGTCGCTGTACAGCCCATACAGTTCGTTGTTGTATCTTCCTCTCCATTCCCCATCTATGCAGACGGGACCAAAAATCACCCGGAGAATTTTCCTCTCAAAACAGCCTAACGCGTTCTCATCTACTGTTAGCAGTGTCCATGCCTCTGCACCATACATCAGGACCGGGATGATAAGCGTCTTATACAGGGACAGTTTAGTTGCTCGAGAGAGGGCTTTGCTTCTCAATTGCCTTCTTAGCCCAAAGAAACAGCGATTGGCAAGAGTAATTCTTCGTTTGATCTCAGCGCTGGTGTCGTTCGCTGAGTTTATAGCGGATCCTAGGTAGACAAAGTCTCTGACTACCTCAAAATTATAGCTGTCTATAGTGACGTTTTGTCCGAGACGTCGGTGTTGGGTGTCCTTTCTTGTGGACAGCATATATTTTGTTTTGCTTTCATTCACCGTTAAACCCATCTTCTTGGCTTCCTTCTCAATGCTCACAAAAGCACCACTGACATCACGCTTTGTTCGTCCGATTATGTCAATGTCGTCAGCGTAAGCGAGTAATTGGACGGACTTTTGAAAGATTGTGCCTCTGGTGTTGACGTGAGAGTTTTGCACTATTCTTTCAAGAACGATGTTGAAGAAGTCGCATGACAGCGCGTCGCCTTGCCTAAAACCTTTTTTGACATCAAAGGTGTCGGTGAGGTCTTTGCCGACCTTGATGGAGCAGCGTGCATTCTCCATCGTCATCCTGCACAAACGGACGAGTTTGGCAGGGATGCCAAAACTAGACATTGCTCTATATAGCTCGTCTCTATAGATGCTGTCATACGCGGCCTTGAAATCGATAAAAAGGTGGTGGGTATCGATTTGGAACTCCTGGGTTTTCTCCAAGATCTGCCGTAGTGCGAATATTTGGTCGATGGTGGACTTCCCTGGCCTAAAGCCACACTGATATGGACCTATCAGGTTGTTGACGAATGGCTTCAGGCGTTCACAAAGTACGGCAGAGAAGATCTTGTAGGCGATATTAAGAAGACTGATGCCTCTGTAGTTGGTGCAGTCCAGAGGATCGCCTTTCTTGAGGATCGGGCAAACAATACTGAGGTTCCATTCATCGGGCATGCTTTCTTCCGACCATATTTTACAGATGAGCTGGTGCATACTCCTAACCAATTCATCGCCAGCCGCTTTGAATAGCTCAGCCGCAAGGCCATCAGCTCCAGCAGCTTTATTGGACTTAAGTTTAGATATGGCTATCCTCACTTCGTCAAGATCGGGTGGACGGAATTGTTGGCCTACCTCGTCCAGGTTGAATGGTGCAATTTGCATGGTAGCGGAATTCGGTTCGTCATCGCCGTTATACAATTTGCAGAAATGATTTTTCCATATCCTCAGCACCGACTGCGTTTCCACCACGATGTTCCCCTGATCGTCCTTGCAGGCTTCGGTTCGGGGTTTGTAACCTTGGGAGGTTTTTTTTACTTTTTGGTAAAACTTCCGAACTTCATTCCTGCAGTGGCATCCCTCTAATTCCTCGATCGCGCGCTTCTCATGCTCTTTCTTTTTCTTTCTGAGAAGCTTGTGTTCCTCTTTCCTCTTCTGCTCGTAGAGCTCGCGAGCAGCTCTGGTCCTTCTATGCAGCGCCGCTTTGTATGCCTGTTGTTTGGCTGCATGTACTTGCCGGCATTCCTCGTCGAACCAGGGGTTTCGCTGTGGTGGTCGTGCGAAGCCCAGCACGTCAGAGGCGGCATCTCTGATGGCTTCCTGGCAGTTTTTCCACTGGTTCTCGATGTTTGCAGTTGGCGGCAAAGGACTAGTTAAGAGGGCGCGAGAGACTCGATCGGAAAAGGACCTGGCGATTTCTTGCGACTGTAGCCGTCCGACGTTGAACTTCCTGACAGTATTTCCCTGTTTTGGCTTTGGTTTGGATATCCGTAGCATTACGATTAGCCTGAGTCCGTTATCGGAGGTGGTGTCGTGCAGGCTGTATCTTCCGATTGTGCCACCAAAGACGTCTTCTCTTCCTAGTTTGGCATTAAAATCACCCAAGACAATTTTAATGTCATAGCTAGGGCATTGCTCATATGTCTTGTCCAGGAGCTCGTAGAACTCGTCCTTGGTGTCGTCATCTTTCTCCTCTGTGGGGGCATGCGCGCATATCAGGCTGATGTTGGCGAATTTAGCCTTGATGCGAATTGTCGTGAGGCGCTCGTTCACATAATTGAAACTCAAGACCTCTTGCCTCAGTCTGCCTCTAACAACAAATCCACATCCAAAAAGACGCTGCCCTTGTGGTCGGTAACAGTCACCGTAGTATACATCGCAGTCTTTCAGTTTTCTTTTGCCCGGCCCATCCCATCGCACTTCTTGGATGGCGGTGATGTCTGCTTTGTAGCAGTCTAGGGCCTCCGCTAAATGTTCGGCTGCACGTGGTCTATAGAGAGACAGAACATTCCACGTGCAGATCCGAAGTTCGTTGTCCTTATTTCGTTTGCTAGGTTCGTCAACAGTAAATCCGTCCGTATCCGAGGCTTGTTGATGCTTCGCAACTAAAAATAGCTTTACGTGGCCGGGAAGTCACCCCGACGGCACGACCCCCAACCTGGAGGACCAGACCCTATATATATAACTCCAAGGGCGGGGAGCCGGATTAACCGCTCCTTATAGGCCTGAGCTCCGAATATGTCGTAGTAGCCCGTATAAGGTGTTCACTAAGTAGTTCAGCCTAACTGGAACTGTAGACGCCACCGTTGATTCCATCTTGAGAATTCTTCCGCTGCCGCCTGGATGAAGGAGAAGTGCCTTAGTGGGAACACTCCTCCCCCCCCTCTCTCGTTTGCTGCCCCCTAAAACCGTCCACAGGGATTGGAACCCCATCTTCAGTTAAAGGTACTAGGCACCCGATGTTCACCGCGGGGAGGTGAGAGTAGGAGTTGATAGACAGAGGTTCGCTTTGAAACAAAGCTTGTGGACGCTTGTGTCCTCTTGAATGCACATGTCTACCCTTTGAACGTCACAGACTATTACGCATTTGTTAATAAGAATTACTAGGTAGCAGATGTATAAACGCTAGCACGTTGTTATCCGCCGTTTATTAATATCGGGGTTTGTCTTCACTGGTAGCTTTCCAGTCGTGTAAATCCAGCATAAAGCTAGAACTATAATGCTCGGAGGGGCACTTAGTGGTCGGAAGAAAACAAGCGAATACACAGAAAGCATATGACGCGGCTCCCGAGCGCACCTCACTTAAGTAAAACTGACATTTGTTGAAATAGGAATGCCAAAAAGAGATAGATGATAATTAAATTATGGGTGTGTTCCCCTTCTGACGGTACGGAAAGCTACTTTTCGTTGGTTTTTGACATTCGCTTCAGTGCCCTTCTACCTTTAGACCATAGAAGAAGAAGTAAAGGAAGTGGTTTATATCACATATACAGTGTACGTGAGTGAAGCAGTAAGAATAAGGTAGAACTATAATGGTCGGAAGGGTACTGAAGCTAATGTCAAAAATTAACGAAAAGTAGCTTTCCGTACCGTTAAAAGGGGAACACACCCATAATCTAATTATCATCTATCTTTTTTTGACATTCCTATTTCACCAAATGTCCGTTTTATTTAAGTGGGGTGCGCACCTCATTTCCGTAACCAAAGTTGAACGAAACTTGACGAAACGCTTCATTTGCTTTCCATGTATTCGCTTGTTTTCTTCCGACCACTTAAGTGCCCCTCCAAGCATTATAGTTCTAGCTTACCTGTGAAATGAAAAATGTATACACCGTTTTATAGGATGCTTTATTGGATTTAATGACGCCGACCCTTTGCCAGTGTATTTGCGTTTGTGCAACTCACACTATTTTGAAAAATCTTCACTTTTTCACGATGTACTAGTTCCTTTACTTCTTCTTTGCATTAGACCAGAGAATATCAAATAAAGAAGCCAATCTTTCGTACGTTTAACCCTCCAAAACCTATTTGTTTACATTGTTGTATTTTAAATTTCATTTTGTGTCGAAGAATAGATGTGAATTGCAACTATTGCATGTTTTTTCGTTATACAAATCTACTGCCAATCAAATACTTTTTGGTTTTACAAAAAAGAAAAATTATCATTCAATAAAATTAAAACCATAATTTTTCAATTCTTTCTTTGAAATGCAATCATTCTTATTCTTCCTGAAGCCCACCCCTTTAGTACATTACATATGAGCTGTGACCTGTGAAAGCAAACTGAAAATTGCGAATAGTCGTGAATTCTGAGATTTTTCTTTCACATGATTATTTTGTTTGGTCGTCGAATGACGTGAATTGTCACAAACATCCAATCAAGAAAAGATACGAACCGCTTCATTAGATATTTCATGTCAAGATGAGCATTCTGAGAGAAATTCACGCCGATTACAGAATCCGACGAATGAGCTGCGGAGGGAGTTATACCGAGTTATACTACGTTTTCATTAAAGCCGAAATGAGGTAATTTCGCAAATCACAAAGAGTGTTTTCATTTGTAATTTGGTAATTTCGTTTGACAGCTCATTTCATTTTTGAATTTCAACTGTCTGTTAATCACTCTTTGTTGTTGTTTTCTTTTGTCTCCTTCCTTTGCGCTTTGACATTTTAGGCCGTGTGCCAATTGCGTTAAAATCCTGATTAAATTTGATCCCATGGCTAAATTTTGACATTACTGAAGTGAATATAGACGTCAAAATTTAACCTGCTCAGGAGCTCGTTAAAATTTTAGTCGGTGGTTAATATTTGACATGTCTATGGGCGCGTTCGGCTGTTATCTTAAGCTATCCGGATTTGTTTGTGTTGTTGTAATCCCTTGTAAAAAACAACTGATGTCAGCTGATGCAAAAACAACTCACGGTATCTGAAATTTGTTTAGATTATGGATAGCTATCGTTTAGCCTGCCGAACGCGAGGTATGCTCATGAAGAAGTGAGGGAGATGAATGTAGATAAATATTTTTTTTTGCTATCATGAAGTCATGAACCCTTTCGGGAAAGATACAAAATGGAAAAAAAAAAAATTAAATGAAAGGATTAAGAAATATAGACAAAGACCTTATACTAAATTTAAGTATGCACTCAAGAAGAAGTTTGAATAACTTGTGATAAAAATCCTTGATAATGCAAAAGAATCAATAAAATTTATTGAAAATACTTTTTCAGATGATTCATTCATTTTGCAAACTGAATTGTTTGCGAACTATCATTACTGAAAAAAATGCAACAACAAAGCTAATGGGAAGTGAATGTAAAAAAAAATCCCATTTAATCCAATTGACACAGCAAAAACCTTAAATTTTACTCACCCCTATAAAAAGGGATAACATTTAACTGGGATCAAATTTAACCAGAATTTTAACGCAATTGGCACACGGCCTTAATAGAAAATCTATTCAGAGCTTTTCAAACCGTGGCTAATTGGGTGTGTTCATTAGGTTTTGACTTATACTACGTTTTCATTAGAGCCGAAATGAGGTAATTTCGCAAATCACAGAAAAAGTGTTTTCATTTGTAATTTGGTAATTTTGTTTGACAGTTCATTTCATTTTTGAATTTAAACCGAAGGTTAATCACTCTTTGTTGTTGTTTTCTTCTGTCTCCTTCCAATGCGCTTTGACATTTTCATACAAAATTTTCTCAGAGCTTTCCAAACTGTGGCTAATTGGGTGTGTTCGTTAGGTTTTGACTTAATTTCCAAATTAATTTCGTGCAAATTTGGTTGAAATTATCTCATTTCGAAATGTGAATTTGTATGGGAAATGAGATGATTTCGTATCGAATTAGGAAGTTTTCAACGAAATTACCTCATTTGGCCTAATGAAAACGTAATACTAATTTCCAACCTAATTTGTGCAAATTTGGTTGAAATTATTTCATTTCGAAATGTGAATTTGTATGGGAAATAAGATGATTTCGTATCTAATTTGGAAATTTTCAACGAAATTACCTCATTTGGCCTAATGAAAACGCAGTATTGGACTCAATTTTGACGTTTGGCTCATAGTAATAATGTCAAAATTGAGTCTGATTCCCTTCGCAGCTCATTCGCCGGATTCTGTAATCGGGGTGATTATGTCCTGCGGAGTCGGTTCACTCCACTTATAGTGCCTCTACACTATCCCACAAAGTATTAATACATGTCAGAATAAAGTGGGAAGAAATTTCATATGACTCACAGTGGGCCCGGTATATGGAAGGTCATATCCAAAACTAGGAATTTAATTTATCATGTGTGTAAAAGTAAAACAAAAACCCTTTCAGCTATATTTTTGTTTATATTTCGTTTTCCAACATATAAATAACTTCACTATCGAATATTTTTTTTATCATTTGTAGGTAAATTTCCCATTAGACATAAGGCCCATTTTATTAACTCGTTTAATCCAGATTAAAACTTAAATCCAGATTAAAAGTATTTTAAATCCAAACATTAGATCCAATCCCATATTATTTACTCGTTTAATCCAAACTTAAATCCAATTTTTTAAATCCAATATCGATTAATCCAATTGGATTTAAACTGCCCTCCGGAGGTCAGTTTAAGTACTTAAATCCAGATTAAAACACAATTTCATATAATTCACTTTCTCTTGACATTAAAAAATTCAAATAGTAACATTAAAAATTGTTTTTTTATAATTAAATAGGTATAAATTTGAACAAGAAGTGATGTAAAAATATTTTTAATTATTATTATTACCTATTTTTCAATAAATGAACCTCAAATTTTTTGAAGGTCAAAATCACGAATGGATTTTTTTCGTTGTGTGTAATCATGAAGGAACGTATCTGTCAAAAAGATGAAAGACGAAATGAACGAAAAATCGAATCGTATAATCAGGCTCCAACATAAATGTCTGTTCGCGTACTTCCCAAAACTACGAATTTTATTTTTATATGAGATTTTTGACAGAACTTTGGGCTAGATTTGTAGAAATTCGTATTTTTGGGAGGCACGCGAACAGACATATAGTGAAATAAAATAAATTATTCACGGGAGAAATTTGACATTTCGCAAATTTGACATTTGGATTAAACGATCTTAATCTGGATTTAAATACATTTTACATCTGGATTTAGGGCATTTTAAATCCATTGGATTTAAGGCATGTTCAGAGTGAATAATATGGACATGGATTTAAATTTTTGGATTTAATAAATCCGGATTTAGTTGCTGGATTAAAAACTTCCTTAAATCCAATTTAAATCCAGAGTGAATAATATGGCAGTTAGACTTATGACTGGGTCAGATGATATGAACAATCGATTAATTATGTCGGTGAGGTTATCCGTTCTTGATGTTTTCCTTGAAAAAAAAAACTCTCTCTTAAAAAATAATAGTCAATTTAAAGCGAAAAGTATGTACATATTTTTTGAATAACAGGACAGGGTATTTGGAACCAAAATTGTACCCTTATAGAGCTAAGACTATATAGTAGGGGCGTTAGTGCACGATATGAGGGCATACCTTTCATTTCGGTTTGACGAGTTGAGCTTTAGTACACTAATAGTTCATGTCCTAACTTTACTTTTGAAAAGTGTTGCCAAGGTGGCAACACTGTCAGAAGGATGAGAGAAGGGTTGCCACAATTCCGAAATGTTGCTTATAGATCGGAAACCAAGGGTCGGACGATGACCAGAGAATTCACGTTGGATTCAGCACCCTTGAAACCATAGGACCACATTATTGTTTTTCTCCCACCCCTCCCCTTGCACAAAGGGGGTGGAAAAAGGGCGTTTTTAAAACAAAATTTGAAAATCCAAGAAAATTTAGAAAAATATTTTTATTAATAAAATTTAAAGATGGAGTCGACGCAGAATTTCACAATCTACTACATTACATCCAAAGTTGATTGAAAACCTACTTTATTTTTTTAAAAAGCCACTTTCAAAGTGCTGGGGAGGGGGATATGAAAGATTAACAAATTTAAATGTTTATCTTGACATAATATAAGCATATGATATATGTTTTATGTTGTTTTTATCCCACAAAGTATTAACACATGTCAGAATAAAGTGGGAAGAAATTTCATACGACTGATAAATTTGTGTGATGTAACTGACTGTCATATTTTCCTTCCACACTTGCATCAAAAATCAGTTTCAACATAACCTCAAACGCCCAAGTGGGATAGAAAGTGTGATGGTTTTAGAACCGATCCTAAATATTTTCATGTATTAACACATGTCAAATCGTGTCAGATGCGCTGTCAAGTTGTGTGTGATGAAATTTCATATTATGTTTCCACACTATTATACATGATTTCTTCACACTTTTTTGACATGTGTTAATACTCAGTGGGATAGTGTGGAATGGCTATTACTAAATCAGAATGAACTCAATACAACCACCATGAAAAAAGTTAGAGTCCTTTTCATAAATGATGACTGAATTTTTAGTGAAACAAGTAAAATATTACCAATTTTCAACAGCATTGGCACGAAACCTGGTCCACATATTTCATTTGTCATAAGCAACAAGAATCAAAAGAGTCTACAAAAATAATTATAGTTAAAGGGTGTTTTTTTTTCAGTAAAAGGGAAACATTTTGAACTACTACCATGAATCCCCTCCCAAAACTGGAATGTTGATGAAAATTGGTGAAAACATTTGACCAAGAGACCAACCCCCATATTAATAAACGGAAGATAACAACGTGCTAGCGTTTATACATCTGTTAACTTGTAATTCTTATTAACAAATGTGTAATAGTCTGTGACGTGTGTTTACGTACGGATAACTTTAACTCGCCAAATTCCGCGTATAGTGAACGGATAACTTCCTTACATATACACGCACACGTATGATAACACCGTTTACTACTACCAGTATACACTTCGTAAGGCAGTACATGCATGTGACACATATATTAGAAAATCACCATAATTTGAAGAAATGGTGAATTTGGTGAAGTGATAAATACTGCAAAGATATCATATCTTTTTTAATAAGAAAAGTTATCAAACGGACAAGTTGTCTATCCGTATGCCAGTTAAAACGTGTGTTAGGGAGCGGATAGCAGGTTTTTATTAATACTGCTGCAAGCAAATATAAACTATCTGAGGGTATTTTTCAATGGGGAATGAGAAGCAGAGTTTTTGGCCGAACATTTTTAAGTTTTTGAAACCAAGATACGTAAATGTAATATGGTCCATGATTTTAAGGTATTTTCGAATGCTGAATCCATTGATATCAAAATAAAGTAGATACAAGCTCACATAAAAAAGTTATCTTCCTTTTAAAGAGTTACAGCGCTATTAATAAAATACGCTTATTCTACCTTTATTCCACGATTTTACTAAACCATGGAATAAGAGTTAAGCCACAGGTTAAAATTTCTCATTAAAAAAAAGTTTATGTTCGTGGAATAGTAAAGTGACGTTTACCGTACGAGGCCTGTTAAGTATCATGAAATTTGTACCAAGTTTCGGAAGCTTGGGTTTTTTTCCGTATGGGTTTTGACATTTTAAAATTTCAAGTTACCAAACATACCTAAGAATTTTCTTGTTTATGTCTATCTAAATTATTATTAGGTATTAGGGAAATTTTAATTAAAAAGAGGAAAAGAAACGAGAGTTGAAGCACCAACGACAGAGTAAGTTCATAAAAATTAACCAAACCATTTATAAATAGCCTTTTGCTTTATATTCTTCAGAACCGAAAGAAATCATTGTGCATAGAAACAAAATGTTATTGAAAATGTAAATCTTTTGATACCAACGCCAATAAAAAAAAAAGAGTTTGCTGCTTATTCCTTCGCTAAACCATCTGCTTCGGTGGTTTAGCATAGTAAACGTCACATAGCAGAAATATTGTTTTATTAGTAACATTGTGCACTTAAACCATGGAATAAGCCTAACCTTTCGCTATTCCGCGTTTTTTAATTTGGCTGTTAATGTCTGTAAATGATTGTATTTTTTGACTAGAATAGGTACGACATTACCTCTCAAAAAAGACCCTCAGAACCAGCGGCGTAGCTACCTAGGGGCAAACTGGGGCGGCGCCCCAGGGCCCCGAAGGTTTGGGGGCCCCAGAGACTGACAGAAACAATTTTTCGAAGCGAAAATAAAATTTCATCTTGACTTTAAGAAAATGTTTGGCTCAGTTTGTTTTGGATATTAAGGGTCAGTTTCAACACTTATGGATAAAGTCTCGGATAGCCTATCACGACCTGCTACAAGTTTCCGTCCTAATATTTTGAATTTCACCTAAAATAAATCCGTCGCGGTTCATACTGAATTTAAATCTTTAAAATCAGTCACATTTTAGATTAAAACGACAAGAATTTTCAGTTTTGACAACAAAAATTTAATTTTCATTATGTTTTTGATTTTTTATATTGTTCTCAAATGTCAGCCTCTAGTAAAGATTTTGACTTGTGAATAAACTTCAGAAGTATATGTTGCTATTTGGTGACGTGATCGATGCAAAACAAAAAATTCCATAAAAACTGACAAATGGGATCATAAACGAACAATGCCTTTTTTGACTTTGCTTCTGGTACACGGTAATACGGCCGAGATTGATTATTCTTGCAGATTATTGGGAAATGGTTTCATTCTTTTTTCGGACAGAAAACATTTCATTTATATTTACCCCGATTACAAAATCCAATGAGTGAGCGGAGGGAGTCAGACTCAATTCTGACATTTCGCTCATAGTAAAAATGTCAGAATTGAAACTGATTCCGTCCGCAGCTCATTCATCGGATTCCGTTATAGGCGTGATTATTATTAATAACATATGTATATAAGTATATGTGTAGCAAAATGGCTTTTGAGTTCTATTCGTGTTTGTTATTTTTGTCGTTTCTTTTTGTGATTTACATGCAGGTATAATAATAGTCGGTGTTTCTTGTAGACGTGAAGTTCTTATTTCTTCTAACACTAAATGCTTGCGTAATGTGGACTGTTTTTTTACGAAAAAGTCATTCCATATGAAAACGTCTATCGAAAAAACCAGCACATCTCCGATTTTGCTCCAACTTTGAGAGATGCGACCAAACGTCGATTTTATTCGATTCCAATTGATAAAGAGCAAAAGTGTGTGTTTTTGTCACTGCAATCAAAAGAAATACAAAAATCGATGTTTTGCAAAAAGACGTACAAAAATGAAAAACGTCATAGGAGAGGGGATACCTTACCTGTTTTTTTTTGTATCTTTAAGACTTTTAAGAACAACAAAATCAAGTAATTTTTCATAATAAAATAACGGTTTTAAAAGTCCAATTGACCTATAGTTTCGCTTCCTTAAGTCACCTATGCACGCACAATACATACAAATAACAAAACCAAATTTCCAGGATTTAAAGTTCAAGGTTAGTACTATATCCTGAAACCTTCACGTCAAACACATCTGAGATGTGCTGGCTTTTTCAAAAGACGTTTTCATATGGAATGACTCGAAAATAAAATGTTTGAGGCTAAAATTTCTTATAGATCTTTTATTTTTTCAAAGGAAAAACAAAATGTTTGTACTGCAAAACTGAACTTATCAATGAAGGCCACAAAAATGTATTGGTTCATTAACGATTTTTTGAAACATTCCACAAACATTTCTGTTCTTAGCCACCAATTTTTTGCTATTATAAATAAACTGCATTCTAAGCTTTAAAAATTATATGCCTTACGGACATATTGTGCTGACAGTTTTTGTAAAAAAATTCCTATTGCATTACATACCTATCTTCTAAACTTTCTCTTTTTTTTTGCTATAATCAAGAACGAAACCGATTTTTGTAAAGGGCCCCTATTTTATTTTCTGCCCCAGGGCCCTCACCTACCTAGCTACGCTACTGCTCAGAACATGGATATTTGAATGGTCTTTTTTAATTCTTGGTTCCGATGATTAAGCAAACATTTTCACCAACTTTCATCAACGTACCAGTTTTGGGAGGGGTTTCATGGTAGTAGTTGACCAAGTTTCGTGCCAATGCTGTTGAAATTTGGTAATATTTTACTTGTTTCACTAAAAATTCAGTCATCATTTATGAAAAGGACTCACTAAAAATTCGGTCATCATTTATGAAAAGGACTATAACTTTTTTAAGATGGTTGTATCGAGTTCATTCTGATTTAGTAAGATTGGGCATTATAAAATACCCTTAAAACATGTGTCATATGCTTATAATATACCAAGATAAATATTTAAGTTTGTTAATCTTTCATATCCCCCCTCCCCAGCACTTTAAAAGTGGCTTTTTAAAAAAACCAAAGTAGGTTTTCAATCAACTTTGAATGTAATGTAGTAGATTGTGAAATTCTGCGTCGACACCATCTTTAAATTTTATTATATTTTATAATATTTTTCTAACTTTTCTTGGCTATTCAAATTTTGTTTCCAAAACGACTTTTTTCCACTCCCTTTGTGCAAGGGGAGGGGTGGGAGAAAAACAATAATGTGGTCCTATGGTTTCAAGGATGCTGAATCCAACAGGAGTTCTCGGGTCAGCGTCCGACCCTTGGTTTTCGATTTATAAGCTATATTTCGGGATTGTGGCAACCCTTCTCTTGTCCTTCTAACAGTGTTGCCACCTTGGCAATACGTCTTAAAAGTAAAGTTAGGACATGCACTATTTGTATACTAAAGCCCAACCCGTCAGGTCAAAATGAAAGGTTGGTCTCACTAACAGCCCCACTAATAGTCATTTCTACGTACTTTTTTCATTCTTGATTCTCTTCATAAATCAAGCACATAAAGAGAAGAAAACGCTATTAATAAGAATATTATTGATTTTTTATTGTGAACTGACTGCAATTCAGTTTAAAATCTTGTTTATGACACTTGGGACCAGTTTGTTCACACCATGTCAACTTAAATCAATGATTATTCCAGTTGGTTATCTTTGAATGCGTTTGTTCAGCAAAATTTTAAACAGAGAATCCATGATTTGAGCACTTAATTGGAGAAATCACTAATTCGCCGATTCTGTCTGATTAGCATGATTTAATCAAAGATTTTCTGGAATTTCGTTTGTTCATCATTGGTTTTCCTAAGCGTAGGTATAAAAAAGAGAAACAAAATCTATTAAATTCCTTCGAACAAAGAACATGAATGAAGAGAAACCAAGCATCGTCCATCTTGCAAGAAAAAAATAAACAATTTGTACAGATTTTACTACAAATTGTAGTTATTTTATTTACTATCGAAAAATAAAGTGCTTTTTTGCAAGGCCTAATATAAAGTATGCATAGAAAAACTACAACTGGGAAAAAATCCCATCACTAGGTTTCACAAAATGCCAGCACTACCTACACACTTATATAACGGGTGATTTTTTAGCTGGTTTGGTTTTGGCAACACTGGTTTTGACAGCTGACGTGTGTTTAGTACCTTGTGTCACTGTCAAACAGCTTCAGTTTGGTTTGCAATTTAACCATGGATCGTCTTACAAATGAACAACGCTTGCAAATTATTGAATTTTACTATCAAAATTCGTGCTCGGTTCGAAATGTTCATCGCGCGCTGCTTCCATTTTATGGTTGGCATTCTCGACCTTCTGAGCAGTCTATTCGGAAGATTGTGACCAAATTTCGCACCAAATTTACTTTGTTGGACATTAAACCACCAACACGTTTACGTACTGTGCGTAGTGAAGAAAATATTGCGGCCGTATCAGCTAGTGTGACAGAAGACCGCGAAATGTCGATTCGGCGCCGTTCCCAGCAGTTAGGCGATGATAACAAACTTTTTTTTGCCCGAAATGGAAGTTATTGACTTGCATGATATGTGGTTTCAACAAGACGGTGCCACATGCCACACAGCACGCGAAACAATGGCGCAATTGCGAGGCGAGTTTGGTGAACAGTTAATTTCACGTTTCGGGCCGGTCAATTGGCCGCCTAGATCGTGTGATTTGACACCATTAGATTATTTTTTGTGGGGGTATGTCAAGGCTAATGTCTATAGGGACAAGCCCGCTTCGATTGACGCACTGGAAGCCAACATCCATGCATTCATTCGTGAGATACCGGCCGATATGTGTGAAAGAGTATGCCAAAATTGGACTCAGCGGATGGGCTACCTGAGACGCAGCCGCGGTCAAGATTTGCATGAAATTATCTTTAAACATTAAATTGCAAGGTTCAAACTATCGATTCAAATAAATATTTCATTCATTTTTTCGAATTTTTTGTGTGTTTTTTTTTTTAAAGTTCTAAACCTCTTAAAAAATCACCCGTTATTTGAAAAAAAAATCAATTAGCCGCATTAAAATAAATACAAATTTCACGTGTGTAGCTATTCTGTATAGTAATTTAACAGGAAATAATCTTAAATTGAACACAACATTATATTTCAAGCACTGATTTTCCGTGTTTTTTTTGCACAAAAAATGTTTTTTTCGAAAGCTCACTCACACTGAAATAAATGACGGAATACGTCTGACAATTGATTGACAGATAGACTGGAAAATGGAAAGATTATTGGAAAAACTATGATTTATTAATCAAACTGAAAATTGAGTGAACAAACACTCTCTGATTATCACAGATTCATAACTATGGGTTTTACAGAATCAATGATAATCTAATTGCTGATTTAACCCACTGTGAACAAACTGGCCCTTGGTCCAATTGCGTTTCGCCCATGTATGACAGCTGGGCTCATCAGTTAGATGTTGTTGTACCCTTCTGAGACGAAAAAAATGTATAAAAGGCCATAAAAAAACTTAATTAATAAATTAAACATTAACTTCAAGTTTCATTTATGCATTTATGTACATACCTATCATAAAAATCCAAAAAGATGTATTTGAACTGTCACTTAAAAAAAAGTTATGATTTCATAAAAGTAACGATAACTTTGTCTATGGCCATATGTGCCATATGTTAGGATTCTATGAAAAAAATATATCACATTAATAAACTTCCACCCCTTTCCCCCCTCTTTGAAATCGATTATGCAGAAATTCAAAAAAGGATTTCAGAAAATTTTAGATATACTTAAGAGCGACAAATTCTGCGTTGAAACCCATAACTATATCTTTTAGGAATTGATTTTTGATCCTAGAATCAATGTTTCCCGGTCTATATGATGAACACTTACATTACACAATTTAAGAAAAAAATAATTTTAAAAAATTCGCGCACTCCACTTTTGGTCTCGACTTCAGTTTTATATAGAGGAAGAACTAGTGCACAAATGTACATTAGCAGTTTTAAAAGTTCGATGCGTAATTTTGAAATAAAGTGTAAATTATTTTTTTGACTCACTGTTCTCTGTTCTCTTCAACATGAAAATTTCCCGTTGGAGGTACAAATTTGATTACGAAAAATATTAAATGAATTTATCTTACCTTGATACATAAATACAGTCACTATAAGACACTTCACATTCCACAATTCACTAGTTCGGAGAAGCTATTTTGGCTATTGTTAATAACCTCAAAGTGATCAAAATGTGATTCAAAGCTGTAAGAATGTGTCAACAACAAAAGTAATAAAAAAATACTAACAGTACTCATTTTAATTTTTGAGTTTTGGGCATGGCTCTGGTACAATGGGTCCCAGTGTGCGACTACCGAATTTGTGTGGTGTAACTGACTTTCATATTTTGCTTCCACACTTGCATCAAAAAAGCAGTTTCACAATAACCTCAAACGCCCAAGTGGGATAGAAAGTGTGATGGTTTTAGAACCGATCCTTAATATTTTCATGTATTCACACATGTCAAATCGTGTCGGATGCACTGTCAAGTTGTGTGTGATGAAATTTCATATTTTGTTTCCACACTATTATACATGATTTCTT
Organism: Dasysyrphus tricinctus; assembly: GCA_963921185.1. Taxonomy (NCBI): domain Eukaryota; kingdom Metazoa; phylum Arthropoda; class Insecta; order Diptera; family Syrphidae; genus Dasysyrphus; species Dasysyrphus tricinctus. The sequence goes on along the minus strand of OY992531.1, from coordinate 182,288,378 downwards.
CCCACATTTTTGACATGTTTTAATACTCAGTGGGATAGTGTGGAACGACTATTAGCAAATACCAAAACCATACTACATTTCCACTTACCACTAATCTGAGATAGCCTGGAGCGCGATCCGGCGATCTTTGTGAGAAATTACAAACAAAATTTGATCGCCGTGATCTTTTTTACCCAGTGAAGAATTGATCGTATCGCCGGATCGCGTTCTGTTTGACCAGGCCTTTAAAATTTAAGACGTAACTACACTGGCTAAAAAGTGGAAAAGTACAAAAGTGAAAATTTCCAAACTCATTTTTGGATAATGTTTCTCACTGGAAAACTTATTAAAATGATGCAGAAAGCTTTAATTTTGGTTTAAAAAACAATTTGTATATTTTTTTTCACAAAACAACTGTGCCAGCGGGAAAAAAATATTTTTACTTTTGTAATTTTGCAAAAAGTAGCCAAGCCTTTATCCTACAAACTTATTTCGTAAATGTTGATGATTAGAAGCTATTCTTGTAAAATCTTCCTAGGACAAATAGTTTTACAAATCGAACTAATGCTATGTTCCCACCAAATTGAAATCCGAGATTTCGGTTGAAAACTTTTGGTAATTCAAGTTGATGGAACAAGATTTCATGAAAATTTCAACGAAATCTCAATTAACCAGTTTATATTTCTGAGATCTCAGAGGACTCAGAGGGCTCAGAAATATAAACACGATTTCTCTCAAAAATTTCTCACCTTTCCCCTTAAAAACTGCGACTGAAATTTTTTTGATTCGCTTGCTCAGTTATATTTTGCCCCAGTAAATTACATAGGAAGGAAAGAAAAAGAGAGTTGTTTTGACTTCTATGTGAAGAATTCTGTTCATATTTTATCCTCCTACTCTGTCAAAAAATGGAGGAAAATTTTTGAGCGCTCAAGAAATATAAACTGGCTAAATGAAAACTCTAGATTTCAACGAAATCTTAATGAAATTCTGATCCATCAACTCGAGATCTCAGATTTCAATTTGGTGGGAACATAGTATAAGGCCAAGATTACACATGTAAGTTTTACTTTCGTAACACTGAGGCCACATGAGCCAGTACTGGCTAGTCAGTGGCAATACACTCACATTTTTTTACTAACACCTAGAAACCTGAGCAAATGGCTCGTCAACTCACAGTACACATATTAAAGGTAATATCATTAGCGTTTTCATTTTTGTTCAGTTCTGCGCATGGCGAATCCCGTGACCCCCACTCGTTAAACACCAAAATTTGTTGTGTATTATGTGTTCATATGTTACTTATTTATTAGCAAATACAATTGTTTCAAGCCAAAAGTTTATTAACATTATTTTGTCATGCAAACAACATTCCTTCTTGGCTTTTAGTGTTATTTAAATTATCCTTTTTCGTTTGTTTTCTTCGTTGTTGTTGTAATACAGCGGACGGGGTAACGTAAGGCTGCCATCTTGAATTTCTTTGACAGTTCTCATATCGGACAACATGCGCAAGATAATACCTTAGATATGTGTACTGTGTCGTCAACTGGTTTGCCTTTTCCCTACCCTAAGGCCACAAGAGCGAGTAATCACTAGCGAGTTACAAACGCATCAAAACTTTTCCTACTCGCTTGCCTTTTCGAAGCCAGTTGAGAAGCGAGTAGAGCGGCGAGTGATTTATTTGACAGTAAATGATTTTTAGATTAGATTTAGATTTATTAATTTCTTCAAAATTTTAAATCAAATTATATTTACAATTGTATGTACATAAATCATTAGTGCATGGCTGTGCCGTCTGCCAGACAGTTAATGTATGTACCCAACTCGCTAGCAAGTACTCGCTCGTGTGGCCTCCAGGTTAGCCAGTTGGGAAGCCAGTAGAGCAGCCAGTAACAGGGTTTGGCTGTACTGTTTCGTAGCATAGTTGGAAAATTCAATTCAATTCAATTCAATTTTATTCCTTACAATGAATTAGTTACAAAGAAAGTATATACATTATAGATACTATCTTAATAGAAAATACAAAAAGCTAGTTTGAAAGTATTGCATAATTACATATATCATTGTGGAATGTTTGTAATGCATCCTTTAGTTTTAGAAAAACTAGTTGCGGATACATTTTTATTAATATTACATAAATTTATAAATCTTAAGATATTAATGATTTGGTGATGGAATGTGTGGTGAATAGTTTTAATAAACAGTAATTAGTTTTAGTAACAAATTCAATAAATAATTTCATGTCAAAATAGTTCCTTTGAATTATAAGTCTACAAAGATTATTAACTTCAACTAAATCAAAGTTAACCAGCCAATTTTTAATTTCTCTTTGAAATTTGTTTTCTAAACGTAAACTCCGAAGCGATTAAAGATTAAACAGCTTGGGTGCAACTGAGGTGTAAAAATTGAGAAAGCGATTATTGTTATAAGGTGGGACAGTAGCTAAGCATTGGTTATTACTTCGAAGTTCATAAGCTGTCGAGTTCTGATGTCGTAAATAACCATTTCGTATATAAAATATTTTTAAAACTTTGTAAAAGTATAGATGCTTGAGAGGAAGTATCTTCGAACTATAAAAAAGATTGAAACTATGATCCCGTCGCTTTTTTTTCCAAATAATTCGTAGAATATGCTTTTGCACAATTATTAATATTAACGGTTGTAAATTGTTGTTAAAAATACCACCCCAGGGGGGCTATTCTGGTTCATCGATAAATCTGATTTTGCGATTCTGGTTACGTGTAAACATGAAAACTTCTGTCAAAAATTTATCAGATGAAAAAGTATTTATCATCGAATTATTTGAACTGATAAATGCCTTCAAACCTTTTTAATAATAATAAACAAAATGGAAAGTTTAAAAAATAGCCGTGGAAAAAGAGCAAGTGAAGAGCAAAAAACTTATCTTATTGATTTTTTAGAAAATCATTTGGATTTAGCCCACGATAGGTAAGTTTTAAATTTTCTTTTTTAACCATAATTTATATGTATTGAATTTGTTAAAGATTGGAGTGCGTTGATGGCGGAAGAACCAGGGATGCAATGTGGCGGTCCTTAGCAGAGGAGTTAAATGCATTAGGTGGAGTAAGGAAGGATGGGAATAAGTGGAAAAAGTTTTGGCAGGACTTAAAGTAAGTTTACGTTTTATATTGGGTCAAAGGTATTTATATATATTTTTTTTAAGGCAGTATACAAAAGAGCGCAACTCCCAAATAAATGACAGCTTCGCAAGGAGTGGCATAAATGGAACCAAAGTTCTCAAACCGCTTACCGATTTTGAGAAAAGAATCCTCACCATTTTAACCCCACAGGCTGTAGATGGTGATAGAGGGGTCAGAGAACTTGGGATTTCCGGCGGTTTATATGAGGTTCGTTTATAGACAGATAGATTTTTAGTACTTTTTTTAAAACTAACGTTGAGGGTAGATACAAATAATATCTGCAAAATCTTATTTGAATCGTGCAGACAATTTGTTCAGGCTTTCAAAACTATCCTCTTATACCAAGAGAAGTTAGAAAAAAGTTTAAATAGTAGGATTCCTAACATTTCTTTTCCGATTCACCAAACAGATTTCAAAAATCTACTACAGTTAGATGACGGATATAGGAAAATCTCATATAAGAAACACTAGCTTATAAGACAGACTTTCTAAAACGCCATGCACATTCCCTCCAAGTTACGTGTTAGCTGAATATTATCAGCCTTATTCATAAACGCATCATAGCAAGTGTATAGCGCTATCCACTCGTTATAATGCCTCTGAACGCGAAAACCTTATTCATAAAACTTATACAACGTAACATAGGCTCATAATAAGCTAAACGCGTTTGGAGGTTGAATAGTGGCAGCATAAGGATATATAAGTATCGAAATGTCACTAATATACTCACAATAGTGAAATATTCAGATATGTATACCTATACACACATGCATAACCTATTCTTCCCAATAAAAACTGCGAGCGAAAAGAATAATGAAATAAAACAACAAAACAGTTTTTTATCTCAAACATTTTTATTTAATTTATGCACATATGCATACCTACTATAAACAATAACAACGAAAACTGTATTATATAAAAAAAAAAAAACAAAAAAGAATCTAACCGGAATGGAGCTGTGGCAGCCGCCGACGACGCAGCAGGAAAAATGGGGGTTGATTTGTTTTTCCTTTTAATAAAAATTCACTGAGTAAACGAAATATTAAACTGCTTAGTTTTTTTGAAATATTAATTAATTATTACTAAAAAGTACACAAGAAAACTTCAAAATTATAATTATTAACACAGAAATTGAAAAGATCCGAACTGGCAGTATTATTCTTTTATTAGTTTTTCACAAACAGCTGATATTTGCTTAGAGATATGCAAGTAAAATGTAATAGATTTTCCCTTTTTGGTACTTTATTTGACACAAGCGTTGTATAACTATAGCCGTTTTCCTTTGGAGGTGGCGAAGTACTTACGAGTAGATGAAAACCCTAATCTAGTACTACCAACTGCACATGCTCTCATGCGCGAGTAGATACATTTTACATGTGAAAGCAGTTTGATGTGTTCCATTGAAAAAAGCTGGCAAAGTACTTGCAAGTACTTCGCCACCTCCAAAGGAAAACGCCTTATAATGGGTAGGAAAATGTTTTATGAATAAGAATTGGCGTAACACTGAATAGTGGCTATATAAGTCCTTATTCAGCGTATAACTATTCATCTGTTTAGTGGAATCTAATGAATAAGTCTGTATACCAATAAGAAAAACGTTAGTAAGAACAACACTGATATAAGAAACTTATTTCGGTGCAAAATCTCTCTCACTGCATAGAAAATTAAAAGTTTATATGAAACCTTCCCGTACATAAATACATACTAAAGCAACATTTTTTTACAGGATATCGTGTTTTTAGATGATGATCCACCGATTGATCCCATTGCAGATGCTGAAGAACCGCTTAATACCGAAGAAACCCCTACGACTGCACCTACACATCAAGACCCACAAGTTAGACAACCTCCCCAAGTTCAACCTCCTCGAGTTCGCGCAACAGAGCGTAAAAGGAGCCCTTTAAAGGAACTCAATATGGAGAAATATTATGAACTGGAAAACAGAAAGCTTGAACTTAAAAGGCAAAAATTAAGCATCGACCAACAACAGGTTGATTTAAAAAAAGAGGAACTAGTTCTTGAAAGAGAAAAGATTCAAATTTTAAAATCTATCGCTGAAAGCTTAGTAATAATAAGAGAGAGAAATGAATTTTAAAACTGAGTTGTAACATCTTTTTATTTTAACACAAAGGTCATGTATTTGGTGAAAAATCCGAAAATGTGGATCGTAAACCACCACATCGTATGGAAACTATTTGCCCTAAGACAATGGTTTATATGTCCTTAGATCCATTATAAACCCTATTAAAAATGTGCATTATTACTTTTGGATTTGAAACCATTTTTCCAAAATTCATTCCCCAAAAGGCATAACTTAACCACGTTTTAGGTCATATTTAGTGAAAAATCCAAAAATGCGGATCGTAAACCACCGCATCGTTTGGAAACTAGTTGCCCTAAGAAAATGGTTTATATGTCCTTAGATCCGTAATAAACCCTTCTAAAAACGTGCATCATTACTTTTGGATTTAAAACAATTTTTCCAAAATTCACCCTCCAAAAGATATAACTCAACAATTTTTAGGTCATATTAATTGGAAATCTTAAAACGTGATCGCAAAAATCCATAGAGCGGTAGAACCCAGTTGAACATCATATTGCAAGTTAGTAAAATTAAAGTTTATTTATATTCACCTTTTTAAAAATTAAACACAGCTTCATAATTTTATTCAATTTAACTTTATTACTAAAAGTTTTCATTTTCTTTTTTTCATTATGTTACTAAAAATATGTAAATAATATATTTGGGAATCAACTTTATTGAAAATATTGGTTCACTATAGATTATTGGATTCTTCTTCCTTCAGACAAAAGGGAGTTGAACCCTGTTGAATTTGAGTTACCTTCGCTCTCATCTATCTCTTCAACATTTTCTGGCAGAGAAACTCGAGCCTTCATTAGGATGTTGTGAAGTACTGCACACGTATTTATTATTTTGCCAGCCTTTTCAGGGCTGTAATGCAGTACTCTATCCTTTAACAGGCAACGGAACCTACCTTTTAAAATGCCAATACACCTTTCAACAATATTCCTTGTACTTTTATGCGACACATTGTATTTCTGTTCCGGCTCACTGGTGGGTGTTAATATTGGCGTCATCAACCATGGTTGCAAAGGGTATCCGCTGTCTCCCAGCAACCAAAAGTGCCTTTCTCCTGCCTCATATTTTTCTTCCAAATGCCTTTTATAAAATAGAACGGCGCCAAATATATGCATCGTGTGAAGTTCCACCAAATCGCGCATTAATGTTCAATATTATAAAATTACTATCACAAACAATTTGCACATTTTTTGAGTGTCCACCTTTCCTACAGTAATAAACATGCTCAATGTCTTTCTTAGGTGAAGTAATTTTAATGTGGGTTCCATCTATGAGTCCAATTACCCCCGGAAAAGAAGCTACTTCAAAAAAACTCTGTTTCACTCTAGCAAGCTCTTCATAAGATGGAAATTTGATGTATTGATCTGCGATTGCATTAAGTGCCTCTGAAACTTCACTAACACAACGGCTTACAGATGTTTGTGAAAGTGTAAGAAGCAAATGCTGTCCAACAAATCGCAGCGAATATTTTTATGTGTGGGACCAAGCCATTTATTCGCCTTGGCCTAGTTAGTAATGGAGATACTTTGTCAAAGATGTTTGGGAAAACGATAAAGGTCCATAAAACCTTCTTCCGAAAGAACTTCGAATGGATTTTGGGTATCTCTTAAATTTCTCCGCAAGATTCTCATTCTAAATCTGAAATTAAAAAACCAAAATAATTATGTACTTACATTGCCCACATATTTTATTAACTTGCACAAACCTTTCAAAGTTTCTGCGCTCTTCTTCAACTAAAATGTGGATTACAATAGAACTCATTATAAAATACAATCTTTTTCTATTTTGTTGTTATTTTATTATTATTTTAATAAAATTATTTTCCTTCTTTTGGATTTCCAACAAAATTGTAGACAAATAATCAAAAGATATCTTCTGTCAAATTATAAGTTTTTCATTCAGCACACATTGAGCACAAAATCAGCTGATTTTACCATGGGTGCAAACAGAATCAACTTTAATGATAAAATGAAAAAGTCGAATGAAAACTCTCGTGATAAAAATTCTATCATTTCATTTTATCATAGAACCGGAATAGGGGCGCAGCACACGATACCATATTGCAACTTAAATTGCCCAGGCCCAAAATAAACTGTCAAAAATAGAATTAATAAAAATGATGAATAAAATAGGGCCAAGCACTGAACCCTGAGGAACACCAATCTGGATGTCTGAATATTCACTTTACAAATCTCCTATTTTCACCCTTTGTTTTTATTTTTGATATATGAAGAAAATTAATCAATCATAAATCCTCTAAAGCCAGCTTAAACAGTACAAGTTCGTGATCCACGGTGTCAAAGGCCTTAGTAATATCTATAAAAGGTGCTACAGCTGTTTTTTTGTTATTAATGCTTTCATAAGTGTGACTGCAAAATCTTAAAAGTGCGTCTTCCGTAATATGTTTAGTAGCTTTTTCAAACATTTTTGAAAAGACTGGCAGAAGTGATATTGATCTATAATCATTACATTTTTTCCTATCACCTTTTTTGAAGATAGGAATGACCTCTGCATATTTCAAGCTATCAGGAAATATTTCACCAAAAACACATTTGTTAAATATATCAGCCAAAACATCTACAATATTTAACGAAATACTCTTAAGAAAAGCATTCGAAAAGCTGTTTTGAGTAGCTGAATTAGATTTATTTAATGAGGAAATAATCTTAAATAGTTCAAAAGAGGTAATAGGTTCAAAGAAAAAGCTATTTTGGGCAACACAACAACTCAGTGATTTGAACATTAACTTTGTGCCGGAGAAGTTATACCTGCATCTAAAAGGGTGTTAGCTGCAATTCCAGTAAAAAAATCATTAAAAACATTTGACTATTTCATCTGCATTATTTATTTCCCTGTTACTATGAACAATGCAAGAGGGAATACCAAGGGATGAACTCTTATTAAATAGTTCATTTACAATTTTCCATTCTATCTTTAGATCCTCCTTTGCTCTATGAAACTTGTCAATATAAAAACTCTCTTTGCAAATTGGAATTTCAATGGCAACTTCCTTACAAATTTGTGTATAAGCTGCAGGAATATTATTAGGATGTTTCTTACATTAAACGCGAAGTTTATTCTTTTGGTTTATTTTTTTCAACAAGTGGTCAGACATACAGGGTTGGAGTTTTGTTAATTCTTTTTTCTTTTTAACTGATTTAACACAAAAAAAATCAACATGTCCATTTAAGATTTTTCAAAACACATCGAAAGCTAATGATGGATCGATTTCTCCGTATACATCTGACCTATTTTCATGCAACAAACGTGAATTTAGATTCACAAAGTTTATTTTATTGAAAGCTCTTAGAACATTAGTTTTAAGTTTAGGATGATCATGTTTAAAAAAACAGGCAGGTTATACAATGATCTGTTATTCTGAAATCAGATATTGCACTGCTTAAAGCTATTTTTGAATTGCGATCTAATCGAACAAATATATGATCCAGACATGTTTGATATGTATCAGTAATCCAAGTTGGCTCATTAATGAGGGACTCAAATCCATTGCCTGCCATAAGGGATAAATATTTTTCGGTGACCATCGATTGAGTTAAAAATAGGATTAAAACTTAACAGCAGTATTAATAAAAAACTGGTATCCGCTCCCTAACACACGTGTTAACTGGCACACGGATAGACAACTTGTCCGCTTGATAACTTTTCTTATTAAAAAGATATGATATCTTTCCATCTTGCTTTCTTAAAGTACTTGAGAGTGCTAGGATGCCATATGGCCCTAGGCTCAATGATAGGAAAATCCCTATGCACACCTCCGCGTGGTAGAGGGCGGGTAACGCTAACGTGCAGGGGGACCGAATGGATGCCGGGATAAGCAGACAACCCAGCTTTGCTGGTCACGGCACAAACTTGTCCTTGGGATGGTTAAAAGCCCCCTTAAGACGGATGAACTGCAGGCAGCGGTCAACGGCATGATAGTCTGGTGGCGGAGGAGCTTTTTTTTTCGAAAAAAGGCCAACGGCAGCAGCAGGTAGCGTCTGTAACCCATATTGAGCGGCTACAAAAGGTGTCTGTTTTCCCATAGTGGGCGGCCTCGAGCTGTTATGTGTTTGACCATACAAAAAGCGGGTGTGCCTGTCAAATCTGAGCTTATGTATGTTATTAATCATATCTCGGAAAACACCATGGTGGAAGGATATATGCAAATACATGAACTATATGACAACAAATGGAAATGAGTCCCCAAAGAGGTAATCTTTTTATGGAAAATCCTTCTGCAGCTTCGGTTGCAGTAAACCGCACATCGGATTTGGGGGTGCGGCATCTTTCATGTACGAGCGTCAATCAAGACGCCATAATAATAAATGAATCGTTGACAAATAGAAGAAATCTTTCAAGAAGCGCAAATGTTACTTTTGGCTACCGCATACGTACGAAAATCGGAGCATGGAACGTTCGATCCTTGTACAGCGATGGTAGATACGAGCAAGTTGAGCGTGAAATGCTTCGCCTAAAGATCAGTATCCTGGGTATAAGCGAAACTAAGTGGAGAGGTAGAGCTGAATACAGATCAGACACTGGACAGACAAGAATGCTGTATTCCGGGGAAGATGAAAGAGAGGGCGGCCAAAGACTGCATGGTGTCGGAATTATGTTGAACGAAGAAGCGAGGCGTAGTTTGATCTCCTGGGCGCCCATTTCTGCGAGATTAATGACTGCAAGGTTTCGTTCAAAAATTCGTAACGTCACAATTATTCAGTGCTACGCCCCCACAAATGAAGCGACCGAGGAAGACAAAAACCGCGTTCTACACTCATCTTAACTCGGTTTACAGTAGTGTTCCGAGAGCCGACATCATAGTCGTTATGGGAGACCTCAATGCCCAAGTCGGTTCAGACAATTACGGACTGGAACGCGTGATGGGAAAAAATGGCTTGGGGTCACGGAATGAAAATGGTGACTTGCTTGTCGACATTTGTAACGCGAATCGCCTTGTTATAGGTGGGACTGTATTTAAGTATAAGACGTGCAACAAAATAACCTGGGTGCATCCAGATGGTCAAACCGAAAACCAAATTGATCATATCATGATTCAGCAGCGATGGAGGAAGTCTATGTGTGATGTCCGGAGTATAAGAAATGCCGATGTGGGAAGCGACCACCATTTGGTTCTGATGAGTCTCAAGCTACGAACCGCTGCCGTACAAAAACCAGCGCAGGATGCAGCAAGGAGCTCAAAATTTATTACTAATGCTTTAAATGACCCCAACATATGTCGAAACTATGTCACCACCCTTAACGACAGAGCCTCGTCATTAAACGGAATCCAGCATTCAACAATTGATGAGATGTGTGGTGAAATTAAAAGTGTTTTATGGAGGCTGGATCCGAAACTGTACCCAAGCGAACGAGACGTAGAGACTCTTGGATATCCCAAGACACCTGGGATAAGATCGAACTTCGCAAATCGTTGAAAATTCAAATAAATGCCGAAGCAGATATTCAACGAAAGGCTGACTTGCGAAGAGAGTACCGCATTGCACATAAGATGGTCTATCGCTGTGTGAGACGTGACAAGAGGGTGAGGTTAGATGGACTCGCAGATAATGCGGAAATCGCTGCCAGAAGAGGAGATATCCGGGAATTGTACCAAATAGCCAAAGACGTGATCGGGAAAAAAAGCAACACGAATCATCCTGTAATGGATGTGGATGGCACACTTTTGGTATCAATTGAGGATCAGCTTCGTAGATGGAAGGAACATTTTTGTGCCCTGCTAAATGAGGATTCAGTTGAGCAGAGTGCTGAAGTGCCCCAACTAAACGAGATACGCAGGTCCTATAGGGGTATTATAACCCCCGTCAGAATCAGAAATCCTTACATCAATAAATCTCCTCAAAAACAACAAGGCAGCTGGACTGGACGGAATACCAGCTGAATTCCTGAAGGCCGATCCCGTAACAGCGGCTAGTATTTTACATCCGTTGATACAAAGCATTTTGGAAAACGAAATCTATCCCAGGTATTGGAAGGATGGTGTGATTGTTAAGTTGCCAAAGAAAGGTGACTTAAAGAATTGCAATAATTGGCGTGGTATCACCGTTTTGTCCGTTTTCCCAAAACTAATGGCAACCATCATTCTCGAGCGAATAAAGGATAGAATCGAGTCTACGCTCAAGAGGCATCAAGCTGGCTTCCGCAGTGGTCGTTCGTGTGTCGACCATATCAACACCCTGCGTATCGTCCTCGAGCAGTCGATGGAATTTCAATCACTGCTTTACCTAATGTTCGTGGATTTTGAGAAAGCCTTTGATCGAGTTAACCGAGAATGTATATGGAGATCGTTACTTGGTAGAGGAATTCCACCAAAAATTGTTGCCATTATTAAAGAGTCCTACAACAACGCAAGGTGTTTTGTTTTGCACAATGGGCAGCTATCCGACTCCTTCGTAGTGCAACAGGGTGTGAGACAAGGGAATGTTCTATCGCCAATTCTCTTCCTACTGGCGATGGACGACGTATTGACGGCCAGTGTTGGTACAGCTGAGCGACAGGGCATTCAATGGAGACCGTTTCGAAAGGCTCAGTCATTTAGACTATGCCGATGACATATGTCTACTGGCAAATAACATCAGTGGGCTGAACGGGATGTGCCAAACACTGCAAGTGAAGGGAGAGTCGAGTGGTCTAAGAATAAACAGCAAAAAGACAAAAATAATGCTCACAGGCCGCTTCACACAGCAGCGTATTATTCTACAGGAGACGCCAGTTGAAGTAGTGGAACAGTTCAACTACCTTGGCAGTATTGTCTCTGCAAACGGTGGTACGGATCTGGACGTTAAAAGTAGAATAAATAAAGCTCGTGCTGCCTTCGGTACTCTGTCCCCAATCTGGAAATCAAGTCAAATCTCCTTACGCACTAAGTTGAGATTCTTCGAATCCAATGTGAAATCCGTGCTGTTATATGCTTGTGAAACCTGGAAAGTCACGTCTATCATTTCGAAGAAATTGCAGGCTTTTGTGAATCGCTGTCTTCGCCACATCCTAAAGATACGCTGGCCACAAATAATATCAAATGAGGAATTGTGGCGTAGGACAAGTCAACAGCGGCTGGACGTCGACATAAGAAAGCGTAAATGGCGTTGGATTGGCCACACACTGAGGAAACCAAACGATGAAATTGCAAAGCAGTCTTTTGAATGGAATCCTCAGGGTGCACGGCGGGTTGGAAGACCAAGAACAACATGGAAATCAACTGTCTTAGCGGAAGCAGAACCCCAGAGAAAGACGTGGCCGCAGCTAAAGTACCTTGCAGCAGACCGTGAAGGATAGAGACGTTTTGTTAACGCCCTATGCCCCAGCCGGGGTTACAGGACACGATGATGATCTTTCCAGTATTTATCACTTCACCAAATTCACCAATTCATCAAATTATGGTGATTTTCTAATACATGTGTCACATGCATGCACAGCCTTACGAAGAGTATACTGGTAGTAGTAAACGGTGCTATCATACGCGTGCGTGGATGTGTTAAGAAAATATCCGTTCATTATACGTGGAATCTGGCTAGTTAAAGTTATCCGTACGTTAACACACGTCACAGACTATTACGCATTTGTTAATAAGAATTACTAGTTAACAGATGTATAAACGCTAGCACGTTGTTATCCACCGTTTATTAATATGGGGGTAAGTGTTCTCATATTTTCTTTCACAAAATATTAACCCCCATATTAATAAACGGTGGATAACCACGTGCTAGCGTTTATACATCTGTTAACTAGTAATTCTTATTAACAAATGCATAATAGTCTGTGACGTGTGTTAACGTACGGATAACTTTAACTTGCCAGATTCCACGTATAATGAACGGATAACTTCTTAACACATACACGCACGCGTATGATAGCACCGTTTACTACTGCCAGTAAACACTTCGTAAGGCAGTGCATGCATGTGACACATCTATTAGAAAATCACCATTATTTGATGGAGTGGTGAATTTGGTGAAGTGATAAATACTGGAAAGATATCATATCTTTTTTAATAAGAAAAGTTATCAAGCGGACAAGTTGGCTATCCATGTGCCAGTTAACACGTGTGTTAGGGAGCGGATACCAGTTTTTTATTAATACTGTAATAATAAAATAAAAACTTGGAGTCCATGCCCAATCCTTAAGAACTCAAAGTCTTAGGGCCCGTTGTACAATCGTGGTTCAGTCTTGGTTCAAGATTTAAACTTGGTTCAACTCGAATGAAGTGTTTTACAATCGGAGTTTAGGGAGTTTGATGTGAATTTTTTTATGGTTTACTTGCTTTCTCACTTCATTCGGAATTTTTTGACAGTTCAGCTAAATAGTAATAGAAAACTATTATTTCTACCACAAGATACGTGAACATTATATCGATACCTTCCCGTAAGAATGTATTAAGCGACATTTTCAAAATTTTAAATAAAATTTTTGAAATACCTCTTATTCAGTTATTTATTGGGAAATTTGGTTGTAATAAACAGATTTTTAGAGGCATTTTGAGTTGAAAATCCCGTTCCCAATCTTTTTATTTTTTTAAATAATAAATAAATAACTGGACCAGAGGTTTTTTTCGATGTCTTTAAAATTTTTTAAATGTCGCTTAATACATTCTTACGGGAAGGTATAGATTTTAACTAACATATTTGTTCGTGAAGATATTTTATCACTTGTTAGGTCTAGTATGAATTGGACAGTTTCTTTGGACATGCGAAAACGATTGAAAAATTTATTATTATTCCACGCACCAAAATAATCCAGCTGTTCTCTGAACAACTTAACCCTTCGCGGAAAAGCTATTATGATAGTAAGTTCCAAGAAATCATCATCGTCTTCGTCGTAATTTTCGTATAAGTTGTTCCTTTAAATGAAAATTATATTTAATAAACTTCACTTTTATTTATTTATAAATAAAGGAAAATCACAAATAATTCACGATGGATTTATGAAATAAAAGTAAACTGACAGCTGACAATGACACTAGCCATATACATACTCCAATTTCAAGTAAATGGACTTTTAACACGAGTTCAGCTAACTCACTCTTGACTCGCAACTGTACAACGCACGAATAGTTGAACCTGGTTCAGGAAATAGCTCGAGTTCAGTTGACTCGAGATTCAAGTTAAATTTGTACAGCTGGCCCTTATAAATTTGCTATTTCCCCTATTACACGATGATTCTTTGCGTCTGACTCTTTTCAAAATTCAATGGATGTGAAGGTGAGATCAGATGTTTTTTCTCCTTCGCACCCTTGCAAATTCGAAAAGAGTCAGACGCAAAGAATCATCGTGTAATAGAGGACTAAGCGTTCTAAAAAATGTTTAAAGATGAATAAAGCCGGAACCACACTTATTTCGTCTGGTTTGTGTTGTAGGTAGGGTCTTATTTGCGTTCAAGAAGAAAGCCAAAAAAACTGGCGAATGAATTGATTAAAGGCTCTTCCAAACCGACGCGTTCGCCAACGGCAGATTTTTGTTGTTGTTTACCATTGTTTACCTGTCGTTTTTTGTATCGCTGCGCACGAAAAATAAAACAAGCGTTTTTACGATAAGGCCAGTCACGCACATGCAACTGCTTCTGCAGCAAAACAGTTTAGCCACAAGTTAATCTATGAGCGCGCACATGAAACACTCCACAAGCAATCGCGCCGAACTAAACCAACACACTGACAATATTTGTTCAAAAACAGTTTTGGCTTTGTCCTATTCTAGTTCAGAAAATAAGAAATCAGATATATTCGTTCTCTTTCGCCAGAGAGCATAAGTCACTTTGGAAAGAACAAAATTCAACGATATAGGAAATATTCGCAACTATTTGGTTGAATGTCCGTGCAGTTACATATTATTCTATAGAGCACAAACTGAGAAACTGATTTCAGACAATCTTTCAATTTGCGTCAAAGCAAAAAGTTGCTCAAATTGAAGACTGAATAGTTACCGCATGTGCACGCGGTCTCATATAAGTCCATAGGACTCATTTTTGCAACCAAACAGTTTGGAAACTTAAAGTTGCATGTGTGCGACTAGCCTAAATACTGTTAAGCGAAGATAAAAATGCACTAAATAAAACGGCTAATGACAGTTTGCAACATGGCATTCTTGATAAGTGAGAACAGAGTATTTAAAATGCCACTCCATACCACATAAACCATAGATTGAAGTGGTTCCATCTTCAGTCTTGAAAAAGTGGAAAATCGTAGCAGTTAAATTTCTTTCCTTAAAATCGGAGTAGATTTACTCCATTTGGAGTAAGATCCGAACGCTGGCCAGTAGAGAAGCCAGTTTGACATGACGCCTACGTCACCACAGCATATACACGAATAAGAATTTTACAGTTAGTGTGTGTAGCCAACTGGCTAGCCAGTACTGGCTCATGTGGGCTCAGTAGGGTAGGTCACTAATGGAAGCAACTTTTACATTACAAGTGTAAACAGCTCTGCAAGTGACCCAGCGGCTCCATTGGCAATATTTGAGGCAATAAATTGCCTCACTCATTGCTATTGCCTTTAATAATGCAAATGGAGACGCTTTGTCAATGGTAATATTGCCTAGAAGATGAAAGGCAATTATTGATTTCCATCGTGAAGGCAATAAATTGAGGAAAAATGGGGTTCCCCGTAATTGTGAATGGCTTCTTTATTGATTTTTTCAATTAAATCGTAGAATATGAGAACGCACATTACAAAATATAGTAAATTAAAATTAAATTTTATTAAAACAGGGGATTTGAACAACATTTGACTGCATTTGCAGTGAAATATTTTTATACACACATTTTATAATTGAAATTGCCTGGCAATGAAAATTCCCACCCAAGCAATAAATTGCCATTCCTATTCCAATTGCAATTGCCTCAAAAATTGCCAATGGAGCCACAGCGTGACTTGCAGTAAATTTATCAACTTCTTGCCTAATCTGTTGCGATGGGCAATGGGAGAGGAATAGGGGATGGAATGGGTAGGATAAGTGGACTGGGAACTAGGCAATTGAGATAAGATAGGGTAGGTAGGGTAGAATGACTAGCACGAGGGTGGTGGCACGCTGGTGACGCATGGCTAAGCTCACCGGATGTAGGGGATGATCTTGCCCCAGCGACTAGTCCTCACCTCCAACAAAACTCATTCATGCCACTTCAATACTTCTTATCAAGCCATAGACTCGAAAACCCCTTGTTGCACACCGGGAGCCTCGCTGGGGTTATTGCGGAATGGCCTTTCCCCACCCAACCTGGAACTCAGTTGGCCTTCGATTTTGAGCTCCCCTGATCTCTTATCGTTGGTCGCCTTCATGTCATGGTCAAAGTCGGTTTACCCACCGGAGTTGCCGTAACCGCCTTCCCAAATAAATATAGTGGTCCATCGTGCTTTTAGAAAGTACAATCAAAACGCATGGTTTGGCGCGATTCACAAAATTTTTATTCGACAAGACTAACACATATAAAAATATAACTTAACATAGGCTTATGGTGCCCCCTATTTAATGAGATTCATTAAGATTTCTTATTTAATATTTAATAAAAAGTTAAAATAAATAATAGACAGTTAAAATAAATGAATAATATTTAAAGAAAAACTGCAAACAAAATTAATTACAACAAATATTCTTGCAGTACGTACGAACTCCCAAGGAACACGGAGCGTTATCCCGCACCCAAACGGATTGAGGAACCCCGTTCCTTTTGTACTTTATTCAATAGATCGCGAATTCTAATAAAAAAAACGTTGGTCCTACCTAGAATGAGCTCACTATAAGTATCCTCCTTTTCCCATAAATGCAGTTTCGCGTTTTCTAAAACAAAAGGGCGCAGAAGAGAACTCTTGACCGTCCTCTTATTTGTGCTAAGGAAGCTAATAGGGTATTTTCGTTAATAAATTAATATAATTTGGTTACAAACAAAATTTGAAAACATTTTGTAAAAAAAAAAAGAATTTTGTATAGAAAAAAAAACAATAATAAATTAAGAAAACAGACGAAACACTATCACGCCAAATAAAAAATACACAAAAACACAACTCCGCCCAGCGCCTTTACAAAAACGAGGAACTCCACCAATGGAACGCCCTGGCTCCCAGGCTTCTATCAGCAGTATTAATAAAAACTGGTATCCGCTCCCTAACACACGTGTTAACTGGCACACGGATAGACAACTTGTCCGCTTGATAACTTTTCTTATTAAAAAAGATATGACATCTTTCCAGTATTTATCACTTCACCAAATTCACCACTTCATCAAATTATGGTAATTTTTTAATAGGTACATGTGTCACATGCATGCACTGCCTTACGAAGTGTATACTGGTAGTATTAAACGGTGCTATCATACGCGTGCGTGTATATGTTAAGAAGTTATCCGTTCATTATACGTGGAATCTGGCTAGTTAAAGTTATCCGTACGTTAACACACGTCACAGCCCAACTAACAAAATTGCTTCGAATTTCAGATATTATAGTGTTATTTGTTTCTATAGCGCGCCTATTACCCTCTGACGTGAAGTAAATACCTTATTGGAGTATTACTGCTTCCTTGAATATTTTCTGGTGCAAATTTTATCAAATTGATAGAAGCGATATACCAATGTTTCTATAATCTCTCTATATTGCTTTTATGAAATGACGACGGAGCTTTTGTTCTATAGTCATCCTGTAAAATTATTAACAATCTCTATGTTAGTTTCTGTTACTTGCTAAGTTCAGCCACAAACCATTTCTGCTGTACTAGTAAAAACACAAACCACTTCTGGTATACTAAAGAGTATAGACACAAACCAGCAGTGTGGAGAAAGCGAATACGTTTTTTTTCATCGTAATTATATTCTTCCATGGCCGAGCGGTTAGCGTGGTGGACTTTCAGTGCGAGAGGACCATAGTTTAAATCTCACAGAAACCTTGTAAGTCGGCATTTACACCACCCGATTTTTCCTCAGACGATCTTTTGTTCATTGAGGAAGGGAGTAGAAAGTGAGGGGTAAGGACCAAATCGTCCGTTCCTGGCAAACTCACACGATTTTTCATGTATGTTTGCGTTCTCTTTTAAACTTTTCCCAGAATCTTATGTGTTCAGCGGTGCCACTAATTGGAGAATTTTCCGAAGCTGATCCAAAAAGAAAATTCAGTAACTAGATTTATTTTTTTTCGCAGTAGATATGCATTTCCAAATTTGTATTTGTATTTTCGAAGAAGAAATTAATAATACATATAAGTGATTGAAAATACATACATATTTTGCTACACAGCTCATATGCAAGGCACTTAAAGGTTGGATTTCAGGAGAAAAAACAACTACAATGATGATGAAATTATTTGTGGGTTTAATTTTGTTGAATTAAAATTTTTTTCGTAAAACCAAAAAGTATTTGATTGCCAGTAGATGTGTTTTACTAAGAAAAAAAAAATGCAATAGGCAACGCTGGTCCTAATATGCCATCTACCTCTGAATGCAAAATGAAAGAGACAGCAATAAAGTATGAAGAGGACAGGAATAGAAATCGGACTGGAAAAATCGTTTCTTATCGTTTCATGTAAACATTTCACATGATTTTGGGAAAAATCGTACTGGAAAAATCGGGTAATGTAAATGCCGACTAATTTTTATAACTTAAATAATAGCTGTGTTTTTTTGCATGTCCAAATAAAATTGTATGAAAAAAACGACAACATAGCAAAACTATTTACATGTTAAATACAACAACAACTATGTCCATATAGAGTCAGCTAAGTCCAGATAATTAACTGGAGTTAACTTTTGTCCCGATAAAAACGGTATTGCCAGACTACCATTGTCGTTGCGTTATCGATAATTTGTATAGAAATGTCAAATGTTTGTTGGTAAGATAGTTCAAAACAAAATGGCAGACCAAGGCAAATGTTGAAATGTCCCGATGTCGTTTTTTTTCGCCAAACTCCATATGGACATACAAAAACGCAGCTATTAGCTGTGTTTTTTTGCATGTCCAGATAAAATTGTGTGAAAAAACGACAACAAAGCAAAACAATTTACATGTTAAATACAACAACAACTATGTCCATATAGAGTTCGCTAAGTCCAGATAATTAACTGGAGTTACTTTTTGTCCCGATAAAACGGTATTGCCAGACTACCATTGTCGTTGTGTTATCGATTATTTGTATAGACATGTCAAATGTTTGTTGGTAAGATAGTTCAGAGCAAAATGGCAGACCAAGGCAAATGTTGAAATGTCCCGATGTCGTTTTTTTCGCCAAACTCCATATGGACATACAAAAAAACGCAGCTAATATCTAATAAATTCTTAGATTGTATTTCAAATAAAAACTTTCAAATAAAATATCAGAAAATTGATAAAATAAAATAAAAATATACAGCCCTATCAATAAAAACTGCTCAGATATCTTCTAATTCACAAATTAACTAAAACGTCAATCAGAAGTTAGTTCACGAATTAAAATTTCATATCAATAAAAATATAAACTGCTAATCCACGTTAAGTTCAAAAACTTAACGAAAATCTACTACAATCAACAAGAACTCTGCTCTTTCCAAAGACTATTTATGGCACTGCACATACACTTTCTCACTAAATGTGAACTTAAGCACATACACTCTCTCATTTGAGGTTGTAGATAGCATGTGTGTCACAAGCATCTGTTTCCTTTTATCTCTAGTTTTTGGCAACAATGACAGAAGTATTTTTAACTTAATTGCTCGTTTAATGTACCTACTTTGGTGAGTTAGTTTAAGCCATGAATTTTGATTTATTGATATGATTTGACTCACTGATCAAAGATAATTTGTGTTTTATTTGGGTTTATGAATACCGGTGATAGTAAATAAATATAAATCAATTGTGAAATATTTTTTTTTTTTTTATTTTTCCACCTTTTTCTATAAGACCTCTAAATTGAGTCCAGTAAGTGTTTTCCGGGGCAGCTAAATTCAGTCCATAAAGGTCCAATAGGAGCTTAAAAAGTGTGCCCTTTCAATTCTATGGACTATTATATAATGATTATATGATTGCAAGAGATGATTATGGGCAGCTTCTTTGGATGATTATAGGGGCAAAATTGTTAGTTGGGAGACTATTACTTATTTGTTAATAAGAATTACAAGTTAACAGATGTATAAACGCTAGCACGTTGTTATCCGCCGTTTATTAATATGGGGGTATGTGTATGGCTTTGGATGGTCCATTAGAGCCCAAGGTATGGGTCTTTAACGTTTGACTTTTAATAAATTTTATCTTAGCTGCAGTTTAAATAATTTAAATTAAAAGTTTTCGTGGAGTTTCTAGTGGTATTGGCAGTGAGCACGTGGTATATTTATTTTTACATATTACTACCCACATAGGCACAAATGTAGGTAGGTAGGTGTTAGAATAAGAATAAAAACGTAAATAATTGAAAATTAATTATTTTTGTTTTTGTTTTTGTGGACTTCTTGAATATAAATTCAATTTTTAAAGTTTTTGTGACCTTTAGTCCATATGCGTTTCGCCCAGGTACAACAATTGGGCTCATCAGTTAGCTGTTGTTGTACCCTTCTAAGACGAATAATTTATGAGTGTCAAGTTAGCAAAGCAACTTCGACAAATCGAAAAATGGTTAGTTGGATAATTTGCGGTTAATTAGTTGTGACAATTTCGAATTTGTCGTTCAATGTTTTCTATGTTTTTTTGGGTGCTTTGCTAACTTGATATCAAGTTAGCAAAGCAACTCTCACGGATCGAAAAATGGATGGGTGCATAGTTTGCCGTTAATTAGTCGTTAATTAGCTGTGCCAATTTCGAATTTGTCGTTCTATGTTTTTTGTTTTGAAAAGTGGTAAAAACTTCTAAAATTTAATATTTTAGTGCTTAATAATTTGCCGTTAATTTGTCGTTAATTAGTTGTGAAAAAATCAATTTTGTCGTTCGATTTTTTCTATGTGTTTTTGGGTTATTTGTTTTCTATGAGTGTCAAGTTAGCAAAGCAACTTTGACGAATCGAAAAATGGGTAGGTGAATAATTTGCCGTTAATTAGTTGTGACAATTTTGAATTTGTCGTTCAATTTTTTCTATGTTTTTTAGGGTGCTTTGCTAACTTGACACTACTCGAAATGCGTGAAAACTTCTTATACTTACAGCAGTATTAATAAAAAACTGGTATCCGCTCCCTAACACACGTGTTAACTGGCACACGGATAGACAACTTGTCCGCTTGATAACTTTTCTTATTAAAAAAGATATGATATCTTTCCAGTATTTATCACTTCACCTAAATCACCACTTCATCAAATTATGGTGATTTTCTAATACATGTTTCACATGCATGCACTGCCTTACGAAGTGGATACTGGTAGTAGTAAACGGTGCTATCATACGCGTGCGTGTATGTGTTAAGAAGTTATCCGTTCATTATACGTGGAATCTGGCTAGTTAAAGTTATCCGTACGGTAACACACTTCACAGACTATTACGCATTTGTTAATAAGAATTACTAGTTAACAGATGTATAAACGCTAGCACGTTGTTATCCGCCGTTTATTAATATGGGGGTTAATGTTTTATGGCTTAATAATTGCCGGTAATTAGTCATTAATTATTTGTGAAAAATTGAATTCAATCGTGCAATTTTTTCTATGTTTTTTTTATTCTTCGCTAGCTTCATATCAAGAGTAAACGGTGCTATCATAGGCGTGCGTGTATGTGTTAAGAAGTTACCCGTGCATTATACGTGGAATCTGGCTAGTTAAAGTTATCCGTACGTTAACACACGACACAGACTATTACGCATTTGTTAATAAGAATAACTTGTTAACAGATGTATAAACGCTAGCACGTTGTTATCCGCCATTTATTAATATGGGGGTTATACAACTGGCCCTAATTTTGCATGTGCCATTTGTCAAAAACTTAAAACTCACTCTTGTGGAATTGCAAAAATCGAAGTTTACACGAATTTCTGTGTACACAAAAAAAAATCACTCTTGTGGATTTGGGCCCCTTATGTGGTGGACTGGGAATAAATTTTTGACAGTTTAAAGAGAATCTGGTTGGTCAAGTAGAAAATATAAAAAGCAATAATTTGAACAGGTTTTAGGCTGTGTTTTCTTTTTAATATTAGGTACGTTTTATTGGTATTTATAGCTAGCGCAGCAATGCAAGCATGCCTATTGTAGATAGGATCATTTACTCACTTTGTCAAAAAGTTAAAGTAAGAATTTGATGGTATTTGCTCTTGAAATTGCCTAAAAGCGAACTGAGACTAAAGCGTGGTACACATTAAGCGTGGTACACATTATCAAACCTGAGTGTCAGCCATGTTGGATATCAAACCGAACTGACAATGTGTACACGCTGACTGATGGTTTGACACTCAGAACTGCCTGCTCACAAATTTTTTTGATACTGCGTGACAACCCTCGGTTTGTTGGGTGGTTGCTCGATGATGTGTACACAATTTCATTCATGAGCCGTCATTCACGGAACAAAACACGAATTTTTATAGTGAATTAGCGGAAAAAGTGCAAACAAAATAGGAAAAAGCTCGTGGGTGTCATGTAAAAAAAAAGAATTAACACGATTCGTGGCGGAAATAGCCTCAAAATAAAAAGAAACAATTTTCTGAGAGTAGTGGAATTTCTTTGCCTGACGCCCAACATAACTGATAAGTGTGTACGCGAAGCTTTTCACGCAGGTTTGATATCCAACACGCGTGACACTCAGGTTTGATAATGTGTACCACGCTTTATCAAACCTGAGTGTCAGCCATGTTGGATATCAAACCGAACTGACTATGTGTACACGCTGAATGATGGTTTGACACTCAGAACTGCCTGCTCACAAAATTTGTTGATACTGCGTGACAACCCTCGGTTTGTTGGGTGGTTGCTCGATGATGTGTACACAATTTCATTCATGAGCCGTCATTCACGGAACAAAACACGATTTTTTATAGCGAATCAGTGGAAAAAGTGCAAACAAAATAAGAAAAAGCTCGTGTGTGTCATGTTAAAAAGGAATCAACACGATTCGTTGCGGAAATAGCCTCAAAATAAAAAGAAACAATTTTCTGAGAGTAGTGGAATTTCTTTGCCTGACGCCCAACATAACTGATAAGTTTGTACGTGAAACTTTTCACGCAGGTTTGATATCCAACACGCGTGACACTCAGGTTTGATAATGTGTACCACGCTTAAGAATACATTATTCGTAGTCGCAGTTCACAGCTCATGTGAAGGGCACTTTACATGCTGGCTCCACCTGCCATGAACGATGCCAAGACTATGAGCATGTCTAATAAAAATCCAATGGAGCCTGAAAAATCCATGTCTTGTCGACGACATGTCGAAGAAAACCAACTTTTGAACAAGACATGAACGCTGTTCAAAGCTTGCCATGAGATTTGACGTCTCACGTGCGTGTGAGTTTTTTTCAGGTTTTCCTTGTATCTAGAGGTAGCTTGATATTAAAAAAGGTCTTTCTACTGTTATCTGGAGTCTAAAGGGCGAGTATTATTGCAAAAGATAGAAGTAGTGGTGGGAGGGAAATGAAACGACATGACATGAACTGCCCAGCGAGAAAAAATCTGCTGATTGTTGATTGGATTGTGGTTGTGATGTTGGGCATCTGTATGTTCTATGGAGTCGGGGTGTTATGTTGGGCATTGTTAAAGCCCAGTGGACCCGGTATGTTAGATGGTGTCCACATTGGGTATGAAAAAGTGGATTTTTAATGATTTTTCAGTATTCACATCTCACTTCAATGAAGGAGTTGGAGCGAGATATGAATACTGAAAAGTCATTAAAAATTCACTTTTTCATACCCAATGTGGACACCGTCTTATGCAATATGGGGGTTAACATGGAACAACATTTCATCAAACATTAGTTGTGTTTTTTTGCATGTCCAAATAAAATTGTGTGAAAAAACGACAACAAAGCAAAATAACTTACATGTTAAATACTACAACAAATATGTCCATATAGAGTTAGCAAAGTCCAGATAATTAACTGAAGTTAACTTTTGTCCCGATAAAAACGGTAATGCCAAACTACGATTGCCATTGTGTTATCGATAATTTATATAGAAATGTCAAATGTTTGCTTGTAAGATAATTCAAAACAAAATGGCAGACCAATGCAAGAGGTAAACAAATGTTGAAATGTCCCGATGCCGTTTTTTTGCCAAACTCCATATGGACATGCAAAAAAACACAGCTCGTTGAGAACCACCAATGTTTGATCATTTGAGCATGAACCATGTTGTCAACCTGAGTTGTATGGTTTTCAAAATATTTTGAAAACTTTTTCCGACTCAATTAAGCCATAGGTCTGTTCCTCTTCTTTGAATTTCTGTGATTTCTGCGCATTTTAGTCCAAAGTTGTGTCAAAGTTAATATAAAAATTTTGTTGACGAAAGTTTGGACTAAAAATCACAGAAACCCAAAGGATGTTATCAACAATGTAGTTCCATGTAAGCCCCCCTATAATGATGATGGTTTTGTTGATGAGATCGGTGAGAGGAACAGAGAGCCTGTTTAGATTGGGAAAATTGAGTCTGGACTCGTGAGCCTCATCGTGTCTAGATAGGAAAATTTGAGGCGACTCAAAACACATAGAAACAACAACAACTTCAATGTTATGCGCATTGAAACAACAACAAATGAGACTCATGAGTCAGATGTTTATGTTTTCTTCATGCCTCACGACATCCTTGACCCCCCACTTCTCTTGTCCAGAAACCGCGGTGAGACCGGTCTCAGCCTTCCCAATGTAAAGAGCTTGTTTATATTGGGAAAATTGAGTCCGGACTCGTGAGTCTCATCGTGTCTACATTAGAAAATTTGAGGCGCCTCAAAACACATAAAAACAACAAAAATTTCGATGTTTTGCGCATTGAAACAACTACAAATGAGACTCATGAGTCAGATGTTTATGTTTTCTTCTGGCCTCGGGACATCCCTGACCCCCCACTTCTCTTGTCCAGAAACCGCCGTGAGACCGGTCTCAGCCTTCCCAATCTAAACAGTGTCAAACAGCGTCAGAGCTCCTCAAGACGCTGTTTAGATTGGGAAGGCTGAGACCGGTCTCACGGCGGTTTCTGGACAAGAGAAGTGGGGGGTCATGGATGTCATGAGGCATGAAGAAAACATAAACATCTGACTCATGAGTCTCATTTGTTGTTGTTTCAATGCGCATAATATTGAAGTTGTTGTTGTTTCTATGTGTTTTGAGTCGCCTAAAATTTTCCTATCTAGACACGATGAGGCTCACGAGTCCAGACTCAATTTTCCCAATCTAAACAGGTATTTGTTTTTTTGTCAATGCGCAATACATTGAAGTTGTTGTTGTTTATATGTGTTTTGAGATACCTCAAACTTTCTAATGTAGATACGATGAGACTAACGAGTCCAGACTCAATTTTCCCAATCTAAACAGGCTAAAACCTTGGCATCGACAAAACCATCTTCATGATGCGACGTGAAAAGGCACAATCTAAACAGGGTCAAAAAGAACCTATGTTATGTCGTGTGCCAATTGCGTTAAAATCCTGGTTAAATTTGATCCCATGGCTAAATTTTGACATTACTGAGGTGAATATAGACGGGAAAATTTAACCTACTCAGGAACTCGTTAAAATTTTAGCCGGTGGTCAATTTTTGACATGTCTATGGGTGCGTTCAGCTGCGTATCGTAGGCCGTGTGCCAATTGCGTTAAAACTCTGGTTAAATTTGATCCCAGTTAAATGTTATCCCTTTTTATAGGGGTGAGTAAAATTTAAGGTTTTTGCTGTGTCAATTGGATTAAATGGGATTTTTTTTTTATATTCACTTCCCATTAGTTTTGTTGTTGCATTTTTCTCAGTAATGATAGTTCGCAAACATATCAGTTTGCAAAATGAATGAATCATCTGAAAAAGTATTGTAATATTTTCTCAGGTTCGTTAATAAAACTTATTTACTTTATTCAAAACGTCCACTTATTTATTTCGCAAAATAAAACACTTTACTTTTCTTACTACAAACAAAACGATTTATTATTCACCACTGAATTAATTCACAAACTTTACTTTTCACTTTTATTACAACCAACTTTATTCATTCACGATTAAAAAAACAAACTGTATCGCTGCCGTTCAAACATGTGCCTTTTATACTTGTTTTCCAAACTCTCGAACTAAGGAGAACGTTCTAGTCTCTGCTTCCAGAGCTTTCCATAGGGGAAATTTCCCAATAATTTCCCTTCAAAAAGCTTTTATTTGACAGCTGGTAAATCTGCTATAATCCGGCAGATGGCGCTTCCTTCGTTTGAGAGTTGCTATAATTATAGCTACTAAGGGTATGTTTGCACTGCGACCGTAAGCTTTTTTTTGTGTTCGTTTGTTTGCTTTTCGGAGTCGTTATAGTTCAAATATGGAAAGTTATTACACTGCCCCCCTCTTAGGATTGATCGTCCCGAGCAAATCCATCACTTCCATCACCATTATAATGATGTAAACGGTCGCTGTGAACTACTTTTAGTTTGCCCCTTAATCCTCTCTGAATGCGGTAGACGACATCGTTTATTCGTGTTACAACAGTATAAGGGCCTTCCCAATTTTGTTGAAGCTTCGGTGAAAGTCCCTTCCGACGGTGGGGATTATAAAACCACACAAGGTCTCCCACTTGGAATCCTGTCGTTGTGGCTTTTGCGTCGTATCTTGTTTTCATCCGATCACTCGATAGCTTTATATTCGCCCTCGCTCTTTCGTGAATGTCAAGTAGCTTTTCTTTGAGGTTGTCCACGTAGTCGTCTATTCCTTGTGGCTCACTTGTATAACATCCAAATTTGATTTCGCTTGGTAGTCGTATTGTGCTACCGAGCAGGATTTCTGATGGTGTATGTCCTGTTGAGCTATGTACCGCACTTCGATAGGCCATCAAGAATAATGGAATATGCCGATCCCAGTCTCGTTGGTTGTCACTTACAACTTTGGAAAGGTGTTCTTTAAGGGTCCGGTTGAATCGTTCAACCATCCCATCAGATTGTGGGTGAAGCGGTGTTGTCCTCGTCTTTTTAATGCCAAGGAGTGTACAAACTTCCTGAAAAATTTTGGACTCGAAGTTCCTCCCTTGATCTGAATGGAGTTCCATAGGTACACCAAACCTGCTTACCCAGTTGAAAACAATCTGATCCGCGACTGTTTTGGTTTCCTGGTTTGGGATGGCAAATGCCTCAGGCCACTTGCTGAAGTAGTCCATTACTACCAGAATGTATCGGTTTCCGTTTTCGGTTTCTGGAAAAGGGCCTGCAACGTCTATTGCAATCTTCTCAAAAGGCGTGCCCACATTATACTGCTGCATTCTACTCTGGACTTTTCTGCCTGGTCCCTTGCTTGCAGCACAAGTATCACATTTTCGGCACCATTTTTCGACGTCATCTCTCGCATGTAGCCAGTAGAATCGCTGCCTTACCTTTTCCAGTGTCTTATTGACACCCAAATGTCCTCCGGAAGCTCCATCATGCATCTCCTGAAGAATGTCATTAACCTTGGAACGAGGTACGACTAGCTGCATCACATAAGATTTGCCGTCTGTGGATTCCCACTTTCGTCTTAGTACTCCTTCTTGTACATGAAGTGAGTCCCATTGTGCCCAATACGCTTTAAGAGTTGGACTTCTATCGGAGATGTCACCCCATTCTGGTTTCTCTTGGTGTTCCTTCCACGCAAGAATGGGTTCAATATCCGAGTCTTCTTGTTGGGCAGTCCTCAGTTCTTCGTTACTCCAACCGTAAATGGGATCAGCTCTTAATCGCTGGATAGCAGCAACTTCCTTCTCTTCCTGACGTGTGCAGTGCTTGCAGTCCGGTTTGCATGGTCTCCGAGATAAGGCATCTGCATTTGAGTGCAACCTTCCTCTTCGATGTTGGATCTGGTAGTCGTATGTCTGCAATCTCTCGATCCACCTCGCCACTTGACCTTCTGGATTTTTGAAGTTCAAAAGCCAATTAAGTGCGCCATGGTCTGTTCGAAGAAGGAACTTCTGTCCATAGATGTACTTATGGAAGTGTTTTGTAGCCGATATTAGAGCTAGAAGTTCTCTTCTGGTCACACAGTAGTTTCTTTCTGGCTTTGAGAGTACCTTGCTGTAGTAGGCGACAACCTTCTCTTCTCCTTCGTGAACTTGTGAGAGTACGGCTCCAATTCCCACGTTACTCGCGTCAGCGTCAATGATGAAAGGTTTCCCTGGTGTCGGATAGGCCAAAACTGGTGTATTGCATAGGCGCTGCTTAAGTTCCCGGAAGCTTTTCTCGCACTCGCTTGACCATTTGAACGGTTTGCCTTTCTCTGTTAGCTGGTGCAAACTTTTCGCTATTCCAGCAAAATCCTTCACAAATCGTCGATAGTACGTGGCTAGACCTAGAAAGCTTCGGAGTTGATGTTTATCCTGTGGTGTTGGCCAATTCTTTACAGTGTCAACTTTTTCAGGATCAGTCTTCACTCCTTGGGAAGAGATAATATGTCCCAAGTATTTAACTTCAGACTTAAAAAATGCACACTTGTCTGGATTTAATTTTAAGTTTGCTTCTCGAAGTCTCTGAAACACGGCCTTAAGATTTCCACAGTGCTCATCAAATGTTTTACCATAAACGATGACATCGTCCAAATAGACCAGGCAAGATTTCCAAGTAAGTCCTTGTAATACGCACTCCATCAAACGCTCAAATGTTGCCGGAGCGTTGCATAGTCCGAAAGGCATCACTTTAAATTGCCATAGACCATTTCCTGTGGAGAAAGCCGTCTTTTCTCGATCTTCCGGATGGATTTCTACCTGCCAGTAGCCACTCTTCAAGTCCAATGTTGAGAACCATTCAGATCCTTCCATCGCATCCAGAGTATCACTGATTCTTGGCAGAGGGTAGCTGTCTTTCTTTGTCACATCGTTCAGCCTCCGATAGTCCACACAAAATCGAGTACTTCCGTCCTTCTTTTTGACAAGAACAACTGGGGATGCCCAAGGACTTTTAGAGTTTTCGATGAGCCCATCTCTCTTCATTGTCGATATCATCTCTGCAACTTCGGCTTGTTTGGCTAATGGGAGACGTCTTGCTGGTTGTCGAATAGGTCTCGCGTCTCCTGTGTCGATTCGATGCTGCACCAGTTGTGTTCGACCATACTGCCCACTGGGTGACGATAGTATATCAGCGTACTCGTGAAGGAGGCTTCCAGCAACACTAAGCTGACGTTCAGTTAATTTGGATGACTTCAGAATTTTTGCCTTCATAGAGTTCACTTTCCCAGGGTCCACAGATTTGTGTGTGTCAGCTTCTATGATTTTAGTTATTGCTGATACGGAGTCACACCTTCCAACAACTTCTCCTTTTCTAAGCTTGACTTCGTACGGTTTGATGTTGAGTATCCGTACAGGCACCATGTTGTTCCTTGGTTCCACAAGTGTCTTCCCAAGGATGATGTTTTGGGAAGACTGCTCAGAGTCTGGTTCCACCATTAGATATCGATGGCTTCCCAAATCACCCTTTATTTTCGTCCAAACGAACACTTCTGAAGAAGGTGGCAGGCAAATATCTTCCTTAATGACAGTTCTTAGTGTTGATGAGTTTTCGTTGCCATAAACCATAGGAATTTCCACATTTTGGTACTTAAGAACCTGCTTCCCGATATCAAGAATTACTCCATGTTCTTTCATGAAGTCGATTCCAACGATGCACTCATCACATATATCTGCTACCAGAAACAGATGTGAAAACTCCAGTTCTGCCAAACGGATCGTAAGACGAACCTCCCCGTACACTCTGGCTGCCTCTCCTGTTGCTGTTTTCAGACGGTAGGCGTTGGTGTTATGCAGCCACGTCATTTTCACCAAGTCCTTTCGAACAATGGAGGCAGTGGCACCGGTGTCAATCGTAGCTACTTGCTTCTTCCCGTTAAGTGTTGCCTCCACAGTCAGACTTTTGTTGTTTCGTTTCGTCTGTGAGACTTGGATGATGGTTCTGGGGCCATCGATACCAGAAACCAGCTTCTGCCCCTCGAAGTTGGTTCTTACTCGTTTCCCGTTTGAGAAACGGGGCGAGTAGGAGTTTTGACATTGTTGTTGTTGAAATTTCTGCTTCCACAATGTTGACATGCAGGTCTTCTAGGTGGCAATCTGCACTGGCGTTGAAGATGTCCGGTCTTGTTACAGTTCCAGCATCGAGCAGGTCCATCTCGCTGGCTTCTTTGGAACGCAGTTCTCTGGCAAGAACACTCCTCAATTTCTAGTTCTCTTACCCGATGGACTCCTTGAGAAGCCTGTTCTGCTGCTTCCATAGTGAGTGCGAATGCTAGTGCTTCAGGAAGCGTGCGTTTGCCAGCAGTTCGAATTGCTCGCTGAAGGTTAATATCAGATACAGCACGAACAAAGGCTTCTGTTGCGAATTGGTTGATGATTTCGTCCCCTGCAGCCGGATATGCCAGATGCGCCAACCGTTCGATGTCTGCTTGGAGTTGTTGCAGAGTTTCTCCTCTTTTCTGGACTCTGGAATTGAGTTGTACGCGGAAGACTTCTTGCATGTGTCCATCTCCAAAACGTTTGTCAATGGCCTGAACGAGAGCGCTGAAACTGCCATTTTTATCTGATGGTATGCTTTGTAACAGCTCAGCAGCAGTTCCTCTGAGGGCAAGCGTCAGAGCTATGCATTTGTCTTCCTCATCCCAGCCATTTGTTGCTGCGGCTGCCTCAAACTGCTTCTTGTAGATTGACCAAGAAGTTTGCCCATCGAAGGTTGGTGGGTGCATCTCCTTTTTCTTTGGACAGTCACCAGAACTTTCTCGAACCTTCATTTTCTTTACTTTATCTAACTCCTTTGTAATGGATTCGATTTTATCTTCGAACTTTGCTTCTATTGTCGATAATTGTTTGTCGACAGTCGACAATTGTTTATCGATAGTCGAAAATTGATTATCGACACGCTCATCAAGGGCAATAATTCTGTTGTCAAAGGCCTCTAACTTACCTTCGAGAAGATTTCGAAGATTTTTTTGTTCTTGACTTTGTTGTTCTAGAAGATTCTTTTGTTCTTGGCTTTGTTGTTCTAGAAGATTCTTTTGCTCTTGGCTTTGTTGCTCGAATCGTTCGAGAAGGTTCTTTTGGCTCGCGAGCAGCTGAGACATAAGATTTGTCATATCCAACGTACTTACTTGCTCTTGCTGTTCTTCCATTTCAATGTCGAATATAAACGTGTCCGGGTTTTTTCCACATCTTCTTAAATCTTCTTGCAGACGAATAATAAGATCATTCTTTGTTCCAGCAGTAGGAAGATTTCGTTTATTCAGTTCTGCCTTTAGTTCCACTAAATTTAAATCATTCAAAGATTTACCCATTGTCTTTTTTTTTTTTTTTTTCACTTTCCACACAATAAATTTACTGAGTGCACAAATAAAATAAGTTTTATCCCACTTCTGACACCAATGTAATATTTTCTCAGGTTCGTTAATAAAACTTATTTACTTTATTCAAAACGTCCACTTATTTATTTCGCAAAATAAAACACTTTACTTTTCTTACTACAAACAAAACGATTTATTATTCACCACTGAATTAATTCACAAACTTTACTTTTCACTTTTATTACAACCAACTTTATTCATTCACGATTAAAAAACAAACTGTATCGCTGCCGTTCAAACATGTGCCTTTTATACTTGTTTTCCAAACTCTCGAACTAAGGAGAACGTTCTAGTCTCTGCTTCCAGAGCTTTCCATAGGGGAAATTTCCCAATAATTTTCCTTCAAAAAGCTTTTATTTGACAGCTGGTAAATCTGCTATAATCCGGCAGATGGCGCTTCCTTCGTTTGAGAGTTGCTATAATTATAGCTACTAAGGGTATGTTTGCACTGCGACCGTAAGCTTTTTTTTGTGTTCGTTTGTTTGCTTTTCGGAGTCGTTATAGTTCAAATATGGAAAGTTATTACAGTATTTTCAATAAATTTTATTGATTCTTTTACATTAAGCGTAGTACGCAGATCGAGCTAAAATTTCGCTTAAAGGATTTATCTCAAGTTATTCAAACTTCTTCTTGAGTGCATACTTAAATTTATTATAAGGTCTTTGTCTATATTTCTTAATCCTTTCATTTAATTTTAGTTTTTTTTTTTCATTTTTCATCTTTCCCGATAGGATTATGACTTCTTGATAGCAAAATAAAATATTTATCTACATTCATCTCCCAAAGCAGTTTTTTTATAAGGGTTTACAACAACACAAACAAATCCGGATCGCTTAAGATACGCAGCCGAACGCGCCCATAGACATGTCAAAAATTAACCACCGACTAAAATTTTAACGAGCTCCTGAGCAGGTTAAATTTTGAAGTCTATATTCACCTCGGTAATGTCAAAATTTAGCCATGGGATCAAATTTAACCAGGATTTTAACGCCATTGGCACACGGCCTTAAACGACCCGGATTTGTTTGTGTTGTTGTAGTCCCTTGTAAAAAAAAACAGCTGATGTCAGCTAATGCAAAAACAACTCAAAGTATCTGAAAATTTTTTGGATTATGGATAGCCTATCGTTTAGCCTGCCGAACGCGAGGTAAGCTCATGAAGAAGTAAGGGAGATGAATGTAGATAAATATTTTATTTTGCTATCATGAAGTCATGAATCCTATCGGGAAAAAATGAAAAATGAAAAAAAAGCTAAAATTAAATGAAAGTATTAAGAAATATAGACAAAGACCTTATAATAAATATACATGTATATGTACATAGTATGCACTCAAGGAGAAGCTTGAATAAATCCTTGATAATGCAAAAGAATCAATAATATTGATTGAAAATACTTTTTCAGATGATTCATTCATTTTGCAAACTGAGTTGTTTGCGAACTATCATTACTGAAAAAAATGCAACAATAAAACTAATGAAAAGTGAATGTTAAAAAAAATCCCATTTAATCCAATTGACGCAGCAAAAACCTTAAATTTTACTCACCCCTTTAAAAAGGGATAACATTTAACTGGGATCAAATTTAACCAGAATTTTAACGCAATTGGCACACGGCCTTAGACGGTGTCCACATTGGGTATGAAAAAGTGGATTTTTAATGACTTTTCAGTATTCATATCTCGCTCTCACTCCTTCATTGAAGTGAGATGTGAATACTGAAATGTCATTAAAAATCCACTTTTTCATACCCAATGTGGACACTGTCTTAGGGATCAAAAAAATTCCCTGGAAGACGAGTTTCGTGTAGACACGACATAACTCTCCACGTCCGTATTCCATTTTGTGGAAGTCAACCATTACTTTTGGAGAAATATTTTTTGCTGGAAGCGTATTATTTTTAGTGGTCGTGGGAGACAGATAGATGTATTTAATCGTCAAAAAAAAGCGTCGCCTTTTTATTTGTGAATCAAGTAAACAAGAAAGCTAGTTATTTCGGTACGTAAAAATCCATTTTTGTTATTCATAATTTGTAATATTTAATTTTAAGGTATTTTTGTGTGAAATTCACTGGTTACCATGTCCGATAGTCAAAGCAGAGGCCGAAGAACCTCGAGCGAAGAAAGCAGGGACAGGGAGTATGCGGGATCGCGTCGTCCACGATCTACTTTATCCCCAACTACTGAAGAACCGGTAAGAGTTTTTGTAATTCTTTACATAAAACATAAAAGTACCGATATTTTAATGGCGGTTTATACTTTAAACAAAACTCTTCATATAACTATGTGATCGACACGTGCAATGGGGAATGGAAACTCTATTCCACTCGTCCATAAAATTAATGTGTTGAAAATTTATGCTGCCTAAACTATTTTCCAAAATGTATGTATGCATTTGTGTTAGGTACATGTTATGTGTTAACAACAAAATTTCAATGACAGCACATTATGAGAAGCATTATTATGTATTGGTTATTGAGTTTTTAGATATATGATCTTGTCGCTTAGGTTACTTTCAACCGAAAAAAACCAATTGGTGTTATTGTTATCTTTTAAGAGGGAACTGAAAATAAATTATTTAATGCGTTGCTGTCCCTTTACTTAAAGAAAAAGTACCAAATAAAATTAGTGGACAACGTAGTAAAGGCTAGTCAAGTCAAAAATATTCTTGAAAAAATTAGCATGAGGCTGAAAATGGATAGAGACCTTTGTTTCATTTAGCCAGTTTGTATTTCTTGAGTGCTCATTTATTTTTTTAGTTCTTTGAAAGAGCTGGAGAATAAAATATAAACAATTCCTCACATAGAAGTCAAAACAACTCTCTTCATCTTTTCTTATGTAATTTACTGCGACAAAAAATAACTGAGCAAGCAAGTGAATCAAGCAAAGTGAATGAATTAAGGAATTTTTGAGAGGAATCCTGTTTATATTCTGAGCCCTCTGAGTCCTCTTGAGACCTCAGAAATATAAACTGGCTAATTAAAAATGAACCTAGAAGCCCCCGTCAGACGTCAAAACAACGTGAAATAGAGTTATTTAGGGTCGATTTGTTGGTTTCATAAACATTTCGCAATTTCATGTCATCCCAGTACTTTTGTGTGGATATCGAAGAAAATATAATATCGATAAATTCCCGTAAAAAATTATTAAGCCAAATTGTCAAAATTTTAAATAAAAATTTAAAAAAAAAAACTATTCACTTATTTACTTTTGTATTTTGTAGTTATAAAAAGATTTCTAAAGGGATTTTGAGTTGAAAATCCCATTCAAAATATTTTTATTCCTTTAAATACACAAATAAATCGGTGGACAAAAATGTATGAACAGTCAAGTTCAAAGTTCAACTAAGAAAAAGTTAATGTCCGTCCTAAGAAAAAAGGGTGTAAACGCCAAAATTCAAAAATTGAGTTAGTACCTTAATATTGTTGTCGAGGTTATTATTTTGTGTTAAGCTTAAAACTCATTTTTCCAACTGCAAGTGGCTAAAAATCACGAACGAAAGTTTCATTGCAGGTTGGAAGCAAGTTGCTTCCGTGCATATACTAAGCTTAAAAGTGGCAAATTAATTTTTCCAAGTCATCACCAAAATTACAAAAAATTATAGGTACGCATAGTAAAAAAACATAATTTTTTTTAAATAAGAAATCGTTCTTAAAAAATTTCAAGATTATTTAATTTCAAGGCGAGAAAACAGAAATCATTAAAATGAATTTATCTGAAAACTAATAAAATGGAGAAACGCCTTTTTTCCTTTTGGCGGCAGTATAGTACATATTTTACAATAAACCAACATATGTGTCTATATTGAATACAAAAAGAAAATAGCTGGTAATACCTGCAAAACTTCAAAACACCGCGTTTATGTCTTAACACCCCCAAGAATAAAATATTCTTGAATGGCGTCTTTTTTATGGAATTTTAAATTCCTTCCCCTAAATTATGGAAAAACCTATGTAGGTATACATATGTACATAATGTCATCTGTGTAGGTAGATCTTTGCATTAATGGAGCTGGAACTTCCAGCTTAACTATATCTTACAAGATTAGAATATGACAAAGGCACTCACTGTCGCTTATCACTGTTGAGTCCAAGTGAGACCGACGAAACGCCAATTTGTAGGACTAAAGGCCATTTAATGCAGATGTGTTAAGGGACTCTGTGTTGAAAATCCCGTTTCAAATCTTTTTATTCATTTAAGGCCGTGTGCCAATTGCGTTAAAATCCTGGTTAAATTTGATCCCATGGCTAAATTTTGACATTACCGAGGTGAATATAGACTTCAAAATTTAACCTGCTCAGGAGCTCGTTAAAATTTTAGTCGGTGGTTAATTTTTGACATGTCTATGGGCGCGTTCGGCTGTGTATCTTAAGCGATCTTATAAAAAAACTGCTGAGGGAGATGAATGTAGATAAATATTTTATTTTGCTATCAAGAAGTCATGAATCCTATCGGCAAAGATGAAAAATGGAAAAAAAACTAATATTAAATGAAAGGATTAAGAAATATAGACAAAGACCTTATAATAAATTTAAGTATGCACTCAAGAAGAAGTTTCAATAACTTGAGATAAATCCTTTAAGCGAAATTTTAGCTCGATCAACCAGAATTTTAACGCAATTGGCACACGGCCTAAATACACAAATATTTAATTTGTGGTTGGAACCTTCTTTTTACTGATGCCCAAAAACAGATAGCCACACCACATCGTTTGCAGTAGTCGACGAAAAGGGCTCAGTGGTATTTAAAGGATTGCTGCCAATTTTATCATTAATATTCACTGCGGAAAAATTTGCTGTACTTATAATAATAAAGTGCTAAAAAAAAATATCCACAGTGAAAAATATCCCAAACTGCATCGAAATCGTCGAAAAAATACGCAACCAAGTTATATCAAACAGCAAAACAATAAAAATCGCTTGGATATACCCCAACAATAACTCTAAGAGAAAATTGAAGATATACATCAGATTTAGGCTCCGCGACTCATATATAACGTACAAACATATATTCAACAGGAATCACCAGCGCAATGTCATCTTTGCGAAGTAAAACCTACTATTAATATGTCTCATGTTCTTTCTTGCACTAAAATATTGCTCTAGGAGCCGGCAGCAAATTTTGGGAGTCAGTGTATAACCAAAATTAGAGTATGAGGGATTATGTATCGGGTTCATGTATCGTGATATTGAATACCAAAGTCTGGCAGGTTTTGTCTTCAGCCTTTGGGAGGGATGGGGGTTTATTTTTATAGGGCTTTAACCTCTTTAATTCATTAAAAAAAATTGAATGATCTGTCATTTTTTCCGAGCATAAACCACAATCTTGACGGTGTGATTATTAGAACTCAAGATATAACCATTTTACGCGAACCTTATCATCCTTTTTTTTTTAGATTTTCAGCAAAACAAAAAAATCAACAAATAAAGTCTCCACAAAAACACCGATAAGGTTTGTTTAAAAGCTTAAATCATGGGTCCTATTTATCAGATCACCAAGATAAAAGTCCTATTTCCTATTTTGTTAAAATGAATTGAAGTGTTATTTACCCTACCACCTAAAAAGGAACCCAAGCTGGTTTCCACACTTACGCCTAAATTTCACTTTTTTTATCTCAGTAGCAGGAAAGTGGGATAAGGCTTTTGAGCAACTCACAACCCTCTTAACAGATTTCGGGGACAAAAACGGGGCAGTTTTAGGTTTTTCTTTATAATACACTTTTGAAAGTGTGTTTTTAAAATTCCGTATAAGTTTCGCCGTCAGAAAAAAGTTGACGAATGATTCCTCGTTTTTCCGGATTGCAGTGTTTACTACCGGTATAAATATGTGAATTCTATGGGACTTCGGCGTCTTACCTTAGAACTTAAAATTAATACATATGCTTAAAATAATCACAAGATGAAAAAACAATGTATGTATGTACTTTTACCAAAACCTTGGTATTCCTCGAACGCTCATATCTTAAGAGCTTCATAAACCTATTCACCAAGCAATAATAAATAATATTAAAGAGCACTCATAAAAGCTTTGAGTGGTCCCGACCACTCATAAAGTTAGAGCGCTCTTTTCGAAAACTTATTCGAAAACCTTTGAAGTAACCCTTCAAAAAAATTCACTGAACCATTTTTTCGGTATATCTTGGATCCTTACAAAAATGAGTGTCGCACACACACATGATATATTTCCTTTTGTTTTCAGAGATTTTATTTTTTATTCCAATTTTTTTTAAGTTAATTTTTGAAAGTCGCGCGGTGAAGATGCTTGTTTTAGTTCGTGTTGTTGTGAAAACTTAAAAAAAAATTAGTAAATACTAGGTGTGTTTAATGAATCTATTGCTAACAGAAAATCACAGAAAAAAGGAGAAAAAGTAAAGGATGGTGTGTTCCATTAGTAAAAACCCTGCCCCAAACTGTTCTACATTCTATCACTTTGTGTCCCATGAAGTTTTTCAGAATAGTTTAGAACAATATTCCTGCACCTACTTTTGAGGTAGAGCAAGTGAGTGAGAAATGTCAAAGTACCCGCAGATTTGTTTGTTTGGGATAATAATTAGCTAAAATGTATCATAGAAGTACTTTACTTATATTTTTCGATTTAACATGAAGCAAATGACATACAGAATATAAGAAGTGTGTATTAATAATAAAGTTAAATTGAAAATTAATGCATACAAATTACAATTGAAACATTTTTAAATATGAAATTGTACAGCCGATAGGCAACTATCAATCCCGTCAACACAAATCTGCACTTTTCTGTTCTTTCTTGTATTGACAGTTCACAAATTTCTGCTGTGCAGCTCTGTTCTGATCTAGCTTTTCTTCACTAAACAGCAAAAACAAACCAACTCGTTGCAACGTTTGACGTCTATCTCCCCTTCAAGGAATGGAGTCCGTTTCGGATCCGCAAACGTTGTAAGCAACGTATGAACGAAATAGCGAAACTAAAAAGTAAAGTAAGAAAATTTCCCTGAGTGAGTGAGTGAGAAATGTCAAAGTACCCGCAGATTTGTTTGTTTGGGATAATAATTAGCTAAAATGTATCATGGAAGTACTTTACTTATATTTTTCGATTTAACATGAAGCAAATGACATACAGAATATAAGAAGTGTGTATTAATAATAAAGTTAAATTGAAAATTAATGCATACAAATTACAATTGAAACATTTTTAAATATGAAATTGTACAGCCGATAGGCAACTATCAATCCCGTCAACACAAATCTGCACTTTTCTGTTCTTTCTTGTATTGACAGTTCACAAATTTCTGCTGTGCAGCTCTGTTCTGATCTAGCTTTTCTTCACTAAACAGCAAAAACAAACCAACTCGTTGCAACGTTTGACGTCTATCTCCCCTTCAAGGAAAGGAGTCCGTTTCGGATCCGCAAACGTTGTAAGCAACGTATGAACGAAATAGCGAAACTAAAATGTAAAGTAAGAAAATTTCCCTATATAAAATAAAATAAAACGTAATGATCTTCACACCGGGACTTACAAAACTAAACAAATATAATTTGAGTTAAGAGCCTCATAAACTTAAAAGTCGTTTATGAGTGCTTGATGAATACCACCCTAAATCTCGATAACTCTATTTAAATTTAAGAGAATTGACCACTTACAATTTATTTAGCTTTTCTAGTTGAAAGCCCGCGAAACGAGCATGATCAAAAATAAAAATGCTCACAGTTCCTAAGCTCATTTAGTTTTGCTTACCCATGAGCAGCTCTGCCGTGTTAAGAAGAAAAAACGAATCTGACTTTTTGGTTGTTTTGAGTTGGGGCCAGTTTCATCATATTTGATATTTTTAAGAAAAATTGACGTTCTAGCACTTAATTACAGAAAAAAAGTGACTACCATTGAGGCATTTGTACATTGAAAAATTATTTACTTATAAATACGACAGAAAAACATTCATCAACAAAACAAAAAGATAGAGATAAAAACAGAAAAACGCGTTTATCTCGAAATGTCAAAAATACAGATACGTTTTTTCTTGTAAAAGTAAAGGATGGTGTGTTCCATTAGTAAAAACCCTGCCCCAAACTGTTCTACATTCTATCACTTTGTGTCCCATGAAGTTTTTCAGAATAGTTTAGAACAATATTCCTGCACCTACTTTTGAGGTAGAGCAAGTGAGTGAGAAATGTCAAAGTACCCGCAGATTTGTTTGTTTGGGATAATAATTAGCTAAAATTTATCATAGAAGTACTTTACTTATATTTTTCGATTTAACATGAAGCAAAGGACATAAAGAATATAAGAAGTGTGTATTAATAATAAAGTTAAATTGAAAATTAATGCATACAAATTACAATTGAAACATTTTTAAATATGAAATTGCACAGCCGATAGGCAACTATCAATCCCGTCAATTGACAGTTTTCACAAATTTCTGCTGTGCAGCTCTGTTCTGATCTAGATTTCTTCACTAAACAGCAAAAACAAACCAACTCGTTGCAACGTTTGACGTCTATCTCCCCTTCAAGGAAAGGAGTCCGTTTCGGATCCGCAAACGTTGTAAACAACGTATGAACGAAATAGCGAAACTAAAAAGTAAAGTAAGAAAATTTCCCTATATAAAATAAAATAAAACGTAATGATCTTCACACCGGGACTTACAAAACTAAACTAGAAGAAAATAAGTGGAAATAAAATAAAATCACTGTAGTCACAAAGAGTTTATGAATAGCATGTAATACTCATTTTTTTTTAAGGATGGAAGAAGTACCGACAAAGTAGGGTTATTTTCTAAATCAGTTTGATTTCCCAGTTTCTGGTGAAGAGAGAGTTGCTCTTATTTTCGGACTTCGAAAAAGAGCTATGAGTTGGTGTATAGCACAAATATAATTTGAGTTAAGAGCCTCATAAACTTAAAAGTCGTTTATGAGTGCTTGATGAATACCACCCTAAATCTCGATAACTCTATTTAAAGGAGAATGGGCATTTTTGGGCGTAAGCGGCCATTAATGA
Source organism: Dasysyrphus tricinctus (assembly GCA_963921185.1). Taxonomy (NCBI): domain Eukaryota; kingdom Metazoa; phylum Arthropoda; class Insecta; order Diptera; family Syrphidae; genus Dasysyrphus; species Dasysyrphus tricinctus. The sequence continues at coordinate 182,247,795 of OY992531.1, read as the reverse complement.
AATTAGTGTCAAATGAAAGGTATGCTACTCAGGAACTACTTTCACTATGGGCGTTACATTGCATTTCATTTAGAAAAGAAGATATTTCAATGTTTATGTAATGCAATTGCATTGAGCAATATTGCATAGCAATTATATTTTTAGTGGATGTAGTGCTTTAACTAACTTTATAACGTCTACTGATGCTGTATTAGTGTGTTTAACGGGGTTTCAGAATATCCCAAGGACGCATTACGGGTTTAAACAGACCCAGTACATACGTATTTCAACAACTTTGTAATTTTTTAAAACATATTATTTTACTCAGGATTTTTTAATATTGTGAGGATTGTAATATTATAGTTTTATGGTAAATGTTCTTATTAATGATGCCATATGGCCATTTTCATATACAAAATATTCTTGAGACTGTCTAGATTTCTTGTTCCACTTTCTTTTTCTAGTTTTGAATTGGTCAGAAGCCAGAAACTTAGTAAAACTTTATTAAAGTCATAGACCAAAAATGCATTTTTTTCGGTTTTGAAGTACACCACAATGGAAAAATTTCTGCACGGTGATTGTAGGACTAAAACACATACAAAAATAACAAAATCATTCTTGGCCGCTCACGCCCATGTTTCATACAAATTTGCCCATTCTCCTTTAAGAGAATTGACCACTACAATTTATTTAGCTTTTCTAGTTGAAAGCCCGCGAAACGAGCATGATCAAAAATAAAAATGCTCACAGTTCCTAAACTCATTTAGTTTTGCTTACCCATGAGCAGCTCTGCCGTGTTAAGAAGAAAAAACGAATCTGACTTTTTGGTTGTTTTGAGTTGGGGCCAGTTTCGTCATATTTGATATTTTTAAGAAAAATTGACGTTCTAGCACTTAATTACAGAAAAAAAGTGACTACCATTGAGGCATTTGTACATCTGATAAATAATCTAAGCAAAGAAAAATTATTTACTTATAAATACGACAGAAAAACATTCATCAACAAAACAAAAAGATAGAGATAAAATGTCGAAATACAGATACGTTTTTTCTTGTTTACACGGCAGAGCTCATGAGTGAGCATATCAGTACCCTGATAAAATAGGTGTTTGCAATTTTTTCTTCTGGTTCTTTTCATAATTTCATAAAAAAAAAGAAAATCATGTTTGCATCATTCAAGTCGTATTGTAATGTTATCATTGGCTTCGCAGGGGTCGGTGTTTAAAAAATCTATTTAGATATAGTATAAGTGGAAGATCAAAATACGAACTTTTCCAAAACATTGGATGGTGGTTGTCTGTTGGCCTGTCTGCGAACCCAGTAAATCAAGTTCTAATGGTTGGTCTTCAAGGTTATAATCATAAAATTAAAGCAACAAATTGAAGAAACAATTTAGCTACATTCTGGAACTAACTGACAACACAATGGTGTAGCTGAGTTTGTTTCCTATACGTGTTTTTGGACTGAAATAAGTGGCGTTTTGCTCCAAAAACACTTTTCGTTGCTAATAATTCTTATGCTACATTTTCACCTAACACAAATCTGAGATTTAATAAGAATTACCTCAAATCGTGAAGATTTACCATACAAATATGTTTCGTAAATCTTGAAGATTAGAAATTAATCTTGTTAAATCCTCCTAGGACAAATACTTTTACAATCGAAACATTCTATCTCACTTCCTCTTCACAAGAAAAATGAAACACCGTTTGCATTTTTAAAAGTGCTGTTAAAGTTAATCTTTTTTAAATCTTTTTGTGCGGTGGGAACACCAAATAGATTAATTAAATCTGAACTGAGATAATCTTTTGTTGAAACATAGAAAATTTGTTGAACTGTCGCTCTAAGGTGAACATCATATATTGCTAGCAGATGTGAGTCATAAATATTTGATTGCTCACAAAGGTATCAACACAGTTTGCGCACTATGGGCCAAAGTGACATTTTGCGCCTTTAAAAAAAAATACTAGCATGGGTCTGGGTCAAGGTCATCATGTATTACAACATGTATTACAAAAACAACATGGGATCCCGGTTTCTATCCAGGTTATTTTCAATAACCCAGATACAGGTTTTCACTCTAACCGACAGAGAGCTATTTACCATTGGGAATGATTGCGATTTGTCAGCAGTGTTAGGAACAGAGAGGAAAAGAGACAGGCTTCAAATGAAAAACGAATAAACATTAGAAAAAAAGAGACTGATATACTGCACTGTTTTTGCACTAACCCGCATCGTTTTATTTTCACGAGGTGAACCATGCGATAATAAAACGCGGCTACTGTATCTATCTTTTTGTGTCTTGTGAGATAATTCGCTGAAATTTTGCGCATATATTTTGAATACACTGCTAACAAAATAATAAAGGTTTCTTAAGGTTGAATATATGCTATTCAAAGGATTTCATACATACAAACCACATTATATGCGTTATGTTATGTTATATGAAATCCAAGTTTATTCTTCAAAAATGAATAATGAATAGAAATTAAATTAGAAAAAAAGTATTAATGAAAGGGCACGCTAGTGGCCAGCCAAGTTCTGGCACTACACTTTTTTTTAGGATCCAATTTAGGTAATTATTTACCCCCTCTTAACCGAGTACCAATGAAGTCAAATAATTTAAATCAATTTAAATTCAATTATCATTTCAGCGACAAAAAATTCAAAAACGATCTTCCCCTGGAGATGGACCATCGACATCTTCAAGAAGTCATTATGAGCGCAGTGATCGCCATGAGAAATCTGATCGTCGCGAACGCAGTGAACATTCTGATAAATCTGAACGCCGCGAACGGAGTGAACATTCTGATAAATCTGAACGCCACGAACGCTCTTCATCTTCAGTATCTCAAAGTGGTAAGTCCTTATTAAAAATATGTGTATACCTATGTAACTATTAGTCAATGATCCAAGTGATCTAATAAATATAGACATATGTAGGTTAGGGTGTCCGTTATTTCCCAAAATCGTTTTAACATAGCAGACACCCCCCAAATCAAAAGTTTATGCCCTAAAAAAAAAATTTGGCCCAAAAAAAATTTTGTCCGAGGCCATTTACACGTGGCTCTAAGCCCATACTTTTCCCATACAAATTTGTATGGGATTTTCACTCTTTTCACGTTTTATTTTTTTCTCTCGAATTACTGCAGCTATTCTAATTTTTTTTTGCTGATTTTTGTTCTTAAATCATCCCTTTAAAAGATCTCATTCAAAAAATTTATTAATTTATTATTTTATGATGTCTTTATATGGGAGTTCCCATGGTAATAATCGAAGCAAAAAATTCGATTTTTTTTTTTTTATAAATTTTTGAATGAGGTCTTTTAAAGGGATGACTAAACGAAGAAAATCAATAAAAAAGGAGAATGGGCAAATTTGTATGAAACATGGGCGTGAACGGCCAAGAATGATTTTGTTATTTTTGGATGTAGTCCTACAATCACCGTGCAGAAATTTTTTCATTGTGGTGTACTTCAAAACCGAAAAAAATTAATTTAATAATAAGTTTCTGGTTTCTGACCAATTCAAAACTAGAAAAAGAAAGTGGAACAAGAAATCTATACAGTCTCAAGAATATTTTGTATATAAAAATGGCCATATAACATCATTAATAAGAACATTAACCATAAAACTATAATATTACAATCCTCACAATATTAAAAAAATCCTGAGTAAAATAATATGTTTAAAAAAATTACAAAGTTGTTGAAATACGTAGGTACTGGGTCTGTTTAAACCTGTAATGCGTCCTTGGGATATTCTGAGAGAATAAAGCATTACACCCACTTAAAATATAATCACTATGCAATATTGCTCAATGCAATTGCATTATATAAACATTGAAATACCTTCTTTTCTAAATGAAATGCAATGTAACGTCCATAGTGAAAGTTGTTCCTGAGTAGCATACCTTTCATTTGACACTAATTTCATTAATGGCCGCTAACGCCCAAAAATGCCTATTCTTCTTAAGAATAGCTGCAGTAGTTCGAGAGAAAAAAAATAAAACGTGAATAGAGCGAAAATCCCATACAAATTTGCATGGGAAAAGTATGGGCTTTGAGCCACGTGTAAATGGCCTCGGACAACAATTTTTTGGCCACATTTTTTTTTTTTTGGGGCATAAACTTTTGACTTGGGGGGTGTCTGCTATTTAAAAACGATTTTGGGAAATAACGGACACCCTAATGTGGGTGCTAGCCTCTTTGTTATGCTTGTAAGGAACTTCAAGTGGTTCAACTAGTAGGGAAAAAATCTTGTTGATACAGCTATGGACAAAGAAATAGCACACTTATAGAATATTGAATAATTTGAAAAGAATTTCCGTTATTTTGAATAATCGATGCAAATATTTGCAGGTTTTGTTGCTTTCAGTAACTGACACAACAAAAAAAGTCAAACACAACCCCCTATCACCCATCATCATCATCATCGTGTCCTGTAACCCCGGCTGGGGCATAGGGCGTCAACAAAACGTCTCCATCCTTCACGGTCTGCTGCAAGGTACTTAAGCTGTGGCCACGTCTTTCTCTGGGATTCTGCTTCCGCTAAGACAGTTGATTTCCATGTTGTTCTTGGTCTTCCAACCCGCCGTGCACCCTGAGGATTCCATTCAAAGGACTGCTTTGCAATTTCATCGTTTGGTTTCCTCAGTGTGTGACCAATCCAACGCCATTTACGCTTTCTTATGTCGACGTCCAGCCGCTCTTGACTTGTCCTGCGCCACAATTCCTCATTTGATATTATTTGTGGCCAGCGAATCTTTAGGATGTGGCGAAGACAGCGATTCACAAAAGCCTGCAATTTCTTCGAAATGGTAGACGTGACTTTCCAGGTTTCACAAGCATATAACAGCACGGATTTGACATTGGATTCGAAGAATCTCAACTTAGTGCGTAAGGAGATTTGACTGGATTTCCAAATTGGGGACAGAGTACCGAAGGCAGCACGAGCTTTATTTATTCTACTTTTAACGTCCAGATCCGTACCACCGTTTGCAGAAACAATACTGCCAAGGTAGTTAAATTGTTCCACTACTTCAACTGGCGTCTCCTGTAAAATAATACGCTGCTGTGTGGAGCGGCCTGTGAGCATTATTTTTGTCTTTTTGCTGTTAATTCTTAGACCACTCGACTCTCCCTTCACTTGCAGTGTTTGGCACATCCCGTTCAGCCCACTGATGTTATTTGCCAGTAGACATATGTCATCGGCATAGTCTAAATGACTGAGCCTTTCGAACGGTCTCCATTGAATGCCCTGTCGCTCAGCTGTACCAACACTGGCCGTCAATACGTCGTCCATCGCCAGCAGGAAGAGAATTAGCGATAGAACATCCCCTTGTCTCACACCCTGTTGCACTACGAAGGAGTTGGATAGCTGCCCATTGTGCAAAACAAAACACCTCGCGTTGTTGTAGGACTCTTTAATAATGGCAACAATTTTTGGTGGAATTCCTCTACCAAGCAACGATCTCCATATACATTCTCGGTTAACTCGATCAAAGGCCTTTTCAAAATCCACGAACATGAGGTAAAGCGGTGATTGATATTCCATCGACTGCTCGAGGACGATACGCAGGGTGTTGATATGGTCGACACACGATCGACCACTGCGGAAGCCAGCTTGATGCCTCTTGAGTGTAGACTCGATTCTATCCTTTATTCGCTCGAGTATGATTGTTGCCATTAGTTTTGGGAAAACGGACAAAACGGTGATACCACGCCAATTGTTGCAATTCTTTAAGTCACCTTTCTTTGGCAGCTTAACAATCACACCATCCTTCCAGTCCCTGGGATAGCTTTCGTTTTCCCAAATGTTTTGTATCAGCGGATGTAAAATACTAGCCGCTGCTACGGGATCGGCTTTCAGGAATTCAGCTGGTATTCCGTCCAGTCCAGCTGCCTTGTTGTTTTTGAGGAGATTTATTGATGTACGAATTTCCGATTCTGACGGGGGCTCGATGTCAATACCCCTATAGGACCTGCGCATCTCGTTTAGTTGGGGCACTTCAGCACTCTGCTCAACTGAATCCTCATTTAGCAGGGCACAAAAATGGTCCTTCCATCTACGAAGCTGATCCTCAATTGATACCAAAAGTGTGCCATCCACATCCATTACAGGATGATTGGTGTTGCTTTTTTTCCCGATAACATCTTTGGCTATTTGGTACAATTCCCGGATATCTCCTCTTCTGGCAGCGCTTTCCGCATTATCTGCGAGTCCATCCAACTTCACCCTCTTGTCACGTCTCACACAGCGGTAGACCATCTTATGTGCAATGCGGTACTGTCTTCGCAAGTCAGCCTTTCGTTGAACATCAGCTTCGGCATTTATTTGGATTTTCAACGATTTGCGAAGTTCGATCTTATCCCAGATGTCTTGGGATATCCAAGAGTCTCTACGTCTCGTTCGCTTTGGTACAGTTTCGGATCCAGCCTCCATAAAAACACTTTTAATTTCACCCCACATCTCATCAATTGTTGAATTCTGGATTCCATTTAATGACGAGGCTCTGTCGTTAAGGGTGGTGACATAGTTTCGACATATGTTAGGGTCATTTAAAGCATTAGTAATGAATTTTGTGCTCCTTGCTGCATCCTGCGCTGGTTTTTGTACGGCAGCGGTTCGTAGTTTGAGACTCATCAGAACCAAATGGTGGTCGCTTCCCACATCGGCATTTCTTATACTCCGGACATCACACATAGACTTCCTCCATCGCTGCTGAATCATGATATGATCAATTTGGTTTTCGGTTTGACCATCCGGATGCACCCAGGTAATTTTGTTGCACGTCTTATGTTTAAATACAGTCCCACCTATCACAAGACGATTCGCGTTACAAAAGTCGACAAGCAAGTCACCATTTTCATTCCGTGACCCCACGCCATTTCTTCCCATCACGCGTTCCAGTCCGTAATTGTCTGAACCGACTTGGGCATTAAGGTCTCCCATAACAACTATGATGTCGGCTCTCGGAACACTACTGTAAACGGAGTTAAGATGAGTGTAGAACGCGGTTTTGTCTTCCTCGGTCGCTTCATTTGTGGGGGCGTAGCACTGAATAATTGTGACGTTACGAATTTTTGAACGAAACCTTGCTGTCATTAATCTCGCAGAAATGGGCGCCCATGAGATCAAACTACGCCTCGCTTCTTCGTTCAACATAATTCCGACACCATGCAGTCTTTGGCCACCCTCTCTTTCATCTTCGCCGGAATACAGCATTCTCGTCTGTCCAGTGTCTGATCTGTATTCAGCTCTTCCTCTCCACTTAGTTTCGCTTATGCCCAGGATACTGATCTTTAGGCGAAGCATTTCACGCTCAACCTGCTCGTATCTACCATCGCTGTACAAGGATCGAACGTTCCATGCTCCGATTTTCGTACGTATGCGGTAGCCAAAAGTAACATTTGCGCTTCTTAAAAGACTTCTTCTATTTGTCAACGATTCATTTATTATTATGGCGTCTTGATTGACGCTCGTACATGAAGGATGCCGCACCCCCAAATCCGATGTGCGGTTTACTGCAGCCGAAGCTACAGAAGGATTTTCTATAAAAAGATTACCTCTTGGGGACTCATTTCCATTTGTTGTCATAATTCATGTATTTGCATATATCCTTCCACCATGGTGTTTTCCGAGATATGATTAATAACATACATAAGCTCAGATTTGACAGGCACACCCGCCTTTTGTATGGTCAAACACATAACTGCTCGAGGCCGCCCACTATGGGAAAACAGACGCCTTTTGTAGCCGCCCAATATGGGTTACAGACGCTACCTGCTGCTGCCGTTGGCCTTTTACCAAAAAAAAAAAAAAAAGCTCCTCCGCCACCAGACTATCATGCCGTTGACCGCCACCTGCAGTTCATCCGCCTTAAGGGGGCTTTTAACCATCCCGAGGACAAGTTTGTGCCCTGACCAGCATAGCTGGGTTGTCTGCTTATCCCGGCATCCATTCGGTCCCCCTGCACGTTAGCGTTACCCGCCCTCTACCTATCACCCATAGCTTTTTGTTTTTGGTCGTTTAAATCATTTTCTTAGAGAAATAGCACACTTGTAAGTTAAGTATAAAGTTTTATTTGTTAATCGATCCTTGCAGGCAGAAGTGATTTATTTTGATTGTGAACGCTAATATAAGGAGTTGATGGCAAACTAAGGGCAGCGGCGTTCATTGAGCTCATGAAGAAAGGATTATTATCTATGAGCTCCGTAAACAATGTAATAATCTTTCAAATTGCTAAATTAATAAAATTTTCACGAAAAATGGTATAATAAAATTAAAACCACCTTTGCAAGCCATCCCCCGCAAAACTTCAGATCCATCGTCAGAAAGTGTAAGTCCGATCCTTTTAATTCCTCCCGCATAATTTATAGCCGAAATTGATGAGGAATTTGGTGTTAATGTCTCCAGCAGACTTGTAAGAAGTAGTAAGAAAACTATCAATAAAAAAATATTTGCAATGATCATTCAAAATAACGGAAATTCTGTTCGAATTATTCATTATTCTATAACTGTGCCAGTTTTTCAGTGCGACATCATTCTTGTCTCGGGTTTAAACCTGAGTTTACCCCAGAAATGTGTCTTCAGTCAATTTAAATTATAAATTAACTCCAACCTTATTTGTGAGTCAACTCAGGGGCTAAATTGAGGGCCTTTTCTGTTGTGGCGCCAACAAGATTTAGATAGTGAAAGTTATCGACTTGATAGTGAAAAGCGCAGAAAGGTGATATCCATAGTGTCTTATATCGATCTTAATAGATTTTGAACAACTGAAAGATAAAGCGAATAGATTGCAATTCGCGACGAACAAATTGTTTACTCGAATTTATCTTATTTTAGCAATTAAAATACATACTTTAGTATCTTAACATTAACCGAAGAATTCTTAAATTCCGTTTTGTTCGTTTATTCGTAGTTCGTTGGTCGCTCTCATGTGGTCCTAAAAATAGGAAACCAGTTTCTTTTGGAAAAACAATCTACCCTACAGTTATGGCTTCAAACCTCCTCTACAAACATATCCGTCGTAGTGTTCTGATGAATGCCACAGAAGAGGGGTAGTTGCCTTCAATTAGATTTTTCATTTAGAAAACTGATGTTAATTTTTAAAAAAATATTCGATTTTGTTAGCTTGAAAACATAACTTGGCCTAATGAATGGACCTTCAAGATTAATCAGTTAAAGCCAAAATGTTATAAAATTATTGTTTGAGTTTTTATATTTCATGGGCGCTTAAGGATCCTTACGACCAACTAGTCAGAAAGTCAAGACTGCCAAACAGATATGGACATTAAAATAGCGTCAGTTGCAATTTCTTACAGCCCTATTATTGACATGATTCAAAACTAGTTTTAACGTAAAACTAGTTCTATATAGTCTGGGAGCCCACCGTAAGATTACCTACCTCATCGCGGCCACGCAGAAATTGGATGCCAACCGATAGCTTTAGTCCAAACATTTACAAAACTGCTGGTCGGACAAGCTTTATCTGGTCGCAATGGTTAGAAAATGCACTTTTCAGGTTGCATTTTCCCCTAAATGTACCTATATTATAAGCAACTTATTAAATGGGGTATCGTATGAAAGCTAGGACTGTCCTCTACACGATAGAAATGGTCGGACAGAGTTTTTGGCTGTTGCCACGAGTCCGACCACTTTTCTAAAATTAGAGATTTTGTGCATCCTTGGATAAAAATGAAAAAAAAGTGGTTAAGGCGACTTTCCTAACCATTGGAAATGATTTTACTCAGTTTTCCCTGATGTAAGACGCAGTGTTAAAAAAGACCATTTTTTTTTTAAATAGTCGGACTCGTCGTAACAGCAAAAAAAAAGTCAGTCCGACCAATGGTATCGTGTAGAGGACAGTCATAGCTTTCATTTGATACCCCATTTATATAAGTTGCTTATAATATAGGTACATTTAGCGGAAAATGCAACCTGAAAAGTGCATTTTCTAACCATTGCGACCAGATAAGCTTGTCCGACCAGCGGTTTTGTAAATGTTTGGACTAAAGCTATCGGTTGGCATCCAATTTTTGCGTGGCCGCGATGTGATGTAATCTTACGGTGGGCTCCCAGACTATATAAAACTAGTTTTATGTTAAAACTAGTTTTGGATCGTGTCAATAATAGGGCTGTTAAAGTAAAGTCATGTAAGAACAACAACATTCATGCAAACAAATTTTAACTGTTATGTTAAGTTAGAGCCTCCTATGAAAAATAAAAGGGCTATTAGTTTGATGTTGCTTGTAATTGCATTTTAGCATTCAGACAGAATGATACGCAGACTGGTCTATTTGTTGGCGTCAAATATACATATGAATTATTTGTCAAAAATTTTACTTTTATAAAACAGCAAGTGTATTTCGAAAAATTGAATTAATTCGTAAAATTAATATTAAGGAAAGTATTGGTGGCGCCCCAGATCCGCACCCCAGAAGGAAAATTTGCAATTTTAGCTTTGTCTAAGTAGGGGAAAATAGCTAGGAGCGTTTAGCGATTTCTCTAGTTAATCGTTAACGCAATTATTAAGGCACCGAGAGTCAAAAAACAGTTGATGAAATAAGTAAAACCAGGAGGAGATCTTGAGATCATTCGTGCTTCAAAAAATTATCGTTGCAAGTATTCAAATGAAGGGTCCAGGGGAAAAACGGCTTAAGTCCACTGTTTGGAAAAAACTAAACTAATGATGACATCTAATAGATTTTTATGAGTACTATCTGATGAAATATACAAAGGATTTTGAAAACTCGCAAAATAGCACACTTTCTAAAAACTTTTTTCCAAAAGTTTTTTGTTTTGCTCCAAAATTTAGGCAAAGCGATAATAAACTTTTCTCCAAAAGTTTTTTGTTTGGCTCCAAAATTTAAGCAAAGCGATACTAAAAAAAAAAAACTTGTGACCTAGCGACAAGTCAGGTAAATAATTAAAAAAAAATATATCCGATATTTGAAATACTTCCGGGCGCAGTCCTGTCAAAACAAAATGAATTTCAAATCCAATGTCACACTAGTGAAAATTATTTTATTTTTAAACTATATTTTGAAAATCTAGAGGTGTCCGAATAAAAAGCAAAAAACCGTGTCCAATTATCATGTCTTGTTCTTTCAGAACATTTCAAATAAAATATTCGAAACTGTTAACTTGTTCGCAGGAGCGTTGTCTTGATGAAAAAGAACATTTTTCCTTGGCAAATGGGGGCTTGTTCTCTTTAAATCAACCACTATTCGCTCCAACAGACCAGCAAAATAAGCGCCGGTAATCGTCTTACCTTTCTCAAGGTAATCGATATGGATGAAACCTCCCGCATCCCAAACAAAATTCACCATTTCCCTTTCTGCTGATAAACCCACTTTGGCTTTCTTTGGTTTCGATTCACATTGAGAAGTCCACTGTTTAGACTGTTCTTTGGTCTCTGGTATGTGGTGATGAAGTCACAAATCGGCGCAAAAACTCCCTTGGACTACGATTGAAGATGGCCAAACACTTTGAAATGTTTGAACAGTTTCGTTTGTTATCGATCGAAAGCAAACGCAGCACCCACCCGTATTGTGAATTGTTCCAAAAGATGGAGAAGAGCCTCCGTAATATTTTTGGAGCTTTTTTTTTTGTTTACGTAATGTTTTTTTGCGCAAAATGTTTTTTTTTGTGTTTTAACAGCATGCGAAATTCGGATTTTTCCATATTGTTGAACAAATTTCGACCGCTTCTGACTCTATAAAATCAAAAATATTTAACAGATTGAATTAAAATTTCAGGACATTCTTTTTAAATATCCTTTATGATAGTCTGATCGTTGGATTTGAGATAAATATCTATGAGAAATTTTTTTCCTGTAAACGTTTGATACCTGTGAGTAGGTATACATATTGTCCAATAAAAAAGGTTAACGTTGAAGGGGTAACTTGGTAAAAATGATATAAAAAATTGCGTCACTTGATTGAGGCCACTCAAACAATCTTTCAAAAAGTTAACAAACAAACCCAAATTTTAACTTTTTTGTTTTTAAACATTTATTTATTATATTTTTTGTCAATAAGTAATGAGTACGTCCACTATTTTTTGTAATTAGGGCTTTAAGACGGTTTGGAATTGAATCATACAGTTTTTGTTTATCAAGCAAAATCTTGCTCCAGGCATCTCAGATAGCTTCGATTAAGGCGTCTTTATCTTCAAACTATCTAACATCTTCAAAAGTTACTTGTTTTTCTACGGAATCCAACTTCTAGCTGTCCTGGATATGTGAATATGGGGGTTATCTTGTTGTAAAATTCAAGGTACAAGCTCAGCAATGTGTGTTATCTTTAGATATACGCATTCCAACAGATATTTATAACTATTTCAGTTAGTTTTTGAAGTTATTAACTTCACTTAAATTGTTCCTTAGATGAACATTTTACAAACAAGACCCAACTTAAATTTTAAATTAATTCTTGACCAGTGTCAACTCTTTCAACTCATCCCCCCCCTTGTATGACCAACGAATTGTTGGCATACGAATCGGTGCATGGGAAAAAAAAAGAAGAAAGAAACCGACTGAACAATAACAAGCTTGTGTGTGTTAATAAAAATGCTAGTCGCTGTTGCAATTGATAAACAACGAAACCTGCATTGGCTTCAGTGGCGTGGTGTGTAGTGCATCGGCCTCTGAATCGCAAGGTTCATGGTTCGCTCCCATATGACGGCAAAGAGTTTTTCAATTAATACGAGCAAACCCAGACTAAGCACCACTAAAGGAGTCTGATGATCGATTTGGCTCTCGTGAAATAGCTATAACTCCAGCCTATAAACTTTGTGGTAACACGCACAAATTGTTGTTGTTCATTCAAAATTATTCAATATAAATTGATGTATAATGCGCTGCATGCACTGCACTTGTGTGTGAATTTCCATTTACACACAAGACCCAACTTAAATTGTTCCTTAATAAGTAATAGCGCTGAACGTACGAGGTACAACTCACTCTGCACACTTGTAAAAATAAGTTCAACTTCTCTCAAATCGTAAAAATAAAAATTCTAACCATCGGATGCGTCAAAATTGAACCTTTTTTTCCCCATCGATATGAGTGCCGCTAAAAATTTTACGGGAGGTCAAAGGCCCCCCAAATGGTTTTTAAGGAATATCTCCCGAACGGTAACTCTTAAAAAAAAATCCCGAAGACTGGATTGTAGCTTAGAAAATTTCCTACAAAAATGTTAAGTACTTTTTTTCATTATAGTAACCGTTTTCGAGATAATTTAATCGGTAGAGTTACGGATTTTATGTTTCTGTATTAAATGTTTGTGCTCTTTTACAATACCTTTGAGGTTGACTACAAGGTGAATTTTTTCTTGCGTGGTATTCCCCAGGAAAATTAGAAAACGGTTCCAAAAAATATAAACAGAGATTTATTTAAAGGTTTTGGGAAAGTTCTCCATCGATTCGGGCTCCACTACATTAATCGTACGGGGTCGATGGTACGTAACAAGATATTTCCTGTATATAGGATTATTCGTATAAATGTGACAAAAAGCTAGAGCGTGTAGGGTGGGTTGGGTAAATAAAAAAATAAAAAAATCGAACAGGAGGGGGGTTCTATTCTCCCCCACTATTTTCTAAGAAATAGACTTAAAACCGAAAACAAATATTAAAACAGCGGTAACACCCACAATGCCATGCTTTACCTTTTGTAAGGGCAAATATCTCTTCTTTTATTTTTATTTCAAATAAAATTGTGAGTGAACTGTTTTTAAAGAAATAATTTTCAAACTCAAAATTTTGAAAAAAAAAAAAAAATATGAAAGTGTTTTTTTTCAAAATGTTATATTATTAAGTACTAAATTCAATGGTTTTCTGTTTTTAACTTAATTTTTTTTTTGACTTTTAAATTAAAAAGAACATTAAATTTCAAAAACAGAAATTTTCTTAAACATTTTTGTTTTCAAAATTTTGAGTTTGAAAATAATTTTTTCAAAAACTATTCACTCAAACAATTTTAAAGGAAAGAGTTTTGGCCTGGCAAGCATGGCATTGTGAGTGTGGAGAACAGAACCTCCCCCTCCTTTATGATTTTTTTCTTTTCGCAACTTTTTATAGTTTTCTTCCACCATTTTATTTGGTTGATTTTAAGGCTGGACTATATCGGATAGTTTTTATAACAAATTTTGAAATTTCCTTTCAAAAATAAAATAAAAAAAGCAATATTACCGTCAACTCTCGCTTATCCAGAATTTAACCGAGGACCCGATTAACCGGGAAGTTTTTTGTTCGGTAATATTGACTATGCAATATCTGACTTTCCAAGTTTCGCACCATTTCGTGGTCTTTATTTGAAAGTTCACATCTTTGAGTGTTAATATGAAAAGAGCTAGGTACACATATGTATGTTATGTACATATGTACATACGAGGGCTGGTCAATGAGTCCCTAAAAATTGAAAGAAGGAACGCTTTTTTCAGAAGAAAAACTTTATTTTTCGACATAATCTCCTTTTATCTGGATACACTTCATCCACCGTTTTTCTAATTTTTTAAATAGGTTAAATAGGTTTTTTCGAAAGCCTCAAAATATTCTTGAATAACCTCAGCATTCAAGCCAAATTTTTTTCAACTGAGCCATTTCTTCAAATCCGGAAATAAGAAACAGTCGCAGGAGGCCAAATCCGGGGAATAAGCTGGATAGGGGAGTAATTCGTACCTTAAATCATGCAATTTCGCCATTGCGACTTTAACTGTTCTTCGGTGTCGGGTGTTCGGTGATGAATGAATGTTTCATCCACAGTCACAAATCGGCGTAAAAACGCACTTGGATTCCGGTTGAAGATAGCCAAACACTCCTTTGAAATATTCAAACGGTTTCGTTTGTTATCGATTGAGAGCAAACGCGGCATTCATCTTGCGGAAATCTTTCTCATGTCTAAATATTTGTGATCAATTTTAATTACCGAGCAGTGTGACAAGCCTGTAGACTCCTCGAGCTCCTTCACTTTCACTCGCCGATCGTCCAATATTAGACCGTTGATTTTATCGACCATTTCCGTTGTGGCAACTTAATCGGGCTACCAGAGCGTTCTGCGTCATTTGTGCTGGAGCTTGCGCAGCGAAATTGGGTAAACCAATAATTGTATATTGTTCCAATAGATGGAGAAGGGTCCCCATAATATTTTAGGAGCTTTTGTTTTGTTTCCGTAATGGATTTTTTTCGCAAAAAATAATGTTTTATCAGCACGCGAAACTCGGATTTTTTTTAACTTTTGCTTCTGACTAAAACCGCTATAACAACAAAACTATTTTACAGATATGAATACAAATTTCAGGGCATTAATTTGAAATATCCTTTATGACGACCTGATTTTTGGATTTAAGATTGCAAGGTCGTAAGTGAAAATTTTCAGGGACTTATTTACCTGCCTTCGTAGTCCTCCAAGATACAAATCTGCCATTATGTACATATTTCCTAAATTTCATTTGAATCAGTTTGTGATGAAGCATATTTTTTTTATAATAGAAAGTGGTTGCGGTGGCCCGGACAAGCGGGAGGGGAAACAGCTGGAAATCTCATGTTCGGTAATCTCGTTCGTTATAGAACATTCAGTTCCCGTCAAGAATACGTCTCAATCATTTCGTTACGGGAACGGGTTCTAAAGTTATTTGGTGATGAGTCCATGTTTCATCCACAGTCACAAATCGGCGCAAAAATGCACTTGGATTCCGGTTGAAGATAGCCAAACACTTCTTTGAAATATTCAAACGGTTTCGTTTGTTATCGATTGAGAGCAAACTTGGCATTCATCTTGCGGAAATCTTTCTCATGTCTAAATATTTGTGATCAATTTTAATTACCGAGCAGTGTGACAAGCCTGTAGACTCCTCGAGCTCCTTCACTTTCACTCGCCGATCGTCCAATATTAGACCGTTGATTTTATCGACCATTTCCGGTGTGGCAACTTAATCGGGCTACCAGAGCGTTCTGCGTCATTTGTGCTGGAGCTTGCGCAGCGAAATTGGGTAAACCAATAATTGTATATTGTTCCAATAGATGAAGAAGGGTCCCCATAATATTTTAGGAGCTTTTGTTTTGTTTCCGTAATGGATTTTTTGCGCAAAAAATAATGTTTCAATGTTTTATCAGCACACGAAACTCGGATTTTTTTTTAACTTTTGCTTCTGACTAAAACCGCTATAACAACAAAACTATTTTACAGATATGAATACAAATTTCAGGGCATTAATTTGAAATATCCTTTATGACAACCTGATTTTTGGATTTGAGATTGCAAGGTCGTAAGTGAAAATTTTCAGGGACTTATTTACCCGCCTTCGTAGTCCTCCAAGATACGAATCTGCCATTATGTACATATTTCCTAAATTTCATTTGAATCAGTTTGTGATGAAGCATATTTTTTTTTATAATAGAAAGTGGTTGCGGTGGCCCGGACAAGCGGGCGGGTAACAGCTAGTAATATCATGTTCGGTAATCTCGTTCGTTATAGAACACTCAGTTCCCGTCAAGAATACGTCTCAATCATTTCGTTACGGGAACGGGTTCTAAAGTTATAAAATAAAGATGCAAAGCCTACCGCTACTTTATATTTTCTCTAGAATGAAAGCCTAATCTAAAGGGTTGAAATTTTAATCAGGCTTTAATTTGTTTGAGATTTTCCACTTCGATGTATTCTGGGGTATTTTTGTACCTGCGATATTTTTCGAAGCAAGTTTTGTCCACCTGCGATATTTTTCGAAGCAAGTTTGTCCACACGTTTAGCCTCTAGCTCGTTGTACGTACATTGAGACAAAATCAGTTTTTGGAGCTATCATGTTCCTTCCAAACACAAGTTAAGTATATCAATTTTATATTTATATTATGGCAAATTAGTTTGATTTTACATTCCTTAACATATGTATATGTACAATCGGCTCTAAATGAAGAAAAAAAAAAAATCCTAATTTTTTCAGATTTTTTTCATCCCCTATAGCCGCTGTAGGGGTAAATTAATTTTTATGCATGCTAGAAAATTCGCGTAAGATCTGCCAACAAAATTCAGAGCATGTAGGTGGGAACTAGACAAGAAAAAAATCCTATAGGAGGGGGAAATATTTCCCCCCACTTGAATAAAGTTTTTCTGATGAACAGTTTTGACAAAAAACAGTTTCAAACTCAACATTTTGAAGAAATTTTTTTTTTTTTTTAATTGTAGGTTTGTAAACAGATTTTGCTGAAATTGTTTATTCAAAGAACTTTATTTAATAATCAACTATTAAAATAGACTTCCGGCTTTCCAAAAAGCTACAAAACTACTGCAACTGCTGCCGTTGTTTTTTAATTATTTTTTTTTTCTATTTTATGCAATTATTTTATTAAATTGCCCCTCTCGTCCAAGCAGTGGGAGATACTACCCCCCTCCAGTAGGATTTTTTTTTTGTCTACTTCTCACCTACATGCACTGAATTTTCCGGCGAATTTTTACGCGAATTTTCAAAACAAAGGGGAAATTTAATTTACCCCTCAGCGACTATAAGGAATGAAAATAAAAATCTGAAAAAATGAGGGAATTTTTTGTCTTCATTTATAGCTGATTTAGGCCCATCCAAATATTAAAACTAAACAAAAAAAACATAACGACCACCCTAATGTACATACATATATACATATACCTATACGTTTTTATAATATTTAATACCGACTAATGAATATTACATTAAAATTTAAACATATTTTTAGGTTCTAAACCTCCAGGAGGACAAGCGGAAGGGGGTAGACAAGATAGACGCTTTCGTTACGAAATCGTTCATACTCGTCCACAAGAAATCGATTCTAAATGTGGAAAGTCTGGTGCACCAATCAGTCTTCAAGCAAATTACTTCCGACTGCTTACCACTCCTACTTGGCGCATATATCAATATCATGTTGATTTTTCTCCTGATATTGAATTACGTCGTGTTCGAGGAGGAGTTCTTTCAGAACACAGAGGATTATTCGGTGGCTACATTTACGATGGTATGAAAATGTTTAGTACAACCAAACTTCGTGATGATTTGATGAAATTAGAGACAACAAGTAAATCTGGAGAGAAATATATTATAACTGTCAAATACGTTGGAGTTATTTCCATGAAAGAATGGCAATCACTTCAAATTCTTAATTTAATCCTTCGTCGTGCAATGGAAGGTCTTAAGTTGCAATTAGTTGGAAGAAACTTCTTCGATGCTGTCGCTAAGGTGGTTTTTGACTTGTTCAAATAATTGGAAGCATAGTAATTTATTTATTGTTATTATTAAAGATTGACTTGCGAGAGCATCGAATGCAACTATGGCCTGGCTATCAGACATCTATCAGACAGCACGAGCAGGACATAATGCTGTGCACAGAAATTACTCATAAAGTAATGCGTACTGAGACTGTTTATGATATCTTGATGAAGTGCACACAGGAGTCACGTGATTATCAAGAAAATTTCAAAAAGCATGTATTAGGTACCATTGTCTAAATTATAATTTTTTTCAATTAAATATAGTTAAAATATTTTTTTACTATTTTATTAATTTAGGTCTAACTGTGTTGACCGACTACAATAATAAAACCTACAGAATCAACGACATTGATTTCGCTGCTAATCCAAAGAAGACATTCAAATGCAAAGAAAAAGACATGTCCTTCATCGACTATTACTATCAAGTAAGACGATTGCAAGTTATATTAATATTTGGAGTTTTTAAAATTTGATTGAATATTTGACAAATATATACATTAGCCCCTATATTAATAAACGGCGGATAACAACGTGCGTGCTTTTATACATTTGTTAACTTGTAATTATTATTAACAAATGTGTAATAGTCTGTGGCGTGTGTTAACGTACGGATAACTTTAACTCGCCAAATTCCGCGTATAATGAACAGATAACTTCTTAACACAAACACGCACACGTGTGATAGGACAGTTTACTAATACCAGTAAATATTTCGTAGGGTAGTGCATGCATGTGACACATGTATTAGAAAATCACCACCATTTGATGAAGTGGTGAATTTGGTGAAGTGATAAATACTGGAAAGATATCATATCTTTTTTAATAAGAAAAGTTACCAAACGGAAAAGTTGTCTATCCATGTGCTAGTTAACAAGTATGTTAGGGAGCGGATACCAGTTTCTTATTAATACTGCTGTAGGTAAACATTTGAATATTTTGCAATAAGAATAAAATTATTATATCGTTCCTTATTTCTTATATGGTATTCCCTACTTTCATTCCATCGACCAGAAGACAAATTAACTGAAATCTCAACAAATCTGAAATCTAGAGAAAATCAAGCACAAATTACTATTCGCTTCCAATTCCATTAACGCCTTCGATACCCACGATTAATTCATATTTTTCATATCTGTAGAGAAAGGCAGAAACAGCTCCCATTCCTTTTATATATATCCGTCCCAAAAATGTACATATATGTGTAAATGTAAAACTTCGAACTGGTAACACTTGCTATTCTGGCGTCATTTTTACGTTATAATTTACGTGCTTGGGTTGTGTGGCCTTCCAAACCATTGACGATCATACGGAAACGAAGTATTGCAAATCAAATCTAACACTACGATTGTGGAGAATACCTAAAGGAAGTTTTCTGAGCGTATATTTAGGCATTGACATATAGGCTCCGTGAAATAAGGCCCTAAAAGAAAAAATGATTTTCATTATGTTTTTGGATAACTTATACACTTATTACGTTTAACATTTTAATATTTTAACCCATTCATATGCTTAGTAGGACCTTTAAATTAAAAATCATTTAGCTATTAAATACAGAAAAATAAAAATGATAGTCTAACCGTGGTCTACTATAGTAGTCCACGCGTGTATTTCAGTGTTAATAGACTGAGCACCACTAAAGGAGTCTGATGATCGGCTTGAAATAGCTATAAATCTAGCCTTTAGTAAGTTGGTGTTGTTTAAGACGTTAGGTAAAAATTTAAGTGAGACCTAAATGTGTGAAAACCGAACTAAGTTTTGCTCCATGTGTGGCTTTTTGAAAACCAGCACCATCGTATAAGACTAGAGAGTCCGAACCCTACAGCTGTCAAGAGGAAAGTGGAAATTATAAGCGCTCTAAAAAATATTGAAAAATTGAAATAAAAATTACTTTATTTATCAAAAACTCAGTCCAACAAATTAAATTAAAATCTGTGCCTTGATATTCAGTGAAATCCCCCAAAATCGCCATCATTTAAACATTAATCCGAAAAGAAAATCATATGCACCAAAATCAACCTGCCTGCCTGCTTAAGTACCTGCGGTGTACCTACAGCCATCGTTGCTCAGTCAGCACAATAATAACAAATAAAACACTGACAGGTATGTGAATTTTCGTTTGCTCATCATAAAGTGTGGTAAAATCGAACTGACTGTGTTTGAAGCGAAGAATTAAAATCCTATTCAAGCTCCGCTGAAACTAGCCAATTAAAATATAAAAAAGGAATATTTATTATTCATTGTATGCAAAATCTAATTAAAAAGTCATAAAACGAAAGGCGTATTCACAATAGTAATTAGTCTGTTCACCCAAAACACAACCAAATACAACCTATTTACCAGCGACATCTAGGGAGTTTTTTATCG
The DNA here is from genome assembly GCA_963921185.1 of Dasysyrphus tricinctus. Classification (NCBI taxonomy): domain Eukaryota; kingdom Metazoa; phylum Arthropoda; class Insecta; order Diptera; family Syrphidae; genus Dasysyrphus; species Dasysyrphus tricinctus. Next base: position 182,227,218 of record OY992531.1, on the reverse strand, counting down.
GCTTCTACCCAATACTCACACCTTTTTGAGTTTCAATAGAGGTGTTAGAAGTTATAAGTTGAGTGAGTTCATAAATACAGTTTTTTTTTTAAACTGAACACTATTTTTCTTCAATAGTGGCTGTGCAGTTTAAGAGAAAAACTGCAATTTAAAAATTTTATTAAAAACAAGGAAACATCAGTACCCACTTAACAAACTGGAGAAGCAAGCAAGCATAAAAAGACCAAGAGGACAAAACTCCCCAGAATATTTGCAGCCGCAAAGCAAAAAGCCACAAAACAAAACGATGTCTGATGGAGAAGAAAATCCCTTAAATGCGACAATGGTTGAAACAACAACATGGTCGGCGATGATGAATCAATTCCGCCAAATGTTAAAAGAAGAAATGAATGTAACCATTAGTAAAGTTGAAAAAAACGCTGAAGATATTGAACAGATTAAAAAACAAAATGAAGTCCTACAGGAAGAGATAAGAGTTTTAAAAGAATTATAAGGCGGAAAACGAAAAGAAAACCGAAGCTTTTGATAAACATATACGAAAAAATAACCTTATATTTCATGGATTTGGTTCACAAAAAGTCGACACCAAAACTGTGTGTGACCTATGCGAACATATGTTAGGTATAACACGGAAAATTGAAATTGTTAGGATAACGGCAATAAAAACAAAGAATCAACCTAGCCATCTAGTTGAATTTCAAAACCAAACAGTTGTAGCAGACATTTTAAGAAATACTGCGGAACTAGCCAACACAGCCTTTGGAATTAAAAGAGATCTGACAGTAAACTCCAAAATTTTCTTTTGCGTATACGAAGAGACCTTAAAAGAGTCAACCAGTCAAAGGAGGTCAAATTCAAGGGAAACCGTATTGAAGTCGAAGGAAAAATCTTCACTGTGAGGGATGGTGAATTAAAATGTGGAAATGTGGAAGGAAAATCTGTCTTGGAAGAAATCTACAAGCAAGAAATAAATTTGGACTTATTCTTCAACCCAAATTAGCAACCAAAAGTCTGTCGTGATAGTAGGATAAGTAGAATTAAGCGCGATAAAATTAATAATGTAAAAAAACAAATAAAAATTTTGTCATACAATGTACATGGCTTAGGAAATAAAACTTTGTATCCAAATTTTTTCAGTTATATTAACAATTTTGAAATTTTCTTCCTGTATGAAACATTTTTGATGGATAATTTTGATAGGTTTTCAAAATTTTTCAAGGGATTTAATTTAATATGGATCCCGGCACTTAAAACGTCAAGATTTGGAAGGGCAAGTGGAGGAGCGGTTTATGGAATCAAGTCAAACTATTTGAATATGAATTTCATAAAAGTAATGGAAAAGGACTTAGTGGAAATCAATACAGGAAACGAAATGCTGCATATAATGCCAATTTATTTGAACTGTAATAGATGGGAAGATGACTTTCAAGGCCTTGTTAGCTTCCTGGAAGAAGGTACTATTAAGAACTACATCGTTATAGGAGATTTTAACGTCAGGATAGGAGAAAACCAAACGATCTCGGATGAAATCGTAGTACAAAATAGTCAGTTGTCAAAAGACAGAATATCAAAGGACAAGGTTACAAATAGCAAAGGACGACGGCTGTTAGAACTATGCGAGGATCTTGGATTGGTTATCCTAAACGGACGTACTGAGGACGATGCTGAGGGAAATTTTTCTTACATCGAATCAAATGGCTCTTCAACAATTGATCTCTGTAGTGCCTCTTACTCCATTCTGCAAAATATCAAAAACTTTAAAGTGGAGTCCCAGATATACTCTGACCATATGCCACTCGAGCTTGTATTAGAACAGGAACACATCAATGAACAAGCTGCAGAGCTGAACCTCCTACCAAAACTAATTTGGAATGATCAGTTTGAGGTTACTTACAAACAAAAGCTCAATGAAGCCATTATTGCATATCAAGACCAAGAAGAATGTTCAGGTGAAAATATAATCGATGCCATAAAATCGGTAGCAGGAGCTCAGCGGTGTACTACAAAAATAGAAGAAAAGAAAAAATGGTATGATGAGGCGTGTGAAAGAGCAAGGCGAAATTCTTTCTCTTGGTTAAAAAAACTGAGAACGAACTCAGCGCATTGTATAAAAGAAACATATCTTCGACTAAACAAAGGGTACAAAGATCTTTGCAAAGAAAAAAGAAAGAAGTATTATGAATCGATTGGAACAAAGCTCAAGGAAGTAAAAACATCTAAGGAATGGTGGAGCTTAGCAAGAGAGTTGAAAACGATTAAGTTCGTGAAAGGAAATTGTCTAGCCAGCTCCGATTTTAAAACATACTTCCTTGATCTGCTCAACCCTCACATGCCACCGGTGCAAATCGAAATCGTGCCCCAGAGCATATCAGTTCCTATCCTTGAAAGGTCCATCTCAGCCTCGGAAGTATGGGAGTTCCTAAATAAGACAAAAGCAAACAAAGCACCAGGACAGGACAGAGTTCCGTACGAATTCCTCGCAAAAGCACCTCAATCGGCAATAAACATAATTGCGAAACTTTTCAATAAAATGTTCGATTCTGGCAAGGTGGAACCCAATTTCAAAAAAACGATTATTTTCCCTATATTCAAAAAAGGTGATCAAAACTTGGTACAGAACTACAGAGGGATTTCCTTTATGGACACCATAGCTAAGACTTTTGCAGGAGTTCTATTAACAAGACTGCAACAATGGGAAAAGGAGTACAGTATTCTAAATGAATTCGAAGCTGGATTCCGAGAAGGTTACAGCACTGCGGACAACCAACCAAAATTGACTTGTTTCGGATTAAATTAACCCTACATAACTGGAAACTGAAAGACAATTTATTGTAACAGGTCTTAATTTTTAGATAAAGCGATATTTTAAAAAATGAGAAAATAGAAAAAAAAATTATTTCAAAAATTATAAAAATTCAAAAAATAATAAGTTTTGACAAAATTGCCCAAATTTAAGAGTTTTGATCAGAGAAACTGGTCTAATTTGGTTAATGAATTTTCTTTTGCCTTTTGTGCGGCGATGAATCTTCCTTTTTCAGGAACCAGCAAAAATCTGCCATCATAGCTGCATCCCAAAGTCCCTGGTATCTTATTTCTATTGTTCTGACATCTTGATGGAACCTCTCACCCTGTTCATCACTCATCGCACCAAGATTGTCAGGAAAAAAATTTAGATGGTAGTGTAGAAAATGAATTTTGAGAGACATTCCACATCCAAGATTTTGGTACGACTGAAACAGGTTATCAACTATAAGTTCATAGTTATCTGATTTTGTACTGCCTAAAAATCCCTTTATGATAGCTACAAAACATTTCCAGACTTGCAGTTCCTTTTGATTTAATTTTTGGGTAGGCAATCCGTCTTTATCCAATTTTCTTATTTGCGGACCTATGAAAATTCCTTCATTTAGCTTTGCATCACTAAGTTGAGGGAACACTGTCCTCAAATATGTGAATCCTTCACCTTCTTTGTCCATTGCTTTAATGAAATTTTTTATTAATCCCAATTTAAAATGTAAGGGAGGTAAGATTACTTTTTGGGGATCAACTAAATGCTGATACTTAATGTTATTGCTTCCTGGTTGATACGTACATAGTTCTTGCTGGCCATAATACTTCTTAATATAATGTTCTTTCGTTGCTTGGCTGTCCCACAAGCACAAAAAACAACAATATTTTGTGAAGCCACCCTGTAATCCGAGGGGTTTAGCAATGATCTTGAGGTCACCACAAATTGCACAATTGTATTTTTTGTAATAGATTAACTTCAAAATGAAGTCCATGGTATCGTATGTTTCTTTCATAACTACAGAATGAGCTATTGGAATAGAAGGCTTTTTGATACCATTATGCAAAAGGACTGCTTTTAAGCTGTATTTCGATGAATCGATAAATAGCCGCCATTCAAATGGATCGTGGCTCATATCAAGCTCGTTCATAAGACCCTCAACATCGTGACATACACATAAAGATCCTTCCATTTTAAAATATGTTTAAAAGGCTCGTTGCGCCTTCTAAATGAAGACACTGTAACACCTCGTGCCAAAAGATTCCATTCTTGTAGCCTGGAGCCCATTAACTCGGCTTTTTCGTTAGATAAACCTAAGTCCTTAGCCAAATCATTAAGTTCACACTGGTTTATGAGGTGAGGAGTCTCTAAAAGTGCATACGTCTGATTTGACAGATTTTCTGAAGTAAGTGTCTCATTTGGGTCAAGCATCGAAAATCATGAAGTTAATGGTGCACTAGGCACTGGAAAGCTTTCTCCATGGGGGATAGGCCGGGATGCTGATGACGAATTTGGATATTTTATTTTATGTTTATCCTTCTTCGAGTATCCGGAGACACTTACAAAGCAAAAATAGCAATCATCTACATGATTGGAAGGCTCTCGCCACAACATAGGAACTGCGAACGGCATTTTATTTTGTTTACATTTTGTTTACCCTGCACCCACTTTAGAAGTCCCATGTTACAGGAAATACAGCACATATGAGCTGTCCACGCCTCTTCCAGATCTCCAATGCCAAATCCAAAATAAGAGAGGTATGTTGTTTTTATTTGTTCCGTAAATTTTCTTAGGCTGGTCACTACGTAGCTTCCGCACACGTAAAAAATTTATTGGGTGCATTTTTACAACAGTTTCTTTTAACATCGGCCATTTTTGTATGCACAAAACGTCTTTTTAACTCTACCTTATATAAATTTACAAAAAAACTTGTTGATTAGTCAAAATTTTAAATAATCTTTTGAGAGAAAGTCAGTACAGTAGGCTAGTCAAAACAATACACGTAACTGTAAATAAAATCCATACTAGACCTGTCACAACATTTTGATGACTTGTTGTGTTAAAGGTAAGAGTAGGACAATTATAATACATAATCACTTTTCTTGTTGTCTGACCCTTGTTCCCTTGTGTTATCGGACTGGTTTGAAACAACAATGGGTGTAAAACAAGGCTGCTTACTTAGCCCATTATTCTTTGCTCTCTACATAAACGACATTCACGAGTTCATTGGAGGCGGTATTTCACTGAATGGAAGGCAGATTCGACTGCTTATGTATGCAGATGACATTGTGCTGATAGCTGACAAGCCAAATGTCCTCCAGGCCATGATCAACAGGATTGCAGAGTACTGCCAACGCTGGAACCTTATTATAAACTTGGATAAATCCAAAGTAATGGTGTTCAGGAAAAGAGGGGGACGGTTAAGTCAACAAGAAAACTGGAAACTTAATGGCGAACGTATAGAAGTTGTACAGAAATACAAGTACTTAGGAGTATGGCTAACTCCTTCATTAAGCCTAACAGAACACTTCAAGGAGCGCTCAAAACAAGCCAGGCAGAGCTTAAATTTCAGAGGAATGAGTTTATCTCCAATAAAGAAGTCAAATTATCATCTAAAATCGATATTTTCAACGCGGTCGCCAGATCTATTCTTGGATATGGAGCCCAAGTCTGGAGAGATGCACAACACGATGAGGTAGAAAAGCTACAGCGGTACTTCTTCAAAAAAGTTCTGCGCTTACCAAGAACAACTCCGAATTATGTTCTTAATCTTGAATGCCAAATGAAACCGGTTTTCGAATACACAATGAGATGCCACATGAAATATGTAGCAAGAGCTCTCACCTCCTATGGAAATAATAGGCTGCCAAATTTTCTAGCCAAACTTATAATTGAAAAGAAAATATTTTGGTTTAGGAGCTGGGAAAATTGCCCCAATCACGAAGACATTCTGCAACTGGGTGAAATCGTGGCAAACAAAAATCTGTTTAAACTGGTTGTTGAAGGTGTAGCAAACAAAATTGTTGAAAAAGAGAACCAAGAGTCACTGCAAAGAGCACAACAAACGAGGACACATAGTTTATATCACTTGCTTGATTTTTCCGCTGGGAAAACCTACGTCTCGGACGACTGGGATATCTCCAAAATCCGTTGGATATTAAAGGCGAGATCAGGACTTATAATCCTCAACGCGACACGAAGGACACCGAGTCAAAATCCAAACTGCACTCTCTGCAACATGAATGAGGAAAAGACGCTTGTGCATTTTCTGGGAACCTGTCCAATTCTAAGAAGCATACGCCGCGGGATATTTGGAAGTCCCTCACTTGATCTGCCCACGATAACTGATTACTTGAACGGAGCAAACGACTGGAATCTTCTTGTCAAATATCTTAGAATAGGACTGAATTATCGACAAGAACTTATTATTAAATTTAATAGCTAGAAGTTTTTTCTATTTTGATTTACATAAAACACAGTATTAATATTTTACCTATGTAATTTTTCTTAGCCTCAGGGTAGTACTATAAAAAGCTAATTTGATCGCGACAGACGACGAAAGTCATTGTTGAAATTTTGTTTAAAGAATTAAAAAATCATTTTGTGTTGCCTTACTTAGATTGAAGTATAATTTGGTTAAAGAAAATTTATCAATCAATTGTAAAAATGAACTATTGGATTAATTTGAAATAAACATTCTTACTTATTTACTTACTTACTACTTACTTACTAACTATTAACCAATTAAACAGCAGTTGAGACCTACAAAAGTACTTGAGAGTGCTAGGACGCCATATGGCCCTAGGCTCAATGATAGGAAAATCCCTATGCACACCTCCGCGTGGTAGAGGGCGGGTAACGCTAACGTGCAGGGGGACCGAATGGATGCCGGGATAAGCAGACAACCCAGCGATGCTGGTCAGGGCACAAACTTGTCCTCGGGATGGTTAAAAGCCCCCTTAAGACGGATGAACTGCAGGCAGCGGTCAACGGCATGATAGTCTGGTGGCGGAGGAGCTTTTTTTCGTAAAAGGCCAACGGCAGCAGCAGGTAGCGTCTGTAACCCATATTGGGCGGCTACAAAAGGCGTCTGTTTTCCCATAGTGGGCGGCCTCGAGCAGTTATGTGTTTGACCATACAAAAGGCGGGTGTGTCTGTCAAATCTGAGCTTATGCATGTTATTAATCATATCTCGGAAAACACCATGGTGGAAGGATATATGCAAATACATGAACTATGACAACAAATGGAAATGAGTCCCCAAGAGGTAATCTTTTTATGGAAAATCCTTCTGCAGCTTCGGTTGCAGTAAACCGCATATCGGATTTGGGGGTGCGGCATCTTTCATGTACGAGCGTCAATCAAGACGCCATAATAATAAATGAATCGTTGACAAATAGAAGAAATCTTTCAAGAAGCGCAAATGTTACTTTTGGCTACCGCATACGTACGAAAATCGGAGCATGGAACGTTCGATCCTTGTACAGCGATGGTAGATACGAGCAGGTTGAGCGTGAAATGCTTCGCCTAAAGATCAGTATCCTGGGCATAAGCGAAACTAAGTGGAGAGGAAGAGCTGAATACAGATCAGACACTGGACAGACGAGAATGCTGTATTCCGGGGAAGATGAAAGAGAGGGTGGCCAAAGACTGCATGGTGTCGGAATTATGTTGAACGAAGAAGCGAGGCGTAGTTTGATCTCCTGGGTGCCCATTTCTGCGAGATTAATGACAGCAAGGTTTCGTTCAAAAATTCGTAACGTCACAATAATTCAGTGCTACGCCCCCACAAAAGAAGCGACAGGTGAAGATAAAACCGCGTTTTACACTCATCTTAACTCGGTTTACAGTAGTGTTCCGAGAGCTGACATCATAGTCGTTATGGGAGACCTCAATGCCCAAGTCGGTTCAGACAATTACGGACTGGAACGCGTGATGGGAAGAAATGGCGTGGGGTCACGGAATGAAAATGGTGACTTGCTTGTAGATTTTTGTAACGCGAATCGTCTTGTGATAGGTTGGACTGTATTTAAGCATAAGACGTGCAACAAAATTACCTGGGTGCATCCAGATGGTCAAACCGAAAACCAAATTGATCATATCATGATTCAGCAGCGATGGAGGAAGTCTATGTGTGATGTCCGGAGTATAAGAAATGCCGATGTGGGAAGCGACCACCATTTGGTTCTGATGAGTCTCAAATTACGAACCGCTGCCGTACAAAAACCAGCGCAGGATGCAGCAAGGAGCTCAAAATTCATTACTAATGCTTTGAATGACCCCAACATATGTCGAAACTATGTCAACACCCTTACCGACAGAGCCTCGTCATTAAATGGAATCCAGCATTCAACAATTGATGAGATGTGGGGTGAAATTAAAAGTTTTTTTATGGAGGCTGGATCCGAAACTGTACCCAAGCGAACGAGACGTAGAGACTCTTGGATATCCCAAGACACCTGGGATAAGATCGAACTTCGCAAATCGTTGAAAATCCAAATAAATGCCGAAGCAGATATTCAACGAAAGGCTGACTTGCGAAGAGAGTACCGCATTGCACATAAGATGGTCTATCGTTGTGTGAGACGTGACAAGAGGGTGAGGTTAGATGGGCTCGCAGATAATGCGGAAAGCGCTGCCAGAAGAGGAGATATCCGGGAATTGTACCAAATAGCCAAAGATGTGATCGGGAAAAAAAGCAACACGAATCATCCTGTAATGGATGTGGATGGCACACTTTTGGTATCAATTGAGGATCAGCTTCGTAGATGGAAGGACCATTTTTGTGCCCTGCTAAATGAGGATTCAGTTGAGCAGAGTGCTGAAGTGCCCCAACTAAACGAGATGCGCAGGTCCTATAGGGGTATTGACATCGAACCCCCGTCAGAATCGGAAATCCTTTCATCAATAAATATCCTCAAAAACAACAAGGCAGCTGGACTGGACGGAAGACCAGCTGAATTCCTGAAAGCCGATCCCGTAGCAGCGGCTAGTATTTTACATCCGTTGATACAAAGCATTTGGGAAAACGAATGCTATCCCAGGGATTGGAAGGATGGTGTGATTGTTAAGTTGCCAAAGAAAGGTGACTTAAAGAATTGCAACAATTGGCGTGGTATCACCGTTTTGTCCGTTTTCCCAAAACTATGCCGATGACATATGTCTACTGGCAAATAACATCAGTGGGCTGAACGGGATGTGCCAAACACTGCAAGTGAAGGGAGAGTCGAGTGGTCTAAGAATAAACAGCAAAAAGACAAAAATAATGCTCACAGGCCGCTCCACACAGCAGCGTATTATTCTACAGGACGCCAGTTGAAGTAGTGGAACAGTTCAACTACCTTGGCAGTATTGTGTCTGCAAACGGTGGTACGGATCTGGACGTTAAAAGTAGAATGAATAAAGCTCGTGCTGCCTTCGGTACCCTGTCCCCAATTTGGAAATCCAGTCAAATCTCCTTACGCACTAAGTTGAGATTCTTCGAATCCAATGTCAAATCCGTGCTGTTAAATGCTTGTGAAACCTGGAAAGTCACGTCTACTATTTCGAAGAAAATGCAGGCTTTTGTGAATCGCTGTCTTCGCCACATCCTAAAGATTCGCTGGCCACAAATAATATCAAATGAGGAATTGTGGCGCAGGACAAGTCAAGAGCGGCTGGACGTCGACATAAGAAAGCGTAAATGGCGTTGGATTGGTCACACACTGAGGAAACCAAACGATGAAATTGCAAAGCAGTCCTTTGAATGGAATCCTCAGGGTGCACGGCGGGTTGGAAGACCAAGAACAACATGGAAATCAACTGTCTTAGCGGAAGCAGAATCCCAGAGAAAGACGTGGCCACAGCTAAAGTACCTTGCAGCAGACCGTGAAGGTTGGAGACGTTTTGTTGACGCCCTATGCCCCAGCCGGGGTTACAGGACACGATGATGATGAGACCTACAACCAATTTTGTTAAACTTCAACACACCTCTAGTTTCTGGTGTTGAATGATCAATTACACTGTGTAACAAAAATTTGTTGTTTCTAATTTCTTATGATAAATCAAGCACTCAACGTGGTTCAATATAATGTAAGAAGAATATAATATATGTTTCACAATTAACAGACTTGAGTTTTCGTACTATGATCTAGGAAGGTGAGGAAAATCCGTTACACCCGCGATCGCACTTTGAAACTAATTTAATTTATTTCATTTAAGGTTTATGAATGATAGTCGAGTCAAAACAGACATTTGAAAGTTCGATATTTACGACATTTGGCCATTTTGAAATCGCAATATCCTGGAACTCACCACTCGTATGGGAAAAACAAAAAATTTTTGATCAGAACATTTTGACGTCTATAAAGTAGCCATACATTTATTTTGAACAACTTCCTCATTTACGAGAAAAACCGATAAACCCGATATTTTTGGCTTTAAACCAAATTGTTAAAATGATTATATCTTTTTAACGGTACATTTTAGGAAAAAAAAAATGGGATCATGACGTTATTTCAAATGACGAATATCGCGAATGCAAAATATCTCGAGATGAAAAAATAAAAATATCGAATGCAAAAATCTCGAACGCTCAAAAATCTAGAATGTACACAAATCATGAAAGACAATCTCGAAAAAATCCCAAAAAATAAGAATTAATTCGAGATTATTTTTAGCTTATTTTAAAAGTTTAGTCTTAGCTCGCTCAAGGTATTTTTGCTCCACCTCAGTCAGTCAAAACCCTTCACCGAGTCACAGCCTGAACAAAAAGAGCCTTACAAGATATAGCAAACAAAATCAAAGAACTAATTAAAAACAAAACTTAAGTTGGTATAAATATACATTTATATTTTATTCTAAAATTTCAAGTAGTTTGCACAAGGCTCAAAATTGTAACTCTGTGAGATGTTAAAAGTCTAAAATTAATATATGTATGTATGTATATTTTAGATCTTTAGCATTCGGGATTTTTTTTCTAGATTTATTTAATTCGAGATTATGCTTTCTCTCTCGAGATTTTATTACTTCTAGATTTTATTTTTCGAGATTTGTACTTTTTTGCATTCGACATTATGGTTTCCTAGATATCGTGGTAGACCCCAAAAAAAAATAATATTTTTGTGTAAAAAGTCAAAATATCTTCTAACATTACTTAACACTTTCCGCAAACATTCACCGTTAACTTATTTATAGGCCAAAAACCAACTTTTTCGACACTTGACCTTGGATAACTTTTTATTTGATTTGTTATGCCAAAACGAAGGTCTATACCAATTTTCAGCTGAGAGTTTTTTTTATTTTATTTGGAAGAAATTAGGGGGCCTTTATAAGAGCCATCCTTATGTAATTAAAACCAAAGGTATGATTTATGAATGACTCAGCTATTAGTCTAAGAGCGAACGACATAAAAATCAAGTAATTTGCGTAAATTTGTAAAGTAAATTTTGACGTAAATTTTTTACGTCGATTTATTTCAATGCCTATTGGTCGGAGGGAAAAATTGTGCATACAAGAAATATTTAGCTTGCAATTTTGAACAATTGTTGTCATAGGTCCATCTCTTCTATGAGAAAGGAATCTACTTATTTTTGAAAATAACCGACCTTAAGGAAATTCGGGAAAAGACTAACTTTCTCGGATATAAGCATTAACTCTACTTAGTGGAGATCTGACGAAGAATTAAAGAATTGGGTTCAAAACTCGCCACACATAAGACGAAGTGCACGCTGTACGAAATGTTCGTCTTGATCGTTGGAAGACAATTAGATGGGAGAACTAATACTGCACTCTTTCGAAACAAGAATTCTTCGACAGATGGAAGAAAAGATCATCGTGGATGCCGGAGCGCTTGGCCTCAATGACTGGAAGCAGCGTGCGCGACGGGAACGAAGCGGATTGAAAGCCTCCGTGTTTCAGGCAGTTACCCATCATGGATCACGAGCCTACTTATCAATTAATTAATTCTATAATTTTACTTCTATTATTGCCATCACAAAATCCAAACAAAAATATAGCGTCCCCTGCGTATTCCATACTTTTGTAATTCAGAATTTAGTCTTTTCAGATCTTTTCCGTACATAACTTGGTCTTCCATTCCTTCATCGTTCATAGCTTTGGTTTTCAGAACTTAGTCAGGTTCTCTCGGTAACTGCCCTAAGGCCCCAGCAATTCCGTTAAAATAACGTTTGCGCTATGTCATTGTGAGCGAGGTCGGTATGATAACGATATTTCGGGATTCGAATTTAATGAAATAAATTAAGTTTTATCATCTCAAATGGAAGACGGTAGAACGAAAGTATATAATTATATAGTTGTAGTTATCTTTACATGTTTTTTCCAAAGGTTATGGCTTTGTCTCACAAATTTAAATCTTGCTGATGTGTATAAGTTTGAAAATCTTATAATAGTCCTTTCTCTAGCGCTTGCACTCTGAATCCATAAAAAAATTTAGATATCAATTTTTCGAAAATATTTATTGTGATCGGAAAGATTATATTTTTACAAGTCTTATTGTGAAAAATCAGCCAGAGAAAAATAATAATTAAATATTTTGTATTCAGAAATATAAAATTCGTATCAGAGATGCCAAACAACCACTTCTCATATCAAAGTCAAAAGATCGTCAAATTCGAGGTGGAAACGATGAGTTTGTGATACTCATTCCTGAGCTTTGCAGAGCAACCGGACTTACAGACACTATGCGTTCCAATTTCCAGTAAGTTTATAGAAAACATAATTGAAACACCCAAAATGCAATAATTTCTTTCTCTACTTCAGGCTTATGAGAGCCATGGCAGATCATACTCGAATGAATCCAGATCGTCGTATTGAAAGATTACGTGTGTTCAATCGACGTCTTCTTGAAACAGAATCTAGTGTTAAAGTTTTAACTGATTGGAACATGAAATTAGATAGAAACATGGTGGAAATCAAAGGCAGAGTTTTGGAACCACAGAATATTGTATTCTTCGATAAGAGAAAGTAAAAATATCACAAAGAATAATATATATTTTGAAAATTTAAACTTTTTTTTCAAGAATTACCGCCGGAGAACAAGCTGATTGGACAAGATCATTTCGAGATAATGCTATGTTTACAACACCTTCTCGTGGACTCGATCGTTGGGCAGTTATTGCCCCAAATCGCAGCTCACGTGATGTTCGAAATTTCGTTGACAGCTTAATACGTGCAGCATCAGGGATGCAATTCCAAATTCGAAGGCCAAGAGAGTAAGCAATATTTTTCGTAAAAACAAGCAAATTATAGATTTAAGTTTAATTATAACATGTACACAGTACATATACATTAGGGTGGTCCTTAAATTGGACATTGTCTTGGATAGCCCTCATTCGATTCAAAACATTGAAAAACAATTTCCCTAATTTTTTTAGATTTTTATTTCACCCCCCTGGTCTCCCTTTTTTCACTTCAAGGTAGAAAACATGGAGTTAGGGTGATTCTTATAGCATGCGAAACAAAAATCAGAACTTATAGATTAGATTCAGACGAACAAAAAATCGTACTGGAGGGGGGTCTATTTCCCCCCGTTCAGGCGGGAGGGGTAATTTTCTAAAAATTTGACCCAAAATAGAAAAAAAATTATTAAAAAACAACGGGACCACTTACAACAGCATGCTATAGCTTTTTTTAAAGCCATGAATCCAGTCTCCAAAATGTTTCTTAAATCAAGTTTTTATTGTAAACAGTTTCTGAAAAAAATAATTTTCAAACTCAAAAATAAAAACAAAAATAATAATTTTTTTTCGTTTGAAAATTATTTTTTTCAGAAGCTATTTACAATAAAAACTTGTTTTAAAAAACATATTAGAGACTGGATTCATGGCTTTAAGAAAAGCTATAGCATGCTGTTGTAAGTGGTCCCGTTGCTTTTTAATAATTTTTTTTCTATTTTGGGTCAAATTTTTAGAAAATTACCCCTCCCGCCTGAACGGGGGGAAATAGACCCCATCTCCGATACGATTTTTTGTTTGTCTGAATGTAATCTATAAGTTCTGATTTTTTTTCGGGTCTTATAAGAATCACCCTAACTCCATTATTTGTACGTTGAGGTGAGAAAAGGGAGACCAGGAGGGTGAAATAAAAATCTGAAAAAATTAGGAAAATTTTGTTTCTCTATTTAGAGTCATTTGATGCCTATCCAAGTTGGAATTTCAAAAAAACCCTATATAAGGAGCACCCTAATATACATATGTAATATTTTTTTTAATAAATCATTAATAATAAAATTATTTCAAGGAATATGATTTTTGATGACCGAAACCATTCCTACGTTAAGGCCATTGAAGATTGTGCTAATGACGATCCCCAATTAATTCTGTGTTTGGTGCCAAACAATAACGCCGATAGGTAGGATATGTTCATTATACAAACAAAAGTAAAAGAATTCGAAAAAGTATAACAAGTTTTTTTTATTCAACAGGTACGGTTCCATAAAAAAGAAAAGTTGCGTAGAACGTGCAATCCCAACTCAAGTTATAACACACAAAACTGCCACAAACCAACGTGGATTAATGTCGGTTGCTACAAAAGTTGCAATTCAAATCAATTGCAAACTGGGATACGCTCCTTGGATGATTGAACTTCCTCTCAGTGGGCTTATGACCATTGGATATGATATTGCCCGCGCAACCAGAGACAAAAGCAAGGCTTATGGAGCTCTTGTAGCATCTATGGATATGAAAACAAATGCTACATTCTACAGCACTGTATCTCCTTGCCATAGTGCTGATTCCTTATCGAATGAACTTACTATCAGTGTTATGAAAGCACTAAAGCAATACCAACGAGAGCACGAGAAACTGCCAGCTCGTATTCTTATGTATCGTGATGGGGTTGGTGAGGGTTCCCTCAACCAACTTGTTGAACACGAGGTTAAAGAGCTTGTATCGAAGTTAGAGAAAATTTACAAAGACCAATCAGACAAACCACTTATGTTTGCCTATATTGTGGTTTCCAAGCAAATAAATACCCGCTTCTTTTCTAGAGGTCGTAACCCCCCACCAGGAACAGTTGTTGATGATGTCATTACGCTCCCTGAGAGATATGACTTCTATTTGGTATCTCAATCAGTTCGACAGGGAACCGTTGCACCCACTTGCTACAATGTAGTATACAGTAACATTAAATTAACCCCAGACCAACTGCAAGTCTTAACGTACAAAATGACACATTTGTACTACAATTGGTCTGGCACAACTCGAGTACCCGCTGTTTGTCAGTACGCTAAGAAACTTGCAACACTTGTGTCACAGAATATATTCCAGGTTCCGTCTAATGCTTTGGAGAAAAAACTGTATTACTTGTAATACTTTCCTCTATTTAGTTATTAAAAGTTTTTAAAAAATTATCTGATTATAAACTTAAATTCACTTCCATTTTTAAAATTCAGATCAACACGGAAAAAAGGACAAAATTGAATTAAACAAATATAGGGTTACCTTGTGAATTGTGTAAGATCTGAATGTGTTTTGTTTTACTCGAAATAAAACATATAATCAATAATTTCTTTATGGTTTTCTTTAAGACCCTAGAATAATTATTCAAAAATCTCTTATTTTCCAAATTGTGTGCTTCTTTTTGTACAAAATTATTCAAAATTCATAAAACCATCCTGAGACAAAAAAGATAAAATATTGTACAACTAATAAATATTTAGGCTTAAATGTACTGATGTATGTTTTCTACTAAGGTTTAAACATGTACAACAAACCTAGTTGTGTGGGCATTTATAAACTGTGTGTGTCAAGCTCCAAATTTACATAAATGTATTGAGCTAATGTGTTCACAATGGTCTAAAATATTAAATTAATATTGAATAATATCATACATGAAGTAATTTTGTATTTTTTTATTTTAAATTAAAAATAAATTCATTATTTACAAAGAGTAAAGTTTTTTGTTTCTTAATTTTTATCATGTGCTAATGCTGTTGCAATAAAAAAATTTGGCAGCGGATGATTTCTACGGCCCACAATTTGTTGAATTTTGGCGACGGCAACCTTTCTTAAAAAAAATCAATAAATTTATTTTAGTAAAGGCTTCCTTTGGGTGGAAAACCATTTTCCAAAAATGGTTATTAATGGTACCTCCCATGTTTTTAATTTTTGATTTTCTTCAAAACGGTACGAGCGATTTCAATTATTTTTTTTTATACAGAGGCTTCTAAAAAATGTAAATAGTTTTGTGTACCAAAAACTTTTGAAAAAATATTTTTTGGATTTTTAAAAAATGTTTCAAATTTTTTTTTGGAAAATCAAATATTTCTAAAACGACATGATCGATTTTTTTGAAACGCGATACTTAAGAGTTGTTTTGTACTCTCTAAAATATTTTTAGAAAAAAATGTACATTTATGAAAAAATAACGGTACTTTCCATACAAAAGTTAAAAACAGCAATGGAAAATATTTTTTTTGCTTAAAAACGACTCTATATACTTAAATTAGTACGATCTACTACCAAAAATTATAAAATTTTACACTTAACAACTATTAATAGTACCTGTTATAGAACGTATTTTTTTATTTTGAATTTTCTCGTTATCGGCTAAACGGATTAAGATAATTTTTTTAAATACAAATTTCAGATAAAATAAATAATATTGCATATCAAAATTTTCAAAAAATTTTTTTTTGGATTTTTTAAAAAAGTTTCATTTTTTTTTTTGAAAATTCGGTATCTCAAAAATTAGTTGACCATTTTTTTTCAAATGTTGCTTATATATGTATACACATAAATATATACTTTAGATTTGCATACCAAAATTTGTTCCTAAAAATGTTTTAAGAATTTTATATATAAAAAATTAATTTTTTAAAAAACCGCTCCATCATCATCATCATCATCATCAAGTCCTGTAACCCCGGTTGGGGCATACGGCGCCTATAAATCGTTTCCATCCTTCACGGTTTGCAGATAGATATTTTAATTGTGGCTACGTCTTTCTCTGGGAGTCTGCTTCTGCTAGAACTGTTGATTTCCATGTTGTTCTTGGTCTTCCAACCCGCCGTGCACCCTGAGGATTCCATTCAAAGGACTGCTTTGCAATTTCATCGTTTGGTTTCCTCAGTGTGTGACCAATCCATTGCCATTTACGCTTTCTTATGTCAACGTCCAGCCGCTCTTGACTTGTCCTGCCCCACAATTCCTCGTTTGATATAATTTGTGGCCAGCGAATTTTTAGAATATGGCGTAGACAACGGTTCACAAAAGCCTGCAATTTCTTTGAGATGGTAGCCGTGACTTTGCAGGTTTCCAGGATTTTACATTGGATTCGAAGAATCTCAACTTTGTGCGCAAGGAGATTTGACAGGATTTCCAAATTTGGGAGAGAGAACCGAAGGCTGCGCGAGCTTTATTTATTCTACTTTGAACGTCCAGATCAGTACCACCATTTGCTGAAACAATACTTCCAAGGTAGTTAAATTGTTCAACCTCTTCAACTGGCGTCTCCTGTATTAAAATACGCTGATGTGTGGAGCGGCCTGTGAGAATTATTTTTGTCTTTTTGCTATTTATTTTAAGACCACTCGACTCTCCTTTCACTTTCAGAGCTTCACACATCCCGTTCAGCCCGCTGATGTTATTTGCCAAGAGACATATATCATCGGCATAGTCTAAGTGACTAAGCCTTTCAAACGGTCTCCATTGAATGCCCTGCCTCTCTGCTGTTCCAACGCTGGCCGTCAAAACATCGTCAATCGCCAGTAGAAAGAGAATTGGAGATAGAACATCTCCCTATCTCACACCCTGCCGCACTTCGAAAGAGTCGGATAGCTGCCCATTGTGTAAAACAAAGCATCTTGCGTTGTTATAGGACTCCCTTATAATGCCAACAATTTTTGGGGGGAATTCCTCTACCAAGAAGTGATCTCCATATACATTCACGGTCTACACGGTCAAAGGCCTTCTCAAAATCCACGAACATGAGGTAAAGCGGTGACTGAAACTCCGCAGACTGCTCAAGAACGATACGCAGAGTGTTGATATGGTCGACACAAGACCGCCCACTGCGGAAACCAGCTTGATGCCTCTTGAGTGTGGACTCGATTCTAACCTTTATCCACTCCAGAATGATGGTTGCCATTAGTTTTGGAAAAACGGACAAAACTGTAATACCTCGCCAATTGTTGCAATTCTTAAGGTCACCTTTCTTTGGCAACTTAACAATTATTAACGGGTGTAGAATACTAGTCGTTCTGACAGGGTCAGCTTTCAGGAACTCGGCTGGTATACCGTCAAGTCCAGCTGCTTTGTTGTTTTTGAGAAGATTTATCGAAGATTGAATTTCCAGTACTGTAGGGATGTCAATACCCCTATATGATCTACTAATCTCGTTAAGCTGGGACACTTCAGCACTCTGCTCGATAGAATCCTCATTAAGCAAGGCACAAAAGTGATCCTTCCACCTGCGCAGCTGATCCTCGATTGATACCAAAAGTGTACCATCCACATCAATTACAGGATGATTGGTGTTGCTTTTCTTCCCGACAACTTCCTTGGATATTTGGTACAATATCTCATATCTCCTCTTCTTACAGCGTTTTCCGCATTTTCTGCATACCGTCTAACCTCACCCTCTTGTCACGTCTCACACAGCGATAGACCATCTTATGTGCTAAGCGATACTCTTCGCAATTCAGCCTTTCGTTGAGCATCCGCTTTGGCATTTATTTGCATCTTCGATTGCGAAGCTCGATTTTATCCCAGGTGTCTTGGGATATCCAAGGGTCTCTAACTCTCGACTGCTTGGGTACAGTTTCGGATCCAGCATCCATAAAAACGCTTTTTATATCACCCCACATCTCATCAATTGTTAAATGTTGTATTCCGTTTAATGACGAAGCTCTGTCGTTAAGGTTGGTGACATAGTTACGACATATGTTGGGATCACTTAAAGCATTTGTATTGAACTTCGAATTCCTTGCTGCACCCTGTGATTGACGTTGTACAGCTGCAGTTCGTAGCTTGAGACTCATGAGAACCAAATGGTGGTCGCTTCCCATGTTGGTATTTCTAATGCTTTGAACATCGCACATTGACTTCCTCCATCGCTGCTGAATCATGATGTGGTCAATTTGGTTTACAGTTTGACCATCCGGATGTACCCAGGTGATTTTGTTGCAAGTCTTATGTTTAAGCACAGTCCCACCCAGTACAAGACGATTAGCATTGCAAAAATCGACCAGCAAATCGCCATTTTCATTCCGTGACCCCAAGCCATTTTTCCCCATGACGCGTTCCAGACCTTAGTTGTCTGATCCGACTTGGGCATTGAGATCTCCCATGACAATTATGATGTCGGCTCTTGGAACACCACTGTAAACTGAGTTAAGATGAGTGTAGAAAGCGGTTTTGTCTTCCTCGGTCGCTTCATTTGTGGGGGCGTAGCACTGAATTATTGTGACGTTGCGAATTTTTGAACGGAACCTTGCTGTCATTATTCTTGCAGAAATGGGCGCCCAGGATATAAGACGACGCCTCGCTTCTTCGAGAAGCTTCTTCCGACACCATGCAGCCTTTGGCCACCCTCTCTTTCATCCTCCCCGGAATACAGCATTCTCGTTTGCCCAGAGTCAGCTCTGTATTCGGCTCTTCCTCTCCACCTAGTTTCGTTGATGCCCAGGATACTGATCTTAAGGTGAAGCATTTCAACGCTCAACCTGCTCGTATCTACCTTCGCCGTACAAGGATCGAACGTTCCATGCTCCGATTTTCGTACGTATGCGGTAGCCAAAAGTATCATTTGCTCTTCTTAAAAGACTTCTTCTATTTGTTAACCATTCATTTATTGTTATAGCGTCTTGATTGACGCTGGTACACGAAAGATGCCGCACCCCCAAATCCGATGTGCGGTTTACAGCAGCCGATGCTGCAGAAGGATTCTCCATAAAATGGTTACCTCTTGGGGACTCATTTCCATTTGTTGTCATATTTCATGTATTAGCATATATCCTTCCACCATGGTGTTTTCCGAGATACGATTAATAATATACATAAACTCAGATTTGACAGGTACACCCGCCTTTTGTATGGTCAAAAACATAACTGCTCGAGGCCGCCCACTATGGGAAAACAGACGCCTTTTGAAGCCGTCCAATATGGGTTACAGGCGCTACCTGTTGCTGCCGTTGGCCTTTTAACAAAAAAAAAGCTTCTCCGCCACCAGACTATCATGCCGTTTACCGCCACCTGCAGTTCATCCGACTTAAGGGGGCTTTTAACCATCCCACGGACAAGTTTGTGCCCTGACCAGGGGTGACATTCTGTATAGCAAAAACGAACAAACGTTTTCGTTTGTGCGAACAATTTGCTTCATGTAACTTTAAAAACGAAAGAATTCGATCGTGCGTGCGAAAGAACTTAAACGACAGCTATTTACTTCACGTTTCTAAGATTAAAAATAATTTAGTTAGGTATATTTTGGAAAGCTTTAGCGAATTTACAATCATGATGGCTTCTGATGCATTTAGCTAACAATAATAAGATATAAAAGTATGTATCACTTTAGCAAAACAAAAAAAATTGTTTACGAACAAAAAACCTTCACTCACGGTCTCAAATATTCATCAAGATTAATATCAAACATCATTAAATACCCATCCTCAAATAATATGAAATATATAAATAAAGATTTTACACCAAGAAGAAATGATTTGTCAATAGTTTTATAACAATTAAGCCATGATAAGTGTTATTTGGCTAAATTATGACTTCCCTACAAATTGCAACAGAATTGTTTTTTTTTTTATTTATTCTTTTCGTTTCTTTTCTCAGGACTAGAGATGGGTAACTTGTTTTTCACCACATTTTACCATTTATGAAAATCCACCATATAAAAAAAAGAACTACTTTGTTTTGAATCAAGACGACTATGGCTAAAAATGATACTTATATTCTCCTTAATTAATTGTAGAGGCTTTCGTTCAAGTTATATATAATTTTGTATCCTAAATTATATGTTTATTTATACTTTTCCACCACTTTTCTGTGTTCGACTATTCACCATCTGCATCTATGTCATCTCTAACCAAATTCAAAGCACCTAAAAGTAGGCAATGAAAAACAGAGGCTCTCAAACTTGAGCGAACCAAATAAATTAAACGAAATGCGATATGAAATGCCAACTTTCGCTTTCGCACGATTTCTTTCGTTTTTGAAAAACGAACCTTCGCTTTCGTTTCGTTTTTTACAGAATCTGGCCCCAGCATCGCTGGCTTGTCTGCTTATCCCGGCATCCATTCGGTCCCCCTGCACGTTAGCGTTAACCGCTCCACCGATTTAAAATTTTTTTTTCCATACAATCATTCAATCAAAAATTAAGATGGCATTCTTTGTGTAAATTCATAAACGTCAAATGTTTCGCATCACTGCTTTTTTGCGATGCTGATGCGCAACGCAGCTGATGCTGATACAAATGCATCAGCAACAACGCATCAAGAATTTTCTTGATTCTAATTTGTTTGAAGTTTGCGCATCACTTGATGCAAGTTTGCAATAATGAACTTGTTACGCAAAAAGTGATGCGAGTTTTATGCATTTATGAATGTTTGGCGGAAATGATTGTGCATCATTGCTCCAACGATGCGTTTGTGAATTTACACTTTTTTTCACCTCAAACTGTCAAAAGAGCTGTTTTAGCCAATTTAAATGTTGTATTTCATGCTTCTCTAAATTTTTCTCATAAATTCCATGTTTTTATATAAAATTTTCTTTAATCCGCAGTGTCTTTAACATAAGAGCAAGTACGTGCGACCCAGTCTTAAACTTATCTGAAATTTGTATATAAAAAAAAATGATCTAAATCCGTTTAGCCGATAACGAGAAAATTTAAAATAAAAAATACGTTCTATGAAAGGTACTATTTATAGTTGCTAAGTGTAAAATTTTATAATTTTTGGAAGTAGATCGTACTAATTTTAGTAGTTTAATCAAAATCGTAGGAGTCGATTTTGTGAAAAAAAAATATTTTCCTTTGCGGTTTTTTAACTTTTGTATGAAAGGTACCGTTATTTTTTCATAAATGTAAAATTTTTCTAAAAATATTTTAGAGAGTATTAAAAAACTCTTAAGTATCGAGTTTCAAAAAAATCGATAATGTCGTTTTAGAAATATTTGATTTCCAAAAAATATTTTTTAATAATTTTGGTACACAAAACTATTTATATTTTTTGGGAGCTTCTGTATAAAAAAAATTGAAATCGCTCGTACCGTTTTGAAGAAAATAAAAAAATGGTTCTTTGGGAGATACCATTAATAACCATTTTTGAAAAATGGTTTTCCACCCAAAGGAAGCCTTTACTAAAATAAATTTATTGAATCTTTTTTTAAGAAAAGTTGTCGAGCCGTTTTTGAGAAAAAAGCGATTATGTAAAATTGATAAAAAAAATTGTATGGCAGGTACCGTTATTTTTGGTTCTAAAAAAAATGAAAAAAAAGTCGGCAGAATCACCAAAAACCACTATGTACCAATTTAAAAAAAATCGATCTAGCCGTTTAGGCTGTAGACGAACAGACAGACAGACAGAACTGTGCCACCCACTTTTTCTGGGTTCTCTATCATCGTAATATCATGTTTGATTGTTATCTCAATTTTTTTTTGCACGAATCCAAAACTTGCCTTTTATAGTTCCTATATCGCAAGTAAAAATCATATGCAGTTTTTGAAGGCTGAATAAGTACATCAAAAATATGTAATCGTTAGATCGAAAAACCATCAGGGATAATTTATATTAAGAGATTAAAAGTTCGAATTTACATTAATGCACAAGCTGTTGAATACAGTATTTTATGAATAGTTTGATAATTGCTAAGAAAGTTTGGTATTTATTGACAAATATAAATTAAAAATGAAATTGACACAACAACTATTATAATTTATAGCAAAAATATACGATTTCAAGCAATGTTTATCTAGATACTTGTATTATTAGCTCAGTAGGTTATTTATTTATTATTATTACTGTTATTTATTGAATTTTTCGTTTTTATTTATTTTCATTGTGATCTAAAAGCTTTGATAGTTTTTTGAATTTTTTTTTAACTTGACCTCTGGTTTTTGCATCTTGACCACCAATTTTTTTTGACAAACTACTTTTTTTTGGTTTAAATGGCTAAAAATTACCATTGTCTGAAACAAAAAATCGGTGATATCTCACACACAACTTTTAAACCATTTTATTAACTATCTTTTATGCAAAAAAAAAACAACATGAAAGGGATTTTCATAATCTAGTTGCTCATAGCTCCTATTATACTAGAATAATTTCCTGGTTCCCTTTTTGGTGACATCAGTTGCTTATTATATGGTACTCATTGGTTAACATTTCGTTCTTGTCGATTATGGGTTTTTTGTCCTTACATTTTTGGCCATCTCCTTTGAAAGCAAAACAAATTTTTGATCAACTTCTCAAAAACTGAAACTAATCTCAAGTAATGGTTCTAAAAATGTTGTTATTTTTATTATTTTCCGGTTGTATTGTTTGAATCTGACGTCATAGACCGAAGCCGACCGTTAGATTATCTAGCTCATCGTGGCCACGTAAAAAATGGGATGCCAACCGATAGCTTTAGTCCAAACATTTGCAAAACTACTGGTTGGAAAAACTTTTTCTGGTCGCAATGGTTACATAATGCACTTACATTTTCCGCTTAATGTACCTATAGTAAAAGCAACTTCTATAAATGGGGTATCAAATAAAAGCTAAGTCCACTACACGATACCCGGACAGACTTTTTGGATCTTGCGACGAGTCCGACGATTTTTATAAAAAATGGTCTTTTTTTAACACTGCGCTTTACATTAGGGAAAATTGAGTAAAATTATATCAAATAGCTAGGAAAGTGGCCTTAGCCACTTTTTTTCATTGCACAAAATCCCTAATTAAAGATAAGTGGTCGGACTTGTGGCAACAGCCAAAACAAGTTTGTCCGACCATTTGTATCTTGCTTAGCTTTCATTTGATACCCCATTCATAGAAATTGCTTATATTAGGTACTCTTAGCCGAAAATGCAACTTGAAAAGTGCATTATCTAACCATTGCGACCAGAAAAATCTTATCCAATTTTCAAAACTTTGGTAGAAGTCTGTATTTGAATCATTTTCACATGAAAGTAAAAACTCAAACCCATTAACTCACTGACTTTGGCGAATTAACTGAAGTTCAACGATGGTTCAGGCATTAAATTGGCTACTATAACATACTTGAACCTTGAACCATGGCTGAACACCACTAATTTCGCCGAAATCAGCCAGTAAAAATATTTGAACCACGGATCAAAATTTGAACCACGTTTGTACAACAGGTCCTAAGTGTTTCAAATTTCATTGATTTTTATCAAGAAATGGGAAATGATTTTTGTTAGAATTTTTGTAACACACATCAGACGAACTTTTCAGTTTTTTGTTTTTATTTTAAGATATTTTTAAACCCTTCGCTAATCTAGGAAAGACATTTGCACAATGAATGAAGGATTTATTGGGCCTTACTAATAATCAAACACTAATGTCGACTATTAGCTAACTTAGAGGTTAAAATAAAATGTGGAGCTTAAACAGAATGCTACCAATAAACAATTTTACCCTTTTGCTAACAAAACCTTCAGACTTTCTTTGAATCTACTACAATTTGCATCAAATTCCATCAAACAAACCCGCACACTACAATAACACAAGTGAAAACATAAAAGAAGAACTACACAAACACAGATGCATTGACACAGGGTCGGCGTGCAGTTACACGGCTGAATTCTGGGGCGCAAGATTAAAAAAAAAAGAAAAAAATCATTGAGGTGCTTGTCATTTTTGCCGAGCTATAGGAAAGTGTATAGAGATTTTAAAAAAGTAAAAAAAGCTAATCAAACTAAATAAAAAAGTGAAACAAAAAGAAATACAGTGAATAACTGCAATACTTATTTAAAAAATATATGTGTATAAGACAACATGCGGAATTAAATAATGTAAGAACACCTATAATACGAAGTGAAAAAAATTTTTCATTTCACAGTAAGTTTTGTCTGATTCTACATAAAGTTATGTAAAGGGGAGTTCTTTAGGTAAATATATTATCTTAGAATACTTTTAAAATTCTTCTTCTTCCCGAAAATACAAAACTGAGATGATTGTTAGGGCCAACAAAAAGACCTTTAAGAATATATCATTCAAAACGTTGAAAATAACTCTGCTATTCAGACCCTTAATGGATTTGAGCGCCTTGCTATCACCAACAAAAATGAGGCCGTCCCTGCTGCACGAGAATTTATCATTTGACAGATGAATCTCAAACTAAATCACTTGATTGAAGTATATTTTTATTTATAACAAATAAGATTTATTAAAGCAAAATATCATGAAATATCAATTGAAAAGTATTCTACGATAGTTTATTAACCTAAAAAACATCACTTCACGTTACTTTATGTGGAAATATCAGACAAAACTCACTTTTGAAATGAAATATTTATACACTCTTTATTATAGGCGTTTTTTTAGGATTTAATGCAGCACCGCGTATTTTTTATAATTTATAATAAAAACGTATTGAAAGTTTTCATTACACTAATTATATTACACTTCTTTATTTAGTTTAATTAAGTTTTTATCACTTGCTAAACGATTCGAAATCTGAAAAAAACATTCCTTTAGCTCGGCAAAATGACAGATGAATTTAATTTTTTTTATTGTTCAAGGAGTGAAGATAAGTATTGCCGTATTCTTTTTTAACAGCAACTTTTTCAGTACTATAGTATGTAATTCGTTCAAAGGGTTTGGACGATTTTAATTTTATTTTAAGTACATAGTTTTCTGACATATGTATGTACATACCAACATGAAATTGCTACGGAAACAAATTATTTTCTGTTGGGATTTTTACAGTGATATTTCTGTTCCCGTCAACTTAGAAGATAATTTTTTTAGGGATCAGAGTACTGTTGTTTCTATTGTTTTTTTCAGAAAATGTATCCTTTTTAATTCCAATAACCGACCGACTTTCTGAATTCATACAATCTTTATCAAATGACGCTATTTTATGCGAAACGATTTTTCATACATTAATTTGTCTGACAAGTAATCCTAAGAATGACTACGTATGTTAACGTGTATAGGTGTGCTCTCTGACAAAAATACTCCCAAAACATAAGTGTAATGAGCAAAGTCACTGGAAGACTTTTGGAAAACAGAAGGAGTTAAAAAGGACTACAAGGAGTGACCAAAGAAAAACGACATGATTGACAATCATTTTGAAGTTTGTCTCATTATGTTTTTGACAAGACGTTTGTGGAAATATAAATATGCTTTAAAAATATTCAAATGGATTTGATTAACTTATATAATGTTAAATAAATAAAAAACTATGAAACAAATTCTGAAAACTCAAAACAAATCCTTTTCCGTTCAACACAAAAAATTACTTTTTAGATATACGTAATTTGGTATGCAAATATATAAAACGGAATCAAAAAATTATGCTCATATTCAACGTAAATGCAGACGTACTAAATATTTATGAAAAAAAATAAATAATCTGTTCCTGTTGCAATACATAAATATATACTCGTAAACAATAAATAAAGTAATTCTAGATAAAGTTCTTATTTTTCACTGTAAAACAATGATCTGAATATTGAAACCAACTCATGAAAATACCTATTGAAATCTACCTGATAACTTGGGAATAGATTTAAGTACTAAATACAAATTAAAATACCATAAAACAGCACTAGGGCAACACATTTTATTTAGTGTTCGACTTTAAACATGGATTTCCATGTATTAAATTTTGACTTATTGCTAACGACTAAACTGGAGATTAAATTTGTTATTGGTATGCGGATTTTCTAAAATCGGGAGATTTTCTTTTAAGCTTAACACTAAATTTGATTATTAGTAAGGCCCATTATGTTTATATTGTAAAAACAAAATTGGGATTTTAAGTTGATAAATGCAACTTTTATGACGCTATTTTTTTGTCTCACTTGATTACGAACAGTAGCTAAATCTACCTGTTGCCATGTTTTAAATCAAATAAAAGGGTATCTAAAAACAGAAATGTTTTTATCCGAGGTACTGCCTCTTGCGAGGAACTGAAAAATCCTCCAAAAGTATATTTGTTATGAAAAAGTACTTCTCATTTAGCCGTTCGGACTCGGCAAAAAACTGTAGGCCCCCTCCATTCCTGCCAACAACACGCACACAGGAATGGTTGAGAGTTGTAAGTCACTAGGCCCTGGTTCTATACGGGCTGTTGCACCAAGCACCACCCAATTTATTATTATTATTTATTAATTAAGATAAGGGAAAATCTGGGAAGAAGTTGGAAAATTTGACCCGAAATTCTGATTTGGTGTAATCGAGGTACACTCCATTCCAAAAGTTTGAGTCCAGGCATGATTTTATGAGTTTTTAAATAATTTCAATGTTTGTGCTCCTTAGAAAAGACACTCTTCTGGCTATCCTTCCCTGAAAATTACCTTCACCAAAATGCCACTTTAGCACTTGAAAGGATAATTTTTTGAAGCACTTATGATCCTGCGATCTCTGGTAGCTAAAATCTAAAATTTCGCTTCTCGGGTGCGACGTGGGACCCATACTCTCAGTATGTATTAATTTTAACTTATTTTTTTATTTTTTTTTTGATATTGAGAATGAATTTCCTGTCTTGTAAAAGTAAAATCTGTAAAAAATAATTGAAACTTTCGACGCCAAAAAAAAAAAAAACAAATAAGTCGGCGGCGCGAGGTGGAAAAAACTTCATATATAAAACTGTTAAATATGGCATTGCGTACACTTTTCTTTCAGTATTTTTCATACGGAATCCAGCTGTTATATTGATTTTATAGTACAAAATTTGCTTTCGGCCGAAATAAGGGGTTAAAATGGACCATTATAATTTTGAGCTTTTAAAACGGATTTTTTCCATGATTCCTCCATCTGACGGATTATTATTTAAAATTTTTCTTTAAATGTACTGTGCTAATATATACCTTAAGGTTTCTGATGAGAAAATAATTTACCCCATTTTTTCGACTACAGCGAAACATCTAGCCAAAATTTGGCATCGGGTGTACTTCCGGATTTGAGTAGCCATACAAAAAAAGCTCCACCTTCCTAGGGTCTGTTTCAGCTCTTTTCTGGAAGTCCTATTGGTAATGAAGATCCTATTGAAATTTCATCACCAGATTCTACCAGTTTTGGGATCAGTGAGTAAAAATTCAATTGAAGAAATAAGATAATTTCTGATTGAATATAACCGGTTCAATAAAGACGTGATTGTTTTTTCACAGAATTCGAAATTGAATTTGAAAATTCTATTATTCTTCTTCAAAAATAACTTTGAATCTTTCCAATCCGCTTTTTCTTCTCTGAGAAATCGTTATTTACTCTTAAGTTTCCATCTGACCGTACTTGATACAAAATATCCCACTATTATGAAAAGTTAAAAATTTCCCCTTAACTTTGATCACAAAACGGATGATACCATTCAATTTGGTGCAAATACATACGGAATGATACCGCTTAGATGTTTTTTCCCTAAATCGTAGGTTTGGCCCCATTGTGCGGCGGCGTGCAGACAGACAGATTGTCTCTATTTTAATGTCCAAAGAAAAAGCAAATTTTTTCGCAAAAAACTGCTAAAATGCAACTAGTAAAAAAGCAACATCAAATTAATAGTCCTGTTATTTTTCATAAGCGATTCTTACAAAGTTGTTTTAAAAATCAACAATTTCTCCTGCATTTCAAGGTTTTTATATAAAGGACACTGGAGGGGTAAGAATTTATTTTGGATTCTTCACATCTTGAGCTAACAACTCATTTAAAATGGGAAACCACAACCGAAAAACGTTCTGCAATCATCATCCTTATTAAAGAAGGCAAATCGTAGCTGGAGCGGGAAGTTGCTTCGCAGTTGAGGATATCAAAGGGCTGCGTTGAACTTGCCGTTGAGCGGAATGCTCAAACCGGACTTCTTGAGGATAGAACATGGACAGGACGGCCTAGATTAACAACTAAACAACAAGCAAACGAAACAGGCCAAAAACAGCACCCGAAATACGTGCTGAAATAAATAAAACACTGATTAACACAGTGTTCTTGACAATGCCAACGGTCAAACGGAGGTCAAGAGATGCTGCACTATTTGGACGAGTTGCTATTCGAAAACCTATTCTGCGACCGCAAATTAAGCTGAAAAGGTAAGAATGGGCCAAAAGGCATAAAGATTGGACAGAAGAAGATTTCAACGGATATTTAGACTAGTCGCGCACATGCAACTGCTACTGCAACAAAACAGTTTAGTCACAAGTTGATCGATGAGCGCGCATATGGGCAACTTCACAAGCAATCACGCTGAACTTAACCAACACACTGACAATATTTATTCAATTTTTCTATCTCATAAATACAAAGAAAAAGAGTAGTGACTTTGTCCTAGTCTTTTGCTCACAAAATAAAAGAATAGATACATTTGTTCTCTTTCGCACAGAGAACATAAGTCATTTGGAAAGAACAAAATTCAACGATGTGGTTAAATATCTGCAACTATTTGGTTGCATGTGCGCGCAGTTGCATATTATTCTATATGACACAAATTGAAAAAATTGAGCAATCATCCAGTTTGTGGCAAAACACAAACTGAAAAGTTGCTCAAATCGACGACTGAATAGTTTCTGCATGTGCGCGCTGTCCCATATGAGTCAATAGGATTCATTTTTGCAACCAAAACAGTTCCGAAATTGAAAGTTGCGATTAGCCTTATGGTGCGATAAGTCCAAGTTTCAGGTATTTGGCACAAAACGGAGGATTTGATCTCTGTGCTAAGCATAGAGTACCTATATTATCTAGAGTCGCGACTCGTACCCCTCTTGCCTGAAACACCCGAAAATTTTATTTGAGCTAACTAAGAGAAAACTCTCTTAAATTCCCTGTCCGTGAATACCTACGTGTGAAATTACAAAATGGCGTCAGTAGCTCAAAAGGTGACGTTTTGTTTTTTTTCATTATATGTAATGTCAAAATGACAGTTCTCGGTTGTTTTTGAAAATGCCATTTATAAATTTTATGGTTGAATTCTTTTCAACCAAAATAATCCATTTTTAGATAAAAACAATCCATTTGTAATTCAATTGTTGCTTCATACTTGTTAAAAATAACTTTTTGTACGAGACTTATGCCTCATCTTATGCCGCCGCCATTCTTAGTTGATGTCGATGGGAATCTTCAGCCACCGAGGACGAAACAAAACAAAACAACTCCAAAACAAACAGAATCAACTGGCACAAGTCCAAGTAAAAGAAGTTATCGTAGAAAGGTCAATACCTCAGAAGAAAATGATGATCCAGAATTCTGCCGATGCAGAAGAGCTATCTGAGTCATCTTATCAGCAGCAAACACCAAAGAAAAAAACAGGTTGACCTATTAGAATATTACAGCAACCATCGACATTGGTAGCAGCAATAGCTGCGGTTTCTTTTCCAGTTGAAAATGAAAGTCCTTCAAGAGTTACTCGAATAAGTTAATAACCGTCGCGTCGCTTGGCGACTGAAACATCACAGCTATCACTTATCGATGTCGAACAAGGAGGAGAAGGTTAAACTTTAAGATTTAATATTTAGCTGTTTCTTAAAATACCCATTTATATATAGAATTATATATAGAATTTTTTGGGTTGAAATGCAAGAACTTGAAGCTCAACGAAGTGAAGAACTAAGAAGAAGACGTGACGAGTGCATACAGCTTAAGGCCGTACTGCAACAGCAGAGTCAATCTTTAAAAACATTTGGTGGTGCTAAACCAGCGCGTCCTGATAACACTTTCAAAGATAATTCTGAACTTCTAGAAGCTTTCCAAGCACAGAAACTTGTCAACAGACAACTTGAATCAGAGCTCAGTGCACTGACCGAGGAAAACAATGCCCACTTAGCTGAACTATTACGACAACTTGATGATTTTAGAAATTAAAAAGCCCATCTTCAGGCTATTCTTCAAAATGGTGTTGAAGATCTCGACTAAATCAATATTGAAGCCATACGTCAAAATGAGCGTTACTTACGGTATGAGTTAGAGAAGTCATACATGGAATACACGAAACTACAGGAGGAAATGAATGCTTTGACTAAAAAATACGAAGATGCTTAACGTAATAAACATACGTTAACTCGTCGACTTCGCGAGCATGGCATATCAAGTGTCACTCCAAATCCAGACGAATCGAAGGTGGTAGCGTCTGTTGGGAAAAAGAAAACGCATCATTACAAAGGAATTCTCCGAATAAATACAACAAAGGAGATCTCGATAAGATCTCACTGCGTCTTATAGTTGGTCTCACACCTCGAGTTGCTATTGGCTTATTGCCAGGCTTTGCCTGCTTATATTCTATTCATGTGTATAAGATATAAGATACACTGACTTGTTGAACAGCGATGGCAATGTCCAAAAACTACTTACAATGTTTGTGAACCACATGAAGAAAGTCCATAAGTTTCTCAGTACCACCGAAAATCGTGTCCTCTGGCTGGTTAACTCACACTCCATAATCTGCTAAAACAATATGGCAATATTGAAGAATACATATGTATAATCGTTTGAATGAATACTCCCCAACAAAATCAGCAACTTTTAAATAACTTTGATCTTTCCGAATATCGTAAAATTATTTATGGTATAATTGTGGGTCTATATGAAAGCTTAGTGAAACAAGTTCAGGGATTGTTAAAGCAATTCGTGGTGCCGGCCGTTCTAGATCACGATGAAATTAAAAATAGACAGAATCAAGGTAATCGCCGAACTGAGCATGCGAAGGTCTCAGCACAAAGATTGCTTGTCAATCAACTGGAGCAATACTATAAGCAGTTTTACTTTTTCGGACTCCACATTAGCTATACGGAATAAATATTCTATCAGTTGTATAATATTTGTGCGATTGCAATTAATACACTTATGTTGCGTGGGGATATTAGCATGTGGGAGACAGGTATGAAGATAAGGTATAATGTCACTTGTGTAATAAAGAAGACAAAATACACAACGTAAATCCTTTTTTTTGTTTTACTCTATATATTTTTTTTTAATTTCATGACAAATTTATTTCGCAATAACACATATCTAAAGTTTACTTATCTTCGTCCATCGGCAACACTGTAAAGAGAAGAAATAAAACACTTTGAGCTACATAACAAAATAAAAGAGAAATTAATGAATTCTCATTCTCATGCTCAATACATAAAAAGGATATTAATATGACCATGTCTACGGAATAAGAAAATTAAAAACAAAGAGCGTGCAACCAATGAGTGCCACAACGGAACCACGTCCGCACACCACACACTCCTCAGCCATCTCGGTTAAGGGGAACCGGCGTAGCGACGTACACACGATGTTGCACTCTGTATCTATCTGCGTAGTATAGGCGATCGAGAGGAACCGACGATAATACTCATCTCTCACACACACAACCTGAGTTAGGCATCAGGCAGTAGTCACACACACCAACAGACTGTTATGTCCTTACTGGGGAAACTGCCCAGCAAACATTTTTGTGAACGTTCATAGAACATTCAGTGAAAATGAAAGATTTATATTCGAGGAACACTCACTTCAGTGAATCAAATGTGAATATACTCAAATATCCCATCACTTTTACCCCATACGCGGGGAAAGGGATTTGTGTTGATTTTTTTCATAATAAAAAAATATCGAGATTCTTATTTTCTTCACATAATATGAATGAAAGTGAAGGCGCACAAGCGATTCCAATAGAGGTTTATCTTGGTGCGTCCATTTTTATTCACGTAAACTGAATAACCCTTTCATTTTGTTTTGAAAAGCCATAACGGAACCTATTCGCGCCAAAACTGAAACAAAAGTTATGCAAAGAGGAAATTCGTCACTTTCATTCAATTTTGCGTATTGTTTTTGTACGGACGGAACTATAAACATTGTGGCAGTGAAAAAAATTAAAAAAAAAAGATAAATTGAATAAATTAACAAATAAACATATAAAGTGATAAAAATAAAGTGACATCGCATTTGTTGTGACAACATTTCAATTGAAGTTAAAATAAAATAATTTATTCGATAAATCTAGGGAAATCAAACTGCTTATGCAGATAATTTTCCCATTTTAAAATAGCATTTTGTATAATCACACTGAAATAATATTTACATTCAGTTCTATGGTATACATTCGGATTATTAAAGAATCATTATAATGAATTAAATATAATACAATTTATATTCACTAAACTGAATGAGGAAACCCTAATTTATATTCATATCAATGAATCAAATCTGTCTCATTTAAATGATTCAAAAAAGATTCATGAATTGTTCAGTGAAATGAATATATAAGCGTCCTATTTACATTCACTAAAGTGAAGAATTACTCTATTAGTAATGAAACATAAAAATGATTCGAATTCGAAGTAATGCTACCCAGTAAATTTGATCCAAACCGGCTTATAAATGAGTTCATAAATGAGGGTTTCTTTCACTTCTGTGAATTATTTATAAATCATTTCTGAAGGGAAATGTTTGCTGGGTGACTCTATTTGCCAACAGATACACAACCTACCTCAAGTGGAACCAGAGAATGAGCAACCGCCACACACAACCCGTTATTTCGCTTTACACACCAATTTAGAGCATATTTCAAATTCAAAGAAAGACAAATAAACTACAAAAAGCTCAGTGAACACACTCACCAGTTCCTGATTTGTTTATTCTCTAATTTAATTGTTTTTTTATTATTTTTATTATTTTACGCCTTTGCATAGAAAAAAGAAGGAAACTTTAAAAACGAACGCACTGATCACCTCAAAGTTCACGCACAAACTAACTCCTTCAGACACACAAAATAAAAGGGGTGGCATGCATTAAAAGTACTCAAAAGAAATGAGGAGCGAGGAAAATGAAATAAGGATAGTTCTCTTCTTATTATCATGATATTCTTTTTCTTTTCATTCAATATTTCAACTAACTTACCAATTTCTCTTACACTTGTCTAGAAGACTGGGTTCGGGAAAAGAAAATGTCGGTTGATGTGACGATTGTGACCAAACCACTAGCACCTTTGATTGATGTCTCACAATTGCTGAAGTCGAGGAAGGCCGAGCAGGATGTAGATAGTGTATATGAATTGTGTAATTCACTCACCACTGCACAAGTTCTTAAAATTGGCCAGTTTATATTTCTGAGATCTCGGAGGGCTCAGAGGGCTCAGAGGACTCTGAAATATAAACACGATTCCTCACAAAAATTTCTCACTTTTCCCCTTAAAAACTGAGACTGAAATTTTTTAGATTCGCTTGCTCAGATATTTTTTGTCGCAGTAAATTACATAGGAAGAAAAGAAAAAGAGAGATGTTTTGACTTCTATGTAAAGAATTCTGTTTATATTTTATCCTCCTGCTCTGTCAAAAGCGGAGAAAAATTACTGAGCGCTTAAGAAAAATAAACTGGCTAAATGATAAAATCATACAACTCAGATTATTGTGAAAGGGAAATAAGCAGTACGTTTATTGAGAAACTAACTGATAAGCTCAATAACAGAAACGAGGCACGAAATAACGAATTTACCGATGAAATTCTCACAATGATCTAAAAAGGTATAACTTATGTCGAATTCCTTACAACCAAATAATCGATTTTTTTCTAAACAGAATCGATTTTTTTCTAAACAAAATCGATTTTATTCTGTCAAAACAAATCTTGCATTTTCAGCAAGATTTCGAATCGATTTCACACACACTAACAAGATTTGACATTTCTCTGGAGTTGAAAGTATTTTGCGGCGGGTTTAACAAATGTTCTAAAGTGTTCGTCGGTCATTTAAATAGATTAAAAGCAAATAAATCATTAAAATTAATTTTAATTCATCAAAAAATAGTGAATGGTTAGTTAGAAGTTATAAAAATATCAACTAACTTCGATTCAAAGTGCCCAAAGTCAATTAAAGATATAAATCGCGCGCTCGCCGATGTGTTTCTCGAATGATGTGTTTCTTGGATGAATTTGGGTTGTTCTTTTTACTTTAATGGCCACATAACTATTTTCTGTTTATTTTTGCAACTTTTTTTGGAAATGTGTATGTTTTTAATCTAACAAAATGACGCGAAAAACTGAATGCACTTTGGAATATTTGTTACAAATTTGTATGCGCATAGTTTGTTTACTTTTTTGCTTCAAAGCTACTGTCAAATGACACACACACAATCCCACACGAAAAATTTGATTTTTTGTGTGTTCCTTACAACCAACAAAAAAAATCGATTTGAAATTGTTGTAAGGAATTCGACATTAGATGCATCTGTATATTCTACCCCAAATAATAAATACAAAAGTAAAATGTACGTGTATCGTATAAACTTAAAATAATAATATAATACCATTTAATATGTATTATTTAAGCTTGTTGCCATTTTCTCGCTATAAACCTATTTTGTACATTGTTGATTGTTGCGTTATCAATAACCTTTAAAAACGTTTATAGTAAGTATGTACTTAAAAAAACAAACAATCATTATATATCTTCGTTTGATGTATTTTACGATAATAGTGCAAATGGATGGACCTCTCCTTGACATTGTAGAAAAAAACCTACGATTAAATAGTTGTTTGTTACTTAAAATTAGTTAATTTGGTTATCTACATATTTTTATTATTTTTTTTTTGTAGAATTAATACACACACGGAAAAAAGTATTGGCACAGTTGCAACTAATTAGATTAAATTATTGTAAAGTAATAAATATAAAGTATTTTAGTAATTTTTTTTTTTACATAACTCATTTTTATTTGTGTTCTATTAGATAACATAAATAAAATCACTTTCGAGTTGATTAAACAAACAAAAATTAAAAACACTTGTAAAAATACAATTTAAGAAGGAAAAAAGTATTGGCACAGTTCAGAATTAACCCAAAATATGCACTAAAATGTAAGATGAAATAATTCTTCAGTAATGGCTTGGCATCACTTTGTTGTTAATGACTTCTTTAAGCATGTTTTGCATCGAAAAAAAACTGTTTTTAGTAACCTGTTGGTCAATATTACTCTATTTATACTTAATCACCGTTTTTAACTGATTTTTATTGGTAAAAGCGTGTTTTCTATTTCGTTTTTCCAGCACATCCCACAGATATTCAATAGGATTCATGCCTGGTGATTGTGGTGGTATCTCTAAAGTATGTGGAGTGTTTTATAAGAGCCATTCCTATACTTTATGGGCAGTTTGTTTGGGGTCGCATTATCTTGGGTGAATAGAAATTGCCAGCAAACCCCAATTTGTTTGCACTTTTTCCAAGATTTTCATTGAGAATATTATAAAAGATCATCTTATCCATAATTCTACCTATGAATACCAACTCCCCTACTCCAGATGTAGCCATAAATAGACCAGGACTACCCAACCGCAATATGTTGATTTCTCTGGGAAGCATTATTTCTTTCTGAAACGCAGTGTTTTGGTTTTTGCCAATATTATTCCCAGCCATGTTCCGAAAAATATTAAATTTGCTTTCGTCTGACAAAATAATCTTGTTCCAAAAGTCTAGGCCATGGGAACATAAGCTTTTTAGAAATCCAAACGTTTGGCTTTATTTCTTTAAGTAATGTCCTGGGATCCGGGAGAGATATATTGAGGTTGGGGAGTCCTGGTTTGGGGATATATGGCAACATCTGCAATAGGGGAGTTGGTATTCATAGATGGCATTATGGATAACATCATGTTTTTAAATATTCTCAATGAAAGTCTTGGAAAAAGTGCAAACAAATTGGGGTTTGCTGGCAGTTTTTAGTTCCAGCAAGATAATGACCCCAAACAAACTGCCCATAAAGTATAGGAATGGCTCTTATAAAACACTCCACATTACCTTAGAGACACCACCACAATCACCAGGCATGAATCCTATTGAATATCTGTGGGACGTGCTGGAAAAACGAACTAGAAAACACGCTTTTACCAACAAAAATCTGTTAAAAACGGTGATTAAGTATAAATGGAGTAATATTGACCAACAGGTTACTAAAAACAGTTTTTTCGATGCAAAACATGCTTAAAGAAGTCATTAACAACAAAGTGATGCCAAGCCATTACTGAAGAATTATTTAATCTTACATTTTAGTGCATATTTTGGGTTAGTTCTGAACTGTGCCAATACTTTTTTCCTTCTTAAATTGTATTTTTACAAGAGTTTTTTAATTTTTGTTTGTTTAATCAACTCGAAAGTGATTTTATTTATGTTATCTAATAGAACACAAATAAAAATAAGTTATGTAAAAAAAATTACTAAAATACTTATATTTATTTTTATACAATAATTTAATCTAATTAGTTGCAACTGTGCCAATACTTTTTTCCGTGTGTGTATGTTATATTAAAATTTAGAACTTCCACCACTATTTGTGTGTTGGGGTTTTAAATCTTCGAGAAAATAAAATTATTTGTTCTTTCGTAGATTAAAAAGAAAAATATTCATAATTATAAATTTAATAATTTATAGTAAATCAATTCTAGTACTAAATAAAATGCAATTAGTGAAATAAAATGCAAACAAAATGAGTTCTTTGTTGAAAGGAATATGAAGTTTTTCCAGTGCCTGCACTATTCTTCCTTCATCTGCATTTAAAGTTGGAAATACGCCAGTGGCGTATTTTAAGATCTGGTGCCCCGGGAAAATAAGTTTTGGCACCCCGAAAATTAGCAAAAAAGGCAAAAAAAAAAAGTCGTAGGTACAATAATGAACAAAATAATTATTTACACCGGCGCACAGTGAAGCAAATCCCATAAAAATTGGTTTTCAAGACTTTTTTTTTGCTTTAAAATTAACTTAAAGGAGAATGGGCAAATTTGTATGAAACATGGGCGTGAGCGGCCAAGAATGGTTTTGTTATTTTTGGATGTGTTTTAGTCCTACAATCACCGTGCAGAAATATTTTCATTGTGGTGTACTTCAGAACCGAAAAAAATGCATTTTTAATAAAGTTTTGCTAAGTTTCTGGCTTCTGACCAATTCAAAAATAGAAAAAGAAAGTGGAACAAGAAATCTAGACAGTCTCAAGAATATTTTGTATATAAAAATGGCCATATAACATCATTAATAAGAACATTTACCATAAAACTATAATATTACAATCCTCACAATATTAAAAAATCCTGAGTAAAATAATATGTTTAAAAAATTACAAAGTTGTTGAAACACGTACTGGGTCTGTTTAAACCCGTAATGCGTCCTTGGGATATTCTGAAACCCCGTTAAACACACTACTACAGTGTCAGTAGACGTTATGAAGTTAGAATAAAGCATTACACCCAGTAAAAATATAATCACTATGCAATATTGCTCAATGCAATTGCATTATATTAACATTGAAATATCTTCTTTTCTAAATGAAATGCAATGTAATGCCCATAGTGAAAGTTGTTCCTGAGTAGCATACCTTTCATTTGATACTAATTTCATTAATGGCCGCTAACGCCCAAAAATGCCCATTCTCCTTTCACAACTTCGTAAAAAAAAACTCTTTTTTCAGCTACTGTTTTGGCAGTAAAAAATGTCTTTAATTATGTTAAATGTTTTTTACATCGATCGACTACAATGCTAGAAGGACATTCCGTATTGATCAGTTCAAAGAAACAATGTTATATAATTACTAATAATATTTAAAGAATAATGTTTGCATTATATAATTCGTCATTTGACCGCAGATAGAAATACATATGTCATTAAATTAATTTACTTCCGCCGCACGTTGTTGCACAATAATTACCAAATATTGCATTGATACCTCAGGAAAGGTAAATTATTCCAGATCAACATCTTATCATTCTTCCTCACTTGGTGCTTGGAAATTGGTACCAAAAAGACTGTTGTTGCACACAACAATGGCGACATTCTTACAGCCGATTTTTTTAAACCGACCTATACCAACAGATTCCCGATCGTCAACAATAACAACAGTGTGAGCGGGGTTAGCAGCATCTCCGTTCGTTCCACAGTCTGGATAAGTCAAGCGACGGCGCATCTAATAAATTATTTAAACTATTCTTTTTTATTTTTGTTTAAGGGTATTTATTAAATTTCTTACAATGCACAAAAGTGTAGTTATGCATCCAACGTATCAACAATTTTCTTACGAAAGATACTTAAGAAGTTACACCCAAGAACAAATGCCAATGTTTTCAAATTCTCACTTAAAAGTACATACAACGTACGAGCTCAAATTGGTAAAAATCAATTTCAAGAGGATTCGAATTAGAATTTAGGGATGCATCAACTAATGTCCTAGGATAAAAACTTTGGGAGTTACAGCCAAGAATAAATCCCATTTTCTTCAAATTCCTACTTAAATGTAGGCCTCTGACCAAAAGTCAAAATTTGAACCGCTGGCTCGAATTAAAATTGGTAAACGCCAATTTCAAGAGGACTCGAATACGAATTTAGAGATGCATCAACTATTGTCCTAGGATAAATACTTTGCGAGTTACACCCAAGAACAAATACCATTTTCTTCAAATTCCTACTTAAATGTAGGTACCCCCTGACCAAAAGTCAAAATTTGAACCGCTGTCTCAAATTAAAGTTGGTAAACGCCAATTGCAAGAGGATTCGAATTAGAATTTAGGGATGCATCAACTATTATCCTAGGATAAATACTTTGGGAGTTACACCCAAGAACAAGAAAAACACGGCATTTGTTCTTGGGTGTAACTCCCAAAGTATTAATCCAAGGACAATAGTTGATGCATCCCTGAGTTCGTATTCGAATCCTCTTGAAATTGGCGTTTACCAATTTTAATTCGAGCCAGTGGTTCAAATTTTGACTTTTGGTCAGAGGGAACCTACATTTAAGTAGGAATTTGAAGAAAATGGTATTTGTTCTTGGGTGTAACTCCCAAAGTATTAATCCTAGGACAATAGTTGATGCATCCCTTAGTTCGTATTCGAATCCTCTTGAAATTGGCGTTTACCAATTTTAATTCGAGTCAGCGGTTCAAATTTTGACTTTTGGTCAGAGGGTACCTACATTTAAGTAGGAATTTGAAGAAAATGGTATTTGTTCTTGGGTGTTCCTCCCAAAGTATTTATCCTAGGACAATAGTTGATGCATCCCTAAGTTCGTATTCGATTCGATTCAGTTTTAATTTGAGCCAGTGGTTCGAAATTTGACTTTTGGTCTGAGGGTACCTTCATTTAAGTAGGTATTTGAAGAAAATGGTATTTGTTCTTGGGCGTAACTCGCAAAGTATTTATCCTAGGACAATAGTTGATGCATCTCTAAATTCGTATTCGAATCCTCTTGAAATTGACTTTTACCAATTTGAGCTCGAGTCGGCGGTTCAAAACTTGACTTTTGGTCATAGTGTATGTACCTTTAAGTGAGAATTTGAAAACATTGGCATTTGTTCTTGGGTGTAACATCTAAAGTATCTTTTGTAAGAAAATTATTGATACGTTCCTAGATCAAAGCTCAATTGACTTTTGTTGGACTGTGATGAGATTTTCAAGCGTTTTGACCCACAGAGATGGTTTTTACTTTTTAGAACTCTATAATTAATAGTGCTACTATTTGCATATGAATTTAAAATTTGAAGGTTTTCAAGAATAACTTAAAGTAAAGTTCTTTTGTTCTAGGATTTTTTTGAAATTTGTTTTAGATACAAATCTTATGATGCAATTAGTAGCACTATTATATACGTAATCGAAAAATATAAAAACCATCTCTTTAGGCCAAAACGTTTTTAAAAATCATAACAGTCCCTTTGCCTTTTTTCAGATTTTGTTGAAATTCTGAAAAAAAGTCAATGATGATTTTCCGAATGCTTTAGTTCACAAAGATGATTTATATGTTTTTGAACTTTTTATTTAATAGTGCTTCTATTTGCATTATTAATTTAAAATTTGAAGCAAAATTTCAAAAAATCCTATAGCAAAAGAAGTTTCCTTTTAGGTTTTCAAGAATAACTGAAATTAAAGTTCTTTTGTTCTAGGATTTTTTTAAAATTTGTTTTAAATACAAATCTTATGATGCAATTAATAGCACTTTTAAATACTTAATCTTAAAATATAAAAACCATCTCTGTGGGCCAAAGCGTTTTGAAAAATCATAACAGTCCGTTTCCCTTTTTTTCAGATTTTGTTGAAATTCTGAAAAAAAGTCAATTGAACTGTGATGATTTTCCGATTGGTTTAATTCACAGATATGATTTATATGTTTTTTTATCTCTTTATTTAATAGTGCTTCTATTTGCATTATTAATTTTAAGTTTGGAGCGAAATTTCAAAAAATTCTATAACAAAACAAGTTTCCTTTAAGGTTTTCAACACGAGATTTTTATATATTAGAAGATGAGGTAGTTGAATATTTTCTATAGTGTTCATTTGGTAAATAGTTAAGAAAAACTTTAACAGTCAGGCCCACGGGCGAAATGCTGAGGGAACCACAAACAAATCTCATTTTACTGGTGAAAGCAATTATTTGGACGGTATCCAAACAGGAGCTTTTAGCTTTAAGAGTCCTCCAAGAAAATAGTGTACAATGGTTTTTGTCGTGTTGAATAGGATTGACGGAAAATGAGATCTCAGAGCCCTCAGCAATGTCTCTTGAACAGGATTCCTCTGAAATTTTGCTGTCAAATTACAGAGGAAGGAAAATATTGGATTCGCTTGCTCAGTCTTTGACGTAGAGCTGAGTGAGGATGCTGGAATGTTCTTCGCGCTTCCTTTCGGCGCGGATGTGTTCCCAATAGTCTCGTTAAGAATTTCAAAGCACGATTATCCTTGGACACTTTCAACAACCAAATAGTTCTCTTCTTGTAAGCAGCACTGGCAAACCACTTCCCGAACGAGATTCCTCATGGATGTTCTTTAGACGAGTACCACGTAGTTCATTGACTTTCCTGTGACCGGTGTACCTATTTAACATTCTTTAATTTGGTTGTTTTATGTCCCCGGTTGAGACCAATACAAAGTTCGTAGCGAACAGCCATTGTATAGTGTCAGGTGTTCCAAGTATTCGCGCTTTTTGTATTCGCCTCTATGGCCTCCTTCGTTTTTGTTTAAAAACATGGACGAAAGTTCGTAAACACAAAGAAGAACTTGTTTCATTTATTGTCCTGAACCCAAAAACAAACTAACAAATATTACGAAAGTTGCTACACTTTCAGGGGGCCAAAAGCGCGAACACTACATCTGGCACTATGTCTGGCCTAAACACTTATTTTTAAATCACTCATAATGAAAACACTTCCGCACATTTTATTCTTATTCTTATAAATAGAAACTTACACGTAATATTCTTTTATGCGACCGATCAAGATAAATTTTTCGCAATAAACAAACTTTTTTATACTTTTTTGTTCATCTGTCAAAATATTGAGCTACAAGTTACATGATTTGGTAAAAGTAAGGCAGCTACGCATATGGAGTCTTAAGGGTGCGCTTCTACTTTTTGGTGCATTTTCTTTAATTTTAATAAAAATATTCATAATTATTGTTTTATTTGTAAGCCAGAAGCGACGAAAATTATTTTTGTTATAGTTTTTGTTCAAAAAGAGTTTAAAAAACCCATTTGTATTAAAAAGAAAAAAAATATTTTCAATTTTTGAATTCAACGGATTCATATTTTAAATATCTGAGCGCAGGGTAGTCCACAAAATTTGCGCACAGCACTGTGACCAAATTTTTTTCGCTGTATTGGTGCGG
Source organism: Dasysyrphus tricinctus (assembly GCA_963921185.1). Classification (NCBI taxonomy): domain Eukaryota; kingdom Metazoa; phylum Arthropoda; class Insecta; order Diptera; family Syrphidae; genus Dasysyrphus; species Dasysyrphus tricinctus. The sequence continues at coordinate 182,184,732 of OY992531.1, read as the reverse complement.
TCTCCATTTAAAATGCACGGGGAAACTAATACATGCTCATAAATTTGGGCAAAATGCTCTCACTTCAGCTTGTAGGGTGAAAGAGAACAAACCCACGGAGTCGCGACTCTAGATAATATAGGTTCTCTATGGTGCTAAGATTGATTGGCGAAGGATACGTATTTCAGTAGGACAACGACCCTAAACGCTTATCAATACTTTGCCAGAATTACCCCAAAGTGGATGAGCTGGATAGAAAGGTCCGGGATCAGTACCCATCGTCTGAATCTGCATTGTCGAATCTATTACAGAATTGCTGAAACAATATACCATATGAAAAAATTCAAAAACTTATAGCCAGAATGTCAAGAATTGTAAAAAAAAGTAGTACAGACGTATTCTGCTATAAACGTTGGCTTGAATGTTTGTATTCTACTATCCGTCGGAGGGAAAGAATTGTTCCAAAATATATATTACTTACTTACCTTACCTAAGATAGCGCTCAAAGTCAAGGGTGGACTACGGCTTCAACCAGCAAACCTCCAGCCAGCTCCCTAGCTGTGTCCATACGCTCCACGTGTCCTAGCTAGCTCAGCCGCTGTATTTTCAGCTTTTTGACCAGGTCGACGTCGCTGTAAAGTCCATAAAGCTCATTGTTAAATCTTCTCCTCCATACTCCATCGATACAGACTAGACCGAAGATCACCCGAAGAATTTTTCTTTCAAAGCACTCAAGCAGACTATCATCCATTTTTGACAGGGTCCATGCTTCTGCCACATACAGCAGGACCGGGATGATTAGGGTTTTATACAAGGTCTCCTTGGTTCTTTGAGATAGGGCCTTACTACTCAAATGCCTTCTTAGCTTGAAGAAACAGCGGTTGGCAAGCGTAATTCTTTGTTTGATCTCTGCACCGATGTCATTTTGCGATGTAATAGTGGAACCCAGGTAGACAAAGTCCTTGACGAATTCGAAGTTGTACCTATTCATCCTGATGTTTTTCCCGAAGTGATTTCTTGACAGAAGTACCAAGCCTTAGTCCTGTCAAATAGGTACCGAGTATGTACTAGGTAGGACTCGGTATTAGCTAGAACTTTGAAATCGATAGTTTAGCACGTTAATACCGTGATCACAGCATTTTGTCTCATTCAGTTCGATCATTTTTCGGGGAAGTTGTTTCTCAGAAAAAAGTAAAAAAAGCGTTTTTTCATTATTTTATAAATTTTAGTTTTAAGTTCTGTTGCTGTTTTCAATTTTCTATACTGTGTAATAGTCTTTTGTGTGCAGAGAATGGATTTAGTTGGTGCGGTCTCCATTTAAAATGCACGGGGAAACTAATACATGCTCATAAATTTGGGCAAAATGCTCTCACTTCAGCTTGTAGGGTGAAAGAGAACAAACCCACGGAGTCGCGACTCTAGATAATATAGGTTCTCTATGGTGCTAAGATTGATTGGCGAAGGATACGTATTTCAGTAGGACAACGACCCTAAACGCTTATCAATACTTTGCCAGAATTACCCCAAAGTGGATGAGCTGGATAGAAAGGTCCGGGATCAGTGCCCATCGTCTGAATCTGCATTGTCGAATCTATTACAGAATTGCTGAAACAATATACCATATGAAAAAATTCAAAAACTTATAGCCAGAATGTCAAGAATTGTAAAAAAAAGTAGTACAGACGTATTCTGCTATAAACGTTGGCTTGAATGTTTGTATTCTACTATCCGTCGGAGGGAAAGAATTGTTCCAAAATATATATTACTTACTTACCTTACCTAAGATAGCGCTCAAAGTCAAGGGTGGACTACGGCTTCAACCAGCAAACCTCCAGCCAGCTCCCTAGCTGTGTCCATACGCTCCACGTGTCCTAGCTAGCTCAGCCGCTGTATTTTCAGCTTTTTGACCAGGTCGACGTCGCTGTAAAGTCCATAAAGCTCATTGTTAAATCTTCTCCTCCATACTCCATCGATACAGACTAGACCGAAGATCACCCGAAGAATTTTTCTTTCAAAGCACTCAAGCAGACTATCATCCATTTTTGACAGGGTCCATGCTTCTGCCACATACAGCAGGACCGGGATGATTAGGGTTTTATACAAGGTCTCCTTGGTTCTTTGAGATAGGGCCTTACTACTCAAATGCCTTCTTAGCTTGAAGAAACAGCGGTTGGCAAGCGTAATTCTTTGTTTGATCTCTGCACCGATGTCATTTTGCGATGTAATAGTGGAACCCAGGTAGACAAAGTCCTTGACGAATTCGAAGTTGTACCTATTCATCCTGATGTTTTTCCCGAAGTGATTTCTTGACAGAAGTACCAAGCCTTAGTCCTGTCAAATAGGTACCGAGTATGTACTAGGTAGGACTCGGTATTAGCTAGAACTTTGAAATCGATAGTTTAGCACGTTAATACCGTGATCACAGCATTTTGTCTCATTCAGTTCGATCATTTTTCGGGGAAGTTGTTTCTCAGAAAAAAGTAAAAAAAGCGTTTTTTCATTATTTTATAAATTTTAGTTTTAAGTTCTGTTGCTGTTTTCAATTTTCTATACTGTGTAATGGTCTTTTGTGTGCAGAGAATGGATGTAGTTGTCGATGCAGATAGCGGTAGCCGATTTTATGGAAGTATCGGCCGCTAGCGTGTGTCGCATACTGCCACGAGTTTGCATGGCATTGATACGACATTTGGGTCAATTTATCCAAATGCCAGCAACATTGGTAGAATGTGAGGCAGCAGCTGCTGCATTTTACCGTTTTGGTCAGTTCCCAAGGACCATCGGTGCAATCGATGCATTAAATTGCAATTACCGGGTGGGCAATTGGTGAGTGAGATTTAATATAATACCTCTGCAACATTCTAGAGCGTTTACGTTTACAGACTGAAGGTTTTCGGAATCGCAAAGGTTGGTTTTCGCTCAACGTGCAAACAATATCATCAGCAGACCTTAAATTTTTAAACATTGTTGCTCGTTGGGCGGGATCTGTTCACGATCAAACGATTTTCCGCTCGTTTTGAAGTCGGTGAATTTGGGAGTTTCATTTTGATTGGTGACTCTGGATACGCAAGCACGCGTTATTTAGCGACTCCGTTTACTGCAAGTAATCCCGATATTAACCAAAACCAACGTATGTATGCAAAACTACCAGGCACGGATTATTCCCAGTCGGAATGTTGTGGAGCGGTAATATCATAGAAGAAGAAGTAAAGGAAGTGGTGTATATCACATATGCAGTGTACGTGAGTGAAGCAGCAAGAATTGAAAAAAAAAAAAACAAATTGAGATTCATCTGTCATTTTGCCGAACTGAAAGGAAGTGTTTTGAAATTTCAATTTGTTAAATAAGTGAAAAAGTTTATTTAAACTAGATAAAAAAGTGAAATAAAAGTTAGAATAGTGAATACTATCAATAATTTATTTAAAAAATATAAAACAGCATCTGGTGGCTACGTTAAATCCTCTAAAAACGCCTTTACTAAGGAGTATACAAACATTTTTGTTTACAAGTTAATTTTGTCTGATATTTTCATATTAAGTAACGTGAAGTGATGTTATTTAGGTAAATAAATTATTTTAGAATACTTTAACATTGAGATTTTATCGCAATTTGCAATACAAATAACAAATTTGTCGAAAACAAAAATATACTTTAATCCAGTGATTTCGTTGAGACTCATCTGTCAAATGAGAAATTCTCGCACAGGGTCGATCTAGTTTTTGTTGGTGGTGGCAAGGCGCTCAAATCCGTTTAGCGCCCGTAGTGCAGAGTTATTTTTTAACGCTTAAATAAAATATTTTTAAATGGGTAACAGCAGAATTCTATTTATCTTGTTGGATTTGTATCCTCGTCACGAAGTGTTTATTTCGGTTTAAAAGTACACTACCATAAAAAACATCACTTTATTAAGAAGAATATGAGAGAAAACTTACCTGTGAAAAGAAATATTTGTGCACCGTATTATAGGCGTTTTTATATGATTTAATGCATCACCACATGTTTTTTTATATATTTCTTATCAGTAAAGTTTTTCAAAGTAATCACTATATTAACTTTCATTTCACTTTTTTATTCAGTTCAATAGGCTTTTTCACTATTTTTATGATTTAAAATCTCTGTACACTTTTCTACAGCTCGGCAAAATGACGGAAGCATCTCAATTGTTTTTTTCTTTTTTTTTAATCTGGCTTCCTTTGGGCGCCCCAGCCTTCAGCCGTGTAACTGCACTGCGACCCTGGGGCAATGCATTTGTGTTTGTGTAACTCACACTATTTTGAAAAATGCTTCACTGTTTCCCAGATATGCCAGTTCCTTTACTTCTTCTTCTTTGGGTAATATGGTGTGTGGAAACGCAGATTCCCTGTTTTGACATGGTACGCGTTTTAAAACAAGAACTGCACAAAAGATTATATCTGCATGTGCAATGCTGCATAATATTTGCATCGATGCTAATGAACCACAGCCACCAGAAACACCAGAAAATGAAGACCATTTGCGACAAGTTTTAAGGAATGCACGCATCGAGCAAATAGAAATCGAATTGCAAGAGAAGACATTCTCTTGCAATTACTATAATTAAAAAAAACTGCATTTTGTTTGTATCTTTTTTTTCAAACAAATTTATTAAGTTTTTATTATAACAGTATTGGTTTTTTCGTCTTCATTTTCGATATTTCCATCGTGTTATTTTTCGCCATTTCGGTTACTGCGACTACGTTGCAAACCTGACTTGTCAATGTTTACAGACCAGAATATGGAACACTGATTACAGTGCCAATTGGTAAGGATTGTGCTGATGAAGTTCCAACGGGGTTTTCAGTGCACTGGATTTGTTGGACTGCTATTCTCCAAAATTCCATTTTTTTTGATGCAAAGTTAGATTAAACGCTTTGCGTTGCTCTATTTCGTCCAAACAAACGTGCAGCATGCTCCTTTTGATAGAGCTGCATACGTAGGTCTCCAAATGCTGTCATACGCTTGCGCTCTTCGTCAACCAATTGTCCTCGTTTTTCTTCCACAACTGCTGTTGGAACGACGCGCCGACATTGCGCACTTGTTCCAAAGTATTGCTTTGGCTGTTGGGTGACCACTGCATTCGGATCAGGAGCGTTTGATTGAATGGGCTTCAAGAGAGACAAGGGTGACGAAATCAGCACCGAACTAGATTCTTCTGACGCCATAACTTCGCTTCGACATGACGGTTCTTTTTCCAGTGAATCAAGGCATTCTTTTGGTAATACAACAGTGGTTTCTTCTACACTTGGGATGCTAGAATTCAGAATGTTTACAATCGGTGGCAAACTGTCGCAATCGTAAGCTGGTAGTCCGGAAATCAGGTGGCCATAGTGGAACGAAGCTCTAACATTGCTCCAGTTATCTGCATTTTTGGTACGGATGATGAACCACCACCTGTTTGTGTGGCGTTGTTCCTTTCGAGAGCGAATTGATTACGCATGACCTGCATCACTTTTTTGTAGTGGGCAATATTAGCATCAACATTACGCTGAGTTGTAATCTTCAAAGAGAAAAAATGGTAACAAAGGTTTTCAAAAATAAAAAGTTGTTAACTCACTAAAAAATGAGAATTAAAACGCTCAGCAAACGATATCCAACCTGCCCTCTTTATGTCGTTTGTAGTGCAATTTGCTCGGAAATTTAACACCGATTTGAGCCCGCTTTCGCGTACGAGGTTGCACAACAAATAGGTATCTATTTGATTCCAGTTGGCACTTCGTGACTTTTTGCCATCGTCTGTGTCACTTGCGTTTTTCATATCTCGTTTACGAAAAATTTGATTGCAAAAAACACGATTCTACATAAATTTAATTATAAATTCCCGAAAGACAAAAAACCAATAGCTCAGTAGATTGCATAAAGCAAAGTAAAATTAATTTGAAAGTAGTAAAAAACAAATAAATATGGACATGAATATGAAAACCATATAATATTTCTAAGAACTCACTATAGCAAATTTAAATACATATATATCCAAATAATAGTCCGAGAGCCCACAGCAGATTTTGGGTGTGAGTGATAGCAAAAAAAGAAGTATAGGCATCGAAAGCTTCATTAAAGGCTATTCAAAAAATCAAAGTCTTGCAGTCCACAACTGGGGCCTTTGCGAGAAACAGTGTATCGAAAAAAAATATGAATGCAACTTCGAGGATAATCGTTTTAGGCGAAATTGGTTTTCACTCCTCCCTAGATAAGCACTTCGGATCACATATCACGGAATCTGAGACCATTTGAGCGTATAGTTCGCTCTACCAGACCGTTTAAAAAATTCAAAATTCTAAGTGAAAAACGGTTTTTTCAAACAGTTTGGCAGGACAAATTAAACACTAAAATGTTCTCAGATTCCGTGATATAGGATCCGCGGAGCTTATAGGGAGGGGTGAAAACTAATTTCGGCTAACACGATTATCCCCGAAGTTGCATTCATAGGCAGCAGTTGTGGACTGCAAGACTGTGATTTTTTGAATAGCCTTTAATGAAGCTTTCGACGCCTTTACTTCTCTTTTTGCTATCACTCACACCCAAAATCTGCTGTGGGCTCTTAGACTATAATATTTGAAATGCCAAAATAGTTTCAAATCAAAATTAGACCAGTTTTAGGCGTATTAAGTTCGTAGTACCGCTTTGTGAACTTACGTCCGGCTCATGTAAAAAAATGCTCAGGTACTAACTTTTTTTTAGGACCGAGTACCAGAGATGGTATCCGGTCTAGCTATAGACTGGGTACTAGGGTGACTTTTTTTTTTTTTTTTTTAAACACTTCAGATTTTATGTTGTAGAGAGCTTAGATCAAGCTACAACCTACAAACAAAGGCTCATCATAAGTGCATGTGTTAGTGGTTAATAAAATAGTAAAATAATGCTAACCAACACATGCTTACAAACAAAAAGTATACAAAACTAAACTAAATTACTAAGTGACTTAGTTCTTAAGTGAAAAAATTGGCCGTTAGTTTTTTCTTAATTTCTAAAAAAACTACAAAAGATTTTTACATTTGGATTTCTATAGCTGACTAAAAATTAATGAGGGCATTGAATATCGAACACAAAAACAGCACTTAATTACGTGCTTTTAAGCTTCGCAAGTCCATAGTACCCCAGTTGTTATCACTTGGTGGTAAAATAAGCACAATTGGCTTGTAGTCACATACAATAGGCGTGTTTTATTATCATCGGGATCTGATCTAGATTAACTTTTACACGTAATACAAAAACAAAACAATAAGGAATTTTCAAAATTGTTTTTGTAACACGTGTTCAAAGTTAATCCAGATCCAGATCTCGATGATAATAAAATAAAACACACCTAATGTTGACGGTAGTAAGTGCTTCCCGTTTCCTTCAACAACAAACCACTAAATAAACAAAAAGTCATATTGAATTTGCATATACATATATGTATGTATTTATTATAGTAAAACATTAACGTAATAATGGATCTACTAGTATGTATGTATATATTTGTATATCCTTATATTTAAACAACAGCTATAACGTAAACATATAATTATTGTTGAACATTATAAATAATTTCATGAGTTAAAGTATAGTTAGGATGTCATTACGAGTTCATTTATGGTAAACGAAAGCACATTTTTCATTTGGTCCCAAGAGTAGGTATTTAATATCGATATTGTCCTATAATATTTATTTGCACTAATTCTTCAAAACTTCATCAGCTGCAGCACTAATTTCTTTCCATGTGTAATCCATGTCCTCAGTCTTTGTAAAACGTGAGCAAATAGCCATCCGCAGGAAGTACACATCTCCAATTTTCGATGGAACCATGTGCACATTACCACGGCCGTTTATTCTCTTTAAAAGTATTTCGTTCGTTTCATTTGGTCCTTTCAATCTGAAGCAAACCAAACCCATATTAACCTCACCGACTATTTCAAAGCGAGCATCTTCAAGACAAAGCTTTTCGAAATATTTAGCGAATCCACAATGACGTCGGATATGAGCTTGAATATTTTCTACTCCATAAAGACGCAAGACGAACCAGATTTTCAAAGCTCTAAAACGACGACCCAAGGGAATTTGCCAATGGCGATAATCTGGAGCAGATCCTTGCATATCGTGTTTTAAATAAAGTGGATCAACATTAAATGCATTGACCAACCAAGTGGGATCCTTAAGCCACATAGCACTGCAGTCGAAGTTTACGAGCATCCATTTATGCGGGTTGAAGTTAAATGAATCAGCAGTCTCAATTCCTTTCATTAAGTGGCGGTATTCTGGACAAATGAATGCGGAACCCGCATAGGCAGCATCGACATGAATCCAAACATTATATTTGTTTCCAACTGGTCCACATTCTACAAGATTGTCAAATGCGCATGAGTTAGTTGTTCCAAGGGTTACAACGGCCTAAAAAAAAAGAAGAAGAAAGTTGTAACTTGTTTCCAAAATGTTAGTATTAGTAAGGCTTACATAAAATGGAATAAGCCCATCATCAATATCCTTTTTGATGGCTTCTTCTAAAGCTGCACCTCTTAATCTATTGTTCTTATCGGCTGGTATAGACTTGAGCTTAATTCCACCCAAAAGTCCTGCTCTCTCTACGGAAGAATGAGCTTGAGCAGAACTATATGCCACCAATTTCGAAATGATGGTGTTGTCATCCCAATCAGGATGTTGTTCCTTCACTTCTAAGATTTTCTTAGCTTTTGCGCCAAGAAGAGCCACCAAAGTAGCTTCGCTTGCGGTACCTTGAATGACACCACCCCCTTTACCACCTGAGCAGGCTAGAAATTCAGCTGGAAGATCGAGCATTTTACCCAACCAATCCAGCATCACTACTTCTAGCTCGGTACAAGCTGGACTGGCAATCTGTTAACGATAGAAATTCCAATTATAAATTTGTAAAGATATTTATTAAACTTAAACTTACCCAAGTAAAACCGATACATGCAATTGCTCCACTAAGCATGTCAGCTACAATTGCTGGATATGAGTTTGCAGTTGGAAAATATGCGTGGAACTTTGGACTGTGCCAATGAGTAACACCTGGCATAATGACTCGTTCAATATCGGACATTACATCCTCCCAGCTATCGGGCTTTTGGGGGGCATTCTCTGGGATTAGAGGTCGTAGATATCCTGGCTTCACCTCTGGTAGTACACGCCTTTTCGAGAAAGAAAAATACATCAGACTTGATAAACAGATTCATTTAAGGTGAAAGTATTATAAGCTTATTTTTGTCAGGAAGTTACTGATACAACATGAGTAAAGATACCGTGAGTTTTGAACTTAGGTATATAAATTAACGTAAAATCATGAAAAGTTGTTAATTAAGGGTTCTAAGAGAAGGCTCTTTAAATATCTTATCAAATACATTCATCTCTGCCTCAGTTTATAATATCTACGTTAGAAATACAGTATTTCCCGGTTAATTGCACCTCGCTTAATTGATTTAAAAAAACTTCAGCTAACAAACGCAAAGCATGTAAGAGTTTCGGTTAATTGAACTCCACGGTTAATTGATCGAAAAATCAGACAATATGGCCGGTGCAATTAAGTGGCGAACACTCTATTCATATAAGCTGAAAATTCAATGCAAAATAGTCTTCTGCTTACCCTCATGTTGCTTATTTTAATAAGCCTTAAAGAACCGTGTAAATTAACAAAACTGTGTAAATTAAACTTACATATTTAATAACTCACTTAAATTAAACTAGCGGGTGGCAATGGTGCAGTTGATGTAGTGCTTGACTGCTAACTTAGAGGTGTGGGTTCGAGCCCCATTCTAGGCAGCATTCTTTTCTATATTCTCCCAGCTTAACTGGACGCCACCCGTGATATTTAATTGAGATAAAAACACCTACTGCCGCCAAATTTTTCCTATCCTCCTACTCTTTCTAACTAGTGCCGTGCAATTCAGGTTGCATTTAAAAGACCTTAGGTCTTACAGGCATATAGGGAAAAAAAAAAGCTAATTTCATTTAGTACATATTACCTATTGATAAACTTAATTAATTTATTAAGGAACTAAAGGGTCCGCCAAATAACTTTTTTTGTTTTGAAAATGCTATAAAAAAAACTACTGAATATTTTCTCAAATTTCTTTTTTATTTGAAAGTACAATCCTTCCGGTTAATAATGGAAAATAATTTCATTCAAATGGCTGCTTCGCTAAGTGGGCCTGCGATCGACTTAGAGAAGATGCCGATTTTGCCAAAAAAATCATCTTTTCAGATGAAGCTCATTTTGATCTTGGCGGGTATGTAAACAAGCAAAATTGTCGCATTTGGGGCACAGAAAACCCGCACGCCATTGAAAAGCCGATACTCCCAAAACGAGTCACTGTTTGGTGCGGATTTTGGTCCAGAGGCATAATTGGGCCATTTTTCTTCGAGTGGCCGTTACAGTCAATGGCGATCGTTATCGGGCCATGTTGAACGAATTTTTGTTCACAAAAATTGAAGAGGAGGATATTGGCAACATTTGGTTTCAACAGGACGGTGCTACGTGCCACACAGCCGAAGCTACACTCCATGTAGTAGTAGCATTTTCAAAAAAAAAAAGTTATTTGGTGGACCCTATATAAAGGAATAAAGGTTAAATTTAACTATTTCGTTATCAATTTTTTTTTTTTTATTGAGTGAAGGCTCACTACTCGAGGGGTCTTGTTCTCTTGTACTCTTGTACATCATATGAACTATCATAATATCTGTTAAGAAGTGCCTTAATAACTAACAGATTGAGAAGACCATACCAAAGTCTAGTAGGAATAGTCAAAGCTTTCTTAGAACACTGGATTAAGCGCCCCAAGAATATGCTCCGCTGTGCCGGTGCTGGTCTTTATTTCTAGATCCTCCTAAGTGTTCTAAACAATCGTGCTTGTTTGGCGCAAAGATAACTAAGCAAAACCAGAATTCTGTGAAAGTTAAATTTTTTTTTCGACAAACAATAATCTAGAATCGTTAAGTGATTTGTAATTTTACGATCTTTTCATTGGTACCAATGAAACAGCTTTGTTCTTTTCAGAAGATTGACTATTCACGCATATGAATTGGTAGACAGATAAATTATTAGAAAAAGTAAAACAAAATTACTCACATATCATGGTATTTTCTATTGGTGCCAGAATGACTAATTATTCTTGTTTAACTAAAACCAAAAAACTATTCTAACGATTTTAACAAAAGTCAAAAGTAACAATCTTGATAAAAATTTGTTTTGAAAGAAAATCGTTTTTGTTTAAAAACAATCAATTTTTTGGTTGTAAGGAACTCAACATTAAGAAAACACTCTTTTTTGGCTGACGGCAAAAGCCACTGTTAACATACAGATATGGCCTTTTGAATAGACCTTTCAAAAAGGAACAATAACGTTCAAGGGTTTTAATTATTGAATATTTTTGTTTGGCCCATAAGCATGTTTAAAACCAAAAATGCTTCTTAATTCAACCATGCGTTTCACTGGCCCCTTTTCACTATTTATTTGGTATAACTCGGAAACAAAGCCAAACTTTAAACTTTTTGTTCAAAACTAAATTTTCTATCGAAATGGATAGTTCAGAAAATTTCATAAGAAAAATTAAGCAGAAAAAGTTAACAAAAACCAACATACACAAATCGGAAAATCAATAATTTTTAAATTTGTTTCTATTAAGTGCATACATTTTTTCGGAGAAAAGATACGCCTTAGGCATACTAAACAAAGTAAAGTAATGTTAATAAGGCCATATTATTTGAAAACTGACTGAGATATAGCCATTGAAACTTTACCATTTTTTAAAATAATTTTTCGCATTTTTTGCTCGAAAGCCTATTTTTTGGTTATTTATGAAATTTAACATTCCTAGCACCTAAGTTAGGATCAATGTAAGACTTTCTAGTGCCCTGTTAAAAACTAGATTGTTCTTCCTGGTGGAAAACTGCCCTACAAATTTTCTTATACGCCATTTTTAAAATCACATTAGTGGCTACATTTGTAAAAACATTTTCTATTAATTATTACCAAAGTTATCAAAATTCAAAATTTTATTTAAACTTTTGAATGTATTTGCCCATATAAAACTCTTTCCTCTTTAGGGCCGGGTTGACGGTAAAATTTTGAGCTAAGATCTTACAGGATTTTTTTTATTTATTTGGAAGAAATTTGGGGCGCACCAACTTAAATTAAACAATGACCTTTATGAGAACCACCCTAATGTACATACACTCCCGTTCATAGATAAATAGAGTGTATATTATATACTTAAACTTTCTTTTTAGAACCGTTTTTTAAACGAATTATACAATTTTTCTTGCATTAATTTTTGTATTTATTCAAGAATTCAGACATCAATATTTTTTCAGTATTCAGTATTTTCATATTTCAGTATTTTTCTAAAGTAATTTATTTAAATTTACATCATCAACTAAACGGATTCATATAAAAATTTCTTTGAAGAAACTTCTTATATTAAATGATATGCACTCCCGTTCATTTGAATACCAAATGCTTTTAAGGACAAATTTTTATATGCAAATTTTGAGTTTTGAATTGAAGACAAGTTAAAAAAGAACCTTTTTGAGATATTGAATTATCAAAAATCTATTTTGAAAGTCAAGAAATATAAAACAGAAATTATTTTTGATATATTGAATTATCAACAAAAAGAACCTTTTTGAGATATTGAATTATCAAAAATCTATTTTGAAAGTCAAAAAATATAAAACAGAAATTATTTTTGAGATATTGAATTATCAACAAATACATATTTGTTGATAGTTCAATACATATTTGTCGATAATTCAAAATCTCAAAAATAATTTCTGTTTTATATTTTTTGACTTTCAAAATAGATTTTTGATAATTCAAAGAGGTTCTTTTTTAACTTGTCTTCAATTCAAAACTCAAAATTTGCATATAAAAATTTGTCCTTAAAAGCATTTGGTATTAGGTACTTATTAATATTTATAAACATTTAAGAATCTATAGTTTCAATTTCAAAAAATAAAATGCATGACTGGGTCGCACGTACTTGCTCTTATCAGGGCCGGGCAAGCTATACGTGCAAGAGGTGCAAATGTGCAGGGCGCTGAACCCAATGGGCGCCTTGAGCAAGCCACTTTCACTACCTGCCTATACTTTTTCTAATTTTTTTCTATTGTTTTTAATAGCTCACACCAATATTGATATCCATTCTTATTCTGAATTTAACGACAGATATCTATTATTCCAAAATTAAGTCGATATCTAGCTTCCTATTCAAAATCTTTGCAAAGAGCACGATTTTGTTCTTCTCTTGCGGATACTTCGTTCAAAAAAACGCATATTAAAGTCTACACCATGGGTAATGAGAACATGAATTCTTCAACCAATAACAGCTATTGAGGGGCGCTAGTGAAGATTGATGAAATAGTACCTCATGGCATAATGGTAAGTGCGTTGGACTGTTATGGCGAAAGTCTGGGCTCGATTCACAGCCGCAGCCACCTAAAAACAGAAATTCCTCTTTGCCTCTTGCGAGGAACTGACAAATCTTCCAAGAGTATACTTGTCATGAAAAAGTGTTTCTCATCTAGCCGTTCGGACTCTGCTAAAAATTGTAGGTCCTCTCCATTACCGCCAACAACACGCATTAGGAATGGTTGAGAGTTGCGATTCATTAGGCCCTGGTTTTCCACGAGCTGCTGCGCTACCAAATTTGTTTATTTATTTTAAGTGATGAAGCTTGCACAGAGCGCTAATTTAGCTCGGGCCGGCCCTGGCTCTTATGTTCAAGCCACTGAGGCTTTAAGAAAATTGTATATAAAAACATGGAAATTGTGAGAGAAAAATGTAGAGAAGCATGAAATATGATATTTAAATTAGCTAAAACAACTCCTTTGACAGTTTGATGTGAAAACAAAAGAATGCCATCTTAATTCTTGATTGGATATGAATGCATAAAAAAATTTTAATCGTGGAAGCGGTTTCTTAAAAAAATATTTTTTTATATATAGAATTCTTAAAACATTTTTAGGGACAAATTTTGGAATGCAAATCTAAAGTATATAATATGTGCAGTCAAAAAAAGAAATTAAAAAATTGTCAGGCCGTTTTTGAGATATCGAATTTACAAAAAAAAAAAACACTAAACTTTTTTTAAAAATTCAAAAACAATTTTTTTGAAAATTTTGATATGTAATATTATTTAATCTTATCTGAATATATAAATTTTTCTATATAAACCCGTTTAGCCGATAATGAGAAAATTTTAAATAAAAAAAACGTTCTATGACAGGTACTATTAATAGTTGACAAGTGTAAAATTTTATAATTTCTGGTAGTAGATCGTACTAATTTGGAAATAATGGAAAACGTTTAATCAAAATCGTAGGAATCGTTTTTGAGAAAAAAATTTTCCTTTGCGGTTTTTTAACTTTTGTATGGATACCATTCTTTTTTCATAAATTTAATTTTTTTTTTGAAGAAAATCGATCATATAGTTTTCGAAATATTTGGAGCCTTTTTTGAGAAAAAGACGATTATGTAAAATTGCTAAAAAAAAAAATTGTATGGCAGGTATCGTTATTTTTGGTTCTAAAAAAATGTAAAATACGTGTTGGCATAATCAGCGAAAACCACCATGTACCAAGTTTGAAGAAAATCGATAGAGGCGTTTAGGGTGTAGAGTGTAGAGTGTAGACGAACAGACAGAATTGTACCACCCACTTTTTAGGTGTTCTCTATTTTTTTTTGCACGAATTCAAAACTTGCCTTATAGGTATTTACATCGCAAGTAAAAAAATCATCAATCCATTTTTGAAATGTATTGAATTAAACATTTTTTTTTGACGGTAGCTTTGAGGCAAAAAGTAAACAAACTAATTCGCATACAAATTCATACAAAATATTAAAAAGTTGTAAGATTAACAACAAAAATATATTTCCCATAAAACTTGCAAAATTAAACAAGAATAGTTGTGCGTCCAATAAAAAAAAACTTAATTTTATCAAAAAACATATTAATAGATGAATAAATCGGCGAGCGCGTATTTTATATCATTAATCGACTTTGGGTACTTGAAATCGAAGTTCATTGATAGGTATTTTGATTTTTTTTGAAAATATTTTTTTTAAGCAGTGGGTACCATTATTGCTATCTTGCAAGAAATAAGACGAAACTATTTTTTTTAAGTCATTTATAAGGATATTTTTTATTTTTATTTTTTTTAAGGTCGTGATTTGTCGAATAATTTTTTCTTTGAGTCAATCAAATGTAATGTAATTCAATTTTTTGTTATCGTTGTACAATTTTTGTGTGCATGGTTTATCTGGCTTTTAAAGAAAAAAGATACTTTTGGCTTTGATCACTAATATCTCAGAAAATAATGACCTCGCACAAAATTCAAGGACAGTTTTGGAAATATGAATAAGTTTTCTAAAAGTTTTTTTTTAAATATTTTGAAGAGATTATTTTGTTTAACCTTTCAACGTTAGTTTAATAGAAGTACTAAAACACAACTTTTTATGGTCTTTTGGTAAATCTTTTGTTTCTTTGCAAATATTGATTGCATTACCTGCATTGGTATGCAGATTTGTAGACTTTTGTAGCCACAATATACCTATAAATTTTCAAATTGATGCACCAAACCGTTTTATCTCATCAATTTTTCAAACTCTTCCAAACCAATTAAAGGAACAGATTGTATTGTTTCAAAAAATTTCATAAAAAAACTTGATTTTTTTAAGTTTTTTGGAAATATGTACTCATCACAAAGATACACCTCCTCAATAAGTTTTGTTTGACTAGTGTATTTTAAATTTAAAGAAATAATTAAATCACATACATATTACCACCACAGATAATAAATCAATAGCAAAAAACCGTTTCTAGTTTGCATTATGTAGTTTCTTCGTAATAGCTTATTTGTATTAGATTTAACCTTATACACAATACACCTATAACTGAAAGGAATTAAACCAAATAATTTTTTCCCATATTGATATAGGTATTAAGATACCTATAACCAAATGTAAAGGTTATACAATTTTTAAAAGGCTTTCTTTGATCTGCCATACAAAAATCTATCAATGGATATTTTATGCCAAAAGTCTAATAACATTATTATGAGCATTTCACAAGAAATAATGCTCATAAAACTAACGCCTTCAGGTAAGCATTATAGTTTTATAAAATCAATGTACCAAATCAGAGTAAACAAATTACCTTCAATTAAAAGCAACAAAAAAAAAAACATTCAATTTATTAGCTCTCACAACAAAACCGACACTGTCTGATTAATTCTATGTCAAGGAGGTTATTGCAGGTAGGTAAAAGTAAGTTAACCTCCATGGATGAATCACCATAAAGTTATCAAGTTTGCTAAGAATTCCCTAACATTAAATTTACGAATTATAACCAGGTTAGCCATCAGGTTGCTGTAAGTATACGTACATACATACGAATGTATATGTGCATATGTACGTTACTAATGTAATGCTTTAAATAAAATTTAAATCTGTTATTACCGATTTAATAATTCTTATTTGAAAGTAAAACACAAAAAGCAAAACAAAAGAGATAAATGTATCAATATCAATTGATTTTGATTCGTGAATTTAATTTCATGAACTTTATGCAAACCTTGAAAAAACAACACTTTTTAGTTAAAAGCTAATGTAAGACAGTGTTACAGTAGATGACAGATATATGAAAATCTCATGAAAAATTATACGCTTATTAAAAAGAAATTAAATGAACCGTGATTTTACAAGTACAACCAAAAATAAGGTCACCTTAAAATATTAAACATTATGCCTTCAATGCTTTAGGTTAGTAATATTTAAATGCTATTTTTGTTCTTTATTTTTTTTTCTCAATATGTATAAAATTATTTCTTTTACCCTTACTTTGTGTTTAAAAAGCACTGATATAAGAAGGAATTCTTTGAATTTTGCCTCTTTAACGATAAAACGTTTGTTGGTTGTACCTACCCAATTTAAGCCGAAAGCCGAAATATATTTACCTTAACAAAAATATTTTATTAATAAATTCATGAAAAATGTTCTATTGCTATTCGGACAATAAATGAAACTAAAGTATTGATCTATCATGCCCTACCTAATAAATAATATTTGTTCTTTTGGTAGAATAAAGTCATGAACAGAGAAAGGATTTTGTTGACCTAAAAACATTAAAAAAGGCAAAACAAAATCCTTAAAAAGGCAAAAAAGGCATTTTTTAATCAAAAATAATATTAACTTAACGTTCAATTAAATGAGCACTAAACTACAAACAGATTTTTAAAAATGTCTAGCAACAGTTTTCTACGCTTGTCTCTTGAAAGCTGCACCTTGAAGAGGCTAAAGAGGACCAATGCTTGAGCAGAAACGAGTGGAACCCATTTAAAATTCTATACGTTCATTCAACTTTTTCGGGAAGTTTGGAATTGATGTCTCAGTTTTAAATTGCCGTATTTGCATTTTAAACCAGAAGATTTTACCAAATTTTCGTTGATACACTCTTTAAAATTGAGAACACTTGCCCTGTTGATATACCTTGATGAATTAAATAGCTTTGTTACAGAGATTTTTGGGCAAAAATTGGCAGTCTATCAAATTTGGGTGATATTCTATTAGAGAGAAGCAAATTGCCAAACAAATGTGGAATGATTTGGCGGCAATTTTTGGTAAGATTGTTTTTTCTATCTGACATCTGATCTATGTCAACGTGCCATTTGACAAACCAAAGAATGTCTGCCAAAGGAATTTCTTTGATAGAATTTGTTTGGAACAGAGCTAATGTTCGTTAATAAATAAATAGATACACAAAAACCAAAATTTTCTTTTTTTGTATTTAAGGATGTTTGAATCTTAAAAAAAAAAATTAATTTTGAAGAAAAAGAAGCGAAAAAAGGAAAAATAGGCGAAAACATCAAAAAAGGCAAGAAAAGGCACTAACGAGTAAAAGACGCAAAATAAATTATATATTTTTGGAATCAGGAGTACATGAAAAGAATTTATATAAAGTTGATACCTTCATAAGATAACGCACAAAAAAGGGCAAAGATACCAAAATTCTATCCCTGGTCATGAATTATTCATAATTAACCACATTTCTGTTTTTTTTTTTTTTTTTTGGAAAAGTACCTTTTATTTTCCCAAAAGCTAAGAATGATTTTTACATTTGATTTTCTAAAAATTAATAAGGGGATTGAATATTGAACCTCGTGCGTAGGACTGTCATGCAAAAGGTGTGGGTTCGATCCCCAGTCGTGCCACCTTGAAACAAAAATGTTTTATCCGAGGTACTGCCTCTTGCGAGGAACTGACAAAAAAAAACTGAAAAAGTGCTTTTCATTTAGCCGTCCGGACTCGGCAAAAAACTGTAGGTCCCTCCATTCCTGCCAACAACACGCAGACAGGAATGGTTGAGAGTTGTAAGTCACTAGGGTTATAGAGTTTTCCACCCATACGTTTTTTTCTAAGAATATACACACAAATTATTCCCAAAAATATTATTGAAGAATAACCAGCCACCCTGTACATCACGACACATATTAAATTTTAATAAATTTAAGCCAATTTGAATTGATTTATTATTTAAATTCTACTTTCATAAAATAAAATGTAACTCATCTCAGAATAATAAATTTCTTTACAATTTCATCGTATAATTTTTTGAATTTCATAACACAATTTTTACCTGTCTCTGATGTTTTCCAGATATTCACCAATATAATCAATCATAGATTTGGCAAAATCCTTGAACTCTGCAACTTCCATGTCTGTCTGTTGAATAAAATAATACAAATTTAATTAAATCTCAAATTTCTCAAGTCTCAACTAATTTTTTTGCATATTAAACATGAAGGTAATGTATGTGATGTGTACTGTATCTAGATCCATGAATCACGATTCTTAAACAAACAGGTGGTTCGTATTTTTTTTTTAAATCGTTTAAGAATATTTAACATTAAGTTATATTAATTCAGATATAGTAAAGAACTATAATATAATATGAATAATGAATAATCGTGCTTCATGAATTCTAGATATGAAGGTTAACAATTTTTTTCTTACACTTTCAGGGCCCTTGCCAAGTTCACATTCATTTTCAGTACTACTGCCAACCTTATCTGTTAGTAAGCTTTTACTCATGATAGAAATGTACTTCGTTAGCTTTAGATGAGATAAGTTAGTGATTTGCAACTGATTGTGATAAGCGATTTAGAAAATGTAAAAGAATTATAGTTTTATATTAATTACCCAACACATATATGTAAAAGCTATTAATTTTATGTAAAAATAATATTTTTGTCTTTGTATGATTTTCATTTTCGAAGTTGGCTTTGCTTCTTTTAATTGAGCCAGGTCTGGTTTCTGGATAATCAGAGATCTCGGCAATCTCGAAAACATAGGACTTCTCAGTGCAATTATACAGTTTTGCTAAGAAATACTGGTAGGCCTATTCCAGAAAGCACAGCGGATCGTATTGAAAGCGATATCACGTGATTTGAATCGGACTCGATGTGGATTATTCCCCAAAACGAAAATGATCCCTGCAGTTTTTGTTTATTAAAATTTCAAGTACTACCAGTGAATCTATACTCTTACTTGCAGACTCGCTTTTGAGAATACGAAAATACAAATCCGCCGTGCCTTCTGAAATAGCTTTAATGAGTTTGAATTAACGTGAACTCGATAATCTATAAAGTTTAAGTTCGCCTTACTTCAGTACAAGTAATTTACAAAGTTTGAAAGGTCTCGGATAGTGACATTTAAGTTTCAGTCTAATGTTATTTTTTCTTCTTCAATTTTTAAACATAAGTCATATTAAAACTAACAACGGACACATAGTCTAGTTTGGAAAATTTGATATTTTCGTTTTCTTTGCTTAAGTTCTTGACAACCTGATGCACTGTGTGTCCTAAATTGTTGTTTTCGTTGCAAAAATCATAATTTTTGAACGCACACAGATGCCACTTCAATTTTGTTTTTTGCTTGAATCATTGAATGAAATGACAATTTTTTAGAAAATTGTTGTACAGGGCGTTTCGGAATCCTTGAGGGAAATAAGATTTCCTCAGAAAAAAGAAATTAACTGAAAAGAAGTTAAAGAAAATTTTAAATATAATCAAATTTTGCGGGTAGGCCACACTTACACTGACACACAGAGACACGTAAAAAATTGCTTACTTAATACTTAGTTTGTAATAGTAACATCATATTTTTATACTTAAGCACCAATATCGCACAGAGTTTTTGGGACAAATTCACCAATATTGCTCTTTTTATCAAATTAAACAACAAAAAATTACAAATGGAAATGCAATAGCTTTTTTTGTTCGATACACTTAATTGTGAAAAAAAAATATAAAAAAATATTAAAAAAAGGCAAAACAAAAAACAAAATGCAGTACAAAACAGAAGTTAGCAGTACGGCAGTCCACACTAGGTTAAAGCAATACAAATATTGCATTTAAAGTACGTTCCACAGCACTGTTACGAACCCCCCCCCCCCTCTCGGATTGGAACGATAAGTAGAACAATAAGTACATAGGTTTACCGAGGATCAACTTTCAAGTAGAGAAACACGTTTCATTCAATATGTTTAAGTTATGCTAAGTTTCGGTATTGAAATAAAATAAAATCACTATTTCCACATGCATATTGCCCTAAAGTCTAAATTCTTTATTTTATTTCGAGGACATATGGGACACCCTGTATGTGTGTTTCATGTTAATTGAATTTTTTTTTATGAATAAACAGCAGTTTCTTGTCGTTGTTAATGAACTGAACGAGCAGCCTATAAAGAATTTTATTATTTTCAATGATTTCTAGCGTTTACACTATCCATGTTTAATTACTAACTATAGAATAACACAATTCACTAAAAAATGTTTTGCGTTTGGTTAAGCTTCTAGTAAACACAAAATAAACACAGACAAAACAAATAACATGTGTATCCTAATGGTTAAAAATGGCATTGCCGTTCGGTCAAACAATAAGTGTCTGATAAATAAAATTATTTTTCTGAAAATTACTTTATTAGAGACTTTGACGATGAAACGGAAAAAAATATCAGTTACTTTAATATGTCGGAAAGCATTATGTGTCTTCAGATAATTGTTATCCGAAACTTTATCTGAAACCTTTCAAACTGGCCCTCGATTATTATTAAAAATTAGTTTGTCTCTAACAGTCATATTATTCACTCAATTAATCCGGTTTTAAATTCACACCTTGGTTAAAAGTGAGTTAAGTCTCAAAAGTTCAACCCAAGCGCATAATATTTACTCTTTAAACTCGGTAATAAACTGTATTTATTAAACTTTGTCGTGTGTAACCCGATTCAATTTTAACTGCCCTCCAGGGAGCTATTAAAGTAGTTTAACCCGGGTTTAAACTAGATTTTCAGTACGTTCACTCATTTTAGCCAAGAAAAGTCATATTTGAAGTTTTTACGCAAATACATTATTAAAGATAAAATAAAATAAAAGTAACAAAATAAATAATAATTTATATCACAACGGACCAATTTTGGTCTAAGTGTGTCAGTACTTAGTATTGACAGCCACTTCTACCTACAAAATAAGGCTTTATAAATGAAATTGTGATGTCTTCGTCGTCAGAAGATGCATTTCTGGATCAGATGGAGAATCAACGGGGTTCTCGTCGAGTGTACCGCATGTACAAGCGGGCTTGCACGATGATTAAATATTTAATATTTTCGGTTTGGAAAAAAGTTTTCCTCTTTTTTTTATCATTTTCCCGCTCGATGTTATTGCTTCCATAACCACCACCTTTTATTTTGCGATTCGACATTTTTTTTGTATCAATTTATTAATTGAGATAAATTAATAGACAATAATTTCACTGTTTTGATTAGTTTTTCAAACGCCAAATCAGGATTTTCAAATTTTGAACGATAAAATTTGAAATAAAAGAACAAACAGGAAACACATGCTGGCAAATGTCAAATTATTGACATTCCGGATGTTTAAGATCGGTGTATAGTCAAGTTTAAACAATTTTACATCCGGTTGTAATGTATTTTAAATCCACCAAGTTTAATGCGCGTTTTGATTGAATATTATGAACAAAGGTTTAGATTGAAAAGTTTAAAAAATGCGAGTTAATAGGACAGATTTAAAATTCACTTAAACCTTACTTACACCTGGAGTGAATAATATAGCTGTAAGGATATTCATGTAACGTCGTAAAACACTTGATAAGCTTACGATTTGGTTAAGTTTATCATTTGGTCAATGAACCGTCAAAATTTGTATGGGAAATGGCTTACAGAATTTGATTAATCTTATTCAAGGATTTTGCTGCGGAAAATTAACCGAAATTTATCTGGGTATAAACTTATCCAAACGTCGTTGTGACTTTTATAACTAGGCGTGTTCAGAAATATGATATATGTACATATTAGACTAATAGCGTTTTCGTTTGGTCGTCCGGAAGCATTCCGAATGCTTCTGGAAACGTTCGTTTGGCACAACATGAAAGTTCTTCTGAAAAGAAGAGAAAATCAATTCTGGATTTGAAAAAGGAATCAAAACCAGAAGCACGCACACATACCCAAATTTTTAAAACGTCAAAATCGTGAAATGTAATTTTGTTGGTTATTAAATTTGGAATTGTTGTTTTGCAATTTACTAAAATGTTAAATTGGAAGCAAACAATGGGAAAAAATGGATAGATAAAACATTTCATTCTTCCATCATAGTAATCTTCATAAACAATAGTGCATCCACTCCTAACTCAAATAATATTTTTTTTTCTTAATTCGTTTATTAAATTATATTAAATTCTGTGTTTTCGAGTGCACAGTTAATTCGAATGGTATGTTAAAAAAAATATGAAATTGCACTGCAGTTTGTTTTTGACGTTTGAGTTTGAATGTATTTAGTAGTTCTCGAGTGAATTCTGATTTAAAATCGAGAAGCGAAATTTCTCTTCACAGAATCGTCAGAAGAGGATTTTTGTGCCAATGGAATGGTTTCAGAAGACATCCGAACGCTTCGGAATCCTTCTGGATGTCCAATGGAAAACGACATTAGTGATTAAACAGTGCATCAAAAAAAATATGAATCACCTTCGAGGGTAATCGTGTTAGGCGAAATTGGTTTTCAACACTCCCTAGATGAGCTCCTTCGATCCGATTTCACGGAATCTGAGATCATTTGAGTGTATGTTCGCTGTTCGCCCTACCAGACTTTAAAAAAACCGTTTTTAGCTCAGAATTTTGATTTTCTTATACGGTCTGTCAGACGGGGCGAACTATATACACCTGTCACTTTATATTTCTCAGGGCTCAGGAAATTTCCCCAGTTTTGCTGTCAATTACTAAGTACATAAAATTTTGGATTCATCTGCTCACTGATATATAAATAAACTGACCAACTCAAATGGTCTCGGATTCCGCGATCCAAATTTAGGGATGGGTGAAAACAAATTTCGGGTAACACGATTACCCTCGAAGGTGCATTCATATTTTTTATTTTTGATACACTGTTTAATCACTAAGGCCCCGGTTGTCAACTGCAAAAATTTGAAGCTTTCGACGCCTGTACTTCTTTTTTTTGCTATCACTTACACCCAAAATCTGCTGTGGGCTCTCGGTCAATATGTGATATCTCAGATAACTAAAAAAAAACTGACTATATTTTGTAACTTTCGCCATATTTGATAATGAAAGTTGTGAACTAAAACGTTGTTTAAACAAAAAAAATAATAAGGACGTCTACATTTCCTCAATGATTTGGAAAGCTACTTTTCGTAAATAATCGGTTGAACAAGAACTATAAAAGGGTACCAAACCAATTCTAAACTTAAAACGTTGCATGAATACCCTTTCTATTTATAGCCCCTAGAGCCTGAAGTTGAATTGTATTAGGTATGTTTCGATTGGCAAAAAGTAGGGGAAAAATTTCGTGTTCGAGCTTTCAAAAAACGTATTTTGGGTTGTTTCTGGTTTGTTTTGGGGTTAATGTCCTATTTGAATTCAATGCTATTTAAATGTTCTAACACTAATTATTTTGAACTTAATTAAAACAACTAAGAGACAAAATTATTGATTTTTTTTCAATAAGGGCGTTTGATAACCATCGATATTTGATCATTTAAACGCAAACACAACCATCTTGTCAAACTATGTTGTATCGGTTTCAAAATATTTTTATTTCTTGTTCCGTTTCCATCAAGCAATGATGTTGGACATTCCTTGCAAACCCCCTCCCCCCCAAATTTTTCCTTTTTATTTAATTTAATTTAATCTTGTATGTATTTATGTTCACTTGGCGAATTAAATTTAAAACAAATTTGATCTTCGGGATCCTGTTGGCGAGTAAAGAAATAGACCTTTTATAAAACACTTTCTGGTCAAGTTCCCAACTTTTCTTCAATTAATGAAAAATCAATACAAATATCAATACAGCAGAAATACAGAAATTTAAAAATGTGTTAACGAATATAAGGTCACAAAAAATTTCAAAGCAATTATTGAAATGTCTTTTATATTGGCAATGAAAAGTTGCTCTTACGGAACTCTTTATTAATGATAGAATTAAGTGCTCATAATTTGAACAGGGTTTTGTTTTCTTAGGTACATACCTATGTACCTATGTCTTTTTTGAAAACCGAAATTCTTGTTGCAAAATTGTAGTAGGTACCTACTTGTTTGATGCCTGCAATCTTTTTCTTTGCTGTAGTATTAATGTACAATTAATATAGCACTATACCTCTATCTTGTAAGTTGTTAACATTTTTCCAACTACATATCTTGTAGCAGACTCTGCCAACTATGTGTAATGTTTAAATATGAATATCGTACCAGGTAGCAAGTAATGTACACTACATACACAGGTAATTATATTTGTTGTGTTCAAACATTTGGCTTTCGAATTGCATTATTGCTGATTGTTTTCGTAACTGTTTTTCATTACCTATCTAATTCAAATGAATTCTATAGATACCTACATTCCAATTACTTCTTTAAAATAATACACACATTAAAACATGTTACAAATTCGAGCATGACATTGAAAAATAAAAGGCTTATGGGATAGGTAGGTATACAAAACATTTTTTTTTTATGATCATTGAACAAAAATTAAAATAATTATAGAAACAAAACTTAATCATAACCAGTCGTACTTAAAAAGGTCAAATATTTTATAATTTAATATTTTTAACGTAAAATAACGATAAAATATTATTACATATTTACAATTAATTAAGTCCCATCTCTATACTCATCCCAACCAAGACAATACAACTAATTAAAAAAATAAAACTGAATCGTAAGTATTAATAAATATAACTATTAAATCCTAAACCATTAGTAACAGATAAATCAACTTGATCATATAGTTATCTACTTTAAATTGATTTTATATTTAAAAAAAAAAAAAAAAAATAGTTAATTTATCGTTAAATTCTAGTGCAGTTTAATTTATTTGGAATCCATATTAAGCTGGGTAGCAGTTTAAATGTGCATTAAATTTGCCACTTACAAAATTCTTAGGAAAGATTTGTCAACAACCAACTGGTTTATCCACCACATACACATGCATGCGTACTCGGTCACACACAGATATTAATTTGCTTAAAAAATCCTATAAACTTACTTTTAAAGGAATAATTATATTGTTTTTTTTTGTTTTTGTAATTAATTGCTTGAAATCATAAACAAAAAAAGCACCCAAAAAAATAAATATTTAAATAAACGCAAAACCTGACACCAACAAAAACTTTTAAATCAAACTTTTTGAACTTACTTTGTTTCAATAAAAACAACTTATAAATCAATTAATAAAAATCTAACACACTTTATTGTTTTACACGGATTTTAAGCGTTTTTGTGTTTGTCAAATCAATTAAATAAAGATTTTTGGTTTAAATACGAGAACGACGACACGGTCAACTAGACGTTCGAAGACTAACTGTGCCAATAAAATGTATATTCGAAGCTTTTAAATTGTAATTCAGTTTGGTATGTATCTTTTTGCTCAGTTTCAACTTCATACGGGGTGTTGGCAAAGCTAAAGTTAAGAGAGTTGAGGGTTTTCCTACATAAACCTGTAGCCTGTAGGTAGGTAGGTAGGTCGGTAGGCTTCTGTTGATGCTGGTTGTTAAAGTAGGGAAAATCCCCCGACTACTCAGAAAAAGCACCACAGTCCACAGTGCGTCACACAATACATTTTCTTAATGTCTTTAACACACAATTTATGTAGGTACATATCTACATCCATATCTATGTGTATAGACGGGGGGTGCTCTCTGTTAAACTGAAGTGATAAGGTGAAATCTTACTCAGTTAATGGTTCAGGACGGGTTGTGGGTTGGGGATGTTGGGTTTCTGGATACATTTTGCTCTTGAGTTCAACAAGTGCTTGGAATGCGAGTGATGATTTTGATTTATGATTCTGTGGGTGAGAAGGATGGAACGATAACAAAGTTAAGATTTATTCTTTAGTGAGTTATGTGAGTTGAGAATCACTAAGCAGAGTGAAATTGATTCAACTAGTGCTTTAAGCACGTAGAAACTTAAATGTTGAATTGATCGATTTAAACGGAACTTTTATTTTTTATTATTTCTTATACATGTTAATATAACGTTAGAAGTCGATTTAATGCTTTAAGATTGTAAGTTACTGCAGAGAGAATAATTAATATACAGGGTGATTCACCAAATTTGTAATAAAAGTACAGCATTTTATGTAGGTATAAGTTGGGGCGATTAAGGCGATTAAACAAGTTGTATGGAATGGTGAATTGTCTGTACCTACATATATGTACATAATATGTATGCACCTGCATATATACATATGTATATGCACATATATACATAATAATTATATACCTATGCACTATTTTCGTTCGTTATTTCTTTTATTGATTTTTTCCTAAAAATCCACGCCACATATTTTGGCGGAATCAAATTACAAAGGTTTACAAATATCGATTAGCATTTGGACACGAAAAGTTTCTATGTATACTTTAGGGCGCTGAACTCGAATCCGACATCCGTTTTCTGCTATCAGCTGGTCTTCTAGAAAAATATCCGTTAGAAAATTACTAAAATTGTTTTTTTTGTTGCAATTTTTGAGGTTATTTAGCGAAGCAAAGTATCTTTGTTAAATAAAATTGGTACCTAATGAGGGTACTAATTTTCTCTTATACCTACATAAAATTAATTTTAAATCTTTTTAAAGTCTTCTTTATTCTCCCAAAAATCCTTAGTAAATGTTAGTCCTCACCAGGATCTGGGATTTAGGTCCTAGGATTGTATCCTCTATTTCAGTAAAGGGCCTACAGAAGGTAACTATCGGACATGTATAATGGCGAAAAAAATTATAAATCTCTTCCTCTTATCTTCCATCAGTAGTGCCGACATGACGACGGTGAAATACGAAATGAAACGGGCCCCACCCCTGATCTTAGCATCCGTCTATATGCCAGGTGATTCACCGGGGCCACCGCCGTCTGTCACTTTTGTTGACCTTGTGACAACAACAGGTAAAAACGGTTGGGATCTCCTAGTTGGCTGCGACGCAAATGCTCATCATCTACAATGGGGGAGTCCGGACACAAATAAAAGGGGTGAGTCACTATTTGAATTTATAATTAAAGAAAATTTGCTGATTTCAAATAAAGGTAACGAATCACCCTTCGTTATGAGAAGCAGAAGAAAAGTGCTTGATGTGACGCGTTCCACTAACTCCGACACTGTTGTAGTTAGTGATTGGAAGGTATCAAGTAATGTTACATCCTCAGATCATAGCTGCGGACTCAACGTTAACCCACTGAAAACAGAATTGGTATTGTTTACGAGGAAACATAATAATGTCCAACATTGATGCACCAACCATTAACGGTACTCCGCTACATGTTTCGGGTACTGCCAAATACCTTGGCGTTGTACTTGATCGTAACAAAACTGGAAAGAAAACATATAAGAAAGAGAGAAAAAAGCCTCAATTGCATTCTACACTTGTAGTAGAATTTTTGGTAAAAGATGGGGTCCCAGCCCCAGAACCATTCATTGGATGTGCACAGACATAAAAAGGCCAATACTAACGTACGCTTGCATGGTCTGGTGGCCAGCCTTAGATAAGGAAACCAATTTAAAGACCATGACCAAAATTCAAAGACTAGCGTGTCAGTGGCGATTTCTGGTCTTGAGTTCTGGGTTGGCTACGAATAATCCTTTGATCAAAGCTGAATGTAATAAAAGCAAACATTTTTAATTTTTTTCCTCTATAATGAGTTTTAATTCACTACATTTATCTATACCTACATAAAATCCAGTCGTCACTCTATTTTCAAAAAAATTTCGAGAACCGGTTCCTAAAAATTTTCACTTTTTCTTATTTTCGACAACATTTCTTTCTCTATTGACGCATTAGTCCAAACTATTACATATATTTAAACACTTTGAAAAATAAGGATGAAATTATTGTAAATATAGTAAAAAACATGCTTTTAACTTTTTAAGCCTTTCGAAGCCTCTCAGCTACTCAAATTTTATGAAAATGTAACCTGTAAACTGTAACGCTCTAAAAAATTGAGGATTAATCTCTCTATAGACACCTTATTTTTAAAAATCAAAGCAGTATTTCTCGACTAATAGCAAATTTAATGCAGTTGGATCGACAATTTTTTATTTTATTTGGTTTCTACGGCTACCTAGGAAATTATCAAAATGTGAATTTTCTTATAATTAATTAATAAATTGAAAATCAATACTCAAGCTTTTGAGCAACGTACAGCAATGTTTCATATATCAAATTTTTTATTAGGATTGGTGAAATAGAATTTTGAAAAATTAAATCCATTTTGTCGACTTGGTTGATAAATATAAGCCATATACCTATATAACTTTTTAGGCTTTCACGGTTGTTAATACACATAATAGATAATTATTTTTCGGATTAGCCGCGTTATAAAAGTTTAAAGAGCGCACTTTGGTACTCACCCCGAACGTTTCGCATCAAATTGCATTGAGCGTGGTCACCGGGAAACTGCTCTTGAGATGTTATGATGTATTAGATTGACTACGCAGGTTGTAGCTGTGCGTAGGTGGTTCTATCTCATGATGTTGTTGAGTACCAAAGTGCACTCTTTAAACTTTTATAACGCGGCTAATCCGAAAAATAATTATCTATTATAAGCCATATAATTTGCCAAAAGGGGGATTAATTTAGTAGTTTTTAATGTGAGACTTTTTTAAAAACACATGTTTGATATTTTACTTCCAATTGAGCTTTATAATTTAGATATTTCTGATTTCTTAAGACAAATACTAAATCATAAATAAGGTGTATTTTAGTTCCTTAATATTCAAGTTATGTATTTTTCAGCTAAATGTGCTCGAAAAGCAAATATTTATATAGATGCCCTAAGTTTGTTTCCCCCTAAAATTTCTTGTGAAGTTTTTTATAATTTTGTTTGGCTGAAAATCATTTAAATTAATATAATCCATTATTTGACACCTAATTTTGGAATATTAAAAAAATGTTACCAATGTTGATAAGTTACATTTATACTGAATTTTTTCAATTATTTTCATATGCAAAAATTAAAGGTATTTTTTTTTGTGTACATTTTTTCTTAGCTTTTCCGTGGTTTACAATGATGTATGATACATTAAAATAAAAGTATTTTTAATTGTTAATCGAAAAAAATCTGATTCATTAAAATCCGTTGGTAATTAAAAAAGTTATTAACGTTTTAGTGAGGCCGGAACAATATACAACAAAGCATGTTTTAAATGTACTAAATTCAAATAATATTTATTTCCTGCTCTGGTGTTGGATATACAACTTTGTGATTACCTACATATATTTAGTCTTTAAACTAAATTTAAATACTTGATTAAAATTTTTTTTCTATGTTCAATATTTATATGAAATTTTTAGATATTAATGCCATTAAGTAGGTGTAAAAAAACATTGCTTCAAATTGTTTTTACATTTTTTTCATAGTTACCATGTAAAAAATAATAATTTTTTTTTTATAAATATAACCATTATCTAACTGACAGTATTTAAAACCTTAATTATAAAGATTTATGCAGATTTGTTTGAGTAATCATTATATTAATGAAGCTATGTCGATCAGTTTTTTTAATTAAAATTCATTTTATTTGTAAACAATCATTTAAAAAAATTTTAGCACCGCTCATGTAGGTTTGATGGTAAAACATTGTATAACATAATCATAGAAGAGTAAATAAGCAAAAAACAAGCATTTTTTGTTTTTTCAAATTGTGAAATTTTTCATCAACTTTTGAATTTAGAATGCTGCAAATCGAATTGAAGGCAGACTTAATCACCCCTTTAGTATGAAATTTTTTACCCCTTTCCAATGATTTTTTCATACAATGTAGCGTGTCATTTTGGCTTTATTTAAAGACCTTAACCTTGAAGATCGGATGATTAGAATGGGAATTATGATTTTTTCAAGTTAACCATATAAAATTCGAACTAAAACATTTGCTTCAGATAACTAGGTTCTCCTCTCCACTGGTGGGTACTGGTCGGCAATCAACTCACATTTTTCTACCCAGGCGTTGGCTCTTTCAATAGAGCCAACCTGTGTGGGTATTTTTGTGGGTCTGTTCTTAAAGATAGAGTGACATAGCACATCGGGAATAATATGTAGTTTGTATGAGATTTGTTGGCGCAAATTTGTGTAGCCAACACGGTCATTGAAAGAAAAATAAAGAGATTCCTACTTTGTATGGGATTAATATAGCACGTAGGGGTTGCAGTGAATGGCTCGATTTAAATAGGTTTTGCTGGTTTTATAATGATTTAAACGGATTGGGGTGTTGTTTTTTTTATCAACATAAAAGGATATTTTATTCTCAAGTTTTAATACAAACAAATTGTTTGTAGTACGTGTATTTAAGACGAAATTTTAGGGTTGGCGCAGCCAACCTAGCCAACTGAGAGGAATCGCCACTGTAGCGTGTATTGGCACAACCAGTGCTATGAGAACTACACCTACAGCAGGGACCCTACTATGTAACTTTATTCTACTTTCGAATCCATTCGAAAGTTGTTTTCAATGCTAATTATAAGTGGTAATATGTATGAAAGTGGGATAAAATTTTAGTGCTTCCGACTTTGTGCCACAGAATCTTGAATTAGCGCTGTTCTATTTCCGTTTATAAGCACTGGCTCAAGAATTAGCGAGCTGAGATTTTGCGAATTCGAACGTTTTTATTGTAGAATCGAGTTACATAGTTGGGCCCCAGCCCTAGAAACTTTCCTTTCACTAGCTCCGCTCGATCCGTTTACGAAAGAGCTGGCGGCCAAAAGTGCTTTTAGACTTAAACAGTGCAATAATTGGAAAAAGGGCCACTTCGGTCACAGAATCATAATGAAATTCACTGACAAAGACATTCATACAGATTACGTCACACCGCACATAGATTTTACCCAGTGGCGATGACAGATATTCCTAGTAGGGGATTCTGGAATGAAAACAGGGTCATCAATACAAATCATGTTTCGGTGTTTACTGACAGTTCCAAAACAGACGAAGGGGTAGGGTCAGGTATCTACTCGGAAAACCCACCTATGAACAGATCAATAAGGCTTCCAAACTTTTGCAGTGTATCCCAGCGGAGGTGCTTGCAGTTTGCGAAGTCGCGAAATATCTTGCCTTTCATGAATTAGTCAATAGCAATACAGACATCTTCACAGATAGCCAGGCGGCAATTAAAGCTATTTCTTCAATCAGTATCAAGTCCAAACTGGTAGATCGTGTCGAAGTAAACTTAGATCTCTAGGCGCAACAAACACAGTAACCTATATGGGTCCCTGGACACCGTGATATTCTCGTGAATGAAATGGCAGATGAACTGATGGCCAGAAACGGATCATCTCTTGATCCTAGCCAAATTGAATTTTCGGTACGTATGCCACTGGAGCAGGAAGAAACAGAATCCACCAGAATTTCTTTGAAGCTGCAGACCTCAGATGGTCATCACTTGACACTTGTCGGGTTTCAAGAAATTTATGGCCGAACATATCTAAGAAAAAACTGAATATTTACTCAAGTTAAGCAGGCCTCAATTATCGCTCCTAGTGGGAGTCCTAACGGGCCACAATTCATTGGGAACCCACATGAGCAGAATGGGTATCAACCCATCTGACTTATGTAAAGCACGGAAAGAATTGAAAAATCACTAATCGAAAAATTTGCAGCTGAAATTTACGAATCATGTTTTCTTCGTAAATCAAGGCATTTTGATCCCAAATCAATACAAAAACTGGTGATTTAACATTCAAAACGTAGCAATTTACCAAATTTGTTTCTTCGTGATTTGCAATTAAAGTCCATAATTCAAGCTTGTACTTTTCTTAGCAAAATAAAATGTTTTTGGGGTAATTTACTATCTAAAAGAATAATTTCACAATCAGCATTTAAAAATATTGAATTGCGATTAATATTTAGTAATTTACATTGCATGATCTACGAGTATGCACCTGGAATGTAAGGACACTCTATACACCAGGTGCTACTCAAAAACTTGAATCTGTCCACTCGCGGTACAAGGCAAATATTACCGCGATCCAGGAGATACGATGGATAGGATCAGGTATAACCAAAAGAAAAGAGTGCGACATTTATTACAGCTGCCATCAAAGACTGCACATGTTAGGATGCGGATTCGTCGTGGGAAATCGACTCAGATCGAAAGTCATCGATTTTAAGCCGATTAGCGATCGCCTGGCTGTGATCCACATCAAAGCTACCTTCCAAACAAAACATTAGCCTAATATGTGCACTAGGGTGGTCCTTATATTGTTTTTTTTTTGAAATTCCAACTTGGATATGCATCAAATTACTCTAAAGGGAGACACAAAATTTTCCTAATTTTTTCAGATTTTAATTTCACCCCCTGGTCTACCTTTTTTCACTTCAAGGCACAAATAATGGAGTTAGGGTGATTCTTATAACACGCAAAAAAAAGTCAGAACTTATAGATCAGATTCAGACAAAAACAAAATCGTACTGGAGGGGGGGGGGTCTATTTCCCCCCGTTCAGGCAGGAGGGGTAGTTTTCTAAAAATTTGACCCAAAATAAAAAAAAAAATTATTAAAAAACAACGGGACCACTTACAATGGGTATGGAGGAGGTGTTCTGGTAGGGTGCATGCACCAGCTCATCAACCAAGTTTGGGAGGAGGAAAGTATGCCCGACGACCGGTCAAATAGCTCCATATGCCCAATATACAAAAAAGGCGATCCTATGTCCTGCAAGAACTACAGAGGCATATCCCTGCTTAATGTTGCTTACAAGATCCTATCCAACGTACTATGTGAGCGTCTAAAACCTTTCTGCAACACTATGATCAGCACGTACCAGTGTGGCTTCAGGCCAGGCAGATCAACGAAAGACCAAATCTTCACATTGAGGCAAATCCTGGAAAAGACCAACGAATTTCAAGTCGAGACCCACCACCTATTCATCGACTTCAAAGCCGCATATGATAGTATAAGTCGCCAAGAGCTTCTATTGGCGATGTCGGAACTCGGGATCCCGAAAAAACTGATCCAGTTATGCCGCATGACGTTACAAAATACGCGGTGCAACGTGCAAATGGGTAACAGCTCATCCGAGTTATTCCAGACGTGTACAGGGTTCAGACAAGGAGATGCGCTATCATGTGATTTCTTCAACCTAGTCCTGGAGCAGATAGTGCGCAAGAGTGGTGTTAACATGGAAGGCACTATCTTCAACAGGTCTTCTCAACTGCTTGGCTATGTGGACGACATCGACATCATCGGCCGCTTCAAGAGAGCTGTACTTGAAGCATTCACAGCTATTGATGAACAGGCGAAACGCGTTGGTCTTGAAGTGAATGAGGACAAAACAAAGTATATGCTGTCAACAAACAAAGCCTCATCTGTCCATTGCCTAGGACAAAACGTCACTGTTGGTAGCAGTAATTTTGAGGTAGTTAAGGAGTTCACCTACCTCGGAACAAACATCAATTCCACGAACGACACCTTAGTGGAAATCCGACGAAGAATTACCCTAGCGAACCGCTGCTACTTCGTTTTGGCCAAACAAATGGATTCAAAACTCCTTTCCCGACGAAGGAAATTTTTTATAATTGTGATGCGGAGAGTAAAAGGAAGCTTCAAGTAGCATTTAACAGTATTATATTATACGTTATGTCTATAGTCTCAGAAGATTTTACCATATCTCACACCTAGCTAACAACTTGTTAAATATGTCTTTGATAAATTATATCAAGTTTCGTTCTCTCGTTTTATTGTTCAGCATTATGAAAAGTAGGCAACCGATTTATCTGTACAGTAAAATTCAGTTTTCGATATCTAACAGATCTGCTTGCTTAATTCTTCCACGGTTTTCATGTCTAACTTCCGAAAGACAATTTTTTATCTCTGCTATACGCCTTTGGAACTCACTTCCGCTTAACCTCTTCTTTTCAAATCAGAGCAACTAATTTTTGACGTCACCCCTCTCCCCTCCCCACACCATTTCTATCAAGCAAACTCAATTAATTTGGAATTGAATTCATAATTTTATGTACAAGAATTAAAATGTTAAGATTAACATCTGAACTTTGTTTTCTTGTGCTTTTTTTTTAATTACTTATCTTTTAACTTTACTTTTCATTTAATTTAAATTATTTAATACGATTTGTTTATTCCTCACAATTTAAAAAGTGTACTCTTACTGTGTTAGAAATGCATACTTCATATCAAGAAATACTAAATACTAAAAATAATAAATTTTTTCGAGATTTTGATATTTATGTATTTTGGTGTATCAAGACATTTTGAAGACCCTATCAAAATAATATATATTTTGCATGATTTTAAAATTGTTAAAATTAATTAAGTACTATTTTGTTCGTGTGTTTTGGCCAAAAAAAGCGTTAAAACGCTCATATTTTATGGTTCGTGCTTGTTGATTCTCAGGCTATTAATACCCATAGTGAAATCATTTTAACAATTTTTAAAAAAGTGTTCAGTTTTGAAGTGAAAAAGTATTTATATATACCTACAAGTGACTGTTGCAAGTGACAAATTGCAGAAAAAAAGTATTTCAAGTGATTATTGCAAGTGACAAATTGCAGAAATATGGATAGCAAAAACAACATTGCCCAGGTATGTAATGTGACTCAATAAGTGTTGTTTCTCAAGTGTAGGTTCTCAAGCGTAAAATAGTAATAGTTCGATAGTGATTTTGGCTCCATAACTGTGGTTTCTACAGTCTACGTTTTCAAGTGTGAAAGTGTAATAATTGGACAGTGATTTTGCCTTATTAAGTGTTGTTTTACGAGTGTTGGTTCTCAATTGTCAAAGTTTAATAGGTGGACACTGGACAGTGATTTTAACTATGTGTTGTGTTTTTAATTTGCATTAATCTTGTGATTTGTGATTTTTTTTGCCGAAATATCTTATTTTTGCGACTTTATTTTATTTGCGTGTGTTTGCGAAATCTTGTAAAAGGCCTTAATTTTTCCGTGGTCTGTCTCCAGTGTAATCTCGAGTGCAGATTCGTCTGATAATAATTCCCGACTAAAGTATACCTTAAGTACATGAAATAAAGCGTTTTTTTTTTTGTTGTACACACCATTTTATTAGAATAAGTTTGCCCTCTAAAAGTACTTGAGAGTGCTAGGACGCCATATGGCCCTAGGCTCAATGATAGGAAAATCCCTATGCACACCTCCGCGTGGTAGAGGGCGGGTAACGCTAACGTGCAGGGGGACCGAATGGATGCCGGGATAAGCAGACAACCCAGCTATGCTGGTCAGGGCACAAACTTGTCCTCGGGATGGTTAAAAGCCCCCTTAAGGCGGATGAACTGCAGGTGGCAGTCAACGGCATGATAGTCTGGTGGCGGAGGAGCTTTTTTTGGTAAAAGGCCAACGGCAGCAGCAGGTAGCGTCTGTAACCCATATTGGGCGGCTACAAAAGGCGTCTGTTTTCCCACAGTGGGCGGCCTCGAGCAGTTATGTGTTTGACCATACAAAAGGCGGGTGTGCCTGTCAAATCTGAGCTTATGTATGTTATTAATCATATCTCGGAAAACACCATGGTGGAAGGATATATGCAAATACATGAATTATGACAACAAATGGAAATGAGTCCCCAAGAGGTAATCTTTTTATAGAAAATCCTTCTGTAGCTTCGGCTGCAGTAAACCGCACATCGGATTTGGGGGTGCGGCATCCTTCATGTACGAGCGTCAATCAAGACGCCATAATAATAAATGAATCGTTGACAAATAGAATAAGTCTTTCAAGAAGCGCAAATGTTACTTTTGGCTACCGCATACGTACGAAAATCGGAGCATGGAACGTTCGATCCTTGTACAGCGATGGTAGATACGTGCAGGTTGAGCGTGAAATGCTTCGCCTAAAGATCAGTATCCTGGGCATAAGCGAAACTAAGTGGAGAGGAAGAGCTGAATACAGATCAGACACTGGACAGACGAGAATGCTGTATTCCGGCGAAGATGAAAGAGAGGGTGGCCAAAGACTGCATGGTGTCGGAATTATGTTGAACGAAGAAGCGAGGCGTAGTTTGATCTCATGGGCGCCCATTTCTGCGAGATTAATGACAGCAAGGTTTCGTTCAAAAATTCGTAACGTCACAATTATTCAGTGCTACGCCCCCACAAATGAAGCGACCGAGGAAGACAAAACCGCGTTCTACACTCATCTTAACTCGGTTTACAGTAGTGTTCCGAGAGCCGACATCATAGTCGTTATGGGAGACCTTAATGCCCAAGTCGGTTCAGACAATTACGGACTGGAACGCGTGATGGGAAGAAATGGCGTGGGGTCACGGAATGAAAATGGTGACTTGCTTGTCGACTTTTGTAACGCGAATCGTCTTGTGATAGGTGGGACTGTATTTAAGCATAAGACGTGCAACAAAATTACCTGGGTGCATCCGGATGGTCAAACCGAAAACCAAATTGATCATATCATGATTCAGCAGCGATGGAGGAAGTCTATGTGTGATGTTCGGAGTATAAGAAATGCCGATGTGGGAAGCGACCACCATTTGGTTCTGATGAGTCTCAAACTACGAACCGCTGCCGTACAAAAACCAGCGCAGGATGCAGCAAGGAGCACAAAATTTATTACTAATGCTTTAAATGACCCCAACATACATATGTCGAAACTATGTCACCACCCTTAACGACAGAGCCTCGTCATTAAATGGAATCCAGAATTCAACAATTGATGAGATGTGGGGTGAAATTAAAAGTGTTTTTATGGAGGCTGGATCCGAAACTGTACCCAAGCGAACGAGACGTAGAGACTCTTGGATATCCCAAGACACCTGGGATAAGATCGAACTTCGCAAATCGTTGAAAATCCAAATAAATGCCGAAGCTGATGTTCAACGAAAGGCTGACTTGCGAAGAGAGTACCGCATTGCACATAAGATGGTCTACCGCTGTGTGAGACGTGACAAGAGGGTGAAGTTGGATGGACTCGCAGATAATGCGGAAAGCGCTGCCAGAAGAGGAGATATCCGGGAATTGTACCAAATAGCCAAAGATGTTATCGGGAAAAAAAGCAACACCAATCATCCTGTAATGGATGTGGATGGCACACTTTTGGTATCAATTGAGGATCAGCTTCGTAGATGGAAGGACCATTTTTGTGCCCTGCTAAATGAGGATTCAGTTGAGCAGAGTGCTGAAGTGCCCCAACTAAACGAGATGCGCAGGTCCTATAGGGGTATTGACATCGAACCCCCGTCAGAATCGGAAATTCGTACATCAATAAATCTCCTCAAAAACAACAAGGCAGCTGGACTGGACGGAATACCAGCTGAATTCCTGAAAGCCGATCCCGTAGCAGCGGCTAGTATTTTACATCCGCTGATACAAAACATTTGGGAAAACGAAAGCTATCCCAGGGACTGGAAGGATGGTGTGATTGTTAAGTTGCCAAAGAAAGGTGACTTAAAGAATTGCAACAATTGGCGTGGTATCACCGTTTTGTCCGTTTTCCCAAAACTAATGGCAACAATCATACTCGAGCGAATAAAGGATAGAATCGAGTCTACACTCAAGAGGCATCAAGCTGGCTTCCGCAGTGGTCGATCGTGTGTCGACCATATCAACACCCTGCGTATCGTCCTCGAGCAGTCGATGGAATATCAATCACCGCTTTACCTCATGTTCGTGGATTTTGAAAAGGCCTTTGATCGAGTTAACCGAGAATGTATATGGAGATCGTTGCTTGGTAGAGGAATTCCACCAAAAATTGTTGCCATTATTAAAGAGTCCTACAACAACGCGAGGTGTTTTGTTTTGCACAATGGGCAGCTATCCGACTCCTTCGTAGTGCAACAGGGTGTGAGACAAGGGGATGTTCTATCGCCAATTCTCTTCCTGCTGGCGATGGACGACGTATTGACGGCCAGCGTTGGTACAGCTGAGCGACAGGGCATTCAATGGAGACCGTTCGAAAGGCTCAGTC
This sequence comes from Dasysyrphus tricinctus, assembly GCA_963921185.1. NCBI lineage: Eukaryota > Metazoa > Arthropoda > Insecta > Diptera > Syrphidae > Dasysyrphus > Dasysyrphus tricinctus. Next base: position 182,146,305 of record OY992531.1, on the reverse strand, counting down.
ATTTAGACTATGCCGATGACATATGTCTACTGGCAAATAACATCAGTGGGCTGAACGGGATGTGCCAAGCACTGCAAGTGAAGGGAGAGTCGAGTGGTCTAAGAATTAACAGCAAAAAGACAAAAATAATGCTCACAGGCCGCTCCACACAGCAGCGTATTATTTTACAGGAGACGCCAGTTGAAGTAGTGGAACAATTTAACTACCTTGGCAGTATTGTTTCTGCAAACGGTGGTACGGATCTGGACGTTAAAAGTAGAATAAATAAAGCTCGTGCTGCCTTCGGTACTCTGTCCCCAATTTGGAAATCCAGTCAAATCTCCTTACACACTAAGTTGAGATTCTTCGAATCCAATGTCAAATCCGTGCTGTTATATGCTTGTGAAACCTGGAAAGTCACGTCTACCATTTCGAAGAAATTGCAGGCTTTTGTGAATCGCTGTCTTCGCCACATCCTAAAGATTCGCTGGCCACAAATAATACCAAATGAGGAATTGTGGCGCAGGACAAGTCAAGAGCGGCTGGACGTCGACATAAGAAAGCGTAAATGGCGTTGGATTGGTCACACACTGAGGAAACCAAACGATGAAATTGCAAAGCAGTCCTTTGAATGGAATCCTCAGGGTGCACGGCGGGTTGGAAGACCAAGAACAACATGGAAATCAACTGTCTTAGCGGAAGCAGAATCCCAGAGAAAGACGTGGCCACAGCTTAAGTACCTTGCAGCAGACCGTGAAGGATGGAGACGTTTTGTTGACGCCCTATGCCCCAGCCGGGGATACAGGACACTATATATATATATAAATATAAGTTCACCAGAGGACCTCTATCCTTAAAATTAATTAAAGAACAGTTTCATTTAGTTTTTTCTTGACCTTTTTTTATTCCTTTGTATAAATTTTTCCTTATTTTCTCTCACAATTGTTTTTTTTTTTTTATTTCCAGCCTGTGTCGTCTCAAATAAAGGAGCGATCACAATTCAAAAAAATTGATACCTCTACCATTTCGGAGGAAAATTGGAGTAAAAAGTTATTGGTGCTGCGCGGAGCGTAAGCCATTGCGTTGCAAGGCACGCGTGCAAAGCAAAGATGTGATTGTTCAGACCGAGCCAGTCTGTCGCCCCTCCTTGCCTTCAAAAAATACCCAAAAGATGAAAATTCATCGGGTGCGGGCAAGCGAGACAAAAGAACCGCAATACCTCGAAGAGATCTGTATCCCACAGTAACTTCGACACATAGATGGCGAACTCTTCGTGCAATCAGAAGCAATTTATTTGGGAGGGATAAATATTCTTATGTGCACGAGGACAACATTAAAGCTACTGTCATAAACAAAATGCTGGTTGATGGACGGGACATTTAATGTAGTTCCTACAATTATGGGCCAATTATTTTCCATTCATGGGTACATGTAAGGGACAGTCATCCCCTTGTATACTGCCTTATGAGCAGAAAATCTTCTGATCCATTGCGCTCCCCAGGGTATAGGTGGCTAGTTAGGAGGGATAGGGAGGGAGTTAAGGGGAAGTTTTAGGTTTGGGGGGCCTCCCTGAACCATCTTGAGTTCTAAATGAATTTCAGGATGTTCTTTAGTGGCAAGACAGAGATGTCGCCCAGTTCGTCGAAGAAGTATTCTCCAAGGGCTTCTTTTCTAGTTCTAGCTAGGCTAGGGCATTCGCAAAGGAAGTGAGGGGAGTCCTCCCCTGCCTCTTCATCATGACACCCTCTACATAAGTCCGATGAGCTGATGCCCATTCTGTTCATGTGGGTTCCCATTGAGTTGTGGCCCATAAGGACGCCAACCATGAGAGATAATTGAGGCCTGCTTGGCTTAAGTAAGTAATCCGTTTTTTTCCTTGAAATATTTGGCCATAGATTCCTTGAAACCCGACAAGTGTCGATGGATGACCATCTGACACTTGCAGCTTCTAAGAAAATCTGGTGTATTCTACTTTTTTCTTGCTCCAGTGGCATGAGCACCGAGGCTTCGATTTGGCTCGGATCAAGAGATGGCCCGTTTTTGGCCAGCTCATCTGCCATTTCGTTCCCATGAATATCCATTGTATATATATTATTATAGTACTATCATGGAACAGAAAAAAAAGTTTCGTACTCGGCTCGTGGCATGAGCACCGAGGCTTCGATTTGGCTCGGATCAAGAGATGGCCCGTTTTTGGCCAGCTCATCTGCCATTTCGTTCCCATGAATATCCATTGTATATATATTATTATAGTACTATCATGGAACAGAAAAAAAAGTTTCGTACTCGGCTCGTTTTCGGTGACATTTTTGGCGCTGTTAACCACGGCGAATTGCTGATGTCAGGGGGTTAAGACAGAGAGGATCATATTTTTTTATTCTGACAACAATAAGGGGGATAAGGGAGATGGGTGCGTCAGCTGTTAGTGTCATGGCAACGACAGAATGAGGTAGAGAAAATAAGTAAAATGTTCATACACGTATACGAAATTATAGAATGGTGTTGGTTTCTTTCATGAATTAATGAACACGTAGGTATATCTATAGATATAGGTACAATTATTTTCTTGCAAAAATTGAAATTCGAATTAAAATTTCCAATTTTTGTTTCGAAATGAATTTTAAAGTGTGTATCAATATAGATATTGATTAACTCACTTATTTTATAAGATATATGATTTCTCAATATATTTTATAGTGCATGCATTTATGTAGGTGTCCAATAAGGAGTTAATTTTGTAAATTAAAATATTTAAAGTGCTAGAAAGGGGGTAAAACTAAGTGAAGGTCGAAAATCTATTTTCTAAACGGTAAAATATAAAAAGTTGATTTTTTCTCCTTTGATAGAAAATAAAATTCTAAGAAGTTTGTTAGACAATAATTTAATTCTAAAAAATCCCGTTTAGAAGATATTAATTCTTGAAAAATGTAAATGTTAAAAAAGCTGTCTGACAAATGTCTTGCTGTTGACTAGTGGAAGGTAGGATATAAATAAAATTTATACCCGCCGAGAGCTGACAGAAAAAAAAAATTATCCGTGTTTAAGGAATTTTTGATAAAGGTAAATTTTCGTGCTTGATGATTTTTTTAAAAAACAATGCTTTTTTTGGGTGAGTTTTTAGAGGTTTTAAATTTTTACTTTTTGAGGGGTGAAGAGAAAAACTTGAAATTTTACTAAGTGATAACTATTGTATATTCTAGTATCTGGTAAAAATTTCGATTTTCTAGAACATCGCTAAGTGGAGATTTTTGAAAATGTACGCTAGTTGCAAGCTCTAAATTAGTCGATTTTCACTTTTGAAAACTCAAAAGTTGATGACAAAATTCAGAATTATGTAAAATAATCTACTACACATTTGTGCCTCCAACCATCTCTTTAAATAATGTTTGACAATGTTTCAGGATTTGTTCAACCAGAATGACATTATGTAGGTTTAAATGACTCTCACAAAATCATTTTAATTAAAAAAATAATAAAATGGTTTCAGTAATAAATCTTCACGATTGAGGTCTTTAAATACGCGCATTGAGGTAGCCAACAAATTTGTGACAAAAAATTACCAACAGTAAACAATTATTTTGAAGTAACAACTACTTACATGGGTATACTTGCCATACAATTTTTATATCTGTTCAACTAAATCTTTTTATTTCTCAAAAACGGCTTCTACGATTATGATGAAATTTTTTCTGTATGCTAAAATTAGTTTGATCTACTACTAAATATTACAAAAAAATATACTTAATAAGGTAAAATTTTGAAAAAAAAATTTGTTTTAAGAAAATGATTTCTTTTTTTTTTCAAATTATAAATTTGAAAATAATTTGTTTTCTTAAATATTGACAAAAACAATTTTATTTTAAAAGATTATTAAAGAATGGATTTCTGGCTTTCAGAAAAGCTATTGCATGGTATTATAAGTGTTGCCGTTATTTTTTAATAATTTATTTTCTATTATAAGTCAACTTTTTCGAAAATTAACCCTCTCGCCTAAACGGGGGCAAATGGACCCTCCACCCAAACTAATATTTTTCTTGTCTAGGTCCAACCTACACGCTCTTGGTTTTATATACTTTTTCAAGAAAAATTCAATGAAATAAGTAATTTAAGGAAATAAAAAAAATTTTTAACTCTATAAATATTGTTATCGCCCATTATTATATATTAATGATTCATAAATATTCAGAATGAACCTACTTAATTTTAAAGAAAATACCTCCCTACACAATTGAAAAACATTCCTCCCTATTAATTTCATTAAAACATTTTTTTTTAGTGGCACTGTGGTTATAGATATATTCTTCATAAATTTCTATTTTCCCAATTTGCTACAGTCACTCATACAACCAAACAAAAAAATCCAATATAATCTTAATTTTCAAACAATACAACCTTATTATAGAAAATTGATAAAGAAAAACGCACAAAATTTATGTTTTTCTTGTCTCCTTTGGACTCCCACAAATTTTGTATGCGTAGTTCTCTATCTTCTGTTAGTCGCTAAGCCTTAGTATTCAATATTCATTCCTATTTCCTAACTTATCTGCTCATTCTCCCCGCTTCAATTCGCCACAGCCATAGTTCGTACTCGCCTCACCCAGGTGTCAGGCCGAGCGTTCCTCTTCATGATAGTACTATAATAATAGGTATATATACAATTTAATATCCCTATGTCCTGGGACCCATCTAAGGGCAACTGTGTTCGTTGTATTGAGTACTCTAAGCTCGTTCCGACAACGATCGACCAGTTTGGACTTTGTAGTGATTGAGGAAATGGTTTTAATTGCCACCTGGCTGTCTATGAAAATGTCAATATTGTTGTTGACTAATTCGCTGACTGAGGAAAGATGTTTCGCGGCTTCGCAAACTGCCAGCACTTCCGCTTGGAATACACTGCAAAAGCTTGGAAGCTTTAAAGATCTATTTATGGGTGGGTTATCTGAGTAGATGCCTGACCCAACCCCCTCCGAGGTTTTGGAACCGTCAGTGAAGACCGAAACATGATTTGCATTTATGACCCTGTTTTCATTCCAGAGTTCCCTGGTTGGGATATCTGTTATGGTTACTGGGTTGAAATCTATGTGCGGTGAAACGTAGTCTGTTTGAATGTCTATGTCTATAAAATTCATTATAGTTCTGTGACCGTAGAGGCCCTTTTTCCAATTTTTTTACATTGATGAAGTCTTAAAGCACTTTTGGCCGCCACCTCTTTCGTATACAGATCGAGTGGGGCAAGTGAAAGGAAAGTTTCAAGGGCGGCCGTTGGTGTGGTTCTGATAGCACTGGTTGTGCCGATACATGCTAGTCTTTGAATTTTAGTCATGGTTTTTAGATTGGTTTCCTTATCTAAGGCTGGCCACCAGACCATGCATGCGTACGTTAGAATTGGCCTTATAATGGCTGCGAACATCCAATGGACGGTTCTGGGGCTGGGACCCCATCGTTTACCAAAAATTCTGCAACAAGTGTAGAAAGCTATTGAGGCTTTTCTTTCTCTTTCTTTAATATTTTCTTTCCAGTTTAGTTTACGATCGAGAACAACGCTTAGATATTTGGCAGTACCCGAAACCTGTAACGGAATTCCGTTAATGGTTGGCGGGTTTATGTTTGGAATATTACGTTTCCTTGTAAACAGCACCAGTTCTGTCTTCAGTGGGTTAATATTTAGGCCACAATTACTGGCCCAATTTTTGAGCTTGTCCAGGGACGTTTGTTTAAGCTCGCACAGAGTTGGAACAAATTTTCCAGAGGCCAATAACACAGTGTCAGCGGCGTATGCGACTACCTTAATACCACCCAGATTTAGTTTAACCAAGATCTGGTTGACGACAAGGAGCCAAAGCAAAGGAGAAAGTACTCCACCCTGTGGAGTGCCCCTACTCGTCCTAACTCTTTTTTTGCTGTCACCCATTTCTGCATTTATGAGTCTCATTTGCAGCATGAAAACAATCCAGTTTATCAGTGATGGATCGACGCTGACGGAGTTTAGGGCTTGTCGAATAGCATTGTTATCAACATTATTAAAGGCCCCTTCTATGTCAAGGAATGCTGCTAAAGTGAATTCCTTGAAGTGGATTGATTTTTCAATTGTGCCGACCACTTCATGGAGTGCTGTCTAAACAGATTTGCCCTTCAAGTACGCATGTTGGGCCTGTGAGAGCACACCATTATTCAGTTTGAGGCGAAAATGAGTGTGAATTAACCTTTCTAAGGTCTTCAGGAGAAAGGAGGAAAGGCTAATAGGTCTGAAGTCCTTCGGTTCGGTATGGGTGGGCTTGCCAGCTTTAGGAATGAAGATGACATTGACTTCTCTCCATCTAGCGGGGATATAGGTGATGTTAAGACAACCTATATAAATATCCACTAGAATCGGAACAATTATACCTTTAGAGCTTTGGAGCATCATTGGAATGATTCCATCAGGCCCTGCAGACTTGCCACTTTCCTACTGTCTACGATTTGTTTACCTATATATATATTTTTTTTTTTTTTGGGCCCTCTGTCCACAGGAGATGTACTGCTAGTACATCCTGGGAGTTAGTGCTTATAAGTGACTCTAAAGTTTCAGAGCAGGAGTCCGTCCAGGTATTATCTGGTCTTTTTAGAAATCCCGGGGGAGTGGTTACCTTAGACATGACTTTCCTGAGCCTAGCAGCTTCATTCGTAGAGTCGAGGTCTGAACAAAATTTTTGCCAAGCTGCTCTTTTTGCATAGGTCGTTCGTTTTTTGTACAGATTTTTGCTGACCTTAAAGAGGTCCCTCTGAGGCATATAATGAGTTCTGGCTGCAACTTTTAAAAGTCGCCGTTGATTTCAACATCGCCCTTAACCCGGAAAATATTATCAGCAACTTTGAAAAGGCTATAGTTAACACAGCAGCAAATTATTTCCCATTGGCAAAATACAATGGCTGCCTTTTCCATTTTGGGCAGATAATTTGACGACGACGTGTCCAAACATTTGGCTATGCGACCAAATATGGCCGGGAGGAAGACTTCGCAATGGAGGTGCGCAAGCTGAAGGCCCTCGCGTTTGTGCCACCGGAGGAAGAGGACAGCTATTTTAAGTCTCTGCGTGCTTCACTCCGACATCGTGAGACCATAGAGCTGGCCAAATGGTTTAAACAGAACTATGTCGGTACCGAAACGACACAACCACGGTACAAACCAAAGCTTTGAACAACCGGAGCCTCTGCCAGCGAAACGCACTTCCCTCGGACACAGAACAGTGTCGAGGCATGGCACCGACGTTTGGAAGTGGTGGTTGCCCAGAGCCATGCTGGCTTATGCTACATTTCCTCCTGAAGCTAATCTGAGATTTAATAAGATTTACCTCAAATCTCCTTCAAATCTCTGAGATTTACCATACAAATTTATTTCGTAAATCCTGACGATTAGAAATTAATCTTGTTAAATCTTCAAAGGACAAATAGTTTTACAAATCGAACTAACTTTTTCTTAAATGGTGCTGAACGATTCATACAGACTCGCATTCAGTTCTTCATTGTTTCACACGAATCAAACATTCTGTCTCATTTGCACTTCATAAGAAAAATTGGAACGCCATTTGCTTTTTTGAAGGTGCTGTCAAATTTAATCTTTTTTAAATCTTTTTGTGCGATGGAAACACCAAAAAGATTTATTAAATCTAATCTGAGATAAACCTTTGGTGGAAACTTATCATTATACAATCTAATTGGCGATCTGGGGAAGGAGACCACAGTAGCCGTTTTAGCTGCTGAAAGGCTACGGCCGCCAACAACGATGAGACAGGATGAGAGGCTGCTAAGGGTGTTGCGTAAGAGAGCAACTACTGCTAAGGTGACGTTCTTATCGGACATTGCTCAAAACTCTTGCATAATGCATAGGTACGATTACCTACAACTCATGATGTAACACAATCCGTCCTTTTCAGGACGACCAAAAAATCGTACAGATAAATAATAATTTCAAACAGAAATTTGTCACATTATTATGATACAAAGTTGTAAAAAAAAACTAAATGAAAATCAAACAAAACATTTTTAAAAAAAGGTTTTAAAAAATCATGTGATACGTTGATTGAAAGGTGGCACTTTCTAGATCACGAATATGCATTTTATAAGTCGCTAGGACGCTTAGTTTAGCCGCAAATCGAGTTTAAAGATGCAAATTTTGATTCCTCTAGGACGCTTAGTTTAGCCGCAAATCGCGTTTAAAGATAAAAGTTGACTTTTCGTATAATGCGATACGTGCATTGAAAAGTTTCACTACCTAAATTACGAATATGCATTTTATAAGTCGCTAGGACGCTTAATTTAGCCGCAAATCAAGTTCAAAGATGTAAACTTTGATGCCTCTAGGACGCTTAGTTTAGCCGCAAATCGCGTTTAAGGATAAATGTAGATTTTTCGTGTAATTGAGCGCCAATGTCAAGTTTTCTTGAGCAAGTGTACCTTGGGTGGCGAATAAACAGTGATGTGTCATAAAGTTGCGAAAAGTTTGTAAAAGCTGTTTTTTTTACTTACAAAAAGTTAATTTTTCACAAAAAAACAAAATCAATAATTATATCTCTCAACTATATTATTTTTGTGTTTTTTTTCCAAAACTTTCAAAAAATATTATTTTATTTTATTTAATAATTTTTTTCCAAAAGTACCATGAAAATCCCGCGAGAAAGGAGTGAAAACCGCGGGATTCTGAGCTGCGGGTTTTCGTTACTCGAGTCATTTTTCTTCTTCTTCTTCACTCCAAAAATTCAATTTTATTCCGGGGGATTTCGTTACACGGGATTTTGTGCTGCAGGATTTCGTAAAATTCCCCTGCGCATGTATCAAAATTTGTAACTAATGTCAATATTTGTTGTTGTTTTTACGTGTATTTAAGTCATCACGTTCCCAGCCATTTTTTATTTCTGACAATTTAAATTTTAATTTGTTGTTGCTTTTACGTGTATTTTCTTCCTCACGTTCACGGACATTTTTTATTTCCGACTGACAACCTGCTCAGTATGTACCTAAATACCTAAGATTTGTATGCTGTGGGTTACTATTGGTTTTTGGTGTGTTGAACTCGATTCAGAAATATTTCATAACTTCATGTTTTTGGGATATTCCCGTTAGAAAATCAAAAAATCCGTTTTTTCGCAGTTTTTCAGGTTATGTCATAATATTCTAAGAGGCAGTGGTCGGCAGACTTACTGTATTACAGTACGGTTTAAATTTAGTCGAGCCATGCTATTAGACTTCCCGAGCATGGAATGGGCTTCCCAAATCCAAAGCTTGCAAAACTTTTATGGAGATTTGTAAAGCCTGTTTTTTTAATTCCGTTTCAAACGTGGATACTGGGTACTGCATCAGGTAGTTGCTATTATTTTCTAATGAAATTGAGTATAAATATTCACAGATCAGAGAGGCAGACTTTAGTTTCAGCTTTTTAAAAATATTGTTAGTAATTCCAGTACTGCACCAGTTGTCTGCTATAATTTTTTCCTAAAAAAATAGAGTATAGAAATTTACATATCAGAGAGGTAGGGTCTAGGGGTTGGGTACACAATGGGTCGTATGCTAAAAGATGAGCAAGATCTCTGAGTCCGAGTTAACGAGCTTGAACTCACATGTGAGATCGATCGAGCAGAGCCGAACTCGGACTCGATTTTATATGCAAAAAAATGAGTTCGCTCTGAACAGCTCTTACTCGATGAATATGAGATCGATCTCAAAGCTCTTCATCTTAAATAGTTGTGACTGTTATTTCTGTGCAGTGCGTAGAAGAAGAAAAAACATATATTTCTCTGAACGCGGAAACGAAAAATTGGTGTTTAAAATTCAGTTGGATTATGTTCGTAAGCTTTTGCGAGTACTAGGGGTTTAAGCAATGAAATGAGATGCTACTTGTATGTTTATAAAAACCGATTTGGTGTATATACAAACGGAAAAAAAATATTGAAAAAGTGGTCAGTATGAAATTGCGATAATCAAAAAAATGAAGAAAACAAAATTTAAATACAAATTTTTAAGTGTATTTTGATATGAAACAGAAAACAACCTACTGCTTAATTTTTCTAGTTTTTACTTTTGTTTGCAAATAATTTTTTTGTGCAAGGCAAATATTTTCTATTTTTTATTTTCTTAAAGGTTTGAATTTCTTTTGAATTTAAATTTTTGCGTCAATCGAATGTATAAGTCATGTAACATGTTTTTTCAGCTTCACTTAACTTTATTTTGTGTTGGTGTACAATTTTCTTTTGCCTGAGATATCTGGCTTAAACTGAAGGAGATACCTTAGTCTTTGGTCACTAATATTTAAGCAAATAGTGACAAAATACAGTATTGAAGGGCGGTTCTAAAAACTGGAATATTCTAAAGGAATCTTAGATGATTTTATGGATTTTCTTTCGCCGTTTAGAAAATCGCAAAAAAAACAACTTTTGTGATTGTCTCTTGGTTATTTGTTTACCTCTTTGCAAATATGTATCGAATTATTACCTGATGGTGTTGCAGATTTTCATATTAATATATATTAAATATTCCTTTATGTTTTGATGTTAATTTATTGAACGGGCTTTCAATTTATTTTTACTCTTATTTTCTAACGGTAAAATGTGAAAACATAATCCTATACAATTTCAAAAGTTTTTTTTAGAATAGCTACGTAGGAGGCACTCATTCGAGTTTGAGTTTTGTATGTTGTCATTATTTGCTGAAATATTAGTGATCAAATATAAAAAAAAACAAGGAATAGAAAATTTGAGCAATAACGGTAACTACATACTTTAAAAAAATATTTGCCAACAATCCTCTGTACAGGAAACATGAAACCGCAAAATGATTTTTCTTTCATCGCAATACGGCCACCTACAACCAAAATACAGCTCTTCAAAAATCACTAAACAAAATTGAAAAATATCTTGTTCCCTTTTTTTGACAAGAGTAGGTAGATGCATAGCAATCCAATTTCCAATCTCCAATTTTTATAAACTTAATTTGTAACAAAATTAAGCTGAAATTCTGGTATCTTGACGGTTGTATATGAGCTGAGTAAGAGAAAACCCATGCTCAATAATTTGTGAGATCGATCTCACGGAATCAACTGTTTTCTCACCTTTTTGCATAGCATACCGAGTTCTATCTCATAAGAGCTTTCAAAATGAGATCGAACTCATCACTGTGAGATTGAACTCACCACGTGAGATCTAACTCGGTCAGTAACTTTTTTTTTTGCATACGAAGCTAAGAAAGTTCTCAAAAAAGTGAGAAAACAGCTTGAACTCATCTTTTTGCATATGACCCAATGTCTGAGTAAAATTCTGATTTGTTGTTCGGCAATTAAATTATCCGCAAATTAAAACCTCCAATTAAGTTACTTTGCGTTTCATAATAATTTTAGAAATCATAAAATCATGTGCCAATTAGTTACTCGGAAGTTATTCCAGTTTTCCAGACAAAACATACATTGGTTAAAAATGTCACAAAAACGAGGGAGAAGTACCAATTTCTCAAGAAAAGAAACTGATATTTTATTCAAACTTGTCAGCGTTAGTAAAAGCATTATCGAAAATAAGAAAAGTGATGCCGTTACGTGGCAGGAAACAGAAATGTGCTGGAAAAATATTGAGAGATCCTTAACTATTCAAGTGGGGTGCACTACAGAAATGCAAAGACTTTAAAAATAAAGTATGATGCTCTATAGCGAGAAACAAGAAAAAAAATCAGCTTTAATTCGTCCTGAAGGGTATAAAACTGGAGGTGGCCCCAACGCCAACGTTAGTTCAGTTCTCTCAACAAATCAAGACAAAATTAAAAGTATGATTTTGTTATCTGTTGAGGGAACTGAAGGTACTTTTACGAGAATTTAGATGGTATGCCTTCTTTACATACTTACTAAAAATATATTTCCTTTAATTCATTTTTTTTCAATTTAAGATGCAGTTAACGAAATTTTAAAGGAAGCTGAGGAAATTTTAGCGGATGGGAAGACATAGGAAATAATGCTCGTAAAATCCACCCTGGGTGTTGACGCATCATGTACGTATAGGCAGAATATATATTGCATTTTAGACAACGTGTTGACAAGATTATTTTAAATTATAGGCAGTGTTTTGACTCTAAGAGTGGAAAATGCTGAACATATAAGTTCATACACTGACAAATCCAGAAAGAAAGTAAATGGGCTCAGTGGAAGCCAAAAGTTATTAGTTCCAAAAAACATCCTGCTATATTGGAGTTTTTGATACAATACTGTAAACGTACAAAGGGTTCACCTGCACTGATAAATTAAATTAATTTTTGACTATTTTTGTTTCAGCTAACCCGAAGCCTAAATACCGTTTTAGTGAGTGGCGGAGTCAAAATCGGAAATAGCTGCAAAACAAAAACTAATTTTGCAGGAATAACTTTAAGAAGAAGAAAGAAACCACTAACGAGAACTGTGGATTTTAGAAAAAGAATACATAAAAAAAAAGGATGAAACTATTTAAATAAATGTATATGTAAATACTTTCAAATTATGTTCAACTGCATACACAAATTATGCATGTATTTATTTTGAATAAAACATTTGTTTTAAGTACATACATACGTATGTACCTGCATCTATTGTAATAATTATGAAACAAAATAATCACTTATTAAATTTGTTCGTACAGTGTATCTGAAACGATTTTTCCAAAATTCTTTTTGCAATATCATCAAAAAATAAATAGTTTTTGATTTTACATTAATGATTTTTCAAAATACCGTTATAACTGATCAGATAGGCCACTCTAGCACTCAAGCTTTTAATTTTTGTGTGGTTGACCTCTTATTGCAAAAAGTGCTAAACCTATGGCATGGCGCCGTCAATTCAAAAAATTTAAATGCAGGAATATTGTTTAATAAATACAGTTTCAATTTTCGTAATAAACTCAATTTCGATAAAATTGCAGTTAGGCCACTATGGCTCTCACGGCCTCAATTTATGAAAACATAATTTTTGCCGTAAAATTGAAAATACAATTGTTACATACATATACGAACGTTTTCAATAAAAATGTTTAAAAAGGGTTGTAACTTTTTTGTTTATTAATTTTTTTGAGAAAATACTTAAGATGTTGTATGTTAACATAAATTGTAGGTAATTAAGTTTTCTTCAAGAAAAGTTTTTTTTTTTTTGTAAAACTATCGGTTTTCCAAATATCGTGGAAACCCTTTTCCAGCCCCTTTTTCAACTCCGAAAATCGGGTTTTATACTTACACTGAGCCCCCCACACATCTAAAGAAAAAACTTTGTCCTACCCAAAGTTGAAAAAAAAACATGCTTTCCTTTTCTTGCTCGGTCAAAGAGTAAGAGTATTTGATAGAGCGACACGACGAATTAAGGGCGTACGCAGGATTTCGATCAGGGGGGGGGGGCAGACTCATGCAAAATATAAAAAAAACTAGATTTCTATTCTGATATTCCCGTGCTAAGAAGATAACGTATCTACATGAGGATGGTCGTTATATGGGCTCTTTTTGAGTTTTTATATTTGGATGGGCCTAAATCAGCTTTCCAAAATTCTACAAAACATTACTGTAAGTGTTGCCGTTGGTTTTATTAATTTAAGTAAGTAATTTTTTTCTATTTTATGCAATTATAGTAGACGCTCGATTTAGTGGATCTCGAAATAGTGAACTATCCACTATAGTGAACACACAAAATTTTATAAAAAACGTATTTTGTATAAAAATTTTGCGCAAGCATTTTACATAGTTTGAGAGCTCTGAGGAATTGTTTCTGTTTTTTGTTTAAACCTGAGAGAAAGCCTTGTTTAATGCTTAGTTAAAATTAAAAACATTCACATGGAATGAAATGTGCATTTTGGATCAAATTCGCCTTTATAAAGCCTTAGAAAACTCCCGCTCGAAAAAGTGATCAATCTCGAAACACTAAACAGGCCTGGTTGTTATTAAGCGAGCGTCTACTAGATTTTATTACATTGCCCTACCTACATGCTCTGAATTTTTGGCAGATTTTACGCGAACTTCCTAGTATGCAAAAAAAAAGGAATGGATATTTAATTTACCCATACAGCTACTATAGACCAGGCAAAATAGCCCAAATCGTATGGGGAACCTTGTAAAAATTAATTCATGAAATATTAAAATATTAATCGATGCAGAATTGCAACCTCTATAACATATCCAAAGTCCCCCAAAATCCCTGCATTGGCTTTTTGTGTAGATGCATTTGAAGTGGTGCAGACGGGGAGAATTTGGAGGTCTATCAAACTAAAATATTTGTTTGGGTAAAACCTGATCATATGATACATGCTTTAAGGGTAGTTTTTAACGCTGAATCTAATGAAACCAAATTAAAAATGATACAACCACCCAAAAAGAAGTTATAGTTCTTTTTATGTAATGATGATTTTTTTTTCAGGTACAACTGGTAAAATATTACCGAAAACCCTTTGAAAATAACGGTATGTTAATGAAACTTGGAATGAATGTTTCATTTGTCATAGGAACTAAGAATCAAAAGAGTCCCTAAAAATATCCATGGTGAAAGGGTGTTTTTTTTTTAAGGGGGAGGGGCAACAAAGAATGTTAACCATAACATCCACGTAAAAACTCTTACACTCATGAAACTCGCCAAAAATATTAAACTTTTCATGGCAACCAAGAATCAAAATAGTCCATACAAATATCTTTGTTCTAATAGTGTTTTTGGTGACTGTTAACTTTTGTCTTGTTCTACGGAAAATACGATTTCAAAAATTAATTTTTGCTTGAAAAGGGCCATAACTTTGTTAAAGGTGCTTGTATCATTTTAGTTTTGCTTTTATTAGATTCAGAGTTAAAAAATACCCTTAAATCATATACCATACTTTTTGTTTATACCTCAACTACACCAAATCGAAATTTTGGCTCAAATCTTCCAACTTCTTCCCGGATTTTCCCTCTCTTTAATAAAACACCCCAGAACAAATATATTTATGAGGACTATTTTGATTGTTGGTTGCCATGACAAATTATATATATTTGGCAAATTTCATGAGTGTAAGAGTTTTTTCGTGGGTGTTATGGCTAAGATTCTACACTTGCCCCTCCCCCTTAAAAAAAAACATGAATATTTTTAGGGACTCAATTGATTCTTAGTTCCTATGACAAATGAAACATTCATTCCAAGTTTCATTAACATACCGTTATTTTCAAAGGGTTTTCGGTAATATTTTACCTGTTGTACCTGAAAAAAGTCATCATTACATAAAAAGGACTATAACTTCTTTTTGGGTGGTTGTATCATTTTGAATTTTGTTTCATTAGATTCAGCGTTAAAAACTACCCTTAAAGCATGTATCATATGATTAGATTTTACCCAAACAAATATTTTAGTTTGATAGACCTCCAAATTCTCCCCGTCTGCACCTCTTCAAATGCAGCTACACAAAAAGCCAATGCGGGGATTTTGGGGGACTTTGGATATCTTATAGAGGTTGCAATTCTGCGTCGAGTCCAATTTTAATATTTCATGAATTAATTTTTTCAACCTCGGAACCCATTTTTCCTGGCCTACTATAAGGGATATAAAAATCTGAAAAAAGTAGGGATTTTTTTCTTCATTTAGAGCCAATTTAGGTCCATCGGAGATAACTTTTTTTAACGACTACCCTAATGTACATACATTTCTGGCATTTGGAGACATATATGTACATATGTAGGGTAGAGCGGGGCTAGTTGGACCACGGGGCAAGTTGGACCACGCGAATAACTCGGAAGCCACAAGAGCTAAATGAAGACGATCATACACGAATGAAGCATTGTTACTAAATCATACGTGCTAAACTGGTTTAAGGTGGATTTCTTCTGCCAAAGGAGAACCACACGCTAATGTGTTTTTTGGGTACAAAAGTAAAAAAAACGAATTTGTTTCTTTTTGTGTTATCGTGATGAAAACATGGGATTTTTTTAACAAAGTATACTAATTTTGTGAGTTCTGTTATTGAATATTTGCATTCCATTTATGAAATTGAAGAATTCTAAGTGTTGTTTGCAAAGTGGCGGAATATATTCATCAAGCTAGGTGTGGGGTAAGTTGGACCAGGCGGACCAACTTGCCCCGCTGAATTAAAAATAAATGTTTTATATTGGAAAATAGTATGAAAATTTTTGAACAGATAAAGTTCCAAAGAGGAAGAAGAATGTTATGGCTGTATGTTATTATCGATGTGTATGGAAGCATATTCTGAGACTTAACCCGACGAGGAGGAGTCTATTACTGTTCATGGTGCCATGGGGTCATTTACGTTATCTTATGTTGTGTTTTGAATTAAGTTATAGTTTGGGATCAAATTAAGTTCAAACTAACAGTGATTTTGTCCTTAATAAAGCTCCTTTTTCCACTTTTTAGGCTTTGGTCCAACTTACCCCACCAACTGGTCCAACTGGCCCCGCTAGTGGGGCAAGTTGGACCACTTGCACTTTGTGCACTTAAAGTAATCTTATTCTTCTGCTATAAAATATTTTAAATCTTATCAAATTTATTTAAGAAGCCGAAGTTACATTCTTTCCATTAATATCATTTTCATTGTTATGTAAGGAATAGGTAGAAAGTTATGAGACTTCAAGTAAAAAGTGGTCCAACTAGCCCCGCTCTACCCTACTAGCAAATAATATACTTTCTAAGGTAATTTGCCAGATCTTCAAGTGCTAGTATGGTGGTAACATCTTTTTTTCTTAAACAAAACAGATACGTGCATTTTTCTTAAGAAAAGCAAGGTTCTTTTTACAAACGACATTTTTTTCAAGCATTTTTAACTTATTATTTTGTATAAATAAAATAATAGGTAAATAATTTGTCAAAACTGGCCTGACTCAATGCAGCAAAAAATGTAGATACATTTTTTCTTCTAAGCACTGCGGTATTAGAACAGAAATCCAGTTTTAAGGTGCCAAATTAAGCATTTTACTTTCTTAAAAAAAAAATTGCTAGGAATTCAGTTTCTAATATGTATATGTAGATATTTTGTTGAGAAAAAGACACTGATAAACTAAAAGTTCAACATCTCGAATAATTTTCTAGTGTTAAGGGTTTGTTATTCATCAGCAAAAAATATGTGAGAGATATTTTGATTTGTCCCCCCTTCCGTACGCCCTTGCGACGAATATCGTCCCTTTACTCTAGTGGACGTTTTGCTTGGTGTTTCTTCTATTTGTAATTAGTTAATGCAAATGGTTAAGGTAGAACTATAATAGTCGGAAGGACACAGAAAATAACGAAACGAAAGCAGCTTTCCGCACCGTCAAAAGGGGAACACACGCAAAAACTTTCCATTTCGTTGCAAATTTCAACTAGTATTACCATGGTCAATATAAATTTTTCAATAGCCCTTCACCCATTCCTCATCCGTTTGACATTCTCATTCCACCCTGAGTCTTTATTAACCGCATTAATACTTGCTCTATAATCATATCTGCTCAAAGACCAGACCAGTAAAAAACTTATCAGAATTTCAGAACGTCTAATCGTGAAGAAACCACTTGTAGTATATAATTCATACTCGTACTCATCCATTACGTTCTTCAAATTTAACATATCTGGAAGACATAGGTGACCAGATTTCGCATAATTGTTGTGACCACTCACATGAAAGTATGGAATCATACGTTCAATACACTTCAAGTGTAGATCCAACTTTCCCGAATGTTCTGCTTTTGTAAAATCTTTAACTATTACCAACATATCACAATACTGAATCGAAAGTTGTGCAGTCGGTCCCTTTTTTTTAGATCTATTTCAAAAACTTATCTCTGATCTTTGAAAATTCTTCTTTTTGCATATCCTCTTCAAAATCTTCTGCGCTTCAAAAATTATATTAAGCTACTGGAATAGAAATGTGCTCTAATGGATCTGGAATATATGTACATGTCCTGCAATCTGCAAATGCTTTTTCAGCTTCTGTGTAGTTGTAATTTGTATCCAAAAACAAAATGCAATTCAATGTTTTTCACTCATTAAATCCGAAATTAAATTCAATATTTTATATCCGTTAGACTTGTAGTGAATAAAAGTCGCATTTTATTATCCACGTGATTTGAACCGGATCATATTGGCATAGAACTAAACGTTTGCATTTCACAACACAAATCCCAATGAAATATTTGGATTTAAAAATCACATTCAATTTAAATCCAGAGTGAATATGGTGGTAAAAGAATCGTAATGATTTTCAAACAAATAAGTTTCAAACTCCTCTGCGTTTTTTTTTCGGAAGAGGAAAGTGAATTTAACTTCTCTACAGTTCCAGGTGGCATTAGAGGAAGCGCATAAGGTGTCAGTTAGGTGCCAGTTATAGCTATCATTGAAACTCATCATTGAAAACTTTAATGATTAATTTTAAGACGTTTAAAAAGCAAAATCATTCATTATTTTGATGGATGATTAAAGCTTAAGACTTTAATAATATTTCTAGTCAAAAAAAAAATTCAAATAGGCCCAACTTTCCACAAAAATTGACTTTTGATTTTTCAATGATCATTGGTAAGGTAGTTCAATCATTGAAATAAGAAAAGTAACTTAATAGCTATCATTGAAACTCATATAAATAAAGCTCTCACTCATACATATAAAGCTTAAGACTTAATGAAGATTTCTAGCCAAACAAAATTCAAATAGGTCCAACTTTCTACATAAAAAGACTTTTCTTTATTTATATGATTGAACTACCTTACCAATGATCATTGAAAAATTAAGTCTTTTTTTTTGTGGAAAGTTGGGTCTATTTGAAAATGACTGTCAAAATCAGTCATTAAAATTTTCAATGATGAATTTCAATGATAGCTATAACTGGCGCCTAAAAATGAAAAGATTTCAGGAATAATTAGCACAAGGACTGATAAGAGCTTTAGGATTTACTTATCGAATTTTTCGTTGTACTCCTCCGTGTACACTTGAGACCTGACATTGGAGCAGCATTGTCATAGCCTTGAACCCTGTAAAACGCATTATCTAGCCCATATTTTCCAGCTGCTATTGGATCTTGTATGTCTATCGAAATATCCTCTGCAGTCTTACCAGAAATTACAAAAAACCTAAAGAGGATTCTTGAACTTCTACAATATCATCTTCTATATGAACGTATCTAATTATTTGACTCATTTGGTCAAATCTGCTTTCATCGGGGGAGTTGTAAAAAATCATTCTGTAGTACTAAGCCTTTAAAATTGAATAGAGTAATGAATATTCAAAACAAAACTAGTAGTTATGTAGGATTTGGTACCTCACAAATCGTGAAATAAAAAAATATGATTTCAGGTTTCAGGAAGGAATCTATTTCTTTTTAATACTTCTTGTTATAATAAAACTTAATGTTTTATATGTTATTATCCAATTATCATGCCAAAGAAAAGAACGACAAGAAAACCGACAGTGGAAAATAAAATACTTCAACCTTTCTTGTGAAACGGGATAGTAACAATAATTTGTATTTATTCATTTTGCTTTCATATACATAAAACATCGGTTAATAGTTTTTTTTTTACTGTGTATCAAAATAAAACTCAAACCATAACCATTCGTTTTTAAGAAAACGAAGAAACAAGTTATATGAAACCATTTTATTTTTAAACATGTGTAATTGTTTCACTGTTAAAACAGTCACTAACAGATTTCTTAAGAAAATCTTACACAAATCCAACTTAAAATTACCATAAGCAAGAATTTTCTACACTATTCAAAAAAACACCTCAAAGTTAAACTCCTACAAGGCAATTTTTACTTAAGTTAGCCATTTTTAATAACGATAGGAAAAATTTAAGTTTTGTTATTTAAGCTGTCAGCATTGTGAGTTTTTTAAAACATAAATTATTTGAGTGTTTACAAAATGGATAGACAAAATAGCCAAACTTCTATGTACAAAACCTTACAATAGTGCATTTTAAGAATGGGAAGACCATGCGATAAATTGGTCTTTTAGTGAATCGCAGTCACTCAACAGTCCAATATGTATTGTATATTCTTAAGTGGTACAAGGAAGAAAGATCTATAGAAAATAAAAGAAAAGCTAGCAGCAGAAATATTTTAATGATGCGGATGAGCGGTTGATAGTTCGAAAAGTTAAAGATGAAGAGGCCGAAAAGTATCTGAAGTCTGAAGAAGAAGAAGGCATGTCCGAAAATATTCGTATTATTTTAAGAAAAAAATAACTACAATGGACGGGTTACCCGGAAGAAGCCGCTCAGTAGCAAAATTAACAAATTGAAGATAATTGCTTTTGCAAAAGAATACCTTCGCTGAGATTTTAACTATTGGAAGACGTGTATTTTTACGGATGAGAGGAAATTCAACGTTTTTGGTTGCTCAAACATTTACGAGCAGGCGTGGTGGTTCATCAGTCATTATTGGGGTTGTATCTTGTATGGCATCATCAGGACCAGGGAATTTGGATTTCATTGAAGGCATAATGGACCAACACATGTACCTTAACATTCTCAAGTCAAATTTATATTATATCCCGAAAGACTTGGGATAAAGGATAGTTTCCAGTTTTATCAAGATAATGATTCAAAGCGCAAAACTTGCAAAGTGTGTTCGTGGCTGTTTTACAGCTGTCCGAAAGTGATTGAGAGATTGAGACGCCTTCGCAATCAACAGAAATTAAGTAATTGAAAAGCTAAGGAGTTATTTGTAGGACCGGGCGAGATTGCATCATATTTCCAGTAAAAATGATCTTTAAAAGGTGTTGCTGGAAGAATAGACCAAAATACCACTCCCTTACTGTAAAAAATTGGTAAGAGCTATGCCAAACAGTTAAAGGGCTTTGAAGGACAGTAATGGTCTTCCAATACATTACTAATCCATTGTTCTGTTTCTATTTTATAACTTTATTGGGTCACGTACAAGTTTAACTTTGACTTGAATTTCCTAGTATTTTAATAAATGTTAATTTGAAACTATGTTGCATTTACTTTTTTTTATTTAAATTAGTCTATTTGTGGTAAACACAGTTGTGTTGGAACAAATAAAATTATTGCAAGAAACTTGATTACCAATACAAAAATTCCCATAAAAAAAAAAAAAAAAAATTGGCGCACTGTACTAGTTTTACTCTGAAGAGCTTATGTGACAGTTTACGATGAGGAAAAAGTAGAATAAAACCTTTTAAGTCGAAAATAAATACTTAAGTTTCGTATCGGCAAACTGGTCTTAATTACGTAAAATGACATATTACACTTACCGTTGTCCTAAAGACTCTTCTAGACTGCTACTTCGGTGAGAAACTAATTAAAACCCCTTCATGCAGAGATTCATTAGATGTTGAATTCCTAAGAATCAAAGAAAAAAAAGATTAGATTATTAATTGATAGTCAAAAATAATTTTCGTTTAAAATTACCTGCATATATTTTCCTTGTTATTTTTTTTTCTTTTTTTCTTTTTTTGTAGTTATTTAAATTAATTGTTATCTAAATATTACGTGGAAAAAGAATAGAGTTTTTTAAAACCCTTTTCTCGAAAGGAATTCAATTTGAAAATTGAGTCTTAAACAAACCCGTGTAGAATTGGAATGAGTTAAATATCAATTTCTCATCGACTGCAGATGTTGAAGGAAGTTTGTTTGCTAAAAATATCCCTAAATCTGCCATTGAGTTTAAAGGCTCTGAGAAAAAAGGTCTTGTGTTGACTATTCTCTTGCTAAGAACAAATTTAAGATCTCCTTCTTCTAAAAAACTTGAAATTTAAATGCAGATGGTATCTTTAATGCAGCAAAAGTTATCTGGTTCTTTTGCAGGAAAATATAAATCATCTGATTTATAGCATTGAATATTTCCATTTTGGGTTCTTTTTTTCATACTTCCAGCTGGGCTATTCCTCGTTAAATATTTTTTTTTATATTTATTATTAATTTTCTCAAGAATTTTGTTCGGTTTTGTTAAAAAACTTTTTCAAGGGAATCATAAAACTTTAAAATTTACACATCAACATTTTATAAGAACAATGTAAGATTGCAAAAAGTGGAAGTATATGTATATCACTGTCAACGATGTCTTTTAAAACGAAAATACTAGTATACAATGTAAACTGTCGATATTCAGTTGCTTTTCAATGAGGTAGTTCAGCAAATATCCTTGATTTTCTTGAAAATTCTCTTTGAATACAAGGAGCAATGGAGACCATTTTGAGGTACAAAGAATCTCTGCTCTCTTCACTTAATTTTGGTTTCGTTGTTTTATTTTGAATTATCGCTCCAAGTATTTTTTTTATGCTCAAATCAACTTAGTGGTCATAGGGTCAAGTCGGAACTGTGAAACCATTCCAATACCAATCGATTCCAAAACGCTTTCCCTTGACAACAAAAAAGGGTTTGTGGTGACCTACGTGAGCCCTTTGAAAGTATGTTGTTGCTGACAATTGTTCTATAGGTAACTACTCGATCTATAGTAAAACCAACATTGTTAGGTTACATTTCGAGCACCCATTGAATGCATTAAATGACACTACACCTAAAAAAAAGCTCTAGCAGGAGCGTCACAGACAAAATATTTTATGTTGACTTTTAACAGCTTTCTATGAAGCATTAACCCGTTCTGTTGAAGATTTTTAAGCTCATCACCGTGGTTTTGAAGAACCTAAGTAAACCCCTATCATAAAAAAGCTTACAGAAGGTATGTTCAAAATATAGCCTCATATGGGCAAAGTTCCAGTGAGCTGCTTTTAAATTAAGGCTAGAACTATAATGCTCGGAGGGGCACTTAAGTGGTCGGAAGAAAACAAGCGAATACACGGAAAGCATTTGACGCGACTATAATTGCGAAGTGGAGCGTTTCGTCAAGTTTCGTTCAACTTTGGTTACGGAAGTGAGGTGCGCTCCCGAGCGCACCTCACTTAAGTAAAACTGACATTTGGTGGAATAGGAATGTCAAAAAGAGAAAGATGATAGTAACATTATGGGTGTGTTCCCCTTTTTTCGGTACAAAAAGCTACTTTTCGTTGGTTTTTGACATTAGCTTCAGTGCCCTTCCGACTATTATAGTTCTACCTTAAGGCAACGCGCCATCTGTCCCTATAATTAAGTCAATTTCATTAACTAACGAAACTATTAGCCCTATTCTCACCATCATCACTGAAACCTCACAAGTCACAAGAAGTGGTGAAACTGATTTTGTGACTTTTTCGTATTCTCCCCCTAAAGTCACAACTGGTGAGAGTCATAAAAACAACCAAAGCTATGATATCCTTCCTTTAAAACTGGTGAGAGCCATAAAAACAACCAAAGCTATGATCTCCTCCAGAGCAGGTCACAACACAACTCACAGTTTACTTGAGTTTCTACAAATCATTGAATTATATTCTTTTTACAGAGGCGTTATGTACTCTGTTCGGAAGAGAACAAAATGTACCTATGTATTTTTTCATTTCTTAAGCAAAAGAATAGGACAAATAGCCTATTGAATAGACCTTTTAAAAAGGAACAATTACGTGCAAGGGTTTTTATTATTTAATATGTTTGTTTGGCACATAAGCATGCTTAAAACCGAAAATGCTACTAAATTCAACCATGCGTCTCTGATAAAATGGTCACACTGGCCACTTTTCAATATTTTTGGAATGACTCGGAAATTAAGCAGAATTTGGCAATTTTACACTTAAAACTTTTTGTTCAAAATTAAATTTTCTATCGAAATGTATTTAAAAAATTTAAGCAGGAAAAGTAAACAAAAACCAACATAAAAAAATCCAAAAATCAAAGATTTTAAATTTTTTTCAAAATTGTGCATAACTTTTTTCGGAGCAAAGATACGCTCAAGACATGCATGAACATAGTAAACTAAAGTCTTAGGGCCTTAATATGACATGTTAAAAAGCCATATTATTTGAAAATTGATAGAGATATAGCCACTCAAACTTTACCATTTCTTATCATTTTTCGCAGTTTTTGCCCGAAAGCCTAGTTTTTGGTACTTTATGATAAATTTAACATCCCTAGCACCTAATACCAAATCTTATGTTAATCGAACCAGCCGTTCAGTCTGTAGGTCTGAAAGCATTTAAAAACAGTGGAAAAACTAAATTGCGAACTTACAAACTTTTTAAAAATTCTCTATAGCTGTAATGTCATATTATATCAAAATATTTATTTGGAACATTTTTACGAATGTGAAATTTGCCATATTGTGCCGAAAAAGGGACTTTCCGGCCAAAACTGCGAAAAATTTAAAGAAATGATAAGGTTTGAATGGGAATATCTCTGTCAATTTCAAACAAACATTAATTTTTAAATATGTCATATTAAAGCCTTTAGTCTCTACTTTTTTATTTTGTCTATGCATGTCTTGACCCTATCTTAGCTTCAAAAAAAGTTTTGCACAATTTATTAAAAAATTTAGAAATCCTTGATTTTTTTTAGGTTGGTTTTTGTTAACTTTTCCCGCTTAAATTTTTTTATAAAATTTTTTAAACTATCCATTCTATTAGAAAATTTAATTTTGAACAAAAAGTTTTGAAAGTAAAATTGTCAAATTCGGCTTAGTCTTCGAGTTATACCAAAAATATTGAAAAGTGGCCAGTGTGACCATTCTCTCAGAAACGCATGGGTGAATTTAGTAGCATTTTCGGTTTTAAGCATGCCTTTGGGCCAGACAAACATATTCAATAATAAAAACTCTTGCACGTTATTGTTCCTTTATACCCCTCATTTTCCGGTCTATTCAATAGGCTAAAAGGCGCGATATTCTTTTGCTTTGTATTTATGAGACGGAAAAACTGAATAGATATTGTGGGTGTGTTGGTTTAGTTCGTTGCGATTCCTTGTAGAGTTGTTTATGTGTGCGATCATCTGTCAAGAAGCTCAAGCTACCAACAAAATGCTGTGGGGAGTTTCGTTGTGAGTTTTCTTGTGACTACTAGGGGAAGAGTACCAAAATTTGATCGTGTCACAACAATCCTCACAAGGAGTAGTCTGAAGAGCTTGTGACTTGTGATTCCTCACAAGGGGAGAATCGGGCTATATATCTGCGATTTTTTTAAAATCAGTTCTACTCCAAAATGGCAATAACTGCCAGGCGCAGAATACCGGTTTGTTTTTATTAGAACCTTACAACGTTTTCAAGCTTAATGGAACTTTTAAGTTTTCACTCCTAAGCACCTTAAGCAAATGTTCAGTACATTTTCGCGTAGGTTTATATTTTATGGATTATTTTTTAACTTATTACTTAAGCTACTTGAAGATTCAATGCTTTCACTATGATCATTGATGAATTCAAAGCAAGATCGGGGACTATTTTGATAGAAACTGTTATGTACAACCTGCCTGTCAATACCCCTATCACTGTTAATACGTTCTAAACGTTCACTAAATTTTTTTTCCAAATTAAGCCTCTCCCTTCAAAGCGTTTTAAATTTCTTGTACTCAGACCACTCGTTTTCAAATTGAATAAATTAAATATTATTTTTATAAATAATAATATAAATTACTTCATGGTGTCCACTATTATTCAAAATAAATTTCCCTGACTTTCCCTGACCAATTTCAAAATTTTCCCTGACCAAAAAACTAAAAAATATTTGTCTGAAATATTTGTTTAGGAGTATACGTACGTGTTTATATAATTGCATAAAATGATAGAAAATGTAAATGATCGAATGGAGTTCATTAAACCTCAGACCAAAAGAACTCACCTTGTATTTTTCAAAGAGCTATCAATCAATTACCGATTGCATTGAAAGGAAAAAATAGGAACTGCACCAATTAAAAATGAAAATTAAAATTGTTAAGGTTAACAAAAGTAACGTCTATTTATTTAAATAAATAAAATATTTATTTTTTTTTTATAAATAAATCACATTGTATTAGTTCAAGTATGCAGAAATTGTTTTTTCCAGTCTTTGTAGCGGAAGAGATGAATATGTATCTAGAATAATAACAAAAACATTAATTCATATGCTTGTAAACAGAAAAAAATTAAATTATAATTATAATTTGTTTTCTTGTGACCTTTTTTAATTTAAAACTAGAGTCCTGAAAAAAAGCTCAAAAGGGCATGGTATGGATGAATTTGAAAAACAAAATATTAAGCCTAAACTACTTCAAAAAGATGTTTATATTTTTACAACTGAAGCTTTTCTATATAAAGAGAAGGTTCATAATAACATCGTACATTTTTGTATTTTAGAAATTAAATAATCACATTAAAAATTATAACAAACCTATTTTTTCAGGAGCGAGTTTTGGTAATTTATTTTATCTTCTTCAGCTTGGGCTTCCAGTTTTAACTTCTTCTTTTGATTTTGAAGTTTTTTGATATCTTGTTCTCTTTTTCTTTTTAAGTCAACAGCATTCTCCTTTGTTTGTTGTTGTTTCTTTTTTTCATCTAAATGTCTTATGTATCGACTGTGTGATGCTTTAATATTATAAATTAAACTTGGTGTTATTTCTACATTTGACACTTTTCCAGCCTCTTTTACACCATCTAAAACTCAACGTTGAGCAACAAGAGACTCTTCAAGGAGGTTTTCCACTAAAAGAGTTTTGTTAATAGAAAAGCCACTCTCAACGGAAGCATTTCCATGCGATCAAAGGGCACGGTAGTGCCCAGCCAAGTTCGCGGCACTACACCCTATTTACAGGAACAAACTCAGGCGATTTTCAACCCCCCTCTAACTTCAGTACCAATAAAGTCAGAAACTTCAAATTCGCAGTATTTGCTAGGCTGATCAAACACAGGTGGCTCACCAAATTTCAACTCTTTAGCACTAGTTGTTCCCAAGATATAGGACTTCAAAAATCGCAAAAACCGTAACTGACTGACTCACTGACTCACTGACAGATCATCAAAATTATTGAGCACTTCCCGACATTGTAGAAACTTGAAATTTCGCACAACGGTAGGCCTTGTGGTACATACAAAGGAAAAAATCGAAAATCTGCAATTTTCTATTCAGGGGGCGTGGCATCCACCCACTTTCTTAAATATTGTATAAATTATATGGAGCTTTTCTGATTGTTGTAGAAAAATGAAAATTGGTAAGTCGGTAGGGTTTGAGGTACTTAGAAAAAAAAAAATTGAAAAATTGGAATTTTCCATACAGGGGGCGTGGCATCCACCCACATTCTTAAAAATTCTTATAAATTATATGGAGCACTTCCGATCGTTGTAGAACAATCAAAATTGGTAGGTCGCTAGGCCTTGAAGTACTTAGAAGAACAAAAATCGAAAAATTGGAAGTTTCAGTTCAGGGGGCGTGGCATCCACCCACATTCTCAAAACTTCTTATAAATTATATGAAGCACTTCCGATTGTTGTAGAACGATGAAAATTGGTAGGTCGGTAGGCCTTGAAGTACTTAGAAGAAAAAATTGAAAAATTGGAAGCTTCAGTTCAGGGGGCTTGGTTTCCACCCACATTCTCAAAAATTCTTATAAATTATATGAAGCACTTCCGATTGTTGTAGAACAATGGAAATTGGTAGGTTGGTAGGGCTAAAAGTACATACTCAGAAAGAAAAAATTGAAAAATTGGAATTTTGCATTCAGGGGGTGTGGCATCCACCCACATTCTTAAAAATTCTTATAAATTATATGGAGCACTTCCGATTGTTGTAGAACAATGAAAATTGGTAAGTCGGTAGGGCTTAAGGTACTTAGAAAGAAAAAAATTGAAAAATTGAAATTTTGCATTCAGGGGGCGTGGTATCCACCCACATTCTTAAAAGTTCTTATAAATTACATAGAGCACTTCCGATTGTTGTAGAACGATGGAAATTGGTAGGTCGGTAGGACTTGAAGTACCTACTTAGAAAGGAAAAAAATTGAAAATTTGGAATTGTCCATTCAGGGGGGGTGTCATCCGCCCACTTTATCAGAATTGCTATTATTTGTATGTAGCACTTTCGGTTGTCGTAGCATTATGAAACTTTGCAGAGCGGTAGGGCTTTACTTTCACCTGGCAAAATAAATCTTTGCAAAAAGGAGTGAGATCACAACAAAAACATAAATGTTAAAAAAGGAGCCAAGTTCTTATGTGTACAAGAAATCTGTTTGTAAAAAGTCAGCCAAAAAAGTAATGAGATCTAAAATATATGCCAAGTTTTAAGTTCATGAAGTTTAATATCAAATATCTTAAGTAGAGTAATATCGAAACAATTCCAAATCATGACAGAGATTTGGTAATTAATGATTACTGATTAAAATTTGGTGGATTTACTTGGAAAGTTTTCAGTTAAGTACTTACTTAATCACAAATTTAAAATGTATGAAAACTTGACCAGTGAACCCACCAAATTTTAATCAGTAATCATTAATTACCAAATTTCTGTCATGATTTGGAATTGTTTCGATATTACTCTACTTAAGATATTTGATATTAAACTTCATGAACTTAAAACTTGGCATATATTTTAGATCTCATTACTTTTTTTGGCTGACTTTTTACAAACAGATTTCTTGTACACATAAGAACTTGGCTCCTTTTTTAACATTTATGTTTTTGTTGTGATAATACTTAAATCATTTTTATTATGTTCCATAAATCCTAATAATTTTGGTTCTTGCTTAAATAATTGAAATAAAAATAGTCAACTCTTTGGGCTGTTTCATTTAAAACATTGGGCCTTACTAATAACCAAACACTAATGTCGACTATTAGCTAACTGAGAGGTTAAAATAAAATATGGAATTTAAACGGAATGCTACCAATAAAGAATTTTACGCTTTTGCTAATAAAATCCTCAAACTTCCCTTGAATCTACTACAATTTGCATCAAATTCCATCAAACAAAACCGCACACTGCAATAGCCGTTTTCCTTTGGAGGTGGCGAAGTACTTGCGAGTAGATGAAAACCCTAATCTAGTACTACCAACTGCACATGCTCTCATGCGCGAGTAGATACATTTTACATGGGAAAGCAGTTTGATGTGTTCCATTGAAAAAAGCTGGCAAAGTACTTGCAAGTACTTCGCCACCTCCAAAGGAAAACGCCTAATAACACAAGTGAAAACATAGAAGAAGTAGGGTAGATACGAATAAACTCCTTAGTATTTTTCAAGCTGGCTTTCGGTCAGGTTTTTCGACTGTTGATCAGATATTTGCCCTCACGAACATTGCTAAGCGGTACACTGACAACAAAAAAAAGCTTTTTGCATTTTTTGTTGATTTTAAGGCTGCGTTTGACACCATTAACAGAAATGCTTTGATCTATAAACTATCAGCGCTTGGTTTATCATCTAAATTTCTTAGGTTATATAAACAGCTTGTTACCAAAACGTGTTCTTCTGTGTGGAACGGCACAATCAAGTCCGAGTTTTTCAACACGGAAACGGGGGTGCCCCAAGGGTGTGTTCTGAGCCCAATTTTGTTTGCTCTCTTTATCGACGATATTTCTAGAATATTGCCAGGTGGCGCTAAGATAGGAGATCTGAATGTTAGCGTTCTGCTGTACGCCGATGATCTCGTTTTACTAACAGATAACTCCTCAACACTTCAACTGCAAATTAATCGACTTAAAGAGTATTGCAACTTATGGGATCTAAAAATAAATGTTTCTAAGTCCAAAATAATGGTTTTCGAGTCCAGTAATAGGAGAAGACTGCCTTCAGAAAATTGGTTTTTAGGGCCAGAGCCCATCGAAATAGTTAAATATTATAAATATCTTGGTGTTTTAATATCAAATACTCTAGATTTACGTCCTCACATTAGAGAAAAATGCTCAGTCGCTAAAACAGCAATTAACCTCATGTGGAGCAACTTTTTCTCTAACCAACAAGTTGACACCTCCTCTAAATTCAGGGTACTAGATGCTACAATAAACACCTGCCTTTGCTATGCGAATCAAGTTTTTGGTTATCAATTTATTGAAGAATTCGAAGTTGTTCAACGTTTATTTTTCAAACGAATTTTTAGACTGCCAATGACAACACCTACTTATGCTTTGCATGTGGAATCAGGAGTCCCACAAATATATTTAAAAAACCTAAAGGCCAACGCAGATTATATTATTAGAGTAATGCAAAGGTCTACGGACAATTTGCAACGACTTATAATGAAATATGCGCTTCAATATAGACTCACACCATTTAAGGAATGGAAAGATATTGCAACCATCCACGGGTTAGATTTGGATCTGTCCCTTGAGTCAATTAGTAACTGGCGAAATGAATTCTACAATTGTATCGCAAAAGTGGATGAATCTTTCTATCTTCAATGCATCCATAGTGCCCAGATGTCATCAAGTCGATTATTATATAGGGAATTAAACCACAACTTGGGAGCTGGCAACTATTTTAGTAATGTGTTTTCACCTTATCAAATCGGTCTTATATTCAAGGCGAGAGTTGAAATATTAAATCTGAACTATATACCATACAGAGATGATATTTCAACTATTTGTAGTCTCTGTAATAGAAACGAAAATGAAGATATTTACCACTTTTTAGCTGTATGTCCTATTCTGCAAGAATTGCGTAGACTGTACTTCTCAAAGAGTTCTTTATCTCGTAATGAAGCAAAAGATATTTTGAATGGTAAATGTGGTTGGAAAATCCTTTTTAGCTACTGCGATCATGCCTTGAAATATAGGAATAGTTTTGTAATATAAACAAATAGTCACATTCATTATTTTGCTTTATATAAATTAAAATAATTTTCAATGTATTAGCAAACAGTAAGTTAAATTAAACAAACCAAAAAATTTTGTTTTTTTTTTTTTTAATAAAATCGTATGCTTTAGTTTCAACTGAGTAATTTTGTATCCGCAATTAAACCATATACTTTTTTCATTTTATTTTTATTTTTTAATGTAAGAATATACGTCAATTATTTCGACAGACGGCATTTAATGCCATTGTTCTATTTTCTTTTATAATCTTCTTGTTATATTATCTTATATTTTTCAAATAAAGAATGTTTAATAATAATAATAATAATAATAGAAGAAGAAGTACACAAAAACAAATGCATTGACACATGGTCGGCGAGCAGTTACACGGCTAAATTCTGGGGCGCCCAAGGAAAGCAAGATTAAAAAAAAAACCATTGAGGTGCTTCTGTCAATTTTGCCGAGCTATAGGAAAGTGTATAGAGATTTTAAAATGTTAAAAAAGTAAAAAAAAAGCTATTCAAACTAAATTAAAAAGTGAAACAAAAGTATATACAGTGAATACTTGCAATATTTATATTTAAAAAATATATATGTATAAGACAACACGCGGCTTTAAATAATGTAAGAACACCTATAGTACGGCGTGAACAAATTTTTCATTTCACAGTAAGTTTTGTTTCATATTATAAATAAAGTTATGTGAAGTGGAGTTCTTTAGGTAAATACATTATCTAAGAATACTTTTAAAATGACATGATAGTTAGGGCCAACAGCAAAAAGACCTTTAAGAATATATCATTCAAAACGTTGAAAATAACGCTTCAGACACTAAATGGATTTGAGCGCCTTGCCATCACCAACAAAAATGAGGCCGTCCCTGCTGGACGAGAATTTCTCGTTTGACAGATGAATCTCTACTAAATCACTTGATTAAAGTATATCACAACAAAAACATAAATGTTAAAAAAGGAGCCAAGTTCTTATGTGTACAAGAAACCTGTACGTAAAAAGTCAGCCAAAAAAGTAATGAGATCTAAAATATATGCCAAGTTTTAAGTTCATGAAGTCTAATATCAAATATCTTAAGTAGAGTAATATCGAAACAATTCCAAATCATGACAGAAGTTTGGTAATTAATGATTACTGATTAAAATTTGGTGGGTTCACTGGTCAAGTTTTCATACATTTTAAATTTGTGATTAAGTAAGTATTTAAGAGAAAACTTGCCTAAGTACTTCAAGTCCTACCGACCTACCAATTTTCATGTTCTACAACAATCGGAAGTGCTCCATATAATTATAAGAATTTTTAAGAATGTGGGTGGGTGCCACGCCCCCTGAATGCAAAATTCCAATTTTTCAATTTTTTTCTTTCTAAGTACTTTAATTCCTACCGACCTACCAATTTTCATCGTTCTACAACAATCGGAAGTGCTTCATATAATTTATAAGAATTTTTGAGAATGTGGGTGGATGCCACGCCCCCTGAACTGAAACTTCCAATTTTTCGATTTTTTTTCTTCTAAGTACTCCAAGGCCTACCAACCTACCAATTTTCATCGTTCTACAATAATCGGAAGTGCTCCATATAATTTATAAGAATTTTTAAGAATGTGGGTGGATACCACGCCTCCTGAATGCAAAATTCCAATTTTTCAATTTTTTCTTTCTAAGCACCTTAAGCCCTACCGAGCTACCAATTTTCATCGTTCTACAACAATCGGAAGTGTTCTATATAATTTATAAGAATTTTTAAGAATGTGGGTGGATGCCACGCCCCCTGTATGGAAAATTCCAATTTTTCAATTTTTTTCTTTCTAAATATCTCAAACCCTACCGACTTACCAGTTTTCATTGTTCTACAACAATTGGAAAGGCTCTATATAATTAATAGAATATTTAAGAAAGTGGGTGGATGCCACGCCCCCTGAATAGAAAATTGCAGATTTTCGATTTTTTCCTTTGTATGTACCACAAGGCCTACCGTTGTGCGAAATTTCAAGTTTCTACGATGTCGGGAAGTGCTCCATAATTTTGATGATCTGTCAGTGAGTCAGTCAGTCAGTGAGTCAGTCAGTTACGGCTTTTGCGATTTTTGAAGTCCTATATCTTGGGAACTACTAATGCTAAACAGTTGAAATTTGGTAAGCCACCTGTGTTTGATCAGTTCAGCAAATACTCCGAATTTGAAGTTTCTGACTTTATTGGTACTGAAGTTAGAGGGGGGTTGAAAATCGCCTAAGTTTGTTCCTGTAAAAAGGGTGTAGTGCCGCGAACTTGGCTGGGCACTACCGTGCCCTTAACTAACTTGACTACGAAACAATTCGAGCAAAATTCTGAAGATATAGGCATATGTTAACATTAATATACGAACACCAAAAGTACAAAATCGATTTAATAACAACAAAAAAATTCCTAATATAAAAGGGCGAATCGCAGTTAGACATTTCTTCTATACACAATTATATCCGAAAAAAACATGGGCAAATTTTCAATTAATTAATATTATTCTTAGCCTTTTTAAAAGTTTAATTATTTAAAATTTGTTACTTGATTGGTGACTAATTTAAATACAAACAGTTCACATCACTCTCTTTGAGAAAAATATAATTAAACTCACTTGTGAAAGGAAATGATTCTTGTCCGCCTTATTTTGGTTTTTGTTTACATAATTTCGCACTGCACTTCATATTTTTTTATTTTTATTAGCAAATATACACAAACTTCTTAGTAAATCACTGCAAACTGGTTTTTTTTTCAACAATTAATGATTTATTAATGTTTTTAGTCTCGTATCACTTTTTGTTTACTTTTTTTCTTCCATTCAGTCACCGATTTGACATTTCGAGCATTCGACTATCTTCCTCATTCACGTACACTGTATATGTGATATACACCAGTTCTTTTACTTCTTTTTCTATGGAAATAACCAGAATGGAGTCACGGCACCTAGCAGTCAGCACGTGAACCCTATGTGGGGGATACATTTTTTTTCATTTTGACATTCAATGTATTTCCCATAAGAGAAAACCAAAAAAAGGTCTGAAAAACATTACTTTTGCTAATTAATTTTCTATGAACACGTATTTATTTTATAGTTGCAATAGAAAAAGAATTTATGTGAGTTAGTTAATCAAGAAGAATATGTATCAAAACTTATGTATAACTTCCTATATTTTGCAGATGAAAAATGTAAACAAACCTGTATTGTTGTTGTTGCTTTCCAAAATGGATTCATTTCGTAAGCAAAATTGGTGTCACGTGCGTAGTCAGGGAAGGGGTTTGATAGACAAGAGTCAATTATGAAGATTTTTATATTATATATTTTACTACTGTTTTCTAATAAGTAAAAGCTTACGTCACCGAAACTTTGCAGTAATGTTTTTATGAAGATGTAGGTATAAAGTATTTCTATATATTTATGTATTGCGTTTGTGAATTTGTATTCTTGAGAAAAAAGGAGTATACAAATATTTGTACACTGTTTGTGCAACAGGTCAATACAATATATTTGGTGTTTAGAAACTAGCGAAGCTCATGGGGTCAATAACACCCTTTACTGAATAAATAAAATTTTGCGTTTAATTTTTTACAATTCTTATTTTCAAAATATGTACCCTCCAAAAACATCAGGAAATAGTAACACTTCAATCGTGCCTGCGTCTTTTGTTAATGCCGCATTTACACGATTGGAGAACTGGCAATATAATGACCAAAACAATAACAGAAGAATGGACAAATTCATTATTTTTGTCATTATACCGGCAGCTTTTTACCAGTCGTGTAAATTCGGTATAACGAAGAAGCATTTAAAATATTTACATACTTCCAAACCAAAAAATTCTGTACGTAGGTAAAAATACTTAAACATTTTTTTTTTGTAATTAAATTGGTAAATATATATGCAAGAAATTTTCAATCCAAACAAAAACATTCCATGTATTTGAAAATCTTCATTTTCAATACAAACATAATTAACAAAGAAAAAAAAACTGTTCATGTTTTAAATAATCTTGGCTACGTCTCTGCGCTGCTTTTTTCTCAAACGAGTATTGGTGTTGTTGTTTCTCGTTGTAGAGGTAGTTTGTTTACATTTTTCATCTTAAATTTAAAGCATTTGAGGCGTCAGTTTTGATTTATTTTTTGCTAGATTTGTAAACTAACATGTTTTGTTATTCTATTGCAATCATAAAAGTTGTATCCGTTTATATAAAAGTTATTAAAAAATGTAACATGAATATGACTCTATTTTGCTTTTCTCTTATGGGAAATACATTGAACGTCAAATTGGAAAAAATTTTATCCCCCAGATAGGGTTCGTGTGCTGAAATGCAGGTGGTGTGGAAAGCAACTTACCAGGTGTCAATTGACACCTGGTAAGTTGCTTTCCACACCACCTGAAAGTCAGTGCGTGTACTGACAATTGGAGATAGTTTTTTTTTTAGATTTGACGTTCAATGTATTTCCCATAAGGAAACCCCAAAAAAGAGCTCGAAAACCATTTATTTTACTTAATAATTTTATATGAACGGGTATTAATATTATAATTGTAAAAGAATAGTGATATGTGTTAATTTCTAAATCAGGTGGAAAATATACCAAATAACATAATAAATCCTGTGTAGTTTGTCCTCAAAAAGTGTAAACAAAACGCATTTGAAGCAAGAAAATAACAAATGCTGTATGATTGAGCTGTCATATTTGTGAACTGATTGTGCTGAAGATAATCCTAAACAAAAATAATTGTTTTATATGTGAAAATCAAGCAATATAAATAAAAGAATAATTAAAAAGTTTCAATGGCACAGGCAAATATGTAAGTTGTTTATGATCAAACGTGAATTTACTATCCCTCTTGTGTTGTGTTGTGTTAACTAAAACAAATGAAAGTGGTCTGCGTCCATTTAAAAAAATCAAAGAAATGCAATTAAATAATAACATTATTCCAATTTTGGCTATAATTGTATCAAGCTGGCCATACACGAACGAGCCAATGAGCCAAATAGATCGGGCCGAGTTAAAATCTGTCATGTGCGGGAAACTCTGATGGATCGGTGAGGCACGGCTTAGATATTGGCCAAATTCCTCAACGCAAGATTTGCAAAGCAAAACACATTCAAAGCAGATTAAAAACACAGACAAAGCAAATGCAAGTGAATTGCGTAAAATTATTTTAACATTTGCACAAATACCTTTGCATCTGCTGCATTTGCACAAGAAAAAAGAATCTCTTGCATTTTGGGACAGTCTGCTTAGCAGGGATTGTTATGTTTGCGTTTGGGAACATTTTAGCTTAGCATATTTTGCGCAAGAAATGCGTTTAGGAATTTGGCCATTCATCAAACCAAAAGCCCACGAGCCATATCGACTAACCCAAATCAAATGGCTCTATCGTGTGTGTCCCGCTTGAAATTTTAGTATCATAAAATTAATGAATTAGGTACTTTACATGACCTAGGCTGCTTTCAAAATAAAGGGCTCAAATAGTATTTGTCAAGAACTTAATTACATTTATATGATATTTTCAATATTATTTATAGAAATAATTGTGAATTGCTTCAAGACTATGAGCAAGGTGATGGTGGTACCATGTTTAAAATTCAAATACACCAAATTTTAGAATACTTCGAGAACTCGGTGCGGCCTCTACGTGAGGGTGAAAACCTCGTCGATGCAGGCTGGATATATTCTATCGGTACCGTTGGATCAAATAAAAAAAAAATCCAAGGCAATGTATTTCAGACAACCCATATGACTGAACGACCCCATGAAGTTGTGTTGGAAAATCTTGCCAACGAAGTTTGTAGATGGAAATGTTTATGTTCGTGTAAAGCTGGAATAGGTCAAAAATGCAAACATATTGCAGCCTGTTTGATATCTATTCAAAAGTAAGTATTAATTGACTAGTTACATAAGAAAAGAAGTACAAAGTAACATTTAAGTAACGTGTATATGTATAACTTAAGTCCACATTGTACATTGCATTCATAATTAATATTTTCAAAAGAAATAAATAGAAAAATAAAATATATTCTTCTTTAACAACAATTGTTATGATTTCAACTGGAAAAAC
Organism: Dasysyrphus tricinctus; assembly: GCA_963921185.1. Lineage (NCBI taxonomy): Eukaryota > Metazoa > Arthropoda > Insecta > Diptera > Syrphidae > Dasysyrphus > Dasysyrphus tricinctus. Next base: position 182,109,723 of record OY992531.1, on the reverse strand, counting down.
AACTCTCAAGCTTCGATGCTTCACCTTAAGGCTTTAGATATTGGTTTCGCCGGAGTGGCCCATAATAGTTCAGTTTTCTTATAAATTTTACTTATTAGTTTTGTTCTTTATTTGCTACTTTTCCATTAAAAATGCAATTTCTTACATTTCTTTTATAAAGACCTTCATCTGGAAGTAAAACAATGCCTTTCCAAAGTTGTATGTATATTGTTCTGAACCCTCAAATTTCGAGACATTAAAAACCTAAAAATCCAAAATAAGAACAGTTTTAAGCATCATTTAAGGATTTATTCAAAAGATTATAAAGGTATTTCAAAAAATGTAATATTTTTTTAAGAGAAAAATTTGTACCTTAAAGCATTTTCTTATTTAAGGGTTTTTACTGTCTCAAAATTCTGAAGTGGTGAAACAGTTTTGAAATTGTTTTCGAACTCCAGGGCACTAAAACACTTCGGAAAAGTGTAGTCTAGTTCCAAATCAAAGTTTTCTGTATTTCATTTGAATTACCTAATTTTCACACCCTCTCCTTAGAAATCCATGTTTGTACGAGCTAAGCCCAACACAACTACAACAAAAATGGGGCAAGATTGGGAAAGAGATGGCATCAGCACACGGTGGTGTTGAAATTAAAAATATGTGTCATGTACTGGCAAAAATTAATTCAAATAATGAAGAAGTTGTTTCTTCCGAAGCTACCAAGAAAATATTAGAAATTGGACTTGAAGGTATGTTAAGGTATAACAAAACAGGATACCTAGCTTATCTACATTATATTCATTTTAAATTATAATATTGCTACAAACATTGATTTTTGAAACAAAAACCCTTTAATTAGTTCATCTGTGACAGGTGGAAATGTAACAGGAAAAAATACCCTTTTTGTCATATTTTGAAAAACAAAATAGGTCTAGTTCGTTCACAGCGGGTTAATTTTCTAGCATAGTTTTCAGAGTTTGTTAAATGACGCTAATCACCTGAAATCGGTTGGTTAGCTATATCCTAATGACAACTCAAACTATGGATTCTCTGAACAAAATATGTATATATTAAAGCACAAAAATCATGGATTAAAGATGATCAACTGTGAACAAACTAGCTCTTAAGGCCATTTACTGAAATGAAACCAAAATATTTAAGTACAAAATAAGATCATATGTGATAGTTTATGACGGTGATAAAATAGATCATTAAACTCTTAAAACATTATTAAAGAAATAGTTAGTCAAAATAATACTTACTTTTTGTTAAGCTTTCCCAGATTCCGAGTTTGGTAGACTGAAAAGGTGCTACAGGTCCACCTGTGTAGCACAACAACCAGTACAACCGGAAGAAATTAATAATGATATGAATGATTTCTATCAATTGCTATTCAATGAAGACATTTTTTTAAAAAAATTTTTGCCAGAAATGGAAAAATATTTAATACATCAAGACACAAAAAAAAAGTTTGACCAAAATATTAAAAAATCAAAGGAAGAAGCAATTGCCATATGCAAAAAAACGATGACTCAATCCTCATTTGCTTGGCTTCAAGAACGCAAATTGAGGATAACAGCGAGTATATCATATGGACTTTTTACTTACGCCAAAAACAAAAACCCAGATTGGCCTAAGAAAATAGAATCAACTTTTTCCAATAGATTTAAGGGAAATGAAGCAACGAGGTCATGAGTTTTATTTTAATATATTTTAATGTACTAGAATATTTTTATGGTTTTCTTTAAAGATACGGGAAACAATCTGAAAACGAAGCAAAAACTGAATATAGAAAGCTGTACTTACTTTTTGATTGTGGTATTGTTATATCACCAACACTTTCCCTATTTGCTGTTAGCCCTGATGGGCTTTCCTATAATGGGGAAGAATGGAAATTGGTAGAAATTAAAAGTCCAATAAATGGGAAGAGTATAAGTTCAAGAAACCTTCTGGCACAATTAAAATATTTAAGGACTGATAATGGATGCGAGTACCACTTAAAAGAAAAGCACGAGTATTATGGCCAAGTCCAGCTTGGATTATTCGTTCTAGGGCTAGAAAACTGCGATTTTGTAATATATAGTTCCTATTTAAAAAGTAATATAGTTATTATAAATGTCCAAAAAGATTATAACTTCTTGGAAAGCTATATAACTACTTTAATTAGTATATATTTTAATTATGTTCATTAGTCCTGCTTTTTTACTCCATTTTTACCATCGCTTAGAAAAAGTAGCATGTTAAATACAAAAACAATGCGGGATTATACCAAATTGTTGTTGTATTTAACATGCAACTTTTTTTTAAACGGAGATAAAAATGAACAAAATACGGTCTTTGTTGTTTTATGTTCCAAATAATTGTGGTAGTGCTTTTATTGATCTAATTTTATCAATGAACTATTATCTTTTATCCTTTTTTATTCTTTTCGATGTAAAAAACTTTGTTATTTGGTATTTATTTAAATTCATTTTTATTTTTTCAATTTTATAACTATCTTAAAACTATAACTTTTATAACTATCTTAAGACTACTATACAAAAACTTACCCACTTATCTTAGAACTAACTTACTGGCCCCAAGTGGACGCTCTAATGTAATATATGTATATTTCATCATAATATGTAAATACATTTAGTTTGTAATGTCTTATAATACTAACAAAAACTGGTGCTTTAGTAATAAATACAAAATTATAACTTTTAACAAAACTTTTTTAAAACCTTTCGTCACTCAGAATGGGTTGGCTTAAATTTGAAATGGCACAGACAATTGTCATTATATCATCAAAATATGGAAGCATTGACTGAGTTACCTTTTCCGAAAGCATTTTGTATTGTTTGATTCTTGCGAAACGTCTTTCCACATGTACTCTTGCAGCTGCTATCAGTCTATATCTTTCCACATCATGTTTTTCCCTGTCAGGATTCATAAACTGTGGACGAATCATCTCTATCCCAGCTTCGCACAATTCATTTGCTATCATGAACCCTTTATCAACCATTACAGCATCTCCTGGTTTCAGATATTTAATCAAGCCGGTAAGATTAAATATCGCTTTGTCAGAAGTCCTGCCGGAGACTGGAGGGCTTATAAAATTAACAAGCCCCGATGGAGTTATTCCTACTAATATTTTGACTGTGTGTGTACCTTTGTAGTGCGAGTAGGTGCAACACTTACAAGTAAGGCAACGGAATTGCACTGTTTTTATTTCAGTGCAATCAAGCACGGTGACAACGTTTGGAAACATTTGAAAACATTTCGGTAAGCTTTTTTCATATTCTTGACTTGATGGCCAGTAAATAAACGATTTTAAGGCTTTTGAAAGCAGTTGCACACAGTCTGTGAAATAATTTTTTGCTGTTTTCACGCTAATTTTAAAAAGAGCTGCAACATGGGCGTTTGTAGCGTTATTTTTTATCCTGTACATGGTAAGAATAATTTTATTCTCGATTGAATATCCTTTAACATTTATCTGCTCAGATGGGCGAACAATCAAACAAAATTTTACTAATGTCTGAAGAAAATGATTAGTTGGAATTCCAGTCATTGTGTTTAATTTATCATCAGGATAAATTTGGAATGGTAAATAATCAAAACGTCTGTCTTCTCTTTCGCCCACTTGAGTACATTTATCTGCTTTGTTGACGGTAGTTTGCGTAGCCGTTGATGCATAATGTTTCAAAACATCATTATTTGAAGAAAATAATGTTTCAATTTCATTGTTTTGTTCAAGATGTTCGCAGCTGATAGGATTTTGACTGCAAAAAGGAAAAAAAATATTTTACTACTTTATTAATCAAATATTTGAAATGAAAAAAACTTAACTTTGCATATAAAATACATGGATTAAGATTAACAAATAAATTCAATTAAGAAAGAAATTAATGTTACAAATGGTAAAATATTTTGAAATATTTCCTTCTTTCATAAACTTTCAAATAATATATAAGATGCTCTTGTGTTTTTGAATTTGTATTGAAGTATACTAACTACTTTTACAAACCGTTTTCAATATGAACAAAATTTCGAAAAATTTTCATACAAAAGTAGTTTCATCATTATTTTTAATTTTAAAGAAAATGATAAAACGGGTTCCATATGCAAATTTTTCTAATTTTTTATTTTTATTCAAAATGGTTTTTAAAACTAGTGAAAATACTTTAATTGCGACTCAAAACCGATTCAATCATCAAAATCAAGCCAGTAGTTTTGAAATGAAAAGGTTTTGTATGTAACAGTTATAAGAAATTTAAGAGAAATCATAGGAAATTCTTGTAAGTGTAACATACAAAGCATTGTCATTTCAAAACTACTGACTTGATTTTGATGACTGAACCGGTTTTGAGTCACAATTAAAGTATTTTCACTAGTTTTAAAAACCATTTTGAATAAAAATAAAAAATTAGAAAAATTTGCATATGGAACCCGTTTTATCATTTTCTTTAAAATTGAAAATAATGATGAAACTACTTTTGTATGAAAATTTTTCGAAATTTTTGTTCATATTGAAAACGGTTTGTAACCCTACTTAGTATACTTCCCTTGAAACTCAAAAACAGTTCAATCATCAAATCAGGCAATTGGTTTTGAAATGACAATGCTTTTTGTATGTTAAACGTACAAGAATTTCCTATGATTTTTTTTTTTTTTAATTTCTTGATCCTAGCAAAGAAAATCATCGATTATATTTTCGAAGCTCTTATCGGGGATAAATGCTGAACATTTTATGATGAAATAAAATAATTTGAAAAAAAAAATATTTGTATTGGCAAAAATCGCTTAAAGAAGCTCCAATGTGAACACTACATAAGAGCCGTGACTCAAGCTTTGAAGTCATCGTTGATCGCATCACTGCTCGAATCGTTCATCGCAGCTCCAACAGAACGCACCCTACACTCAACATTTTTGTAAAAAATTTTATTGGAAAACATCGCATTTTTTTCTTAAACTTTGACTTTAAAATTTTATACCTCAAAAGTCACTTCACTTAAGGAACTTGAAAATATAATGGTATAGGTAGGTTTTTATATTACATGTTTTTGAATCGAAATCATATCAGATGGATTTTTATATCAAAATGATGAAAAATCAAAATATTGAAACCTACTTTGGCTGATCCTTGCTATACTATTACACCTACAGGAATGGTTTATACCTTTTTTTAACCCTCTAACTATCTACTTGTCAGAAGACCATTTACTTCTTATCCAAAAGACGAAACCTTCTAAGGACGAACCGAAGTACGTTCCAACATTTTGATTTTTCATCATTGTGATGTAACTATCAAAATGTTGGAACGTACTTTGGCTGGTCCTTGCTATACTATTACACCTACAGGAATGGTTTATACCTTTTTTTAACCCTCTAACTATCTACTTGTCAGAAGACCATTTACTTCTTATCCAAAAGACGAAACCTTCTAAGGACGAACCGAAGTACGTTCCAACATTTTGATAGTTACATCACAATGATGAAAAATCAAAATGTTGGAACGTACTTCGGTTCGTCCTTAGAAGGTTTCGTCTTTTGGATAAGAAGTAAATGGTCTTCTGACAAGTAGATAGTTAGAGGGTTAAAAAAAGGTATAAACCATTCCTGTAGGTGTAATAGTATAGCAAGGACCAGCCAAAGTACGTTCCAACATTTTGATAGTTACATCACAATGATGAAAAATCAAAATGTTGGAACGTACTTCGGTTCGTCCTTAGAAGGTTTCGTCTTTTGGATAAGAAGTAAATGGTCTTCTGACAAGTAGATAGTTAGAGGGTTAAAAAAAGGTATAAACCATTCCTGTAGGTGTAATAGTATAGCAAGGACCAGCCAAAGTACGTTCCAACATTTTGATAGTTACATCACAATGATGAAAAATCAAAATGTTGGAACGTACTTCGGTTCGTCCTTAGAAGGTTTCGTCTTTTGGATAAGAAGTAAATGGTCTTCTGACAAGTAGATAGTAAGAGGGTTAAAAAAAGGTATAAACCATTCCTGTAGGTGTAATAGTATAGCAAGGACCAGCCAAAGTACGTTCCAACATTTTGATAGTTGCATCACAATGATGAAAAATCAAAATGTTGGAACGTACTTCGGTTCGTCCTTAGAAGGTTTCGTCTTTTGGATAAGAAGTAAATGGTCTTCTGACAAGTAGATAGTTAGAGGGTTAAAAAAAGGTATAAACCATTCCTGTAGGTGTAATAGTATAGCAAGGACCAGCCAAAGTACGTTCCAACATTTTGATTTTTGATCAAAAGGAGATTACCTATAAATTTAACATTTCAACTTTTTTTCTAATGAGTTTTCATTTATCAAAATAAGATTTTTTGTAATATACTCTAGTCATATAAGATTTTAGTTTAAATGGGTGCACGGATTGCCTTAAATTTGTGTACACATTTATATAGGTAAGAATTATAAATGAATTAGGTAGGTAGGTACATTATTCCAAATCAAAAGAAAAACACAAACTTACGGAATTTTTTCCCTCCGTTGACGCCTCAATCGACGTTCTCTCGCCTTGATTAAGTTTGCCTTTCTTATAATCACTGAAGATTTAGGCAGATGTAAAGAAGGAACGCTGAATCCAGCAGTCTTCCATACCTCCGTTTCCCTGCTTCTTCCCGGTTGGTACGCAGTATTTGGTCTTCTCTAAAATGCCGAGAACAAATGGTAAAATAGGTCGGCAAAGGCTTTCCTATTTTCAGTAGGACTTTCCATAACAACAGCAACTTTCGATTCTCAAGAACAAGATTGGGTATTTTGTGTAATGACACTCCTTTTTGTCTTCTTTGAGAGCACTGAGGTACACCACACATGTGCTTATCATTTTTTTTATTTTGCACTTCACTTGACCTAAAAATGGATACACAGGAATTATTTTCATAAAGTGACAACAATAACCAAAATCCTTACATTTTTCTGTTTTTAATTTGTTATTTTTGGTCAATAACTTTTATAAACATAACAAAAAACACAAACACGAGGAAACTAAACGACGCACGCCGACATTAGTTGGATTGAAAATTAATTTATTCTTGACACCTTGACCGAAGACGATGTGAAACAACAACAATGCTGCTTGTAAAAGAAAAAAAAAAATGGTTTCATCTGTCATTCTCATACGATTTGTTTACGTTTTTTGAAAACATATTGCAAAGGATTAATTATTTTGTTTGATATATTTTCTACTTGATTAAGAAATGAACACATATTATTATTCCCTTACAATCACAATATGGGTATCCTTACATATAATTTTTATTAGTAAAATTAATGTATTTCGAACCCTTTTTTGGTTTTTTCTTATGGGAAGTACATTGAACGTCAAATCGAAAAAAAATCTATCTCCAATTGGCGAATGGAGTCACGGCACCTGGCAGTCAGCGCGTGAACCCAATGAGGGGGATACATTTTTTTCATTTTGACATTCAATGTATTTCCCATAAGAGAAAACCAAAAAAAGGTCTGAAAAACATTGCTTTTGCTAATTAATTTTCTATGAACACGTATTTATTTTATAGTTGCAATAGAAAAAGAATTTATGTGAGTTAGTTAATCAAGAAGCATATGTATCAAAACTTATGTGTAATTTCCTATATTTTGCAGATGAAAAATGTAAACAAACCTGTATTGTTGTTGTTGCTTTCCAAAATGGATTCATGTCGTAAGCAAAATTGGTGTCATGTGCGTAGTCAAGGAAGGGGTTTGATAGACAAGAGTCAATTATGAAGATTTTTATATTATATATTTTACTACTGTTTTCTAATAAGTAAAAGCTTACGTCATCGAAACTTTGCAGTAATGTTTTTATGAAGATGTAGGTATAAAGTATTTCTATCTATTTACATATGTATTGGGTTTATGTATTTGTATTCTTGAGAAAAAAGGAGTACAAATATTTGTATACTATTTGTGACTATCAATAAAATATAATTTGTGCTTAGAAACTAGCGAAGCTCATGGGGTCAATAACACCCTTAATTAAATAAATAAAATTTTGCGTTTAATTTTTTACAATTCTTATTTTCAAAATATGTACCCTCCAAAAATATCAGGAAATAATAACACTTCAATCGTGCCTGCGTCTTTTGTTAATGCCGCATTTATACGATTGGAGAACTGGCAATATAATGACCAAAACAATAACAGAAGAATGGACAAATTAATTATTTTTGCCATTATACTGGCAGCTTTTCACCAGTCGTGGAAATTCGGTAAACGGAAGAAGCATTTAAAATATTTACATTTACTTCCAAACAAAAAAATTCTGTACGTAGGTAAAAATACTTGAAAAAGTTTTTTTTTTTGTAATTAAATTGGTAAATATATACATATGCAACAAATTTTCATTCCGAACAAAAATGTTGACATGTATTTGAAAATCTTCATTTTCAATACAAACATAATTAAAGAAAACAAAACTAAAACTCGCCTACGTTCCTGTGTTGCTTTTTTCTCAAACGAGTATTGGTGTTGTTGTTTCTCGTTGTAGAGGTAGTTTGTTTACATTTTTCATCTTAAATTTAAAGCACTTGAGGCGTCAGTTTTGATTTATTTTTTGCTAGATTTGTAAACTTACATGTTTTGTTATTCTGTTGCTATCATAAAAGTTGTATCCGTTCATTTAAAAGTTATTAGAAAAAGTAACATGAATATGACTCTCTTTTGCTTTTCTCTTATGGGAAATACATTGAACGTCAAATTGGAAAAAATTTTATCCCCCAGATAGGGTTCATGTGCTGAAATGCAGGTGGTGTGGAAAGCAACTTACCAGGTGTCAATAGAGATCAGTGGAAGTAACCAACACAAGACTATGAAGTTAGTTGCGTTTCACTCATTTTTTTTTTTACATATTTACAGGTATGGCAAAAAATATGAAATGAATAATTTTAAACAGAGATGTCATCTTAACGAAATGTTCGGTAAAAGTTTTTATGTTAAAAAGTGAAAAAGAAGTTCAACGAATTAAAAAAAATGATACAGACAAAAATTCCTTGACTACTTAACGAATTCCCTGACTTTCCCTGACCAAAATTGTGTTCCCTGACTTTCCCTGACTTTCCAATTTAGCGGATACCATGTACTTTAAAATAATCAGCAAATTATTCAAAATCACATCCATTTCACAAACATTTTTTTTTATTCCTAACTAAGTATTACGGATGACGAATTTAAACTAAAATTATCCTGTTTCAAAATTCGACACCACTCAGAAAATGAAAATATTGCAAATTTGATGCAAAAAACGATTTTTATTAGCTTTTAAATTTTGTTTGTTTAAATATGCAGAGTGATCAGCAGTGTAAAATGGAACTTAACTAAAATGAACCTACGGTGTGTAAGTCCATGTTTAGATTTGTTGGTTTCACTACGTAGTGAAAAAGCATGTCGTGTATACACTTGTTGTTTTCACACAAATGTACTTCTGCATACTAATGGAATATTTGCGAATTGCAACATTTGACTTTGGACACCGTATGAGTATTTTGAAGTAAAAAGTCAAATTAGAAATTCGCAGACATTATTTTTTTTTACAATAATTATTAAACTCATATTCTGAAATGGGAGAGATTGCTTGTGCGGCAATTATATCTGCTTCTGCAGTACTAGTTCTATCGGATGAGATAGAACACAAAACGTGTACCAGAGTTTGGGTGAAGTCATGGAGACTTCGAAGGGCGGAAAAAAGTTCCATTCAATTGCTGCATAGTGAGCTGAGATTAGAAGACAAAGATGCCTTCCGACGATATCTTCGACTAAATGAAGATTGCTTTGTGGAGCTGCTTGGGTATATTCGAAAGGATATCCAAAAGAGGGATTGCAATTCCTGCTGAGGAAACATTGGCGATTTGTCTCCGGTTTTTAGCGACAGGTGAATCGTACCGAAGCTTGGATTACCAAAGCAGGCTATCGATATCCTTCATTTCAACGATTATGACAATATGCTGCACCTCAATCTACAGGAATATGAAGGATAAATACTTAAAAGTAAGTACATAAAATTCACTTAGTCAGAGATCCGCTTGTCCGAAAGATTTGCACACTTGAGCCATAACTCGAACATCGGGCGTAGGTGTTTCGTTAAATCCCACTTTGAGAATCAAATTGTTTGAAATTCATGGACTTTTTTATTTTTTGGTGCATTTTAATCTGCTTGAAAAAATGGATGTTTAAAACAACAACGATAAGGAATTATACCAAATTTTCGTGTATGTAAAATGTGGCTTATCCTTCTTGGATCTCAAATTAAAGATGACAATATGATAAAAAGTGGGTTACACAACTTTTGCACTCACATCCTCATATACGATTGACGATTTTTAACCAAGTGTAATGTTTTGATTGGGATATTTTGTTCAATTTTTTTTATAATACATCTTACATCAATATCTCTTCCAATTTCAAACACAACGCATTTATGTTGCCCTACATGTGTTTTTTTCAAATCTTGTTCACGAAAACCAAATTTTCAATCGTATTTAGCTCGAAACAACAAGTTTTGTGTTAGGCAGATTTTTTAATATGAGCATGTGTAGGTACTTTATATAAAAGCATTTTATAAAAAAAATATAGGCAAATAAATGATAAACAATAAAGTATAAAAAAATAATAAAGTAAACACTTAAACATTTCACGGAGGCTTTTAGAATACTTCGTCACGTCGTCGTCGTCTTTGTGTTCATGATTACTCATGGCGTGATCTCGATGATTTTTGAGAAAGTAAAACTTTCAAATTTTGATGGAATGCTTGATATTTTTGATAAGATTATTCATCTCCACTATACTTCGATGACGATGAGAAAGTATAATATACATCTTCGGAATAAATAAATGTGGGAAAGGTAGTAAATGGATTAAGCTAAATCTGTGGTATTATTATTGCGAATTTAATTTTAATTACCTAGTTCACCGACTTTTTTCCATACAAATCAAAATTCTGCGAACTTTCTTAGGTATATAGTTTTGATTGAAGGGGCCCAGCTGTCACTCGGTCCTACAATTAAAACGTTCGAATTCGCAATACCTCTACTTGATAATTCTAGAGCAAGCGCTTACAAACGGAAATGAAACAACACTAACTAAAGATTCTGGGACAAAAAATCGGAAGCACTTTCTCCTACTTCCCACTTTCATACATATTAAGTAGGATAATCAAGTTACATAGTAGGTAGGGCCCCAGGAAATCAAAGCGCAGTTAATGACACTAAAAGAAATATGTACATTCGATTCCTATTTTTCTTGCGATATATGTATGTAGGTACCATATGACAAGTTTTGGATTCGTGCAAAAAAATTTTCGAGATAACAAACAAGCATGACTACGATTATAGAGAACACGAGAAAAGTAACGGGTTCCTTATGCAATTAACGGGAACGATTTATTAAGTGCTTTTCGATACTTTTTCTATAATTACTTGAATATTTTTTAAAGTTCTTAAGTGTTAAGTTCCAAGCAACTAGAACATAAAACAAATACGTGCGATCGAGTCGTGCATTCTATTAATCGAATAATCGCTTCGGATATAAAGAACACAAAAACGAGGATAATTTTGGTCAAATTATACCTACCTTTATTTTTGTATACAACATACAATGAAAGTAAGGAAGCAGAAAACTGGAAATGAAAAAAATACATACCAAGTTTTTGAACAAGGTGTGAAAATATCTATAGCGCGTGTAAGTTGGGATGTTGGTCTATTTTGCCCTGTTTAGCCGGGAGGGGCTATTTTCAAAAAAAAAGTAATAGAAAAAAAAAATTGAAAATAACAATGGCTACTTACTTTACTACTTATAAAGTGGAAATTTGTTTGTTTGGAGCCATTAAAAAAAAAAAAAACTATTTCGAATGTACCAGGAAAACTAGTTTTCTTTATTTTGAATTTTAAGGCAAATGGTTTATACGTTAGGTACAGTTTTTGTTTAATATTTATTACTCTTATTGATTACCTAATCAAACACGAACAGTAGAAGATCCCGCCATAGGACGACTTATCTAAATAAAGGTACCACATGGGCGGTATACAGTTTTGTAGGTAGTGCCCAAAAACACAATTTGCACATGGGTTGCCTTTCGAAATATGGGCAAGTAATGCAACTTTTGGAAGGTATTAGATGTGAAAATTCCAGAGTTGAAATATATGACACACCCTATTATACATTCACTCTCAAAATATGCTATCGTTTCTTGTATCGGGTTTTTCAATAAGAGCGCTACAAACGTTTTTTTAAATAAAACAAAAACGGTTTTGAATATCAATGAAATTCTTCATTCCTGTGAAAGTACGTTTGATGCCATTATGTATAGAACCCGATTTCTTTTGCATGACCACCACGAGCACGCTTGCGGTTTTCAAGCATAAATCGGCCGATACTGCTGCAATTTCACGTTCGATATTCGTACGAAGTTCATCCATCGTCGCTGGTTTGTTGGCATAGACCATAGACTTGACGTAGCCCCACAAGAAATAGTCCAACGGCGTCAAATCGCACGACCGAGGCGGCCAAGCGACTGGACCATTTCGTGAGATAGCACGTTCTCCAAACTTGGTTTCCAATAAATTGATTGTGACATTCGCTGTGTGGCTTGTGGCGCAATCCTGTTGGAACAACATGTCCTCCAAGTCCATATGATCCAATTGGGGCCAAAAATATTCGGTTATCATTGAACGGTAGCGATCCCCATTCACAGTAACGTGTCGGTCTTGATCATCATGGAAGAAGTACGGCCCAATGACGTCGCTGGCCCATAAACCACACCAAACCGTAATTTTTTCGGGATGCAATGATGACTAATGGAGTACGTGTGGATTGCTGCCTGACCAATACCGCATATTTTGTTCATTGACGAAGCTATTAAAATCAAAACAATTCTAAACATCGTAGTTAAGATCGAACCTCTAAGAAAGAGCACAAGGTTAGTCCCTCAGTGTAAACGCTGTCAAGAATTCAATCACACCCAAACTTATTGCAAAAAAGAGCCAAGGTGTGTAAAATGCGCCGGAAAGCATTTAACCGTTGACTGCATCGGAAAAAGTGAAAGTCCACCGACGTGCATTAATTGTAATGGAAATCACCCGGCAAACTATAGAGGCTGCGAAGTAGCTAAGGAATTACAAAAGCGGCGTTCAAAATCTGCCAAAACACAAAGAAACCCACAAATGCAAATAGAAACCGTAGTTCCCAAGACTTCCAAATCTAGTAAAGCTCCAAAACCTAGTATCCGTAAGGAAAAGAAAACAGTGTCAATACCTTCGGAGAATATATCAAAGCAAGGAAATGCAGAAACATATGCCCAAATAGCGGCCAAAAATATACCCGTAAACAACGACACTGAAACCGACCCGGTTTCAAAAGTCTTTTCAATAATTCTGTCGAAACTTGAGGAACAATGTGACACAAATAAACTTATCTTTGATAGGTTAAGTAAGCTCGAAAATTGTTTTCGACCCAAATCTCTCTCAAAAAATGTTTGATGGAAAAGTTTAAAATTCTTACGTGGAATGCCAACGGATTATGGCAAAAACTTGGAGAATTAGAGACGTATATGCAGGAAAATGATATCGACATATGTTTGATATCAGAAACGCATGCCAAAAATGAATCAAATCTTAAAATCCACAGGTTTCTTGACTACCACGCTGTTCATCCTTCAAATAAAGCAAGGGGTGGATCATCGTTATATATAAAAGAGCGCATTGAACAATCAATAGGCCTGAAAATAGAGGTAGAATCGATGCAATTGAGTAGTGTTCAGGTTAGAACTAAAAACATTCTTCTCAATATCTCTTCGATATATTGCCCTCCACGTTGCAAAATCGATAAGAGTGAATTTACGACATTGATAAAGTCGCTAAGCCCAAACTTAATTGTTGGTGGCGACTTTAATGCACAGCACACCTTTTGGGCTTTAAGATGCATATCTCAAAAGGGTCGAATGCTTTATGAGGCAGGAATGGAAAATAATTGCGATTTTCATTCGAGTGGAAAGCCAACTTACTGGCCAACTGATCCGTCAAAAATACCTGACTTAATCGATTTGCTTATGGTAAAAGGAATACCCTCTAACCGTATTGAAATTTCAGAAGGCCATGATCTGTTCTCTGATCATTCTGCAGTCATACTCACTATGAGCGAAAGCCTTGTCAAAATTGAAAAACCACCCAGGTTAACAAACGGTAAAACCAACTGGGAAGGATTTAAGAAAGATATCGAGGACAACGTTGAATTAAGGGTATCATTACAAACGCCTCTTGAGCTTGAAGACGCAGTAGATACCTTTGTTGATATAATACAAAAGGAAGCGTGGAATAACACACCTTATCAAAGGGTTACGCCGCGCTATAAAGATATAAAATATCCGCAGGAAATAAAAGACTTAATAAAAGATAAACGAAAAGCACGTAAGAAATGGCAGCGAACCCGTGCTCCTCAACACAGAGCTCATTTAAATCGCTTGTGTAATATGCTAAAAACAGCGATATCAGATTTCAAAAACCGTGAAGTTGAAAATTACCTTGAAAGCTTGTCAGCTGGGAAAGATTCCAACTACTCACTTTGGAAAGCTATAAAAACAACGAAAAAACCAAAGCTTCCAGTGCCCCCGATTAAGAAAAGCCAAAACGAATGGGCTAAAAGTGACAAAGAGAAAGCGGCGGTATTCGCCGATTACCTGGAAGAAACATTTAAACCTTCTGATGGGCAAGCACTAGATAAAAATATTAATATGAGTTTTAGCTCAAGTGAGAACTACAGAACCAGAAATGCTACGCTCGCTGAATTGAACAGAGAAATAAAGAAGCTAAAGTCTAATAAAGCTCCGGGGTATGACTTAATAACAGCGGAAATATTAAAAATGCTTCCTCATAAGGGATTAATTAACCTCCTTTATATAATAAATACCGCTTTAAGGCTAGAATATGTTCCAAGCCAATGAAAAGTTGCGGAAGTCATAATGGTTTTGAAACCTGGCAAACCATCTCATGAAAAGAATTCTTACAGACCGATTTCGCTTCTTCCAATAATATCGAAAGTTTTTGAAAGAGTACTACTCCTGCGCCTGCAGCCTATAAGAGAAGAGAAACGATTAATACCTGAACATCAGTTCGGATTTAGAAGCAAGCATTCAGCAATTGATCAAGTGCATAGAATAACTGACGCAATTGAGAGAGCTCTTGAAGAAAAGAAAATTTGTTCGACGGTCTTTTTGGTTGTCTCGCAAGCGTTTGACAAGGTGTGGCACGAAGGCCTCAAATTCAAATTAAGACAAGTTCTGCCTGAAGGACTTTATAAAATTCTTAACGAATATCTAGAAAACAGACTTTTTCGTGTAAGACATGGAAATGAATATTCTAATTTCAAAGAAATAGTGGCTGGGGTACTACAAGGTAGTGTTTTAGGTCCAGTTCTGTACCTTCTATTTACACGTGATATACCTCAAACAGAAGACACTATCGTAGCAACGTTTGCTGCTGATACTGCAATACTAGCAGTAGGCAAAACGATTAACGAAGCTATGATTAAATTACAAAATTCTCTTAATAATGTTAATGAGTGGACAAAAACATGGCGAATAGCGCTCAATGAACAAAAGTCAGTCCACGTGGACTTAACGTATAAAAAAATAAATAGATTGCTCGTCTTTCTTAATACCGGTCGTGTACCATTTGCGAATGAGACAAAATATCTGGGAATGACTCTAGACGCGAAATTAAAATGGAAGCCGCACGTAAAAAAGAAATGCGAAGAATTAAAAAGTAAATTAAGAGATATGAACTGGCTACTCGGTAAATATTCCAAGCTTAGTATTGATAATAAGTTGATTTTATACAGGCAGGTACTTAAACCTGTCTGGACTTATGGTATACAACTCTGGGGTTGTACCTCCGATACAAATTTAAATAACTTACAAACGTTTGAAAATAAATTGCTTAGGTCATTTGTAAATGCACCATGGTATATAAGTAACGAAGATCTTCACAGGGATCTCGGGATTCCTACGGTTCGAGACGAAATTAAGAGTTTCGCGTGAAAACATAGAAATCGGCTATTAGATCACGCTAATTCAACGATTTTATTGACATTCTTGAAGAGTCGAATTTAGTACGCCGTCTCTAAAGAACAAAACCTTCCGACTTGGTGTGGTGAACAAAAAACCGCTTTAGAATCGCGGAATAAGCAGGAACTTTCACCGGAAAGTTACCTGCAATACGTTACTTAACTTCGTTAAAAATAAATTGCAAAATAAATAAGTTTCAACTTAGTTGCAATCGGGAAGTGGAGGTGGTTTTAGTGTAGAAAGAATCTCACACTTCTATGAGCACGCGTTTTTCGGTCCTCATAGAGCCTGATGCAGGTTTTGCACCTACCCACGGAAAAAAAAAATTCCTAGAAAAAATAAATGTGAAAATTTAAAAAATTCGCTAGGTACACTAAAAATAATATTTAAACACAATATTGAAAAACACGGGTCACATGTTTTTAAATTATCTTCCTAAAAATATATAAATATTTTTCATAGACCATCATTCTGATTTATGGTGAACTATTTCTGAAACATCTATTTTGCAATTTTTCACTTTCAAGTTCATATCTCGATTTGCAGATTTATGATTTTTTTTTTACATAAATAATGATTTTCGTATATTTAAAAAATGTACCGATCACAAAAGATTCTAGACTTTTCTCTTTGTTGACACTCATTTATCCAACTGAAATTTCGTATTTCAAAAAAGCAAGTAGTTTATAATTTTCTACACCTTTTAAACAGGAACAATTACGTGCAAGGTTTTTCATTATTGAATATGTTTGTTTTGCTCATAAGCATGCTTAAAACCAAAAATGCTAATAAATTCAGCCATGCGTTTCTAAGAGAATGGTCGCACGCGCTGGCCACTTTTCAATATTTTTGGTATAACTCGTAAGCAAGTAAATGTATACTATATTATTGACTTTTATTATTTCAGTCTCCTTCAAGCAAAGAAGAATGGGAACCGATTGCTGAACAGTTTTTAAGTAGGTGGCAGTTTCCTCTCTGCCTCGGAGGTCGGAGCACTCGATGGGAAGCACATTGCCTTCAGGGCATCAAAAGCGGACGGTGCTTTTTATTATAATTATAAGGGCTTCAATAGCATTGTTTTGCTTGCAATGTGCACCGCAGACTACAGATTTACTTTTGTTGACATCGGTTGCAATGGTAGAGTGAGTGACGCGGGTGTTATGAATCGAAGCGACTTGAGATTTATCTTGCAAAATGCTGATGATTATTTCTCGCCCGACAAAATGATTGGCAATAATAGAACGTTACCCTATTGCATAATCGCAGATGACGCATTTGCTTTATAAAAACATTTATTGAAGCCGTACCCATACAATAGCAAGGAAAAAGCTAAACGGATTTTCAATTTTCGCCTCAGCCATGCTAGGCAAACAATTGAGCATAGCTTTTGAATTCTTTCCAATAGATTCAGGGTTCTGCAAACTCAAATTCACTTACGACCACATAAGGTTAAAGCTATTGTGCAAGCATGTTGTGTTCTCCACAACAATTTATTGGAAAAAAACAGTTTCAATGAACAAGATCTATTAAGTGGCCCCAAAAAACATTCAGCAACAAATAATTTGCAATCCGCACCCAGAAAACCAGAAAGACTAACTTCTGCCAATCGTGATAGTTTTGCAGCTTACTTTACTGAAGAGGGACAACTGCCGTGGCAGAACGAATACCTACATATTGATTTAGAAAAATATATAAATTTTTTAGTTTCAAACTAATTTATTTATTATTGACTAAGAAAAACCTAGATTTAAATGCTTAATCATTTTAAACTATAAATATAAGACATAAGTTTAAATGCAATAACATAAGACAAGACACAGAAAGTGTTAATATGAAAACAATAAATAAAAATAAAAAAAATTACAGAAATGTGTATTATTAATTTAAAACAATAAATAAAATTAAAGAAGTTTACTAACTAGATACATTCGTTATCATTTTTGCTAAATAATAAGAATCTGTCATCTTCTTCATCGTAGTCATCTTCATATACATATTGGGGCATATACATAGATGTTTGCTAAACTCTTGCTTAGTTGTTACTAAGCAAGTCCAGAGTTTAGGCTCTTCATAAATGAATTTAAACCTAAGGTTAGGGCTAAACCCATAGAGAACCTATATTATATTATAATATACCTACTCTATGGCTAAACCTGTGGTCTAACTTAAAACATAGGAAATGCTGTGTTTAAGTAGTTATTAGCACAGCATCAAAGAGAGAATAGAATAAGAAAAAAGTTTCTTCTCTGGTGGCGACCAGTTTTCCTGGCGTTCGTGTTTATATTTTGTTTGTTGTTCCTCTAAAAATATAATAGAATATTTTTTCGAGTTTCTTTTTTGGATTTTTTATTTAATATTTTTGTTTTTTTACTTTTTTCGACATGCAATGTGAGGAGGGACCACACAAAATTCAGACTTTGGGAATATAAGTGTATTTTGTTTTCTTTGAACTGTCATCAATTGAAGTATAATTGTAGTAGAACACAACCTTAACCTGGGGTTCTACTAAACACAGCTGGGAAATTAACTATGAATAAGAGCTGTATTTATTTAACCAACAAGCCTTAAACTATAGATCAATTACTTTAGTAATTCTCTATGAATACGCCCCATTGTCTCCATCGCTTTTTCCAGCATGTTCGAATATGATGAAGATGATTGCTCATGAGCTTGGACGGACAATGCAGGGGCAGATGTGGACGCATTTCCTCAAACCTGTAGAAAATTAGCTTTATTATCAATAAAGAAAATTCCAGATCAGAGTTCAGAGCATCATGAACACCGAAAAGATTTAAAGAAAAATATCATAAAAAGTTAGAACAACAACTCGCAAATCTATTCTGAACATGTCATTAAGTTTTATTAGTATCAGAACAAACACATTTCAATAAACTAATCTAAAACATTACAAAAATACATTTTATTAAACTATTCTAAATAACATTACACAAAAACATTTGAATAAGCTATCCAAGATGACATTAAAAGCTTTAAATTTGTAAGGGAACAAGATTTGTTTTTCAATTTACATATATGGTGTTCAAATCATGTACTTTTTTAAGCTGTAGTTATTGTGAGATCATTATCACAATCAAAACAAAAACTACAATTCAAGTCACTTTTTTGACTTGAAATAAAATAAAAACATGAAATAGGAAGCTGTAGAATGCTTTTTGTTGTATCCTAATACGACCACTTATCGCAGAGATATGGCCCTTAAAAAAACATACAAAAATTGACTTAGACCACTTTCAAAATAAATGGCTCATATATTGTTTGGAAGTGGCGAATAGCAAATATTCGAAAAATCAGTTCGGGGTGTTGGCATTTCCTCTACTTGAAATTTATGAGCAGAAATTATATCATAGGCAGTAAATGACAAAAACGAATCCGATGTTGTTGGTACCATTGTGGAAGATGATGCTAAATTTTCAGCCGACGCATGTTTGCGCTGAGTCTTGATTAGAGTCTCAAGGATCTCCCACTTCATCTCCATTTGCAAATTGTGGGGCAGCTGAAGCATCTCCGTTTCTACCATGCCAAAAAAACTGCGAAGAGGAGATTCCTCTTTTTTTTTGTACAGTTTTTAGAATTTCAGACGCCTCCTTCATGGTATCTAACGCTTTAGTTTGAATAGATGTTCGTCGTGCTCGTTTTCTCTAATAAAATGTTTTAAGTATTCATAGGGGTTATAAAATATAAAAAAATTAATTACCGGTGGTTCTGAGCTTTCGATGGGTTCTTCATTTGGTGTTGGTGCTACCTGCTCTATCATTGCGTTGAATACATCGTCATTCTAAATTAGATTAAAATATTTGGAAATATGTAAATTTCTTCAAAATAAAATTGTAGGTTGATACACACAATTTCTAGATTTTTACTATCATTTAATTCTTTTCTAATTAATAAGAACACTCAAATAATCTAGGTCTTAAACTTATGGGGTTTTCTTTTGGTAACAAAAATAGATTTTTTTTCCCCGTCAGATCTTTCAAAACAAAGATTTTGACAATTAAAGCCTTCCAATGGGCATAAAAATCAACTTTTTTTTGATCGGAAATCAATTTCGGAGTCCTGGATTTTTCGGCAGATTAGCTCCTCTTTTACTAACACCATTGCATACTAAAACAACTGACAGTCATCAGTTTGACAAGTCTGGATCGCTACAGCTTCACAGACCCAAATTATACACTCAATACAATGAAAAATAAAAATCAATCCAAAATGGTATACCATTGTGACGAGAAAAATCCATTTTTAGATCAAAATCTGAATTTACCAAAAGAAACCCCATTAGTTGGATCGAATATGTACACGAGATGAGTAGTTTTTGCCAAATAGTTGTAGGTATTTACTTTGCCCTCTAAAAGTACTTGAGAGTGCTTGGACGCCATATGGCCCTAGACTCAATGATAGGAAAATCCCTATGCACACCTCTGCGTGGTAGAGGGCGGGTAACGCTAATGTGCAGGGGACCGAATGGATGCCGGGATAAGCAGACAACCCAGCGATGCTGGTCAGGGCACAAACTTGTCCTCGGGATGGTTAAAAGCCCCCTTAAGGCGGATGAACTGCAGGTGGCGGTCAACGGCATGATAGTCTGGTGGCGGAGGAGCTTTTTTTTGTTAAAAGGCCAACGGCAGCAGCAGGTAGCGTCTGTAACCCATATTGGGCGGCTACAAAAGACGTCTGTTTTCCCATAGTGGGCGGCCTCGAGCAGTTATGTGTTTGACCATACAAAAGGCGGGTGTGCCTGTCAAATCTGAGCTTATGTATGTTATTAATCATATCTCGGAAAACACCATGGTGGAAGGATATATGCAAATACATGAACTATGACAACAAATGGAAATGAGTCCCCAAGAGGTAATCTTTTTATGGAAAATCCTTCTGCAGCTTCGGTTGCAGTAAACCGCACATCGGATTTGGGGGTGCGGCATCTTTCATGTACGAGCGTCAATCAAGACGCCATAATAATAAATGAATCGTTGACAAATAGAAGAAATCTTTCTAGAAGCGCAAATGTTACTTTTGGCTACCGCATACGTACGAAAATCGGAGCATGGAACGTTCGATCCTTGTACAGCGATGGTAGATACGAGCAGGTTGAGCGTGAAATGCTTCGCCTAAAGATCAGTATCCTGGGCATAAGCGAAACTAAGTGGAGAGGAAGAACTGAATGCAGATCAGACACTGGACAGACGAGAATGCTGTATTCCGGGGAAGATAAAAGAGAGGGTGGCCAAAGACTGCATGGTGTCGGAATTATGTTGAACGAAGAAGCGAGGCGAAGTTTGATCTCCTGGGCGCCCATTTCTGCGAGATTAAAGACAGCAAGGTTTCGTTCAAAAATTCGTAACGTCACAATAATTCAGTGCTACGCCCCCACAAATGAAGCGACAGAGGAAGACAAAACCGCGTTCTACACTCATCTTAACTCGGTTTACAGTAGTGTTCCGAGAGCCGACATCATAGACGTTATGGGAGACCTTAATGCCCAAGTCGGTTCAGACAATTACGGACTGGAACGCGTGATGGGAAGAAATGACTTGGGGTTACGGAATGAAAATGGTGACTTGCTTGTCGATTTTTGTAACGCGAATCGTCTTGTGCTAGGTGGGACTGTATTTAAGCATAAGACGTGCAACAAAATTACCTGGGTGCTCCAGATGGTCAAACCGAAAACCAAATTGATCATATCATGATTCAGCAGCGATGGAGGATATCTATGTGTGATGTCCGGAGTATAAGAAATGCCGATGTGGGAAGCGACCACCATTTGGTAGTGATGAGTCTCAAACTACGAACCGCTGCCGTACAAAAACCAGCGCAGGATGCAGCAAGGAGCTCAAAATTCATTACTAATGCTTTAAAGGACCCCAACATATGTCGAAACTATGTCACCACCCTTAACGACAGAGCCTCGTCATTAAACGGAATCGAGCATTCAACAATTGATGAGATGTGTGGTGAAATTAAAAGTGTTTTTATGGATGCTGGATCCGAAACTTTACCCAAGCGAACGAGACGTAGAGACTCTTGGATATCCCGAGACACCTAGAATAAGATCGAACTTCGCAAATCGTTGAAAATCCAAATAAATGCCGAAGCTGATATTCAACGAAAGGCTGACTTGCGAAGAGAGTACCGCATTGCACATAAGATGGTATATCGTTGTGTGAGACGTGACAAGAGGTCGAGGTTAGATGGGCTCGCAGATAATGCGGAAATCGCTGCCAGAAGAGGAGATATCCGGGAATTGTACCAAATAGCCAAAGATGTGATCGGGAAAAAAAGCAACACCAATCATCCTGTAATGGATGTGGATGGCACACTTTTGGTATCAATTGAGGATCAGCTTCGTAGATGGAAGGACCATTTTTGTGCCCTGCTTAATGAGGATTCAGTTGAGCAGAGTGCTGAAGTGCCCCAACTAAACGAGATGCGCAGGTCCTATAGGGGTATTGACATCGAACCCCCGTCAGAATCGGAAATCCTTACATCAATAAATCTCCCCAAAAACAACAAGGCAGCTGGACTGGACGGAATACCAGCTGAATTCCTGAAAGCCGATCCCGTAACAGCGGCTAGTATTTTACATCCGTTGATACAAAGCATTTGGGAAAACGAATGCTATCCCAGGGATTGGAAGGATGGTGTGATTGTTAAGTTGCCAAAGAAAGGTGACTTAAAGAATTGCAACAATTGGCGTGGTATCACCGTTTTTTCTGTTTTCCCAAAACTAATGGCAACCATCATTCTCGAGCGAATAAAGGATAGAATCGAGTCTACACTCAAGAGGCATCAAGCTGGCTTCCGCAGTGGTCGATCGTGTGTCGACCATATCAACACCCTGCGTATCGTCCTCGAGCAGTCGATGGAATTTCAATCACCGCTTTACCTCATGTTCGTGGATTTTGAGAAGGCCTTTGATCGAGTTAAGCGAGAATGTATATGGAGATCGTTGCTTGGTAGAGAAATTCCACCAAAAATTGTTGCCATTATTAAAGAGTCCTACAACAACGCAAGGTGTTTTGTTTTGCACAATGGGCAGCTATCCGACTCCTTCGTAGTGCAACAGGGTGTGAGACAAGGGGATGTTATATCGCCAATTCTCTTCCTGCTGGCGATGGACGACGTATTGACGGCCAGTGTTTGTACAGCTGAGCGACAGGGCATTCAGTGGAGACCGTTCGAAAGGCTCAGTCATTTAGACTATGCCGATGACATATGTCTACTGGCAAATAACATCAGTGGGCTGAACGGGATGTGCCAAACGCTGCAAGTGAAGGGAGAGTCGAGTGGTCTAAGAATAAACAGCAAAAAGAAAAAAATAATGCTCACAGGCCGCTCCACACAGCAGCGTATTATTCTACAGGAGACGCCAGTTGAAGTAGTGGAACAGTTCAACTACCTTGGCAGTATTGTTTCTGCAAACGGTGGTACGGATCTGGACGTTAAAAGTAGAATGAATAAAGCTCGTGCTGCCTTCGGTACCCTGTCCCCAATTTGGAAATCCAGTCAAATCTCCTTATGCACTAAGTTGAGATTCTTCGAATCCAATGTCAAATCCGTGCTGTTATATGCTTGTGAAACCTGGAAGGTCACGTCTACTATTTCGAAGAAAATGCAGGATTTTGTGAATCGCTGTCTTCGCCACATCCTAAAGATTCGCTGGCCACAAATAATATCAAATGAGGAATTGTGGCGCAGGACAAGTCAAGAGCGGCTGGACGTCGACATAAGAAAGCGTAAATGGCGTTGGATTGGTCACACACTGAGGAAACCAAACGATGAAATTGCAAAGCAGTTCTTTGAATGGAATCCTCAGGGTGCACGGCGGGTTGGAAGACCAAGAACAACATGGAAATCAACTGTCTTAGCGCAAGCAGAATTCCAGAGAAAGACGTGGCCACAGCTAAAGTACCTTGCAGCAGACCGTGAAGGATGAGAACGTTTTGTTGACGCCCTATGCCCCAGCCGGGGTTACAGGACACGATGATGATGATGATTTACTTACCCAATTGGACTCATTCAATGAGGACCCATCATTGTGCCTGCTTACACGTGAAGAACGAAAGTGTTCAAATTATTCTGCAGATTTTGTTATCCTCTTTGTGTTTTTCGTATTTTCATAATGAAAGACACGATTTGATTGGTTGGATTGGATAGGAGAAGCAATACAAAAGAGAACGTCAATTTTCTACACCGAATATTTTCAAATATGTTAAAATATGTCATCCTCTTCCCTCTTCTGCAAGTAACCCCGCTCACCATCACAAATCGCAGAAAATGCTTGAATTTCTTCACATGTGATCAGAGACATTGACATCATCCAAAAAGTGGAGTCGGTCAAAGCACCAAAGGGCAGGAATGTACACCTCATCTGCAGATGCACCACTTTTTTTTGATTTCAGAACCAAGTTCTTTTCTTTGCCATATTGGCCTTTTATGGTTCTAGTCTTCTGCTTTATGTTTTTAACTGATACATTTGGTTAAATAACCTGCAGCTTTTTTTGAAGTTCTGCATAACAGCCCTCTGTTTTTTTCCTATCCATATAGTCTGGGTGTTAAGGGTTGTAGAGCTGAGGATATTCCTCGTACAGCTCTATAAGCATTTCTGCCTCAGATCTCGTCCAAGTACACATCCTACAGAAGTAAAGGATTTTAACTACGAACCTTATGCCGCGGGTTTAACAAATGAAGCGCTTATCACAACAAAAACATACATGTTAAAAAAAGAACCAAGTTCCTATATATACAATAAACCTGTGCGTAAAAAGTCAGCCAAAAGAAAGTAATAAGATCTTAAATAACGGGTGATTTTTTAAGAGGTTTAGAACTTTAAAAAAAAAAAAACACAAAAAATTCGAAAAAATGAATGAAATATTTATTTGAATCGATAGTTTGAACCTTGCAATTTAATGTTTAAAGATAATTTCATGCAAATGTTGACCGCGGCTGCGTCTCAGGTAGCCCATCCGCTGAATCCAATTTTGGCATACTCTTTCACACATATCGGCCGGTATCTCACGAATGAATGCATGGATGTTGGCTTCCAGTGCGTCAATCGAAGCGGGCTTGTCCCTATAGACATTAGCCTTGACATACCCCCACAAAAAATAATCTAATGGTGTCAAATCGCACGATCTAGGCGGCCAATTGACCGGCCCGAAACGTGAAATTAACTGTGTACCAAACTCGCCTCGCAATTGCGCCATTGTTTCGCGTGCTGTGTGGCATGTGGCACCGTCTTGTTGAAACCACATATCATGCAAGTCAAGAACTTCCATTTCGGGCAAAAAAAAGTTTGTTATCATCGCTCGGTAGCGTTCACCATTGACAGTAACGCTGCGATTCGCATCATCTTTGAAGAAATATGGCCCAATAATGCCGCCGGCCCATAAACCGCACCAAACAGTGGCTTTTTCGGGATGCATTGGTAGCTGTTGCAATGCTTCTGGCTGATCTTCACTCCAAATGCGGCAATTATGCTTATTTACGTACCCATTCAACCAAAAATGAGCCTCATCGCTGAACACAATTTTTCGATAAAAAAGCGGAACATGAACATTTCGAACCGAGCACGAATTTTGATAGTAAAATTCAATAATTTGCAAGCGTTGTTCATTTGTAAGACGATCCATGGTTAAAATGCAAACCAAACTGAAGCTGTTTGACAGTGACACAAGGTACTAAACACACGTCAGCTGTCAAAACCAGTGTTGCCAAAACCAAACCAGCTAAAAAATCACCCTATATATGCCAAATTTTAAGTTCATGAAGTTTAATATTAAATATTTTAAGTAGAGATCGAAACAACTCCAAATTAAGCGACAGACATTTGATATGTAATGATTAACTGATAAAAATTTGGTGGGTTCACTGGTCAAGTTTTCATGCCTTTGATATTAAACTTCATGAACTAAAAACTTGGCATACATATATTTTAGATGTCAATACTTTTTTTGGCTGACTTTTTACGCACAGGTTTATCGTTTATTGTAAATACATATAGGAACTTGGCTCTTTTTTTTACATTTATGTTTTTGTTGTGATTTCACTCCTTTTTGCAAAGATATTATTTTTCCAGGCCCTCCTTATGCCAGGAAAAGATCTCGGCTGAATTATTTGAAAATAAAATAAGTTGAAAACAAAATAAAGCCAAATGGTTCTTATTTCGGTTTCATAAATGAAATAAACCACATTTCGTCTTAACGATATCGTCTGACGATAATCGAAGCACGGAATGATTCCACAGATTTCACTCATAATGTAACAACGGGGACATTAAAAGTAACTAGTGTATGGCTTAGCTCGCTAAAATTATAGCACGCTCACTTTTAAGGTTTTCACTCCTCCCTAGATAAACTCCTCGGATCATATATCACGGAATCTGAGACCATGTGAGTGTATAGTTCGCTCTACCGGACCGTTTAATAAATTCAAAATTTAAAGTGAAAAACGGTTTTTTTTTAAACAGTCTGGCAGAGCGAATTAAACACTCAAATTATCTCAGATTCCGTGATATGGGATCCGCGGAGCTTATCAAGGGAGGGGTATCTATCAATCACACCCAAAATCTGCTGTGTGCTCTTAGTCTATAATGGCCGATTTACAATGCCGCGTTGGGCGTTGCGTTGAAAGATTTGCCTGTCAACGCAAAAGTTCAGGCATATGAATATCTGTTTAGTGTTTACAATGATGCGTTGAGCATTATGTTACGATTTTGCATCCATTAGTAGGTACACAAACCAACGTAACGTAAGCGGCTGCAACGCGAAAGTAGAGATTATTCAACTTTTGCGTGCGTTTTGACATTTCGATTTCAATTTAGGTATCTGGCCATCTTGTGTTGAAAAACGTTTGAATTTTTTTGCTCGATTTATCTCGACGCGGCCGTAGCGCTTGTTAAATGTAACGTACGCATCGCGAACGCGAACACGTCATTGTAAAACAGCCATAATGGCTGAATAATCTCTACTTTCGCGTTGCAGCCGCTTACGTTACGTTGGTTTGTGTACCTACTAATGGATGCAAAATCGTAACATAATGCTTAACGCGTCATTGTAAACACTAAACAGAAATTCCTATGCCTGAACTTTTGCGTTGACAGGCTAATCTTTCAACGCGACGCCCAACGCGGCATTGTAAAACAGCCATAAGGCTTTCTATTATTTACTTTCAGTTATCGTTGACAGTAAATTTTTTGTAAGTTGGGTCTTGTGTGTAAATGGAAATTCACACACAAGTGCAGTGCATGCTGCGCATTATACATCAATTTATATTGAATAATTTTTGAATGAACAACAACAACTTGTGTGTGTTACCACCAAGTTAATAGGCTGGAGTTATAGCTATTTCACGAGAGCCACCTCGATCATCAGACTTGTGGTGCCTCCTTAACAGACATAAAATTAGTTTTACTGTGAACGCATCTCGTTCTAAAGTCAAATGCCAAAAAGCTACAATCTCCTCACTTTGAGCGTGATTGATTTAATTTGGTCAATCACTCTGCGCCTATCATTCGAACTTAACTAACTTCTTATATTAGTAATTTGTACATGTTAAGATTTTAAATAATTTATATTAATAAATAGTTCAAAGTATAAAAGTACTTGTTTCTTTATTAACAATTGCTACGCGACTACCTCAATTGGTGACCCCGAATAAAAATTGGTATTGTTAGAGCAGCAATATTTTATTTCGATTTCTTCAAAAATTCTTTTTGCCAAAAGCACTGAAGAAGTTATTAATAATAGTCTTTCGATAATTTCATATAATCTGGTAAGAAATAAAACTCCTCGTGCTTGCAAAGCATGTCTTCAGGTGACGAAAGTGATGTGATGACAAACACATGGGTAACGGAGGTGGAGCAACCAACGGAACTAACGGGCTTAGAGCAAACCACCACGAGGAATCTGAAACAGTTTCCAAAATAACTGTTAAAATTCCACCGTTTTGGCACGAGAAACCAGAAATCTGGTTTGCTCAGATCGAGGCACAGTTCGAAATATCAAAAATTCGCAGCGACCTTTCCAGATTCAATACCGTGGTTAGTGCTATCGAATCCAAGGTTCTCGCATAAATCTCTGACGCCGTTCTGTCACCACCAGCCACAAACAAATACGAGAATCTCAAAAGTGTTATAATTGAGCATTTCGGTGACTCGGAACAAAAGAAAATAAAAAAACTCTTATCAGAAGTAGATTTAGGAGACAAACGACCGTCACAACTTCTCAATGAACTTCGTGGTTTGGCGGGAACACAGATTAATAACGAGTTCCTCAAATCATTGTGGCTCCAAAGACTTCCAGCACAGGTGCGAGCTATTTTACAAGCTTCTAACGAAGAGCTGTCGCAACTGGCAAAACTGGCAGATAAAGTCACGGAAGTAGGGGAATTTAAGAATATCATGGAAATTAATCCACCGCAGTCATCATCTGTTCTTAAAGGTACAGTTGCTTCCGATATAAATCTACAACGACAAATAAGTCAAATCACAAATCAACTAAACGAGATCATGAAACATACAAGAGGTAGGCAAATTCATCGAAGTTGCAGTCACAGCCGGGGCTCTGCATCGGTTCGTCATCATCAATCGAAAGATAACGAAGGCATGTGTTGGTTTCACAAGCGGCTTGGAGAGTATGCCAGAAACTGTCGTGCGCCTTGCAGTTTTAAGCTAACGCCATCAAAAAACTGAGCTCCGATGTGTTGGTCAGAAAAAACACATGTGAACACGGTGACCAATACATCTGCAAATTAGTTGTTCACGACAAATCTTCGAAGAATCAGTTTCTCATTGAGAGTGGAGCTGACATTTCAGTTCTTCCCGCAGCATACAATGATCGTTTTACCTCATCAAAATCTAGTTTATTTACAGCGAACGGGAGCGAAATAAAAACGTATGGCACAAAACGTCAATGGACTTGGGCCTACGACGAGCATTTATCTGGGCATTCGTGATAGCTGATGTTTCCCGGCCGATAATCGTGCAGACTTCATTAGCCATTTTGGACTTTTGATAGATTTGAAGAGTAAACAACTCATCGACAGCACCACGAACATCACATCGAGAGCAGTAACAGTCCCAGGGAATAAAGTGAGCATAACTACATACAACATTAATAATCCCTTTGCAGGCATATTAGCAGAATTTAAGCATCTGACTGAATTCAATGGCCGAAACGCAACAAAAGGTATAACGACAACACATCACATAGAGACCAAAGGCCCAACCGTATTTGCGCGTGCTCGAAGATTAAACGCGGAGAAATTAAAAGCTGCTCAAGATGAGTTTCGTTTTCTCATGGAAAGAGGAATTTGCCGGCCATCGAAAAGTAGTTGGGCAAGCCCCTTGCACATGGTTCCCAAAGCAAATGGAACCTGGAGACCATGTTGGGATTACAGGGCCCTGAACGCCAAAACAACACCTGATAGGTACCCTCTGCCCTTTGCTCAAGACGCTTCCGTTATTTTGCATGGTCGAACCATCTTCTCAACCATCGATTTAGAGAGGGCTTACAACCAAATACCCATTGAGCCAGCTGACATCCCGAAGACGGCTATAATAACACCATTCGGCCTCCTCGAGTTCCTGTTTATGACATATGGAATGCGAAACTCGGCACAAACATTCCAACGCCATATGCATGAAGTTCTAAGAGGTTTGGAAGATTTCGCATTTCCCTATGCAGATGACATTATCGTCGCTTCAAGAAACGAAGAAGAACATGGAGAGCACCTACGTCAAGTCTTCCTGAGATTAAGTGACTACGGCCTAATAATAAACGCTTCCAAGTGTATTCTGGGCCAAAAAAAAGTTCGCTTTCTAGGTCACAAGATCAGCAGCGCAGGTGTTATGCCACTCGATGAGAAGGTCAAGGTCATTCAGGATTTCAAAAAACCAACTAAAGCTAAAGAATTAAAAAGATTTTTAGCAATGATTAACTTTTATCGTCGTTTTTTACCTTCCACTTTAGATAACCAAATAGTACTGCAGAGTTTGGTGAAAGGCAATAAGAAGAACGATTCAACTCCAATCAAGTGGAACGCAGAAGCAGAAGAAGCATTTCAGCGATGCAAATCAGATCTAGCTAA
Organism: Dasysyrphus tricinctus; assembly: GCA_963921185.1. Taxonomy (NCBI): domain Eukaryota; kingdom Metazoa; phylum Arthropoda; class Insecta; order Diptera; family Syrphidae; genus Dasysyrphus; species Dasysyrphus tricinctus. Next base: position 182,079,593 of record OY992531.1, on the reverse strand, counting down.
CGCTACGCTACTGGCACACCCATCCATTGATGCACCACTTGCTCTTAGTACCGATGTTTCTGATATCGCAGTTGGGGCAGTCCTTCACCAAATGGTAGATGGAGTTGCTCAACCTTTGGGCTTTTTTTCTAAAAAATTAAGCGAATCCCAAAAACAACAGAGTACGTTACGTACGACCGTGAGCTCTTGGCTATGTACTTGGGCGTCAAGCATTTTCTTCACTTTGTGGAGCGCCGATAATTTAGCATCCACACGGATCAAAGCCGCTTATTTTTGCCTTCAAGAAAAAGATGGAAAAATCGTCATCCCGACAAATACGACAGCTAGACTTTATCGCTCAGTTCACTACGGACATTCAGTTTATAAAAGGGGCTGATAATAATGTAGCTGATTCCTTATCGCGAATATCCGAAGTAAGCAAAGTCAACATCGGTGCAGATGATATAGCAGCAGAGCAAGCCAAGGACAGAGAACTACAAGAGCTAATGGAAGGAGGTAAAATGATGTCACATTCCTTAACTATTAAACTGTTAACACTTCCAGAAGCCAAAACTCCAGTTTATTGTGATGTTTCTGGGAGAAGGATTCGGCCTATTGTTCCTAAAATCTTACGAAACACCATTATGCAGGTTTTACATAATCTTTCGCATCCAGGCACTAGAGCAACATCAAGGCTTATCAGCGAACGATACGTTTGGCCTCACATGCGAAAAGACGTAGCTGAGTTTGTTCGAAGCTGTATACCCTGTCAGAGGAGTAAGGTGACCAGGCACAACAAAACACCATTGACATCATACGAGCTGCCAAATCATCGATTCGAGCACATCAATATAGATCTCGTCGGTCCTTTGCCTTCATCGCAAGGAAATCGCTACCTGTTGACATGCATCGACAGATTTTCACGTTGGCCGGAGGCATACCCGCTGCAGGACATATCAGCTGAAACCGTCGCCAAAACCTTAGTTTCGGGGTGGATATCTAGATTTGGAATTCCCTTACGTATTACAACCGACCTCGGAAGGCAGTTTGAGAGTACAATCTTCCGAGAACTAACTCGTCTATTTGGAATAAAACATCTCAAGACAACGCCATATCATCCGCAATCGAACGGGATGATAGAGAGATGGCATCGTGCTCTTAAAGCAGCCATTAAATGCTACCAAACAGAAGATTGGTGTGAAATTCTGCCATCTATTCAACTTGGTCTCCGTTCAATATATAAGGAGAATATTAAGTCTACACCAGCAGAGATGCTCTACGGAGCCTCCTTACGATTACCAGGTGACTTCTTCAGTAGTCAAGAGATGGTTTCATGTGAATCGGAGTTTGCAAAAAGCTTGCAACGTTCAATGGCAAAAATATCTCCAACTGCAGCTTCATCACACTGCGAGCCTAGAGTCTTTATACAACCAAGCCTTAAGGATGCCACCCACGTTTTTGTTCGCAATGACTCTGTCAAACCACCATTGCAACAGCCTTATGATAAATATAAATAACAAGCTTGTGTGTGTTAATAAAAATGCTATAGTCGCTGTTGCAATTGATAAACAACGAAACATTCGGATAGTGCTAACCATGTGGCTTCAGTGGCGCGGTGTGTAGTGCATCGGCCTCTGAATCGCAAGGTTCATGGTTCGCTCCCATATGACGGCAAAGAGTTTTTCAATTAATACGAGCATAACCAGACTAAGCATCACTAAAGGAGTCTGATGATCGAGGTGGCTCTCGTGAAAGAGCTATAACTCCAGCCTATAAACTTGGTGGTAACACACACAAGTTGTTGTTGTTCATTCAAAAATTATTCAATATAAAGTAAATTTTTTGTTTGCTTTCTTCTAATTTGAAAGTGGAATATCTATATATTACTACGGTAAACACTGTTCTATATCTCCCTTTTAAACTGACTTAATGGCAACGTATTTTCATATATTTTTTTTAAATTTGAAGGATATAGCCAATCGCTCTGCCAGAATCTAATTTTTATAATTTATGTTGCCGTTAAGACATTAATAAAAAAAGGTGGAATTTCGACTACTGGGCCATACTAGAACGGATTAAAGTCCTAACAATGTTAACACCTTCTTCCTGATATGGGATCCAGTCTTAGCAAATTTATTGAATCGTCGAAGAAAACCTCAATATTTAGAGTTGATGCATATTTTGAAAATTTAAGTTGTCAGTTATATCGATGCAGGCATGCAGAATCTGCCATGGGTGCCAATATGGGAACTGGGTTCCGTTTTAACGAAAGAAGGCAGCATTGAGTTTCGTTCTATAAGATATTTCTTAGTTCATCATAATCAGCGTTCATATTGAAAAGAAGAAACGAAGATTAATTTCAGTAGAGCATAAATATTTGTATTCCAATGCCATTTCGGCAGTTTCTGATGAAAATAAAAGAAAAAAGCAGATCAAAATAAATAAATTCTAAGGCGGCTAGTACATGTCACTTAAGTAAAACCTTTATGAGAAAAATAATCAAGAAAATACAACAAAGATCGTGGATGAAGGTATTAAGTACACAAAACTTTAAACATCTCGAAATTCTTATTTTTTCAACAAAAAAGAATACAAACATTAGAAGCACTTGAATTATATTAACTAAATTGGTCATATATAACTTTTATAATTTTTATCAAAAAAATTATAGATCAAAAACTTTAAATTGATTATTCAACATTTTGAAAATGTCACTTAGCACCTTCATATTCTAAACGCTTCATATATTCAGGAGTGTTTATTCGTTTTTATCCAACAGCACACGATCTGCACAGCACTTTTCGTTTAACCCGTTTTACTGATCTAAATGGGAGATGCTGCAAGGTTCCCCAAGAAGTCCTAGGTAAACTAATGTCTTCTTTGCAACAAGACTATTCGCTTCAAGATAATTCTCAGTTCATGGCAATACCCCGGATCAGAATCGGCCTGGATTGTTCGGTAATTCCATTGCAACATGGAGGGCTTTGTCTGCTGCAAACGACTGACTTTTTCTATCCGATTGTCGATGATCCGTACATGATGGGTAAGATAGCTTGTGCCAATGTAATGAGTGGTCTGTATGCCATGGGAGTAACCGAGTGTGATAACATGCTGATGCTTCTGGCTGTGAGTACAAAGATGACGGAGAAAGAGGAAGGATTCAAGCATTTGAAGCTAGAACAACTGTCAGGGGCGGCCAAAATGTGGTGAAACCCTGGTGAACAATCGGTGTAGTGGTATCTACTATATGTCAGCCTAACGAATACATTGTCCCAGATAACGCAGTTGTTGGCGATGTTCCGGTTATGACAAAGCCTCTCGGAACTCAAGTGGATGTGAACGCCCATCAGTGGCTTGATCAGCCAGACCGATGGAATCGTATCAAGTTGGTTGTGTCCGAAGAAGACGTACGCGCGCAAAGCATACCATAGGGCCATGAGCTTGATGGCCAGGCTAAACTGCACAGCTGCTCGACTCATGCACAAGTACAATGCTCATGGATCGACTGATATCACAGGATTCGACACGCACAAATATTCCATTGATTGCTAAAATGGCCGCGGTGGCGAAGGCATGCGGAAACATGTTTCAACTATTGAAGGGTCTTTTGGCCTTTTAGATTGAGGACAGAATGACAATTCTTGTTTTGAAAAGAAGAGAAAATTGTTCTGGATTTGATTTCAGAATTGAAATTAGAAGCGTTCTCACGTATCGAATCGAAATCGAAGAGGCCATTATTTGTATGCTGCGTGAACAGGCTGCAGTATACTACAAGGACATCGAAAACAAGAGGGCTACCAAGCTTGAATTATTGGCATTGTAGAGAAGGGTAACAAAAGCGCTCGGATAATTAACAAGCAACGAGTTATCGAAGCTCCTAGTAAGGATTAAATAAGTTGAGTTTGGGCCTTATTGTGAGAGTCTATTCGAAAAAAGTCTATTCAACTTTTTTCTAAATTCTAAACTGGTATTGCTTTACACAGTAGAATATTGAAATATAATCGACTTTCAAAAACAGAAAAATAATAAAGCTCTCGGCTGGAATTTCAATTGAAATGTCAAATCTGCGTGAATATCCTTCGAATTTTTGAAAATAAGTTTGGTTCAACGAGTCTTTGGAAATTTTGTTTGCGATAAGCAGGTTGTACTAATATTAGGGAAAATCACATCAAATAGTTAAGAAAGAAGCACTTACCAATTTTTTTTTGTTCATTTTTATCAAAGTATTAAATCCCTAATTTTACAAAGGTGGTCGGATTCGTGGCAAAATCAATAAGACATTGGTATCGTAGAGAAAAGTTTTAGCTTTTATTTTCATTTGATACCACATTTATAGAAGTTTCTCATATTATATTAGAAATTTCTTTGGTTTGAGCTATTGGATTGTGCCGCCAACCACCATGCTCGTCAAAAAGTTAAATGCTAGAGCTTACTGAATTTCGAGACTTTATTCCACTTTTACTTAGTTATCTTTATCGATTTTTTTCTTAAACTATCCTATTATCAGAAGAAAGTCGATCAGGAATTATTGATAGTAATAAAAATTCTATCAAGTAGAAAAAAAATCTATTCAAATAGAGATTCGCAATACCGGCAGTAGACTTTAAGTCTATTCGACTTTAATTCTATTCTGAATAGACTCTCGCAATAAGCCCCTTAATTTTGTATCTTTCTCTGTACTAATTATTAGGTTAACGATTCCACTTCTAAATAGGATTTATAGTTTTATTATTTCTTTTGTCTCAACCAAATGCTGAAACAATGACTTTATGCTAATGTATACAAATTACTTTCTGTTTTGAAGAAAATGTTATAATAACTGAATTAAATAAAATTACAATACTGAAGAATTTAAAGTGATGAAAATATAAAAAAACTTCGATAGGAAGCGCGCGTTCGCCGGTGTTTTTCTCGATTATTTGTGCCTTGATGTATTTTGGAATGTCTTTTTTTTTCTCTTTAATAAACTCACAGCAATTTTTGTTTAGTTTTGATCTTCGAATTATAAATGTTTTAAACCGTACAAAACTACGCGAATAACTTATGAATTTAATTTTAATTTGATTAGTTTTTGCCTCCAAACTACTGTCAAACGGCACACACTACTGATGACTTTGCTGTCGAACGCACAAGCTAAAATGAACAAAATGGAATGAAATGGACCATTTTTGTAATGAAACGTGACTGCTCACGCAAATTTTTATATTTTCTTCATGACTAACCCCTCCCTTTTTACCTCACCAATTTCACCAACGAACTGTCGTCATGCTGTAGTGAAACCAACAAATCTAAGCATGGTCTTAGTTTCTGATTCTGCTCACCTCCGTGACTATGGCTTTAAAATCCAAGTTCAACAAAGCGGTCGTATGGTTCTCTACAGACTATAACAGCCGAAACACCACAAAAAATTACATTTGGTAAATGATAAATGGTTAATTGTTGTAGGCTACTCCAAGAGAAGCAGATTCTGCAGTACGGAAGGTACGAGACTAATGAAACAAAAAAAATAAATTTCTTCATTTAACGATGATTTACCTATCCAGAACGATCTAAATATTTTTTTTAGCTTGTGTCAAAAAAATTATTTAGAACTTAATGTCGGTAAATGCCAAGCAATTACATATTCCCGTAAACGTTCCCGTCCACCACCACGGGACTACTATATCAATGATGAACCTGTTTCCAGAGTAACAACTATTCGGGACTTAGGTGTTATTTGTGATACTGAGCTCAATATCAGATCCCATTATGACAACATAACAGCTAGGACTAACTCTCCTCTTGGTTTTGTCAAGCGGTGATCTAAGGAGTTTTCAGATCCTTATGTAACAAAATCTCTCTATACAACCTTTGTACGACCTTTCTTTAATATGCAAGCCAAGTTTGGTCCTACTTTCACCATTCATGTCAAAAGAATACTACGTAGATTCTTCCGCTTAGATCTAAGGGGACTCCCATGGGTTGACAACTACATCTTGCCCCCATATCAAGATCAGTTGCAGCTCATTAATCTGGCATAGTTTTTGTGCATCAAATTTTATCTTGTGTAACTGATTCTTCTGTCCTGAGGCAATGAGTTCTAACATCAACTCACATTCTATAAGATCAGTACCCATATTTCACCAAGTTCCAGACAGAATTATTGATTGATTATGGCAGAAATGAACCTGTTATTAGAATGTTGAGGAAAGTGAATTCATATTCTAATATTTTGGACTATAATCATAGCAAGATCACACAAAAAACGTATTTATGGTTCCTCCTTTTAACTGTTCTGCATAATAAAGTAAAGTAATGAATACATCATAACCATAACATAGAGAAACTGAAACTACTTACTCTATTGACCTAAAAAAATGCCTTAGCATGCTTTTCCATTCAATTTTATTTTTTGACTTTTTTTCTAGTGATCTGCTTTTGCATGATCCTTTTTTCTAATTTAATTTTGATTTTTTTTTTTTTTTCAAGGCATTTCTCTCTGAACAGAATGGAGACGGAGCTGCAACTGGAGCTGCAGCTGGAATTGCTGTCAAAATGTTGAATATGTAGTGTACACATAAATTTAATGCTGTAAACACAACAAGACAGCGACGCAGCTGGCCAACTTTAAACTTTTGCTTGCTGCTTTTTTGACAACCGAGTTAGTGATTTTACTCTTTTCAATCTCTCATGAGGACGTAAAGCAATTTTAGCTTCTTTTTCGTCATTATTCATTTTTTTATTTTTGTTTTTGATACTGAAATTGCTGAAAGCTGAAGCTGTACAGCTGCATTGTGGGCACGTACACAAAATCATGTACGACGCTTTTTGACAGCTATTCCAGCTGCAGCTCCAGTTTCAGCACTAGTGTTCAGGTAGTTACTTTTTTTTCTTTTTTATAACTGCTTGCACTAAGCAGACCCAACCTCTCATCGGGTAGAAGTTATTGTATTATGCCACATACCATAATAATTCTTAATTTGTCCATACATTCATTTTAACATATAAGTTCCGATACGACCTGCAATCGAAATTTCCGTCGTGCTCGGTGTAAATGGAGCCCAGCACGTGCGGTATCTGGGGGGAAGAGGCGTGGGATAGTTTAATTAAATTTAAATAATTTTAACAAACAAAATTGAAAGGTTAAATAGAGAAGAAAACGTTGTATCAATGGAAAACAGTAACAACACAGATCTATAAAGTCGTCTTCGTTTAAATGCTTTGCAAAGTTATGCAACAAAACAAACAGCAACTAAACTCGGATTAGTATATCTTGCTTCACTCGAACCTTATATTGTAAAATGGGAAAACGTTATTTTATTTTTCCGAAACATCTGTCTATTATAACTCTTTTGTTAACACAGAATTAAATTTACGTTCAGCATCATTACGTGTTTCCAGTGTCATCAACCAAGGAAATACTACGTAGATTCTTCCGCTTAGCTCTAAGGGGACTCCCATGGGTTGACAACTACATCTTGAGTGATGCCATACCCTTCATCGCCCAGTAATATGGCTGTGGAGTTATGACTCATATGGTTATATTCGAAGGAGTATTTTATTTGAATTGGAGAGTCGTAAACGGATCTTGGTCAGCAAACTTCAACACTTGTACATTTTTGATCTGCGTTACATGTAGATTGAACGTTTATTGCGGTTAACGTTCTCCTCATGATGGTGTAAAGATTTCCTTATTCGAATATGAGTGCAATCGAGAGCACCAATTGCATACGGAAATTCGTACTTACTGCTCCATAATCTTTGCGCTTCCTGCATTTCTTCTGAAGTGTGTGGAAATTTGATCCAATCATTCACACGGCTTGCGATTTCCTTTGAAATTTGCTGTACTACTTTGAATATAGTTGATTGGTATACGCCAGTCCCAGTATCCTCACCAACTCCAATTTGAAACCCAGGGTCTCCTATATATATCGCAGAAAAATTATTAATTTTTCTAAGTTTGTTAAATCACCACCGCTTGTTTCTATGGTCGGTCCCAAAAACTCTTCAGCCAACAATTGCACCCTCTTCACTTAATCAGTTCAACTGTCGAAAATCTTCACCAACTGGACATCTTCTATTTTTATAAATTCTATCCAAAATAAAAAATTGCTGAAAACCGGCCATCTCGACGGTTGTTTATAAACTGAGTAAAAATGCTAAGCTTGATAATTTGTGAGATCGATCTCATACAATCAATTATTTATAATTTGTTGGCATATCAAACCGAGTTCTATGTTCTATCTCATAAGAGTTTTCAAAATGAGATCGATCTCATCATTGTGAGATCAAGCTCAACACATGAGATCTAACTCTGTCAGTAAATTTTTCTTTGCATAAGAATCTAAGAAAGTTCTCAAAAGAGTGATAAAACAGTTTGAACACATCTTTTTGCATATGACCCATTGTATGATTTTGTATTCTGAATTTGTGTAATGAATTGTAAGCTATGAATTCAGTTGAATTTTTGCACTAAGTAAAAAAAGGGTAAATCGTATGAAAACAAAAATACTGTAAATATGTTCAAATGTAATATTATTGATTCCTCTAGAGTTACCAAAACGCAATCAATCATTATAATGAAAACTTGAAAGTCAGGGGAATGACACAAAAAATTATGTTAGGGGAATGACTCCGAAGGGTGTTTTATGAGAATTAAATGGAGGTTATTAGAAAATTGTATGTTTTATATTATTTTTCACGTAGGCCCTTGTAAAAGACACAGACGAGTAAAACTTTTTAATTTTTATACCACACGGTTTAGTAAAAAACACGCGTTAGAGGAATGACAATTTCGCTTGACGAAAAACAAAATCATTGCCTTAACTTGAAATAAAAAAGACAACAAAGTTTTTTTGAAACCCTTACTTCAATTTTCATAAGGAGCAATTCTGTACCGCTAAACAACAAAAAAAATGGAAAACCAACGCCTTCAATTTCTCATAGCACTCAAATCGTCGTAAATTTTGGCGGAAATCTATTTTGACAAGGGTAGAACAATTTTTATACCTCTGTATCCCTTGCAAAATGTTTGTTCAGCCGTATGAGGTATGACGCATCTTATTGGAACTCTTCGAAAAAATAGAGCTGGAAATCCAAAAGATGTTGTTGTAGTTAAACTTCGCAAGCAAAAAAACTATTGGCCGGGAGTGTGCTTCTGTGATAATTTCCAAATGGAGGGTTAGACGCGATGTTTTGATGTTGAGCACTAAACACGGTCTGGAAGAACGTTCAATCGCAAAAAGAACTCGAGATGGCCACGATATAAAAAGCCTGAAATTTATTCTGGAGTACAACCAAGCTAAGTAAAGAATTGATCTGTTGGATCAAGTAGTTAGTTATTAATTACACACCATTGCGAAAAACAATCCGCTGGTACCACAAAATTGCGTTCGAGTTTTTCTTTCAACAACTGTTGTAAATATTTTGGTTATTTACAAAAAGCACAAAAACATACAAATTGGCCCTTTTGGACAAGCCATTTGTGAAAGTCATTGTGGCGTAGGAGTTCAAGCAGCTCAACCTGTAAGTATAATAAAACATTATCTGAAGGAATTCGAAACGGTTGACAGAACCAACAGAAAAACCAGGAAACGATGCCTGAAATGTTACAATGAGCTCAGTAAAACAAAAGGAAGAGCTGTCGCATAAAAAAAACTAAAAAAGTTTCCTCACATAGGCGCCCGCAGGATTTGGCCCAGGGGGAGCAGACACCAACACAATTCTGAGATAGCGAATTTTCAAAAACAAAAAAAGAAATAAAAATTTATTAATCAAAAAAAACTTTTTTGAAAATTTTGAAATGCAATATTGTTTGAACTTTTCGGAAGTTTTTTATAAATATTTTTTTTTTTAAATCCGTTCAGCTTCTATCCTATGGGAGGTCTTATTGATAATAATTTGTAAAGCGATTTCACGCTTTAATAGTAAACCGTACTGTATTTATAATAGGCTGGTCCTTAAATTGGACATTGTCTTGGATAGCCCTCATTCGATTCAAAACACTGAAAAACAATTTCCCTAATTTTTTCAGATTTTTATTTCACCCCCCTGGTTTCCCTTTTTTCACTTCTAGGTACAAATTGTTACGGTAAATTTTACCGCAACAATGACCAGTCTTTGACTGCTTCCCTTTCCTTTTTTTTATCTCCGTTGCGGCTGCAAAATACTGGTGAGGTTGAGGGCAACCATGGTATCATCAACCGATGGTGTACTAAGCCAGGATTTTGCAAAAGCAACACAAGCAGGTGTTCGAGTTATTGGTGTTAACCATTGAATGGGCGATTCCGAAACCCATAAACCTATCCAGCATGCAGACGGGCGGTCTCATGCAACGAGAAAAAGGCCAGCAGATGAGCTGAAGAGGTAACGAGTCAGGCGGACTCTTACCTACTCTTTAACCAACGCAACAACATCCTTATACTTAACTTAATTAACTTAATAATTTACTGTAATCATAATGGGTTGTTAACGCGTTTTACTTCTTAAAATCATATGTTGTAAATAGAAAAGGTGTTTTGGAATTGAAAAAAAATACAATTTCGTAGATTACGCGGTTTTGCAAATATGCCTTCCTCTCTTTTCTCGAAACAAATAGTTTTTGAATGGTTACTTTGCGCTTCGAATCTCTCGCGAGTATTTTGTATTAACTAGGAGAATGCCTAGCGAAGGCTTTTTCTCGGTTTTGATTCTTTTTAATTTTTCTCGAAAATTTAGTTTGGGATAGGTCTGAACTCGGCCATTAAGATTCGGCAAGTTTTGGAAAGGCATCCAACAACTTGTCGAATTTGTGTTTGAGAGAGTGATTCAGCAAGTTTTGGGAAGACACCCAACAATTTGTTGAATTCGTGTATGTGAGAGTGAGAGTAAAGTTTCGTTGAGATTCAACAACGGTGGTTTTCTGGGGAGCGAAAAAGCCTTCCAGGAAGCCGATGTCCCGTGACCGATGATCACGAAAACGAATGGCTGAATGTATGAATGTGTGAGTGATTGGAATGACCGAGGGAAGGATGGGTTATGTTTAGCTGGGAAAGTTCACTCTTGAGAGAGCTTACCGAGCGAGTAGTCAAAGATTTCGAGAAGTTTTAAGAAGATATAAGAAAATCGAGAAATAGTGGAAAATTTAAAAAGATAAAGGAATCGAGAAATTTGGATAAATATAGAAGGGATTCGAGGTGCAAAAATACTATTGAGAAAACGAGGATAGTTCGAGGAAAGGAGGAGGATAATCGAGGAGATAAGAAATATAAAAGATAAGTAGAGTGGTCATATTCACTTAAAACTTTTAGTTTGTTCAATTTCAAAACTACTATTTCGTTTTGTGTTATTTGAGTTAAATTGAATTTCGATTTCGTTTAATTTGCTTAATTATTATTCGCGGTAGTTGCTTTACTTTTCCTTTTGCGTTAACGGCCCATTTGGAGTTTCATATTCATTGTTTCTTTGGCTCAACGGTCCCCGTGAGCAGTTATAAATCTTAATTGTACTTTTCTTTGTTAGAAAAAATTTTGGGTTTTTATCCTGGCCTGTCCAAGGTTTCCCAAATAAAAATCTATTTAAAGTCCCCTTCTGGGCATACAAGCTTTGTGTTTCATTTCTTTTTTTTGCATTTTATTTCTCTTAGATTAGATTTGGAATTTTGCTAATCTTGCTCAATTAAAATTCCTGGCGCCCAAAAATTATTGCAAGTGTCCCACTGTACCTGCAATAAAACAATTCGTGTATTTTGATTAGTAAAATCAAAACACTTTTTTTTATCATCAAGTTCTTCCGCTGAACCCAGCCCCAGCTGAGCAGCCGTGGTGGCAGCTTTTTTTATCGTGCTGCTGTTTGCACTTTTTTTGTGTTTTCGCTTTACCTACTCCTTCGTTGATTTGTTTTAGTTGTCAAAGTTCGTATCGTTGTGCACAAGTAGTGTGCATACATTTTGTTTTTTTCAATTATTAATTAATTCGCGGTGTTTTATCCCGATTGATTTGTTTAAATAACAATAAACCAAAATCTAAATCGGAAAAAGGAATTACAAAACCCATCCCAAGAAAAAGTGCAACAATTGGCGCCCAACGTGGGGCCAACCTTTGGAAGAATTTGGTGTTTTTTTTTATTGTCTCATCTCATTGTTTTGGTTTGGTGATTGTGTCCTGTACAGTGTTTTTTTAATTACTTGTGAACATTTCATTCTGCGTTTTATTCTCTTTTTAATAGGTGAATAAGTTAATAAATTTAACTAAACAAGTGGAGGAAAAAACCTGGGAAAGGAAAAATTAATTTGCTGTGTGTAACAACGTGAAGGAGAGTGACAGTGGTATACAGAGTGATAGACGTGAGGAGGACAAAGTGTTTTGCAAGTATTTTTTTTTTGTTTTGTTGTTTATTCTATACTTTTTATTTTCAATTTACTTTTTTAATGCTATTATTACTATTTTAATTACTTTTTTATTCAGTTTATTATTCTTTAATTCAATTTCAATTAAGTCTTAATTCTTAAATAGAGTGTTTAATTTGTGCCGACATCTTTTTCTCTCGTGACATTTTTTTTTGTTGTTGATAGTTTTGCTTGACAGTTTTCTTTTGAGTGCTTTTTATTCATTTGAGTGATTTAGTATTGCGAGTCATAGTTTGCTTGAATTTTAATTTGAATTGAATTGAGTGTAAGTGCATTTTATGATTGCCAACTCACGTTATTTAAGTTAAAATAATTATTTTTGATTTGAGTGTAGGTTTTTAAAATCAGTCATTTAAATTTTATTGCAATTAAAGATTATTTTTGAACGATTGTAGGGTTGCCAATTTTGTTTTACTTTTTTTTAGTTTCCATTAATTGAACGCGATTTCGTGTGCTAGTTTTTTTTAAAAAAGGAATTTCTATTCTGGTTAACAGAATAGGTGCAAATTAAGACGTGGACATTTTTTTTATCGTTCCGTTTCTGTTTTTTTTTATTGATTTTAGAATCGTTTTTCCTTACTATTCTTGTTAGGAAAATTCCGGACAGTTACTTTTAGATTAAACTTTTGAAGTTGAAGATTTAGATTTTTATAGTTGGTCTCTGGTTCACAGAGATAACAAACGAGTTGCTAATTTTGTTCAAGATTTTGTTTGCCGGTTTGTAGTGAATAAACTTCGGGATATTTTTAGGTTTACCCTTTCACAATGTTGATACAATTTTTTTTTAATATGAATATAGGTCGATTAGCGCAGGACGAACTGGCCTATGAAATTAAGGTCAGGGGTCTAAAAGTAGGAGCAGTTGAGGAAATGCGCAAAGCATTGAGGGCATCGAGATTACTCGCTAAGAGGAACTCGATAGATGTTAGCTTTGCTTATCCTTTAAGCTTTGAGGAAGATAGGGATGCCGTTAAGGCAAAGATGGAAGAGATTAGGGCTCTTTTAAAGGATCCACCAAAAAATCCGAAGTCTTCGGAATATATTAAGATCCTGACCAAAATAGAATGGTGTATAGGTAGGTTAGCTAGGACACCGTGTGATGGCGAAGACGAGGAAGGACAGGCTAGTTCAATTAGAAATGATGTTTTATTGTTACTAGGTGATCTCACAGGGGATAGTGAGATCAGTGATAGGGAAGAAGAGTCGCCGAAAAAGAAGACTCCAGCCAGGGCAGAAACCCAACTTAAAGTACCAGTTGGTCGGACAGAAACGGTGAGTCCGCGGTCTCTATCAGCTTCTTCTTCAGCTAGGGTTTCCTTAGGGTCTGCTTTAGAGAATATAGCTGCACCAAGTCGTGGTGACGGCAGTCCTTTAGCAAGAGATATTTCTGTTGGGGTCCCAGAACGTAGATTAGAGAGAGTTGAGGTACCTCCTGAACGATTTTTGGTTCAGCAGAGGTGGCCTGAACGGATAGGAAAGTGGGGGGTGAAATTTACTGGTGACTCGGACGGAGCATCAGTAAATTCTTTCTTGGAGAGGGTGGAGGAACTTCGGTTGGCTAACGATGTTCCGGAAACCCATCTTTTCAAATCCGCTTCTGAGCTTTTATCTGGTAGGGCGCTTATGTGGTTTAGGACGGTTAGGGAAGATATAGGGGATTGGCAAGAGCTCGTGAAAGAACTCAAAGCGGAGTTCCTGCCTGCGAATTACGATGATCTTTTGTTGGAAGAGATCAATCGTCGTTCGCAGGGAAAGGATGAGTCCTTTGGAGCTTACTTGGCCACGATGAGGACATTGTTTCGACGATTGTCGGAACCACTGTCAGAGGGAAGGATGCTTTCGATTTTAAGGAAAAATGTGGACCCATTTTTCCAATTGCAGATTTCGAGTTCCAAGCCCCGGACGGTTAAGGAACTCGCAGTGTTAGGTAGGGAGTTAGATACCTTGAAGGCCAATGTAGAATCATTTTCTCCGCCCTCTAGAGGCAAAAATTTGTTGGAACCGGAGTGTGGATACCGGCCGAGTACGTCAGGACAAAACCGAGTTGCGGTTGTCGACTCGGCTCCAGGTAACCCATTCCGACAGGCTGTTAGGTGTTACAACTGCAACAGGGAAGGGCATTTCGCCCATACCTGTTCAGTTGCAAAACGTTGTTTCGGTTGTGGTGCGTTAGGTGTTTACCGTAGGGATTGTAGGCAGTGTTCGGGAAATGGGCAACGGGCTCTTGTGTCAGCAGGACAAGAGACCCGTCGGCGTTAGTTAGGTCGTCTGCTGACGACCAGCTGGATGATAGAGTTAAACTGAGTTTCACGTTAGCGGCAAATGGTAGGGATAGTAGGCCATATTTAGGAGTAAAAATTTATGGAATCAAGTTTTTAGGATTGCTTGATTCAGGAGCTTCACGCACCATTGTAGGAGGAGATGGGTGGAAAATTTTAAAAGAGTTAGGACTTAAATTAGGGAAAAATAGTGTTGGGTCAGTAGTGTTAGCAGATGGGGCGGGTGTAGGAGTAGCTGGATCTGTTTCTTTACCAATGGAGGTTGAGAATAGATCCATTTTGATAGAATGTCTGGTGATACCCAGCCTCCCTCACCTGTTGATCTTAGGTGCCGACTTTTGGGCACTCTCGGGCATAGTCCCGGATTTGAGATCAGGTATGTGGAGTTTTTCGAGCCAAGAGATGGTGGCTTCGATATCAGACATGGTAGCAATTAGGGAAAAATCGGATCTGAACGATGAAGAGGGTAAAAAGTTAGAATTAGTTTTAGAGGAGCTTTTTGAGTCAATGACCGAGGGTTTAGGGTGCACCAACTTAGTTGAGCACAAAATTAGGACGTCCGCAGAACCGATCAAGCAGCGATACTACCCAGTGTCGCCTGCGATTCAAAAACATATCGATCAAGAGCTCCAAGAGATGTTGGAAGCTGGAGTGATCGAAAAATCGAAAAGCCCTTGGGCATCTCCGATTCTTCTGGTCAAAAAGAAGGATGGTAGTTTTCGGTTCTGCGTGGACTATAGGAAACTTAATGAAGTTACTGATAGGGATGCTTATCCACTCCCCTTTATTTCAGCCATTTTGGACAAGCTTCGAAATGCGAAGTTTTTGTCCTCATTAGATATTAAGTCTGCATACTGGCAGATACCCATGGAGGAAGAATCGCGCAAGTACACAGCCTTTACAGTGCCGGGAAGAGGTCTCTACCAATTTTTGAGGATGCCTTTCGGCTTACACAACTCCCCAACAACTTGGCAAAGGTTCATTGACGATGTTTTAGGTGCCGATCTAGAACCATTCGTCTTTGTGTACTTGGATGACATTATCATCGTCACCGATTCTTTTGAGAAACACCTCGAAATTCTCAAAGAAGTTTTTAAAAGATTGAGGGAAGCAGGACTTAAAGTAGGTAGGGAAAAGTGTAATTTTTGTAGGCCTTCTTTGAAATTTCTTGGTTATGTAGTAGATAGGAATGGACTTCACGTCGACCCTGAAAAAGTGGAAAGCATGTTGAGGATTCCTGCACCGAAAAATGTGAAGGAAATTAGGAGTTTTGTAGGGACTATTTCTTGGTATCGAAGATTCGTACCAAATTTTGCAATTTTACTTAGGCCTCTTACCGATCTCTTAAAGAAAGGTAAGAGATTTGAATGGACAAAGGAGTGTGAGGAAAGTTTTAGAAAAGCCAAAGAGTGTTTGGTTACGGCACCGATACTAACTTGTCCGGATTTTTCTCGGCCGTTTGTTGTTCAAACAGATGCGTCCGATTATGGTATCGGGGCCGTACTTTCTCAAGAGTTTGAGGATGGGGAAAAAGCGATTTGCTATCTTAGTCGGTCATTGAATAGGAATGAAAGGAACTACTCTACGACCGAAAAGGAATGCTTGGCGGTTCTTTGGGCGATCGAGAAGTTGCGACCGTATGTCGAAGGCGTTCGATTTACTGTCGTAACTGATCATCACTCATTGGTCTGGCTGAGTAACCTTAAGGATCCGCAGGGTAGGTTAGCTCGTTGGGCCATTCGGCTCCAACAATTCGATTTCAAAATCATCCACAGAAAGGGCAAAGAACACGTCGTTCCTGACATGTTGTCGCGAGGAGTTCCAGAGTTGGCTGGAATCTCTGATGCGGATTCGGACCCTTGGATGATAAAAATGAAATCTTTAGTAGAAAAGAGCCCGCTAGCATACCCAACCTGGAGAGTTGAGAATGGGCGGCTCTATAAACATGTTAGGGTGAACCATGTCGTGGTTCATGAGGAGAGTGAGGGGTGGAAGTTAGTTATAGGGAAAAGTGATAGGTCGCGTATTTTAAGTGAGTGCCATGATAGTCCTTTAGCAGGACACATGGGAGTGAAGAAAACATTTGCGAGGATAGCAGAAAAGTTTTACTGGCCCAAAATGAGAGGGGATATTACCAAATACGTTAGGAATTGTAAGATTTGCCAACAAGTGAAACCGGTTAACGAGAAACCAGCTGGTCTTATGACCGAAAGAGTAGGGAATTCGAAACCATGGGAGATGGTGTGCGTGGACTTGGTGGGTCCATTGCCGAAGTCTTCTAGGGGTTTCATCTATATTTTGACAGTGGTAGACTATTTCACAAAGTTCCCACTATTGTTCGCTTTGCGGTCAGCAACCGCAAAAGCAGTTTGTAAAGAGTTGGAAGAAAACGTTTTTCTTCTTTTCGGAGTTCCAAAGTGGATCGTCTGTGACAACGGTCCCCAGTTCCGCAGCAAGGAACTGAAAACGCTTAGTGAAGCATACGGGTCACAACTTAGGTATACGGCGCATTACCATCCGCAGGCGAATCCTGCGGAGCGCATCAATCAAATCATTAAGACGACGCTCAGAGCGTACGTCTCGGAAAACCATCGGAGTTGGGATTCGCAACTGGCGAAAGTAGCCTGTGCGATCCGAACTTCACAACATGAAGTTTTAGGTGTTTTGCCATACTATGCGAACTTTGGTAGGAACATGGCAACTAGTGGCCATGATTTAGGAAATCAAATTAATGATAGGGACCAAGGTAGCGAGGAAATAAGTAGGCAGTTTAAGAAACTTCGTGAGGATATAGCTAGGAAGTTAGAGGCAGCAAGCAGCAAGGCTGCAAAAACATACAATCTTAGGAGAAGAGACACGCAGTATCAACCTGGCGATCTCGTGTGGAGAAGGAATTTCACGCTGCCCGATGCAGCAAATTACTACGCGGCAAAGTTGGCTACCAAATTTGTGGGGCCTTTTAGTATTGCCAAACGTATGTCACCTTGGACATATTTGCTTAAAGATGACAAGGGAAAAGATCGGGGGACGTGGCACGTTAAGGATTTAAAACCTTATGTTGATGGTTAAGTGAAAAAGTCCCTTAATCTTTTCTCTTTTAACTACTTTCGTTTTTTTAAACTTTCGTTTTTTTAACTACATTTTGATTATTTTTAAATATGTTTTCATTATTTTTTTTTTATAATATGTGCCACTTTTTTTTTCTTTTTTTGTTTATAGAACTTTTTAATAACTAATTTTTGATGAAAACCCCGATGTTGTGTCGTTTACCTTTTTTAAACCTTTCCTATAGTCGAACCTTAAGAAATGGTTTGCTTTTTTGAAAAGTAAACACATTTCTTGGGAGGTAAGGGTGGGATTTGTTACGGTAAATTTTACCGCAACAATGACCAGTCTTTGACTGCTTCCCTTTCCTTTTTTTTATCTCCGTTGCGGCTGCAAAATACTGGTGAGGTTGAGGGCAACCATGGTATCATCAACCGATGGTGTACTAAGCCAGGATTTTGCAAAAGCAACACAAGCAGGTGTTCGAGTTATTTTTGTTAACCATTGAATGGGCGATTCCGAAACCCATAAACCTATCCAGCATGCAGACGGGCGGTCTCATGCAACGAGAAAAAGGCCAGCAGATGAGCTGAAGAGGTAACGAGTCAGGCGGACTCTTACCTACTCTTTAACCAACGCAACAACATCCTTATACTTAACTTAATTAACTTAATAATTTACTGTAATCATAATGGGTTGTTAACGCGTTTTACTTCTTAAAATCATATGTTGTAAATAGAAAAGGTGTTTTGGAATTGAAAAAAAATACAATTTCGTAGATTACGCGGTTTTGCAAATATGCCTTCCTCTCTTTTCTCGAAACAAATAGTTTTTGAATGGTTACTTTGCGCTTCGAATCTCTCGCGAGTATTTTGTATTAACTAGGAGAATGCCTAGCGAAGGCTTTTTCTCGGTTTTGATTCTTTTTAATTTTTCTCGAAAATTTAGTTTGGGATAGGTCTGAACTCGGCCATTAAGATTCGGCAAGTTTTGGAAAGGCATCCAACAACTTGTCGAATTTGTGTTTGAGAGAGTGATTCAGCAAGTTTTGGGAAGACACCCAACAATTTGTTGAATTCGTGTATGTGAGAGTGAGAGTAAAGTTTCGTTGAGATTCAACAACGGTGGTTTTCTGGGGAGCGAAAAAGCCTTCCAGGAAGCCGATGTCCCGTGACCGATGATCACGAAAACGAATGGCTGAATGTATGAATGTGTGAGTGATTGGAATGACCGAGGGAAGGATGGGTTATGTTTAGCTGGGAAAGTTCACTCTTGAGAGAGCTTACCGAGCGAGTAGTCAAAGATTTCGAGAAGTTTTAAGAAGATATAAGAAAATCGAGAAATAGTGGAAAATTTAAAAAGATAAAGGAATCGAGAAATTTGGATAAATATAGAAGGGATTCGAGGTGCAAAAATACTATTGAGAAAACGAGGATAGTTCGAGGAAAGGAGGAGGATAATCGAGGAGATAAGAAATATAAAAGATAAGTAGAGTGGTCATATTCACTTAAAACTTTTAGTTTGTTCAATTTCAAAACTACTATTTCGTTTTGTGTTATTTGAGTTAAATTGAATTTCGATTTCGTTTAATTTGCTTAATTATTATTCGCGGTAGTTGCTTTACTTTTCCTTTTGCGTTAACGGCCCATTTGGAGTTTCATATTCATTGTTTCTTTGGCTCAACGGTCCCCGTGAGCAGTTATAAATCTTAATTGTACTTTTCTTTGTTAGAAAAAATTTTGGGTTTTTATCCTGGCCTGTCCAAGGTTTCCCAAATAAAAATCTATTTAAAGTCCCCTTCTGGGCATACAAGCTTTGTGTTTCATTTCTTTTTTTTGCATTTTATTTCTCTTAGATTAGATTTGGAATTTTGCTAATCTTGCTCAATTAAAATTCCTGGCGCCCAAAAATTATTGCAAGTGTCCCACTGTACCTGCAATAAAACAATTCGTGTATTTTGATTAGTAAAATCAAAACACTTTTTTTTATCATCAAGTTCTTCCGCTGAACCCAGCCCCAGCTGAGCAGCCGTGGTGGCAGCTTTTTTTTATCGTGCTGCTGTTTGCACTTTTTTTGTGTTTTCGCTTTACCTACTCCTTCGTTGATTTGTTTTAGTTGTCAAAGTTCGTATCGTTGTGCACAAGTAGTGTGCATACATTTTGTTTTTTTTTCAATTATTAATTAATTCGCGGTGTTTTATCCCGATTGATTTGTTTAAATAACAATAAACCAAAATCTAAATCGGAAAAAGGAATTACAAAACCCATCCCAAGAAAAAGTGCAACAAAATAATGGAGTTAGGGTGATTCTTATAACACGCAAAAAAAAGTCAGAACTTATAGATCAGATTCAGACGAAAAAAAAAATCGTATCGAAGGGGGGGTCTAGTTCCCCCCGTTCAGGCGGGAGGGGTAATTATCTGAAAACTTGACCCAAAATAGAAAAAAGATTATTAAAAAACAACGGACCACTCACAATGGCATGCTATAGCTTTTTTTAAAGCCATGAATACAATCTCTAATATATTTTTTAAATCAAGTTTTTATTGTAAATAGTTTTTGAAAAAATAATTTTCAAAACATAAAAATAAAAACAAAAATAATAGGTTTTTACGTTTGAAAATTATTTTTTTTCAGAAACTATTTGCAATCAAAACTTGATTTAAAAAATTTATTTGAGACTGAATTCATGGCCTTAAAAAAAAGCTATAGCATGCCATTGTTAGTGGTCCCGTTGTTTTTTAATAATTTTTTTTCTATTTTGGATCAAATTTTTAGAAAATTACCCCTCCCGCCTGAACAGGGGGAAATAGACCCCCCCTCCAGTACGATTTTTTTTCGTCTGAAGCTAATCTTTAAGTTCTGACTTTTTTTTTGCGTGTTATAAGAATCACCCTAACTCCATTATTTGTACCTTCAAGTGAAAAAAGGGAGACCAGGGGGGTGGAATAAAAATGTGAAAAAATTAGGAAATTTTTTTTCTCCATTTAGAGTCATTTGATGCCTATCCAAAACAATATAAGGACCACCCTAATATATATATAACGGGTGATTTTTTAAGAGGTTTAGAACTTTAAAAAAAAAAAAAACACAAACAATTCGAAAAAATGAATGAAATATTTATTTGAATCGATAGTTTGAACCTTGCAATTTAATGTTTAAAGATAATTTCATGCAAATGTTGACCGCGGCTGCGTCTCAGGTAGCCCATCCGCTGAGTCCAATTTTGGCATACTCTTTCACACATATCGGCCGGTATCTCACGAATGAATGCATGGATGTTGGCTTCCAGTGCGTCAATCGAAGCGGGCTTGTCCCTATAGACATTAGCCTTGACATACCCCCACAAAAAATAATCTAATGGTGTCAAATCGCACGATCTAGGCGGCCAATTGACCGGCCCGAAACGTGAAATTAACTGTTCACCAAACTCGCCTCGCAATTGCGCCATTGTTTCGCGTGCTGTGTGGCATGTGGCACCGTTTTGTTGAAACCACATATCATGCAAGTCAAGAACTTCCATTTCGGGCAAAAAAAAGTTTGTTATCATCGCTCGGTAGCGTTCACCATTGACAGTAACGGCACCGAATCGACATTTCGCGGTCTTCTGTCACACTAGCTGATACGGCCGCAATATTTTCTTCACTACGCACAGTACGTAAACGTGTTGGTGGTTTAATGTCCAACAAAGTAAATTTGGTGCGAAATTTGGTCACAATCTTCCGAATAGACTGCTCAGAAGGTCGAGAATGCCGACCATAAAATGGAAGCAGCGCGCGATGAACATTTCGAACCGAGCACGAATTTTGATAGTAAAATTCAATAATTTGCAAGCGTTGTTCATTTGTAAGACGATCCATGGTTAAATTGCAAACCAAACTGAAGCTGTTTGACAGTGACACAAGGTACTAAACACACGTCAGCTGTCAAAACCAGTGTTGCCAAAACCAAACCAGCTAAAAAATCACCCGTTATATATGAATATGTCAAAAACAAATGTTTACATTGCATGCATATGCCGTTTCGGAACGACCGTTTGCTGAAAGTTTTTATTGTTGAAGGATTAAACGGACTCCCAAAAAAAATAAAATAAACAAAGATCTTGAATAATTATTGCACCAAAACACCAATTTTTAACAAAATAAAAGTACAAATGTAAAAAACAAACTTATTTATGAATTTTTGTTCAAAGGACGTAAAATTCCAAAAAATAAAGGGTTCATGAATTTGATAAAAAAGATTTCCCGATGATGTTTTTGATGGTCCCATTTCGCGATAATGTTCATCTTAGCGATCGTCAAACACGTGTGTTTGAGTTCATCAAGAGTTTGTATTGAACAAGCTTTTGGAATTTTAAAGGGAAAGTTCCGAATTCTTAAGTATCTGGCAGTACATAAAATAAAAAACTAAGCATTTTATTGTTACATGTGTAGCATTGAACAACTTTATAGCAAGATGCGAAGGAATGTCCGAAAATTACGATGCTGCAGATGCAGATGATGATAATCGTCCATCTACCACATATTCAACATCTGGAGAAACATCCAAAGATCAAACAAGCAAAAGAAAAAAGAAACGCAATATTGACGCTTTTATCGGCTTAAATTCCTAATTTAATTTGTTTTGAAAATAAATTACAGAATACGTTTTTTCATCAAACAAAATTGAACTTTCATTTTCTTAAAATTAAATTAATAGGAACTTCACTTTTCTTAAAACAAAATAAACAATTAAAAATAGTTATTTTTGATAATATGCCCTGTGTTTGTCTTCTAATTCAATTTATCGCAAAATTCCTTAATGTTATTACAATTTTAATTCGCAAAACTATTTATTGCGATTAAAAACGACAAACACAAAAAAAAAAACTACAATTAACGCGAACGACTTTCGATAAATGACAACTGAGGCGAAATTGGACTGTCAAAGTCAAAGCGAATTAAAATTATAATTTGCAGCGACGATTAAAGTGCTGCCACCACAGCTATGCTCGTAAGGGGGTGGGTTCACCTGATCAAATTAGTCGGTGATTGATAAAAATTATTAATTGTTGATCGAACAATATATTTTTGATCGCCACAGGGGCGTAGAACCTGAAAATTATAAAATAGAAAGGGCGCCAGCAATTTTTTTTATAAAGGAAATTACAAACCTTTTGGAGCGGAGAGCGACGGTGAAAGAAAATTAAGTGATTTGAACCAATTTTTTAATATAGTTAAAAGGCGAAATTAAATTTTAATTTGGTAAATTGATAGTTTATTTGGGAAACCTTTTGATATAGGAGTAAAACCCAAAATTTTTTAAAAGAACAAAAGGGAACAAAGATTTTGAAATGCAAAGAAAGATGGACCCTTATCACTCGGTCCCGAACGGACAAAGAAATTAATTAACCGGTCGCGAGTTCCGCTTTTTCGGAATTTTTAACGGAGCAAAAGCCAAGCGAGATTTTGCAAATGAGTTTCAATAACTCGAAAATCGCTTCAAAAAACTAACTAATACACAATTCACTTAACAAAGAAAAAAGAAAACAAAATACTTAGCTTCCAAATTTTCCTGCCAATTTCCTCCAAAGTTAAGCACCAAGTTTTTGAACACCTTCCACCAGATTTTCTTGAATTCCTCACTTTAACCTTCTCTTATACCTTCGAATTTCTTCTTAATCCTCAATAACTTTTCTTAGCTCGTTCTTAACTTTCGAGATAAACACCTCTGGTTACTTTCAGAATCACAGTAGAAGTGCCTTTCCAGGTTTTCCATTAACCTGGACGGCCTCTTCTTTTTGTCAACCCCAGTACTTTCAGCCAATCAGCGGCCGTGGTTTTCAGTCGCGTCATCATTCAGCTACTCTCCGCCATCTTTGCTGGAGAGAGCCAACGCAGTTGAAAAACCGACGGTCTTGCTTACTCGCACTATCTCCCTGGCTTTTGCATTGTCATCATGGAAGTCACCGATCGCTGGTTCCACTTCCAGGAGCGGCGAATCCGATGAACGCATCCAGCCATCAACCCCAATTTTTCGAACGAGAAAATAAAAGTTTCTGACAACCAAAAAGAAATTCTATTTCACACCGCCTTCATTCTTCCCCTCCGAATGAAATCAAAATAAACCAATGTCGTTGCAAAAACTGGTGGATAGCTAATTTACATATTAAAACATTATATAAGGTGGAAACTGGCAGTAATTTCCTACTTCGCGAAATTATCTATATCGTTGGGCTTTTGCACAGATTTGGGGGCAATTAGGGACGAGCGTTTAACGTTCCATCTTATACAAAAATAATTTACGTAAATAGGTTGGGCACTCGGCCATTCTCAAAATGAGTAACTTCTAGCAAACGGGAACCAAATGTCACCCGTGCTTCTTTATAGTATTGGATGTGGACAGACCGCCCGCCTGTCATTCATGAGGGCACTTGGGGACCAACTGTCAACCATGCCTTTTATTGGTATTGGATTTGAACTCAAACAGACCGTCCGTCTGTTGGTCATGAAGTTGGTATATGATTGCGCTCTTCAATTTAAAGCGCTCGTTACATCGATTTTTGTTTCTTCAATATACTGCGAGAGCGTACCAATGGCTAATGGCCCATGGTTGCCCTACTCTCTCCCAGTAAATTGAAGGAAACACCTGTAGAAAAAAAAGGACAGAACGACAGGAACAAGGATTCGGAATATGAAAAGAATAGTTTTTGTCACGATAAATTTTACCGTGACAAATCCCACCCTTTCCTCCTTGGAAATGTGTTTACTTTAAAAAAAAAATAAACCATTTCCTGTGAATCAATGTGGTTAGCAAAACGACAAAGGAAACCCCTCAGGCCAAACATGGCAAGTCTATTCAATTTCCAAATCAAAACAAAACAAGTGAAATATCCAAAAGAA
Source organism: Dasysyrphus tricinctus (assembly GCA_963921185.1). Lineage (NCBI taxonomy): Eukaryota > Metazoa > Arthropoda > Insecta > Diptera > Syrphidae > Dasysyrphus > Dasysyrphus tricinctus. The sequence goes on along the minus strand of OY992531.1, from coordinate 182,055,046 downwards.
CAAAAAAAAAGTATTTACTTTACTCTAACAATTTTCAAAAATCAGAAAAAGAAAAAAAAAGAAAACAAAAAGTTTAACTTTACTCTACGTGGGACTTTTAGACTCATTCATATTCAGAAGAACAGTTATAAGGCTTAAGATCCTTCGTGTGCCAAGTGCCACGATCTTTTCCGGTGTCATCTTCAAGGATATAAGTCCAAGGAGACAGCCGTTTTCGAATTATAAAAGGACCTACGTACTTTGGAGCTAATTTAGCTGCATAATAGTTTGTGGCGTCGGATAGGACAAAATTCCTTCGCCATACGACATCCTTCGGAAAGTACTGAACGTCTCTCCTCCGAAGGTTGTAGGCTTCCGCTGATTTTTTGGTGGCCGCCTGAATTTTACTAGCTATATCTGCTCTAAGTCTCCTAAAGCGTTCGCCTATGTCTCTTTCTGGGCCAATTCTATTTGTATCTACTGAATCACTACTAAGTCTAACTTCTTCATGTCCACTAGTTGACATTTCTTTCCCAAAATTCGCATACGATGGTTCTCCGAAACATAAGCCCTCAATGTAGTTTTGATTATCTGATTAATTCTTTCGGCAGGATTGGCCTGCGGATGGTAATGTGGAGTGAATCTAATATTTGAAGAATAACCCTGACATAATGCCTTAAGTTCCCTACTTCGGAATTGGGGGCCGTTGTCACAGATGACAATCTTGGGAACTCCAAAAAGAAGAAAAACATTATCCTCCAATTCCTTGCATATTGCCTTCGCCGTAGCGGATCTTAAGGCGAATAAAAGCGGAAATTTCGTCAGATAATCAACGACTGTTAAAATATAAACAAAACCTTTACTCGATTTGGGTAGAGGACCCACTAAATCTATACTAATCATCTCCCATGGTGAAGAAACTCCTATTCTCTCAGTCATAAGACCGGCTGGTTTATCGTTAACTGGTTTCACAGATTGACAAGTGCTGCACTTCCTAACATACTTAGCTACATCTCCCCTCATTTTTGGCCATTGGCTTTTTGGTATTTGGCTCCTACCCTAGCAAAAGTTTTCCTGACCCCCATATGTCCGGCTAATGGACTATCATGACACTGTTTGAGAATATCTAACCTATCACTCCTACCTACAACTAATTTCCATTCATCATTATTATCATGTACTACTAAATGATTTGATTTTACGTACTTAAACAGGCGGCCATTCTCCACTCTCCATGCTGGGTAAGCTAATGGGTTTGTCTCAACCGCTGAGATCATTTTTCCCACCCAAGGGTTAATATCCTCTTCCGAGATTCCAGCCACCACCGGAACTCCACGAGACAACATGTCAGGAACGACATGATCCTTCCCCTTACGATGGATGATCTCATAATCGAATTGCTGTAACCTAACAGCCCAGCGTGCCAATCGTCCCTGTGGATCTTTGAGGTTACTCAACCAAATCAATGAGTAGTGATCAGTTACGACTGTAAATCTACTACCCTCGATATAAGGTCGCAACTTCTCAACTGCCCACAGCCTTTGAATTTCAAGATCCATCTGTTCGTGGTGTCGTTTCTGTTCTTCTTAGCGTCCTTCTTAATGACATCAAACATATCATTCAGCACAGTTTTGCGTCTTTGTTTTTTTGGCGGTGGTTGTCTGGAACAAGATGCAATTACTGAATTGTCTTCGTCATCAGCTTCAGATCCTTCTGATGTGGAATCGTTGAGGCTAGACATCAAATTGCCTCTTAGAGGATCAGTGAAATGCTTTGTCCCATAAACTTCGTCAAACAAGTTGTAATATTCTTACCTTGTTGAACCTCTACCAGTTTCCCTATTCCTTTGTTTTATCCTGTTACATATATGTAAGAAGAAGATTGTTCCATTTGCGTAGAATTTCTTCTTTCGTAAAAGAAAATTGGGGACTGCTTTCTAATATTTCCCGAAGAACTAAACTCCAGATGATTGTTTTTTATCTTTTGTCGGACCAAAAATCCTCTTCGTGGGCCGATCGAGTTGTTAACAACAACTTTACCTCCTGATGAGTTCAATTTTTCAAATTTCATAAATTATAATTATATGTTATGATTGTTAAGGCGGTATTACACTATCATATATATATGGCTTAAGCTGCCATATAAAGTATGGCAAAGGTTTTCAATGTATGACAAGTTGTATTACACTATGCCATACATATATGACCAATTTATATGACAAATGGCTTCGTCAAATAATTTTTGTTCATATATATGACAAAGCTAAATGTGGCTATCACACTAGCTTTGAAATATCAAATATATGAAAAACAAATTATTTGACAATAATGGAAATTAATTTGTCAAAATAAATAATAATTTAAATTGGTTTTGATAAATTCTTGCTGCTTGCTCTATAATTGTCACTTTTTCTCTGAACTGGAATCGAAAGATGCAAAAATAAGTTCCGCCAATAACATAAACATTTTTTTTTTTGTGGTATGAAAATTATTATTATAGTCCGGGAGCCGACCGTAAGATTACCTACATATGTACATACATACATACATATGTACATATGTACATATGTATGTCATCGCGGCCACGCAAAAATTGGATGCCAACCGAGAGCTTAAGTCCAAACATTTACAAAACTACTGGTGGGACAAGCTTCATCCGGTCGCAATGGTTAGAAAATGCACTTTTCATGATGCATTTTCCGCTAAATTTACCTACATATAATACAAGCAGCTTATATAAATGGGGTATAAAATAAAAGCTAAGACTGTCTTCTACACGATACCAATGGTCGGACAGACTTTTTTGGCTACTGCGACAAGTCCGACCATTTAAAGAAATGGTATTTTCAACACTGCCTTAACCACTTTCTTTTCATTTTCATCCAAGGATGCACAAAATGTAAATGTTAGAAAAGTGGTCGGACTCGTGGCAACAGCCAAAAAAAGTCCGTCTAGAGGAATATCTTAGCTTTCATTTAATACCCCATTTATATATGTAATTTGCTTATTATAGGTACATTCAGCGGAAAATGCAACCAGAAAAGTGCATTTTCTTACCATTGCGACCAGATAAAGACTGTCCGACCAGCAGTTTTTTTAATGTTTGGACTTAAGCTATCGATTGGGGTGGGTGCGAGGTTGGGTGTATGCAAAATTTCTTTTGCATTTAAAGAAACCTTGAATTTATCCTATATATCCAACAATAATTGTAGCTGCACAATTTTGAGATTTTTAAATAGAAAAGTATTTAAAAGCAGAGCATGGATCATACTTTAAGTGATGGGCTTAAATGCCAAATCCAAAAAGCAATAACACCCGCGGTTTTTATTGCTTTTCTTTCGTGGGTCTTATTGCCATTTCAGAATGGAAAATAAGCCCGTGGGTGTTTTTTCCTTTTATTTTGGAAAATAATGCACAAGGGCCTTATTACCGCAGGTCTTATAAGATTCGCCACTTATGCTGAATTTACCCGAGTGACAAAATGCAATTGTTTCTACCATTTTGTATCTATTTTTTGTCATCTAACACGATTATGGCAGCTAATGGTTAACATATTGCATTCTTTACCAGCATAAATGCATCAAACAAATCAAACCGAGGTCTTCAATAATAATTACTATAATATGGATCAAATCAATAAAGAATTCTGATTTAATTTGATCCATATCCAAATGCCAACAATAAATAATAAAGTTATATGACAAACATATGAACATATAAAATCAACCGATTTTTATATGAATATATGGCACAAAACTTCCAAATATATATGACAACGCCTTTGTTTCGATATTACACTACATCAAATATATGGCTCTAAATCATGATCATATATATGGCATCATATATATTTTGTCATATAAATATGTCTATCACATTTATATGACCCTATTGGGCCATATTTATATGACAAATTTGCCATATTTATATGCTAGTGTAATATCGCCTTTATTGAGTATTTTAATTAAATTAACTTACTTTTCTTCGTTTTGGTCACCCATTTTGCTTAAGAAATAACAAATCAACAATTTCCACTTCCAGACACGCCAAAACAGAATACAAACGTAAATGCAAGTGAAGCGCGCATGATATTTTTTACATTTGCACAAATGCTTTTGCATTTACGCAAGAAACAAAAATTTACTACGTTTTGGGACAATCTGCTTCGCAGGGATGTTTGCATTTGCATTTTGGAACTGTTTGTTTAGCATTATTTTCGCAAGTTTTGCGCTTAGGAATTTGCCCTATATCTCCACATTTTGCAGTTCGCGTGAGGGAAATCCAACTTTCTGCATCGAATGTTTCAATAAAAAACATTAATTTTCCCTTATTATTATTAAATAATACATTTTATTTTTTGAAGTCAATTTATTTATTTTGTATATAAAATTAAGCTTAAATCTAAAAACAAACTTTGCCAGAAAAACACAAATAAAATTCTGAATTTGTAAAATATTAAAATTTCTTCTTTTGTACTATCAAGAACGGGCTTTTTCTAGGTGCCAAAGAAGAATAAAATTTATCTTAAAAGCTTTTGCGTGACCCACCAGTGGGTCACATCTCACATGGCAGTCAACATGTTTGATTCAGGAATATTTTCATAAATAGAGATTTTTCTCATTAAAATTTGCAAGGACATACCAAATTATTTTAATTGTAAATAGTTTTGCGAATATCTTCTAATATAATATTACCCTGCATTTCAATAATTCGTTTCCGTTCTAACTGTGGATACTTTTGTTGATTGCTATACAAATCTTTCCAAGTTTGTTTGCGAATTTTATGTCTAAAAAGTATAACTATATACATATGTCACGTCACCTTTAAAAACGTGGCACTACTGCCATCAGCGCAATTGGGTATCACTTTACTTAAAACAGATGTCGCCTTAAGCGAATAGAATAAAATGTCACTTTTAAAATAACGACCACTCTGGTCCGAACATTATTATGAGAAAGTTGTATTTTGAGTTGCCAAGAGTTTTTATAATAAAATATAATTGAAATTAACGAAGTTTAACCGTCATTTATTACTTTTAGTTAACAATATTCAGAAGTGGGATTCAAAAGATCCACCCTACCGTGAAATGGAGAAAAATACGCTGAAGAACTCAGAGAAAAGTGCAAAGAATTTGGCCTTGCTACGACTGGCAAGAAAATTGATTTGGAGAAGCGTCTCCAAAGTCACTGTGGAACACCAAAAGAAAATTTGGATTTTAATGTGTTGAGTAGTCGACTCGATGAAATCCAAACGATGATTGAAGTGATGTCTGGAAAGAAGCAGCCGCCGTTGTCCAATTCGTCTCCGATTCAGACGCCGATTGGACAGACTCCTCTTGCTTTTACAACATCTTCGTCACTTCCATTTGGTTTTCCTCCTACTGCCGAAGCACCGACACCAATCTATACTTTTGCGCAACAAAACACCGTACAGCACAGTAACCATCCATCTGCTTATGAGCAGTCACCTTTAGCTGGATACCAACCACCCAGACAGCAGTTCGGCAGATATTCATCTGAAGCTGGTGCACATTCAGTTCCACATTATCACAGAGTGCCGGAATTCATACCATCATCACAAGCCACAGCATATTATTCTCAACAAACCGAGCCACCGTATGAACAACAACATTAGGAATATTTACCATCACATCATGATCTATATCAAGCTGAGAACAGGTATGTACAAACTCCATTTCCTAACATTCGAGATGTGATAGATATTTTGCCAGAGTTTGATCCCTTGGATCATAAATCTTTAAATTCGGAGCAATTTATTAAACGCATTGCAAATTTAAAAGAGGCATATCATTGGCCAGAGAAAATTCTTTTATTGGCCGTACCAGCGAAGATGAAAGGCGCCGCTAAATTATGGATTGATGGGTTGTCTGAAATATTTATATCATGGAATCATTTTACACGGCGATTTTTGTGTGATTTTCCAAATGACTTCAATGAGGCCGATATTCATCTGGAAATGGCAAGTTGTCACCGAGGAAAGGGTCAGGTTCCTGAACATTATTAGCCGTTTTCCTTTGGAGGTGGCGAAGTACTTACGAGTAGATGAAAACCCTAATCTAGTACTACCAACTGCACATGCTCTCATGCGCGAGTAGATACATTTTACATGGGAAAGCAGTTTGATGTGTTCCATTAAAAAAAAGCTGGCAAAGTACTTGCAAGTACTTTGCCACCTCCAAAGGAAAAGGCCTATTATTACCAGATGGTCGCTATGGGGCGAAAGGCAGGTTTGCAAGATAATGCAATAATTAGGTATATAGTTCGAAGTTTATATGATGCAAAAATGCAACATGCGTTGTCAGGTGATTATTTTCCAACTTTGACTGATTTGTTGAAATCAATTCGAGCGTACGACTATAAATATGTGACACCTGCATCCTTCACTGAAGTTAGATCTGTTCCAGAGCGTCAAGTGGCACCGCAACGTAGCAAATCTAATTTTCGATGCTTCAATTGTAATGAGGTAGGCCATATATCTGTTAATTGTACTAAGCCACAGCGACGAGACCGATGTTCCAAATGCAATCGGATGGGGCATGTAGCAGCTAATTGTTTGAACAATAATTCTGGTAGCATTAATAAAATAGATTCCCTGCCCGAACAGCATGAGGGTGTCATTTTGAAAAATGTTATTATTGATAATTCAGCTGAGATAGCTTCGATTGTTGACCCTGGTAGCACAAGATCCCTTATAAGAAAATCAATCGCTGAAAAAATAACAACTGTTTTACCATGCATAGGTGTAAGTCTGAAAGGATTTGCTGGGGGTGAGTACAGGTGTCTCTCTAAGATCAGCTGCGAGTTGCAATTAGATGAATTGAAATACAAGGCAGATTTATACGTTGTTGACGATGAATTACTCGACTGACATTTTGTTGGGTACCGATGTTCTTTGCCATGAAGATAACCGAGTCATCATAGAAAGAGGCAAGTGCAGAGTCGAACAAAAACCAACACAATCAAATGAAAATCTTAGTTCTGGTGAATATGAACATCTGAATAGTATCCTAACTGCATATGATAATTGCTTCGCAGAATCAATTGAAAATTTGGGAATTAACTACTGATGTGCCATTTCAATTGAAATCGTACAAGAATCCTTTTGCAAGACGTGATGCTGTTAAGGCTATTGTAGATAACCTTCTTGATAACAATATTATTCGTAAAAGCAATTCTCCTTATTCTTCACCCGTCGTTTTGGTTGGCAAGAAAAATGGTGAGTTCCGACTTTGCGTCGATTTTAGAAAATTGAATTCTATAACTGTCAAGCATCCTACTCGAATGCCTGTGGTGGATGAGATGTTAGCGCGACTTGCAGGTAACCGTTACTATACTGTAGTTGACATGTTGTCGGGATACCACCAAATAGAGATAGAAGAGGATTATAAGAAATTCACAGCATTTGTTACAGACGAAGGATTGTATGAATACAATTGTGTACCGTATGGTTTGGCTGATGCTCCATTGGAATTTCAAAAGGCAATGGATGTACTGGCTGCACGAATGGAAAGAGGAGAAGCCTTAGCTTTCATGGATGATGTGGTTATTGTCAGAAAAACTGTTAGAGAAGGACTTGAGCGACTGGAGAAGTTTTTGAGAATCGTAAATGAAAGTGGTTTTACTCTTCGGAAGAGTAAATGTATGTTCCTAAGAGAGGAGATACAGTTTATGGGTCATCGTGTGAGAGAAGACACTATATTTCCTGGAGAGGGAAAGCTTAATTCCATTAAAGATTTTCCTGAGTTGCAGAATGTACATGATGTACGACGATTTCTTGGACTGACAGGGCTTTTTAGAAAATTTGTAAGGGAATATTCATTACTCGCACAGCCATTATCCGACCTTCTCAAGAAAGACGTCAAATTTTGTATGGACAAGGAGCAGACAAAAGCTTTCAATGCTCTCAAGGAAGCATTATCTTCAGAGCCCGTTTTGACTATTTATAATCCTCAGCTACACATGAGGTCCACACCGATGCAAGCTCAATTGGACTAGCTGGAATATTGATGCAGACTATTGACAACAAAAGTTATCATCCAGTTTTCTATTTTAGTCGCAAATGCAGTGAGGATGAAAGAAAACACCACAGCTATGAGCTCGAGGTTCTAGCCATTGTTGAAACGCTTTAAGGTGGTGACTGACTGTTCCGCAATTACAACAACAAAACTTCAGAAGGAGCTTCTGCCGAAAATTGCTAGATAGTGGCTTAAACTTCAGGAGTATGATTTTACTTTGGAACATCGTACTGCTGACCGTATGAGGCATGTGGATGCAATGAGCCGAGCACCCACTTTAGCACCAATAGAACCTGAAATTGTCAAGGCTAGTATAAATCGTATCGATATAAATAAGGAGGACTGGTTCGCATCGATTCAACAAACCGATGAGAAAATTATCAGAATTACACAGATTCTTTCTTCAGAACGTGGATCGACAACCGAAGAGCATTTGCGAAAGGACTATACAATTAGTGATGAAAGATTATATCGACTCGTTGATGGTGATAAGAAACTAGTTATTCCTAAAGATATTCGATGGCGAGTGGTTCAATATTGCCACGACGAACATGGTAATTTTGGAGTTGACAAAACGATGCAACGAATACTCAAGCATTTTTGGTTTCATCGGATGCGAAGATTCGTGAAGCAATATATATCATCTTGTCTTTCTTGCGCGTACAACAAAGGCGTAGGGGGGAAACCTTTAGGTGAATTATGCATATGGAATGTTGATCCAATTCCGTTTAAAACCCTTCATATTGATCATTTGGGTCCTTTTATTAAAAGTCGACAAAGAAATTCATACATATTAGCTATTTCCGAAGCTTTTACAAAGTATCTGGTAGTGAAAGCAGTGAGGTCAACAAAAACTCAACCTGTCATTCGGACTCTCAATGAACTTACCTCTTATTTTGGACCACAGTACACATATTGAAGGTAATATCATTAGCGTTTTCATTTTTGTTCAGTTCTGCGCATCCATCAAAATCAGTGTTTATTAACATTTTTTTAGTGTTATTTAAATTATCCTTTTGTGTTTGTTTTCTTCGTTGTTGTTGTAATACAGTGGAAGAGGTCACGTAAGGCTGCCATCTTGAATTTCTTTGACAGTTCTCATTTCGGACCACATGCGCAAGATAATACCTTAGATATGTGTACTGTGATTTTGGACTACCGCTAGTAATAGTTAGTGACCGAGGAACGGGCTATACATCGAAGCTGTTTCAGGAGTACTGCCGTAAAAACAACATTCAACATATACAAAATGCAGTTAGATCACCTCGCTCGAATGGTCAAGTTGAAAGAGCAAATCGAAGAATCCTGAACTACTTACGGACATCGGTGGAAGATGACAGTATCTGGGACCTGAAGTTACTGTATTTACAATGGAGCGTTAATTACCAACAAAATTCTACGACTGGATTTTGACCTAACGAATTAATTTTCGATTTTAATATTCGGAATCGTCAAGAAAATATCTTAATGGACTTAATAAATCAAAACGTCACCGAAGATGAAGTACAATCGACATCAAAGAAACGAGAACTGGCTGCTGTTAACATCGAGAAACAAAAAGAGAAGTGGAAGCTGAGATTTGACCAGAAACATAAGAAGCCATCAACATATTCAACAGGCGACCTTGTTTTGGTAGAATATGAGCCACCTGCTACGGGAACTTCACGTAAACTGGAACCCAAATACCGAGGTCGATATATGGTGGTAAAATGTTTGGGAAATAACCGTTACGTCATAGAGGATGCTCCAGGTAATATGGTATCTAGTCGCCATTTTAATTCAGTCTACTCCGCAGAACGATTGAAGCCTTGGTGTACACCAGCTCCTGAACTCGATGAGCAAATGTCTGATGATTCTGATGATGACATCGAGGTCGATGGTAATTTGTAGGAAGGCCGAGTTGTCACGTCACCTTTAAAAACGTGGCACTACTGCCATCAGCGCAATTGGGTATCACTTTACGTAAAACAGATGTCGCCTTAAGCGAATAGAATAAAATGTCACTTTTAAAATAACGACCACTCTGGTCCGAACATTATTATGAGAAAGTTGTATTTTGAGTTGCCAAGAGTTTTTATAATAAAATATAATTGAAATTAACGAAGTTTAACCGTCATTTATTACTTTTAGTTAACACATATGTTTTTAAGTGCAAAAATTCTAGTTCACCGTCAGGATAAAACTTTTTTTTTTATTTTGACTTAATGGTCAGTAAATCTGGAAAAATGGAGCCTGTGAATTCTTTTTTTATTTCACTAAGCGAAAATGGACATTCATTTGCATATTTCCAATTGATTAATTGCAAAGTCTATGAAGTTTGTCGTACTTTCTGATGCAGGTAGGGATATTATGTCTGTTGAAAATATTATATTAAGGTTTTGTAAAATATTCACAACACTTTTAGTTACTTTGTTATAAACTCAAAAACTTATAGCCTATTGAATAGACCTTTTAAAAAGGAACAATTACGTGCAAGGGTTTTTATTATTGAATATGTTTGTTTGGCCCATAAGCATGCTTAAAACCGAAAATGCTACTAAATTCACCCATGCGTTTCTGAGAGAATGGTCACACTGGCCACTTTTAAGTATTTTTGGTACAACTCGAAAACTAAGCCGAATTTGACAATTTTACTTATAGAACTTTTTGTTCAAAATTAAATTTTCTATCGAAACGGATAGTTTGAAAAATTTCTTAAAAAAATTTAAGCAGGAAAAATAAACAAAAACCAACATAAAAAAATCGAAAAGATACGCTAAAGACATTCATAAAGAAAGTAAACTGGAGTCTTGCGGCTTTAATATGACATGTTAAAAAAGCCATACTATTTGAAAATTGACAGGGATATAGCCATTCAAACTTTACCATTTCTTATCATTTTCCGCAGTTTTTTTTCCCGAAAGCCTATTTTTTGGTACTTTATGACAAATTTAACGTTCCTAGCACCTTATACCAAATCTTATGTTAATCGGGCCAGCCGTTCGGTCTGTAGGTCTGAACGCATTTAAAAATAGCCGAAAAACGAAATTGCGAACTTACATCGTTTTTATAAATTCTCTATAGTCCTAATGTCATATTATATCAAAATTTTGATTTGGAACATTTTTACGAAAGTGCAATTTGCCATATTGTACCAAAAAAAGGGACTTTCGGGCCAAAGCTGAGAAAAATTATAAGAAATGATAAAGTTTGAATGGGAATATCTCTGTCAATTTTGAACAAATATTAATTTTTGAACATGCCATATTAAGGCCTTTAGTCTCTGCTTTGTCTTGTCTGTGCATGTCTTGACCCTATCTGTGCTTCAAAAAAAGTTATGCACAATTTATTAAAAAAAACTAGATAGGTATCCTTGATTTTTTGATTTTTTTAAGTTGGTTTTTGTTAACTTTTCCTGCTTAAATTTGTTCGTAAAATTTTTTGAACTATCCATTCCAATAGAAAATTTAATTTTGAACAAAAAGTATTATATGTAAAATTGTCAAATTCGGCTTAGTTTTCGAGTTATACCAAAAATACTGAAGAGTGGCCAGTGTGACCATTCTCTCAGAAACGCATGGGTAAATTTAGTAGCATTTTTGGTTTTAAGCATGCTTATGGGCCAAACAAACATATTCAATTATAAAAACCCTTACACGTAATTGTTCCTTTATACCTCTCATTTTCCGGTCTATTCAATAGGCTATTAGTTGATTTGTTTATAACGTAGAAACAATTTTCATTTTCATGTTTATTATCAAAATATTATTCTTATAATGACGGTATGGTCAACGAATTGTTGGCATACGAATCGGTGCATGGGGAAAAAAGAAAAGAAACCGACTGAACAATAGCAAGCTTGTGTGTGTTAATAAAAATGCTAGTCGCTGTTGCAATTGATAAACAACGAAACCTGCATTGGAAATGAGCAGAACATGTGGCTCCAGTGGCGCGGTGTTTAGTCAGGGGCGTCTTTAGACATTTGGGGGCCATGGGCCCTTAAGGATATGGGGGCCTCTTGAAATTTTTGTATTGAAAACTATTTCATATTACATGTCTTAACAAAATTGTTTATTAAATTTACCTATGTATTAATTACTGTCATTTAACTACCTATATCGGGAGTATCAAAAGGTTAGAAAATCTATTCGCATTTTGTGTTAAACGTTTGCCACTTTAAGGCAAATTTTGAATATTTTATAATTAGAATTCGATTAAATTAATGTTATCTGCATTTTTCAAGCGGCACTCAATACTTCTTTTGTCGATGACAGAAATGTGGTTTTATAGTTTTTTCATACTAAAGCGGCTTTCAAAGCAAAAATATGCATAGACGCTTTTGTTTGTCAACTGTCAAAAGATGTCTGTATAACGACCAATGGAAAAATTACGTTCCTGTTTTTACAAAAAATAAAATTGATAAAATTAAATTCTGACCCTGGTGCTCTTTAGAAACGTATACAGACTGTTGTCACGAGATTTTGTGCTCAAAGAAAATTTTATTTTCATTTATTTTTAAAATATGTTCAGGGAATATCTTTTTTGAAACTTAGGTGCCAGTTATAGCTATCATTGAAACTCATCATTGAAAAATTTAATGATTGATTTTGAGACGCTTAAGACGGCAAAATCATTTATTATTTTTATGAACGATTAAAATTCAAGACTTAATTAATATTTCTAGTCAAGAAAAAAATTTGAAATATGCCTAATTTTCGACAAAAATTGACTTTTACTTTTTCAATGATCATTGGTAAGGTAGTTCAATCATTGAAATAAGAAAAGTCTTTTTATGTGGAAAGTTGGGCCTATTTGAATTATTTTTTTGGCTGAAAATATTAATTAAGTCCTAAGCTTTATTTGTATATCAAAATAATAAATGATTTTACTTCCTTAACGTCTCAAAATCAATCATTAAAATTTTCAATGATGAGTTTCAATGATAGCTATAACTGGGGCCTTAACTGCCAGTTATAACTATCATTGAAACTCATCATTGAAAATTCTAATGACTGATTTTGAGAGGTTTAGAAACCAAAATGATTTATTTTTTTGATGGACAAATAAGGCTCAAGACCTAGTTAATATTTCTAGTCAAAAAAAAATTCAAATAGGCCCAACTTTCCACAAAAAAAGACTTTTACTTTTTCAATGATCATTGGTAAGGTAGTTCAATCATTGAAATAAGAAAAGTCTTTTTATGTGGAAAGTTGGGCCTATTTGAACAATTTTTTTGGCTAGAAATATTGATTAAGTCCTTAGCTTTATTTTTCCATCAAAATAATAAATGATTTTACTTCCTAAACGACTCAAAATCAATCATTAAAATTTTCAATGATGAGTTTCAATGATAGCTATAACTGGCGCCTGAAAATGGGATAGTCCCATGGAAAATAGATAGATTTTGGAATGCTGCTACTTAAAATTAAATATCATTTGAGAGTTAATTTTCTGGCAACAAATTCACATTGCACAATGCACATGTACATGTTATCTACTCTCGGCTGTGCCAGTGCCGTAAAAACAATATTATAGTACCTATGATGTTTTAAAATATTCCAAAAACGAAGTTTTATTAAAAAAAATTAGCTAAAGAAGATTAATTCCCGGTGTACAAATTAAAAATCATAATTTTCTCATTTTCGCTTTGTTTTGGATATTTTTATTTGTAACTACCTCTACCTTTACCAAACTACAACAGATTTATTTAAACGAGTATTTTTAACCTGATCTAAAATTGTATACTTGTGCGGATAACGATCTTGCGGGAATTTTTGTACCAACTATCATTTGTAAAATGTTTGAGTTTTATTCGCTTTGCTATAATTTTATTTAAAACAAAAACAAAACAAGTTATTGATTATAATTTTTGCTTCCTTATTACGAAAGCCAAATTAATACTCTTATGACTTTATTGCAATTTTTCACAAAGAAAGAATTAAGGACAACAGTGCAACTAATTTTGTTTCAATTGTATCACTTATTTTATTAGAGCCAGATAAATCCAATCTAAACTTCGCATACCTACTTTCAAAAATTACCATCGGTTGGTATACTGGGGTTGTTCAGGGGCCCCCTTAATCGCGGGGCCTGGGCCCTAGCCCACCGGGCCCATGCTAAAGACGTCACTGTGTGTAGTGCATCGGCCTCTGAATTGCAAGGTTCATGGGTCGTTCCCAGATGACGGTAAAGAGTTTTCCAATTAATACGAGCATAACCAGACTAAGCACCACTAAAGGAGTCTGATGATCGAGGTGGCTCTCGTGAAATAGCAATAACTCCAGCCTATATACTTGGTGGTAACACACGCAAGTTGTTGTTGTTCATTCAAAATTATTCAATATAAATTGATGTATAAGTTATACATGCATGCACTGCACACAAAACCCAACTTCAATTGAGTTTTATTTAAATACAAATTAAAAAATTAATTATTCATAGGTGCCTCAAAATTTTCTTTTATTTTGATATTATATCTCCAAATACTTTCTTTCTAATATTTTATTGATTCGCTTTAATTGAATTCTATTCCTTCGCTGGTTTAATGCCTGTAAAACTTTTGAAAACATTCTTTCTGAAAGGACGGAGCTGGCTACCACAGTTAAATATTTTTCAGCGATTTTCTTAAGTCTTGGGAGCTTCAGTTTTAATTCGGACCATATTTCCAATGGATTTTCACAAAGGCGACCAACAGGTGTCCTCAAGTAAGTCACAAGCTAATCGTAAACATTTTCTTCATTTTTATTTGATTTCCAGTTCCGGTTCTGTACCCTTCCTATGCTATTGATGAAGTATCGGAATCGGATCCTAACCTTTTTTTATTAAGAAGGTCCTTCTGCATCATGTTCTTAATTTTTTGAATTGCACAAGCAAGCGGGTCTTCAAAATGTATCTTCTTGAATCGTGGGTCCAACGAGGTTGCGAAAGCTTACGAAGAAAGAAAGAATGAGCTTATGTACCTATTTGTATTACCAATGGCTCTTCAATCACAAGTGTTCATAGTTTAATAACCATTATAATTCTGTGGCTATAAGTTGAAAGAGCTTAAGTCGACTTAAGTGAAAATCGAGTTTTTTTGCTTGGATAATGCACAATTTGTTGAACTTTTTTTTAGTCCAGGTTTCATTTCTCTACGTAAAATATAAAACATCTTGAGTTTTTTTGGACAAAAATTGCTTTTGTATAACAGCTTATGTCTACATTGACCAAATATCTTTCAAATCTTATAAAGAATGCATTTTTTTAAAGTAGCTTAAGTCGTGACATAAGCTATTATGACACTTTAATGTGATAGATATTCATCGCTTAGGTCGACATATAAGTTGTTCAAAACTTGTGTTCCAATTTTTTTTAAAAAAGCTTAAGTTGACTTAAGTCTCAAAAATGTTACCAAAGAAATTGTTAAAACATCTTATGTCACATAAGCTACTATGTTCATTTGAATAGCATTTTTTAAAAATAGCTTAAGTCCTTTAAAAAGATTTTTAGCAGTTCAGTTAAAAGGCTTTTTCAAAAACAAAGATGAATTAACTGGGTATTGCTACTATCTATTTTGAAAAAAAATTTCATTAACCTGGCTCGAGTACTTTTTTTTTAATAAATAAAATAGTCAGTTTTGAAAATATGCAAAACTTGTTTTGCTCATACTGAAAAATGACAAAAATTGACTTAAGCTGTTTTAACTTATTACCACAGATTTAACCGACTTTGGGCACTTTGAATCGAATTTAATAGATATTTTGATAACCTCTCATTAACTATTCAGACAAAGTTACTCTTCTATAATGGAAATATCGAATATTAACTAGCTATTAAAATTAACGAAAAAAAGGGCTACAATTTAAATATGAATTTAAAGAAAAAATAATAATAAAACGTGTAATGACGGTAAGTTTAAGATTGTGTGTTTTCTTATTCGCTCCTAAATTGGATTCTTTCTGTAATGCCATTTACAAAAATTCATTTAGTCCAATCAGCTCGGAGTTATAACGGTTAATCGCACTCGAAAATGTTGTACCTATATGAACGGAAGTGTATGTCCACAGCTCTCACATTATTCTCAACATTATTTGTTACAACTGCCGTGACTTTGTTGATGCCAAACCCCCTATCGTTTATTATTTTGTATGCAGTTTAAAGAGATCGAGTTTGGATTTAAAGAAAATGATAGCTAGATTTCGACTCAATCTTACTGTGCGGTGTGCGACTGGTTCGAACAAAACTCTTTTCAAGCACAAAATTGTTGAAGCGAAGTTCAAACTTTTTTGTTAAACTGGCCATAAACGACCGAGCCATCCGATCCATTTAGCTCGGTTGGATTTAAGATTGGCTGAAAATACAAATGGATCGGCGGCCGATCCACCCCACACAACACAGGACCGATTTAGTATCGGCGCAGAGCCATTTGGCTCTGTCGTGTATGGTCAGCTTTGAACGCATTGGAAACGTTTATTTCAAATTTTAGAGATATTTCAAAACCTAATCCCTTATACATAGGTATAAAATCGACAATTACGGAAAAAAGAGCGAAAACTGTACGGTTTTAAAAATGTTTGAACATCTCTTGATTGGCGGTAGAGGTCGAAAAGTTTGATTATTTATAAGCCCAACAACTCGGCGAAATATCAGAACTACCGGATCTGCAGCAAGGTCTGATGTATTATAGAGTAACTGGACAATTAGAGAAATAAAATTAAACAGAAAGAAATATTGTCAATATAGCCCATTAGTGTATTTTGTTTCAATTCCGTTGCGGAATTATTTATTTTTTAATTTTCATAGCTCAAATCGTTCTTTCATGGTTATATTGATACTAGCCAGACCACGGGCTTTACCGTCATGTATTTTTTAATTTTCATAGCTCAAATCTTTCTTCCATGGTTATATTTATGCTAGCCAGAACACGGGCTTTACCGTCATGTATTTCTAGGCGTCTGTATTTAACCAAATTCCACTAGAAAATATAATTTACAGTGCTTTTGTGTTGTTTATTTTATATGACGTGTTGAATGTTGATATCATCTATATCATATCGACTAAAAATTATGCGTTTAAGAAGTGTCCAACAACATCTAACTCATCAACCCAAGTGTTGTACCTGGGCGAAACGCACTTGGATTAAACATTCAATCAAGGCCGAAAATACACATCCGCAACGGGTCTTCCCATTTTGAATTAAGCAGATCGCGTACGTTGTGTTCGTTTAAAAAAAAAGACCAAAGCCTTAAATTCACGCTGTGGCCTTTTTTACTTTACCACATCTTGATTATGGTCGATAATTGTTTTGGGAAAAGCAACAACACGAATTAGGGCTTTCATCATTTATAAAATTTCATATTGCGATGTGGTAATTTTTAAGCTCACTGGCCGTTTCGGGGTTTGATCTTGACAGATATAGCCACCTAATAAAAGCATAGTTAAGAGGTTGTAACTATATGTATAGTATTATTTTACTTTTATTAAACACACAGTATATTGTTGAAAAAGGCTAAATATGAATCAAAACGAAGGAATATACTCAGTTACATACATTCATTGAAAAAAAAATATTAAATGGTTTGCTCTGTTAAGCCTGACAATTTTCAAAAACATCCGATTCCTACACACATTAAAAGTTTTTTTTTTGTGAAGTATTCCTCTGACTGCAACATCAATCAAAAGAAATGCTCCAAGGGGTGATTTTTCTTACAATATTTTGCACTTGTATTTACTGCGATTGCGCTTTTTTACTCTAATATTGTTATGTAAAAAAAATAATAACCTGTATTTTGATACCACCATAATGGTGGGGGTGGAGCTTACTAAGCAAAAACAAACTGGAAATATTGTTCAGAACTTGCGCATATGAGTCTTTCCAGTGGATTTCCAGTAACCCAGGGAACCCCTTACTCCTGATTTTAAATATTTATGTTTGTGTGTATTAAGTCGATGCTAAAAATGATGGCTGCAAAGCAACCCTTATAAGAACTTGACTCCTTCTCGAAGTTTAGCAATCATTATGTAGGTGAGTAGAGGTACCTTTTTCCTTTGATCCAATAACAAAAAGTTTTTTTTTCATATTATTTTGTATTTATTGTTCACAATTGAAAATTTTAACATTAAATTTAAAAAATCCTGGAAGTTGTACCTCTAATATATATGTACGAGTAACAATTTCGTGGTCCTTTCATATGTAATAGAAAGATATACCTATACCTACTCGACTCGTATACGTAACTTATGAAATTTTTCGATGTTATTGTAGACTAGTGATTTGTGTACCTATAGGTATTTTTTTTAACTAAACATACTCGTATAAAAAATTTCGCTCTTTAATTTTTTGATGTGTATAATAAGTCTATGCTGGGTACCTAAGATGTGTCAAGTTGCATTTCTTTCGAAATTCCAAAAAAGTAAATTCCTTTAATAGCCTTTTCACACCGAATCCAAAACGCGGTTTTCGCGAAAATATCGGTTTTGGAGAAAAATCTAATCGAAAACACAAGTTTTCTCATACATTTTTTGTAGCTTCGGGTTTTCGAAAAACACAAGTTTTATGTAAAACCAGTCGAAAACATGTTGGAATTCAGAGATGAACAAAACAAACATACCTTTTAATAAGTTCAGCGCCTATTGAAGTGTCAAAAAAGAAACTGATGGGATGCTTTCAAAAGAAATTGAAAACAGCTGACGAAATTCCGTCATATCAAATATAGAATTCGAATCTCAAAATAAATTTTTTTATTAAAAATTGATAGATAATTGTTTGTGGCAAGTCAAATTGTTGTAAAAAAAAACTGGAATGTCAAACGAAAACGTGTAATGTTCAGTGTGAATGGTTTTCGCGTTTTGGAAAAGTTTTCGCCAAAACCCGATTTTGGGGCTTGGTGTGAAAAGCCTATAAATTTCACTTTGAACAAACTAAATTGCGAGGTGGCGCAAGTAGAGGATATAGGTATTTTTAGCAGTCTATTGTTAAGGGCATGGTCATAGTGCGTCAAATCATCTCCGGGCCTTCCAATTTCCAATTATCTGGATGGATACAACAGCAACAGAAATCCGGATGCCTAAAAATGAGACAGTTGAAATCCTTGAAGCTTAGATATCCGAATAGTTTCGGATATTCCGATAGTTTAATGATAATTTTGACATCCGAAACGCGGTTAATGTCGGATATCCGGATGCAGGGCAGATTGAGATCCGAATTTGATTTGATAAATGTATGTTTCAAGGACAGGAATAAACGTGCGTTTAAATAAAAACGCTGTTTCAAAACCGTCGATAAAGCTATCTGGTGAGAATGGATGAGGAGGTGAATAAATACAAAAATTTAGACACGCAATTTATTTTGGAACAATCTAAGCATATAGCAATGATTTTAAGGAAATTTTGATTGCTGAATCTAAATATATCAAGATAAAGACGACTATCCTAAAAGAAGTTATAGCTCTCTTATTTAAAAAAATTAAAAGTTAAAAATAACCATAGCCTTTCTATTTTATGGAATACAAGATGACCTGGTGAACTTGGTTCCAACATAAATTAATTTAAAAAATGTGAGTGTAACTCTTCACAGGCGAAGCCCAGCGAACGTTGTATCGGCTTAAGAAATGCGTTTGTTGGCAAACTCTGAATCCAACTTTGAACAAACTTCACTCTCAATGGACACAACACCAAAGATTTTTTTTCTGGTCTCCTTACATTGTAATAGAAATTTTTTTAAATAGGCTTATATGAAACTTCTGAGTCTTAGGTATACCTGGTACAGTAAAGCTACAATAACTGAACACTCATCGTCCCATATTATTCCGCTTATCAGAGCTGTCCGTTTAAGAAAAAAATTGCCAAATGGTAACCGGTCTTATTGTCATCGCAAAATGAAATAACGGCAAAAATAAGAGAAGTAAAACATTTACAATGTCGAAATGCGGTGGAAAAATAGGAATCATACACTCTCAACTAACGTTAACTTAGTTACCGGAGAAATCCCCTACTAAGCTCTCAACGTAACAGTCATTAAGATTTTCTATGGATTTGCTTTTGTATTAAAAAGCAAAATCGGAACTATTCTGAAAACAGATCCTACGCTTTTTCCATTGTGTCCGTTTGTTGCGACGTTTTTTATTTGAAATGAGCAAAATAAGTGCTCAAGTCAAGTGCTCGTTTATAGGAACGCAATTTTTATTAGAAATTCGAAAAAAAGTTGGTTCCCAAAAATATGTCCGTTTAAGGGAAGTTTCACTGTATTTATGTCTTATTGATGTTTTTTGTTTAACATCATTTCACACTTAAAATAGCTAGAGTTTTAAAAAAACTCATTTTTAAAAGCTATTTTGTAACTTCAACACTTCATTCAAACACAAAAATTAATTTTTAGAATCGGACCGGAAGTTTCTGAGACTAATGCCTAAAAGGGTTGCTCAAAAAACATCGATACATCGAAAACATCGATGTTTACTATTCGATGTATCGAATAAATCAGATGTTTCGCACCCTTTCGATGTTTACCGATACATCGATGTTTTTTTATTCGATGCATCGAATGAAGCAAGCATTGAAAAGACTCACTCAAAGTGCCAAATCTACAGTTAAATTTATTTCACATGATCTCTACTCTTTCAATTTATGTAACAGTGTGATGGTGTATTTCATTCTATCCATATTGAGGGCACCTGTTGGTCGTCTCAGTGAAAACCCTTTGGAAATATGGTCCGATTACAAACAACAATTCCCAAAGCTTTACAAAATTGCGTACAAATACTTGACTTTGGTAGCAAGCTCAGTGCCATCAGAAAGACTTTTTTCAAAAGCTTCACAAGTTTTAAACCAGCAACGTAATGTAACTAATTTACACAGACTTACATGGTCTGAGAGCAACGCCCCACTGTACAAAAGACTTTTGGATCATCATACAGATTCCTTGCCTCCGCAATCCTCAAACACCATAGAGGAGATATGCGAAAGTATAACTGGAGTCATAAGAACTTCGGCTCCCTTTGCATTAAACCACACCAACAACTGTGTACCTATAAATATATGGTTTGATAGTGACTGCAGAAATCTCCGTAAGCTTTCATTTGTATATCTAAAACTATTCAGATCAACAAATTCTCAATTTTTTAAGCACATCTACCTCCATATTAATAAAGAATATAAACAGCTGTGTCACGCTAAAAAAAATTGTTACCTAAAAAATCTAGCGAAGAAGTTGGAAAACTGTAAAGATTCCAAATCTTTCTGGAATAATGTTCGTGAGCTAGGTGGGCGGAATCAATGTATGAAGAATATTCTTGAAGCTGAGACATTGGCAGCTCATTTTAAAACTCTTCTGTCGGCGGACGAGAACCTTCATACTTTTGATTACGCAATGCCTGGCGTTGAGATTAATGAGCTAGATACTTCTATTTCTTTATCTGAGCTTGAATCAACACTTCATAAAATGAAAAATAATAAAGCTCCAGGCATAGATGGCATACCAGTAGAGTTCTACAAAAATAGCACTGCTGAATTCAAACATTATCTTGTGCTTTTCTTTAATAGAATATATAACGAAGCCTGTGTTCCAAGCAGTTTTAATAAAGCTATTATTTTCGGAATTTTTAAAAAAGGAAATGCAAATGCCGCAGAAAACTACAGAGGTATATCCATTTTAAATACTATAAGAAAAATTTTTGCATCTGTTTTATACGAAAGGCTAACAAAATGGATTGAAAATAACCACCTGCTTAGTATGTTCCAAGCGGGTTTCCGGCCTGGATTTTCGACAATGGATCATATCTTTGTCCTTTCTAGTATAGCCAACAAATTTATCGAGCATAAGAAGTTGTACACTTGTTTCGTAGATTTTAAGGCTGCCTTTGATAAAGTCAACAGGCAAGCTTTAATCTACAAACTTTCATGTCTAGGCATTTCCCGAAAATTTCTTTCGATGTATTACAAATTTATTTCATCATCAAATGCAAGAGTATGGGATGGAAATGAGTTCTCACATTTATTTGAAACGACTGCTGGTGTTCCTCAAGGATGTATACTCAGTCCATTGCTATTTGCTCTATTCATCGACGAAATCTCCGATCTTCTTCCAGGTGGAGTTCTTTTTGCCAATATTGCAGTTAAAGTATTGCTTTATGCTGATGATTTGGTAATTCTAGCGGACAATCCTTTTACCCTACAACTGCAACTAAACAGACTGAGCTCATTTTGTGACACTTGGGGTCTCCAAGTAAATACGCAAAAGACTAAAATAGTAATTTTTGAAGCTAGGAAAAGTAGAAGATATCCAGAAGAAAATTGGTCTCTTAAGAATGAACGAATTGAAGTTGTACAGGAGTTCAAGTACTTGGGAGTTTTGATGACACACAATCTGAGCTTTCTTCAACATTCAAAGTTGAAAACTAATGAAGCTAAACTAGCACTAAATATGATGTGGCCAAAATTTTTTTCAAATCAAAACATTGATCTTGCATCCAAATATCGTGTGTTTAACGCAACGGTCAATGCCTGCATGTCCTATGGAGTGCAAGTTTTTGGATATAAGCCCCTAGAAGCTTTTGAAAATTTACACAGGAATTTCTTCAAGCGCTTATTTCGGTTGCCAAACTCTACACCGAACTACGCTATTTACGTAGAGTCAGGTATAACACCTATG
The DNA here is from genome assembly GCA_963921185.1 of Dasysyrphus tricinctus. Taxonomy (NCBI): domain Eukaryota; kingdom Metazoa; phylum Arthropoda; class Insecta; order Diptera; family Syrphidae; genus Dasysyrphus; species Dasysyrphus tricinctus. The sequence goes on along the minus strand of OY992531.1, from coordinate 182,032,428 downwards.
TATATACGAAATTTGAAAGCAAATGCTGACTTTTTAACAAATATTATGAAAAGAAGTAATGAGTGTCTCCACAAAGCTATCTTGAAGAAACTACTCCACACTAATGCCTCTCCTTTTAAAGAATGGAACCAACTTGCCTTATGCCACGACTCCGTTCTGTCTCTATCAGAGTCTAACATGGGGGAATGGCAAGACCAGTTCGCAGGCGTGATTGCAAAAATTGATCATAAAATATACATTGAAAATATTTCCAAAGCTAATTCTTCTACATCCAGAAATATATATAAGCACTTAAACCACGAACTTCTATCAGATGCCAACTATTTTCGTAGCGAATTTTCACCTGAGATTATCAGTACCATTTTTAGATCCAGAGTTGAAATCTTAAATATAAACTATATACCACATCGTAATGATCTACCGCAGCTTTGTAATCTATGCAACAGAAGGGATATCGAAGATATTAATCACTTCTTGGCTGTCTGCCCAATCTTACAGGAAATTCGTCGATTACATTTCCAAGAAAGTTTTCTCTCTTTACCGCGACTTTATGAAATTTTAAACGGAGCAGCCGGATGGCTTAGTCTTTATAAATATTGCCAACAAGCCCTAACTTACCGAAACGGTTTCTAGTTATAAAGCTGATCATTTATTCAGTTATTGTGTTTTAAATTTATCGAATTTGTGTTGCAAATCATCCAAAATTTATTATTTTGTATTTTGTATTTCAAATCACTTAAAATTGGTTGAATAATTTATTCCTCATTTTATGTTTCAAAACATTTAAAATTGTTATTTATTTAATGTTTCAAATCATTTAAAATCTTGATATCATTTTATGTTTCAAATCATTAAAATTGTTAAAATTAGTTGAATATATTTATCTCTATGTTTCAAATCATTTAAAATTTTAATTTTATTTTATGCTTTAAATAATTAAAATTGTCAAAATTGTGTTTTATAACTAAAATTGAAAGTTTAATGAAACTTATGTAATATAAAATTATAAAATCTTATTTTGAATAAATAAAAAATAAAAAAAAAATTCTATTTTTTCATTCGATACATCGAAAACATCGATGTTTTTATGCTATGCATCGACAAACATCGATGTTAGGTTACGATGTATCACATCGAATAAAACATCGATGTTTTTTTTCCATGAGCATCCCTAGCCCTAATTGCACCAAAATTCACTAAAAGCGGTTTTTGCTAAAATGGAGTTAAAATTTATCGGACTGATAAATTTATTTGGGTTGCACCAATCTCTTTCGCGCATTTTTCAGCTAAATTGCAGTTCATGAACCACCCCTGGATTTTATCATATATTTATTAAACTGAACGAAAAAATTTAACCAGTGGAGGTGAGATAGCAATAAGGAAAATGTGAATACACAATAAACAGAGACAAGGTATTCTCATTAGATACAGCCAATGCGCCATCTTGTTTTTTTTTTATAATTATTTATTATTTTCTTTTTTCTTAGAGAAACTATGAAACTATTGAAATAGATACCAAATAACACTAATATTTTTTCGACACACTCTTGGAAGTTACAAACCAATATTTTAAAGCGACGCCATCGAATTTAGAAAATGGATTTCTCTGTGAACCTCTGAACAACGCTTCGACGTTTCGCCATTTTTTGGTTTAGTTCGTTATCAGATGAACATATGACGACTAGTCTATAATTTTTCTGGAATAATTTATTTATTTAAGTAGTTGTTTTCGTTATTTTAATTGGGAATTAACAATATTCCGTCAAATAAAATTGAATTATTTTGTTTGTAGGTACTTGCTTCTAAAATTTATCTGGAGAAAAATGGAACTTTAGTTTATTGGTTCGTTTATTAGCCTGTTAGATTTAGAAGTGGTTGGTGCAACCGATAAATGTCATTTTAAAATTAAACGAAGCAATAAATATTTAAAAGAGGTCGGTGCAACTGGCCATAAGAAAAGCAAAGTAAAGTAGAAACCTGACCCGGTTGCTCAATTCCGAAGGTCACTTGAAACTGTTGAAAAGGATAAGGCTTTTGGTGGAAATAAGATGATTTATGGCCCTTTTGATTAGAGTCAGAATGACAGATCTTCTTCCTCTTTTACATAGGTCTTCCAGATCTCCAATCAAAATGGCTAATCATTTTTCACTGTCTGCAATATTTTAAAGTTCAATGATTTATCATTGTTAATTTTTTGGTAATTTTGCATAATCTGCTAAAAATCACTCAAAATGCAGTTTTTTCCCCTAACAACTATCTTGGATTATAAAAATATTCCGTATTAACAATTGATGTACATTAGGTATTCCAAACCAATCCTAATCCTTACTAATTTTATATGGTTAACATATGAAAAAGACCGCACTTTAAAGTCTCCTTTTGATATTCGAGATTTTGTTCATGGTCTACAACTATATATTAAGTTCAATTGATTTTACCATTTCTGACTTCTTTAAAGAAATTTTGCAAAAAAAATTCAAAAACCCCAAAATGCAGTTTTTGATCCCCTTAAAACCATCTTTTATAGTAATGTTTCAACTTCAGTTTTTTCGCACTATACTAAACCGATCGCAAGCCATTTTCTTATGGGTTATGAAGTATAAGATTGATTGCACTTTAAATTCTCGACTGATAATCTTTTAAAATATACTTTTAAATTTAACACTTAAAAGACCGAACCAAATTTGTGGTCTAGAGTTAATATTGTTTTTTTTTTTTTTTTAAACCAGGTTCTTTTTTGTCCACAAAATTTATAAATTTATTAAAAAAAGACCAAAAATAACTTTTAAACAAAATTTAATTTTTATTCGTCAAAATTTTTTTTAATAAAATACCGAATGCATTTCGGGCAGACAAGCTGCTCATCATCAGCGATTAACACGATAATCTTTTATTTTGCTTTATTACGGAAAAATTCCAAGTGAAGATTTTTAAATGCAATTATGTTAATTTATAATTACGGAATGTGCATGAAAAAATCTACAGACGCATCTGGCTTGCGTTAAAAGTTATTCAAGGTCAAATGTCGAAAATACTGGTTTTACTCGTATAACTTTGGAATGGTAAATAATATAAAAAAGTAATGCATTCAAAACTTGTAGCTAGTAAGATTCTCTACAAAAAATATTTAAACTCTTTTTTTTCTTCGACTGATCATTAAGAATATATCGGTGTTTCAAAAAACGTAAATACGCGAAAATATCCCTTTTTTTCGTATAAGTTATTAAGCTATTTTTTCTAGGAGTGATAATTTCAAAGATATAATTATTTGAAAAATCTCATAAAAAACCCAAATTTCCAGAGTTTTGATTTTTACTCTTAAATAACGAAGTTGTCATAAAATAATTTATAATCGGTCCAAAAAGGTAAAATATCAAAAAATAAAGATTTTTCGCTTAGAACTCCTAAACGGTAATTGTTAGAAATTGTATTTTAACATAGTTTTTGGTTATTCAACCTTCTATAAGAAAATATATTCCTTATCGAAAAATAAAGATACATAATTGCATTTAAAATGTTAACTTGGAATTTTCTTCTAATGGAAATTAATTTTTTCTTCGATACTAGATACCTACCCAAAAAAAATCTGGTTATATGCAAAAAAAAATAAAATGCACGACTGGATCGCACGTACTTGCTCTTATGTTCAAGTTTTGTGGGACTTAAGAACTTTAAAAAATATTCAAGTTATTATAGAAAAAGTATAAAAAGCATTTAAATCGTTCTTTTAATTATATAAACAGTCTGATAAATAACTTAGAGCTCAAAAAAAAGTATGCCATCTGATTACTTGAAAAAATATGAATATATGCAAAAAAAAAAATTTAAAATCGTTGGAGCTGTTTTCTTAAAAATTAATTTTTTATATATAAAATTTTTGTAACATTTTTCAAAAAAAATTTTGGTATGACAATTTTGAGTATATATTAATATACATTTAAAACTGAAATTTCAAAACAATTCATCAACCCGTTTTTGAAATATTGAATTTTCAAAAAAAAATTTTGAATCTTTTTTTAAAAATCCAAAATTAATATTTTCCAAAATTTTGGTATACAGTATTATTTATATTTTAACAAAGCTTTTGCACAAAAAAATTTATTGAAATCGGATGAGCGGTTAATGAGAAAACCGAAAATCAAAAAAACCGTTATATGGCAGGTACCGTTAATAAATGTTTTTCGTAATTTTTTTTCTTACCAAAAAGCACACCATGTCTACAATAATACACTGATTTTTTTTATCAAAATCGTTGGAGCCGTTTTTGAGATAAATAAGCTTTTCCTTAACGGTTGTATAGCAAGTACCGTTATTTTTTGAGCTTAAAAAAAATTTCAATTTCCACTCTGGAGAGTTACAAAAAAACCTTAAGTTCAAAATTTGAAGAAAATCGCTTCAATGGTTTAGGCTGTAGGTTGAGGTACGGACAGACAGACAGACAGACAGACAGAATTTTGCCACCCACTTTTTTCGTGTTCTCTATCATCGTAATGTCATGTTTGATTGTTATCTCGAATTTTTTTTTTTGCACGAATCCAAAACTTGCCCTATAGTACCTATATCGCAAGTAAAAATAAATATATCTGACATCGTATTTTGCATGTGTATTCGTAATAAAAAAATAAACATAATTGCGTTTAAGAACTTTAACTTGAAACTTTCACCAAGTGGAAATGCATTTTTCCGAAAAACAAGCATTTTCGAAAATTGATAGTTTTTGAAGTCTTAGTAACTTTTTGTTGGTTCTTACAGAGAATATGATTTTATATAAATTGAGTTTAAACTATTTAACAAAACCTTCGGCATGTAAGAGAAAACCGCAAAATACCGTTATTTTTGGTTTTTGTCCAGTTTATACAAAATATAAAGGGTCCGCCAAATAACTTTTTGAAAATGCTATACAAAAAAACTACTGAATATTTTCTCAAATTTCTTTTTTTATTTGAAAGTACAATCCGTCCGGTAAATAATGGAAAATAATTTCATTCAAATGGCTGCTTCGCTAAGTGGGCCTGCGATCGACTTAGAGAAGATGCCGATTTTGCCAAAAAAATCATCTTTTCAGATGAAGCTCATTTTGATCTTGGCGGGTATGTAAACGAGCAAAATTGGCGCATTTGGGGCAGAGAAAACCCGCACGCCATTGAAAAGCCGATACACCCAAAACGAGTCACTTTTTGGTGCGGATTTTGGTCCAGAGGCATAATTGGGCCATTTTTCTTCGAGTGGCCGTTACAGTCAATGGCGATCGTTATCGGGCCATGTTTAACGAATTTTTGTTCACAAAAATTAAAGAGGAAGATATTGACAACATTTGGTTTCAACAGGACGGCACTACGTGCTACACAGCCGAAGCTACACTCCATGTAGTAGTAGCATTTTCAAAAAAAAAAGTTATTTGGCGGACCCTTTATATTATCTTTTTAATGACCACTAATAGAAAAAAACTTTTATAATTTTATATAAAACCCACAAGCTATTTTAAAATAAACTTTCTAACATTTTTAACAATTTTGGTTTTTGATGAAATTTTTCAAATAATTATATCTTTAAAATTACCCATCCTCCTACAAAAAATAAATGAATTTTTTTATAGAGAAAGATCAGTCGGAGAGAAAAAAATATCGAAACAATTTTTGAAGAGAACCACATTATCTAAAAGTTTTGAATACATTACTTCCTTATATTTTTTATCGATCTTAAGTTAAAACGAGTATTTTCGTCATTCAACCTTAAATAACTTTTAACGCAAGCCAGATTTGTCTGTAGACTTTTGCATGCGTATTCCTTATGTACGAACAAAGATGATTGCATTTACAAATGTTCACTTGGAATTTTTCCGCAGATTGCCATTTTATTTGTACATGGGCTACATAGTAGAAAATTAAGAAATTCTTGATTTTTAGATTTTTGTTGGTTTTCGTTAACTTTTCCTGCTCAAATCTTTGTATTAAATTTATTTGCAAACATATGGCGCAAAATTTTAAACATTTAAAACCAGCTCTAAATCACTCTCAAAATGGCAGTCTGCTCTAAATAATTGTTTTAGAGCGAGAATCAGCTCTTTTTCAATTTTAAACGATATAAAGTATACTTTAATACTAAAGCACTCGTCTAACTTTAAAAGCAGCAAAACCCTCCTTTATCTCATAAAAAGTATACTTTATCCATAGAGAAGAGTTATTTCACGAAAAAGAATTACCTAAAGGAAAATATTTTAAAAGTTTTTTTAGACTTTTTTTTTTACTTAATAATAAGCAAAAACATATAAAATGAGGATGAATCTTATTAAGGGATCTTCAATTTTGCAATATTGTTGCGTTGAAACACACATACACTGTACCTACAACTCAACTAAATTGAAACAATTTCCAATTCACAATGATTTTTTACTTGCGATTATAGGTACTTTAAGTACGGTGACCATTTTTTCAGGGGATTGTTACAACATTTATATTAGTAAAATTCTCAAATTCTGATCAAAAGTTAGGTAGTTAACTTTTGATCAGAATTCTAGTTGAATTGTGAATTAGAAGATATCCGAGCACGTTTTATAAATAGGGCTGAAACAGTTTTTAATTCTTTTCTTTGCTATTTTGTTTTTCTTAAGAAAATTTAAAAATCAGCACAGCCAAAGTTGTAATTTGTCGCACTTTGCTATTGACTAGTTTGTCAACTTTAAATTGTGATTTCTCGGGTGTCTAAATATGTTTTGAATTTGAAAACACTCTTTCGGTCAGGGCATTTCAAGTTAGAAATAATAGCGACAACTTTACTGGCTAGAATAGATTTTCACATGTTCTTTATAAAATTTTCTTATCCGGTAACCAATTGTCCATTTTTTAATTTGTTCTTCATTGACATATCGTTTGACTAAACAAACCTAGCCAAATAATACATCACTATTTATTTCTAGATCTTTTCCAAATTCTAGTAGGTACATGGAAAAAGCGTTTAGATTCAAACTAGAGCTATCATAAAGTATGTATTGTGTTCAATTAGTTAAGTAATGAAAAAAGTAGATAGTAGATAGAAAAATGGTTTGCAAGATAAAATGAGGACATTTAGAGGACAATTCAGTAAAAGGAGGACAATTTTCTGTCCTCTTTAATAAAATAAAATATAGAGGACAGGACTCCGAAAAAGAGGACTGTCCTCTAAAAAAGAGGACGGATGGTCACCGTAACTATAAGGCAAGTTTTGTATTCGTGCAAAAAAAAAATTTTGAGATAACAATCAAACATGATATTACGATGATAGAGAACACCAAAAAAGTGGGTGGCACAATTCTGTCTGTCTGTCTGTCTGTCTGTTCGTCTACAGCCTAAACGGCTCGATCGATTTTCTTCAAACTTGGTACTTAGTGGTTTTTGGTGATTCTGCCGACACGTTTTTTTCATTTTTTTTTTTGAACCAAAAATAACGGTACCTGTCATACATTTTTTTTTGGCAAATTTACATAATCGTATTTTTCTCAAAACCGGCTCGACAACTTTTCTTAAAAAAATTCAATAAATTTATTTTAGTAAAGGCCTTCTTTGGGTGGAAAACCATTTTTCAAAAATGGTTATTAATGGTACCTCCCAAAGAACCATTTTTTTTATTTTTGATTTTCTTCAAAACGGTACGACCGATTTCAATTATTTTTCTTATACAGAAGCTTCCAAAAAATATAAATAGTTTTGTGTGCCAAAATTTTTGAAAAAATGTTTATTGGATTTTTAAAAAATGTTTCAAAATTTTTTTTTTGAAAATCAAATATTTCGAAAACGACATGTTCGATTTATTTGAAACTCAATATTTAAGACTTTTTAGTACTCTCTAAAATATTTTTAGAAAAAATTTTACATTTATGAAAAAATAACGGTACCTTCCATACAAAAGTTAAAAAACCGCAAAGGAAAATATTTTTTTGCTTAAAAACGACTCCTACGATTTTGATTAAACTTTTTGTTTATACTAAAATTAGTACGATCTACTACCAAAAATTATAAAATTTTACACTTTGCAACTATTAATAGTACCTGTCATAGAACGTATTTTTTTATTTTGAATATTCTCGATATCGGCTGAACGGATTTAGATGAATTATTTTATATACCAATTTCAGATAACATCAAATAATATTGCATATCAAAATTTTCAAAAAAAAAGTTTTTGGATTTTTAAAAAAAGTTTCAAACTTTTTTTTTGAAAATTCGATATCTCAAAGACGGGTTGACAATTTTTTTTCAAATTTTGTTTTTATATACACATAAATACATAGTTTAAATCTGCATACCAAAATTTGTCCTTAAAAATGTTTTAAGAATTTTATATATAAAAAAATAATTTAAAAAAAACCGCTCCAACGATTTTAAAATTTTATTCCCATACAATCATATTCCATCATGAATTAAGATGGCATACTTTTTTTTCACCTCAAACTGTCAATAGAGTTGTTTTAGCTAATTTAAATGTCGTATTTCATGCTTCTTTACATTTTTCTCTCATAATTTCCATGTTTGTATATACAATTTTCTTAAACTCGCAGTGTCTTGAACATAAGAGCAAGTACGTGCGACCCAGTCGTGCATTTTATTTTTTTAAATCAAGGATATAATTGTTGTCTTCATGTGCAATAAATTATAATAATATTTAAACAATCTAATGGCACTTTCACTATATATTTTATAAAATCTACCTTTTTTTATTTTTTTTATGAGCTCATTTTAAATTTTTTTGTTGTGTAGCTGTGTGTCTTTCTTCAACTGTCAGATTTGTGCTTGTTCAACCCAAATCTTAGAAGAGTTGTTAAATGCGTTTAAAATTATGAAATAGTCAGACAAAGTTTCGAAGCAAAACGACTACGTTAACTAGAGCCGGTTCTATTCCTTAAACCTTAAACGAGCAATTTTGCTCCATTGTCTATAAATCTAGTCATTATAACACCATAAGTCCTAAACTAATTTTTATAGAAATTACACTTTCAAACTAAATATTAAATATTGAATGGATTATCATTTGTTTTGTTCTATAGAAGATGATTCTACAGATTTCAGACTCATTGCGACAGGTATTAATATAATCAGGTTTTCTTAACAAATATTTTTTTTCCTTCATATAAGTAAATAAGGACCACCCTACTATCTATAGCACAATTGTAAGCCATAATGCAAAAAAACAGAAGGCACTTGCTTCTGCAAGTCTTATCAATGAGTTCGAAGATGCAAACGTGCTCTCTCCATTTTCAACTGCTTTTAAGAAGCAGTACTAGCTACTTTAGCTGATATGGAAAGCAAACATACAATTTCAAGGTGATAAGAAGCCCTACACTATTGCCTCGTATTGAACACTTTTGTAAAGCCGCCTCCTTTGTTAAACGTGCAACAACGTAGAGATCGTGTCTTTTAAGAATTGTATCTCTATGTCAATTTTATACGATAAAAAACATATCGAAGAATTTTATCATTTTCATATAAATATCTGGTTCATATTGTAGTATAATTTTTGTTTTTATTGTAAACAAATCTTTGCGTAGCTAAATACTTATTAAATAAGTGTTAATTTTAAACAAAAAATGTATTCAACGGTCTGTGTGTGGCGCTTAATTTTTATAAAATTTTCGGAGAAAGTTTGATATCGAAAAGTATTTGGCGCTGTTCATTAAATTAACCGCGTTTTTCTTACATACATTTATATGTTGCTAGATATTATATTTTGCTTTGTACATAAGTGTTATTGAATTCGAAAACATCGCAGCCACTTCCGTCCGATATAATGTTCGAATTAAGATGTTTGAAAAATCTCGAAAATACCTTGTGTTGATTAAAAACGCAAACAATGCGAGTTGTTGTAAGATTTGCTTTTCAGTACTAATTTATTGTGGTTACGCGAAAATACCTTGAACAATTTATTCATCCGTCATGAATAATTGTCTTCATTCGACCCATAACACACAAAAAACAGATCACACTCAACAACCAATTTGTCAAAAAGTTAATTTCACTTTCTGTGCAGACAAATTAATTCAAACATCATCAATCCACCAAAAAGACCTTTCTTTTCATAATTCATCAGGACAAGAATCGTTTTTGCAACAGGAAAACAAGGACTATGATTTGAATCACAAAATGTTGCTTACCTTGATTCCTAAGAATGAAATACTTGAAGGTAAGATAGTGTTTAAGGTTTTATTACACGTAATCAAATAAAAAACGGGGCTGGGTGCGACCCAGACTGGTAACATCCCATTGGTGCCCCGTGAGCTAAAGGCCGAATGTTATTTTTTTTTATTAAAAATCGCCAATTCTCGATCTTCGAAAACGTTACCAGGCGTGCAATACCCAATCATGTTAACAAAGATTGGTTTGCCTTCGAGATTGGTTTGTTGAATGATGCTTGTAGCATTTTTCTTAAAAAAAACTGTTTATCACTTTTTTTTACAAATTTTATTAATTTTGAACTAGTTTGTAGAATAAAGTTATCCCAACGTCCATATCATTGTTTGTTCTCAAGATATTTGAGCGGAAAAATAGACTAAAAGTGTTGACCAACTCATAAACTCTTCAACGTAAAAAAAAAAACAGAAAAAAAATGCTGTCAATATTCAAATCCATTGTGATTTGCGCAACTAACAAGATTCCTTTGAGGGTCAAAACAGATGAAACTGCAGTCTTCAATAACTTGCTGCATTTTAGGGAAGATGCTGAAGATGTAGATAATATGAAAGATCATCTTCTCCATTCACCTGGAAATGCAAAATATATATCTCATAGAATTCAAAACAAATTAATTGAAATATGCAGTGCAATTTTAAGAGAAAAATATAGCGGATGAGTCTACTGACATATCTGGCACGGAACATTTGTCAGTGGGGACTGGAGATACGATTTGTGCAAAAAATGCCAGCGGGAGAATTTCGCATGCGGGAAGAGTTTATATGTTTTGTGGTACTTCAATCTGTGAACGCTGCTACCATATCACATACAATACTATCCTCTCTGACAAATTTTTTCTTGAACTTGTCTTTAATGGTTGCGGTCAAACATGATGGGTGCTCACTGCTCAACCATGGCTGGGATTTTGAGAGGGATGAGAAAACAAATACAACACCTATACATCCAGTGGCAATTTGTTTTCACTGCAGCTCACACAAGCTGAATCTCGCCATTAATATGACGTAAACGAAGTGTCTGAGATAAGAAATGCAATCGGAACCATAAAAGAGATCATAAGTTTTTTTTTTCGAGAGAGTTCTTTGAGGAGGAAATATATTCGGAGTATCCCCCTGTTTTGTGAACCGAGATGGACAGCTTAATACAAGAGTACTCGTGTGTTCAGCCAACATTTAACAGGGAGTTGACAAAAACCTGCTGACAGTCAAAACTCATATGAATGTTTTGAAATAACTATTCTTAAAATATAGAGACGATGCTGACAATAGCTTCAAAATGTTATGGGTGGAGATGGAAAAAGGTATAAGTGGATCAGGTGTATAGTTGAGTTGCCCAAGGATCGTGAATAAACAACAACACCGATCAAATATTTCTTATTCTTCTCCCGAAAATTATTACAGAAAATCCCTTTAAATTTTCTACATAGACTTTTTGGTAATGTCGCTTACCCTGAGGCCACACGAGCCAGTACTGGCTAGCCAGTGGCAATACACTCACATTTTTTTACTAACACATACAAACCTGAGCAACTGGCTCGTCAACTGGCTTGTCTTTTTCGTAGCCAGTTGGGAAGCCAGTAGAGCAGCCAGTAACAGGCTTCGGCAGTACTATTTCGTAGCATATTTGGAAAAATAGGACTAAAACTAAAGTTTACTCACATTTTCTTTCACAAAATATTAATAAAATAAAAATCGGGAGTCCATGTCCATTCCCTAACCTTGAGGCCACACGAGCTAGTAATCGCTAGCGAGTTACTAATACATCGAAGCTTTTCCTACTCGCTAGTCAACATGGCTTGCCTTTTTCGAAGCCAGTTGTGAAGCGAGTAGAGCGGCGATTGATTTGACAATTAACTAGTCGAACAGAATGGTGTAGTTGTAGTTGTCGCGTGTAGCACTGTCAAAGTAGAAAGATACAAAAATAGTACACAGTGCCACAATGAGAAGCTGTAAATGTAGCAAGGAATGTATGGTGTAGCAGAAGTTAAACAAAATTCAACTCTTGCTACAAGCTGCAGCTACATTCATTCTGTTCAAGGGGTAATGTATGTACCAAACTCGCAAGCGAGTACTCGCATGTGTGGCCTCCGGATAGGAACTCAAAGTTTGAAGATGAATAAAGCCGGAACCACACTTGTCTCGTCTGTTGTGTTTTGTATTTCCGTTCGACAAGAAAGCAAAAAAATGGCGAATGAATTGATAGGGAATTTTACGAATTTGTCAATTTCAAGAGTGACAGCTTCTATTGAGGTGGAAGTGTCAAATTCCAAAGTGCAAAGCAAAAACCCAAAACAATTCCACAGCTAATTTCGATATGATAGATTCGCCATAGTGCTAATTTTGACGTTTGTAAATGAACGAGAGAGTGATATATTGCTATTTGTTAAAGAGCTCTATTAAAGGCTTTCCCAAACCGACGCAAAACGTTCACCGACGACAGTTTTTTGTTATTGTTTACCATTGTGTATCTGTCGTATTTTGTTTCGCTGCACACGGAAAATAAAACAAGAGTTTTTACGATAAATAGTATTTTGTGATAAAATTAAGTTAAGGCTCTCCAAAACCAACGCGAAACACTAGTAATGACAACGAAACTTTGGCTTTTATTGTTTTATGCTAGTGATGTTGCATGGCGTCAGTGCGTGTGTCCTTAGTGCATTTTTACCTCCACATAAAAGCAAGTAGCATGTTAAATACAACAACAATCCGGTATAGCTCCGTATTGTTTTTGCATTTAACATGCTACTTTTTTAAGCGAGGATAAAAAAAAAATGCACTAAGTACTACGTCTAATGACATTTTGCAACATGTCAGGCTTGCTAAGTGAGCACAGAGTATTTAAAATGCCACTCCACACACACAGAAGATAGAATGAAGTGACTGAAGACTGAGGATGTTACAGTCTTAAAAAGGTGGTAAATCGTAGTAGTTAAATTTCTTTCCTTAAAATCGGAGTGGATTTACTCCATTTGGAGTAAGATCCGAACGCTGGCCAGTAGAGAAGCCAGTGTGGCATGCCGCCTACTTCACAGCATATACACGAATAGGAATTTGACAGGTAGTCTGTGTAGCCAACTGGCTAGCCAGTACTGGCTCGTGTGGCCTCAGGGTTAGAGAGAGATTTCTGTTGAAAATGAAGCCGCATGTCCAGTGTTTGAATTATCCCCAAAGAATATGCAAAAAATGGATTCTTTAATGTTTAATCAAACAATACAAACAATTATGGAAAAATATGAATGCGTTCTTGACAACTTCCTTGCAGTCTTCGATATGGTACAACTACAGCAAAATTAATCAAAATTCTAGTGAAACTATTTTTGATGCAATGAAACAAGTAGAAGAGTTTTACCCATCTGTGTTTTCAACATTTTGTATAGGGATCAGACCATTCCAGCTACAACATGTACTGCCGAACGATCATTCAGCACTTTAAGGAGGGTTAAAACTTGGCTTTAATCCACCATGACTGATTCCAGACTAGACTCTTTGTGTATGATGTATAAAAATATTGTAATAGAACTAAAAAAACTTCTTCAATCAAGTAATAATACACCAAGGCGTATGCAATTCCTTGTCTCTATACAATAAAAAAAAAAAACAATGGTGTTCTCCGTCATATTAAAAAAGGCTTCGAAGAGCTTGAATTCGATTTTCTCCGCCGCCGTTTTCGGACGATGCCTTTTCTATTTGTGAAATGTCAGCATCCACTTCCTTCATGTATTATCGCAAGAAATCCCGGAAAGCGGACGATAGATCAAAAAAACCTTCTTCAATTAAGTAATTAAGTGATAATACGCCGCCGATCTTCGAAAACGTTATCAGGTGTTCAATATGCAATTAAGTGAAGACCAAAGATTGGTTTGCCTTCGAGATATTACAGACAAAAACATTTTTGAATAATATTTGTAGCATTTATCTTAAAAAACTGTTTATCACTTTTTTTTTTACAAATTTTATCAATTTTTAACTAATGTGTAGAATAAAATTATCCCAACGACCATATCATTGTTTTTTCTCAAGATATTTGAGCGGAAAAATAGACTAAAAGTGTTGACCAACTTATTAACTCTTCAACGCAAATATAAATTGAAAAAAAAAATAGAAAAAAATGTTGAAATGATGAAACTACAGTTTTCAATAACTTGCTGCATTTTAGAGAAGATGCTGGAGATGTAATATTAAAAGATCATCTTCTCCATTCACCCGGAAATGCAAAGTATTTATCTCATAGAACTCAAAACTTATTAATTGAAATATGCAATGCAATTTTAAGGGAAAAAATAATTGAAGATGCCAACAAAAGCCAATTTTTGGTGGTTGAAGCGGATGAGTCTAGTGACATATCTGGCACGGAACATTTGTCAGTGGGGATAGGATTTGTGAAAAAAATGCCAACGGGTGAATTCCGCGTGCGGGAAGAGCTTATAGGTTTTGTGGCACTGCAATCTCTTGGACGCTGCTACCATATCGCTTATAATACTATCCTCTTTGACAAATTTTGGCCTGAACTTGTCCTTAATGGTTGGTCAAACATAATGATGGGTGCTCAACCATGGTTGGATAGTTGAGTGGGGTGAGAAAACGAATAGAACACCTTTACATCCAGTGGCAATTTGTTTTCACTGCAGCTCACACAAGCTGAATCTCGTCATTAATGACGTAAACGAAGTGTCTGAGATAAGAAATGCAGTCGGAACCATAATAGAGTTCATAAGTTTTATTCGAGAGAGTCCTTTGAGGAGGAAATATGTTCCGAGTATCCCCCTTTTTTGAAACGAGATGGACAGCTAAATACAAGAGTACAAAAGTGCTCGTGTGTTTAGCCAACATTAAACAGGGACAGGGAGTAGTTGACCAAAACCTGCTGACAGTCAAAAATCATATCAATGTTTTGAATCAACTGTTGTTAAAATATCGAGAGGATGCTGACAATATGCTTCAAAATGCTATGGGTGGAGATGGAAAAAGGTATAAGTGGATCAGGTGTAGAGTTGAGTTGCCGAAGGATTGTGAAAAAAAACAACAACACAAATCAAATGTTTCCTCTTCTTCTCCCAAAAATTACTATAGAAAATCCCCTTAAATTCCCTATATAGACTCTTTGGTAATGTCGTTTAAAGAGAGATTTTGTTATGAAAATGAAGCCGCATACTCGGTTTTCGAATTATCCCCAAATAATATGCCAAGAATGGATTCTTTAACGTTCAATCAAAAAATCATGGGCAAATATGAATGCGTTCTCGACAATTTCCTTGCAGTCTTCGATATGGTACAACTACAGCAAAATTAATCAAAATTCTAGAGAAGCTATATTTGATGTATTGAAACCAGTAGAAGAGTTTTACCCATCTGTGTTTTCAACAATTTGTATAGGGATCAGACCATTCCATTCCAGCATCACCATGTACTAAGGTTAAAACTTGGCTTCAATCAACCATGACTGATTCCAGACTAGAGACTAGACCCTTTGTGTATGATGTGTGTTCATAAAAATCTTGTAATAGAAAAAACAAAAATTCTTCAATTAAGTAATTGATCGTGTTGGTAGAGAGCCAAGGCGTGTGCAATTCCTCAGAGAAAAAAGAAAAAAAAAAAAATAGTGCGTTGTCCACCATTTAAAAAAAGGCTTTAAAAAGCTTGAATATGATTTTCTCGGCTCCTGTCACACTAATCGCTCACGTACACTGAAGCCGAATCTTCGGCCGAGTTTGTGTTGGTGCTATTCGGGTGACAGTTTCGAACGTTCGCCTCCATACACACAAACCGTTCTCAGACGATGCCTTTTCTATTTATGTAATGTCAGTATCCACTTTTTTCTTGTATTATCGCAAGAAAACCCGGAAAGTGGACGATAAATCAAAATACGTTCGGATTTGACAGTTACTGGCTGAACAAACTGGAGACGGAGCTGCAACTGGAATAGCTGTCAAAATTTTGAATACACACAAATTCAATGATGCGAACAGAACACGACGCAGCTGCAGACGGAGTTGCAGACGCAGCTGGACAAGTTGGCCAACTTTTAACTTTTGCTTGCAGCTTTTTTGACGTTTCAAAATTGCTAGCAAAACGAAGTGTTTACATGTGGGTTAAAGTGATTTTTAGACTCTTTTCAATCACTCATAAAGACGTAAAGCAATTTTAGCTTCTTTTTCATCATTATTAATTTTTATTTTTGTTTTCATTTTTATTTTCGATACTAAAATGTCAGAAAGCGGTACAGCTGCATTGTGGGCACGTAAAAAAAATCACGTATGACACTTTTTGACAGCTATTCCAGTTGCAGCTGCAGCTCCAGTTGCAGCATTCTATTCTGTTCAGCCAGTTAATCGGTAATTACCAACCAGCCGTCATCGGACAATGTTGGTTGGTGTGGTGTGCACATTCCACAGAACACATATCTAAGGTATTATCTTGCACAGGTTGTCCGAAATGAGAACTGTTAGAAGAAATTCAAGACGGCTTTTCTCGTTACCAGAGTTGGCTTATAACTGCGTTATAAATGCTAAATCTATGACCGATTTCACGAAAGGCTTTGAATTATTTAAAAAGCATTTTAGCACAGATACTATAGTTACATAGATATCGCACGCAGAGCAAATAAAAATGACTACTTTTTTATCGTGGGACGTAGAGCTACATCCCAGTTATATCAGGATTGTGTGAGTTATGGACCACATATGATGTTAAAAAAGATAGATTTACATACATAGACATAAATACAAAACGTCAACAACAAGTCATTAGTAGTTTGATCAACCGATTCGATTTTTGAGGACAAAACAAAAGAGCTTGCAATCACAAAATATTGAAAAAATGGTCATTTTTATTTGTACTGGATGCGATATCTATGTAACTCTAGTATCTGTGATTTTAGCCTTTAAATGATGTTTTTTGGTTTCACCAAATGCATTTGTATTTAAGAAGATTTTAAATGCCCTTGTAAACTAAAAACTCGTTTATGTCTCATTCAATTTTAAAAGTCTTTTTTTGTTAAGCCATTCCAGTCAACAACAGCTGATATTTTGCTTTCAGAATAATTGTCCCTCATCCATAATGCTTTTTCACTTTTTCTCATAGACTTCGCATGTGCGAGGGAAACAACCTCTTTTTTTTAATCTAGGGATGTGAGCAAACTCAGTCAAATTAAAATATCCCTTTTCTACATTGGTGAAACTGGAAAATTTTAAATGCCTGATAAAATTTAGAAGGAGTTTAGATAAAAGCAATTTTAGTGTTTGTTTATGAAATTGGCCAGTGTTTTACAGGAATTAAAAGTATTATGAAATTGTAAAATTATGCCAAATGCTTTTTTGGGATTGTCTTTTTTATTTTGCATTCTCTAATTCCAGGATTGATTTCAATCAAGCTCAAGCTCTGAATTTTAAACGTATGTAAAATAAGAAACTTTACTATGAATTTAAAATTTAATAATAGATCGGACGAATTTGGACTTCGTTGGCTCAGTGAATTAATAGTTATGAAAACATTGGTGGAATAATTCATTGCTCCACAAATTTTTTGGTGAGCCCCAGTAAATTTGCTTTATTAATTAAGGTTCCATTAAATGATTAGTGAAATAAATTTATTGACTAAACGAAGAAATGTATTGACTAGCCCAACTAGTCGTTCATACGTTAAAAAATAAAACTTGTTTTTATACCCGAAGGGTATGTATCAATTATTATTTGGTTTGTTATGTTGGTTGAGGGTATTTATGGAAAAATAATTACTTATTTTGCTATACCTATATATACAAATAGTTCATCAATTATATGAAAATTTGTGGAAGAGAAACTTCTTTGTAAATGTGTTTTGAAATCTAGCATTCTGGTTTTTGAGCACCCATATGATTTAGCATAATGAAATTTGAAATCTAGCATTATAAAATTTGAGATAATGGCAACACAACACACCGTCCACTGTATTACAATAACAACAAAGAAAACAAACACGAAAGGATATTTGAAATTACACTAAAAACCAGGAAGGAATGTTGTTTGCAAGACAAAATAATGACAATAAATACTAAAAACTTTGAAACAATTTTATTTGCTTATAAATAAATAAGTAACAAACGAGCACATAACACACAACAAGTTTCGACGTTTAACAAATAGTACGAGAGCTACCAACGTCAAAAAAGAAGTCATTTTAGTACGGCTAGTTTTTTGATATAATATGTTCTCTCTAACCCCCTAGATTCGCCAAAGGGCCGTCTGTCTGTTGGGAGGTGTTGCGTTTTCCCGTAGGGACGCCATTTATAACGGTAAAAAAATTATTTTCGAAGTCATTTTAGTATACGGTTAAGAACAATGAAGGTCAAAATTTTGCGTAATTTTGGCTTTTCGAAACTCTTTCCTTCTGTAAAATTACATTTTTTCTTTCTTATTTGAACGGTCAGTGAGGTAGCGTGAGTTTCTGCCACCTGGGGCAGTGGATATTTTTGCCTCCCCTCACAAATTTGTAAATATTCAAATCCAAAAATCATTGGGCATAACAGAGTTTTGTATCAGTAAATTAATTTAATCCTTTTTTTGGTTTTGGCCCAAGGAAAAAATACAAGCAATATAGAAACGAAGTAACAGAAACTAACATAGGGATTGTATAATAATTTTACAGGATGACTATAGAAGCGAAAGATCCGTCTCCATCACTTTTAAAGGACTTAAAAATTCTTCTAGTTCATAAGGAGAAAGGTTTTAATGAGTGCTATTATTATTTGTATTGGCAAAGTCTGTATCTCGTGCAGGGAAAGTTTTTTAGCCCAAAAACTATTGCACTGCGCTTTCCTTGCACGAGTTACAAACTTGTGCTTTTGCAACAAAAAATAGCACTCAATTGAAGACCTTTCCAATGATATACATTGGTCAGAGGGTATTGCAACACTTGCAACACAACCTGTGCAGTGCAACAGTTATTATGGGTGTAGACTTTCCCTGCACGAGATACAGACTTATGCCCACACAAGAAAAAATAGCACTCATTACGACTTTTCCATTGATGTAGGTAAGAATGTGTTGCAACACCTGAGACGCATTTTGTACAGGAAAGAGTTTCAGTGCAGTGCAACAGCTCTAATGGGTTCTTACATCTTCCCTGCACTAGATACAGACTTATACCCGTACAACAAAAAATAGTTCTCATTGAGACCTTTCCAATGATACAGACAGACTTAAAGTTTAAGAGCCAACGACCACTTTTCGTACATTTTACGAAGTGGTTTCATGGCGGATATTTTACAAACTTCAACGCTGTTTCAGAGTTCGTATATTGTTTTTATTTATAAGACATGTAAGAAAATGCCTTCTTTGATTTGATGTGGAGAGCATCCACCTATGTACATACATTTATATAGATAATCAAATCAATATTGAATTATTTATCACTGATGTTTTGAAGTAATGGTTAAATTTAATATAATTAAAGTAATTATCTAATTTGCAACAGCAAAAGTTCAAGTCGAAAGTTATGTTATTTAGCCCAAGAAATGAAATCCATTTCCACTTTTTTCAACTTTTCCTGATGTGTTTTACTGATCACTATAACCGGCTCCTATTTTGAAATAAATAAATCAGAAAGTGGCATAAAATTGAAAAAAATTAAATTTTAATCCGTAATGGGGTAACTTATGAAAGTTAGTAGGTATCAGGAGTGCTTAAGAGAAAAGTAGTCAATTACAATTATTGAATACAAACATTTTATGGTTCATTTTTCTTTTGTAGATATAATCTTTGTATATGAACTTTATAGTAATATCATGAAGATAAATGTTGACACACCGTCTGATGTTGACACACCCATGTTGACACACCCATGAATGTTGCTTGCCACATGTTGAAACACCATGCTTGCATCTTTGTATATTTTTAGTTGTCATTTTCATTTTTACTTTTTAGTTGTGAAGATGCTTTGCTGGGGGAAGGTTGTCGTTGGTTTTCGGCGCTCTTCCCTTAATAAGCAAAAAGAAAAAAATGCGTTTGTTCGTGTTTTATGTAGGTATGTATGATTGTAGATTGTAGGTAGGTAGGTAAGTATGATGTTCAGGGTTGCCACACCTCAGAGAATTGTTCGCAGTAGATTTGCAAAAAAAGTGCAGTAGATTCAATATTTTCACAGTAGATATCTTTTTTTAATTTACTTTTTTTTTCAAAAAACTAATTATGTCATTCGAACAAAACTGAAAAATAAATAAAATAAAACATTTGTTTTTCTTCAAAACATAAAAAAAAAACAAATAGACATAAATTAAGCATATCATATTAGTATTATTAAGGCGTGTAGGGTAATTTTGTTCGTAAAATCAAGTGCAATAGATTTTATTTTAAGGAAGCAGATTGATTTTGAGAAAAAATGCAGTAGATCTATTGCAATTGCAGAAAAGTGGCAACCCTGATGATGTTGTCATTTAGTTAGGCATGTATATTTTTTGGTTGTTTTTTTACTTTCGTGTTTTGTTATTTTTGTGTGTTTTTGTTGTTATACTCGGCTGCTGCTGCTCCTGCTCGGCGAGCGATCGAAATATTTTATTGAGAATGTATGTAGATACGTATTTAAACTGGTTGCCTTTGGTGTTGGTGGGTTGATCGATATTGGGTTGGTTCTTAATGTAGGTCAGTTGGGCATCGTGGGGTGGGTGTTTTTGTATTTGTTTTTTGTTATTTATATTGTTTTAGGTAGGGTTTTTAGTTATTCAAAAAAAGAAATATTGTTGGATTTCGACATGGTCAGTACGTTGGATAGGCAGGCGGCGGTTGTCATTTGATTTAGTTGAGCAGTTGGGTGGGTAACAAATAGAATTTTTGTCATGTCTCTATATCTTCGCAATGGCTCATACGATCTGCATGACATTTTCAGAGCTGATTCGCATGAATCATATTCATAAATATTTCTTGTTCCAATCTGCCCACCGCCACTTCCACTTTTTATATCTTTATATATAGCTCAAAAACAGCTCTAATGATTATTTGAGGTATTAGAATTTTTTGGTATGGGTAAGAAAAATATGGAGGTGATTTTTGTATATCCACCTACAACCACAACCAATTTCATAATGTCTCTATATCTCGGGAAAGGCCCTATTGATCTAGATGAAATTTTCAGAGTTGATTCACATGAGCTAGAAAAGACTTTAAACATATTTTCTGTTTCTATATCTTCGCGGGCTTTCAGGATTGTTGCTCCCTTTTTTGCCTCTGTCCCGCTCACGCCACTCCGTTGATCCGCTTAGGGGTGTGTAAAGTCTTCAGGCATGGTGACAATGTCAACAGTATCTACGTGTGGCTCAGATACGCAGAAAATTACCTTTTGTTCATAGCAAAATATATTTATTTGAAAGTTTTGGAAAAAACTTTTTCTACCAACTTTTTTTTATTTTATAGAGCTGGCACTTCCTAGATCACGAATATGCATTTTAAAAGTCGCTAGGATGCTTAGATTAGCCGCAAATCATGTTTAGGTGTCGACTTTCATGCCTCTAGGACGTTTAGTTTAGCCGCAAATCGTGTTTAAAGATAAAAGTCGAACAACGAGCATGAAGCTTTCAGAGTTGATTCGCATGAACAAAAAAAGGCTTAAGGCATTTTTTGTTCAAATCCGCCCATTGCCACGCCTACATTGTATATTTTGATTTATCAAAAACGGTTCTAAATATTTGGTACTGTTAGCATCAGATATTGTTTAAATGAGTAAGAGAAAATTGCTGATGATTTTCTTAGACCCACCCACAACCACGCCCAATTTTATCATGTAGGCGCTGGAGACCTTAAATGCCCCAAATCCAAAAACTTATTTCCCGTAAAAAGAATTTTAAGATTTGAAAAATAATTTATCTACATTCTTCTTGAGGAATATGTTGTTTGAATTTTTATATAGTATGTACATTGTTTAAAAAAAAACTGTGTGGTAGAACTGGCATTATTTATTTCTTATAATTTTATCTTTATTGATAACGACGTAAAGCAAAAAATATTATTAATTCGGTGGCTAGGCCTTACTTAATATCACATAGGATTATTCTTAAGTCATTAAAAACACAAAAAAAATGATAGAATATTTTAATACTAGATTGTGAACAAACTTAAAATTTACTTTGGTTGTTAAAATACACCAGAAAAATACATTCAATTTCATTCGGTTTTGCTCCACTGGAAAACATAAAAGTAAAGGAGAATGGGCAAATTTGTATGAAACATGGGCGTGAGCGGCCAAGAATGATTTTGTTATTTTTGGATGTGGTTGCGTCCTACAATCACCGGGCAGAAGTTTTTTCGTTGTGGTGTACTTCAAAAACGAAAAAAATGCATTTTTGTTTTAACACTTCACTCAAGTTTTACTGAGTTTTCTGGTCTCTAACCAATGCAAACATAGAAAAGGAATGTGAACTAAGAAATCTAGGCAGTCTCAGGAATATTTGTGTATAAAAATGCCCATTTAACATAATTAATAAGTACATTTGTCATAATACCGTATATTATAATTTACAAAATATTAAGAAAATGTTTGATGGGTATTTTATGTAGTAAAAGTGCATCTAGTCAAGCCCTAAAGCTGGATTTACACCTTCGTTGTTATTGTCCGTGTACATTGTTCGTTTTTGCCCTTACGCGGGACAACGAAGGTGTAAATGATAACACCGAACACGAACAACGAAGAAATTCAAAGCCGTTTTTAATTTTTGGATGAATTTTACTCGTTGTTCGTTGCTTGTTCACCGAATGAAGAACGAAGGTGTAAATCCAGCTTGATTCCGTTGCGTCAAATCGAATTTGGTTTTCGTTCAAAATAGGCCAACTACCAGTGGTTTTTCGAACGTTGCATTCTGTCTATTCATATTTTTGCGAAAATCATAGCCCGCCCAGTCGTTATGAGTGGACATTATTAATGTAGGTGTATTAACGCTTTCATGTATTGGCATTTGGAAAGCGCCAATTAGTCAACCTGCTATATTAAAGTCTTCAAACATGGGGTCTAGATCCGAATTAAAATAATATATTTAAAGAAATAAAAAAGCTGTTGAAATCCGAACTAGGTCTGTTTAAAACCGCAACGTGACCTTGGGAGCTTCTGAAATCCCCCAAAACTCAAAACTACAATTTCACGATATGTTATGAGGTTAGGATAAGGCATTACACACACTAATAATAATTAAATTTTAATAAATATAATTTCTATGCAATATTTCCATATGCAATTGCATTATATTTACATGGAAATATCTTCTTTTCTAAATGAAGTGCAATAAAACGCCCTTAGTAAAAGTTGTTACTGTGTAACATACCTTCCATTTGATACTTATTTCATTGATGGCCGCTAATGCCCAAATATGCCCATTCTCGTTTAAAAATAAAACTAATGATCCTTTAACGAACTCGGTACGATGATTTTCTGAAGTACAATTTTCATTTGAAAAAAAGTATTTTTTTCCAAACAAAATTGAATATCTCAAAAACTGATCAATTGGTTATGCTTGAAAAAAATTGTCCTAATTAAGGACACAACAAGATATATTTTCACAAAGTTTCATTTAAATTGAACTATTTGTGGAAAAATGAAAAATAAAAAACAAAATCCAGAAAAAAATACGTTTTTTCGTCAATATCTCAGAAATTTTGAGGTTACGTTGAAAAGTGGTTTAAATAAAAGTTGTAGATTTTTGCCGGATCTACAACATTTCTATTGAACACTTCTCATTTTGGGGTCAACTTAAGTCGGAAAACGCAATAATACAATTTCCCTCCTCTTTTTCACCCTCCAAATCCCCCCTCCAACTCCGCTGCTGGGAAATAGATTTTTTACATTCCTTATAGCCCCCTTCACCATATTCAATCGTTAAACTGCTGTTAATAGTTTTCTTTTTTTCGATTAAAAATATGTTAATAAGACTGCACTAGTAGGTAGAAGAACAAACAAAATGGTGCTCAGTAAAAAAAAAAATGCATATACATATGTATGTATATGTATGTACAATTTTCGAACCTAACATTTTTTTTCATTTTGTGGTTAGTTTCGATTCCTAAGTAGGTATTCAAATAAATATCAATAATAGTTTAAGTCTTCATAATGATTAAAAAGGTAAAAAGAATCCAAGTAGTTTAAAGACTCCAAGAAGTTTAAGGACTTCATGCAGTTAAAAGACTTCAAGCAGTCAAAAGATTACAAGCAGATAAAGGACTTCAAGGCAGTCAATTGACTGCAGTCATAAGACTGTAATCAAAAGACTTAAAGAATGCATTCTTAGCAAAAGACTTCAATGAAAAGCAGTCTTTAGTATTGCATTAGTTTTACTTTAAGTCATTTAACTGCGGGAAATGATTGCATTACTAAAGACTTCAACATTGTGTGGGAATTACATTTGAAGTTGAAGTACTGAGGTAAAGTAAAAATACTTCAAAATAAGTCTTTTTAATCAATTGATTTCAATACTGAAATTAATGCATTCTTTCACATCTCTGCTACCCATAGATAATTATCGCACAAACACACCCTCGCAGACTGACGGACGATATGCATACTTATCTAACGAGAATTATTTGTAAGATCATCTAAATGATAATTTTGATCAAAATAATGAAATTTCAAGAAATCAATAATTTACATGAAAAATAGTTGAAAAATGTAGGTACCCACATCGCTGTTTTATTTTTTCAGCTTAAATTTCTTTCGTTTTGATTCTGATCTACAAAATTGTAAATTCAGAAAAATAAAATCTATTTTTTCTTAATGCACCTCGTTAAGCACATACAACAACAAAACACAACGACTAAGAACCCAAATAAGAAAAAAATCGAAATCCCTCGACAAATAAAAAAGCAAACAAAAACAAAATCCTTGCATACCTATAAAATTCTTTGGATTCATGAAGAACGAAAAAACAGACGAGCGCGCAGAAAACAGATGATAGAGCAAAAAATTAAAAAAAAAACCACCACCATTGCTTTCAAAATTCATTCATAGCAAAAAAAAAGAAAAAAGAGAATTCATACCGAAAAACCAACAACAAAACCAGATACGCATGCGAATGTTGATAATTCAATTTTAAAAATGTTGAAGCAACTTTAGCGACGCCAGCGCACCATCGATCACACACCCAACTAATAAAAACGTCTCCATGGTATTACTATAGAGTTTATATACAAAGATATAATCTATGTACCTTCATTTTTTTAGGGGATGTAATTGCACACGCCTAGGTTTTAGTATACGCGCACCGTTTGCCACTTTTTGTGAATATTAAAAGACACGTGCCATACCTAGTCATTTCTCCAGTGACCGCCTGCGTCATGTTTTCTTTGGATATAATAATCCAAAAAGTGGAACATACGAGATTCGTGTGAACAACTCACCCATTGTATCAAGCATGTAACAAGAGCCCAAAACACGAGGATATAGACTGGAGGGTGTATATTTACAATGAACAAATATTTATCAAATATGTTTTTAATTTTCCTTCAACCCTTAATGTTCATCCGGCGGCGGCGGCGGGTGTTTGCAAAAATTGGAAACAAGTTAATCATTTCCCATGCGTTGAGTGGTCCTGCGGTGGAAAGTCAAGCACACTGGTGTATGTCCATTAACACAACTCAAGGGTTTCGGCTATATTTTTTTATGAAATATGAGCTCAAGTGACGTTTTTAAAAATTCCTGCAGTAAATTATATAATGTAACTATTGTAAGGCATTAGAATATAAGAAAGAATGCAGAAGACCCATATGTTTGTTCAGGTTTATCATTATTCGTTTCATTTTACTGCTACATAATTTTTGAGACGTAGAAAAAATGTTCAAATCAAAAAGACATGACATTTATAAGAAATATTCAAATGCCAAGATTTTTTATTCTTATAACCTTGTTTTTCTTTCACGGATCACGGATGAAAAAAAAACAAGTTTCTAATGAAAATATTTCTAAAAAAAAATCTTTTTTATTATTTTTTTATTACAAAAAAAAAACTAGATTGTATTCCAAAACAAAAAAATTCATACAGCTTTAGTGAAATATGATTTCCGTGTTCAAGAATTTCATATCACGCTTGCTAGCTCTGTTCAAATTTTTGTTTTGTGTTCTAAAAATGTTTCTTATATTGGTCCAGTTTATAAATCTGAGGGGTCAGAGAATTTCCCCAGTTTCGCTGTCATATCCTAAGTAAAACAAATTTTGGATTCGTCTGCTCAGGTGAGCGCTCTGAAATTTAAACTGAACAATTAATCCGACTTCAAAAGGAAATGAGCAAGTGTTATAAAAACTGTTGCTAGTAGATATCAGTGTTCTTGTTTTAAGAGTGCGTTTTATAAGGGAGATTTTTTACATTGGCTCATATGAAAGGGCACCTATTTGGAACTTTCGTTCATATATTAAGATGGAACTTTACATTTGATTGTAGCTTAGTTTTAAACATACGTACAAAATAAAGCCCCTTCAATGATTCTCCTTTTTTATCCCTTAATATTTTGTTTCAATTTATTTTGGTCGAAGAGGCGCATTTATTTAAGGTTTGATAGATCCAGCTTCTACTGCTTTTTAATTATATAAATAGGCGTGTTAATAATCATTCAATAATTCTTCACTAACTTATCAATGCTTATCAATCAAGAGTATCCCACCACATGCACAGATTTGAACTGCATCACGATCTTTTTTACATAATCATTTTTGCTCCTACTTAGAAAACTTTCGAAATCATACAAATTCCAAATGTAAATGGAGCCGTGAAATAACGCCGACCGAAATAAAGCCGAATGACGAATTTCGGCTTTGTTTCACTTTACTAAAGTGAAATAACGCCAAATTTTAGCGTTCGGCTTTATTTCGCTGTGGCAAAGGGAAATAAAGCCGAATGTTTACTGAGAAATAAAGCCGAACCAAACAAATTCGAAGTTCGATTTTATTTCTAAGTTTCATTAATCCAGAGTCTATAAAAATACAAAAGAAACTTTGTATACACCCAACCTCGCACCCACCCCAAATCTTATAGCGAGCCCAAGCAGGGGGGTTGCAGGGGGGCAGCATGCCCCCCATACATACCTCACTGTTTATTCGCTAGTTTTAAAATTTTACAAACCAAATAAAGGAGAGGATTTATTAGGTTTGTGAAATTTTAAAATTCGTGAATAAACAGTGAGGTATGTTTGGGGGGGCATGCTGCCCCCCTGCTTTGGCTCATTATAGGATTTGGGGTTGGTTCGAGGTTGGTGTATGTAAAGTTTCTTTCGCATTTAAAGATCTGGAAATTTCTTAACTAATTAAATATGTAAATCATTTTGAAAAGTGAAATAACACCGAATCGGCCTTATTTCACTTTTCAAAGCGAAATAAGGCCGAACGATAAAATTCGGCGTTATTTCACTTTAGTAAAGCGAAATAAAGCCGAATTTCGACATTCGGCTTTATTTCGCTCGGCGTTATTTCACGGCACCAATGTAAATGATAAATATCCAGAAATCAAAATTCATAAAGCAACATTCTTGGAAAACTTGACAATTTTATTTTCGGTTAAAGAAAATAGTAATTTTTAATAAATAATAGATTAAATAGATGTTATAATATACAGAAAAAAGGATATTCACAAATTGGATAAGGAATAATAAACAAAATACGCGACTGGATCGCACGCACTTGCTCTTATGTTAAAGTTGCTTGGAACTTAAGAATTTTTAAAAATATGCAAGTAGGTACGTAATTACAGAAAAAAGCATGAAACACTCTTAAGGCAAAATCTTTATTTATCATATATTTATACTTACCTATGGTGAACTATTATTAGATAGGAGTATAAACAAAATATTTTCAATTTATTAAACAAATATTTACTCCACTAAAAATAACAATAGGTGCGCTCAATTTGTATTTATAGCTAGCGCAGAAATGCAAGGACCAATAAAACGCCAATAAAATTTGAGATTTGTAGTTATAAGGTACTCGTACGATGGTAAAGTTTTCTTACACATTCAAATAATATGTGTGAAGTAAAATTTAGAATCTGACTAATGCGGGCCTTACACTAGATCATAGGCCGTTCTCGAAAACATCAAATCAAAGTCAAGGGCCCAGCCCATAGAATCCGTTGCGTCCGTTGCGGCGACGGAGCCATTGATGTTGCCGGATGCGACGGATTGAGGTAGCCCAATGAATGCGTTGACGTTCACATTATAACCAGTTGAAATTCAAACACACACATATAACAACCACTTGAGATTCAAACACACACACACATAACAACCACTTAACCGTTGCGTCCGACGCTTGCGTTGCTATTGGGCCAGTTCCCATAAGAAAATATGTATTTTATCGAGCTGTCAGTTGAATGCGTCTCCAAAACGGACGCAACGGATTCTATGGGTCGGGGCCTTCAATTTGATCGTCAAATGATCGTCATTTTTCGACGCAAATTGCAATCGTCATATGCAATCGTCTTTACTGCGCAGCTGCACCGCAGATGATGTTTTCGAACATGTGACTTTAGCAGTTGGCGTTATAGAACATTCTGCAATTGCATTTTAAACGTAGATGACGTTTTCGACAACGGCCATATTATTGCCAATTTTTTTCAAAAACATAGGTTGAAAATGGGCCACCCTTACACGATGCAATATTACTGCTCACATCAAAACCTTTGTGTAGTATAATTCCGTGTTTGTTTATAGTTGAAACAAAAATATTGTGGAAGTTTCAATAGAAAATTAAAAAATTTAATATTCCCCAATATAATGTGGAAAGCGTAATAACAGAATGCAGCAATCTGAAGATTCAGTACTGAAATTGAGGCATTGAATGTACCCATTGTCAATTTGACAAGATCTCTGAGAATTAATTTGTTTTTTTTTTCAGTATCTGACAACAGATTTTTGACAACATGCGCAATATATTACCTTTAATATGTGTACTGTGGGCAAAACTGCTTATATGTACATTATGTAGGTATCAGTACCTAAAGGTAAAATAGTACGAAAAGTCTTACGAATAAAAAATAAAATGCACGACTGGATCGCACGTACTTGCTCTTATGTTCAAGTTGTGTGGGGCTTAAGAACTTTAAAAAATTATATTAATTATAGAAAAGGATAAAAAGCATTTAAATCGTTATTTTAATATTATAAACAGCCTGATAAATAACTTAGAGCTAAAAAAAAGTATGCCATCTGATTACTTGAAAAAATATGAATATATGCTAAAAAAAAATTTAAAATCGTTGGAGCCGTTTTCTTAAAAATTAATTTTTTATATATAAAATTTTTGTCACATTTAAAAAAAAAAAAATTGGTATGCCAATTTTGAGTATATATTAATATACATTTAAAACTGAAATTTCAAAACAATTCATCAACCCATTTTTGAAATATTGAATTTTCAAAAAAAAAATTTGAATCTTTTTTTAAAAATCCAAAATTTATTTTTTCAAAAGTTTTGGTATGCAGTATTATTTATATTCTAACAAAGCTTTTGTGCAAAAAATTTCATTGAAATTGGATGAGCTGTTAATGAGAAAATCAAAAATCAAAAAAACCATTATATGGCAGGTACCGTTAATAAATGTTTTTGGTGATTTTTTTTCTTACTAAAAGGTACATCATGTCTACAATAATACACCGATTTTTTTTAATCAAAATCGTTGGAGCCGTTCTTGAGATAAATAAGCTTTTCCTTAACGGTTGCATGGCAAGTACTGTTATTTTTTGAGCTAAAAAAAAAATTTCAACTTCCCCTCTGGAGAGTTACAAAAAAACCTAAAGTTCAAAATTTGAAGAAAATCGCTTCAGTGGCTTAGGCTGTAGGTTGAGGTACGGACAGACAGACAGACAGACAGAATTTTGCCACCCACTTTTTTCGTGTTCTCTATCATCGTAATGTCATGTTTGATTGTCATCTCGAAATTTTTTTTTAGCACGAATCCAAAACTTGCCCTATAGTACCTATATCGCCAGTAAAAATTGGTACCACCATGAAACTTGGTGAAAACGTTTCATGTATTATGACAATACAAAATCAAAAGAGTCTTTAAAAATATTTCACATGGAAGGTTGTTTCATTAAGGGGGAGAGGGCGGGAAATTGTGGTGCTTCAAACTGAAAAATTAACTTTGGTGCAACCTAAGCATATGACACATGTTTTTGAGGTAGTTTTGAGTGCTAAAACAAATGACACTAAAACCAAGTCGATACAACCTCCGTGATAAAAGTTATTGTCATTTTTATGTAACGATGACTATATTTTCAGTACAAAAGTTAAATATTATCGAAAACCAGTTAAAAATACTGGTCCGTCGATGAAACTTGGCATCAATGCAATGGTTCATTTGTCATGAGGATCAATAATAAGAAGAGTCTATAAATTATGTTGTTAAATGGTGGTTTTTTTGGGGAGTTGGGGTTATTACCATAAAACCTGTGACAAAAATTAAATGATTTTGATAAAATGTGCTATGGACTATCGGAATGAAGAATTAAAAGAGTCTATAGAAATATTTCGCTGGGAATGGAGTGTTTTTTGAAGATAGGGGGAAGTGTGTGGTTATTTTTCAAACAAAAAAAATGTAAAAGGATGGTACCCTCAAGAAACTTGGTAAAAGTGATGCCAAGTTTCATTGACGGACCGTTATTTTCAACTGGTTTTCGATAATATTTAACTTTTATACTGAAAATATGGTCATCGTTACATTAAAATGACAATAACTTTTTTCACAGAGATCGTATCGACTTGGGTTTGGTGTCATTTGATTCAGCATTAAAAATTATCTTAAAAACATGCATCATATGCTTAGGTTGCACCAAAGTTAATTTTTTTGTTTGAAACACCACACTTTCCCCCCCTCTCCCCCTCAATAAAACACCCTTCCATGTGAAATATTTTTATAGACTCTATTGAATTTTTCATTCTCAAAATATATGAAACTCTCTCACCAAGTTTCATGCTGGTACTAATTTTTTTGTTTTATTTATCCTATTTTACATGTACTATATGTGTTTAATTAAAAGTTATTTTATTTGATATAAGTTCAATATTCGATTAAATTTTTATTTAAAACTATTTTTGGTAATTTTCCTTAAATTAGAACTCAAATAAGGAATATAAAAATGTTTTATTTTTTTATTTTGCTTCATCAGCTTTTTTAAGGTATATCCATCTATCTATGCGTACCTACCAACATATTTATATGTATACAGATCAATTAAGAAATAAAAGGGTTATATTAGCACAGAATAGTGTAAACACTGAATATTCTGTCAAGGCGTAGGTATATGACGATATTTTCACTTTATAATAGAAAAGTACCTGTCCAGAGCCCAGACTTTCTTTTATGGAATGTAAACATTCACTCCCCCTGAGCACTCAAGTACAAAATATAAGTCTGTACATAAGGATACTTATTTATTTATTTTAGTCCCACCACAGGGGTTGATGTTCAAAAAAATACCCCGCGGCGAAGTTTATTAAATTATATCCTCTTGACAGTTGCTTGTTCGTTGGCTTTTATGGTTGCTTCGTCCAAATGAGGGGTTCGTACTTCGTAGAAGACAATGCTTGAAGAAGATATACTCAAACAAATTACACACAGGATTTATTATGGTACACTTAGTTTTATGAAATGTTATATAAACCATTTAAAGTGTAACTAACCGGGGGAGATCACAGAGTCTACCTGCATGCATAGCTCGGTTATTCCAGTTAGAGAAGATGAAACAAGGGGTGATATTTTCAAATATTTGGGTAAAAACCTGAGAAAGAAAAAAAAATTAAAGTATAGGTACTAAAACCAGATGTTATAAACTGACATTTAAATATTACCCAAAAATTCCATATGTGATTTTCAATTGCTGCAAGTTCTGTGACACCATTGACCTTGGGTATAACTTTAAATTTCGTCTTCTACTTTATTGCCTGAACAGAATAGAGTGCTGCAACTGGTATAGCTGTCAAAAAGTGTCGTACGTGATTCTTTTTACGCGCCCACAATGAAGCTGTACAGCTTTCTGACATTTTAGCATAGAAAATAAAAATGAATAATGATGAAAAAGAAGCTAAAATTGCTTTACGTCTATATAAGAGATTGAAGAGTTTAAAAATCACTTTAACCCACACGTAAACATTCCGTTTTGCTCGCAGTTTTGAACCGTCAAAAAAGCTGCAAGCAAAAGTTAAAAGTTGGCCAACTTGCCCAGCTGCGTCGTGGTCTGTTCGCATCATTGAATTTGTGTGTATTTAACATTTTGACAGCTATTCCAGTTGCAGCTCCGTCTCCATTTTGTTCAGCCAGTTATTCTTTGTTGCTTTTCTCGATGAAGGAGGGATGTTTGACGTCTCCTTTATAACATTTGATGGATGCGGATCCAGTGTCCCGTTGAGATCTTTCAGGAGCTGGTCAATAGTGTCGTCAAGCTTTTGTTCACTGTTTTCTGTTTACAGAAACACATAGTTTAAATTAAAATAATCTAAGTAAATATCATCCATTTGCTACAAGACCGTCATATCTCAAAAATTGAAGATTTTGAATTATAGGTATAACATTGTGATTATGATGCTTTGTTCTTTATTTTTGAAGTACATTTTACATCAATATTTCATCTCAATTTCAAATAAGTGCGCATAATTTGCTGCACTAGAGTCGTTTTTTCATATTTTTTCACGAAAACGGAATTCTCAATCGCATTAATCTCAATCTCAAAACAACAAATTTTGCGTTATGGTGGTCTTGCATTAAATGGGCTATTTGTATGTAGTAACATATCTACCTTTTCCACTGCTTCCAAAAGACAAGCCCCCTTCAACATCATTTACAGACGCTTCCATCCCGCATGCATTTATAATTGCCTACTCTGTTTCGTCTAAAGGCTTTATATCAAAGAGATCACCACCGGGTTTCTTTAAAGATTTTTTGTTGTCGGTGAGCTTCTTTCTGGTGCTGTACTTGCGAGTCCAAACCTAGATTAATTTTTTGAATTAATATTGTTTCTGCCCACAAATCTATATAAGGTCTTTTAACGCGTTTCCACTCAGCAACATTATTTGTTGGAGGTCCATTGCTGTTAAGAATCCTATCCAACTTTTCCCACAGCCGCCGTTGAGTTGTTCGTCCACAGCTTGAGCTAGCGTTGTAGGATTTGGCCAGCTCTGGCTGTTTTTTCCATAAATTCACAGAGAATGGCAAATTGTTGCTTTGTGGAATGACACCTTAGAGAAACCAAAATTATTATTTTTAATATTTCTGAGATGTACAATTTTTATACTTATGTACATATTTTATAAATTAATTTAAAAAACAACAAACTCCAAAAACAAGCAACACAATACCGAAAATGCAAAAATGACATTTAATTCTTGACAGAATTGTAAGTGATGCCAAAGGAAAAACAATTTTTAGCCATCGTTTTACACAGAGCAACGAATAGTTGATAATCAAAAACGATAATAAAAAAAGCGACAATCAACTATCACCTTAGCCGATTCCACGCTTGGATCCTGTTTTGTTTTTGTAATACGTGTTAAAAGACAACCTCGATCCAGACCCGGTGATAACAGGTGTTTTTCTTTGAAGGTAGCGAAGTACAGTAGTCCCTCGATAATGTGAACTAATTAAAACAAGGCCCGCCAACAACACGCACACAAGAATAGTTGAGAGTTGTAAGTCACAATTCCCTGGTTCTCTACGAGCTGTTGCGCCACCGAATTTATTCTTTATTTTCGGATTTTAGAGGGATTCACATTACTGGAACTTTTTTCAATCCTCATTAAACTGATTAAAGTAATCTTTATATCCATTAAAATACAACACAAACAATTTTATCAAAGCAAAGCGGAACTTTGAAACCGGAAAACGCTCTAGAGGGCATTTGGATTTCCCTTTAACTAATGGAGCAAACTTATGTGTTCCAGTTGCATTCCTACAGGCCAAAAACTTTGCTAGTTTTCCTTCCCGGTGTTGTATGCTCAGTAGACAAAACGAGCGTTTTATTAGGAAGAAGCTTCCAATATAGGCCGGTTTCATCGGCATTATAAATTTGCTGTGAATACAAGAGACATTTCTCGGATTGTTTCATGCAGTTTTTCCAAAAATGGACTAACTGCACATTTATTACACGACAACTTTCCACCGCATATTTTTAATGTTCGACCACCCATGCCTTTGCTTAAATTTGTGTACCCAACCTTAACTAGCTTTGAAAGTCCGGGCTTCTTTGAATCGAAAATTAAACTGATATGCTTTTCGGCAGAGAAGATCTGTTGAAACTGGAACGTGGTTCTTTTTGTTTTTTTTTAGCCACTCGAACAATGCATTTTCTATTTTAGGTATTTCGGATTTCCTAAGCGTCTTTCTCTTCCCTGGTCCTAATTCAGGTTTCTTGCAGTGGTCCAACAGCTTTTTGAATTCAATTTTATTCCCGTAAGTATTGACCAGGACACACTCTATTTTTCATCTAACTCGAACAATGCATTTTCCATTTTAGGCATTTTGGATTTCCTAAGCGTCTTTCTCTTCCCTGGTCTTAATTCAGGTTTTTTGCAGTGGTCCAACAGCTTTTTGAATTCAATTTTATTCCCGTAAGTATTGACCAGGACACAGGATGTCTAGCATTCAAGTCACGTTAAATTTGAAACTTATCTTTCATAGATAAAACCGATGCGCTTTTTGTTAAGGTACCATTGCCACATGCACTTACAATTTTAATACTCAAAAGGACCAAGAGCCCAAATGAACAAACACCGACCTAGTAAAACACAAACTAAACGAAAAATGATAACCCAAAACTGATCAACAAAAAGCACAAAAATGTAAAATATATCCACATAACTCTCCAGCCTGCAGCTGCATTCAACATTTCTTAAGATATGTCTAGACAAATAACAGTTTGCAGAGACGTGAACTTAAATGTTAAATCATTGGCAGTGAACCTATTCAAATGGCGCAAAAATATCGGATAATTTTTTTAGTCAGTATGATCAAAGTAGCATATCAAAATAACAGTGCATTTTCCAAGTTCCCAGCAAACATTTCCCTTCAGAAATGATTTATAAATAATTCACAGAAGTGAAAGAAACCCTCATTTATGAACTCATTTATAAACCGGTTTGGATCAAATTTCCTGGGTAGCATTACTTCGAATTCGAATCGTTTTTATGTTTCATTAATAATAGAGTAATTCTTCACTTTAGTAAATGTAAATAGGACACTTATATATTCATTTCACTGAAAAATTCATGAATCTTTTTTGAATCATTTAAATGAGACAGATTTGATTCATTAAAATGAATATAATTTGGGGTTTCATCATTCAGTTTAGTGAATTTAATTTGAATTATATTTAATTCATTATAATGATTCTTTAATAATTCCAAATGTATACCATAGAACTGAATGTAAATATTATTTCAGTGTGGTTACACAAAATGCTATTTTAAAATGTTAAAATTATCTGCATAAACAGTTTGATTCCCCTGGATTTATCGAATGAAACTTATTATAAATTCTGCTAAAGTATTTTATTTTATGTTAACTTAAATTGAAATGTTGTCACAACAAATAAGATGTCACTTTATTTGTTTATTTGTTAATTTATTCAATTTATCCTTTTTTTAATTTTTTCAATGCCACAATGGATATAGTACGCAAAATTGAATGAAATTTACGAATTTCCTCCTTGCATAGTAGTCCAGTCATTAGGTCATTTGACCTTGCGCGCAGAGGCACTGTCTGATTTTTTTTCATGGATCGATAGAGGCTTATTTAAAAAGCTTAAATCCAAATTTGCACCACCTGACAACTTTTTTTACCAAAGTTATTGGTAAAAATGTGTTTTTTGCCATTTTTTCGTCTTTTGTGAATATCTCGGCTGCAGTATGTCGCACAGAAAAAAATAAAACATGGATTTATTTATAATAAGATAAGCTATTAAATCATAAAAAAATTAATTTGTTTAAACAAATAAAAAAAAAGTTATAGTTAGTTAAAGTAAGTTTTTATTGTTTGAAAATCACTCTTTCGTGATTATCAAGAAAAAAGCCCATCTAACGATGAAGTTTTTATTTTTTACTTTTAAAGTCTTTGTAATTACCTACAATTTAAAAAAAAAATCAGCCCTTAACTACCAACACAAGCCGAGATATAAATTTATGAACATAGGTAAGTCAGCGCACCCACGCCATTTTATGTTTTTAGGTTTTATTTTATATTTCAGCCCCAGTATGTCGCAAAGTTAAAATTAAAAAGTTTTATTGTTTATAATAACTCTTTCTATCAACTTGCGTTAAATTCAATTTGTTTAAACAAATAGAAAAAAAGTTTTAGTTCATTAAAAGGTTTTTTTGTCTTGATTTTATACCTTTTTTTCATAACTATTGAGAAAAAAACTGTACTTAACGGTACCTTTTTTCAGGTTTACTTTTTTTTGTTTTAGTCCTATAAATTTTCTATAAATTAAAAAAAAAATTAGTCCATTACGACAAACAGGAGCCAAGTTATTCATGAATTAAAAATGACGCGTCAGTTTACCAACGCATAACAATATTCTTTCTTTTTTTTGTGAATAGGCTATTGATTATGTCCTAAAAAACAGGTCAATAAGGAAGTAAGACGTTCGTGGAATTTTATTTTAATAATCTTCAAAGGGGTCTTTGAAGATGAGAAAACCGCGGAGTGCTATTAAATTAGAGGGTGCATTTTGGAGAAAGGGGTACAAAAACACCCTTTTTGGTTTTTTGCATATAACTCGAAAACGAAGCAAAATTTCGAGATAATTCTCTAAACTTTTTTGTAGAGAATACAATTTACTATCAAAATTCATTTTTGAAAAAAAAAAACAATTTAATTTTTAGTTGGCAAAATTTTTAAAAATTCATTGCCAAAAAATGTGAAAATCGCATTTTTTTTACGTATTTCCTTATAATTTTCGTACCAGCAGGGATAGGTATAGGTATTCCTTTCTATAAAAGAAAGATAATTAAATTTCCTTTAAATAAATTAAAAAAGGAACGGTTTGGATAAAAATCGACCGAGAAATAGTCGTTCAAACTGGGCTGATTTTAAGTTTTAAAGCTTTATGAATGACATTTTTGGCTATTTTGATGGACTTGTTAGATTATAGCCACAAAGGCCCTAATGATATGCAAGAGACTTGCAGGAAGAACATGGGGGTGTAAGCCTAACATTCTTAGATGGATGTACACCATGATGGTAAGACCCATCATTACCTATGGTGCAGTAGCATGGCACAAAAGAACCGAATTACTAACTACTAGGAAAGCACTAGACAAAATCCAAAGGCTTGCATGCATCAGCATCACTGGTGCAATGAGAACTTGCCCTACAGCAGCAATGGAGGTCATACTTCACCTTTCTCCACTACACGTGGTTATTGAAAGTGTTGCTCAGGGAGCTATCATGAGGTTCGCCAAAGAGGGAACTGGGAAGGGTAAATGTATAGGCATTAGGGAAAAAGAAAACTTAACCCAGTCCACAGTAACAAACCTCCTTGACATTCCAAGAGATGGCATGATTAAAAAATACAACTTCGTAAAAAATTTCAAAACGGAGTTGAGTAACAAAAAAGAGTGGGTAGGAGAAACGACAAACTACACCCTCAAAGAGAATGCCATCAAATGGTACACCGACGGCTCGAGAACGTCTTCAGGGACTGGTGCAGGAATCTTTGGGCCAAGAACCAAACTTTCTGTACCGATGGGACAGTCCACTAGCATTTTCCAGGCGGAAGTTAACGCGATAGGAAAGTGCGCGGAAAAGAACCTCGAAAGAAAATACCGTAATCAAAACATCGCCATCATGACAGACAGCCAAGCTGCACTTAAAGCACTAGGCTCTTACACAATCGACTCCAAATTAGTTTGGGAATGCGTGGGTAAGCTGAATGAACTCGGCGAGAAAAACACTGTCTCACTCTATTGGGTACCAGGACCCATGTTCTGTAATTATCGAATCGATAAAAATAGTCGAGAAACGATGAAAATTGGAACAAAATTAATTTTATCGCATCATCGGGTTTCTGTAACTTTGACAGTCGTTAATTTTATCGACTGGAACAATCGGAATAGAAATCCTGGAAAAAATCGATAAAATAGGTTTCTGTATCTCTGAAAGTCGATAAGTTTTTCATTTTAAATGTCAAAACTTATCGCTGGCCAAAAAGCTGGCGAGTAAAATTGAACAGAAAGATTCATGTAGAGACAAAACAAAATAAAATGCAATAAAGTAAAAAAAAAGGATTACAAATTAAAATGGATCCAACCAAAAAGGTAAATAAATAAATGTAGACATATATGTAGTCGCTTATTAATGATAAAATTTAATTTTTAGAGAGCATAAGGAGTTCTTTACCAAGTTGGCAGTAGATGCTCGTGCTGAGGCTCAAGGGCTCAGGAAAGTTGCATGCCATTCGGATTATCTAAGACTGGTGAAGCTCTGGAGGACTCTTCTTGAATACGGGATGTGAAAACCTGGCGTGCATCACCACCAAAAGGAAGAAAAAGCCAAGATTATCATTGCCAACAATTTGAGTGTGACAAAACCAAAGCATTCAGAGGCTCAATCAAAGTCCATTCGTTGGCAAACATTGCTGACTTGGAGTTGGCCGAGAAATAGAAGATACGTGATAAAGGTCAACAACATCCTTAGTAATATAACTATAGTCTTCATCAACCGGCAGAAAGATATGACGACGATGAATATATTAACCCTAATAAACATCTGTTAGGAAATATGTATAAATTAAAAAATAGTTTCTTATTATAAATGAATGACCTTTATTTTTCTTTTATTTTGAATGATCAAAAGAGATAAATCACGTTAAGGGGTCAAATTTATTGAATGTGGCAGCCTCAAAGTAGGAACTGACCCTATTGTTTGATGATGTGGATAAATTTTCGCATTCTCTAATCCTTTTCCTGTTCGGAGATTCCTCAAACAATTCTCGAAGAGTTTCTGGTTGAGTATTTAGTGAATTTTACCAAAGTATGTATGTAGATGTTAAAGCTCGTGAGGGTCCACACTACGACTGGCTAACATAGAACTATTTGACACGTTTGATGGGAGTGCGGTGATGACCATCGGCTGTGATTCCCAGTGGTAGGTAAACGAGGAGGATGTGTTCTCGTTTGTTGATCATAGTAAGGCCATGGTAGCTTGGCAACCGATTATGACGTATAGGACTATCGTATGATTCAAGATACGACTCACAATCGCGTTCGTACAGAAGATTTTCTTCTTGGGGACGTGTTTTTATCCATTATATAGTCCATGTTATCAGCAAATGATGATTATCCGCCATGGTGAAGGTGGTTGTGTGTGATTGGTAAAACAAGATAACAGCAAAGCTGAACTAATTGTGGTAAAATTTGAACCAAACCAACAAGTTGTTCAAATAGCATTTTGATAGTGCTGAAGTGAATCGACGACTGTTTCTCACGTCGAGAATAAATGACATCAATGACAAAGTAGACCTTTGAAGCAAAATGTATCGTTACTAAAAATTCGAAGGAGGTATTTTCTTAATCTTACCGACTATGACCCACCGATCCATGGTAGGTTTTTTGAATAAACCTCGCATCGTTGTCCATAACATTTGTTAGTTTAATATCCACACCGGTTTCAACATAGAAATGAGTGAAAGCAAACTATAAGCCTATCCTGAAAGGCAGCAATTGATAGAACAGCCACAGGAATAGAAATATGTAAATCTTTTTGTGTTCCTATTACGCTGAATATTCTTAAGAAATTCATATCTGTGCCAACGGCTACGAGCTTGTTTCACGCGACTACATTTCTACCGACTACTCCTTGCTGCCAGATGCCACTAGAACAATGCACACCAAATTGGTGCAGTACTCTCCAGGGCCAGATCAATGGAACTCAAACTCGCTATTGTGTGATTATTGTAGCTTGTTGAAGCGAAAGATGAACACTGGCGTCATGGAATTACGACATTGTTTCAAACGGATATCTGTGAAAGTATGTGTTAGAAAACTCCATAATTTTTTGAAATGCTACTTTACTTATGCTTAATATCGTTCCCACTGAGCGCTCAATACTAACCGAACCGAATTTTGTTCGCATTGTTTCATTTTTCACCTTCTCCAAAGAAACACAATTGTGTCCATCTTCTTCTTCAGCGCCTCCATTCTGGAATTCAACTAGTGAATCAATGGATTATCCGGAAGATGTTAAGAAAATTAACAAAATTATATGCACATTTATCGAAAGCATTGTCCACACTGTTCTTCTGACACAATTCTGCCCTGCTAACTGGCTGAGTCACAGAATGCAACTTCAGGATTATTGCTTAAATTGCAGTCTCGCACGTAACAGTCTGCTTTCTATCAAAGTTGAACTCGGAAAGTTCCTCGATTCAAGCAGCAGCTGAAATTAAGTGGCCATCGGCTGAAAACTCTCAGCAGATGTATTCGCAGTGAACTATGGGTATCCCTGGTACTGGTTTTAAGCACAATTATACCTCTTTTCCTTTACGAATATCACCATAGGATCCACAAACTATGATATATCTTAAAAGATTAAGAAATTAGAATTTGAATCCCAAGTAGGAAGAGCCCATTATACTTACTCCTTATCTTGGGTGTATGTGAGACTTTTGTGACCATTTGTATTGGCATAATCCGTACTCTTATCGGTAATGCTGAGCAACATAATGTATTTGCGTCCATTTTTATAAATGAATATTTATCAATTTATTTAGGTTCACACCACATTTTTATATTAAATTAAATTCAAGAACAATTCATAATAAAGATTGTTTTGGTTTTGAATTGTCAATATGACAGTTCGACTTATCGCCTTCCACTGGAAATTCCAGCCAGAAATAGTTCGGAAATAAGATTTATCGTGTTCAGTTACAGAAACCCGAATTTTTCCAGAGGCGATAACTGAGGAATGAGTTGTTTCATTTTTTAACGATTCGAAAAGTTATCGCCCCAGTTATAGAACATGGGTCCAGGACACGTTGGTATTCATGGTAACGAGGAAGCAGACACCCTAGCCAAAAAAGGAGCAACAGACCCCCTTATGGGACCTGAGCCCTATTGCGGTGTAGGTGAAAACGTGATCAAATACAAAATAAAATCAGAAGAGGAGACTAAAAGATCAAAAATCTGGGAAGAACTCCCAAAATTAAGGCAGGCCAAACTACTGCTTGGGAATTATAACCAAGTGCGTTACACCTCCTGCATAAACCTAAGTAGGAACAACCTAAGAATAATAACGGGTATTCTCACAGGGCACTGCAAGCTAAGAAGACATCTCAGTCTCCTCGGTTTAGCAAGTAGTGCAACTTGTAGATTCTGCAACGCCTATGAGGAAACACCGGACCACATATTAGGAAAATGTGATGCGCTCGCGCATCAAAGACACAGGTATCTGGGACACTACCAGATAGACGAGAGAGAGTTTCCCTCTCTGAAAATACCCGACATACTTGAGTTCCTAAAAGGAACCAATCTGGAGGGAGAGTTATAGAATGAGCCGTCTCACTCTACTCTTAAAGGGGGCACAATAGATCTTTAGGTCGCAGTGCGCTTATCCCCTATTAATTCATTCATTCATTCATTCATTCATAGATTATACACAAACTGGGTGTAGTAGGGAGTCATGGCCAGTTTAGTCAAAAATAAAAGTCAAGTTTCAAACTTTTCGCAGTTTTAGGATTGCCATCTAATTTTTTCAAAATTTAAAATAATTGTCAAAATCAACACACTTGCTTTTACAAAGCCGGGCTTTGAGCACATGTTAGCAGTTAGTATACCTTCTCAAACGTGAAAAAAATAGTTTTGGACCAGTTTTTCGGTTGAAGGTCCTTGCCAGAGCAGCTCAAC
Source organism: Dasysyrphus tricinctus (assembly GCA_963921185.1). Lineage (NCBI taxonomy): Eukaryota > Metazoa > Arthropoda > Insecta > Diptera > Syrphidae > Dasysyrphus > Dasysyrphus tricinctus. Next base: position 181,990,451 of record OY992531.1, on the reverse strand, counting down.
ATTTTCTTAATATGTAGGTATTAAAGAAATAACTTTTTTTATTTTGGAATACCTAACTCGTCTGGCACTTTTTTGTCCATATAACGAAAGGCATAAACTACTTAATACCCTGGTTTGTGAAAGTAGATTTGTTAGTTTTGATAATTATTTCAAAAATTAGAGAACAAAAGGAAAAAAATCACCAACTTTATACCATTAAAGGCCGCCTGGCATGCATTTTCGACAGCCAAACTCGTATGGCACAATTTTGTCTCTATATAAGGAGACATTAGTAGTCATACATATATTGAAAATCCGGCTTTGTTAAAAAAGATTTGATAATTATTTAAAATTTCAAATAAAAAGTAAATTCTTATAATATCTACTTTAAAAATGTTGAGCTTGTCTGGCAAGGGCTTTCAACCGTAAAACTTGTCTGGAACTATTTTTTATTTTCATGTTCGAGAAGGTATAAGCTAACATGTGTTCAAAACCCGACTTTGTAAGAGCAAATGTGTTGATTTTGCTAATTATTCTTAATTTTGAAAAAATTAGATGGGAACCCTAAAACTGTAAAAAAAATTGAAATTTGATTTTATTTTTGACTTAACTGGGCATGGCTCACTAATACACCCAGTTTGAGTGTATTATCTAACAAGTCCATCAAAATAGCCAAAAATGTCATTCATAAAGCTTTAAAACTTAAAATCAGCCCAGTTTGAACGACTATTTCTCGGTCGATTTTTATCCAAACCGTTCCTTTTTTTAATTTATTTAAAGGAAATTTAATTATCTTTCTTTTATAGAAAGGAATACCTATACCTATCTCTGCTGGTATGAAAATTATAAGGAAATACGTAAAAAAAATGCGATTTTCACATTTTTTGGCAATGAATTTTTAAAAATTTTGCCAACTAAAAATTAAATTGTTTTTTTTTCAAAAATGAATTTTGATAGTAAATTGTATTCTCTACAAAAAAGTTTAGAGAATTATCTCGAAATTTTGCTTCGTTTTCGAGTTATATGCAAACAACCAAAAAGGGTGCTTTTGTACCCCTTTCTCCAAAATGCACCCTCTAATTTAATAGCACTCCGCGGTTTTCTCATCTTCAAAGACCCCTTTGAAGATTGTTAAAATAAAATTCCACGAACGTCTTACTTCCTTATTGACCTGTTTTTTAGGACATAATCAATAGCCTATTCACAAAAAAAAGAAAGAATATTGTTATGCGTTGGTAAACTGACGCGTCATTTTTAATTCATGAATAACTTGGCTCCTGTTTGTCGTAATGGACTAAATTTTTTTTTAATTTATAGAAAATTTATAGGACTATAACAAAAAAAAGTAAACCTGAAAAAAGGTACCGTTAAGTACAGTTTTTTTCTCAATAGTTATGAAAAAAAGGTATAAAATCAAGACAAAAAAACCTTTTAATGAACTAAAACTTTTTTTCTATTTGTTTAAACAAATTGAATTTAACGCAAGTTGATAGAAAGAGTTATTATAAACAATAAAACTTTTTAATTTTAACTTTGCGACATACTGGGGCTGAAATATAAAATAAAACCTAAAAACATAAAATGGCGTGGGTGCGCTGACTTACCTATGTTCATAAATTTATATCTCGGCTTGTGTTGGTAGTTAAGGGCTGACTTTTTTTTTAAATTGTAGGTAATTACAAAGACTTTAAAAGTAAAAAATAAAAACTTCATCGTTAGATGGGCTTTTTTCTTGATAATCACGAAAGAGTTATTTTCAAACAATAAAAACTTACTTTAACTAACTATAACTTTTTTTTTATTTGTTTAAACAAATTAATTTTTTTATGATTTAATAGCTTATCTTATTATAAATAAATCCATGTTTTATTTTTTTCTGTGCGACATACTGCAGCCGAGATATTCACAAAAGACGAAAAAATGGCAAAAAACACATTTTTACCAATAACTTTGGTAAAAAAAGTTGTCAGGTGGTGCAAATTTGGATTTAAGCTTTTTAAATGAGCCTCTACCGATCCATGAAAAAAAATCAGACAGTGCCTCTGCGCGCAAGGTCAGGCCCTTTTTCACGACGTGATGACTAGACTATAGCTTTTGTTTCAGTTTTGGTGCGACTAGGTTCCGTTATGGCTTTTCAAAACAAAATGAAAGGGTTATTCAGTTTATGTGAATAAAAATAGACGCACCCAAGATATACCTCTTTTGAGGATCGCTTGTGCGCGTTCACTTTTATTCATATTATGTGAAGGAAATAAGAATCTCGATATTTTTTTACTATGAAAAAAATCAACACAAATCCCCTTCCCCGCGTATGGGGTAAAAGTGATGGGATATTTGAGTATATTCACATTTGACTCACTGAAGTGAGTGTTTCTCGAATATATATTCTTCATTTTCACTGAATGTTCAATGAACGTTCACAAAAATGTTTGCTGGGTTGGTTTTATATCTCAAACTGAGCGCAAGCAAATGGCCCTCCAATATATGCAAAGCGTAGGGGATATGTCCATTTCATATGAAGGGAGAAGAAGAGTAGTGGCAAAATGAGTGAACCTATTCATATTCAAGTGGCCGGCAGTGTATTAATAAAAAATTAATATTTGGATAGAATTTCGCATAAATTTATTTTTATTTTACAAATACAAAATATATACAAAATTACTTAAGAAAACTAAATCAACTTATTAAAATCTAAATTATCTCAAATTACAAGGGTGTTTTCATTTTTAAACAAATTGAAAAGAAAATGTCTGCAGAGAATTTAACTTCTGTGCTCATCTACTCGCGTATGAGAGCATGAGTAGATGGAACTACTAGATTATAGTTTTCATCTACTCATGAGTACTTTGCCACCCCCAACGGAAAACGGCTTATAAAACGCAGCTATTTTTGATAAAATCAAAACTAGTTTTAGGCCTTTTTACTTGCGATATATGTAGGTACTATAGGGCAAGTTTTGGATTCGTGCAAAAAAAAATTCGAGATAACAATCAAACATGACATTACGATGAAGAGAACAAAAAAAAGTGGGTGACACAATTCTGTCTGTGTCTGTCTGTACCTTAACATACAGCCTAAACCAATTTAGTGATTTTCTTCAAATTTTGAACTTAAGGCTTTTTTGTAATTCTCAAGAGGGGAAATTGAAATGATTGTTTTAGCTCCAAAAATATAACAGTACTTGCCATAGGTTAGGTTGCCATACAACCGAAGGAAAAGCTAATTTATCTCAAAAACGGCTCCAACGATTTTCATAAAAAAAACGTTGTGTTATTGTATATATGGTGTACTTTTTGGCAGGGCCGTGTCTAGGGGTGGGTCAATGGGGCAGTTGCCCTAGGCGCCTTGCAACAAAAGGCGCCACCGTACCGCAAAGGGAGCACCGTTCCGTGAAAGGTGCCACCGTGCTATGTAAGTCGTCGCACCGGCTGCTGGTGCGTCGAACTCAAGTAGGTAAAATAACTACAAATTTGAATTGTAAAATTATTATTCTATGTACCTTTCATTATTGAGCAACTCAAATCGATTGGGTAAGATACGTTGACTTTATGTCGAATCGATTTATATCGATCCTATAAGAACGATTTTAATAATTTCGACACCAACTTTTGACTGGTTTAAAGACCGACTGATCCAAAAATACAAATAAAATTTTACCGACTTTTTTAAATGATGATTTCTCAAAATGTCACAGACATGAACATTTTGATCAGATCATACTTTACGGACTGACGTCTACAAGCTCACGCTTCTGATCTGATTAAAATACGTACTTGTTTTGAATTATCATCAATAACCATTCAGCACCTGTCATCCAAGCGATTCTTTAAAACTGAATAAATACAATTTCCAAAATACGATAACTGATAAGTTCTGAGGCCGATTAACGATTTTCATTGGGGTCTGTTACCTCTTTGGCTAACTTTGGATAATTTTCAAAATTCTCAAAAGAGGAGTAGATTCGTTTGGCTGCGCAGTAGATTTTCATTTGGAACTAAACGCAGCAGATCTACTGCTAAAGGAGTAGGATGGCAGCACTGTCAAGAATATACTCATTGTTTATTTTGTTAGATTTTTATCGTATCAGTTTTTTCTCATTCCATACAATCGTTTGATGCAGTGTTGTTCTTTAAGGCACGCAAGAATAACCGACCGAAAAAACGATGACATGTTAAAATGTGGACTGGTTAAAATGTGACAATGACATTTCCAAAAACTGCTCAATGCATTTAAATCAAATTTTGTATACAAAAGCTCCTTAGAAATATCAATAATATTGCATATAACATTTTTGAAAAAAACAAATTTTGGATTTTTTAAAAATGTTAAAAATTTTTTTTGAAAATTCAATATTTTGAAAATGGGTTGATAAATATTTTTGAAAATAGTTTTGTGAATGTATATTAATAAATAATCAAAACTTTCATCCCAAAATCGCCCCAACGATTTTTATTTTTTTTTTGCATATACATATGTACATATGTATGTACATATTCCTATTTTTTTAAGTAATAAAATAGCATACTTGGTTTTAAGCGCTAAGCTATTTTACAAGTTCTTTATACAATTTTAAATGTTTTTTTCATATTATGTATTTTATATTTATTCAATAATGACTTGCATATTTAAAAAGTTCTATAGTTCCAAGCAACTTGAACATAAGAGAAAGTACGTGCGATCCAGTCGTGCATTTTGTTTCAAACATCGAGCGGATATGAAAGGAAAATAATGTATTTCTATAAAGTATTTGTAAATTGAATTCTTTTTTGCTGTTTTTGTTATAAATAATTTTAAAAAAATTAAGAAACCTGACAAGTATCATGTAACTACACAATTTTGTATTTTCTCAGAAATAGTTAAGGAAGGTTTTATCGATAAAATCAAAAATATGGATCGTTTTCGCGAAAACAAACTCAACTTTAACTCAACATAGCGACAACCCTGCTAGAGGTCGATGGTCACAAGTTTGAGTTAAAATAAATATGGTCCCGGATATGAGAGAAACACGAGAATCCTTGGATGCCTCCCGCCCAACCAGTTCCTAGATACACCCTTGCACCTTCCACCATAATAACTTGGTACTATATAACCATCAAAACACAAATTTGTCCATCAAAAAATACAATTTATTTAATTTCATAATTTGACTGTACCTATCTAATAATGCTCATGTTCATTATGAGTCAACAGCTACATGGTTGGCAAAAGATATACATGTAAACGAAGTCTCGATAGCAAAGTTACTTAGGTATTTACCTCTTAAATGGCGAAGCATTCTTGAGGTTTTTTTTTTGTGTATGAATTATTTTAAATGTCTTTCTTATCACTTAAGTTCTGAAACACATGGTATAGGCACTACCGTATCTTGTTGCTTATTTATCTCATGTATTTGCAGTAAAAATATTTTGTTGTTCTTTGAAATTCAAGACCCAATTAAAAATAAGATATCAATAGACACGGCTGTACAAATTTGGTGATTTCCGTTTGTAAATAACCAAAAGTCAATTTCACCATTTTTGTCAAAATTCAGAAGTCATTAAAAGATGTAATCATTCAAAAGTAGGTATAGGTTCTCATACTTCCACAATTGTTTCAGTTCAGTGCTATTTTCAGTGCTGTATTAGCTGCGTTTTATTATCTCTATTGTAGATATCTATTTTTGGGCCTAGAGTAAAATGAAAACGTAGCATTTAAAGTGGTATGTAGGTATATGTAACACTATATCTACGTTTAGCACGTTTACTGTAAATAAAACTACATATTTTGAGCTAAATTGAAATAAAAGTAATGATTCGCTCGGACAGTTAGTCCAGTCAACGAAGGAAAAATTAAAGCAATACATCATACTCTCCGGGTCATTATTGTGGTAGGGGTGACCCGCAGGTTTTACATACTAAAAGTCGCCAGCCCAGGGCCTTAAGCTTTTGGCAGGATGGTTTTAAAATTCCCATTTCATAATTTTTCATGAATATTTTGAATGGCCACGTTCAAACACGAACTAAAGCGATCTGGATAGGTTTGTGTTGTTGTAATCCCTTGTTAAAACACAGCTGATGACGAAACAGCTGTTGGCAGAAAAGAGATCCCAAGCTATCCTAAAAATTTTAGGATACAAAGCTATCCTATGAGAAATGTCAACAACAGCTGACTTGCGTTCAAACACATACATGGATACAAAGCTATCCTAGATAGGCTATCTATTCAAACATTGAACGTGCCCAATGAAAACTATGCGTATAAGCGGAAAAGTGTGCAATTCAAAATGAAAGAATATTAAATTTCCTACAAAAAATTTTTATTAAACTTTCGGTAGGCGCAAGGCTAAAGGCCTGGTCAAACAGAACGCGATCCGGCGATACGATCAATACTTCACTGGGTAAAAGAGATCGCGGCGATCAAATTTTGTTTGTAATTTCTCACAAAGATCGCCGGATCGCGTTCTGTTTGACCAGGCTTTAAGAAAGTAACGGGGAGTAGAAATTTCAAACATTTGAAAAACAATTTGATTGTCTTACATATTCAATAATAATATAATAATTACCCAACAAAAATGATTACTAACAAAAAGTAATTTGCATAGTTTTTAATTCTCTCAAAGAGTGGAAAGCTAATAACAACATTGACGAAACGTATAGCCAGCTATGTCTTTATCTATCTATATGAAGGTTTAATATCAAATATTTCATATTAATATTTCATATCGTCGGCTTTTAAAGCTTACTCTTTTTTTGCATTTTCCAAAAATACATTTAGTACCTATTTTTATACACTAAATTCAGTAAAATTGAATAGATTTGATATATTTGTATTTTTGAGCAATTTTTGAAGATCACTTCATGATCAAACAAATATAGAGTTAGCTAGCCGTGCTTCACTCCAGGCCAACTACTTCATCATTATATTTGGATATCAAAATAGACATATCTATATCTTTTATGTACCTAATATTTACAGACTATAGAATTTGGTAGGATCACTTTTTCTTTTCACTACTCAATCACCCACAGCAGTTATAAAAGTCTTAAAACTTGTCCAATGAACACCTAACAAAATTTAGTCAGTAATCAGTAAATATCAAATATACCTACAATTTCAATCATAATTGGGAGTTTTTTCGAAATTTGTAGTTTACGTGAAATATTTGATATTAACTTCATCATTTCTTGGAGGAACTCTTAATTTATTCTGAGAAATTGGGTGGTGGGTGGCCACTATGCCCTTTGAATATAAAATACCAAAGTTTCAGTTTTTTAATTAACTGCCCTAACGCTCTAACAAATTTTATCATTGCACGACTAAGTACTCCATAATTATACGAATTCTGAGATAGTGGACGCATGCCAGGACTCCTGATTGTAAAACCTCAAGTTCTCGATTTTAACTTAGTTTTTACTTTCTTTATGTCCTACCGCACTACCAAATTTCATAATTCTGTAACATCCAGCAGTGCTCCATTATTGTTAAGAATTCTAAGAAGAGAGTGGGTGGGTTCCAAATCCCTGATAAGAAAATCTAAATTTCTCTTTGTATGTACCACAAAATTGCCCAAATTTACAAGATTCTGCAGTTTGGCGGGAAGTGCTATACAATTCTAATGTTCTGTCAGTGAGTCAGTCAGTCACTTATACGGTTTAAGCTATTTTTTAAGTCCTCTCAAGACACAAATAATATCAAATGAGGAATTGTGGCGCAGGACAAGTCAAGAGCAGCTGGACGTCGACATAAGAAAGCGTAAATGGCGTTGGATCGGTCACACACTTAGGAAACCAAACGATGAAATTGCAAAGCAGTCCTTTCAATTTAATCCTCAGGGTGCATGGCGGGTTGGAAGACCAAGAACAAGATGGAAATCAACTGTCTTAGCGGAAGCAGAATCCCAGAGAAAGACGTGACCACAGCTAAAGTACCTTGCAGCAGACCGTGAAGGATGAAGACGTTTTGTTGACGCCCTATGCCCCAGCCGGGGTTATTTATCTCAAGAACTATTTACTGACTGTAAGAAGTTTAAATAGGTGAGGCGTCAGCCTAGTAAATATTGTGAATTTCAAGTTTATGACTAAATTAGCACTTAATTTACAGGTGGTCGAAAAAAGGCTTTGATGGTACCTATTTAAAAAAAATTGTAATGTCAGAATTTGACTGAAATTAAATCGTTTTTGACAACTTATCCCAAATTCTAGAAAGTTATTCGGACATTATCTCATTTTTCGAACAATTATTTTTGGTTTGAACTCCCCCTATGTCTTGGAATACCAACCTCTTGGGCAAGGGCGTTTGCAAAATATTTCATAAATTAAATTATTTTTCATATAGGTATTTCAAACCCTAATTTTTGTGCGAGATGTTGAACACTTTCTTTCAAAAGTGCCTTTCTCGCAATGAAATACATTGGATTTGAAATTGAGCATTCAATATCTTTTTTTAAACAAGCATAAAAGGGGAATTTGTCTCCTTTTCAATGTATCTCGAAGAGATGCTAGAGTATGTCTAGGAATCAAAAAATTGTGATCAATATTCTTCACATACGTGCATGGTGCATAGCAAAAGCAGAAATTTGTTTGGCTTATGTTGACATAAGCTAGTTCACGTTATTGAAATTTTTATTTTTGAATTATTTTTTGCTCTGAGTAAAATGGCTTATTTGAACTTAAAATCGGGTCTTTTTAAGATATGGTTTAGGTAAAGTGACTTATGTCCGTCAAGCCAATGTTTCGAATTAAAAAATTCTTTTATAATTTCTTTTCTATCTTGGAATAGTGGCCAATGTCTAAGTAGTCCCAATAAAATCAAATAATCTAATTTGGAAAAACGGCTTAAGTCAGTAAAAATCAAATTTAAAAATGGAAAAGTGGCTTAAGTACATATACATAAAATTTAAAACTAAAGAGAATTTTGTTTTGGAAAAGCGGCTTAAGTGTACTTAGTGCTCCTTTTCTTATAGTCTATTTGAAATTTAAAATATATTAAAAAAGGCTTAAGTAGACATAAGACACAAAATAACTGCACAGAGTTAAAACCCTGGAGTAAAGACGTTATTCCAAATGCAATTTTTGTTGAATCGTTCAGTTAAGCCGTTTTAACAAGACCAAAAAGTGTCTTCCCGATGAGATAGAAACAAGCTGCATACACAGAAAGATAGCTAATTTTTTACTTTATTCAAATATTCAAAAAAACCGTTTTTGGCTTAAGTTGACTTAAGCCCCTTTACCTTGTGAGTAGAGAGTTTTGAAACTATACCCCTCATGTTGTCTTAGCTGTTGCTAGCAAAAACATAGGATAAGCTCCAGTTTTTCCTAGTTACAGCTTAGCCAACATCTATGAATACGCCCCATTGTTTTTAGGCCGAAAGGCTTTAACATTAAGTTATTATACATAGTTTAACTTATTGCGCCCGGCATGGGGCCAGTAAGTTAGTCGTAAGATATTGATAAGTATGCTAGTGTTTATGAATTTTTGTCTAGCTTAAAATAAACACACCCGTTTTATAAGTACATATAAGGGAAACAAAATTGTATATCGTATCGGAATATGGCAACCTGCTCAGGACAGGGCCAGGTCCTCGAAAACTTGGTTAAGTCTATTCTTTTTAATTTTATACTTTATCGCTAGGTACTGACTACGGGTGAAATTTCCCTTGGGTCCTTCCAACCATACTTTATGCTTTTATGATTTGTTGAGTTTTTCGTTAATTTTCTAAACACACACAATTATTTTAATCATTATAAAAGGATGTGCAAATAAAATGCTTTACAAAGACAAGTCAATAAGGACCCTTTCTTGTAATGTATTGTAAACAACGCAGTCGGTAACCACATTATGGTTTGATTCATTCGTCGACACAGGTGGGCCTTGTTGTAATTGAATAAGCCGAATTCATTCACGCGAAAATCAAAACAAAGCAAAAGTAGGTAATAAAAGTATCGCACACAGCACCACCTGTTTACATCATTACTCAACCAGCAAGTTTTAGTTTTTCTTTTCAATTATTAATCTCTCCAACCATCAAACATCCCCTGAAAATATATTTTGAATAGAAGACCAAGCTTACCTTTTCAATTCAAAATAATTGAGTTGGATTTTATTGGTGGTGGCAACGTCTCGTCAAGTCGTCCTGTGGCATGGTTTTGTTTTTGTCTACATTTTTCTCATTTTACACCTTTAGACTTGTTGTTTACTTGGTTTGCTAAATGAAAATCATGTTATAAGGGGTTTTCTTACGTAGATATAGCGAGCTTGTGATTTGTGAACGAGCAAGGGTGAACTTTTGAATAATCAGAATCGGCAAAGTTTCCTGGAACAATATACAGGGTGTTATTTCCAAAGTATTAAGAATTCGGTTTACAAACCCACCAAGTATTTGTTAAGCCCCTAACGCCCAGTTTCAGGATTGGACCCGAGTAAACTCCTGTAACGTTTTTGTCGGTCAGTCCCCAGTAGTCAGTCCAAAGTAAGAGTAACCTTAATAGATTTTTCTGTGAATGATTGTGATAGTTAGTAGATTCGAATGTTTTTTTGACAACTTAAAGTTGAAGTTACGTAATCCTCTCCTAAGCTCCTATTAAATATATTCCAGACAACGAACTCTAATTTAACGCAGACCTAAATCTTCACAATATAAAATACAAAAACAACCTTGTAGTCTATGTACCTATACCTATTTTGTTAACTAATAAGCAGAATATGATATAATGTATAGTTACGTCTATTCTATGTATATGTATGTTCCTGGCCAAAGAAACACCCTGTATGTATATTTATTTAGTTTTACTTCCTTATTAGCGGCGAGGAAAGCAGTGTTCTTTCGGTATAATGAACTCAGACTCACAAAAATATAATGCACAGAGCAAACATTTGTGTTTCCCTTTACATAGCATGTGCTTTTTTGTTAGCATTTTTCATTGAAAGTAAAATTCTTTTGATTTCTTTCATGCTATGGACACGCGTTCAAAATCAGACAAAGAGGTGAATGTTGTAGGAAAAAATTTTAGTCAAAAAGTCAATGAGCACACATCTGGTGGGATTGAAGACGTTTTTGTTCAATAATAAAAGGTTTTATCTTCGATAAAGTCATAAGTGCAAGACTCGAAGAGATGTTTGTGTTATTGTTATGTAATATGCATTAATGGTAGTCATGTTAAACTTGTTGTTGGTGTTGAAAATGCCATGAAAAAAAATGTTTCCAAACTTTTAATCCTTAGTCCCCTTTCACACGAAGAAACAAGTTGCTGGAGATTTTTTTGACGTTTTCTTTTAATCTCCTTAAAAATCTCTTGTACCTTTCACACGAGGAAACAAATCTCCAGGCAATTTTTGAAATTTCCTTTGAAAGTATATTGGTTGAACACACCTAAACCTAGATGTGAAAGGAAATGTCAAAAAATCTCCTCAAATCCTCGACCGGGGAGATTCTGTTCGCCCCTCTTTCCTCCTGCCCTTCTCACCCAGGAACTAAAAGTTGCTGGCAACTCAGTTTCCTCGTGTGAAAGGGCACTTACATGCTATAATATTATGTTGATAAGAATTGCTAGATACTGGCATCATTTCAGGTACATAATCAAAAATATTGTAACGACTTTCAAATTTGAACTATAACGACTTTCGAATGAACTACATATGTTTTTTAGTACACTCTATAGCGCCATCTCTGTTTAATTATGAATTGTGGATTGCTGACGTTGTACACAAATCTGAGGTAAGCCTTAGAAATCGAAAATCAAAGCTCAGAAACATCCGGAACTTTCAAGAAGCAGATACCAGAACCTTCAAGCATTTTCGGGAACCGGTGTAATGTGTAATAAGTAAATACAGATAACACAGTTAGTTTTTAATAGTGAAAGTATAAAGTTGGCTGTAATAAAAGATAAGTGAATTGTTTTCGGAAAGTAGTTTCGATATATTTGAGTGTTGAATAATAAATAGTTTGGTAGTAAGAAAGTAAAGTGTTTTGATTTGCGAAATAAATAAGTGGAAGTATAACATAAAATAAATAAGCTTTATTTATCGAACCTGAGAAAATATTTCACTATACCCTTATGGCGTAATGATCGTTTTAAATTGTACTAACTTAGAGATAGCTTTTATTATGTTTTGGAACATATAAGATCGCGCCATAAAACTATACAAAATTCAAAAAGACAAATTTCCTTTAATAGAAGTTTATCCAGGCTTAAAAACGTCATGAATAAACTTCACAAAAAAGCTAATTTTCGGTTACTTTTCATGAAATATTTAATAGAACTAATGCTATGTTTCCACCAAAGGTTTATCTCAGTTTAGATTAAATAAATCTTTTTGGTGCTTCAACCGCTCAAAAAGATTTAAAAAAGATTAAATCTGACAGCATCTTCAAAAATGCAAATGGCGCTTCAATTTTTCTTACGAAGTCCGAAAGAGACAGAATGTTTGATTCGTGTCAAACAATGAAGAACTGAATCGAGTCTCGAATGAATCGTTCAGCACCATGTAAAAATTGGTTAGTTCGATTTGTAAAACTATTTGTCCTAGGAAGATTTAACAAGATTAATTTCTAATCTCCAAGATTTACGAAATATATTTGTATGGTAAATCTTCAAGATTTAAAGAAAATTTGAGGTAAATCTTATTAAATCTCAGATTAGCGTCAGGTGGAAATGTAGCATAAGAAAGAGTACGAATTTTTAAAAAGATTTACTTAAGAGCAATATATTTGGTCTCTTGAGTCCAAAATCAAAAGTTATTCTAAATGTTTTATGGTCATTTTTAAAGTCTAAAAGGAAATCAACTGGGACTCCATCTAGTCTAGTATCTTACAAAGGGGTCTTTTCTAAAAATTTAAATGATATTTGTAATAATTTTTCGTTGTTTTTCCAATCAAATTTCCCTGACCTATACTATAATCAAAATATTAATAATTTCAATTCTAATATATGTAAATGCTGGTAGCCTGTGTTTATCTATAGATAATATTTTGGCAGCATTATCACTTCTTGGCAAGTTTCTCTGTTGCACCGGTTAATACCTATTCCTCCTCTTCTTTTAAAATTTTGCAAATTCAATCTTGTTGCCCCATTGTGTTACATTTTCAATAGTTTTTTTTTTTAATTCAGAGCGGAGCCTGAACTGTCAAACAAAAAGTTGTGTTTCTATTTTAGCTCTGGCTGTTCAAAGCTAAAAATTTGTATTTGTATGCTGAACACATAGCATTTGACAGCTAATGTTCAGGTGTGTTTCAAAAATAGTTCAGAGCGCTCAGAACAAACTTGTTCAGATGATCTTCAGAACATGCTCGACATGATCGGACTCTGTTCAGAGCTCTATTCTGAATTAAAAAAGAAAAACGCCTAATATGTCTTTACGAAAAGGTATATTTCTAGACTTCACCTGGAAACATTTTCTGATAACTCCTCTGCACAAATCCGAAAGAATCTGTGGCAAATTTTAGGCCTATTGCTGAACTTAAACTTATCCCAAAAGTATTTGAAGCAATTGTTAAGAATAAACTATGTATACAAGTTTAGTTCGAAATCATATTTCCCAGCATCAACATGGTTTTATTAGTTGGAGATCGACGGCAACTAGAGACAAGAGAAGCAAATCCAGCCCAGAACGGAATCTCGTTGTTCCTTATAACGCGTGTTTAATGTTTTAAGGCCGACAGTAGTCACTCATTATTGCATTAAGATCATGGCCATGACCAGATGAAAGTGCAAATAGATCTTGTGTCCATTATAAGAAGACATACCGTTTATTGGAACTAGAAAGCCCGCATGGGGCCAGTAGTTAGATTTAGCATAGTTAATAAGATACAAGTAGGCTGGTTTTTATGAATTTTTGTCTAGCTTCAAAATAGTTTTAATTAAAAAAAATAACAAAAATGGAGATATTTACCCTTACTCCGGTAGTCGTTTAACTAACACGGCAGTAAAACGGGCTCTAGTAGCGAAAATTGGTGTAAGAATGAAACGAGCCGAATTCCTGAAAGTTGACCCGATCGCAAAGGCTAGTATTCTATATCCGTTGAAACAAGCTGTTTGGGAAAACGAAACTTATCCCAGAGTCTGGAAGGATTGTTGAGTTGCCAAAGGAAGGTCCCCTTAAAAATTGCAACAATTGGCGTGGTGTTACAGATTTCTCCTTTTTTTTCAACATAAATAGCAACCATCATTCTTGGGCGGATAAAGGTTAGAATTCAGTCTACACTCAAGAGGCATGAGGCTGGCTTTAGCTCATGTTGGTGGATTTTGAGAAGGCTTTTGACCGAGTCAACCGTGAATGTATGTATATAGAGATCACTTCTTGGTAGGGGAGTTCCCCCAAAAACTTTTGCAAATAGAAGAGTCTTACAACAGTGGATGATGTTTTGTTTTACACAATAAGCAGCTATCCAACTCTTTCGAAGTGCGACAGGGGGCCATACTGCCGTGTTAAGAAAAAACATATCTGTATTGTTTCCATTTTGAGATAAACGCGTTTTTCTGTTTTTATCTCTATTTTTGTCTGTACTGTTGATAAAAAATGTTTTTCCGTCGTATCTAAAAGTATATAATTTTGTTTTTAGATAATAGGCGTGTTTTGTTGACCTTCTTAATGTGAACATTAAGACATTTTTCACATTAAGCCAATTGTTCTTGGCATGTTAATGCAACAACAACAAGTTAACAGCACATTGAATTTTCAGTAAACCTAATGTAAACATTAACTAATGTGAACATTAACTTTCCAATGGATTTGCTTGTTATGTTGGTATTTATGCATGATTTCAAGGATATGTTCGGTGAGTATTGTAACTCTAAGCATATTTTGAAAACAGAACTTTTGTATGAAGATCTTAAATAATTATACAATTACCATTTCATTGTAAAATAACAAAAAAAAAATCTTCGATGATGTTTATAAAATGGTTTTATTACAAATTTTTCCAAAATTGCTAAATCATACATGAAAAAATTCGTACAGAAAAAATATTGATAGTAGTACATAACCTTTTTTTGTGAAGACATGGGCCACGTTCAAACATCGAACTAAAGCGATCTGGATAGGTTTGTGTTGTTGTAATCCCTTGTTAAAACACAGCTGATGACGAAACAGCTGTTGGTAGAAAAGAGATCCCAAGCTATCCTAAAAATTTTAGGAAACAAAGCTATCCTATGAGAAATGTCAACAACAGCTGACTTGCGCTCAAACACATACATGGATACAAAGCTATCCTAGATAAGCTATCCATTCAAACATTGAACGCGCCCATGGACAATCCTTCTTGTTTTTGTAATTTCCTTTGACAAGCAACTACAGTAAGTTTTGTGTCTGATTTAATTTCAAACAAAAACATGGATAAGAAAAAAGAAAATATAAGGAAAATAGAGGTAAAAATATAACTTTTTCTTATAAAAACTATTAAAATTAAATAATCTTCATCATCTATCCTATTTCAGCTAAAAGAAAGGGGTGGAATCAGGTGGAAACCAAAGCATTCCTAGAATTCTACAAATCTTCCGAGACCAGAGTTTATTTGTGCTGTAAGGAGGAAATTTGCATACGCCAACGTCTTAGAAGATATGAGAGCTGCTGGCATGGTTGTAAGAAACCATTAATTTTGGTTTTAAATCAATTTCCAGCATTTAAATCAATTTTTTTATTTCAGGGTTTGCCTCCAGCAATACCTGCAACACCTATGGCATCAAATGCTTCATCAACATCAGTGACGATGAGCATTCAAACCTTTGTTCTGAAAGGGATAGACACTGAGGAAGCTAGCTATGCATTGGCTGACAATTATTCCGAAGTCTATTCGCCAAGAGCAACAACATCAACAGCAACAGCTACAGCAACATCAACATCAACATCAACAGCAACGGCTACATCAATAAACACAACAACATCATCATTCATCTCTTCCTGAATTGCAAGATCAGCCTACAAGCCAATTCACTCCAAGTTCGGAATTTCCATCAAATATCCCTGATTCAATTTCATCTGCGATAGCACCAGAACAACAAGCAAAAAAATGAAAATGAATCGGTCACGGTATTTAGAAGAAAAACTCTAATTCAAAAAACAAGAAGCCTTAAAAAAAGATTTCAGATTTGAGAAAATGGAATTAATTGAAAGAGAAAAACTAGCCTTTATTAAAAAATATTTGATAAACAAAATAGAAATTCATAAAAACAAAAGAATTTTTTTTGTTTTTTTTTAAGTCAGGGACCTTTTTTTCATTTTTTAACGAAATTGTAAAAGAGTGTAAGATGCCAAGATACACCAAGCTCCCATTTTATTCATTGGTGAGAATATTTCAAACGTAAGTGTGCTGAGACATTACGACGGTGTCCACATTGGGTATGAAAAAGTGGATTTTTAATGACTTTTCAGTATTCATATCTCGCTCCCACTCCTTCATTGAAGTGAGATGTGAATACTGAAAAGTCATTAAAAATCCACTTTTTCATACCCAATGTGGACACCGTCTAAAAGTATTCCAATTCCAACATCAACTGGAGATAATTTAGAGAGACAAATAGTAGATATAAGCAATGGCGGAGAAGGAAATACAGGCTCATGACATGGTGTGTAGGCGCAATCCCAGTAGGAAATTTCCAAAAGTTCACTTCTGAAGAAGTAGCTTTTTCCTCACGGAAAAGGAGCTGCACTCATGAATTTCCTAGGGAATCCTATCATGAATTTAACATGGGCTTGTCATTGGAAGGAAGTACCTACACACTCTCTCCATGAATATTTTGTAATGAAATCACTATGCTCATGGCACTTTCGAATTCATAATTTCTTTTTCTTATCAGAAAAAAATGGTTCTCGTGATGTGATGCTTTCATCAACGGGAATGAAAACATGAAAAATGGGTCAACTGTGAGGGGATGTTTTCGTAGAAGAAAAAATATGACTGAAATCATTATGCATTTCTTCTTTGATTTCATCAAAGCGAAGCATCTGAAATGAAGCTGGATTGATGACAAATAAAATAAAATATTTTCAGCTAGTATAATGTATTTAAGTAGTACCTCGTGGCTTGATGGTTAGTGCGTAGGACTGTCATGCCGAAGGTGTGGGTTCGATTCCCAGCCGTGCCACCTAAAATCAGAAATGTTTTATTCGAGGTACTGCCTCTTGCGAGGAACTGACAAATCCTCCAAGAGTATACTTGTCATGAAAAAGTGCTTCTCATTTAGCCGTTCGGACTCGGCAAAAAACTGTAGGTCCCCTCCATTCCTGCCCAACAAACACGCACACAGGAATGGTTGTGAGTTGTAAGTCACTAGGCCCTGGTTCTCCTCGAGCTGTTGCACCACCCAATTTATTTATTTTTTATTTATTTATAATGTATTTAAGAAGTTTATTAACTAATAAAATCTTAGTTAGTTTTTAAAGTAACTAAAATAAAGTAGATAAGCAGAACAAACAATGCAATAAAAAACAACTATACCTATATTTTTATTGTTTATGTATATTTAGAAAGTAGGTACTTCCTCGTCTTTTTGTCTACAATTTTCTTAAAATTGATGATCATCGTCATACTTTTTCAATTTGGAGCTAAGGAATAGAGGAATACAAACTTTAAGAGTTATAGAAAATAATCTAATGTAAAATATAATTACCAAGGTGAATGTGATTAGTCTCCTCGGTAATGATTATAATTTTATCAAATAGGAACATATTTATCAATTTATTACATTACATTTTACGTTAAATATCTGATTAGAAAGCACATTTTGCGAAATTTGATTGAAAAACACTTAAAAAATGTACTGTGAGCGTCAAAAAAAAGTGTACAGCTGTGAACTGCGTTTTTGTAACTCTGTTGAAGAAAATAAATTCGATCTTTTAGGAAAATATTTATCTTATTTTTTGAAGCGGTTAATCCTCAATGAATTGGCATATAAAACTTAACAAAAAATATTATAGTAAAAATTTAATAAAAAAATAAAAAAAAACTTCACTTTTAGATCGTCAAAAGAAAGTCTACACTATTCAATTAAGGCGAAAAACTTAAAACCAATACTTCGTCTGCTTTCCTTTCGCCCTTAGGACAGCTTCTATGCGTCTGGGTATTGACTCTACTATAGCTTCCCTGTCAATTCAGCTGGGATTTTTTTCCACTCTTCAAACAAAATTGAATTTTGTGCCTTTTTGCTAAATAATTTCCTCCTTTGAATTTGCTTGTACAGATAATCTCACAAATTCTCAATGAGGTCAAGGCCTGGGGATCGCGGAAATACTTCATTTTTATAGCGTCAAAAGAAAGTGTACATTATTCAATTAAAGCGAAAAACTTAAAACCAATACTTCGTCTGCTTCCCTTTCGCCCTTAGGACAGCTGCTATGCGTCTGGGTATTGACTATACTAGCTTCCCTGGCAATTCAGCTGGAATTTTTTGCCACTCTTCAAACAAAAATGAATTTTGTTCCTTTTTGCTAAATAGTTTCCTCTTTTGGATCTGTTTGTACAGATAATCTCACAAATTTATCAATGAGGTTAATGCCTGGGGATCGCGGAAGTTCTGCTAGTTGCTTAGAAGTACCATGGAGTAACTATTCCTTGACCAATTTCGATGTATGCTTGAGGTCATTTTCTTTTTGGAAGACCCATGAATCAGTTAACCCCAGTTTTGCAACACTAAACGGCAAATTGTCTCTTAAAATATTAAGGCAATCTTCAGTCCTCATCGTACTGTCAAAAAATACAAGGGTTCCAACTCCAGATGACGCCATACATCCTCAGACCATTACCGAACCGTCTCAAAAATCCCCAGACCATTACCGAACCGTCTCAGAAACATTGCCGCATAGCCATACCTTTCCGAAAAAAATCGAAAGTGAAAACTTTTTATGCCAAGAAATATAAAAATTACGGTTCATCATTCTGGGAAATAATCTTGCTAGTGGACAAGAGAAAAATTGCTATTTTTGGCTCAAAATAGCCACCAAAAATATGGACGCTGAAAAACACTGAATTAAACAGGTTTCTTGCAAAACGTACGGAGGAGGTGTGGTAATGGTCTGGGGATGAATGACGTCTTCTGGAGTTAGAAACATTGTCTTTATTGATAATACAATGAGGACTGAAGATTGCCTTAACATTTCAAGAGACAATTTGCCGTCTAGTATTGCAAAACTGGAGTTAACTGATACATGGGTCTTCCAACAAGACAACGATCTCAAGCATACATCGAAATTGGTCAAGGAATGGTTGCTCCATGGTACTTCTAAGCAACTAGCAGAACTTCCGCGATCCCCAGGCATTAACCTCATTGATAAATTTGTGAGATTATCTGTACAAACAGATCCAAAAGAGGAAACTATTTAGCAAAAAGGCACAAAATTCATTTTTGTTTGAAGAGTGGCAAAAAATTCCAGCTGAATTGCCAGGGAAGCTAGTATAGTCAATACCCAGACGCATAGCAGCTGTCCTAAGGGCGAAAGGGAAGCAGACGAAGTATTGGTTTTAAGTTTTTCGCTTTAATTGAATAATGTACACTTTCTTTTGACGCCATAAAAATGAAGTATTTTTTGTTATTTTTTTATTGAATTTTTACTATAATATTTTTTGTTAAGTTTTATATGCCAATTCATTGAAGATTAGCCGCTTCAAAAAATAAGATAAATATTTTCCTAAAAGATCGAATCTATTTTCTTCAACAGAGTTACAAAAACGCAGTTACAGTTGTACACTTTTTTTTGACGCTCACTGTACGTCTGTTCTCTTCTATCACAAAATCCATATAGAATAGATCAAAGGGCACGGTAGTGCCCAGCCAAGTTCGCGGCACTAAACCCTTTTTACAGGAACAAACTCAGGCGATTTTCAACCCCCCTCTAACTTCAGTACCAATAAAGTCAGAAACTTCGGAGTATTTGCTGAACTGATCAAACACAGGTGGCTCACCAAATTTCAACTCTTTAGCAATAGTAGTTCCCAAGATATAGGACCTCAAAAATCGCAAAAACCGTAACTGACTGACTCACTGACTCACTGACTCACTGACTCACTGACTCACTGACTCACTGACTGACTGACTCACTGACAGATCATCAAAATTATGGAGCACTTCCCGACATCGTAGAAACTTGAAATTTCGCAAAACGGTAGGCCTTGTGGTACATACAAAGGAAAAAATCGAAAATCTGCAATTTTCTATTCAGGGGGCGTGGCATCCACCCACTTTTTTAAAAACTCTTATAAATTATATGGAGCACTTTCGATTGTTGTAGAACAATGAAAATTGGTAAGTGGTGGTTTGAGGTACTAAGAAAGAAAAAAAATGAAAAATTGGAATTTTCCATACAGGGGGCGTGGCATCCACCCACATTCTTAAAAATTCTTATAAATTATATGGAGCATTTCCGATTGTTGTAGAACGATGCAAATTGGTAGGTCGGTAGGGCTTAAGGTACTTGGAAAGAAAAAAATTGAAAAATTGGAATTTTGCATTCAGGGGGCGTGGTATCCACCCACATTCTTAAAAATTCTTATAAATCATATGGAGTACTTCCGATTGTTGTAGAACGATGAAAATTGGTAGGTCGGTACGCCTTGAAGTACTTAGAATAAAGAAATCGAAAAATTGGAATTTTCAGTTCAGGGGGCGTGGCATCCACCCACATTCTCAAAAATTCTTATAAATTATATGAAGCACTTCCGATTGTTGTAGAACGATGAAAATTGGTAGGTTGGTATGCCTTGAAGTATTTAGAAGAAAACACAATCGAAAAATTGGAAGTTTCAGTTCAGGGGGCGTGGCATCGATCCACGTTCTTAAAAATTCTTATAAACTATATGAAGCACTTCCGATTGTTGTAAAACGATAAAAATTGGAAGGTCGGAAGGGCTAAAGTACTAAGAAAGAAAAAATTGAAAAATTGGAATTTCGCATTCAGGGGGCGTGGCATCCACCCACATTCTTAAAAATTCTTATAAATTATATGGAGCACTATCGATTCTTGTAGAACGATGAAAGTTGGTAGGTCGGTAGGACTTGAAGTATTTAGAAAGGAAAAAAATCGAACATTTGGAATTGTCCATTCAGGGGGGGGGGGGGGGGTGCCATCCACCCACTTTATCAGAATTGCTATTACTTTCACCTGGCAAAATAAATCTTTGCAAAAAGGAGTGAAATCACAACAAAAACATAAATGTTAAAAAAGGAGCCAAGTTCTTATGTGTACAAGAAACCTATGCGTAAAAAGTCAGCCAAAAAAAGTAATGAGATCTAAAATATATGCCAAGTTTTAAGTTCATGAAGTTTAATATCAAATATCTTAAGAAGGGTAATATCGAAACAATTCCAAATCATGACAGAAATTTGGTAGTTAATGATTACTGATTAAAATTTGGTGGATTTACTTGGCAAGTTTTCTCTTAAATACTTACTTAATCACAAATTTAAAATGTATGAAAACTTGACCAGTGAACCCACCAAATTTTAATCAGTAATCATTAATTACCAAATTTCTGTCATGATTTGGAATTGTTTCGATATTACTCTTCTTAAGATATTTGATATTAAACTTCATGAACTTAAAACTTGGCATATATTTTAGATCTCATTACTTTTTTTGGCTGACTTTTTACGCACAGGTTTCTTGTACACATAAGAACTTGGCTCCTTTTTTAACATTTATGTTTTTGTTGTGATAGAATATTCTAGAACAAAGAAATGTCATGTGACCGATCGAGGAAAACCAAAACAAAAAAGGTTTATACTTTCGCATCGGAATTTTTTCTTTCACGTCAAATATCTATTCAACAGGCAGAAAAAAGAAATATTTATCTACCTACAGCTACGACCGTAACAATTCAGACAAACCACTGAAAGGATGCATAATTTTGTATGCAGGAAATCTTCGTATCACGGTTTATATAGAATTCATTCAACTTTTTGATGCCGAAGAAAAGAAAAGGTTGTTTTCTCTTTCGCATAGCAGGCATAAAACACGCAATGCTGTGTGGATTGCTATAACCACTGAAAAGGTACAGGAATTATCCCTCCCGTTCAGTATTGAATTCATTTGAGTTTATGGTGTCAAAAAAGGTTATTGCTTTGTTTCGTATTTTCTTTACCTTTTTTCGAGAGCAAAGCAGAAGATGCAACTGGAATGGCAATCTACTAACCTTTTGCATGACTTTCAATGAATGAAATCAATGCAGAGCTTCTCCTCAATTAATGTGACAGATGATTTCGACGAGGAATGCCTTTATTTTTAATTGAGGAGCAAATTTCCTGCTGGGTGCCAGCATATTCATTGAGGAGAAGCTCTGCATTGATTTCATTCATTGAAAGTCAAGTAAATAGCATGTTTACTTGGGTGGTGCGAGTGTCTTCTTGAACATATGAAAAATGTTATCGAGGAATACGTGACTGAATTATGTGAATTTGGCATTATCGCTCACGTTTCGAGCAATAGAGTATACTTAAATGTGAGGTGGTTATTCGTGCGTTCGATCAATGGTGGCATTCACTCATTCGGTCACTAACGCTGTAATTTATTCGGCATCTGGTCTATCCATCAATTACAAGAAATTTCTACAAATTGGTAGAAATTTCTTAAAATTGATGGATAGACCAAGCTCCCATTTCCAAAATATTTGGAATAAATGAATTATTGGAACGATTTTGAGCCTATTTTTCACTACTCTAACTAGTACCAAAAACCATTTTCAATTCAAAAAAGGATTTCAAAAAATTTGCAAGGAAACACGTTTATAAGAAAACCTCGCTTAGAAGATACTTGAACAAAAGCACCGTGTACTTTCCCATATATTTTAATGTTGAATTGTTTATAAGAAACGCGTTTATAAGAAAAACACTATTTAAAGAAACATTTCTCAAACACAAACTTTCTTTTTTCCATGTTGGTTGGATGTAAGAAACTTGCAAAAAACTTACGAAACTCATAAAGCATGAACAGACCCTTAAGAAAATTTTTAAAGCAAACAGTGCAAAAGTCATTGATGATGCAATTTGATATTTGAAGAGAAGTTCATTTCAGTCTTCATTTTGACATTGAATTTGTCATTCGTTGTGTTTGTGTTCTTTTTGTTTCTTATATCCGTATAAGAAACTAATTTCTTATATCCATTGGTTATATTTATAAGGAACAAATATAATACCCTCAAGACAAGACACTGATGAAACGTGTTTTTCGAAATATGTAAGTTCGAATGGAAAATGATTTGAAGAACCATTTAGAAGACTTAAATTCAAACTCAAAAACTTTCCAACCATCCAAAAAGACCAATTATTTTAGAAATGAGAGCTTGGTCTATCTATCAATTTCAAGAAATTTTTACCAACTTTGAAATCCTTTTTCGAATTGAAAATGGTTTTTAGATCCACTTAGAGTACTCAAATTAAGATTCACAAAAGTTTTCATCCTTCAGACATATCAAGCAGTAATGATATAAAAAAGTTGAAATTGGTCTTCGGAATTGACTTTACCAAAAGAAGAAATATAAAATTAACATCCCTTTTAATTAAAAAACAAGTTTTTTTTTATAATTTTTAGTTTTTTCAATATACGTATGTAGCGGTTTCTGATGGACTTATTTAGAAAAAGAGCGATGATATGCCTTGCAGTGTCTGTTTTAGGACCACAGATTCCTTAATATCAACCACAAGAAACTAAATAAGATGTCAAGCTAGCAAGGTACGGCTCGGCATGCTTGCTTCCACCGTAGACCAGCTCGTCGGTGGGGTGGATTCTTGCACCTGCCGCTAGACGACCGCACATTATTGTTCATGCCGAAAAAAAAATATTATTTTTAAAAATCCTATACCGCTAACGAAAACTAATTCCTAAAATTTCCCAATGTGGATCCCCGGATGTTAATTGGGATCCTGAGTGTAACCCTCCCTCTTATCTCCTTAAACAAAAAGAGACACCTTGGTTATTGAGCCACTCTAGATTTTATTTCAATAACCCCTAATTCAAAGATGACTTATCTACCTAGTAAACCATCATCTTGATGTCTTCCTGTTGCAGCATCTCCGATTATACCTTACCCCATGCACTAAAATAAACTCACTCCATTATGACTCAATTGTGAGCCAAATAAACATAATCCTTCATTGGCTTATTTAAATTCATTTACAAAATTTATTTAATTCAAAACAATAAGATTAAAAAGGTTTTCAAAATTTGTCTGCTCATCGTCGAATATAAATAAAATGGAAATATTTAAATTGATTTTAATAATATATAATTCTCATTAAAGCTAATTTCTCAATACTATTAGAGAAAAGAAGCACGACTTCATTTCACGTGTAAGAGTGAATAATATAAAAAATTGAATCTAGCGCCGAGTGTGATTCAAATCATGAGCGCAAGAGATAACAACGAAATATTAGAAGTGTAAAATATCAAGATCAACTGTATATGTAATTTTATTTAAGAACAATAAATTTGTTCCAATGTTCATAAAAAAAAACTTGTTTTGTTTTATCTAGTATGGACAGTTGTCTCACTCTATTTCTCTGTTGTTTTCACTTATGCTCATTGCATGCACACGTTAATATAAGGATTCCCTCTTATTTTTGACAGTACTTAGATTAAGATAGAATTTAAGAGATTTATAGATTTTGAGTTAGATATAAAGTTATTTAAATTTCTAAATAAAATTCGTTCAATTTATGCATAAGTAAACAAACAAAAATGTGACGGACTTACCGGCTCTTCAAAGATGATGTGCACAGCATCCCTTCAGTGGTCGGAGCGCTTTTTCTTTGTTTTGGTCCAGCGCAGCTAAGCAAAGTCTAGTTGGTAAAGAATTATTACGCACAAGTTGAACGAAATGAAATTAGGCAAACAGATGATCGATGAGAGACACAGTTAATTATTAATTTTAGGTCGAATGATGATTTAAATAATAAGATGAATGTTCATAAGCGAATTGATGATAAATATATTGGCACCAAGTGAGCAGCTGGAGACGTCGGATGGTCGGAACGGAGGTTGAGTCCAGGGACTCCGGACCACGATATGAGTCTGATAATTGTTTAATTCGTGTTGTTGTTTGGTTTGCTCTGGAGTTTGGAGTTGACATTCGATTTTATTTTCGGTTTGGTATAGGTATAGTTTGTATTAATTTACATACTGATTAAGGGAAATTTGATAGTGTTTGACTACGAGACGAGTACTTGACTATTGTTGGAATGAGCTAATCTTGTCGCCTGGATTTTTGATGCAATAAACGTAATTCCTTTTGAAGCTCGTGACGTAGGTGAAGGTTTGGAATTGGTGGGAGTAGTGATTGATCGGTTTGAAGCAGCAATTTTTGATGATTTGATCTGATCGTGGGCTAGTTTGGGCACACGTGGAGGCGTTAATGGCACAACCAAGAATCGCTTAAAAATCGCTTTTCGATATAAAACCTATATCACAATGATTGTATTTAATATAAATAATGGAATTAAAGCTGTTTTACCTACCGATGAGTTTTAATGCATATGATTTGAGTACCCTTATTCCAGTACAAGTTTTGGTGGTTTGGAGAATAAAGTAGATGATTTTTGGTCTCGATGGATTGGGGTTCTTGGAGTGATCTTGAGATCAACTCCAAGGGCTGTCTTACTTTGTAAAGAAAAGGCGCGCGAATCAGTGGTTCCAGTCGATCCGAATTTCGCTACTACATATGTAGTTATAAAAAAATTATTTTCTATTTGTCTTGTCTTGGAGAGACTAATGTCAAAATTAGAATTTACCTCTTGAGTAAATAAACGATGGCTTAATTCGGCCTTCACTTTTCTTTTAAAAAATGATTAAAAGTTTTATGAACATAAAACTCACTTAATTTAAGACAATTTTTCTTTAATTTTTTTATATTAAAACTCTGAAACTTATTAAAGCTCTATTGGGAGATTGAGGCGTTCTACCATTGGCGAGAGTTGAAGTTGAAGAGATTGATGCACGGAAATGAAAATATGCTTTAGGCTAGAAATATCGAGGTTGTTCGAAGGAAATGAAAAGTTCGAAATTTTCGCAGACAATCTTAGACCATTCAGGCTATGTTCGATGGTGTGGAATTACGTAAGCGTTCAGCTCTACAAAAATTATTGTGTGCGGAATTTTTTAAAGGGGATTTCACATCGGCCTACACACAACATTTCAATTTTGTGTTTTCGATGAAGACACGAAAATGGAATGGGAAAAGGCGGTTTCTTATTTCAATTCGACCCACGCCTCATAAGAGGTTCTTGGCCTTTCAAAATGTCATGTCCTTTTTCTTAAGCTCGCATATCTTTGGCATGAATTATACCAAGAGGATTACCTTTTAAATCTTCTAATTCATACAAATTGTTACTTACGATTTTTTTTATTTTTGCTTCTACAAATTTCGGACATAGCTTAGCATTACGCTTTTTTGACTTGTTACTAAGCACAAAATTGCGCTTTAGAACTTTTTGTCCCACCTTGTATTTGCATGTTTTGCTACGAGTATTATATGTCTTTTCATAAAGTTTGTGTGCCTGAGCTAAAGATTCTTTAATGTTATTATGGATCATGTTCATCTTCACTGTTTTTGGTAAAATATCGAACTCAGAGTTGTTAAGACCGTGTAGTTTTTTTAGCAAGGCGTAGTCGGAACCATGTTGAAGTTTGCTTTGACCGAAGAGTGCTTCGTGTGGTGACATTCCTATTGCAGAATGCACACTCGTTCTTAAGGAACTTAAAATAAGGGTTAGGTGTTTATCCCAATTTGTTTGGTCTGAACCAACATAAGATCTAATCGCGGCCAAGATTGATCTATTGGCTCGCTCACTTGCGTTTGCTTGTGGGGCGTACGAGGCCGTGCGAATATGTTTTGTCCCATTGGATTCTAAAAACTTTGTAAATTCTTTGCCAATAAACTGTTTACCATTATCTGAAAGCAGCGACTCTGGTACTCCAAATAGTGCAAAGACGTCTACTTCCAAAAACTGAATAGCAACCTCAGCAGTGGCTTTTCTAATTGCTTTAGCAAGTATAAACTTGGTTAATTGGTCAAGACAGACAATTATATACGAATTCCCACTTTTTGATCTTGGATATGGCCCAAGAAAATCCACAAAAACGTGTTGAAAGGGTCTGTCAACTATAAAAGATTGACCCATAGGTGGCCTCAAGACGTGATTTGGAGCTTTTGAAGATTTACAGACTATACATTCCCCAATGAACGATTTCACTTGCACCGCCATATTGGGCCAGTAAAACCGTTCTCGCAGTCGATATAAAGTCTTTGCAACTCCACCATGCGAGGCTCGAGGAGGGTCATGTGCCAGTCGGATTAGTTGGTCAGTTAGGGCAGTGGGAATCCACAGTTTCCAGACGCAATCGTCCTCTCTGGGATCCCCTGTGCAATGTTTGACCTTCTTGTAAACAAAATTTTCTGATACTTGAAGGTCAGGTAGCTGGGTTTTGTTTTTCTCAACAGTTTCGATCAACCTCATATATTCATCCGACTTGAATGCCGGATCAGAGAGATTGACCTGAAGAACATCGGAAGGGCTTATGGTGTTTGTATTAGTAAGTGTAATTGCATCTGCGGCATACACTCGCGAAAGTGCATCCGGTGCGACATTTTGGGTGCCCTTTCGATGCTCTATAACGAAAGAGAATCTTTGGAGTCTCAAACTCCACCGCGCTAACCTTCCACTTAAATCTTTTTGGCTCATGAGCCACCTGAGGCTCGAATGGTCAGTGACAATTGTAAAATTGTGTCCTTCAATATAAGGCCTAAACTTTTCTACACCGAGAACAGCAGCTAAGCATTCTAGCTCTGTAACGCTGTAATTCCGTTGCGCTTGGTTCAATTTATATGAGTAGTAGTAAATGGGTTTTTCTTCACCATGGTCATCAAGTTGGGTTAAGACGCATCCTACACCTGTTGTAGAGGCATCACATAAGATTATAAATGGTTTGTTAAAATTTGGGTTTTCTAAAACTGGTGCTGTAGTCAAAGATAGTTTAAGTTTTTCAAATGCTAAGAAGGCTTCAGGAGTGAAGACAAATGTTTTACTTTTCTTCAAAGTGTCAGTTATTGGGGTAGCAAGATCTGAGTAGTTGGGTACAAAACGCCTGTACCATCCAGTTAAGCCCAAAAATCTCCTTACCTGTCGAGGTGTCTTTGGTACTGGAAAGTCGTTTATGGCACTTACCTTATCTGGGTCGGTTTTAACACGACCTCCACCCACAATAAAACCTAAATATCGAAGTTCTTTAAAGCAGAAACGAGATTTATCTAGATTTATAGTTAATCCTGCTTTACGCAATAATAAAGCTAGTTTACGCAAAGTTTCAACATGTTCCTCAAACTTCTCCGACACAATCAATAAATCATCCAGGTATACGAAGATGTTTTGTTTCAATTCGTTAGGTACCACTTTGTCCATCAGTCTGCACAAGCGTTGAGCTGCATTGCAGAGGCCAAAGGGCATTACCTTGAATTGATATAAGGGTCTACCGGGCACACTAAACGCTGTCTTTTCCCGTGCCTCTTCAGCTAGAGGAATCTGCCAAAATGCGTCTTTCAGATCCACACTGCTTATATAGTGTGTCTCTGATTGACGACTAAGCAGATTCTCTATATGAGGAAAAGGATAGGCATCGTTTTTGGTCACCTTGTTGAGTTTTCTGGAGTCTAAACACAAGCGATTCTTTCCTGGTTTGCGAACCAGAACGACCGGCGAGCTCCACGCACTTTCGCTTTCCTCGATGACATCTAATGCCAGCATCCTATCCAGTTCCTCATACATCATCTTCTGGATGGCTGGAGACACGGGATAGTTTCTCTGTTTAATGGGCTCCGTGTCGCCTGTATTTATTGTGTGTTCTTCCATTGTCGTTCGTCCCAGCCCTTCTTTGGCATAGGACGGAAATAGACGGATAACTTTTTCAATTTCAATGGACTGATTGATTGAAAGGTCGTGAGCGTTTGCATCACATATGCGAAGTGAAGGAGAACTAATTTCGGACACTATAATAGGGGAAATTTCAAATAGTTTCCAAAAATTTATTCCTAGATATAGGGGTTGTTCTAGCGATGGTACTAAATAGATTTTCATCTCCTTTGCAATATGTTTGTATTCCACAATTGTGGTTACCTCGCCGATTATTTTCTGTGGTTGTCCACTGGCTGTTTTGACATTTGAGACAAAGTTTTTGAAAGGAATATTGAGGTCTTTTAACATTTGTAAGCACCCCGATCCTAGACAGGTGATGCTCGCACCACTGTCCAAAAGACCAAGCATCTTTTTCCCAAATATGGAAACGCTCGCATAGGGTCTAGGATCTTCAATATTGCAAAGTGTTGTAGCACAAATTTCACGGTGAGTGTTTTTCTTGTTCCTGAAGCGATCTCTGAGTTTCTGTATACGTGGGGTTATTTGAGAAAAAATTCTACCACGAACGTCATAGTACTTTTGTAACCGTTCGTGAAGAGAAACGGGTGGATTTAAAGCTGGGGGTGGTTTGTCACAATTAGGGGTTTCACGTTTTAGAATTTTGACTTGTTTGGTTTCATTAATCATCTCTAAAGATGTTGAAGCTTCGAATGTTTTTGTCAAGTCAGATGTTGGGGTCAAATCAGGTGGTTTGTTTATGTCCTGTGAAAATAAACAGTCGGGTTGCAGAGAATGAGTTGGGTTTTCTTTCACATTTGTTCCGGGCTCGCTTTCGGTTGACAAGACTCCCCGGTGGTTGAATTGCCCCGTTTTCGGTTTCCCGAACATTTTGCACAATTTGGTGTGGTGGTATTTTCCAAGCCACACTTGTAACAAAACAAGTTGCGCTGGGAACTAGGACATTGGACGAACGAGTGTCCTTTTGCCTTGCAGTTCCAGCACGTGTAGTTGGAATAGTTTTGTTGACTATGCGAAGCTTTTAAGGCATTTACCTCAAGTACGTCTTCTTCTAGCAATGGCTGGTCTAACTCGCTGACTTGTTTTTTATAATTATTTTGTACGGAGGATTTTGAATGGAACGCTTCTTTCTGAGCATGTTTTTCTATCGACCTACAGACGTATACCATCTCGGCTAAGCTTTGGGTACTAAAAGTGATCAGGAGTTCCCCTGTTCTCTTTTTAACATTCTGTTTAATCAGCTCAATTAATTCTGTTCGAGTTTTAGGAATATGGAGACGTGCATTCATAACGAGAATATCATTGTAAAAGCTATCGAAGCTTTCATTTTGACCCTGTCGGCGGTCGAACATTTTCCTCGAAAGTTCCGAGTCGGTTTCAATGCTCCTATACTGTTCCACTAACGCAAATTCTAAGGATTGCCAGTTGGCATTAGGGTTGGTTTTAAGATATGTCCAAAACCAAGTTTCGACATCACCCTTAACAAAAAGTTGGAAGTGTAAGAAAATATCTTCCCACGAAGCGTTATAACTCATTTTGAGTTTGTTAAGGCGTAATATAAAATCATCGACAGTCATTTTTATGTTGTCGAATTTTAGGCCCCATTTATGGAATTCGAGTGCACGATTGTTGCTGGTTTGAGATACGTTCCGACTACTATTGGGGCTATTAGCATTTAAATCTAGTGCTTCTATTCGATTCAAAAAGTTTTGAGTATTTCGACTTAGTTGTGGAGGGCGTATGTTGTCGGCTGGGGCTACAGGTGCATGAGCAGTGCTGTGTTCTCGCGGATGATTAATATCCGGAGCAGGTTCAGGTGCAATCGATGGAGTTCTTGCTCTCTCTAAAGTTTCGCGAATAATTCTTTCTACATCCTCTCTGTTTCTAGCTCTCTCCTCTTCCAACTCCTTCTGTCTATCCCGCAAATCCTCGGCTCTACTGAGCCCAATCGTGGCATTTACCATATTTACTATATATCGTTGGAAACTATCATTTAATAAAATAGGATTTGGAACTTGCACTGAATTGGCCTTATTTTGATCATTAGTCTGACCATTATTTTGTTCATTAAATTGTTCATTATGTTGATCATTATTTTGACCATTTATTAGCTCTTCAGTTTGAAGAACTTCATCTTCGTCTGTATCGTTGGCATTTGAAGTACCTGGTTTACCCGCAGCTGCCACGCGCGAGTTGCGTGTAACAGTTTTGCTTTTGTCTTTCGACTTGTCCCTTTTTGGTGCCATTTGGCTAAAACGAGAACTATTACCAGATCAAACTCAAGTATTCGAATGTTTAAAAATTTAGAAACGTGTAAAGATTTTTTTTTTTTTTTTGTAGATTGTAGTTCAGAGATCAAACAAAAAATGTGTATAAAGGGATTTAAAAAAAATCAAAAGGAAATTATCAACTCAATATTCATGCGTGCTGGATAAGATAAAATCAGGAGTGTGCAACATTAAGCTAAATAGTTAAGGAAATTTACAAAAAAATTATCGTCGGCAAAAAAAAGATTGTATACTTGCTTAAAATTCATAAACGCAACTAAAAGATTGGTATTCGTTACCTTTTCTTCTTAGGTCGCCAGAGTGATAAGCAATATTATCGCTGAGATTTTTTTATTAATGAAAATAGGACTTTAAAATTTATAGACGGGGCTCAATTTTTCAAGTTTCAAGTTTGATGTTGATCGTTTGTTATATCACAGACGCAACAGACAGGATAAAGTTTCAACGAACTGTGTTTTCCCCGGACGTCCATAAAAAAAAACAACGATATGTCAACAAAAAAAAAAAATGTTCCTTAAATTCAAATCAATGCATCTGACGGGAAAGTTGTATCCAGTACATGAAAGTCCCCGGTCATTGATCTAAATCTCTAGACAAATGTTTCTTTATAACATTCTTCATAACAAACTGAAGCTAGCGCTTCCACTAACGTGATCAAAAGACCGAAGTTAAAGGGTCGTTAACTGAAATTTTTATTGTTACTTTAGACTCTTTTATTATTGTTGGAAATTGACTTGAAAGTATAAAAATTGTGTTTCTAGGTGGAATTGAATTTACTGTCTATATATTCGAAGCCCCACGTTAGGCGCCATCTGTGTAGCGGTTTCTGATGGACTTATTTAGAAAAAGAGCGATGATATGCCTTGCAGTGTCTGTTTTAGGACCACAGATTCCTTAATATCAACCACAAGAAACTAAATAAGATGTCAAGCTAGCAAGGTACGGCTCGGCATGCTTGCTTCCACCGTAGACCAGCTCGTCGGTGGGGTGGATTCTTGCACCTGCCGCTAGACGACCGCACATTATTGTTCATGCCGAAAAAAAAATATTATTTTTAAAAATCCTATACCGCTAACGAAAACTAATTCCTAAAATTTCCCAATGTGGATCCCCGGATGTTAATTGGGATCCTGAGTGTAACCCTCCCTCTTATCTCCTTAAACAAAAAGAGACACCTTGGTTATTGAGCCACTCTAGATTTTATTTCAATAACCCCTAATTCAAAGATGACTTATCTACCTAGTAAACCATCATCTTGATGTCTTCCTGTTGCAGCATCTCCGATTATACCTTACCCCATGCACTAAAATAAACTCACTCCATTATGACTCAATTGTGAGCCAAATAAACATAATCCTTCATTGGCTTATTTAAATTCATTTACAAAATTTATTTAATTCAAAACAATAAGATTAAAAAGGTTTTCAAAATTTGTCTGCTCATCGTCGAATATAAATAAAATGGAAATATTTAAATTGATTTTAATAATATATAATTCTCATTAAAGCTAATTTCTCAATACTATTAGAGAAAAGAAGCACGACTTCATTTCACGTGTAAGAGTGAATAATATAAAAAATTGAATCTAGCGCCGAGTGTGATTCAAATCATGAGCGCAAGAGATAACAACGAAATATTAGAAGTGTAAAATATCAAGATCAACTGTATATGTAATTTTATTTAAGAACAATAAATTTGTTCCAATGTTCATAAAAAAAAACTTGTTTTGTTTTATCTAGTATGGACAGTTGTCTCACTCTATTTCTCTGTTGTTTTCACTTATGCTCATTGCATGCACACGTTAATATAAGGATTCCCTCTTATTTTTGACAGTACTTAGATTAAGATAGAATTTAAGAGATTTATAGATTTTGAGTTAGATATAAAGTTATTTAAATTTCTAAATAAAATTCGTTCAATTTATGCATAAGTAAACAAACAAAAATGTGACGGACTTACCGGCTCTTCAAAGATGATGTGCACAGCATCCCTTCAGTGGTCGGAGCGCTTTTTCTTTGTTTTGGTCCAGCGCAGCTAAGCAAAGTCTAGTTGGTAAAGAATTATTACGCACAAGTTGAACGAAATGAAATTA
Source organism: Dasysyrphus tricinctus (assembly GCA_963921185.1). Taxonomy (NCBI): domain Eukaryota; kingdom Metazoa; phylum Arthropoda; class Insecta; order Diptera; family Syrphidae; genus Dasysyrphus; species Dasysyrphus tricinctus. The sequence continues at coordinate 181,957,272 of OY992531.1, read as the reverse complement.
GGCAAACAGATGATCGATGAGAGACACAGTTAATTATTAATTTTAGGTCGAATGATGATTTAAATAATAAGATGAATGTTCATAAGCGAATTGATGATAAATATATTGGCACCAAGTGAGCAGCTGGAGACGTCGGATGGTCGGAACGGAGGTTGAGTCCAGGGACTCCGGACCACGATATGAGTCTGATAATTGTTTAATTCGTGTTGTTGTTTGGTTTGCTCTGGAGTTTGGAGTTGACATTCGATTTTATTTTCGGTTTGGTATAGGTATAGTTTGTATTAATTTACATACTGATTAAGGGAAATTTGATAGTGTTTGACTACGAGACGAGTACTTGACTATTGTTGGAATGAGCTAATCTTGTCGCCTGGATTTTTGATGCAATAAACGTAATTCCTTTTGAAGCTCGTGACGTAGGTGAAGGTTTGGAATTGGTGGGAGTAGTGATTGATCGGTTTGAAGCAGCAATTTTTGATGATTTGATCTGATCGTGGGCTAGTTTGGGCACACGTGGAGGCGTTAATGGCACAACCAAGAATCGCTTAAAAATCGCTTTTCGATATAAAACCTATATCACAATGATTGTATTTAATATAAATAATGGAATTAAAGCTGTTTTACCTACCGATGAGTTTTAATGCATATGATTTGAGTACCCTTATTCCAGTACAAGTTTTGGTGGTTTGGAGAATAAAGTAGATGATTTTTGGTCTCGATGGATTGGGGTTCTTGGAGTGATCTTGAGATCAACTCCAAGGGCTGTCTTACTTTGTAAAGAAAAGGCGCGCGAATCAGTGGTTCCAGTCGATCCGAATTTCGCTACTACATATGTAGTTATAAAAAAATTATTTTCTATTTGTCTTGTCTTGGAGAGACTAATGTCAAAATTAGAATTTACCTCTTGAGTAAATAAACGATGGCTTAATTCGGCCTTCACTTTTCTTTTAAAAAATGATTAAAAGTTTTATGAACATAAAACTCACTTAATTTAAGACAATTTTTCTTTAATTTTTTTATATTAAAACTCTGAAACTTATTAAAGCTCTATTGGGAGATTGAGGCGTTCTACCATTGGCGAGAGTTGAAGTTGAAGAGATTGATGCACGGAAATGAAAATATGCTTTAGGCTAGAAATATCGAGGTTGTTCGAAGGAAATGAAAAGTTCGAAATTTTCGCAGACAATCTTAGACCATTCAGGCTATGTTCGATGGTGTGGAATTACGTAAGCGTTCAGCTCTACAAAAATTATTGTGTGCGGAATTTTTTAAAGGGGATTTCACATCGGCCTACACACGTATACGAAGTATAAAGTTTTCAAATTGTTCGCTTTTGTCGAAGATAGTCAAATAAAATTTGTCTACGGTCCAAATCTGTAGTTTCTATATCATCCGCGTTATAATTTTCTTGTGCTATTTCTTCAATTTCAGGAGTCTCAAAGATATCTTCCAACGTGAAGCATATATTGTGAAGGATGCAAGCACTTGCCACAAGGTTCACTACTCTGCGTATTGTGTGTGCTCAGTAAATTTCAAAATTCTTCGAAATCTGCATTTCAATAATGCGAAGGAACTTTCAACTGTTATTCATGTCGACGAATGCCTTTCGTTGAATTTTTTCTGAATGTCAGTCAATCTTCCATTATCTTTGAAAGGTGGAACTAGCCAACAAGAGTTGGTATATGTAATTTTCCTGAGCCTTTTTGCAGAGGGTTGACCTTTTTAAAATGCGACTGTCGTTTTGCACCCAACATTCCTGCTTTTTTCTTCTTCGCTTCAAATTTGTTCGCAGTTACTTTCACCATCTCTCCTTGAGGCCATTTTATATATTGGCTTCCAATAGATACCATCTACTTACTGACGCGTCCAACAGCTTTCCACGCAGAAGATTTCGATACGCCAAATAAGTTGCCCAATTGCCCAAAGGTGTTGTTGCTCATATACCATAGACAAAATTTGACCGCGCACTGTGTCGAGGTAAACTGGGAGAAAAGCCAGATTCGGAATACCTTCATTGCTAAGGAAAAAATATAAAAGTAAAAATAAGTGAATAATGTATTTTAGTAACAAGTAGCGATAACTTGACATGTTATATGTTCTGCGGTCGAACGCTTCAACGTGAAGTGTGACTCAAACTCATCTTCACAATAGCTACCTACAGCACTCAATTTTTTTATAGTTCTTCTAATCGGTCTTTCTTCATCCGAATTTCCAGAGCTAGAACTGCTGGATTCAAAGATTGTTTTGTAGAAATTATCATTCTCGAACTCGCCAGTGCTGTCAAAGTCTATGGAATATACATTTTAATAATAAGGGCTTGTTTCACAATGTCTCAGTAAAGTTCTGATTAGATATCCGACACTCAAATATCCATGGCGGTCGTGAAGAACCAGGTAACTCAAACTCATACATTTTTTAGAAGGTCGTATAATGGCTGTTTTACAATGACGCGTTCGCGTTCGCGATGCGTACGTTACATTTAACAAGCGTTACGACCGCGTCGAGATAAATCGAGCAAAAAAATTCAAACTTTTTTCAACACAAGATGGCCACATACCTAAATTGAATTCGAAATGTCAAAACGCACGCAAAAGTTGAATAATCTCTACTTTCGCGTTGCAGCCGCTTACGTTACGTTGGTTTGTGTACCTACTAATGGATGCAAAATCGTAACATAATGCTCAACGCGTCATTGTAAACACTAAACAGAGACTCCTATGCCTGAACTTTTGCGTTGACAGGCAAATCTTTCAACGTGACGCCCAAACGCGGCATTGTAATGGCTGTTTTACAATGACGTGTTCGCGTTCGCGATGCGTACGTTACATTTAACAAGCGCTACGGCTGCGTCTGGATAAATCGAGCAAAAAAATTCAAAACTTTTTTCAACACTAGATGGCCACATACCTAAATTGAAATCGAAATGTCAAAACGCATGCAAAATTTGAATAATCTCTACTTTCGCGTTGCAGCCGCTTACGTTACGTTGGTTTGTGTACCTACTAATGGATGCAAAATCGTAACATAGTGCTCAACGCGACATTGTAAACACTAAACAGAAATTCCTATATCTGAACTTTTGCGATGACAGAAAAATCTGTCGACGCGACGCCCAACGCGGCATTGTAAATCAGCCATAAAACAGCCATAAGGCGATCGCTAAAATAAATGACTGTCGTTTTGACGATTGCTCTCTCTATATTTACTAATAGATATGACAGAGAAAGCAATCGTCAAATCGATTAACAAAACGACTATCAGCTTAACCGATTCCACCCCAGGATCCTATGCTGTTTTTGCAATTACTTATGTGTTAAAAATTGATCCGGATCAGATAATGTGGATACAAAAATGCGGCTAGTGTGCTGCCTCACCACTGATCGCTAAATTGGTGTGTTTGTTATCGAGCAACGAGCAGCAAATCTACGAAACTACGTATTTGTATTTTGTATTTTTTTTTTTATTTATTGATACGTACCTCCTCGCTTTGGAGCAACGTAGGTAGGTATGCTTTTTTTCATGAATCAAATCCTTTTGAATAGTGGTTGCTAACATTAACTAAAATTTGTTTGGGAAACATTTTTACTGCGACGTTTGTTTTGCAATTTTTAAAAATTTTTATATGCACTGTAGTAAAAACTCAAAATTGTAGTTGAACATTTGTTCCTAAAAATCTTTGAATCATTTTGCCTCTTGAATACAAGAGACAACATCGAATATGCACTGCTACTTAAATCCAAACAAGTTGCTGAACCTGTAGTATAGTAAACTAAACTGAACGAACAGTAAATAATAAATATCAGAAGGTAAAGTACCCACTTCAAAACAAGATATATAAAGAAGCCAGCATATAACTGCATTGATATAAGTCGTCCTTTATTCACAATCTGTTCACTATACGCACACTTAACTCTCAAGGGTAAACATCCCCTTTGTGAAAATTATTACTAAACCCTAGTCAGTGCGTCTGTTAACAAGGGAAACAACGACATTAAGCATCCCTATCTTCTTTAGCTAACAATAAGCACGTGGCAAAGATTTTAGTTGAAGTTTGTCGTGTCAGGCGTACCTACCTATACCTTAAAGCAAGTTAAATACAGTTGATGAATCCCCAAAGTGTTTATTTAAAAAATATAATCCACAAAATTTCTAAACCAAATACTATAGCGTGTACAAAAACTATAAAGTTAATAAATGTTTTTTTTCTACGAATCGAATTGGTTCTTCCGCATTTGTAAGTAACAAGTGAAATGCAATAAATCTAAAAGTATACCTATGTCTTACCTACTGTAGTTAATGGAAAAAAAATCTCGAATGCAGTACATTCTTTTTAAATCACTCCTTGTAACCATGGCTTATGCTCAATGGACTCTGGAGCTCCTCCTAATTCTAATCAATTTATTTTGAGTCACCTGGAGAAAATAAATTGGGAAGCCACAGAAGAATGCTTGTTGTTTACAGTTGAGTTTACATTGAGAGTACCTATGTTGTATATGTGTCGTACCAGTGTTCCATAGGAGCTTCTAAATTGTCCGGTATCAGGCGATGAAGTGCTAGGTTATTGAAAATTTGGCCTGTATATCATAGGCTTCAGCAGGATTTTTTCCAGGAGAGGGGAAGACAAATCATGGATTTTGATAGAAAAATACAAGTATTTATCAAAAGTCCATAGGAACAAAATTTAAAATGCTTCTGATCTAGAAGAGGGGGAAGGGGTTAACGCCAGCCCTTTTGACCCCCTCTGGGCACCAATGAAACTGATATTACCTTTTAAAACTATTATTAAATAATTGCTACATAATTGGAAGAAGGTAGGTACTGCTGTTCCTTTTAACAACTTGTTTCCACGCTAAGTGCAAGAGGGCTTTTAACCCCCACAGGCTCTTAAAAGTAATAATAAAAAAGATAAATGTCAAAGGCTTTAGTTAGGAACTACTTGAAGTCATTCGATTAATTTTGTCTAGAAACTTTTCATTAAAGTTACTGGCGCAAAACTTTATTTTTTAAGGAATAGAAACGGCGGCGCTTGTCTAGTTAAAGTAGTCGATTAATTATGGGCCCTTTCCTAAATATCTCTTAATTTGGAACGCATTTAACAACTATTCGACCTAGAGTGAACTCCGTAACGTAACGTAAGAAAATCAAGGTTACTTACTTACTTACTTAAGGTGGCGCTACAGTCCGGGCTGGACCAGGGCCTCAACCAACAAGCTTCTTCCAGCCGGCTCAGTTTGTGCCTAGCTGTGTCCAGTTTCGCACGCCAATTTAGTTGAGGTCCTCTTCCACTTGCGTGCGCCACCTTTTATGCTGTCCACCTCTACTGCGCTGTCCCACAGGGTTGGTTTCTCTATTCCCCATCTATGCAGATCCATCGTCATCCTGCACAAACGGACGAGTTTGGCAGGAATGCCAAAAATAAACATTGCTCTATATAGCTCGTCTCTATAGATGCTGTCATACGCGGCCTTAAAATCGATGAAAAGATGGTGGGCATCGATTTGAAACTCCTGGGTTTTTTCCCAAGATCTGCCGTAGAGCGAGTATTTGGTCGATGGTGGACTTCCCTGGCCTAAAGCCACACTGATATGGACCTAACAGGTTGTTGACGAATATGGCTTCAGGCGTTCACAAAGTACGACAGAGAAGATCTTATAGGCGATACTAAGAAGACTTATGCCTCTGTAGTTGGTGCATTCCAGAGAATCGTCTTTCTTGAGGATCGGGTAAGCAATGCTGAGGTGTAAGGTTCCATTAATAAGACATGCAAGAAAATAAAGGTTGAACAACCCCATATCTGACCGATGAAGAGACCACACAGCAATACAACAAAAAGAACTTAAAATTAACAAAAAAAAGTTTTCAAATATTAAAAAAAATGATAAGCTCCGCAAAATTTCTTGAAATTTGGTGATTGTTGTGTATGCAAGAAAAGAATAACAACTTTTATATTAAGAACTTGACTTTATTGGTTGGCTGCTAACTGAAGAGTGATCCCCAGATGCAGTTTGCCACCTGCTAATTAAGTGACAGCTACGAGTTAGCTATGTTTGTGTACAATATTTCGTGGGTATCCAACATCTCCCCTCTACGATTACTATACTTAGGTATAGTCTGCAAATCCAAGTCTTCTCGGTGGAACCCGGCTTCGCACTGGACGCTGAGATACAATATGAACTGGTTGGTCTTCTTGTACGTCTGCATGTAAGGGTTGATTTGAACAAGTGTTTTGCTGGGCTTGATGTTCTTGCCTCGTAAGCTCTACTGATGTTGTTGGAGGAATTGTTGAGCTATCTTCTCCTTTGGATGGTTTTTCTTGTGCAATCAACATGTCATTTTCCTGGAAATTTAATAGAAAGTTAAAATCAGATTTTTCATTTACCAAATGTCTAGGCTTCAACTGGTTCAAATGACGTCTCCAAGTTTTGTTGCCTACTTGTACTGCATACATAACAGTTCCAATTCGCTTCAGTATGACGCCTGGTAACCATGAATTTTGGTCTTTGCTGTAGTTTTTTGCATAAATGAATTCGTTTAGTTGAAATTCCTTTCGTTTTACTCCATGTTTTATGTTAAATTGCTTTTCCATTTTAAGATTTTTTTGAACAGCTTCAAATGATGATGGCTTAAGTAGATCGAGATGTATTTTCATTTTACGCCCTAGCATGACTTCAGCTGACTGCAGTGACGTTGTTGGAAAGTTGGGCGTTTGGTGTGGACCTATAACTTTGAAGAAAAGTCTGCAGTGCTGTGGTGGTGATCTCCTCCCCTTCTAGCTTTTTCATCGTGCGCTTGAATGTGTCGCCAAACTTTTCTGCCTGCCCATTTGACTGCAGGTGAAAAGGGGCAGTTCGGATGTGTTGTATGCCACAACTATCACAAAATTCTGCAAAACTTCCAGACGAAAACTGAGTGCCATTGTCTGACACAATGATGTCGGGAAGTCCGAACCTGGCAAAAACTGCATTCGAAAAATTTCAGGCCACTTCGAATAGGAATCCACTATAATCAGAAACATGGAATTCTGAAAGGGACCAGCGTAGTCGAGATGAATTCGAGACCATGGTTTGTGTGAGACTGGCCACGAAGACAATGGAACCTTGATAGGTGCTGGTGCTGATGTTGCACATGAAGGACATTCCTTAACCACTTGCATGATGTCTTTGTTGATGTTAGGCCAATAGACGTAACTTCGTGCAAGGGCCTTCATACGCACAATCCCTGGATGCCCTGTATGCAGCTGTTTCAATACTTGCTTCTGCAATGAAATAGGAATTACTATTTTATTTTGTAATAATATACAACCTTTTGCTTCGCTTAAAGCTTCTTGACGGAAGTAAAATAATCTCAAGCTTACATCCTTTATTTCCTTCGGCCATGAAGTAAGGAGAAACTGTCGAACTTGCTTCAAAATCGGATCAGTTTCCGTTTCTTTTTGCAGATCATTAAACTTTACTTGTAAATTTTGGACTGAATCTGATAGAACTCTGTTGACTTCATCTTCTATTTGAATTGCAGCAATTACGTAATCCTCTTCTTTGTCAAAAGCTTGACGATTTATCAATCGTGACAATGCATCAGCATATCCAAATTACGTATTCAATTTTGAAGTTACACAAAAGCAGCGTAAGAGCCCACCTCTGTAAACGATGTGCGGCGTAAACAGGAACTCCTTTTTTTAGATCCAAAAACAGCCAAAAGCGGTTGGTGATCCGTCTGAAGCAAAAATCTCCTTCCATTAATCCATATATGAAACTTCTTGACACAAAACACCAGTGCCAGTGCTTCCTTTTCGGATTGACTGTAGTTTTGCTCCGTCTTAGTTAGAGCCCTTGAAGCATGCGCCACGGGCTTCTTAGAACCATCAGGAAATTTGTGAAGCATAACACCACCAATGCCGTCTTTTGATGCGTCCCCAGCGATTATGATATCCTTCGATGGATCAAAATGAACTAAAATCAATTCCGATTCAAGCGCTTTCTTAACCTGGTTGAAGGCAGTTCGGCATTCATCCGACCAACAAAACTTCACATCCTTCTTGAGTAAATTATCCATAGGGCCACGTATTTCACGTACATTTGCAATAAACTGCGAATAAAAATTAAGCATTCCCAAAAATGAACGTACCTCTGTAGTGTTCTTGGGCTCCGGCATATCTGCAATTGCTGCTATCCGTTTTGGGTCAGGCCTTTTGCCATTTTTGTCAATCACAAAACCCAGAAACTTCACCTGCGGTTGGAAAAATTGGCACTTATCGTAGTTTAATTTGAAGCCCCACTCTTGGATACGCTGCAAGAATGTGTCTATGCTGTTCAATAGACTCTGCAGCTACGATGATGTCATCAATAAATGGCACTACACCTTTCAACCCAGTCAACATTGTGCTTGTTATTTGCTAGAACGTACCTGGTCCTGTCTTCACTCCGAGAGGTAGTCGTTGATACTGCAGCAACCCTTGATGCGTATTGACTGTCAACAGCTTTTGTGATTCCTCACTCACTTTAACCTGTAAGTATGCATCTGACAGATCAATAGTAGAAAAATATTTACCACCCTGTAGTGTAATAAAAATTTCTTCCGGCAAAGGGAGTGGAAATTGATATGGCTCCAAAGCATCGTTCAGTCCTGTCGAAAAATCTGCACAGATTCTTACACCACCGCTTGCTTTTTTTACGACGACAATTGGAGCAGCCCATTGTGAAAAATCGACTCGCTTCACCACACCCAATTTCTCAAGACGATTTATTTTTTCATCTATCAATGGGAGTGAGGCGAAAGGCCCTGGTCTCTTTCGGCGGAAACAAGGAACAGCTCCCCGTTTGAGTTGCAAAACAGCTTCTGCCTTAGTGCATACGCCCATAGAACCATCAAATAAACTTGCGTACTTTGCCTTCAGCTCACTTACTTCTCGCTGAATAACATCTGTCGAAATATGCATTTCCCTGGTTGTGCCTACCACTTGATTACAAATGGAGTTGATAGGAACGTCAAATAGTTTCAAGGCATCAATCCAATCTATTCCCAAAATATTCAACTGCGGAATACTTGTTATGTAACCAACACCTTCGAATTTGATGTCTCTAAACGAGACGTGACACTGCAACTCCCCGGTTAATGTCAGATTTTGTCCACTAGCATTCCTAGCAGAGTGTTTTGTTGATTGTATGTTCGGGCTCCCAAGATTTTTCCACGTGTCTTCCGAAAGTATGGACACCCATTAATCTCCAAATAAATATATTTTCGTCTGCTTGAATCATCCACTTTCGAAACTGAACAGATACTTTTAGATTCACAATTAGTTTTTGACTGTCTTGAAAATTTATTTTTAAAATGTGTTTTCTTCTTATTGTTTCTATTAGCACTTTCACAAAATCCTTCCTTATGCCCTTGACGTCCACAATCAGTGCATTTATGCGCTTTGTACCAACATTTTTCGGCAAAATGCATGCCGCCGCAAAACCAGCATGGACTTTTCGGTGGAGTCTTGACTTTCGTCTTTCCGTGATGTACTGCTCTAACCAGACTATCCTCAGCACGACCTTCAACAAGTGCCACATCTTGCTTCAACATAATAATGCGTTCACATTCGTTAGCTAAGTCTGAAAGTGTCAACTTTGAACTGCTTTCATCCACCTCCAGCTTTGCCAACAACCTTGTTCTGATGTCGCTCTCTTTTGCACTCGTCAAACCACAGACAAACATAAGGCACTTAAACAATTCCGGAGTAATCGATGAGAGATTAAAATCTTCACATTTCTTATTAATAATGCCAGCGTATGTTTGATAACCGTCACATGATCTTTTTTCCATCTTCAGACAGTTATAACGGATAGCAAAAAGAGAGGTCTTGCGGGAAAAAATCTCAGTTAACTTTTTTACCGTATCATTAAAATTTAAGTCGCTTGATTTTTTTGGTAAAATCAGATTGGAGTATCGATTATATATTGTCTCATCTAATTTTCGTAGCAGCAACCTCACCTTTGATGCATCGTCCAAATCCTTACCATCAACATTAAAGACATCTTCATAACGGCCGAACCATTCAGAAAATGTTAAACCGTTATCGGGATCATAAATGAACTTGGTTAAGCCATTTGCCAATGTCTCCATAATCCTCTCTGCAGATGATTTAATGGTTGTAGATGATGCAGATATGCTATTGTTGAACGATCCATCCAAAAGGGATTTCATCAACTCCTGTTGCCGTTCTAAAATGTCTTTCTGGTTTTTTAAAAATAATCCAAATTGTGTTGCATCCATTTCACAAAAATAATGAGTTCGTCTTCTTTTCTATATCTACATATAAAAAAAATACCTCGTCGCCGCAATATGTTGTGTTTGCAAGAAAAGAATAACAACTTTTATATTAAAAACTTGACTTTATTGGTTGGCTGCTAACTGAAGAGTGATCCCCAGATGCAGTTTGCCACCTGTTAAGCAAGTGACAGCTACGAGTTAGCTATGTTTGTGTACAATATTTCGTGGGTATCCAACAGTGATAAAAAAGTATTTTAAAGTGTTAACTTTATTTGAAAAGTTGTAAATTTCATCTTCGAAGTCGCTCCCTCCTCGAAGGTGCGCTTAAAGTTTGTTTAAAAAATTAAAACAACGAAAAATGAATGGCCTACAAAGAACACCACCAACAAAAAGCTACAACAATAAACCTACAAACAACAATAGAAACACAAACGTCACACAACCACCCACCAACCCTAACAATAGAAGCCCTAACTCCACGCAATCGCAAAAACGTCCGTGCACTGTTCTTTCGCCAGAGATGCACTCATCTACACAAGGTCCCAGTGCAGGTGCTATGCAAGTGATCGATGTGAAAACTCTCGAGTGATCACTAGCAGCTTTACTTGACGAGCGCATGAAGAACTTGGCATCAAAAACCGATTTAATCGAAGTTAAGACTAAAATGGAATGCCTGGAACGTAGCAAAGAACTGCTTCAAACCAAGCTACTGCACGTAGAGAATTAATGCCAGGTTCTGGAACGGCAAATAGATTTTCTCGAAAGGAAAAGCAACGAGAATAATTTGGTACTGCAGATACCGGCAATGGAAAATGACCAACAGGTGATGGAGAAAGCCAAAAACGTTTGCTTGGACCTTCTACAACAAAGTAACCCGGCAATAATACGAAAAACAAAAGTCATTCGTTCCAGGAACAACAGATTAGCTAATGTCATCGTAGAATAAAGTTGAGAGATACTGGAATTTCTATCCACCGAGATTATACTAGAGCTGCGCGAGAAAAACGGCGAATTCTTATGCAAATAAAGGCTAAAAATGGAAAATGCAAATGGCTAAAAATCACAAACGCAAATTTCCTTGCAAGTTTCAAGCAAGTTGCTTATGTGCCTCTACTAAGCTTAAAAGTCGCTAGTTAATTTTTCTAAGTCATCACCAAAATTACTATAACTTATGCGCATAGTAAAATGCAACATTTTTTTATAAGAAATCGTTTTTAAGAAATTTCAAAATTATTTGATTTGAAGACGAGAAAAGCAAAATCATTAAAATGCATTTATTTCAAAACTGCTAAAATGGAAACACTCTCTTTTTCCTTAAGACGACAATATTGTACTTTATTCTAAATGGAGACAAAATTTATACCTTTGGTTCCAAAAATAAATCTATTTTGTTGTTCCACTACTCCTTTGGACAATGTATGTATGATATCGTTCACAGTTGTACAGATATTTTTATGTGTGTCCATCGCAAACTTGAAAAATTCAAGATCGCTAAATGGAATTCATTATACTAATTAAACATTTTGCGCTACTGTTTTTATTGCATATGAATACAATGTGTTGCTTCGCAGTTATCATCAGGAGCACTGATTCAGACCGTTTTAAGTTTTAACTGGGATTGGAAAGGACTGATTTTCGGACCTAAGTTCTTTGGGGAGTTTAACACATAGTCAAAAACATATCAAAACTTCATCCAATGTAACCGAGCCCACTTTTTCATACAAAATATGCGGGATCCCTTATAGACCGGTTAGGAAACCGAATCCCATGCGTTTTTGGCGTGAACCTTTGTTTTATGACTGGAATTCTGGAATTCATTCCTTGCACATTAGGGATGAAATTTTGCTTTGTGGGGGGGGGGGGAATCATATTTGTAATCCTGTCACTTGGAAAGTAAAGTCAGGAAATCGGGATCTCTGCACTTTTTGTGGTGGGGGGACCTTAGTTATATTATTTTAGTATGTAGTTTATTTTTGACATGCTAAGGAAGTAACTTAGTATGGGAGTTATTGTTAATATAATCCCAATGCTTAAAAAAAAACCGTTAGTTACATGGAAAACTTCCACTACCAAAATAACGATTTATGTCTTAAAAGAAAGATTTTGAGTAGACGCACCTTCGGGTACAATGGTACAGTTTCAGTGCTGCCACTTTTCGGAACAATCCTGTTTTTTATGTCAACGGATGGAACCTCCACTTTTTTCATCATTTTTAATGTTGTAAACAGAATGCCAAACGCGTGTTGTAAAATAAAAATTGATACTTTGAAAAATAGGTGTTGAGTAGACGCATAAAAATTTCAATGTTGCCACTTTTCACGAACATAATTTTTTGGACTTTCCCTTTTTTGGTATAGTTTTCACCGTTAAAAAGGTTGCGAAAACGCCTCCGGTTATCAAATATGTATTAGAAAATAACGTAAGATGACTCAAAAGATAAGTGTTATGTAGATACACAGTACACATATTAAAGGTAATATCATTAGCGTTTTCATTTTTGTTCAGTTCTGCGCATCCATCAAAATCAGTAGAAAATGGCGAATTCAGTGTTCATTTGTAACTTATTTATTAACAAATGCAATTGTTTCAAGCTTTTTAGTGTTTATTAACATTATTTTATCATGCAAACAACATTCCTTCCTGGTTTTAAGTGTTATTTAAATTATCCTTTTGTGTTTGTTTTCTTCGTTTTTATTGTTGTAATACAGTGGACGGGGTCACGTAAGGCTGCCATCTTGAATTTCTTCTGACAGTTCTCATTTTGGACAACATACGCAAGATAGTACCTTAGATATGTGTACTGTGATGTAGATACACCTATGGATAAAATGTCAGTGTTGTCACTTTTCGGGAACATATTTTTTGGAGACATTTTTTTGAGAAATTAATTTATTCAAAAATTCTTATATATGAAAAAATGTTAAACATGTGAATATACATTCAAGGTGTATTTTTTAGAGTGAAAATCCTGTAAAATTCCTCAATTTGGTCTCAGGAACTAGAAGAGAAAAAACAAGTTCTTGTAAAACAGGCATAGTTATAATATAAGGTCTGATCCTTTACTTTGAATTTCTGTGATTTTTAGTCCAAACTTCTGTCAATTTTGGACTAAAATGCGCAGAAACGCACAACAATCACAGAAATTCCAAGTAAAGGAACAGACCTATTGATGCGGTACTTTCCCTATTGGGCTTTTTCATAAACTATCTTTATCTTTTCTCTTTCCTATTTTGATATTTCACAGAAAAAAGAAAATAAGTCGAAAAATTCACAGTTGCAACTAAACAGGCCAAAAAAGAAAAAGAATTTAAGTTTTGTCTGCGTTTTTTGATAAAAATAAAGGATTTTAATAGTAATAAATAGTTAAATAAGCATAATAAAACCATAATTCGGAAAGTTTTTGTTGGAAAACAGCCGTGATCTACAAAAATACATGATTTACAATTCACGGCTTTGTTTACCTTTTATCACAGCTGTGAATTTTTTTTTTTGATTCTTCTTTCTTCGCCAAGTTCATGACTTTTTTCGTTTGATTCTGACTTCCGCTGAACATTCAAAATAAAAGTAGGAAACTGAACTGCCAAAGACAGAACCGTGTTCAACAACCAACTGAACTTAAGCTCAGCTAAGATTTTTGTCATTTAAGGACAATTTTGAGTTGACAAGTCATTTCTGGGCAGTTATTTTGTCCCCAACCACAAAAACTTATCAACTGGACAGGCTATCGATGTTTTCTCTGAGCTATCGATAGTCCCGATAGTTCAAAACAATCGATTAATCGATTAAACTATAGATGTTTTATTAACACTGCTGTTTCTATGTTTTCATTCAGAAATTTAGTTTCAGAGTCTTGCCAACTGAATTTTACAGTGAACTATTTTTAATACATTTTCTTTAAATTCATTTCAAAACATTTGGCTTTATTTCCAAACAAAAATTGGTTTGAAATGGAAACAAACAAAGCCAATTTGGTCTTATTTCAATTTTCAAAGCGAAATTACATGTATCCTTTTTATTTATGTAGAAGATTCATACAAAAATCTACAAACAAGCAAATCACGCTCATTTAGTGCAAGTGCAAAGAATGTATGATGGGTGAAAGATGAACACAATCCCTTCTAAATATTCATCAATCATCATACCTACATACAATTTTAGCAAATAATTCAGTACTGTAAGAAGTCACGTGCTATTATCTACCTTGGGACTTCAAAATATTACTGGAATTAGGTGGTTGGATGTGGTATTGTGGGTGTTTTCTTGCTTCAATGCTATAAGGATTCTGTGTCTCTGTTTGTACGCTCTGCATGGAGGTACTTGTTTTTGTTTAAATAAATACTAACTCGAAGTTGTTGCTTGATTATTTTAGACTTTTATCATCATTTGAACTCAACTGTGTTCTCAGAGTAGTGTGCACGTGCCCATAATTTAATAAATTGTTACTTGCAGTTTGAAATGTGCCTTGCACGCTGGCTGTCAGTTGTTGTCATTTTCGTTGCAACTTATATGGGTTGATCCTGATTGTGGCTGTGTGCTTTGTAAATATTTAATGTTTAGTACCCACCGATGTGCAGCGAAACGTTGGTTTTCTCTATGGAATTGACGAACGTCAAGTGCGCTGTGGTTGGTGTGTTTACTAGGCACAGGGAAAACAAAGTTGAATGGTTAATGTGCATACGGTCGATAATTGATTTTGTATGCTTTTTTCAAGCACAAGCACTCCTCGCCAATTAACGCAAGAGCCTTTTTTATCGGCAATTATTAATGTTAGTGCGGGAGGATTAAAAATACGATTCTGGTTTTAGCTTCAAAATACTTTTGACGTAGCTGTGATGCATAAACGAAAACCGGGAAAAAACTTTGATATGTACAATCGTACAGTGCATTCTCCATTGTCGCAAAGAAAACTGCCATTTTAGAATAAATAAAGGGAGCAGGTTACTTTAAAATTTGACTCAAACATCACACCTGTGAATGTTGGCATTCAACACAATATATACATATACAATTGTATCAATTCAATTTTATTTTATTTTGCAAATGGCTTAACCGCAATAATTTACAAATTATGACTATAAGATACATTTACAAATAATAACATTTTGTGTCACATTAGGAACTAACGCGGTATAGGTACAGTCGGCTTCTCTTAGCTGGAATACCATATTCGCCGAATATATGTTTCAGTTAAGTGGAGTTTTCAGCTAACCAATCTTCGGATAACTGAAACTTATTGATTCAAAATATCTTTTTATGGCCTTTAGTCCTACAAATTGGCGTTTCGTTCGGCTTACTCACTTGAACTCATCAGTGACATAGTGAGGGCTTGTTGAAATAAGCATAGTTGTGTCAAAATAAAATAAATTTCAGTTAGCCTGAAACTTTTTTATATTTATTTCAGTTTATTTTCCGCAATATTGCTTCAGCCATACGTTGTTTGTCGAAATTTTTTGAGAAAAAGCCAAAAAAATAAACAAAACGACTAATATCATAAAGAAAATGGCAGGAAACTAGATTTCGTGGTTGGCGTTCAGAGTAGAAGTGTACTGTTTGATCGTGGGTTGTTGGAGTGATATCCAAGATTACCATAGTGCTTAGGAACATTGTTTTGAATTTGAAGATAATTGGAAAATAATATTCTTCTGTTTAAGTGGAGCGAATGAATTAAGTTCAAATAAAACTATTAAGTGAGCTCTACTCCTTAGTATTGCGTTTCGCCCAGCTACTACAGTTGAGCTCACCAGTTAAATGCTGTTGTATTATTCTAAAACGCAAATTTTTTTGATGTTTACCGAATTTTATGGAAATTAACAGAAAGAACTTTTGTATCTGGGCGAAACGCAATAATATGGAGTTGAGCTCACTTAATACTTTTATTTGAACTTAGGAACATTGGTTCGGAATGTCAGTTTTGTTTTGTTATCGTTCTTGAGTGGCGATGTTTCTTACCAGCTTCTCTGTAGAAAGCTTTTAGTACTTGTCCGGGGGGACTACCAATGTCTTAGCGTAGAGTTGCTCGTTCTTGAAGTGCTTACACCGCTGACAATTGAGGTAAAGCCCAAGTGTAGATCCTCAGGATTCTCCTCTCAAATATTTGCAGTTCCTACATACATAGCTGTTTTGCAAATGATGGACCAAACTGGAAAGCTATAGCTGATGACTTTTAGTCTGGTGACTTAGTTCTGTGCCGAGATTCAGCTAATTCGAAGCCGCAGGGAGTGAGTGAGATGAGTCACTTTTCGTCGAAAATCGATTCAGTTAGCAAAAGGGAGTGAGTGAGCGAGTGAAATTAAATGTCAGATTACTCGCCAGATATTTCCGCAGTGACTTGGTGTATGTGTTGGTAAATTTCTAGTTTTGGATAGGTATATGTGCTTTTCTCAAGAATTCCTATTCATGGATAGGAAATGAAATAAAAAACAACAACGTAGATACATATTAAATAAATTTATATTCTATTCACTTTCAACACTTTTAAACTTTTTATTTCTCCAGGGTAAAACTCACAATAAACTTTAATTATGACAAAAAAAAAATAATTGAAAAAAAAGATACTCCAAACTCCATTATTAAAGATTCCAATGTTTACATTGTTGTTTTTGTTGTTTCATTTCATTTTGCGTAACGAGTGTGAAAAGGAGGTAGAATTTAGCTCTTTTATATTTATTCTTTGTCTCATGTTCGAAACTAAATTCGAGCTTACTCATTTCACTTCAATAGCTGAATCACTTTTGCGAGTGAAGTGAGATGAGTCGGCGAGTAAGGCGAGTCATCTCATCTCACTCGCTGAAATAGCTGAATCTCGGCACTGGTCTCGTTTTCATCAGTGGCTAGCGTATGAGTGTGGGTTGAATCTCAGCAGCTCGTTGTGGTTGATGTACTTGGTGCTACGTTTGGCTGTTCATAGATAGAGATATATAGTCTAAGAGCCCACAGCAGATTTTGGGTGTGAGTGATAGCAAAAAAAGAAGTCTAGGCGTCGAAAGCTTCATTTAAGGCTATTCAAAAAATCAAAGTCTTGCAGTCCACAACTGGGGCCTTTGCAAGAAATAGTGCATCGAAAAAAAAAATATGAATGCAACTTCTAGGATAACCGTGTTAGTCGAAATTGGTTTACACTCCTCCCCAGATAAGCTCCTCGGATCACATATCACGGAATCCGAGACCATTTGAGTGTATAGTTCGCTCTACCGGACCGTTTAAAAACAGTCTGGCAGGCCGAATTAAATACTCAAATCAGATTCCGTGATATGGGATCCGCGGAGCTTATCTAGGGAGGGGTGAAAACCAATTTCGGCTAACACGGTTATCCTCGAAGTTGCATTCATATTTTTTTTTCGATGCACTGTTTCTTGCAAAGGCCCCAGTTGTGGACTGCAAGACCTTGATTTTTTGAATAGCATTTAAGAAGCTTTCGACGCCTATACTTCTTTTTTTGCTATCACTCACACCCAAAATCTGCTGTGGGCTCTCGGTCTAATAATGATGATTCTGCAGCTTCCAGTACACGGGCGTTCGCAAGGGGGGGGGGGGGGGGGCGGCAGCAAGCGCACTTGCTCCTCCCTTATCAGAATATATTTCATACATTATTCAATTTGTCTTTTTTTGAAAACATTTTAAGGCAAGATTTTTGTAATAAAACTATATTTTGAATGAGTGAAAAGGACCTACAGAACCTACTATATTTCGTCCAATAGAGTCGGTACTGGACGTATGATGCCATAAACCAACGGAAAGTGGCTTTCGGTATAGTCAAAAGGGGAACATACCAATACTATACAGCAACATCTATCTTTTGTTCAATATTTCTACTTCGCAAAATGTCAATTCCACTTCAGCTTCCGAAAGCAAAACAAAACTAAACGAAACGTCACAATGCGTATTTACATATAACCACGTTATAATTATATTAGGTTTGTTCCTTACCGTTTTCAAACAGTTTGAAACCGCCAGATTTAGTGCAAACCCGTTCCACACTTGAAAAATTGTTCTGGTTCGCAGTGTTGCCAGATTTTTTAAGACGAGTGAAGCCCAATTTGAAAAATCTTGGAGCCGAAAATAGCCCTACTCAAAAATGATGCAACAAAAAAATAGTAAATTAAAATTATTTATTTAAAATTTAAATTTTTCTATCAGTTATTAGCAAAGTTATAAAAATACAAAAATTTTATTGAACATTTAACATGAGTTTTGCCTCATATAAAACTTCTTTCATCCTGGGGACAGAATCCGTTAGGGATTAATAATAAGCTCAAATTTAACAGGATTTTTTTTTTATGTATTTGGGGGTGCATTATTTAAAATAAGACAGTGACCATTTTAAGGACCACCCACTGCTTCCAAAATGTCTTATTGGTAGAAGATGATTCATCTGTCATTTTCGAAGTCAAATTTGCATGTATTTATTAAACTGATGGTCATAAGTACAAACGTATTTTTAGTCAATCCAAAAATTTTATACAGTACATAACGCTTATAAGAAACTCAAAAATTGCATTATATTTGTTCCTTATAACCGAGTTTTTATTATATCCTTTAAACGGTTATAAAAAATAAGTTTCTTATACGGATATGAGAAACAGAAAAGAACAAAAACACAACGATTTACAAATTCATTGTCAAAATAAAGACTGAAAGAACTTCTCTTCAAATGTCATATTGCATCATAAATGACATTTCCATAGTTTGCTTTGAAATTTTTCTTAAGGGTCTGTTCATGTCTTATGAGTTTCGTAAGTTTTTTGCAAGTTTCTTAAACTTTACAACTTTATATGGAAAAAAGAAAGTTCGTGTTTGAGATATGTTTCTTTTATCAGTGTTTTTCTTATAAACGTGTTTCTTATAAACACACAATTCAACATTAAAATATATGGGAAAGTACACTGTGCTTTTGTTCAAGTTTCTTTTAAGCGAGGTTATGTTATAAGCGTGTTTCTTACTTACTTACTCACTTACTTAAGGTGGCGCTACAGTCCGGGGTGGACCAGGGCCTCAACCAACAAGCTTCTTCCAGCCGGCTCGGTTTCTAGCTAGCTGTCTCCAGTTTCGCACGCCAAGTTGGTTGAGGTCTTCTTCCACTTGCGTGCGCCACCTTTTACGCTGTCCACCCTCTACTGCGTTGTCCCACGGGGTTGGATTCAAAGACTTTCCGGGCCGGAGCATTGGTGTCCATTTGCTCTAGGTGACCCAGCTATCTTAGTCGTTGGCTTTTCACTTTTGTGGCTAGGTCGGTGTCGCTGTACAGCCCATACAGATCGTTGTTGTATCTTCTTCTCCATTCCCCATCTATGCAGACGGGACCAAAAATCACCCGGAGAATTTTCCTCTCGAAACAGCCTAACGCGTTCTCATCCACCGTTAACAGTGTCCATGCCTCTGCACCATACATCAGGACCGGGATGATAAGCGTCTTATACAGGGACAGTTTAGTTGCTCGAGAGAGGGCTTTGCTTCTCAATTGCCTTCTTAGCCCGAAGAAACAGCGATTGGCAAGAGTAATTCTTCGTTTGATCTCAGCACCAGGGTTGTCAGGTTTAAAAAAGCGGAATCGCCCAAGGTAACATATAAATCGCCAAAAAATCGCCAAATTTAAAATTTTCCACTCTATAAATGACCAAATTCAAAAATCACAAAAATGTTATAAAATTATTTGAGTGATGGGAAAGAAATCGATGTTCAGTTTTGAGTGCGATTAGATTTAGTATTGTGATGCCTAAATTTCAGCAAACACCAATAAAAAAGATGCAAGGTTTAAGTGAAGATCAGATAAAAAGAAACAGTAGCGTCGGTTAAAAGGTAAAACTACTCACAATTTATTAAAATATACTTTTGAAATTAGGTTGAAAAGAATTTTTTGAAGCTAAATTCACGTTTCGCAAATTTCGAAATAAAGTTCCTGGGCATATATTTCAATGTGTTAGTAAATACCTCTTGCAAAATGAGACCTCTTGGATTAATAAATGAATTTTATTCTCATATATATTTTTCTGTACTCCGTGAGTTTTACCTTTTGACCGAAGATATTAGGACTTTGATTCAAAAAATTAAAATCGCCAAAGCCTAAAAATATCGCCTTTTTTAAGGTACATCGCCAAACTGATTTTCGTGTCGCCAAATCAAATTTCATATCGCCTGTTTGGCGACAAATCGCCACATCTGACAACCCTGCTCAGCACTGGTATCGTTCGCTGAGTTTATACCGGATCCTAGGTAGACAAAGTCTCTGACCACCTCAAAATTATAGGTGTCTATAGTGACGTTCTGTCCTAGACGTCGGTGTTGGGTGTCCTTTCTTGTTGACAGCATATATTTCGTTTTGCTTTCATTCACCGTTAAACCCATCTTCTTGGCTTCCTTCTCAATGCTCACAAAAGCACCACTGACATCATGCTTTGTTCGCCCTATTATGTCAATGTCGTCAGCGTAAGCGAGTAATTGGACGGACTTTTGAAAGATTGTGCCTCTAGTGTTGACGTGAGAGTTTTGCACTATTCTTTCAAGAACGATGTTGAAGAAGTCGCATGACAGCGCGTCGCCTTGACATCAAAGGTGTCAGTGAGGTCTTTGCCGACCTTGATGGAGCAGGGTGCATTCTCCATCGTCATCCTACACAAACGGACGAGTTTGGCAAGGATGCCAAAACTAGACAGTGCTCTATATAGCTCGTCTCTATAGATGCTGTCATACGCGGCCTTGAAATCGATGAAAAGGTGGTGGGTATCGATTTGAAACTCCTGGGTTTTCTCCAAGATCTGCCGTAGTGCGAATATTTGGTCAATGGTGGACTTCCCTGGCCTTAAGCAACACTGATATGGACCTATCAGGTTGTTGACGAATGGCTTCAGGTGTTCACAAAGTACGGCAGAGAAGATCTTGTAGGCGATATTAAGAAGACTGATGCATCTGTAGTTGGTGCAGTCCAGAGGATCGCCTTTCTTGAGGATCAGGCAAACAATGCTGAGGTTCCATTCATCGGGCATGCTTTCCTCCGACCATATTTTACAGATGAGCTGGTGCATACTCCTAACCAATTCATCGCCAGCCGCTTTGAATATAGCTCAGCCGCAAGGCCATCAGCTCCAGCAGCTTTATTGGACTTAAGTTTAGATATGACTATCCTCACTTCGTCAAGATCGGGTGGACGGAATTGTTGGCCTACGTCGTCCAAGTTGAATGGTGCAATTTGCATGTTAGCGGAATTCGGTAATAAGCGTGTTTCTAATAAGCGATAAATACTGTAGCATTTTTCAGCCAACTGAATCTGGTTCGAACTCGAATTAATGCGTCAAGGGTCCTAATCAGAGATTGTAAATTATGTTCCTACCTATATTGTAATCTCTGTTCCCAAATTATTAATTTGTTCCGTAATAGGCCAGGAAAAATGGGTTCCGAGGTTGAAAAAATTAATTCATGAAATATTAAAATTGGAATCGACGCAGAATTGCAATCTCTATAACATATCCAAAGTCCCCCAAAATCCCCGCATTGGCTTTTTATGCAGATGCATTTGAAGAGGTGCAGACGGGGAGAATTTGGAGGTCTATCAAACTAAAATATTTGTTTGGGTAAAACCTAATCATATGATACATGCTTTAAGGGTAGTTTTTAACGCTGAATCTAATGAAACAAAATTCAAAATGATATAACCACCCAAAAAGAAGTTAAAGTCCTTTTTATGTAATGATGACTTTTTTTTCAGGTACAACAGGTAAAATATTACCGAAAACCCTTTGAAAATAACGGTATGTTAATGAAACTTGGAATTTGTCATAGGAACTAAGAATCAAGAGAGTGCCTAAAAATATTTATGGTGAAAGGGTGTTTTTTTTAAGGGGGAGGGGCAACAAAGAATGTTAACCATAACACCCACGTAAAAACTCTTACACTCATGAAACTCGCCAAAAATATATAATTTGTCATGGCAACCAAGAATCAAAATAGTCCTCATAAATATATTTGTTCTGGGGTTTTTATTAAAGAGAGGGAAAATCTGGGAAGAAGTTGGAAGATTTGAACCAAAATTCCGATTTGGTGTAATTGAGGTATATACACAAAGTATGGAATATGATTTAAGGGTATTTTTTAACGCTGAATCTTATAAAAGCAAAACTAAAATGATACAAGCACCCTTAACAAAGTTATGGGCCTTTTCAAGCAAAAATTAATTTTTGAAATCGTATTTTCCGTAGAACAAGACAAAAGTTAACAGTCACCAAAAACACTATTAGAACAAAGATATTTGTATGGACTATTTTGATTATTGGTTACCATGACAAATTATATATTTTTGGCGAGTTTCATGAGTGTAAGAGTTTTTACGTGGGTGTTATGGTTAACATTCTTTCTTGCTCCGCCCCCTTAAAAAAAACACCCTTTCACAATGTATATTTTTAGGGACGGTCTTGATTCTTAGTTCGTATGGCAAATGGAAAGTTTATTCCAATCTTCATTAACATACCTTTATTACCCTTTATTTTCAAAGGGTTTTCGATAATATTTTACCTGTTGTACCTGAAAAAAGTCATCATTACATAAAAAGGTCTATAACTTTTGGTTGGGTGGTCGTATGATTTTGAATTTTATTTCATTAGATTCAGCATTAAAAACTTCTCTTAAAACATGTATCATATGGTTAAGTTGTACCAAAACAAATATTTTAGTTTGATAGACCTTCAAGTTCTCCCCGTCTTCACCTCTTCAAATGCATCTACACAAAAAGCCAATGCGGGGATTTTGGGGGACTTTGGATATGTTATAGAGGTTGCAATTCTGCGTCGATTCCAATTTTAATATTTCATGAATTAATTTTTTCAAGGTTCCCCATACGATTTGTGCTATTTTTCCTGGTCTATAAATGTACAGCGTGCAAACTGAATCAACTGCTTAGAGTTGAGAGTGTGGTTAATATCGAAATGTACATATGTACAGGCTCGATCACAATAAATTTGAAGGAGCGAGTGAAAAGTTTGAGTAGCCCAATTGGCGATAAAGAGCCCGTTCTGGCAACCCTGCTGATCCGCACCAAATCTGGCGGTCTAAAACTGTTTGGGACTAACCAAGGAACAGGGTTATTATATTCGCTTTGTTTCGTACGACCACTTGCTCGGCATTCCGACAGCTATAGTTCTTTCATAACTATAGTTCGACTACCGAAAAGGCGATAACAGAATTTTTATTGAATTGTTTTACCTACAAATATTTATAGCTAGATCTGGAACCTGTTAGAACATATCAAGCAAAGCAAAATATAGAATAAAACAAGTAATTCCTTTCAATGAGCTGCGTCCAATTCTTTTTAAAGGTTAATTTAGTTTGACGCCAGGAAGTTAAGTTTCTTAATAAAAATAGTTCCCTTATTCATTTAAGTAAGAATAATTTAAATAGGGGTTGGTAATGGTGTAAGACGGTTGAATAGAAATCCAAGTATATTTATACTATAAGGGAAACAATTCATTGTTAGCACTAATGTAAGTAATTGAGTGCGAAAATGCTGTCGCACTTAAATTTATCATCTATAGCTATAGTCGAAGAGGTACGAATACCCGGTAAAAAAGAATGGTAATAAGCACTTGCTTTCTATGACTGGTAGACTCAGCAGACATGGGGGTGATTATTCACTCAGTCACTTGTCAAGCTTTAATTTTATTGCTGTGGCTAAATGACACCCTTGTTGCATTAGGAACTACATCTACAGAGAACTATGTTCTAAATGTAAAAAATTCTTAAATATGTTGTGATTTAAGCAGGGGTGCGGTATCGCCTAGGCATATCTATCTACATACATATGTTACTTTATTGAATATGTTAATGGTTCTATTGATCCTTAGGGTATTAAGAGATGGGTTATCCTTTTAAGGAAATTAAATGTTTATGCATAGTATGCAATGTATACGCATTGGCAGGATTTTACGAAAAATATTTACACTTTTTAACGTTTTACCGCTTTCGACTTTTAAATCTGATTGTTATTATAAAGTTTTACATGAAACCCAAGAACTCTTTACCATTATAAAAGGAGATGGCTCATTTTTCTATGGAGTCTGGGCCCAGTGCGTTTATTTATGAATTTGGAATGAAATGAAAAGTAATGTAAGACACATTATATGAATGAAATATTTCCAAAATCATTATTAAAGGTTTTGAGAAATTTGAACTTGAAGTTGGCAACAACAGAAAGACAATTTGATGTGCGTTGCGTCGTTTATTTGATAATTTCACCCTGGCAGGCTGGACTTTTTGTTTTGCCAGTTTTGTGGAGGAAGGCGTTGAAAAAACCGTATTCGATGAGTAATTGGGTGACGTAGTAGTTCATGTAGTCAATCTATTTTTTGTTGTTTTACTCAGCCAGATCCCTAATCAGTCCTGTGCTTTCCGAGCTCCAGTACTGTATCCACTTCCGTGAGCTGCTCTGCCTATTCGGTTGCTGCTTGTAATGCAATTTCCGCCTTTTTGTCCTGTAAGTAGGTTCTTTCTCTGTCCCCCTAGGAGTTCAATGGGGGTTACTCATGGGACTGAAAGGGTGGCTGCTTTTGCCATTTGCATCCATAATTTCAAAGTTTTTGATCATATTTTCAATGAGTTCTTTGTAGTTTTGAGCTCTGTGATTTCCTAAAAAACCGGATACTACTGGTTTGAAACTGTGCCAAGCCTTTCTTTGGGCGTAACTGAGTAATTTTGGAAACTCTTCATTGTTCATTATTTTTTTATTTGAGGGCCAATGAAGATTTCAGCTTTAATTTTGGCTTCTGACACCTTTGGAAAAAAATATTTTAAAAATTTGAAAGCTTCAGATTCATCATCTAGTGCTTTAACAAACTGTTTCATTAGCCCAAGCTTGATGTGTAGAGGTTGCATTAAAATATTTTCAGATTATGCAATGGGCTCGCATTTAAGCTCTCCTACCTGAAAATCTGTTCTTTCCGAACATGATCGTTAAACATAGTGCTGAGGATCGGCTCTACTATCCCATAAGCACAGGAAACATGAATATCTTGTATATATCCTCCCTGAAGTCACATCAAGAATCCCACCATTTTAAAATCACTTATAAACTGCCAGTTATACTCTTCAAATCTTATGGCTTTTAGTAAAGTTTTAACACTTTCATAATTTTCTTATAGGTGCACAGAATGCGCAACAGTAAGAGAGGAATATATATTTCTGTTGTGCAATAAAACCGCTTTCAAACTTTTCGTGGAGCTGTCAATAAATAAACGCCACTCACTTGAAACACAAGGTATCCCAATCACTCCAAATAAACCTCTTTTGCTATCTCGAAGATTTACCATTCAAATTTATTTCCTAAATCTTGAAAATTAGAAATTAATCTTGTTGAATCTTCCCAGGAAAAATACTTTTACAAATCCATCTAACCTTTTCTTTTATGGGGCTGAAGGATTCATTCATGGCTGAATTCAGTTCTTCATTAATGAAGCATTCTATCTCGCTTCCTCTTCATAAGAAAAAACGAAACATCATTTGCATTTTAAAAGGTGCTGTCAAAGTAAATATTTTTGTGCGGTAGAAACACCAAACAGATTTATTAAATCTGACTTGAGATAAACCTTTGGTGGAAACATAGCATTACGTCATTTACAGAAACAAAGTTCATTTTCTTTCGTGAAAAACGTAGAAAATATATCATGTCGGTTTCTTTGATCGGTTATATTCGCATCAGCAAGCAAGTTCCATTGTTTTAATCGAGAACCCAAGACTTTTTCCTTAATTTTCGGTAAATTTAGATCTCTTTAAGTCATTAAAGTCTTGTGTATCAATAAGATGTGGGCTTGGTTGTTCCTGTGATGGTTTAAAGTCTTCATCTACAGCATTTATGGTTGAATTTTGACATGAGCTTAGCTGGGATAACTTGATTGGCACTGGGAGTTTCACGCTACGTAGGATTGGAGCAGAAGAGCAGAAGCCCCATTCTAGGCAGCATTCTTTTCTATATTCTCCCAGCTTAACTGGACGCCACCCGTGAGATTTAATGAGATAATAAACACCTTGATCTCAATCCACTGTGCCAAATCTTTCCTATCCTCCTACTCTTTCTAACTAGTGCCGTGCAATTCTGGTTGCATTTAAAAGACCTTAGGTCTTATGGGCATATAGTTAATAAGAAAAAAAAAAGAAGAAGCAAGGTCTGGATATACAATTGGTTTGGAATTCTTGCTTCTTCGTCGTTTAACTGGATTCACTACACAAAAATAGCAATCGTTCGCGTGGTTAAATGGTTCTCGCCAACTTCTTCGTCGTTTAACTGGATTCACTACACAAAAATAGCAGTCGTTAGCGTGGTTTAATGGTTCTCGCCAACTTTCTAGGAACAGCAAACTTCATACTCTTTTTCTCACCTCGATACCAACCTTATTGAACAAACATTTAAACACAATTTCATTATTGTAATCGCACCTAATGCGTCAATATATATTTTCCTACATTCTACTTTTTTTCATACTAACTTCTTACCTTCTTAAGATTTTGTACAGTTATTACAAGCAATATGTGGGGCCCATGGCTTGTCTTGATTCTGAATTGTACACTGAAAATATGCTTCGTATCGTTGGCCTCAAAAAGCTTCACATTTTTATTAAATGCGTACTTTATATCGCGAACTTTAATGAATATACCAAAATGCATTAGCATCACGTTTACATTTACTCAATGACATTTTAACGGCTTTTAAGAATAAAAACAAAAATGGTATAGCTTGCTACACAAGCGCACTCTGGACGTCGACCACGTAAAGGTAATTATTCCCCTCCCCTCTCCTCTTTGGGACAAAATATAATTCAAACATTATTCAATAATTCAATGTTTCTATGAAAGCTATGCAAACTTTTACTGCCAACTCTACAAAAACAAACTTTGGGGGGTGTGTGGGTATTTGTCCATCGTTTTGGAGCATTAAAAATACAAAAAAAAACCCTGCCACAAAAATAAGACTTTATTTTGTTGAGTTGTCTTGTTGGTTTTGCAGGCTTGGAGTTGATGAGGGCTCTTTTCACTCGCTCTGTTTTTTGACAAGTAAAGAAGTGTGATAGCCAAATTTCAGCGAAGCCGAAATTACTTCGAACTTTGGGCAGTTTTTTTTTTGTTTTGACTGGAGTACTGATTTCAATTCTCCGCGAAATAATTGAATCAACATCTAAGAAGAAGTAAACGATATATTTTATGGTCTGGTCTTATTACATAAATTCTGTCAAATTATTATTTTTTTTTTACCTTATACAAAATTCATTCGTAATTCGGAGTTTTATTCACAAAGTGAGGCATTTTTAGTTTTATTGGGGAGAATTTTTTTCAAGAATTACTGTCATTCTTGAACAAAATTCTCCCCAACAAAACTTAAAACGCCTCACATTTTGAACATTTAAAATGCACACAGTGCAGTCATATCCGGATATACATCAAATACATTCATTTTAACCAAAAGTTCGTGCTTGATCTTGATGTTATCTTCTACTCTCCCTTCTCATCCATACCTTCCAAAACCTACCTGGAAAAAACAATTTCCACCCATCATTCCACACCTTATCTCTTAAAAGCATTCTACTCATGAATAATGTTGGCTTTCTGAACTGAAAAAAAAAACCCTACACATGTTTGATAATTACCCAGTATCATCATCCCACTAGCCACTACTGCACCTCCTAAAAGACATGTTCTTCATTTTTGTGTATGCAATTTCATATCACGTGAACTTTACACCTTACCATCTGTTGTTCATTGCCAGTATTGACCCCCTGTTGGATATAAAAAATCGCGTGACGGGAAATAATTTATATTTCGAATGAAGGATATGGTTTACGTGGAACTACGTAGCCACTTAAGGGGCTTGTTTTGATGCGTTCTGGGGTGTACATTGTACAATAATATGACTTTAATATAACACGCGCCACAGTTTACCGCTCTCGATTTGTATTTGTTACCTTTTAAAATTATCTAATTAAGGGAAAAGTTTTTCTATCTTTTAGAACATGCATTTGAAGAGGGTGTTGCGCATATAGTTTACATATACCAAAGCTTTGTTTGTTCTAATTAAAATCGCATAAAAGACAGTTTGACTAAAAGCATTATAACTGTATATCAAAAGTCGTTACTCAAACATACGTTCAAAACGCATCATATTTTCATCTGGATCACATAGTTATGTAGTTGTGCATTACCATTGCATAAGGTGTGTTTTATTGGTATTAATAGCTAGCGCAGCAATTCAAGCACCGATAAAACGGTACACTCACCTTTATATTCAACCCAAGTCCAGCGCCACGCAATTTTAAACTTAACGAAAATTTTGCGTCAACTTTTATATTCACTTTTTAGTGTTTTTACTGATTTATTCATCGACACTTTTGGATTTGTTGCTGTTTACCAAGGAAAATGTTTCTGTGCTAGCTGTAACTTTTTCCAATAAAACACGCCTATTATTAGATTACAGCATCTAGTGCAAGAAGCGGATTGCCCTACTTTTTGACGGAATATGTTGTTGGAATATGCAACGGCGTAGATTCAATGGAACGATCTAAAGTTGTTAACTGTGTTAATCTGCACAACATAAATATTCAAAGAAAAAGTTCTGTATCTTCTGTAAAAAGTCGAACCATGAAAAACATGAATGTCGAAAATTTTTGAAATGGAAAGAAAAGAAGAATCAAGAGAACAATACTGGCAACCAAATGAGTAAAGTTGCATTTGATTAGGCAGAGTTTTGCCTCAATGTAACAAGAAAAACTGAATCTAATGTCTGGATCATAGACTCAGGAGCAACATCTCATATGTCAAATGATCGATCTTTCTTCAAACAAATTGACACTTCCAATAAAACTAATGTTCGACTTGCAGATGGAAAACTTGTTAAGGTTGAAGGAAGCGGATCTGGAATACTTCAATGTATGAAAAACAAAGAAGAAGATGCAAAAATACCAGTCAATGATGTCCTTTATGTACCATCACTTGATTGTAACCTCTTATCTGTCAAAAGACTTGATAGTAAAAGATTCAAGGTATGTTTTGAGAAAAACAAATGTAACATTACATTAAAAGGAGTTACTATTGCTGTTGGATGTTGCCAATCCGGACTATACACTTTATCAACCAATCATCGAGCATTAGCGAGTTCCAATGCAACGGGTCACAATGATAATTGTATACATACATGGCACAAACGTTTTGGTCACAGGTAACTAAGTCAATTGAAAAACTTGTATCAGCTGAGCTTGCATACGGTATAAAAATCAAGAAATGTAGGATTGAAGAAGTTTTGAAACTTGTGTTCAAGGAAAAATGTCTCCGACACCATTTTCAAAACAGTCACAAAGTCAAACTAAATCAACGTTGGATTTGATCCATACAGATGTTTGTGGTCCTATGCAAACTTTGACTCCTAGCAAGAAAAGATACATTTTGACAGTTACGGATGATTTCAGTAGATATACAAGAATTTACCTAATGACCCAAAAATGTGAGACCACAAAATTTATCAATGAATTTATTGAAGAAATGAAAACTCAGTTCCAAAAGAAACCAAAAATTATGAGATCTGCCCGTGGAGGTGAATATATCAATTATAAAATGATTAGTTATTTGAAACAAGAAGACATCAAAATTCAATATACTGCACCATACTCTCCACAGCAAAACGGAGTTGCAGAAAGGAAAAAATAGAATCCTGATGGAAACGGCACGCTGCATGCTTTTGGGAGCAAGTTTACCAAATACTTACTGGCGAGAAGCAATAATGAATGCAACTTATTTATATAATTAACAACCAACTCATGTAAGAGTGAAAACACCATATGAACTTTGGTTTTCACGTAAGCCTGACGTAAGTAATATTTTCGCTTTCGGAAGCAAAGCATTTGCACAAGTTCCAAAAGAATTACGAATCAAATTGGACTCAACAAGTGTCAAACTTATTTTTGTAGGGTATTCAGACGAATCCAAAGCATTTCGTCTACTCGATACTAAAACTAACAAAATAACTATATCCAGAGATGTCAAGATCCTTGATAGATATTATTTTCCAATGAAAAATCAATCAGAAGTATCACAAGTATATTATAAAAGCAATACAGAAAATGAGATAGTAATTGAACTGGACAGAGCATCAAATCATGAAGACAACGATACAGGAAGCGTGTTATGTGACTCACTTGAAGAAACAAGATTAAGGACCTCAAATAGACCAAAAAAAGGTCAACCTCCTGACAGATATGATCCATGAGCTAAAATGGTCAGAAATACTATTATCAAAGAGCCTAGTTCATTTCAACAAGCATTGGAAAGTGATCAAAATGAATTCTGGAAAAAGGCCATGGATGAGGAGTATGACTCACTGATGAAAAATAATTCATGCGTATTAGTTGATCCGCCGGAAGGTTGCAATATAGTTGGATGCAAGTGGGTATACAAGATTAAAAGAAATAAAATTGGAGAAATCGTCAAATACAGAGCAAGATTAGTTGCACAAGGCTATTCACGTAAGGATTTTACTGAGGTAAAAAAACTGTTAAAAGCTTTACAAAAAATAGAAGCGATTAGTTTTAACGCTTAAAGATAAGTTAAAGATGACTTTTATCCATTCCTTAGGGTTTTGAACATATTTGGTGATCCTGCTAATTATAAAAAATCAATTTAATTTGGAAAAGAATAGTTTAGAAAGTTACGATTGCAGTTGATTTGATTTGTATGGGAATAGACGACTTTTGATTCAGGAGAATATAGGAATAGAATAGTTTTGAAAATATAAAAACCTTAAAGAAAAAGAAGATTTTTGGTGCAAAATTTGCTTTGTAAGGGATTAGATGAGTTTTGAATGGAACGAACGAGTGGAATAGTGTAGTTTTGAAAAAACAACACTTTTCATGTTCCAAAAAGTTTAGGAAAATTACGTAGATGAAGGACCTTCTAAAGGATATTTCCTCATACTTAACTCATTTTTGAAAAAAACTGGAATAGAAGAGTTTTGAAACTTTACCCCTCGTTTTAGTGATTAACTCTCCACCAAATCTATCGGGAAAAATCTCGTACCGAATAAATTCACATTTTCTCTTTTTTGGCATTTAGAATGCATACTTTTTCCCCGGGAAATTTGTTCCCATACTCGAAGTTCGTTAAGAATATGGGAGAAGCGAATTCCAGGAATTCTTCATTTAGAATAAGAGAGAAGGGAAAAGAGAAATATTTCCCCAGGAATTGTCATTTAAAATTGGGCTGTATATCTAAACTTAAGTCTTATAGCTGCTGCGGAGCTGATGGCTTTGCTGGTGAGTTTTTCAAAGTGTCAGTTGTTGTCGTAGATCGTAAATATGTTCGCTTTCAAGTTAAATATCGGATTTTGTTGCTGCTGTTAGATTTAAGCGTTTAAATTCACAAATAAAATTGTATTTATATTGTATTATTATACAAAGTTTTAATATGCATTTTGTAATAATTTTATTTCCATACAATTGCAACCGAATTTAGTATTGTAAATATTTTCTGATAAACTTTTAAGAGCCAGTTGTACAAACGTTAAGATTTGTAAGCGTGGCTCAACAATTTTGGTTTACCTCCGATTTTGGAGGATAAACTGAGGTTTAACGATGATAGTTCAAGCATGTTATCCGCTACTATAACATAATAATGTATTCTCACCTCAGTTAATCCCCCGAAATTAATGAGCTAAAATGGTTGAATCACGGATCGTAATAATTTGAACCACTATTTTACAAAACAGGCCCTGATAGTTGTAGACGATTTGTATCCTTGAAGACGAGCATAAAATCTAAATCTGAATATTTAGTATATCTTTAATTTCAGGAGCCGGAGTTTCGTTTAAAATTAACTAAATTGTACCAGAGGCGGGTCTGTCTTCGTCGCTGTGCTATGACTAGACAAAACGTTAAAGATATCAATAGAATAACACTAAACATGGCGCTATACTTAATGAAGAATTTTCTATTGTTCACTTAAACAATCCATTCATTCTACATCTGCTCAAACTTTCATACTATTTGGCAATCAATAAATGTGGGACCATAAAAAAAACTTTACTGGAATGCAAGTGCAATAATTTGTATATCCTTTACGAAAGGATATGGATAGTGTGTTAAGTGCCCTAAATAAAATGATCACTTTACAAACAGTCGTTTTCCTCCACACCCTCGCTAAATGGGTCTGGATGTCATCGGTGGGTATTATAGTCAGGCTTTTGGTAATCAGTTATCCTTAATATTATGTGGTCCTTTGGAAATGAGTGAATAAAAAAAGTATATTCTGTGTGAGCTGTGAGGGTAGAATTTTGTATGACACATAAATATCTGAATGTCACGTCAGTTCAGTTCGGTCGTTGTAGTATTTTTGTTTTATTTATTTACAAAAATGTGCTCTGGTTAAACGCATACACCAAATTAAAAGAGAGGGGATAAAATCATTTAGAGTGCTGTGCCGACCAACAGTGATTCTACTTTGGTAATGTTCTATTGAACACAGCCGGTTTGCGAAATAAACTATTCATTTGCTCAATAGATTCTTTCTTCTAAATTTGTATAATGGGGGAGTTTGAAAAGAGTTTTTAAGCCTATGTGGAAATGTAGAATAAGATTTGCAGAGATTTAAATGGAATGATTTGTGTAAGTACTTTATTCAATTCATCGGTGAATGCTAAAGTAATACTTAAAGGGATATAATGTCATGCCTGGTTCAAAGTATGGATAATCACCTGCACTAATGATTATTACCGACGTAAGGGAGATGTTTATTGTATACTATATGATGTACCTACTTATATACATGTTTTAAGTGCGCGTATAAAGTTGAAGACTCTAATAAAAAAAAACACGTCTTATGCTTTTTTAAAATAAAACAAGGCTATTTTTCGGGGCGCCTCCGCACACTGGGACCTCTTGTATGGAGAGCGTGCTCAAAATGCAAAATTGAAACTAACGGTTTCGCATAAAATTGTAATGCGGATTCAAAGTTCACATGATTGTTTATCAATATGTCAAGTTTTGAAGTTTTGGGAGACAGAAGTGTAATAGAAAATAAACGGTAAAAGTAACAATGCATGTAAATTCAAGAATCCATTGCGCAGTTGTTGGTCATTTGAAAATTCGAAAAAAAATAAATTTGTAGTGAATACAAAAATATAAAAAATATATTGGCATCAAATGAAGCTCAGTAAAAATAAAAAAAATGTTTTTATCAAATTAAATCAACATATTTCAGTTGTACTTTAAGAAAATTGAAAAGTTGCGTAGAAAATGTTCAAAATTTTGTTTCTTTATTTTGCGCACGATGCTTTTAAAACTGAATACGTGCTCTAGTAGTATCAATATTCCTCTATATGAAGCAGAAGTCAAAAGCGAGAGCATGGTGCGCAAAACCGAAATAAGATTTTTTGAATATTTTCTGCGTAACTTTTCAATTTTTTAAAATGTAAGGGAAACATGTTGATCTAAATTGAAAAAAACATTTTTTTATTTTTACTGACCTTCATTCAATGCCAATATATTTTTTATATTTTTGTATTCACTACGAATTTATTTTTTTCGAATTTTCAAATGACCAACAACTCCTCAATGGATTTTAGAATTTTCATGAATTGCTACTTTTATCGCTTATTTTCTATTACCTTTATGTCTCCCAAAACTTCAAAACTTGACATATTGATAAACAATCATGTAAACTTTGAATCCGCATTACAATTTTATACGAAACCGTTAGTTTCAATTTTGCATTTTAAGCACGCTCTTCATACATGAGGTCCCATTGTGCGCCGCCGCCGCCGTGGGACACATACTGGTCACCAATGGCGTAGCGTAGGGAGGGCGGAGGGGGCGGTCCGACCCGGGCGGCGTATTTCCAAAATCTATATCAACACAGACACCCATGGTCTGTATTAATCCATTTGCTGCTCGCCAAATGAAACTGCTTTGAAGAGCAAACTGTATGCTATCACAGAGTGCTCTGCGTTCACATGCAGTTACATGCCATTTGTTCTTGGAAGGTAGCACGAATCCGAGAGGTTCAATTTTCAATGACTGCCACATATAGATCGGGCTAAGTTTGAGCGATGGCTTTGGTTATGTTGACTTTGAGGGCATCGGTCGATTTGAGTTTACAAGAAAAAGTCTAACGTGGTTAAATCGCATATTGGTTCTCAATTAACGACAATTCCGCTAAAGAAAGCCCTAGCTTCGTTCGTTCATCTCCTTTGTGGCATTAGCTGTGGCACGTGGGGCTATCCTGTTGAAACAGCTCTAAAGCTCGTGAAAGCTCTTCGTAGTTTGATTTGTATCATGAATAATCCGAAAGATGGCGCTTTTTAATTCGATAGTCGCTATAGTTAATTCGAGAGTCGTTATATTTCAAATGTAATAGTCGTTACAATTTTGCAGTTCGCCAAATAAGGGTGTAATTTAGTGACCTGCTCACTTCACAGTGAAGTTAGCAGGTCACATGGTGTATCTCAGGAACCAAGCATGCTAGGAACTTGCAATAATGCTCCAAATTTGCAGTTTTTTTGCATTTCAACGATAGGCTATGTTCAAAATTTGAAGTGCTCAATTTGAAAAAAATTTCATACTGACCTGCTAACTTCAATGTGAAGTTAGCAGGCCAGTATGAAAATTTTTTTCAAAAAAAGGACTTCAAATTTTGAACACAGCCTTATTGCAAGTTACTTGCATGCTTGGTTCGTGAGATACACGATGTGATCTTCTTGCTTCATATTGAAGTCAAATTTGGGAAATTTTTAAATTGAGGACTTCAAATTTTGAACACAGCCTATCGCTTTAATGCAAAAAAACTGCAAATTTGGAGCCTTAGATACACCATGTGACCTGGTAACTTCACTGTGAAGTTAGCAGGTCACTAAATTACACCCTTATTTGGCGAACTGCAAAATCGGGAATAGAAATGCAAAAAAACTGCAAATTCAAGGTCCCATTTGCGTGGGTGAAAGTTGCCCTGCTAACTTCACAGACGTCTTGTTTAGCTTTTATCGGTAGAGGTCTCCGTTGAGTGAATTGACAGATTTGACTGCCTCGGTTTCTCCTACACACTGGGGGCATTCAAAGTTTCAGATATCTGACTTTTTGGGGCTCCCGATTGGTCTGCTGTCAAAAAATGTCTGAATTTCAGATGACTTTTGGTTACGTTTGGTTACGTTTTTTCTGAATTTTCAGATGAGAAATTCTCAAATGAAAGAGATGGAAGATGCGTTATGCCAAAAAACTTTAATCGTCAATTGAACTTTACTGTTATTTGATGTAAAACAAACGTGGACGCATTGAAAGAAATACGCTGTCAAATTTCATAAAAGAAAAGTTTTTAGTGTTTATATTAAATTAAAATTGTAAGTGTTGTATGTACATACTTACATATTTTACATATTGTAATGACTTTCCAAATTTGAACTATAACGACTCCGAAAAGCAAACAAACGAACACAATAAAGCTTACGGTCGCAGTGCAAACATACCCTTAGTAGCTATAATTATAGCAACTCTCAAACGAAGGAAGCGCCATCTGCCGGATTATAGCAGATTTACCAGCTGTCAAATAAAAGCTTTTTGAAGGGAAATTATTGGGAAATTTCCCCTATGGAAAGCTCTGGAAGCAGAGACTAGAACGTTCTCCTTATTTCGAGAGTTTGGAAAACAAGTATAAAAGGCACATGTTTGAACGGCAGCGACACAGTTTGTTTTTAATCGTGAATGAATAAAGTTGGTTGTAATAAAAGTGAAAAGTAAAGTTTGTGAATTAATTCAGTGGTGAAGAATAAATCGTTTTGTTTGTAGTAAGAAAAGAAAAGTGTTTTATTTTGCGAAATAAATAAGTGGACGTTTTAAATAAAGTAAATAAGTTTTATTAACGAACCTGAGAAAATATTACATTGGTGTTAGAAGTGGAATAAAACTTATTTTATTTGTGCACTCAGTAAATTTATTGTGTGGAAAGTGAAAAAAAAAGACAATGGGTAAATCTTTGAATGATTTAAATTTAGTGGAACTAAAGGCAGAACTGAATAAACGAGATCTTCCTACTGCTGGAACAAAGAATGATCTTATAATTCATCTGCAAGAAGATTTAAGAAGATGTGGAAAAAACCCGGACACGTTTATATTCGACATTGAAATGGAAGAACAGCAAGAGCAAGTAAGTACATCGGGCATGACCAATATGCTGTCTCAGCTGCTTGCAAAATTTGATAGTCAGGAAAAGAATCTTCTCGAACGTTTCGAACAACAAAGCCAAGAACAACGGAGTGAACAAAAGAATCTTCTCGAACGTTTCGAACAACAAAGCCGAGAACAACGGAGTGAACAAAAGAATCTTCTCGAACGTTTCGAACAACAAAGTCAAGAGCAGAAGAATCTTCTAGAACAACAAAGCCAAGAACAAAAGTGTCTGCTGGAAAAACAGACAAACATGCTCGAATGTAAGTTAGATGCCTTTGACAGTAGAATTGTTGCCCTTGACGAGCGTGTCGATAAGCAATTTTCTTCTATCGATAAACAATTGTTAACTCTCGATCAACAATTGTCTAATGTCGATAAGCAATTGTCGACAGTAGAAGCAAAGTTCGAAGATAAAATCGAATCCATTACAAAGGAATTAGATAAAGTAAAGAAAATGAAGGTTCGAGAAAGTTCTGGCGACTGTCCGAAGAAAAAAGAGATGCATCCACCAACCTTCGATGGGCAAACTTCTTGGTCAATCTACAAGAAGCAGTTTGAGGCAGCCGCAGCAACAAATGGCTGGGATGAGGAAGACAAATGCATAGCTCTAACGCTTGCCCTCAGAGGACCAGCTGCTGAGCTGTTACAAAGCATACCAGCAGATAAAAATGGCAACTTCAGTGCTCTCGTTCAGGCCATTGACAAACGTTTTGGAGATGGCCATATGCAAGAAGTCTTCCGCGTCCAGCTCAATTCCCGAGTCCAGAAAAGGGGAGAAACTCTGCAACAGCTTCAAGCAGACATCGAACGATTGGCACATCTGGCTTATCCAGCTGCAGGAGATGAAATCATCAACCAACTCGCAACAGAAGCCTTTGTTCGTGCTGTATCTGACATCAACCTTCAGCGAGCAATTCGAACTGCTGGCAAACGCACGCTTCCTGAAGCACTAGCATTCGCCCTCACAATGGAAGCAGCAGAACAGGCTTCTCAAGGAGTTCATCGGTTAAGAGAACTAGGAGTTGAGGAGTGTTCTTGCAAGAGAACTGCGTTCCAAAGAAACCAGCGAGATGGACTTGCTCGATGCTGGAACTGTAACAAGATCGGACATCTTCAACGCCAGTGCAGACTGCCACCTAGAAAACCTCCATGTTGGAATTGCAACAGGACTGGGCATCTGCAAAGCCAGTGCAGATTGCCACCTAGAAGACCATGGAAACCAGACTACAAGCATTGCACGCATGGAAAAGAAAAGGAAGTTGTTTCCATCCAGCGACTGAGAGCCTATCCCATTTACGATTGGAATAAAAGGAAAATGAGGCCTGCGCAAAAAGATGGCTCGGGAAGCGATATATATCGCCCAAAAGTGACTCCGCTGCAGTTAACTCCTACTCGGCGAAAGGGTGACGAGCGTGATTCCAGAGAAAACTACAAAGTTGGAGCGGACGGATTTCAAGTGTGCATGGATGTCAGCCATTTCAAGCCAAATGAGTTAATGGTCAAAACTGTTGGCAACAGCGTGGTAGTGGAAGGTAATCATGAGCGTGAAGATGAACATGGCTACATAAGTCGTCAGTTTGTACGGAAGTACCAGCTACCAAAGGGGTACGATGCCAAAGATGTCATCTCAACGGTTTCAATGGACGGTATCCTGACAATCAAAACTCAGCAGAAGGCATTGAAGAACAACGAAAGGATAGTGCAAATTCAACAGACTGGCCCCATGAATCGGAGTGATAAGGGAAATGAAGAAGAAAGGCTGAGTGACGTTCATGAAAGAACAAGGGCAAATATGAAGACATCAGGTGGTCGGATGAAAAAGCGATACGACACAAAAGCAACAAAGACAGGATTCCAAGCGGGAGACCTTGTTTGGTTTTATAATTCCCAGCGTCGGAGGGGAATGTCACTGAAACTTCAACAAAATTGGGAAGGCCCTTATACTGTTGTAACACGAGTAAACGATGCCGTCTACCGCATTCGGAGAGGATTAAGAGGCAAAATAAAAGTAGTTCACATCGACCATTTACATCGTTGTAATGGTGAAGGATGTGATGGATTTGCTCGGGACGATCAATCCTAAGAGGGGGGCAGTGTAATGACTTTCCAAATTTGAACTATAACGACTCCGAAAAGCAAACAAACGAACACAATAAAGCTTACGGTCGCAGTGCAAACATACCCTTAGTAGCTATAATTATAGCAACTCTCAAACGAAGGAAGCGCCATCTGCCGGATTATAGCAGATTTACCAGCTGTCAAATAAAAGCTTTTTGAAGGGAAATTATTGGGAAATTTCCCCTATGGAAAGCTCTGGAAGCAGAGACTAGAACGTTCTCCTTATTTCGAGAGTTTGGAAAACAAGTATAAAAGGCACATGTTTGAACGGCAGCGACACAGTTTGTTTTTAATCGTGAATGAATAAAGTTGGTTGTAATAAAAGTGAAAAGTAAAGTTTGTGAATTAATTCAGTGGTGAAGAATAAATCGTTTTGTTTGTAGTAAGAAAAGAAAAGTGTTTTATTTTGCGAAATAAATAAGTGGACGTTTTAAATAAAGTAAATAAGTTTTATTAACGAACCTGAGAAAATATTACATTGGTGTTAGAAGTGGAATAAAACTTATTTTATTTGTGCACTCAGTAAATTTATTGTGTGGAAAGTGAAAAAAAAAGACAATGGGTAAATCTTTGAATGATTTAAATTTAGTGGAACTAAAGGCAGAACTGAATAAACGAGATCTTCCTACTGCTGGAACAAAGAATGATCTTATAATTCATCTGCAAGAAGATTTAAGAAGATGTGGAAAAAACCCGGACACGTTTATATTCGACATTGAAATGGAAGAACAGCAAGAGCAAGTAAGTACATCGGGCATGACCAATATGCTGTCTCAGCTGCTTGCAAAATTTGATAGTCAGGAAAAGAATCTTCTCGAACGTTTCGAACAACAAAGCCAAGAACAACGGAGTGAACAAAAGAATCTTCTCGAACGTTTCGAACAACAAAGCCGAGAACAACGGAGTGAACAAAAGAATCTTCTCGAACGTTTCGAACAACAAAGTCAAGAGCAGAAGAATCTTCTAGAACAACAAAGCCAAGAACAAAAGTGTCTGCTGGAAAAACAGACAAACATGCTCGAATGTAAGTTAGATGCCTTTGACAGTAGAATTGTTGCCCTTGACGAGCGTGTCGATAAGCAATTTTCTTCTATCGATAAACAATTGTTAACTCTCGATCAACAATTGTCTAATGTCGATAAGCAATTGTCGACAGTAGAAGCAAAGTTCGAAGATAAAATCGAATCCATTACAAAGGAATTAGATAAAGTAAAGAAAATGAAGGTTCGAGAAAGTTCTGGCGACTGTCCGAAGAAAAAAGAGATGCATCCACCAACCTTCGATGGGCAAACTTCTTGGTCAATCTACAAGAAGCAGTTTGAGGCAGCCGCAGCAACAAATGGCTGGGATGAGGAAGACAAATGCATAGCTCTAACGCTTGCCCTCAGAGGACCAGCTGCTGAGCTGTTACAAAGCATACCAGCAGATAAAAATGGCAACTTCAGTGCTCTCGTTCAGGCCATTGACAAACGTTTTGGAGATGGCCATATGCAAGAAGTCTTCCGCGTCCAGCTCAATTCCCGAGTCCAGAAAAGGGGAGAAACTCTGCAACAGCTTCAAGCAGACATCGAACGATTGGCACATCTGGCTTATCCAGCTGCAGGAGATGAAATCATCAACCAACTCGCAACAGAAGCCTTTGTTCGTGCTGTATCTGACATCAACCTTCAGCGAGCAATTCGAACTGCTGGCAAACGCACGCTTCCTGAAGCACTAGCATTCGCCCTCACAATGGAAGCAGCAGAACAGGCTTCTCAAGGAGTTCATCGGTTAAGAGAACTAGGAGTTGAGGAGTGTTCTTGCAAGAGAACTGCGTTCCAAAGAAACCAGCGAGATGGACTTGCTCGATGCTGGAACTGTAACAAGATCGGACATCTTCAACGCCAGTGCAGACTGCCACCTAGAAAACCTCCATGTTGGAATTGCAACAGGACTGGGCATCTGCAAAGCCAGTGCAGATTGCCACCTAGAAGACCATGGAAACCAGACTACAAGCATTGCACGCATGGAAAAGAAAAGGAAGTTGTTTCCATCCAGCGACTGAGAGCCTATCCCATTTACGATTGGAATAAAAGGAAAATGAGGCCTGCGCAAAAAGATGGCTCGGGAAGCGATATATATCGCCCAAAAGTGACTCCGCTGCAGTTAACTCCTACTCGGCGAAAGGGTGACGAGCGTGATTCCAGAGAAAACTACAAAGTTGGAGCGGACGGATTTCAAGTGTGCATGGATGTCAGCCATTTCAAGCCAAATGAGTTAATGGTCAAAACTGTTGGCAACAGCGTGGTAGTGGAAGGTAATCATGAGCGTGAAGATGAACATGGCTACATAAGTCGTCAGTTTGTACGGAAGTACCAGCTACCAAAGGGGTACGATGCCAAAGATGTCATCTCAACGGTTTCAATGGACGGTATCCTGACAATCAAAACTCAGCAGAAGGCATTGAAGAACAACGAAAGGATAGTGCAAATTCAACAGACTGGCCCCATGAATCGGAGTGATAAGGGAAATGAAGAAGAAAGGCTGAGTGACGTTCATGAAAGAACAAGGGCAAATATGAAGACATCAGGTGGTCGGATGAAAAAGCGATACGACACAAAAGCAACAAAGACAGGATTCCAAGCGGGAGACCTTGTTTGGTTTTATAATTCCCAGCGTCGGAGGGGAATGTCACTGAAACTTCAACAAAATTGGGAAGGCCCTTATACTGTTGTAACACGAGTAAACGATGCCGTCTACCGCATTCGGAGAGGATTAAGAGGCAAAATAAAAGTAGTTCACATCGACCATTTACATCGTTGTAATGGTGAAGGATGTGATGGATTTGCTCGGGACGATCAATCCTAAGAGGGGGGCAGTGTAATGACTTTCCAAATTTGAACTATAACGACTCCGAAAAGCAAACAAACGAACACAATAAAGCTTACGGTCGCAGTGCAAACATACCCTTAGTAGCTATAATTATAGCAACTCTCAAACGAAGGAAGCGCCATCTGCCGGATTATAGCAGATTTACCAGCTGTCTAATAAAAGCTTTTTGAAGGGAAATTATTGGGAAATTTCCCCTATGGAAAGCTCTGGAAGCAGAGACTAGAACGTTCTCCTTATTTCGAGAGTTTGGAAAACAAGTATAAAAGGCACATGTTTGAACGGCAGCGACACAGTTTGTTTTTAATCGTGAATGAATAAAGTTGGTTGTAATAAAAGTGAAAAGTAAAGTTTGTGAATTAATTCAGTGGTGAAGAATAAATCGTTTTGTTTGTAGTAAGAAAAGAAAAGTGTTTTATTTTGCGAAATAAATAAGTGGACGTTTTAAATAAAGTAAATAAGTTTTATTAACGAACCTGAGAAAATATTACAATATTTAATAAAATGCGAATATTCAAGCTGTTAATAGACGACGACGACGACGACGACGACGACGAAATCCAAATCAAGCTACAATTTTTAAAATGACAAAGTTTTGTAAATAAGACTTACAAGAATTTCGTATGATTTTCTGTTGGAATTCGTGAAACTGGTAGACATAAAATTCTGTCATTCCGAAACTAATAGCTTGATTTAGACTTTTAAAATGGTTCTGAGTCTAAATTTAAGTATTCCAAGTGATTTTAGAAAACTTTTTCAATTCAAACAAAAATTTTGAAAATTTTTCAACTAGAACCTTTATACTTTTCTTGAAATTTCATGAACTTGATAAACGTACCACGCTATCTCAAAATCAATCATTAAAATTTTCAATGATGAGTTTCAATGACAGCTGCTATAACTGGCGCCTTTCATATTTTTTGGACTTGAAATAAAAAATCCAAATCTACATTCCAAAATTTGTCATGCAATCAATAACTGCAAAATTGAAAAGATTTACGAAAACACCACGAAAAGTGTTTTTTTTGTTTCTACTTTTTATTCATCTCAAAACTAATTATCACAGAGATACAGCTCTTCAAAAAACACTAAAAAATGGAAAACAATCTTGTTCCCTTGACTTGTTTAACTAGTGTATTATCGATCGTATTCTTCGGTAATTTAATTCTCTTACCTTTCAATACTTTTTAATATTTACTTTTTATACTTTTATACCTTACTTTTTTTCTTATTTTCTTTAAACAAAAAAAGACTTTTTTCCTGATTCCGCTAATCCTGTATCCTGCACACAAGATGAAACTTCTTTTCCTAGAAGAATGCTTGAAAAAAAAGATGATCTCAGAAATCCAAAGGCAAAACGCCGCTCCTTATTCGCTGAGATTGGGGATGCTCTCAAAATGTAAGGGTATAAAATCCCAGCGTCTGTTCTTGAAAAAAAAACTCACAAATTTGAACAATATTTTCACTCTATTGTTGATAATAATAAAAAAAATTCAATGGAAGGGGTCGAATTTCGTGGGCTTATTTTGACTTATTTTGATGTCAGAAATTTTTGAGAAAGAAGCCCAGATCCACGATTGTCTAAATAAAAATGAAAAGAAGAAGAACGCATCAAGTAGCAGAATCATCAACGTCATCATCTACCTCCAGCGCACACGTTTCAAGGACTCTCTTCAAAAATAAACAGCGAACTCCCAAAGTCTCTACTATGCATTCAACCAAGTCGCCGTCAGTTTCACCAGCTAGCGACTTAGATCAAGCTTTATTGGTACACCCAGCTCATCATTCTCCTCAGCACGCCTTGGAGCTGGAAAATAAATAAAAAATATAATGGGAGGAAACATTCTAGACGATTTTCAATCAATGCGCGAAATGCGAAGAGAAAGAGGTCCTTAGAAATAGATTATTTTTAATTCAACCGCATTACAAAACAATTTAACATAAGACCTGTGCCGAGATTCAGCTAATTCGAAACCACAGGGAATGAGTGGGATGAGTCACTTTTCGTCGAAAATCGATTCAGCTAGCAAAAGTGAATGAATGAGAGCGTGA
This sequence comes from Dasysyrphus tricinctus, assembly GCA_963921185.1. NCBI lineage: Eukaryota > Metazoa > Arthropoda > Insecta > Diptera > Syrphidae > Dasysyrphus > Dasysyrphus tricinctus. Next base: position 181,913,815 of record OY992531.1, on the reverse strand, counting down.
AATGAAATGTCAGATTACTTTCCAGATATTTCCGCAGTGACTTGGTGTATTTGTTGGTAAATTTCCAGTTTTGGATAGGTATGTGTGCTTTTCTCATGGATAGGAAACGAAATAAAAACAACAACGTAGATAAAAACAACTACCCTTTTATTGATTCTTAAATCTTATTTTATTATCATCATCATCGTGTCCTGTAACCCCGGCTGAGGCATAGGGCGTCAAGAAAACGTCTCCATCCTTCACGGTCTGCTGCAAGGTACTTTAGCTGTGGCCACGTCTTTCTCTGGGATTCTGCTTCCGCTAAGACAGTTGATTTACATGTTGTTCCTGGTCTTCCAACCCGCCGTGCACCCTGAGGATTCCATTCAAAGGACTGCTTTGCAATTTCATCGTTTGGTTTCCTCAGTGTGTGACCAATCCAACGCCATTTACGCTTTCTTATGTCGACGTCCAGCCACTCTTGACTTGTCCTGCGCCACAATTCCTCATTTGATATTATTTGTGGCCAGCGAATCTTTAGGATGTGGCGAAGACAGCGATTCACAAAAGCCTGCAATTTCTTCGAAATGATAGACTTTCCAGGTTTCACAAGCATATAACAGCACGGATTTGACATTGGATTCGAAGAATCTCAACTTAGTGCGTAAGGAGATTTGACTTGATTTCCAGATTGGGGACAGAGTACCGAAGGCAGCTCGAGCTTTATTTATTCTACTTTTAACGTCCAGATCCGTACCACAGTTTGCAGAAACAATACTGTCAAGGTAGTTAAACTGTTCCACTACTTCAACTGGCGTCTCCTGTAGAAAAATACGCTGCTGTGTGGAGCGGCCTGTGAGCATTATTTTTGTCTTTTTGCTGTTTATTCTTAGACCACTCGACTCTCCCTTCACTTGCAGTGTTTGGCACATCCCGTTCAGCCCACTGATGTTATTTGCCAGTAGACATATGTCATCGGCATAGTCTAAATGACTGAGCCTTTCGAACGGTCTCCATTGAATGCCCTGTCTCTCAGCTGTACCAACACTGGCCGTCAATACGTCATCCATCGCCAGCAGGAAGAGAATTGGCGATAGAACATCCCCTTGTCTCACTCCCTGTTGCACTACGAAGGAGTCGGATAGCTGCCCGTTGTGCAAAACAAAACACCTTGCGTTGTTGTAGGACTCTTTAATAATGGCAACAATTTTTGATGGAATTCCTCTACCAAGCAACGATCTCCATATACATTCTCGTTTGACTCGTTTTATTATCATATGCACATAAAATTATATTCTATTCACTTTCGACACTATTAAACTTTTTATTCTATTATAAAGCCTAGTTCATACTTCAAAGCGAAGTGAAATCAAATTTGAAATGAAACATCAATAATTAATGAACCAAAAGGTTTTCAAAAAAATAGTTTTCGTCATAATATTTGGTTACAAAAAGCCTATTGAGTTGCATTTGTTTCGAGACAAATTTGTTCCTCTTTGTCCCCAAAATAATTGCATTTAGTTTTTGACAGTTTACCACAGGAAAAAAGGATTTTTTTTCTATGAAAACTACACTTCGCATGGATGTATAAACCAGGCTTAAGGGTAAAAATTCACGTTAAACTTTTATTACAACAAAAAGAATTATTGAAACAAAAGAGGATTGGGTACGATATGTCGACTTTTAAAATATCGACTCCATAAGATCGACTTTTAAAATCTCGACAGAAAAAATCTCGACTGGTTAAAAGACCGACAGATCAAAATATAGACACATATTTGACCGACTTTTTAAAATATCGACTTTTCAAAATGTCGATTCTCAAAATGTCGACAGTGATCAAGATTTTATGAATCGAGATTTCAACAGTCGACATTTTAAGAGTCGACATTTTGAAAGTCGACATTTTGATCAGATCATAGTTTAGGGAATGATGTTTACAAGCGCGCGCTTGTAAACTATGATCTGATCATTATTATCTAATATCGCACTGTCATAGTTCAATAAATCGCATTTGTTGTAATTTAATTTTTGTTGCCTATATATTTTGACGTCTTAATTGCCCATTATTCTGTAGGGTCTGTAATGTGTTTTAATATTAATACAATAATAAAACATCCAGAAAATGAGGCAGTTAAAAGTTCGAAATATAAGGTATAATGTAGGTAGGCAACAAGAATGCGTTCTATTGAACTTTCTTGAAGCTAAACAAAAGGTAATATAAAATTAATAACTACCTAAATAAGTTAATTATTATAAGAATCAAATAAGAACTTGTGTCTTAAACATAGTCTTAAATTTTCCACAGCATCAAAAAACTGTTAAGTTCCTGTTAAAAAATCGGACAAGAATTTATGATTCTTGAGTTTATAGTTATTCCGTGCAAACATTTAAGGAAGAGCTTTGTTCTTAAGGTGACCTTCAAATGACCGACAGACAAAATATCGACAAGTCAAAATGTCGACTGGTTAAAATGTCGATTTATATTTTATATCGACTTCTCTGTATGGGAAAAATTCCGAGAAGTCGATATTTTTCTCGACTTCTATCAGGGCAGTCGACTTTTTGTCAAATCGACATTTCAAACTGTCGATATTTTAATAAGTCGGTAAAAATAAAGTCGGTATTTTAACTTTCAAAAAAGTCGATAAAAGTCGACATTTTAGCCATTCGACATTTTTTTTGTCGGTCATTCGTACGTAACCCACAAAAGATACTCCATTATTAAAGATTCCAATGTTTACATTGTTGTATTTGTTATTTCATTTCATTTTGCGTAACGAGTGTGACAAGGAGGTAGAATTCAGCTCTGTTATATTTATTCTTTGTCTCATGTTCAAAACTGAATTCGAACTTACTCATTTCACTTAAATAGCTGAATCAATTTTGCGAGTTGAATATTCTCACTCGCTGAAATAGCTGAATCTCGGCACTGGTTTCTTGTTCATAAGTTACTTTAACAAGTCAATTTTATTTGTAGCTTTTCAACATTAAGACATAACAAACGGTGATCGGATTGGCAGCCTCACTTATGCTACATTTCCACCTAACGCTAATCTGAGATTTAGTAAGATTAACTGCAAATCTCCTTTAAATCTCGAAGATTTACCATACAAATTTTGTTCGTAAATCTTGAAGATTAGAAATTAATCTTGTTAAATCATCCTATGACAAATACTTTTACAAATCGAACTAACCTATTCCTGTATGGTGCTGAAGGATTCATTTATGCCTGAATTCAGTTCTTTACAGAGGAAACATTCTATCTCACTTCCTCTTTATGAGAAAAAACGAAACGCTATTTGCATTTTAAAAGGGGCTGTCAAAGTAAATCTTTTTTAAATCTTTTTGTGTGGTGGAAACACCAAATAGATTTATTAAATCTGGACTACTGAGATAATCCTTCGGTGGAAACATAGCATTAGTCTGCTACTAAACGACAACTTCTGAGTCATGACTTTTTTTCGAAATTAAATTTAAATTAAATAATTTTAAAGATAAAAAACATCAACTTTCGAACTCATTTAATTTCGAAAAAAGTCATAATTCAAGTCTTCGTTTAGTAGCAGACTAATGCTATGTTTCCACCAAAGGATTATCTCAGTTCTGATTTAATAAATCTATTTGGTGTTCCACCACACAAAAAGATTTAAAAAAGATTAACTTTGACAGCCCCTTTAAAAATGCAAATGGTGTTTCATTTTTTCTCATAAAGAGGAAGTGAGATAGAATGTTTCCTCTGTGAAGAACTGAATTCAGCCATGAATGAATCCTTCAGCACCATACAGGAATAGGTTAGTTCGATTCGTAAAAGTATTTGTCCTCGGAAGATTTAACAAGATTAATTTCTAATCTTCAAGATTTACGAAATAAGTTTGTAGGGTAAATCTTCGAGATTTAAAGGAGATTTGCGGTTAATCTTATTAAATCTCAGATTAGCGTTAGGTGGAAATGTAGCATAAGTGAGGCGGCCAATCTGACCACCGTCAAATAAAACTGAAAATGAACAAACAAAATTTTGTTGACTTTTTTACTTATGACCAAGGTTTTGGGCCTTATTACGAGTGTCGTTTGCTTTCGATAAAAGACTTGTCGAAAGTCGATCATCGCAGAAGCTAATTTTGGTATTGAAAATCTTTATTATTGTGAACGAAATTTTTTTTTTTGATTTGTTAACGGAAAATGGTTCAAAAAATTTAAATTTTCAACACCGAAATTAATTTGTTCGATGATCGACTTTCGACAAAAGTCGCTTTATCAAGCAAACGGCACTCGCAATAAGGGCTTATGAAAATTCGTGCAAAATAGTAGAACTTTAATGTCAAAAATGCTTAAGGCACTGTACAATTTGCCTTAAGATTGAAATTGTTAAGTAAAACAATATTTTTTTGTGATTTTTTTAATTTATTTTTTAAGTTTGTAATTAAACAAGAAAAATTTTACCTAACTTACTTTTAGCAAGCAAATTAGAAACAGTATTAAACTTTACATTTATCGTCATGTTAACGTTCATTAATGTAGTAACATATTAATACAATAGTACCTACAAAGTTTTTTTTTGTTCAATGTATGGTAACATAATTTATGAAGATGTGTTTAAGTTTTTTGTTAATATTACTGAAAGTTTTCCTTACACTTTTCATTAATAAACTTTATAATATTTTCGAAGGGCCAGTTAAACAAACGTGGTTCCAGCAATTTTAGCTTACCAATTTTGGTGTATTTTTCAACGATGGTTCATGCATCTAATTAACTTTTTTCACGAATTTGAACCATCGGTGAACCTCGGTTGGTTCGCTAAAATCGTCGAGTTAAAATTACTGAACCAAACCAAATAATTGATTCACATTTTTGTACAGCTAGCCCTTGGACATGCCAAAAAAAAACGAAACTATTGATTACTAAAAAACGAAAGTAAGTGCCTTCGTTTTAATTGCCCGCGTGGGGAGTTAGAGTTTTCAGTTGTCATCATCTTGTGGTTGTGAACTTTCATCAGTCATCATTATCCAAGAAGTCGTTAATTTTAGGATCCTCTTGAAAAAGCATGATATTTATGGTTGTGCAAAATTACGCTGGCAACAACAATTTTCACAACCATTTCTGCTCTTTCAATAACCACTCTTCCACTACTGAGACTAGTATTGAAACGCTTTTAAACTGCAGTTAAATAGCCATTATCCCGAATCGGATTTTGTAGGTTTTGCAGAAGGAGATAAGTAGCATCGCCCAAAGGTGAAAATCGTAAAGGATTATATCGTGGAGCTTTTCAGAAAGAAAACTGTTTCTGAAAACTCTGGCGTCATGCAGTCGCCCTTGCGCAACCACGTAATTATCAGTAAACACCGCTCTGTGATCACAAATACCTATGAATTAAAAAAGTTAATGAAGATCTGTTAAACAAACGTGGTTCAAATATTAATCACTGGTTAAAATATTTTTACTGGCTGATTTCGGCGAAATTACTGGAGTTCAGCGATGGTTCAAGGCTTAAATTAGTATATTATAGTATAACCAATTTAGTGCCTGAATCATCGTTGAACCTTAGTAAGATCACTGAAGTCAGTGAGTTGAAATTGCTGAACCTAAATATTAATATATTTATTGTAACCATGCAGATGTTGTCGTTATTTAAAGTTTGTTCATACAAATAAAATAAATACCTTGCAAAATGATGGAATGAGTGTTCTTTCTATTAAAATACTCGAAGGGATTTCCGATGGGTTGCTTAATTTGGATGTGACATCCGTCAATTGCACCTATTACCCCAGGTATTTTTCCACCAGTTTTCTGTTTAATCTTAGACTAAGAGCTGGCAGCAAATTTTGTGGGTGAACGCATAACCAAAATATGAGTATGAGGGTTTGTTGGTGCATGCATCTTGGTATCGAATACCAAAGTCTGTCAGGATTTTTTCGGTGCCCGTAGAGGGGACGAGGGATTGAAAATAGCGGTTTTTACATTTGTTGTGTCAATGGTACAATTACTTCATTTCATTTTTCAAAAATGGGCAATAATGCCCTGTCATTTTCCCTAAGTCCAAAGACTTTATTTTAAATGATCCAATTCATAAAACTCAAGATATAACCATTTTAGGCACACCATATCAAGAGAAATTTGGAGATTTGAAAAAAAAATCAACAAAAAAAAGTCTCCAAAATAAGGCCGATAAGGTTCGCATCAAAAGAGCATATCTTGAGTTATATTAATCAGATCATTTAAAAGAAAGTTTGTGGACAAAGGAAAAATGACCGAGCATCATTCCTCATTTTTAACTAATGATTGAAGTGGTCTTACTCATGACACAACAAATGGGAAAATCGCTATTTTCAATCTCTCGTCCCCACTACGATCGCCAAAAAAATTCTCTCAGACTTTTATATTCAATATCAAGATGCATGCCCCTACAAACCCTCATACTCAGATTTTGGTAATGCGTTCACCCACAAAATTTGCTTCCAGCTCTTAGACTATCTAGGAAATTACAAAAATTAAAAAGAACCTTGGTGTATCATGTAGGTTTCTATTTACTTCGGAAATACTTTTATATTCCTCTGTTGAGGGTCATTTGATAAAATCTGGCCCAAGGCTAGTAATAATTGCCAATGTTTCGCAAAATGCAATGTGCCCTGAACTCCTTGCAAAATTAAATCTATCACCTGCTGATAAAAAGATTCTTGTTTACTCAGCATACAAATAGTAAACAAAAGTTTTTTGCGGATATTGTGAAAGTTTGAACAATAAATCCTGAAAACAAGACTGTTATGCTATGTTTCCACCAAAGGTTTTTCTCAGATTAGATTTAATAAATCGTTTTGGTGTTTCCACCGCACAAAAAGATTTAAAAAAGATTAAATTTGACAGCACCTTCAAAAATGCAAATGGCGTTCTAATTTTTCTTATGAAGTGCGAATGAGACAGAATGTTTGATTCGTGTGAAACAATGAAGAACTGAATGCGAGTCTCGAATGAAACGTTCAGCACCATTTAAGAAAATGTTAGTTTCAGTTTCAGTTTATTAAAGTTTAATTAGAATTGTACATTAAGAAAAGGTTCTTTTATAGTACAAACATTTTAGATGATTACAGTTTAAGTGAAGAAGAAAAAAAATTATGTACAAAATGCTTTAAATTAATATAAGTGAGGTATTACAAAATAACAAAAATAAATTTAGAAAGAAGAATTCATAAATCTAAAAGTATAAAGAAAAACTAAAAAAAAGAAAATCTTTTATTGCTGCATAGAAAAGTAGTTCAAGATTGCTTTTTTAAAGCTAGGCATATTGCATGAATGAAACATAAGCGGGACGAGATTAAATATCTACATTTCGGCAAAAGAAGGTTCTGAGATCTTTGTGATCGTGAAAAGTTCAAATTATTGTATAAGTATAAGGGAGATCTGGTTTGCATTAATGAGTGGAGAAAAACACAGTTTCTGGCCTTTAAATAATTTGTTAAAGAGCATCCTGTGATTTCACGGGAAAACATAGATATGTGATCATACCGTCGAATTCCATATATATAACGTGCTGCTACCTGAAATTTATGTCGCGATAACGAGTCAAGTTCACTATAGACAACCTCTGCATAAGTAATTAAAGGTACAATTAGAGTTCTAACTAAACGCTTACGAGTTTCAACGGGAGTGCAACTAGCAGCAATCCAGAGCTTTCTTAGGCAACCATAAACTCTTCCAATTACAAAATTTATGTGACTACTACAAGATAATTTTTCATTAATGCGTATTCCCAAGCTTGTCACAGAATCACTTAGAGAAAGTTTATGGTTAGATAGCCAGATATCGTGCAATATACTTTTGTCAAAACTATTATGGGAAATTGCAATAGTTTGTGATTTGGTAGCATTTAAAAGAAGACCATTTCTTGTTGACCAGTCAAATATTCTTTTAAGGTCTTCATTCAAAAGGGAAACCAGCTCAGAGGTTGATGTAAAAGGCCTAGCAATGTGAAATTGTACATCATCCGCATACATATGAACTAAAGAATGAAGACATTCGGCTGGCAGATCATTAATAAAAACGCAAAAAAGGATTGGGTCTAAAATTGAACCCTGCGGTACACCTTGGTTGAGATACTTTAGCGATGATGCCCTATCTTTGACCACAACTCTTTGAGACCTTTTTTCCAAGTAACTCTCCACCAACCGAGCAGCATTATTTTCAAAATTGAAAAACCTTTTAAGTTTCCAGCAAAGAATCTTGTGGTTCACTTTATCGAAGGCTTTCGAAAAGTCAAGCAAACAAAGAATTGATAAATGACCTTTGTCATAATCTTGTCGAATATCTTCAAGAACATTAAGCATGGCAGTTGAACAACTATGTCTAGGTCTAAAGCCTGATTGTTTCCAAAAAAGTAAATTATTACTTTCCATTATATGCTTTTATTTGCCTAGCTAAAACTCCTTCGACAAACACGGAAGTATGCTAATAGGCCTATAGTCACCTGCCGAAACAGGATTGAGCTTTTTGGGACAGGTATTACTTTTGCAACCTTCCAATTATTAGGGAAAACAGACGCCATTATGCAAAAATTGATTATATGTGTCAAGTGAGATATTATAAATGGAACGATAAGTTTGATGAATCGTAGAGACAAACCATCCTCACCAATGGCATTTGATTTTAAAGCAGCTAAGCTTTGCATAACGTCATAGCAGGATACCATTTCAAAAGAAAATTTTGCTCTAGTGTCAACATGGGTGACATTTGTATTAATGTTTGATGTTTGCGTGTTGTTGGATGAGAAGTAGTCATTTAATTCATCAGGGTTTATATAAGAAATGTCAATGTTCCTTTTCCCAATTCCAATCTCACGAATATTGCGCCAGAGTACCTTAGAAGAAAGAGAAGTACTAAGCTTAGACCCAAAGTAATTGCTTTTGTCAATACGTAGAACTTTTGTGGCATTGTTCCGAGCAAGTTTATAAGCAGACCAGTTTCTTCCACTAGGGCAGTGTTTCCATTTGCTGTAGTAATTATTTCTACTCTTAATTGCACGTAAGACATCAGACGTATACCATGGGCAATCTTTATTCGATTTGTAAAACTATTTGTCCGAGGAAAATTTAACAAGATCAATTTCTAATCTTCAAGATTTACGAAATAAATTTGTATGGTTAATCTCCGAGATTTGAAGGAGATTTGAGGTAAATCTTATTAAATCTCAGATTAGCGTCAGGTGGAAATGTAGCATTAGTTGATTTTGCTTTAAGTCAGTGGCTAAGGACTCAGGAAATTACTTATTTCAAAGCATTCGCGACTCATACGGAAATTTTGTCGGAATTCTTCATCAGAATATCGAGGAACTATTTGCGCGTAGAAATTTTCCTTTCCTTTCTTCCTTTCTGCTTCATTTTGTAGCCCAAACATCGCTGGATTTTCAACAAGACTCGAATTACTCAATAACTTGTTGTGTGTGAAGAGCGCTGCTTGCCTTGTATTCGGAAAAGCATTAATCAACGTTTTACTAGTGGTTAACTTACGTTTTCTTGATTAACTTACACATAATTTCGTCCTCAGAATCACTTATCCCAAATTTTGAATTTTCAAATATAAATAAAATATATAAGATAATATAAAAGTTTTAATTTAACTCTTTTCGATGTAATAACCAAAAGTGAATGGAATATTTTGACAGAACTATATAACAGCTGACTTTTGACTGAAATTTCATATATTTTTTGCATTCAACGAAATAAATTTCTGAATTTTCAGATTTGTCGGTGAATGCGCCCACTCTCATGGGCAATGGCGATGTTTTCCGCAGATCCTACATTTCGTTGACATTTGACGTATATCGGTGATTGCCGAGGAGTCCGTTTGGGATCCGCAAACATAGTGAACAACGTATGAACGACAACGTTTTCGGATCCAAATGTGGATCCTCAAAACAGCGTTTTACGGCTCGGATTAGTATGGAAATTAGAATCACCGCGGACCCACTCGCGCATGCGTTGTGAAATACAAAATTCATCATACTTAGCAAGTACCGAAACAAGTAGGTATGAAGAGAAAATTCCCTTATCGTGTTCAAAACTTCCTACAAGCAATAACCAACAACCACAGACCAAAGGACAAACAAATAACAAGAAGAATGTTTTTCCTTCTAAGGCACATTTATTTGTAATTTATAAAAATATTTACAAAAACACAATTATTTGCACTAGCAAAGATTAAACAAATTACAATTACATTTAGTTTGTATTGTTGACCCAAAATGTGTTTAAGTTTTCACAGCAAAACGAATTAAAACAAGCAATGATCTCCACCGCACGACTTGCAAAAGCAAACTAAAAAACGAATAAATAAAAAAATAAAATCCCCGTGAGAGCTCATTTTTTAAGGATCCAAGCAGTACCGAAAAAGTTGGGTCAGTGAATTTGCTTGAACGGTGGCATGAGTATTATGGGGTTACTTATTTTAACTGAATGAATGTAATGTTTAACTGATCCGCAAGAAAGGAGAAAGTGGTGAGAAGAAAAGAATTTACAACAATAAACTGTAAGGTACTAGCTGTACAGCAAAGCTGACTTAATAAAAAAAAAGAAAAAGTAAAAGGAGTTAAGTTACTGCTTTATAATGATCGGATGACCACCAATACCTCCACCTCTTAGGAACGATGCAGACTCAGGTTGCGAACTCAAGCGGAAGAGGATATTGTACCAATTCGGCTTGTAAAATTGGAGACAAATAATAAGAGACCGAACTAGCTGGTTAAGAGCCAGGTCCACTCCCGAATGATGCCCTCCTTTATATTGTACTTATATGTACCTTACACAATAGATAAATTACAAACTATACTACTGTCATATACACTAGTCAACAATATTAAAGGAACAAATTTTTTTTCAATTTTTGTTACCGTTTTTTGAAGAGCTGTATCTTTGTGACGAGTGGTCGTATTGAGTTGAAATAAAAAGCATTTAACAGCTTTATGTTTTTTGTTTCGAGATTTGTCTGCAGACAAATTTTTTTGAACTACCGTTATTGCGTTATTGCAACAAATGAGACGAGACAACAAAATGATTTTGTTTTTATTTTTTTTGAAGGTCCTCATTTCTAGGATACATTTTTTTGAGTCAATTAAATGTCATGATCAGATACCTTGTTTATTCAGCTTCAATTCAGTTTTTTCGTTGTTTTCGTACGATTTTTTTTGACATGGTTTATCTGACTTTGAATGAAAAAAGATACTTTTAGCCTTGATTACCAATATCTCAGCAAATAATGACGTTATAAAAAATTCAAAGACAGTTTTAAAAATTTGAAAAAGCGTTTTACAAGATTTTTTTATGATTTTGTAGAAATTATTTTTTTACCGTTCACCGTTAGTTTAAAAAAGTACTAAAAACGTTTTGTGGTCTTTTCGTAAATCTTTTTTTTTATTTGCAAATATTGATTGCATGGCTTGCGTTGGTATGCAAATTTATAGACTTTTAAATCATCAATATTCTTATAAATTTTCAAATTGATTCATCGAACCGTTTTTCCTCACCAAAACTTCAAAGTCTTACAAACCAGGTAAAGGAACAAATTGTGGTGTTCCTAAACAATGCGAAGTTGTCATCAAAATGACAAGAAAACCGCAATTCCAGTGGTTTTTTCACAGTTTTGCATTAGTTAGATACTTTTTTGAATTGGAATGAAATAAAAAGTACATTAAACAAAAAAATTAATTTAAAAAATTTTTCAAACAAAAAAACTTGATTTTTTTTTTTTTTTTTTTTTTTTGAAAAATGTAATTTTTTTTTTCATTTCCATTCAAAAAAGTATCTATTATATATATATATATATATTTTTATAATATTTTTGAATAACCGTTCTAAATGATGGGTAGTAAATTTTAACACCAGCTGATGCATTTTTTGTGTTAAAATTTTTTAAAATTATTTTTTTATTCAAAACTAACTCAATATTTTTTTTTCACCAAAGTTTGAAAAATAATAAAGGGACAAAAATGTATGAGAACATAGGTGGCAAATTTGATAAAAATTGGCCTGTTTAATGTACTTTCCAAAATGGTATAACACATGTTTGTGTCTACAACCATAACCAATAAAATTGGCATTTAATCTACTAAAGTAGTTTTTTAACATTTTATCAGATGAAACTAAGTAACAAAGTTAAGTAAACACTACGACGATGAATGAATAACTCATATTGTTTTTTTTTTATTTTTATTGCATTTAAAAATAACCGTTCTTAAATAAAGGCAGTAACATTTAACACTAGTTGCTGGATTTTTTTTTAATAATTATTTTTATTAATTTTTTAATAATAAAATGATTAAATATTTATTTTCATCAAAGTTTGTAAGTTAATAAAAAAGACAAAAAACTGAAAACTTTCGTGGCATAAATGTTAAAAAAAATCTTTTATTGTACTTTCCCAAATGGTAAATCACAAGCTTCTATCTACATTAATAACACATTAAATTGGCTTTTAAACTACTAGAGAAGATTTTTAACACTTTCTCAAATTAAATTTGACTTGTAATAAAATAGGCATTAAAATGCATAAAAAAGTATTATTTGCAAATATTGTCAATTCTCTGTCATTACATAACGTATAACGTTGTTATACTGGTATCGTCAATTAAACGAATTTTTGAATTTGATTAAAATAACACTGATTAAGAATGTCACAGTATACGCCACTGATGTATGCAAATATGCATTTAATATACTGGGAATGCAGAGGAAGCGAAAAAAATGTTGGAAAGAATTCACGAAGATCCAGAGTTCTTCAAAAAAATATTGTGGAGTGATGAATATTTCAATATCCATAATTTACATAGCTGGCAACTGGAAAATCCAAATTTAATGCGCGAGGACAGATCGCATAGTACCAATTCAAAATCAATTACTGGGCAGGTATCCTGAATGGACAAATTATAGGCCCTTTCGAATTACCAGGAAACTTAGATGGTGAAGCCTATCTTAATTTCTTGCAAACTAATTTGCCAACTCTATTGGCAGTGCCCGAGGTGCCCGAGGAGCCAAGGAAACGAAGGATGGATGCCCTACTCATTATGCTGTAAATGTAAGGAGGTACTTGAATCGAACGTATCCCAATAGGTGGATAGGCCATCTGGGCCCAATTTTGTGGCCACCGCGTTCGCCAGACCTAAATTCTTTGGACTTTTTCTACTGGGGGTGCCTGAAAGAAATGGTTTATACGAAACCAATTACATCCATTACGGAACTGCGTCGTCGTGTTCAAAACGCTGTGATGAAAATAAATGAGCGCCAATATGATCGTTTTATTGAGAGGTCCTTTATTAGAAGATGCAGAGCCTGTATCACAGTGAATGGGGGACAGTTTGAACACTTGATATAAATTTATTTAAAAATACAAATAAATCATAATTTTTAATACTGTTGTTTTTATTCATCGGATTTCCCATACCTAAATCAAAACCTTTTTGAAAGTGCATACTATTATTTTAGTTAGTGAATTTAGCAGAAATAATAGTGACACTCAATTTTCGTTGTCATCAAACTTTGATGAAAATAAATATTTTATCATTTTTTTATTAAAATATTAATTAAAAAATTTATTAAAAAAAAATCCAGTAACTAGTGTTAAATGTTATTGCCTTTATTTAAGAACGGTTATTTTTAAATGCAATAAAAATTAAAAAAATAATATGAGTCATTCATTGGTCGTCGTAGTGTTTACTTAACTTTGTAACTTAATTTCATCTGATGAAATGTTAAAAAACTACTTTGGTAGATTAAATGCCAATTTTATTGGTGATGGTTGTAGACACAAACATGTGTTATACTATTTTGGAAAGTATATTAAACAGGTAAATTTTTATCAAATTTGCCACCTATGTTCTCATACATTTTTGTCCCTTTATTATTTTTCAAACTTTGGTGAAAAAAAATATTGAGTTGGTTTTGAATAAAAAAATAGTTTAAAAAAATTTTAACACAAAAAATGCATCAGCTGGTGTTAAAATTTACTACCCATCATTTAGAACGGTTATTCAAAAATATTATAAGTATACAAAAATAATAAGAATCCTTTATGGGTGGCCGTTGTAATTAGGTATTTTAGGAGACCCTGAATTTTTTTAACATTTTACGAAAATAAATTATACCATGGAGACTACAAGAAAAATATTTTTTTTATATTTTTTTTCTGAGCAGTCATAAGGCCTGCTATCACTAGTTGCAGTATTATCCACTCATTACGGGACACCCTGTATATATTATAGATACACCTAATTAGCTAAATAATGTACCTTAGTATATAATATCTATAAAGTATATTAAGCATGAGCACAACAAATATTTCACCTATAAAAAAAACGTTTATTTAATGTCTATTATTTAGGAAAACAAAAATCCTACGGCGCGATGTGTCAAAGTGTTAAGGGCCACGTATTTATTTAAACGGAAAAAGGCACAATCACTTTAGTAATTGTTTTCCTTTTTTCCTCCCTGATACGCTTTTCTCACCCATGAAAGCTATATAACAAAAAAAAAAAACATAAAGAACAACAACTTTTATGTACGCTCTTCTCCCCAGTTTTATTTGTTCCAACTTAGAAGTCATAAGCCCTAACGGTCGAAAGGATCTTGTAGGTTACCTGAACAGCAGTGTCACATTTAATTATGATATTCACTTAAGAAAGGCCGGCTCACAAAAACAACCATAAAGTAATGTAAAATTACACCAAATTGAAAGCAAGTTGCACAAGAAATTAACGTAACGAGTATGGTCTTTTTACATAATAATAATAAATTTGTTTACTTTCTTTCTTTCACTGCCTAGACACAACTTACCCCATTAGAAGCAAGTACCTTTTGTAGACGATGCGGCGGACGACACGAAGAGCAGGTGTTTGGAGTAAATTATGGCTGTGGTGCATTATACATACTCGTTCTCCATTAGTGTAATGTTTCGTGAGATGTACTTTTATGTAAGGACTTTAGTTGAATGGATTTTCTTAATTAGCTTAAGTTAAAACGTGCCAAAACGGTTGACCTTAAGGGTGACAAAAATACCTTGACAGGAATCTTTGGAGCCGAAGTCATATAAAATGTATCATCAATACCAATAGAA
The DNA here is from genome assembly GCA_963921185.1 of Dasysyrphus tricinctus. Taxonomy (NCBI): domain Eukaryota; kingdom Metazoa; phylum Arthropoda; class Insecta; order Diptera; family Syrphidae; genus Dasysyrphus; species Dasysyrphus tricinctus. The sequence goes on along the minus strand of OY992531.1, from coordinate 181,898,746 downwards.
ACAAATTAGTTCGAATCGGTTTAGTTGACTTAGCCATGAGGAATTTTTATATTATAAACAAAAAAAATTTACTATTCAGATTTTTTGTTTTAGTAATTGAAAAAAGGATCCACATCCCTATATTAAATGCAAAAACATAGCAGTGCAGCAGTTACTGTTAGATTTTTTGCTATGCCTTTTCGCAATTATTCATAAAAATAGTTTTTTTTGTGCTACTTGTATAAAAACCAGGGAATGGTAGAGTGCCCTGCGTCCTTAGAGACGAAAATTTTCTCGTCTGGAGCTTAGGTTTGGCAGATTTTTTTTGTTTTACCCTGGTGTACTTTTTTCTGTTTTAGTTTTCTTTTGCGTATATAATTTAGTAAATTTAATTCAGCCAATTTTTTTTTTAATAAATACCAAAAAAAGGGGCTTCTGGCCGTTGAAATCAAAAATAAAAGTAGCTTATTAAGGAAATTTAGCATCCCAAAAAAAAAATCAATAATGAATTGAAACATTTAAGTTCAAAGGATGAAATCAGGTAATGTAAAAAAAAAATAGAAGAATTTCAATCTCGAGAAAAAATAAACGGAAAGTTTTTTAGGAACAACAAAAAACTTCAGCGGGACTAACACGGTTATGATTTACGGTTCGAAATCTATGACTTTCGTTTGGTACCCGGATCTTAACATGGCCTTCCCTGGCTTTGATACCAGTACCATTACCTGGCCCCAACTCCTTATGAAGATCAGCCTCAGGCCTGAACTTCGGATTAAGAAGTTTGTGCCGTGTTATGTTGACGTTGGTAAAGGGGTCTGGCACCTACGGAACGTAAGCCCAACGTTGGTTGCCATCATTAGTTGAGGTTTTACTTGCCAGGTGGGTCTGGCTGAGATGCGCTGATTTTGGCCCGTCAGGGCCTCTTTCTCCTGCGAAAAACAAATCCGGCAGCTCTGGTGTCTTAGGCCTTTCGGGGTCCGTCATGATCGGTTCGACGCCAATCGCGTTGCTGCATTCATATTATCCACTAATCCACGGCCCTTGAAGATACATCCAATTGGACTGCTGGCTTCTTGGCTTGAATCTCTGTATTCTTTTGGGCAGGAACTTTCCTTTTGCGGTTGGCTTCTTTGGCCTTAGCGCTCCATCTTTCTTGGCCGCAGGGTGCACGACCTGCTTGTTCTTCAGTTCAAGGTTTCAAAACGGTGCCGTGGTGGTAGGATGGGTCGTGATAATTGATCTAATTGAAGGAGGAGCACATACGCGTCGCGGTTCCATCCGAGTTCCGAGAGTTTTCTAGATGGTATGGATCATTTTCACACAAATTTTGATTTATCGGCTCTAGCGGCGGTGGTTCTGGATCGGAATCTGTATTTGGCAGTAGCTTAGCAGAGAAGCTCTATGAGGATGACAAGGACAATTTTCTCCGCAAAAGGAGCAGAACATGCGAAAAGGGCGGTGGCGCGGCAGTTTGGCTTAGAGTGCACTCGTTGTTTGCGATTCCAAAAGTGGGTCGTACAGTCGTATGGTTCCGATGAAGATACTAGTCTCTTATTAGGTGTTGAACGGGGCAACGTATGGGGGGTTCTCGGGACTGGCCTAGAAGAAGCTGTTGGTGACTGGATTTGGCTTTCTTCTGAATATATTCGAACTTCCCTGCTAACCCCATCAGATCTTCCAAGGTTCTTAAATCCTTGCGTCTAATGTACAAATGGTATTCTAAGTTAATCAATGCTTTCATTGATTCTCATCGTGGGGTGTTGATGGATTAAATACTGTGTTGCTTGGATTGAAATCTTTAGCCTTCTCTCGAGGGCCTCTTTTTGGTGACTACATCCTCTAATTTGTTTCTGAATCGGACGGATAAAAAATGCTCTAAGAAAATCTTGTGAAAACCTGGCCAGTTTTTGAATCCACCCCTGTTTAAGCGATACTATTCCAGGGCGGTTGGGTCGGGGTGGTAACTGCGTACGGTATTTGTTTCTGGTTCATACCGTTGGTTCGTACCATTTTCCTATATTCTGGAAGTCTTGTCATTCTGTCATACTCAGACAAGATTTGGAAGGCTGTTGTGGGGATTGAGGTTGTAGTTGAGGTGATAGGAGCTGAAGCTATGGAGAAGCAATAATTGGTGTATGCATGTTAGAGCTGTAACGAATCGTATGTATTCGTTACTAATATACGGGTATTCACTTCGATACCGAGTAACGAAACGTTACTACCTAAATAATCTCGTTACTCGCATGTTTCGTTACTTTTTCAATACAATACAAAAAATACTATATCGGATATCGTATCACTCGGACTCGTCGCACGTACGGAATGAATTTGAAATGGCGTATCAAGCAAAACTGTTCTTATACCGATAACAAACGTACTACATTATACATACTACATAGACATACCATATACCAACTAACTAGACACAGGCAGAAAGACACTAGAGTAACGTTTCCTTTTCTCTTGTTGTTTTGATTTTGAGTATGGATATGAAAAATTTTAACTGAAATGAATATGAAAGGGGGTAGGTTTCTGTTTGGTGGGAGTCGGGATCGGGAGATTTGGTGTGAGGTGGTCTAGACTTGTGAAGTGGTCTGGATTCTGGACAGAGGTGGGATTTTTTTTTTTTTCAAAAATTTATAAAAATATACTTTTTTTGAGAAATTTAGATAAAAAAAACTACTTTTTTCTAATTTTTTTTTATAGAAAAATATTAACTTTTTCGACTTTTTTTTTGAAAAAAAAATTAGAAAAAACAAATTTTTTTGAAGAAAATTTCAATGAAAAAACTAAACTTTTCTCAGCTTTTTTTTCGTTTTTTAATTTTTTTCGAAATATGAATGATAGGTACTGTTGCTCAAGAAAACTAGACATTGGCGCCTGCCAGACGACTTTAAATACCCGGAGCGGAGCAACGGAGTTGCGTAAGCGGGACAGAGGACCCAAAGAGGAGGGTTAAAATCCTGAGAACAGCGAAGCAGGCCACGCAATGCCAAGAAAACTTGGCAAAGAAACTCGCTATAAGTGTCATATTCATAATCTAAGAAGTGCCACCTTTCAATTGATGCATCGCATTATATGAAAAATTGACTTTTATCTTTAAACGCGATTTGCGGCTAAACTAAGCGTCCTAGAGGCATCAAAGTTGACACCTTTAAACTTAATTAGCGACTAAACTAAGCATCCTGGCGACTTCAATGCAAAAGAAAGTTTGCGTACACCCAGTCTTGCATCCACCCCGAATCCTATAGTGAGCCCAAGCAGGGGGGTAGCATGCCCCCCCCCCCCCATACATACCTCACTGTTTATTCGTGTTTATCCGCCACCCAAGGTACTATTGCTCAAGAAAAATTGACATTGGCGCTCAATTGCTGCATCGCATTATACGAAAATTCGACTTTTATCTTTAAACGCGATTTGCGGCTAAACTAAGCGTCCTAGAGGCATCAAAGTTGACATCCTTAAACTTGATTTGCGGCTTACCTAAGCGTCTTAGTTACTTATAAAATGCATATTCGTGTTCTAGGAAGTTCTAAAAAATCAAAAAATAAGTTAGTAAAAACAGTTTTTTCCTAAACTTAGTTTTGCTACTAAACTTTCTCAACTTTTTAAAATTTTTTTTTGTAAATAGGAATGAATTCTTTTTTTTTTTGAGAAATCTTTAAACACGATTTGCGAATAAACTAAACGTCCTAGAAACATCAAAGTTGACACCTTTATCCTTGATTTTCGGTTTAACTAAGCGTCTTACGCTGTGGCTCCATTGGCAATTTTTGAGGCAATTGCAATTGAAATAGGAATGGCAATTTATTGTTTGGGTGGGCATTTTCATTACCCGGCAATTTCAATTATAAAATGTGGGTATAGAAATATTTGACTGCAAATGCCGTCAAATGCTGTTCAAATCCCGTGTTTTTAATAAAATTTAATTTTAATTCACTATATTTTCTTATGTGCGTACATTAATCTACGATTTAATTGAAAAAATCAATAAAGAAACCATTCACAAACACGGAGAACCCCATTTTTCCTCAATTTATTGCCTTGACGATGGAAATCAATAATTGCCTCTCATCTTCTGGGCAATATTGCCATTGACAAGCGTTTCCATTTGCATTATTAAAGACAATAGCAATGAGTGAGGCAATTTACTGCCTCAAATATTGCCAATGGAGCCGCTGGGTTAGCGACTTTTAAAATGCAAATTTATCTTAAAAATACATTTGGTGCAAAAGCTATTTTTTTTTTTTAAATTTGTAAAATAAATTTAGAAAAAAAGTTCTTTTTTCATAAAATTTAGAAAAAAAAAATTTACGTTTTTTTCAATAAATTTTTCAAAAAAAAAAATGTAGATATCCTTTGTCCCAGTTTCAGACCAACCTCCAAAAAATCTATTCCAGTTCCCAGGAGCCAAGACCTGCCTGCGATATGATGCCCGCCGTAACATAGTCATCGACGCCTGCCGGCCGTCCTGCCCGCCATCGTCATCGTCGTGACGGTCATCGTAGAAATATTTTTGAAACACCCTGTTTTGAAAATATATTTATCTGTTGAAATTCTATCTCAGCTATCACCTGTGTCAAATTCATTGAAATCATTGAAGGAACAACGAAGTTGAAAAATGTTGAAATTTTTTGTGAAAACCCCTGTTTTGAAAATATTGTTCTTTTTAATTCTGTCTCAGTTATCACCTGTATCAATTTCATTAAAATTACTGAAGGAACAACGATGTTTGAAAATGTTGACATATTTTTGAAACACTGTTTTGAAATACATAATTGTTTTCCTCTTAATTCTGTATCAGCTATCTATGTGTAGGTATACTGTGTCAATTTCATTGAAATCACTCAAAGAACATCGAAGTTGCAAAATATTGACATACATATTTTTGAAACACCCTGTTTTGAAAACATTTTTTCTGTTGAAATTCTGTTTCAGCTATCACCTCTGTCAAATTCATTGAAATCACTGAAGGAACAACGACGACGTTGAAAAATTTTAAAATTTTTTGTAAAACACCCTATTTTGAAAATATTTTTTCTTTTTAGTTATGTATGTCTCAGCTATCACCTGTGTCGAATACATTGAAACCATGAGAGAAGGTATCATATTTTATCATTCTCCGAACCTTAGTTGTTATGTAGTCCGAACCACATACAAATACATAATCATATTCGTATCGTTACAATAAAAAATCCGAAATGCGAAATGCCTTTTCGATTTTCAGGGTATCTACATACCAATTTAACGAAAGTAACGAGAGTAACGAGTAACGATACCAAAGTAACGAGTACTCGAACCAAAAGTAACGTTAACATGCGGGTACTCATATTGTCGTTACTTTTACAGCCCTAATGCATGTAGTTTGGGGATTAAATACCCTCGGTATTGACTGGATTATCGGATGTTAAATTTGCGGTCTCAGCTTTGTATTCCCGTTCTATGACGAGTTTTTCCACTTCTCCGCATAGGTTCTGAGTGGATTTTCGAGTACGTACTTCTTTTATATGGGTGCGGCACGAGTACGATAACTCAGGCGCCAAGAAATACTAACGGTTTTTTGTAGAGCAGTTTAATACGAGCATTTTTTTACTATGGAAGGGGGGGTCTATCTCACCCCCTTTGGGCGGGAGGGGTAATTTCATAAAAATACTACCAAAAATGTAAAAAAATATTAAAAAATAACGGTAATACTAATAACAAAGTATTATACGTTTATATAAAGCCAATACTCTGTTCTATTAGCCAGTTTGTGAATCAAGTGAAATGCATGGTTTTTGAAAAAAATGAATTTTAAACTCAAAATTTGCGAGAATAAATCATGAAAAATAGGTTTAAAGTTTAATTTCTCAAAACTGTAAAATTACATTTTTCAAAAAAAAAAATTAAAAAAATCAAGTTTTTTTTTGAAAATTTTTTTTTAAATTAATTTTTTTTATTTTTTTGTTTAATGTACTTTTTATTTCATTTCAATTCAAAAAAGTATCTAACTAATGCAAAACTGTGAAAAAACCACTGGAATTGCGGTTTTCTTGTCATTTTGATGACAACTTCGCATTGTTTAGGAACACCACAATTTGTTCCTTTACCTGGTTTGTAAGACTTTGAAGTTTTGGTGTGGAAAAACGGTTCGATGAATCAATTTGAAAATTTACAAGAATATTGATGATTTGAAAGTCTATAAATTTGCATAACAACGCAAGCCATGCAATCAATATTTGCAACGAAAAAAAAAGATTTAGGAAAAGACCACAAAACGTCGGTTTTTAGTACTTTTTTTTAAACTAACGGTGAACGGTAAAAAAAAATAATTTCTACAAAATCATAAAAAAATCTTGTAAAACGCTTTTTCAAATTTCAAAAACTGTCTTTGAATTTTTTATAACGTCATTATTTGCTGAGATATTGGTAATCAAGGCTAAAAGTATCTTTTTTCATTCAAAGTCAGATAAACCATGTCAAAAAAAATCGTACGAAAACAACAAAAAAACTGAATTGAAGCTGAATAAACAAGGTATCTGATCATGACATTTAATTGACTCAAAAAAATTTATCCATAGAAATGAGGACCTTCAAAAAAAATAAAAACAAAATAATTTTGTTGTCTCGTCTCATTTTTTGCAATAACGCAATAACGGTACTTCAAAAAAATTTGTTTGCAAACAAATCTCGAAAGAAAAAACATAAAGCTGTAAAATGCTTTTCATTTCAACTCAATACGACCACTCGTCACAAAGATACAGCTCTTCAAAAAACGCTAACAAAAATTGAAAAAAAAATGTGTTCCTTTAATATTGTTGACTAGTATATAATGGAGTAGGAATTTCGATTTTGTTATGGGGGCTGATGTTGTTAGGGCTAAGACAGGTGCGTATGTAGGGGGCGGTATTGTAATGCTTCATTGCGAGATCTACCCGTGAAATACGCCAAGCATCTGGAAAAATACGATTAGTAAGAGAAAGGTTAAAAGTTCGAGCAATGGTTTTCTCATGAATAATGATGGAACACCTTTGGGCTACTGCTCTTATTAACATCTATGGATTTCAGTTCACAAACCAGGTCCACCATTGTAATTGACAAATAACTCAAGTTAACCCTTTTTTTCATAATATGAATGAAACTATTACTGCCAAAAGTTATTGAATAATTAAAGACCATCTCAAAAAAAAAACATGCAATTAAAATTCGCATGTATATCATTCACTTCTGCTATTATATTTTTTATTTTGAAACTTAATTTGCTTTGTTACTGATTTAAGAAAATTATATTTATTTTCAACCTGGCCGACAGCAATGCCATGCTAAATTTGATTTTAAAAAAACCTTATGTTTTAAAGGAACGTTTAATAAAATCAACTTACTAAACTAAATCATTCACTCCTGAGTAAACCCCTTTATCTGAATGCATTGTTGAAGTAAAATAACAAATATTACGTTAAAAGTTTATCAATTTATAGAAGTAATTTTCAATAATATGTAAATCCTGTTTTATAAGCGTATCTATCGTAACACAATTTTTCGTATCTTTTATATCGTATACCTTTTATATCGCACTCAGCACCTTTACACCACTTTCACCCCTTCTTGAATATGCCTCTCAGGACTCAACGGGTAGAAGCCATTCGATGAAGATCTATCCGATTTGCTTTGTGTGGCCTTTGTTGAGATATTCCACATAATCTACTTCCTTACGAAAATCGTCTCCTCGATAAAATCATACTGAGCACTAACCTTATGTACGTGATTTTTTTACGCGCCCACAATGCAGCTGTACAGCTTTCTGGCATTTTTTGAGTATCGAAAATAAAAATGATATCAAAAATAAAAATTAATAATGATGAAAAAGAAGTTAAAAATGCTTTACGTCCTTATGAGAGATTGAAAAGAGTTTAAAAATCACTTTAGACCCACATGTAAACGCTCCGTTTTGCTCGCAATTTCGAAACGTAAAAAAAGCTGCAAGCAAAAGTTAAAAGTTGGCCAACTTGTCCAGCTGCGTCGTGTTCTGTTCGCATCATTGAATTTGTGGGTATTCAACATTTTGACAGCTATTCCAGTTGCAGCTCCGTCTTCATTCTGTTCAGCCAATAAATAGAACAATTTCTTTTCAAGTTTTCTTCATATTCTATTATATAAAACATATATGAACCAACATTCACAGAATTATTATCGATTCTATCAATTCATTGATAATCTAAATCTACCAAGAATACCAACAACTTATATAAATAGGGTATCAAATGAAAGCTAAGACTGTCCTCTACACGATACCATTGGTCGGACAAACTTTTTTTGGCTGTTGGCGCCCTATGCCCCAACAGGACTTGATGATGACAAAAACAAAACATGGGATCTAGGTTTCTATCGAGGTTAATTTCAATAACCCAGATAGAGGTTTTCACTCTGACCGGCAGAGGGCTATTTACCATTGTGAATGATGTCAGCAGTGTTAGGAATAGAGAGGAAAAGAGACAAGTATTTACATGAAAAACAAATAAACATAAGAAAAAAAGAGACTGATATACAGCACTGCTTTTGCACTAACCCATATCGTTTTATTTTCAGGAGGTGAACCAGGTTATGGGCGATAATAAAACGCGGCTAATAATTATTATTTGTCTTTTGCCCTAACCAACAAAACTTACAAGCATGGCATTTAAACCCCTTCTATTGTTATACACATGCCGCAGGTCTTTATTTGGCCCAATTATTTTAACGTGCATTCCTTGGGGGCCCCAAGCCCCAACTACAATTCTACTTATTTCGAAAAAATATATTTTTGCCGGACGTTCTTCTTCCTGGGTGTAGTTGAATTTAATCCATTTCAGGCAAACGTACCTTTCCAAAACACCAAGCAACTAATTTTCATTCAGAACGACCGATATCTTTGGCTGTGCTATACCAATGTTAAAGGCATTGCCAACGCTAAGTTGGTAGCTTCCTTGCGCAAAGAATTTTAAAATTGTTGCTAATTTGAGTACATTTGGGATGGATATTGTGATGCTTTTTTTGTCGAGGCTGAGGTAGGCTCGTCGGTGTCCAGGGTTTATCCCAAAGAAAGCAAAAAACTTGGGTAGAAGTTTCCAAACTCCAATCAAAAACAAACTTTATTAATTCCAAATCAATTTTACAGTATTTTACAATATTCGTTTTTATACTTTTATTTTTTTTATATAACAAGGTATTTCGTATAAGCAACAATAAGTATTCCTACAATAATATAACACGGTATTTCATATACGGGTGTGGGGCCAGCCCTGCCTCCAGCAAGAAACTGAAGGATAAATCGGTGCACTATCCGCGATGACAGGCTTGTCTATGGTACTCTTTGAAGAAGCGTAGCCACAGAAATAATCGGTGGGACACGGCCCTGCTCCTAGCAAAACACTAGAAGAAAAATCGTTGTAGGCTAAGCCTTGTCCACGCTACACTTAGAAGAAGTGGAGCGCAGAAAGAAACAGGTACAATATAACCTTCTTGCTCCTAGTGGCAAACTAGAAGAAAAATCGGTGCTTTGTTCGCGGTAACAAGCTTGTCTGTGTTACTCTTTGAAGAAGGGTAGGCACAGAAATAATCGGTGGGACACGGCCCTGCTCCTAGCAAAAGACTAGAAGAAAAATCGTTGTAGGCTAAGCCTTGTCCACGCTACACTTAGAAGAAGTGGAGCGCGGAAAGAAACAGGTACAAATTAACCTTCTTGCTCCTAGCGGCAAACTAGAAGAAAAATCGGTGCTTTGTTCGCGGTAACAAGCTTGTCTGTGTTACTCTTTGAAGAAGGGTAGGCACAGAAATAATCGGTGGGACACGGCCCTGCTCCTAGCAAAAGACTAGAAGAAAAATCGGTTGATGTTAGTTCTTTGTCCACGATACACTTAGAAGAAGTGGAGCGTAGAAATAAACGGGGGGAAAGGATAGATGCAGGAAAAGGTAGAAGTTTAAAAGCAAAAAGTTTTTCGAAACTCCTATCTAGTACACTTCGTACCCAGCAGTGTGTTTCTACTTGCTAATTTAAATTTGGTTCCCAAATTTAATTAAATCAGCGTGGTATTCTTGCTTTCTGTAAAGGCGAAAGCAGAAGACAAATTAGTACTGAAATTCAACCTCCCCATGTTGACTTTTCGGACATAAGACAGTGTGAACCAAGAGAATCAAAAAAATATCAACAACGTCATACGCGTTCAGTTCATACATCATATGATTGCCGGTATGCCTTATATGGGTGGAGGTAGTTAACTGGTATCGGGGTTCGGTGTGTTGTGTAATGCGAATAACAACCCAGGGTTCGGTGTCATGATGCAAATAAGTACTGGAAAAAATATAATACACCCAGGGTTCGGTGCGGTAAGTTGAACAGGAATTTGATGCGGTATATAAGAATAGCTATTCGAATATTCTATAACAAGCATAGGTCGGAATGGTGTTCGGGGGTTTCGGCGGATTCAAAGCAAAAAGTGTAACGCTTCGTTACAATATTTGACTTTTTATCGGCCTTAATTTATCTTCAAAATCGGTCCATACTTCTAGGAAGGCTTGTTTTGAAAGTCGGAAGTTTTGTATGAATAAAACCGAGCCACATTAATTGCTTAAGAAATCAAACTTGCTTACATATTTTCGTCCAAATCAAGCAGGTTTGAATTTGAAGCATCTCGTAGTGCCCGACGTATGATGGCTTGATGGATTACACCTTCTTGCATTCGAAAAACAATTCATAATAGGGCTGTAAGTTCCATGATAACACTGGTCAGCAAAAATTTTTGTTTTTGTTACAGAAACTAAATATACTTTTCTGAAGGTTTTTGTTGTTCTGAACCTGAATTTGAAGTCAGAAAAAATCCGTCGGATCACGGTTTTTGAGATATTCCCGTTATAAAATGAAAAAAACGTCTTTTTGCTGTCCTTAAAGTTGTATTGTAACATGAGGTAAATTATTTCAACAAAATTTTTAATAGTTCATAAAAGTACTAATTTTCTTCCTTTAATATCTGTTTAAATCTTCCGAATATATATTCGGCTTCGGAGCACCGAAAAGAACAATAATGCAACTCCATATTTGGACATTATCTTCCTACTCAACATCAGCCGAACATATCGTGAACCCCATGGTTTAGAGCTTAACGGCCATATAAGGCCACGTCTCCATTAGAAATATTTATTTCGGACATTATATCCGACATTATTTCTGAAGTTTATATTTCTTAACTATGTTGGCAAATTATGTTTAGACATTTCATTCTTCGCCATGATCTCACCAAGCAAATCACGTCGTTTGATTTTACCGCTACACGCATTAAAAAAGCTGGAAGAAGCAGAGCAAAAAGAATATAAACGGAAGCACATTTTTTTGGTCAATCCATTTTTGAGCAAAAGAGAATTGCACGACCTGGAAAAACATTTACTCCAAGATATACTTTGGGATAATGGAAGTGACTACAAAATTTTTTGCAAAATGTCAATAGAAAAGTTTGAAGACATTTTGAGTTTGATAAGATTGTAATTTATTCTGTTTACAATATTACTTTAAATATCCCATGATATAGGTTCAAACAACAATCAAAAAGCAAGATACGCCAATGAGGTTTGCTATAACACCAAGATTTCGGCTTGCGATAACGTATTGCGACCGGTGACTTATATCGGTCCCTTCAATTCCTCTCCAGGGTGTCAAGAAAGACTATAGGAAGCTTCGTACCACAAGTGCTTTCTGCTATATACAATGCACTTAGAAAATCTCATTTGAAGGTAGAAAAAATCACCTAAAAAGTACCTATTACAATTTTTTTATTGATATTTAAATATTTTTTAGATGCCTTCAACAGAAGAATAGTGGATAGAAGTTTCCAACGATTTTCAATTATTTTGGCATTTCCCAAACACTTTGGGTGCAATCGATGGATAGCACATACGGATAAAAGCCCCACATCATTCCGGAAGTGAATTTTTTAATTACAAAGGCATCGTGTTGCTAGCCGTTGTCGATGCACATAGCAGATTTTTGTAAATCGACGTTGGAGGGAATGGTAGAGCTTCAGATGTCGTAGTACTAAAAAATAGTAGTTTGTACCAAGCACTCATATTCGAAAAGCTGAATATTCCACCATCCAGGGCCCTATTTCATAAAACTACAACACTAATAATTATTTGTGAATTCACGTGTACTTTGTAAATTATAAGAAAATTTCTGTTTCATAAAGAAATCAAACAGACTAATAACTACAAGTATCCCAGACTTGTAGCTACAAGTAAATTTACAACTGCGGCGAATTTTTCTGTTTCATAAAAATATTTGCGCAAAAATGTATTTGTGACGGACTTGTAGCTACAATTGAAATTCTTATTAGTCTAGCAAGACTAATAAAATTAATTTTGTGTGCAGAATATGAATGTGTAGGTACCTATATTTCGAGTTTTTTTAACAGCGAATGAAATACAAATTAAAATGGAAGTAATAGATAAATTATACAATCATGCTTCCTCAGGCAAACAGCAGCTTTTTGAAACAATGCACTAAGTAGGTAACGGTACTAAATACCATGCTGTTGCTAATATGCAAGGAGTTTTAAAGCCCTTCACGGTGTGTAGTGTCGTGCAAATTTCTGAGAACACAATCTTAAATAAATTAAATTAAGATTGCAGAAGAGAGAATGCAATCTTGGCATTCTTTTCCATTCCTTTTATGGTATTCTTTGACGTTTGCATACAATTGAAGCGTTCATGTCAAGGAGAGGGTAAGTGACATGTTTTCGGTTTTTCACCACAATAGTATTTGAAAACTTAAATTTCAGTGTCTTTCTATGATCTCTAGTTTCCAACTTAGCTCTTAAAAAAATGGTTGGTATAAGGGAAGTAAATGCATCACAAGACTTTAAGATATTAGTGGAATAAGGAGTTAAGATCCCTTAACACTTACAAAATACAAGTTTACAATATTTTGTTTACATAATGGAGTTAACGTAGTTACTCCATTTTATGAAGGAAGTAAAAAAGGTAATGATCCAATCAAAAACTTTTAGCTCTTGCATCTCAAAACTATACCTATAATGTCACCTACACTCATCTTCATCTGAACGCTTGAATTGCATTTTTCGAATAATGTTAGCTGGCATGGGTAGAAAATGCTACGGAAGAGCCCAGATAAATTAACATTTTTGTTGTAGGTTTAGGTAAGTAATGTAGGTCGAATTTTGGTGGATGCATTGATGAAACCCGAAAACATACATATTACGAAAATACATTTTTTATTTAAAGGTCTGTCTCTATCGGTCCTCCTTTTGCATTATACATATTAAATTAAACTCTGACTGTTTACCTCAAGAACAAAAAAAAACTATTATTGTGCATTTATTCTTGTTTTTTACAATTAATAATACAAAAAAAAATATTATTGCACGTTTATTCTTTTTCTTCCCTTATATAATATTGTTCATATATTAAACTCTCAATATTTTTTCAAAGAAAGCTTACCTTGTCTTTTTCCTGTATGGAAAGATATTTGCCTTGAAGATTCGAGCATTAGCAATCAAGTTAAAGGCTTTTAAGTGGAGCCCCATCGATTTCTTTTCCATAGAAATAAAATATAATATTGAACTCTCGCTGCTGCTCCAACAAAATCAAATATTTATTTATTTTCGTATCATAGTTACGGACTTGTAGTTTTGTAGAAGCGTAATCAATTCTCAATAGTTTGAATTTGCCCAACTACAAGTGTAGAAAAATCTTTATGAAACACAAATTTACAACTCCATACTTTCCTATGCTTGTAGCTACAAATCTACAACTACAAGACTAATAGTTTTATGAAATAGGCCCCAGGGCTTTAAAAGACCAAGAAGTTCTGACTCCCTTTTATTTTATTGTTGACGACATATTTGGCCTTGACAAGATAATAATGAAGGCTTACAACCGGAACACAAATCTGTCTACGGCACAAGAGGTTTTTAATTGCAGACTAAGCCGGGCCAGGCTTACAGTAGAAATGGCTTTTGGTTTCGGATTTTTCATCGCTTAATCGAAGTATCTGTTGAAAATACAGATATACTCGTAAAAGCATGCTGTCGTTTAAACAATTATTTGTCATCCGTTTTGATTAAATTTTGATAAAATCCCCGAGACAGAATGCATGGAATATCATCCAATTCCAAAAGCAATGACGTCACTTATCCCACAAGAACACAATGGTTACAAATATGCATCTAGAATTCGCGAAAATATAAGCAACTACTGCGTTACAGATGGTCACAGTACATATCTATGTATATTATCTATTTGTGTACTGTGACAGATGGTGATGCTCCAATCAATGGAGAAAAGTAGACTTTTTAATTATGTATTCATTTCTATAAAATAATGCTTAAATAAATCATTGAAAAGTTCAAATTGTTGTTTTTACAGTATGTTTATCTTAGTGGAGGCCAAAAAACTAAAAACGACCACAGTACACAAATCTAAGGTATTATACTGCGCAGGTTATCAGTTGAAAATAAAAAATGGCTGTGAGTGTGAGGAAGAAAACACACGTAAAAACAACAACAAATTTAAATTGAAAATGTCAGAAATAAAATACTGAAATTTGACACAAATATTGATATATGCGCAGAAGAAACAAAAATCAAAACTCTAATGATATTACCTTTAATATGTGTACTGTGAAAAACGACGACCTAATAAAGATGTTAAAACGCAGAACTTATTCTTAGGAAATGTGTTGAGTTTGATAACTGCTTTAAATTAGCATTCCAAAATTTATTCTCCTAAATGTTTCTAAAGGCCCTGTTTTTAGTGCATTTTTATCTTCGCTTGAAAAAAGTAGCACCTTAAATACAACAACAATTTGGTAAAACTCCGTATTGTTATTGTATTTAATATGCTACTTTTTTCAAGCGAAGATAAAAAAGCACTAAAAAACAGGGCTAGTTACATTCTTTAAATGAACAATTATGTTTTTTTAAACACTACAACGATTTTAAACTTTTCTTCTTTTTAGAAGATCATTTTTAAAATAAAGCTAGTACGTGCGAGTGCGACCCTGTCATGTATTTTATATTATCAGGGGCCTATAACACAAAGCTACAAGTACTTGTAATACAAGTCAATCCTTACAAATGTAATGAATTTCTGTAACACAAAGCTACAAGTCGACTGGCTCTTTTACAAGTGTAATGAACATTCATTACAAGTGGGAAATTGTGCAATTTCCCTCTTTCTGTAACACAAAGCTAAAAGTGTAAAGAAAAACTAATACTTACTTGTAGAATAATCGATGAAATCTTACAGGTGATTCAAGACTTGTAGGATGCAGAAAATGTATTTTAAAATGCTAAAAATCAATCTTTTCAATTAATCAGCACTTCAATAATTTTTGTTCATCATGATTTTTGCTTTTTTTAACCGAAAAAAAGTTCCAATCGTCAATATATCAATGCAGATGTTTGTTTCTACGTTTGTGATCCAAATTTAAGGAAGTGTAAGTTGCTTTAATAATCTCCTATAACATTTATATTGTATATTTATGTACAATATTGAAAAAAATTTAATTATTGAATATGCCTACTTTGAATAAAATCTTAATATCTTGTGTAGGTATATATAATTTTATATAAAGTTACTGTGACCTTAAGTCCATATGTGTTTCGCTCAGGTACAACTTTAAATTCAAAAGTGGACTTTTTAATGTTATTCAAAATAAATAATGATTTGTTTTAACTCTTTTTATCGTACCTATAATTTGTAATCTTATGACACTACATTTTTTCTTCACTATACATATTTCTCATTAAATCAATCAAAGTGTCAGCAGAGCAAAAAAGAGATAAAAAGTGTTTTTTAAGGGCTCTGGAGACGCTCGAACATAGTGCGAGTGAACATTGAATATAGTTCGAGTACTGTGTTCGAGTCGATTTTACTTGTTTGCGGGCTGGTTAGAGTACCAAATATTTGGTGTCACTAAACAAAAATTCGGTCTCACCAAAATCAAACAGAATTTGATTTTGATCGAAGTTCAAGGTCGGGGCTATTTTTTTGTCGTACCAGATTCGGCTGTTTGCAGAATGGTTTCGTATGTTTACTCGAATATTTCAGTTTAATTTTGAATTTCAATTTGAAAATTTTGCAAAGAAGAAGAAAAATATCAAATATCCCGAATAAAAAATAAATTAGTCTTTCAGTGAACTATTGGAATGACGTATAAATTGTAAGAATAATAAAGTTCGAGTAGTTTGGTCGCAGTTTGGTTTGAGTGTCTGCGGAGTTAAGTCGAACTATGTTTACTCGCACCATATTCGAGCGTCTCCAGAGCCCTTAAGAAAGGGACATCATTTCTCTAAATAAGTTTTCACAATTACTATGTGTGACATTTTTACAATTTTGGATATAGTTCGTATTCACTCACACCTATCACAGCTTGAAGAAAAAATAGATTAAGGATAATTTAGTGTCATACGAGCATTAATGAAATAAAATTTATATTAAGGGTATTCATACAACAGCGTAAAGTCGTCGTAAACGTTGTAAACTTTTAAACTTCGTAATTGTGTCACAATTTGTATGGAAAATTTGACAGATTTACGAAGTTTAAAACTTTACGATGTTTACGACGAGTTTACGCTGTTGAATGAATACCCTTATTAAAGTGATTCACATTTTTACTTTTCGCTCATTTCATTGCGGTTAACACATCGGAAAATGACAAATACAATATTTTTATTTTCTCTAATTGTAGCCAACAAGGACATTTTTCTTAAAGAAGTTAGTTAAAAACAAATGTACAGTGCTCCCCGCTTAATTGACCACCCATTTTGTGTAATTTTTAGATCAATTAACCGAAATACATATTTACATGTTTTTATTTTGTTGGTATCAGTTTTTTAAGATCAACTTAAATCAATTAAGTGAGGTGCAACTAACCGGGGAATACTGTATAGCATGTCTACACGCATAGATGCATACAACACCAAATCTATGAATTTTGATATAGGACTTAACATTTTTAGTACGGAATTAAACACGAATATAGTTTGATATTTTGATTTATAATGTCTTAATCTCAAATATCCGAGCATTAGAAGCAAATTGATAATTTTTGAAGCTAATAAAATCGGCGTTGCATTAAGCCTTAGTACACCACTCACAAATTTGTAGAAGAGGAAGAGGATTGGGGCAAATACTTTATACAACACAATTTTCAAAATAGTATAAGTTTTCATCCACTTTTGCATTTTAAAAAATGAAAATTAAATTGATGGGAGACTCAATATGCCATCTAGTATTAATTTTTGTATATCTCATCAAAAAATGCAATACAAAAATATAGTCTCATATTAATTAATGAAGATCGGACAGTTAGAACCAAAGTTATAAGCTTTCCAATGGGTCGGTTTTAATGCTTTTTGTGCATAACAGAAATTTTCTACACTGGATCTTGTCGGTCGGTCGCCGACGAACACTCAACTTATTGAATGCAAAATGGAATGCCTACAAGTGTAGGGAAATTTTTGTTTCTACAACTGTAAGTTTTGTTTTTGTGTTACAGAAATAATCTACACTTGCAAGACTATCATAATCCTACAAGTGGCTCTTGACTTGTAGACTTGTAGCTTTGTGTTATAGGCCCCGGTGATCTCGATTGGAGTGATGAAATCACAACTCTTTTACCACTCAATAATCAAATCAAATATCTGGAACAAGCTTCTTTTGGACTGTAGGAAGGTTGTTCAAAACATCCAAAACTAAACCACTTTTTTCGTTAATTTCCATTAAAAAATGCAAACAATTTAGAAACCATAGAGTGACTTTGAATATACTTTTTTTTAGTACCTACATATAGAAAAATAAATATTAGTTAAAAGCTAGCTAGAATTGTTTGGTTGCATTTCTTGTAAAAATAGATACTTCATATAGGCAGGAATACGAACTTTGATTATAATGTCGATCTTCAAAAAAAAGTAAAATAGTATCGTAAAGGTATGTAGCATTATAAATAATATATGTACAGTACATATGTATGCATTGAAGGCGTCTAAATTTACGCTTTTGGTTTTTTTAAGGTCATATAAAATTAAACTTCATAGAAATATATTATATCGGCGTTCTGCATCGCTTCTGCAAGGAGGTCATTACTTTCGTACGATGAAGAACAATCCTCTGAAGGAATGGAACTGTTTGACCTTAACAACTTTAGAACGTGCTTTGTTTAGTTCTGTTGAAGATCTGCCATGGCTTCTGCAGCTTCAATTGGGGACAGTTGTTTTAATTTGCTGGCTACACTCCTTCCAAAGTCCATGTATTGAAATTGTTCATTTGTAGTATTTGATTGTGGTTTTGTCATATCTAAAATGGCATTGAGGGCATCATCGTACTTTGACGTTGCCGGCTTGGACTTATAGTTGCACTTCAATTTGCTTGCCTTATTTACATCGTACAGCATGCTGGTGCAGGGAAACGCGGTATCATTTCCTTGATTAAAGTCAGTGATGAAATCCAATTCCGTCGCCTCAACAGCCCTTTCCAAAGTGTCATCCTATAAAGAAAGAAAATACAATAATAATATTATGTCTAAACAAATTATTGCCACTAATCGTACCAATTTTATGTTGCTTGTAGTTTTTCGCAGAAGAATCACTCGGTCTAAAAATGCGAACTCTTGGTAGTAGTATAGACTAGGTTCGTACAAAGAATCCGTGGAAGCACCTGATTTTTTTGAGTCGTCAACTTTTCTTTTCGAGCACATATGCCGAGCGCAAGCATTTCAGTTTTTTTTTAAAGTGTCCACACTTTTGTTGAAATCTGTAGAAATATCCATCCAGCATTTTCTCTTCAGGTCATTTCTTTTGTTAAGAGTAGTCCCACAAGCATGGAAAGCCCTAATTAACTTCAGGACTCCATCCCGCCACTCTTCCTTTTTTTGTATGTCCAATCGTTAAATTTGTTATCATAATTAACAAAATCAATTCAAAATATACAAATATACATCAAATCACTTACACACACACACGATTTTTTCTATTTTTAATAACAATTTTCGTTTGCGCACAACCAATCAACCAAATAATAAAAAGAACATCAAATAAAATGATAGAAAAGAAGACCAGTGTCAAGCCTGATTCACAATGCGACGAGGAAACGAGACGTGAGCGTGACGAGATCCCGTCGTTGCTGTCAAACGAATTTCAAACGATGAAAGTATATGAGGATATACACAATGAAGCGTTTCTCGTCGTCACGTCACGCCAAGAATTCGAAAAATTGAAAAAAAGACGCGACGAGACGACGATTTTATTTTTTGACAAGTTATTTACATAATGGAAGTATTTTTTTAAAGAAAAAATACGATAACTTGAAATTAAAAGATCAAGTAATTCCTAATCTGTTGTCTTTAAAGCTTTTTTGGATAAATTTTATTAATTTTTATTTTTAACAAAAGAGTTTTCGTTGTAAAGAATCTCGCCGCATTGTGAATTTAGAAACGATTTTATAGCTAGAAAAAGATGACAGCGAATCACGTCACGCTCTCGTCTCGTTTTCCCGTCACATTGTGAATCAGGCTTCAAATCACACCCTGGCTTCACGGGACATAATTCATATACGAAGTCAAATCATAACATTAATTTTTCTATGAAAATGAAGGAGTGTAACATCAAAATGTTGAAATTGGTATCAAGACTTGACGTCTTGTGAGAAATTTCTGTCCAGTGAAGTTGGGGTGTCACGAAACGTCAAAATTTATTTCTGCATTTATTTCTTCTACGAAGACAAGAAATAAATAGAGAAATTTATGTCTGAAAATAAAAAAAATCCAGACATAAGGGGACTCCACAAGAAATATTGACTACATGACACATTTCTTGCAATCATTCATTTTTAGTGGAGGCTCAGGTAATGAAATAATTTACTCACAAGGACCAGCTCCCATACATTTTTGCCCATTGTCCTTTATGAATGGCTTACAATCAAATGAGGATATTTCAGGGAAGAAAGGAGATATCGGGAAGATTTAAACAGATTTTTAAAAGAAGAAAATTAGTTCTTTTAGAAACCATTAATAATTTTGTTGAAACAAATTACCTCACGTTACAATACAATATACAAATTTGAAAACAGCAAAAAAACTTGTTATTTTAATTTTTTTTAATTCAACATTTGAAAGTTCTTTTCGCGAAATTTATTAATTAATGTGTTTTATCAATCCATCTCTCTTGGTGAACCCACAAACTGGTGGGGAAGTCTCGGTGAGCAATCAGACTACACTTTCTTCTGCTTGGCTGTGGCATGAAAAACTTGTCAACTGATTTTTTATTGTCGTTTTGGCTGACAATATCCCAAAGCTAAGCTCTTCTTTTGTAAAATCCATTACCAATGGTGGTGCAGCTAAACGACTTTTCTCTATTTGCTATCAATCAATGAGTTCGAAATATTGAGCGGATTCAAAATTAATAAATTTAGGAGTTCAAACTGTCTCGGAGGTTCGACATTATAAGTTGTTGCCATTGCTTTTGGGATGCGTCCAGCAGCAAGTTCGCGAATGTTTTGGCGATCGTCTAGTAACTTGGCTACCAAAATATTCTCGCATAGTCCGAAGTATCCATTGTAAGAGTTATCGTCTTAGGCATCGACAGTAAGAAAAACAAAATATTTTATTTTAAGTACATAGATCTTTATTTTACCATCCCCAAGCTAAGATTAATTTTATTAAATACTTAAAACATTTTTCGATGATTCTTAATGCCGCTTGATCCATGAAACGACTTCCATATGACCTCGATCTTCGCTAAGCCAAGTTAATGGGTGGGTTCGGCTGCGTATCTTTAGCGATCCGGATTTGTTTGTGTTGTTGTAATCCTTTTTAAAAAAAAGCTGATGTCAGCTGATGCAAAAACAACTCAAGGTATCTGAATTTTTTTGACTAGCCTATAGCTATATAGCCTATCGGTTAGATGGCCGAAGGCGAGGAATTTTTCAAATACGTAGCAAGTGCAAATTAAGTACAAAAGTTAAGTTAAGCACTTGTTTGATCGTTCTTGTTGAATTTGTAATTTGTTGCAAAACATTGATTTTAGGAAGTGGAATGCGGACATAAATATCTTTGAACAAAACTCGAGTTAAAACCGGGTCTATTTCCTTTTCAGGTCTTCTGCCAAGAAATGTATATCATGTGAGTTGAATCACAACAAAAACATAAATGTTAAAAAAGGAGCCAAGTTCTTATGTGCACAAGAAACCTGTGCGTAAAAAATCAGCCAAAAAAAGTAATGAGATCTAAAATATATGCCAAGTTTTAAGTTCATGAAGTTCAATATCAAATATCTTAAGTAGAGTAATATCGAAACAATTCTAAATCATGACAGAAATTTGGTAATTAATGATTACTGATTAAAATTTGGTGGGTTCACTGGTCAAGTTTTCATACATTTTAAATTTGTGATTAAGTAAGTATTTAAGAGAAAACTTGCCAAGTAAATCCACCAAATTTTAATCAGTAATCATTTCTTGTGCACGTAAGAACTTGGCTCCTTTTTTAACATTTATGTTTTTGTTGTGATTTCACTCCTTTTTGCAAAGACTTATTTTGCCAGGTGAAAGTCAAGCCCTAACGCTCTACAAAGTTTCATAATTCTACGACAACTGAAAATGCTCTGTACAAATAATAGCAATTCTGATAAAGTGGGTGGATGCACCTCCGCTGAATGGACAATTCCAAATTTTCGATTTTTTCTTTTCTAAGTACTTCAAGTCCTACCGACCTACCAATTTTCATCGCTCTACAACAATCGGAAGTGCTCCATATAATTTATAAGAATTTTAAAGAATGTGGGTGGATGCCACGCCCCTTGAATTCAAAATTATAATTTTTCAATTTTTTTCTTTCTTAGTACCTTAAGCCCTACCGACCTACCAATTTTCATCGTTCTACAACAATCGGAAGTGCTTCATATAATTTTTAAGAATTTTTGAGAATGTGGGTCGATGCCACGCCCCCTAGACTGAAACTTCCCATTTTTCGATTTTTTTTCTTCTAAGTACTTCAAGGCCTACCGACCTACCAATTTTCATCGTTCTACAACAATCGGAAGTGCTCCATATAATTTATAAGAATTTTTAAGAATGTGGGTGGATGCCACGCCCCCTGAATGCAAAATTCCAATTTTTCAATTTTTCCTTCTAAGTACTTTAAGCCATACCGACCTACCAATTTTTATCGTTCTACAACAATCGGAAGTGCTTCATATAATTTATAAGAATTTTTGAGAATGTGGGTGGATGCCACGCCCCCTGGACTGAAACTTCCAATTTTTTGATTTTTTTTCTTCTAAGTACTTCAAGGCCTACCGACCTATCAATTTTCATCGTTCTACAACAATCGAAAGTGCTCCATATAATTTATAAGAATTTTTAAGAATGTGGGTGGATACCACGCCCCCTGAATGCAAAATTCCAATTTTTCAATTTTTTCTTTCTAAGTACCTTAAGCCATATCGACCTACCAATTTTCATCGTTCTACAACAATCGGAAGTGCTCCATATAATTTATAAGAATTTTTAAGAATGTGGGTGGATGCCACGCCCCCTGTATGGAAAATTCCAATTTTTCAATTTTTTTCTTTCTAAATATCTCAAACCCTACCAACCTACCAATTTTCATTGTTCTAGAACAATCGGAAAAGCTCCATATAATTTATAGAATATTTAAGAAAGTGGGTGGATGCCACGCCCCCTGAATAGAAAATTACAGATTTTCGATTTTTCCCTTTGTATGTACCACAAGGTCTACCGTTGTGCGAAATTTCAAGTTTCTAAGATGTTGGGAAGTGCTCCATAATTTTGATGATCTGTCAGTGAGTCAGTGAGTCAGTGAGTCAGTGAGTCAGTGAATCAGTCAGTCAGATACGGTTTTTGCGATTTTTGAAGTCCTATATCTTGGGAACTACTAATGCTAAAGAGTTGAAATTGGTGGGCCACCTGTGTTTGATCAGCCTAGCAAATACTGCGAATTTGAAGTTTCTGACTTTATTGGTACTGAAGTTAGAGGGGGGTTGAAAATCGCCTGAGTTTGTTCCTGTAAAAAGGGTGTAGTGCCACGAACTTGGCTGGGCACTACCGTGCCCTTTGATAGCCTTATGAAAATCTATAATAATTTCAAACCACATAAATACATAAACTTGACAAATACACTTAACGAACGATATGCTGTGATGTCTCTTCTGATGGGTCTTGTTAAGAAACATAAACTCTTCAAATAGGATTAGCTGCCACCCATCTAGAATGAACCATTGTTCCAAAATTCCTCGAAAAAATTTATCCTTCTTTTACACTATTACTGATGGCCACCATACAAATTTCATAAGATATATTTAGTCTGAGCTCATGCAATTTAAAGGCATATCAGGTAATTTCACTTGAATGACTTTGTTATCAGTTATCAGCCATCTAGATTCTGGCAGTTCTCAAGAGCCTTGCCAATATCACCAGGATAAGTGCGTGGGCCAGATATTTATATATATATATTTTTTTTTCTCGAAAAGGTGTCGTTATTGTAATTCTATGGTGTGGAGCAAGTAAATACACCATTGCAAAGGTAGTTTAATTTTCGCTTCGATTTTTTGGATGACTCCATTAATAAGATAATTATAGGATAAGCCAATAATTTTAAAATTATTTGTAGTCCAGTAAATAGAGAAATTTTACTACTGACCAAATGGAAAAAAAAAACGGCAGGCTGAAATTTTGCAGGTCGTTTCGGGGGTAGGTGTACAACTTAAATCTTAGTTTGCGACCTCCTACCCCTTGCAGGGGCGGTACCACGCCCATTTTTTTTAAATCCTGTTTTCTGAAGAAGCGGCTGCACCGATATGGATGAAATTTTCATAATTTGTTAATATAGTCGTAGAAAAAATTAAAAAAATTGTTAAAAAAAATCCGCCCACTGCCACGCCCATTTTTCTCATTTATTTGTTTCTCATAAACTGCTCCAAGGATTTCCATGATATTTTAAGAGTTTGTTCTTATGGATGAGAACAAATTGTCAAATTGGTTTTAGTAAGACCGCCTACTGTCACGCCCACTTTTCTCATGTCTTTATTTCTCGGAAACGCCTCCTACGATTTGTATAAAATTCTGAGAGTTAATTCTTATGTACGAGAAAAAAATTTAAGAAGTTGTTGTATTTAAATCCCTGTCTTAGACTAATACAGTGGTATTTATAAACCCATTCCAAGCAATGTCTAACTTTAGACACCTGTCCAACTCCAAAATGTTATTTATAAACATTTAGCACCGATTGGCTAACTTAGCCACTGAAATTGGCTGTCCAAATCTTATTTCAAAGAAGACATGTTTAATGAATAAGGTAGGCAAATATTTCTGGTTTTCTAATTTTCTAGTTTTGAAATGAATGAAAAGCTAGTTGAACGTGTCCCAAAGCGTATTAAAATTCATTAATTCATTAAAAAATGAATAAATACAGGCATGTCACTGAATAAATGAGGTCACATTTGGGCAATCGTTGGAATGCGTTTATAAATAACAAGTTGCCTAAACTATTTGGTCATTGACTAGCTGGACAGCTGCCTAAGCGTGTTCTAAGAAAATCTAATAAATACAAGTAATAGTATTTAAATGTAAAAAAAATTGTGGAAACGTTTGTGGCTACCGAAAAGCTGGTCTGAAATGTACACCAATTTGCAAGAATTGCAGTGGGGAAACCTGCAACCATAGTCGTCAGATTTATCTACTAAACGAAAACGACGATTGTTATGGCGATGAAATTTGAATTGAAAAACGTTACGCTGGGCCTTTGATTGAGAATGAGAATGAACTTCCAGGTCCTTCTCAAAAACGAAAAAAATATAAAAATATTAGTAAGATATTATGTTGATTACGCCTACAGTGGACACCACTGTGCTGTTAACTCAACCTCCAGGGTGGTTTGGAAACGAGTTATGTGCTTAATCAACACAATTGGACTTCCCACCCCCCTATGAACACTGAAGAATAATACTATTTGTTAGTCTCGCTCGAAAAAACAAGATTTGAAAATTTTACACACTCCAAATAGACGCATTTGTAATGGTTTCTGGATTTTCCATTTGGTGGTGTTACAATATGCCCAATAGGTATCACGAGTCAGGTTCTGTTCTAAAGATTATATTAATATGTTCTTCGGTAGAAAAGCCTCCTGCATTTATTCCAACGTCCTTGCGGTCGTGAAAATAAAAACTAAAATAGTCAAGTTTGCACACACCTGTTTGTTGAGACCTTGATTTTGTATTTCATCTTCCAATCTCACTTCTATCGATAATGTTTGACTGATCTGTATCATTTACTATACCATAATCTTGCAAGATCCCTGTACCAAGTATATTGCAGTTGTTCTGTCCGATATTTTGAATCTGTCTGCAATCTTCGTAACATTAAACAGAGATTTTGGATTTGGGCCAAGGACAGCAGTGGAGGCATTCTTTTCTAGTAATCTTTCTGAAGCTTCGGCTTTAATGTCTTCATCGCAATCTGAAGAGATGTAATATGTTGTGTTGCTATCTGTCTGTGCGTCGGTCAGTATTTTAGGTGTGCTTGAAGTTGAAGGACATGGACAATTTCTTTTAAGAGACTTGAAGTATGGTGGGTAACATCGATATATCCGATAATAATTTTTCTTTGACACCTTCAGTCTTCCAAAACGAGCGTTCTTTCACTGACACTTTCTTTCTTTATGGCATCGACAAAATTCTTTCACAATACATTTACATGCAGCTATGTCAAACTGTTTTCTCCGTCACTTTTCAATTTATCCATATGAAGCTCAAAAACCCGGATACTCTTCTGCCCTTGGGCGTTTTTAGAAGTGCAATTCTTCTTCCGTTGAATTTAATAATGCCCTTCCAAAACAAAACTTTCCAACTGTCGGAGTTGAAGCTATAAGGCATAAATTTTCATAACTCTTGCAGCTGTAAGTGATAACCGCTTTTTCGATGAAGTTTCTTCCTTTTTCAATAAAGTAAGATTAAGAGCAATATCTTTGTAATTCAAAAACAAACGCGTCGACACCGTTTGTCCTTTTCCAAATATTTGAAAGATTTTTTTTTAACTATCCTTGTATTTTAATATTTATTTCTATATTTAAAGCATTTTTTTACGGAACTAGCCCACCCCCAAACCCAAGGGGCGATATTATACACCCTCTTTAAGTAAATACGCATTTCTTAGAAAAGCACTAGGTAGGTACCTATATTTAACACCATATGAATCCTTTAAACTTTAAAAATGCTCATTTTCTTTTAACTACCTAACCCTAGCTAAATAATAAATCTTCACTACCAATGAAAGGTTTTTTTTTTGTATTCCATTTGCTTTCTTGTTTTGAATAACTGTCTTGAAAGAACCCTTACAATTCTCCAATTTATTACTTACCCACTAAATAAAAACACAGACCAACTCATTTACATACGAACTTTTTTATATATATTTAAATTTTAAAGATAACTTTTCTGCCAGAACGCAACAGGAATAGATGGGGGCTTCATGTTTGATGTAGTTTCAAACCATCCCCTTCAATGCGTTAAATATAAAAAAACACAATTGTCTAGGAATTATATACTGCGAAGAACGTTTATCTGCAAAATGAATGCTACATTCCATTACGTCCCCAAAATAAAAAAAATTGCTTTGAGAGGTTTTATTATATCCTCCCCAACCTGTGTAAGGATGTTTTTTACGAGTATATGTGCCTGCCTATAATCAACTCTTACCTCTTCGGCTTTATTTCCGATCATCAGAGAGTTTTTCTGCATCTAACCAGTCCCTCTGCGTTTGTTTTTAACAAAGACTTGTATTAAGAAATCGGTTGGGGTGGTAAGGACTAAACGTGGGGGTTGCGAATTTTCTGTTCACAAGCTTCACCATTACTTCAACAAGTTTAAAAAAAAAATAAACCTTATTGTAAGCTCTTATACTGCAGTTGTATGTATGTGTTTCTTTCAGTCTCTATATATAATATTCTTCAAAACCTTTGATACCTTTTATAAAAACCTACTGAAGGTTTGGGGATTGTAATCATAGTTAAATTATCTAACATAGTCCAAACGTATGCACACGGTGTACATTAACAATTGCACACACAGATACTTATACCTACAAAATAACCCCATTTGTTGAAAAGCCACACCCTTAATTGTAACCCAACAACCAATCCAGAATTGTATTGTATTAAACCTATTTTGTATTGTGCGCCCTCTGTCTGTTTCGTAGAAGTGTAGATAGACATTATTAAAGCTGAGCATTGAAAACGACTACACGGTCGTATAGAGTAGGCTGTAGGTATCTAGTAGTGTAATGTTTTTTTTTCTTTAGGATTTTGAAAAGGGGGAAAGAATTTAAGGGTAGGGCCGACCAAACACACCCCTGTTTTTCCAATTTTCCAATGAAACTTGGGAACGAATGTTGTCATCTATTGTTGCTGTTTTTCCAATTTTGCTTTAGTCTTTATCATGACATTGACTATGCGGTGATCAGTTTAAAACGCGGAACAAACAGAATGTCAATGATCAAACTAAAGGGTTAAAAAACGGTCAAATACCTACGTGAAACAACAACAAAAAAAAAACACCGTTATTGTTTACGATCCGGCACTTGTTCTCACATACGTTTGTGGTGGATTGAATAGTGTAAAAAGTGCAGAAAGTGATACTACCTAGCCCCCCTACTATATTGTTTAAAATAATAAGCAAATGAAAAATCGAATGTTATGGATACCTTTGCGTCATCATATAAAATAATTTGTTCACTATATTCATCGCAAAAAACTAAATGTTTTTGTTTTTAAATGTAAAGCTATTGAGCTTATTTAAACGAATTCGAAACTACAATGGAACTTTTAAAGTTAATGATGTACAAAAGTGAATTTTTAAGTAGTTGCAAGAGTGAAGAGCGGGTTCCGCCAATAAATTTGGATCAGTTACCAGTGTTTTTGCTGTGTAAGTAAGATCTTAGGACACTACAAACGGTCAATTATCAATTTTGAAGATACCTATTGGGATATTAACATATGTCCCAAACAATATTCAAAAATTCCTTAAATCGAAAATAGACTTCTAGAATGGGTGAAATAAGTCACATATCATATTTTTTAGTTTATCCATTTCTTGTGGATTTTCACTTCAGTTGCAAAATTACACATATTGTCGCGGTTCAAATGTAAAACTCACCAAGGGCGTACGGAAGGGAGAGCAGGGGGGCAGTTGCCCCCCCCCCCCCCCCTGACAAATCAAATTATCTTTCACATATTTTTTGCTGATGAATAACAAACCCTTAACACTAGAAAATTATTCAAGATGTTGAACTTTTATTTTATCAGTGTCTTTTTCTCAACAAAATATCTACATATACATAAATATAAGAAACTGAATTCCTAGCAATTTTTTTTCTAAGACAGTAAAATGCTTAATTTGGCACCTTAAAACTGGATTTCTGTTCTAATACCGCAGTGCTTAGAAGAAAAAATGTATCTACATTTTTGGCTGCATTGAGTCAGGCCAGTTTTGACAAATTATTTACCTATTATTTTATTTATACAAAATAATAAGTTAAAAATGCTTAAGAAAAATGTCGTTTGTAAAAAGAACCTTGCTTTTTTTAAGAAAAATGCATGTGTGTAGATTAGGGTAGTCATTAAAAAAAGTTATCTCAGATGGAACTAAATGAAGAAAAAAATATCTAAATTTTTTCAAATTTGTATATCCCTTATAGTCGCTGTAGGGGTAAATTAAATAGCCGTTCCTTTTTTTGCATACTAGGATGTTCGCGTAAGATCTGCCAAAAATTCAGAGCATGTAGGTGATTCAATTTAATAAAATAAACTAGACGCTCCATATAGTGAAGTAATAAAAACCAGGCCTGTTTACTGTTTCGAGATTGTTCACTTTTTCGAGCGGGAATTTTCTAAGGCTTTATAAAGGCGAATTTGATCCAAAATGCACATTTCGTTCGATGTGAATGTTTTTCATTTTAACTAAGCATTACACAAAGCTTTCTCTCAGGTTTAAACAATAAACAGAAACAATTCAGAGCTCTCAAACTATGCGCGAAATTTTTATACAAAATACGTTTTTTTATAAAATGTTGTGTGTTCACTATAGTGGATAGTTCACTATTTCGAGATCCACTAAATCGAGCGTCTACTGTAACTGCATAAAATAGAAAAAAATTACTTACTTAAATTAATAAACCAACGGCCACACTTACAGTGATGTTTTTTTAGCATTTTGGAAAGCTGATTTAGGCCCATCTAAATATAAAAACTCAAAAAAACCCATATAACGACCATTCTCATGTAGACACGTTTTCTTCTTAGCACGGCAATATCAGAATAGAAATCTAGTTTTTTATATTTTGAATGAGTCTGCCCCCCCTGATCGAAATCCTGCGTACGCCCTTGAAACTGACTAACATATTACACTCTTCAAGGAAATTAGATTGAAACATACTCTTTGAAGCTAAAAAGGCACGTTCCATACATTTTTAAATAAAGTTCCCGGGCAAAGCTTTCAATGTCCTTATAAAAACCTTGCAAAATCAGACTTTTTGGATTAATAAAATGCATTTCATTCTCATTTTCTTAATCATCTTTTTCTGCACTTAGTCAACCTTAAAAATTCTTATTTATATAATATTTTATTTACTCCGTCGCTAAAACGAGCTTATAAATAAGGCTGAGTGTGTTTAACCTTTGAACCGACGATATTAACAAGATATTGCCTGTTATTTTGGTGAAACAATTCTATGCAAATTTTGAAAATAGGTTGTTTTTTTTGACGAAATTTCACAAAAATAAGTGTAAGGAGTGATTTGAATAATGTTTTCCGCTATTTACCATTATTGTGGTCTGGTTCTATGGTTCTCCTTAAAACATCTAAAAAACTAATTTCCCTCTTTGAAATGAAACTTATTTTGAACCTTTCCAATCGTTTCTTTCCTTTTTGATAAATCATTGGGGAGTTTCGGTTAGGACTTTTAAAGAAAGCCCCACTATCCATGCTGCTAAGCTTGGAAATTATATGTATCTACATTAGGGTGGTTGTAAAAAAAACGGTCATCGCGGATGGTCACCAATCGGCTCTAAATGAAGACTAGAAAATTCGCGTAAGATCTGCCAAAAACAAATCAGAGAATGTAGGTGGGAGCTAGACAAGAAAAAATTCTATAGGAGTGGGGGTAATATCTCACCCTGCTTGGACGGGAGGGGCAATTTAATAAAATATTTGTATAAAATAGAAAAAAATTAATTTAAAAACAACGGCAATTCTTACAGTAATGTTTTGTAGCTTTTTGGAAAGGCAGAAGTCCATTTTTACGGCTTGTTTTTAAATTAAGTTTTTTTGATGAACAGTTTTGGCAACAAATTGTTTCAAACTCAACATTTTGAAGAAAAATTAATATTTTTTTTTAAATTATAGGTTTGAAAACAGATTTTGCTGAAATTTTGTATTCAAAGAACTTTATTGAATTGGTAGGTAGAAATGGTGGCAAGAGCGTAACACTCGCTCTTTGCCCAATTAGCACTGGATTGCGCCGTTTTGATACCATAACTCGTTTGACCTGTGTATGAAAGCAGATTAAAGCGTTCCTTGCTTTGAAATAGGACGGCTGTGAAGCATGGTTAATGTACCTTGTGAGTTGGGTCATAGGACACTCACTCGATCGGATCGCATCTCGCCCGAGCTTGCCACATTAAGCCGAGCTCGGCAGGTTGTAGAATAGCAACGATCCGATCATGTGATCATTATTGCCATTGAGCATCATGAAGCCCCTCAGAAACCCGGGTTCCGATTATTCGCTGACTTCGGATCTGGGGGGGAACATGAAGCAGAACGCTACAGATTTTTGTCTCAGATCCATTTCGTGGCGTTAAGAAAAGAAATCAAGTCTTTGATCTTCATTTCGGAAAGTTGGTTTAGGTCGTCAAAAAAAGCCATTCCAAACGATTGCGCTCTCTTGCTGGTCTCCACAGCTGCGACAATGAGTATTGTAAGGAATACCCAGCCTCGCCGCATGTTCTCCAACTGGCCAGTGTCCAGTGCAGGTTGCTACGACCCTGGCTATGTCCCGCCTGGGTCTTCATATGAGACCAATTGTTCGGGATTTATTTAAGGCGGGCCAGATCGTTCTGGATATTTTGCAGTTGGTTAAACTGCTCCACCTACGATTGGATTCCCTAAGGAAAATTGACTATATATTGCTCTTCACAACTCCAAGGGGAATGTAGATGTAGACTCTTTCCGCAAGTGAGATGTGAAGGGCTGATCCTTCCCTGGCTAGTTCATCTGCCCGTTAATTTCCCTCAATGCCATTGTGACCAGGAACCCAGATAAAAGTGACCTTGAGGTTAATGTTTAGACTTGCGAGCTCATCTCGGCATTGTTGGACCAATTTAGAGCATGATGTAGCCGAATCAATGGCTTTAACAGCCGCCTAACTGTTTGTAAGGATGGCTGTATTACGATTTTGGTTTGGATCTGCTTTAAGTATCTTGCATGCCTCCCTGTTTGCCAGTATTTCAACTTGAAATACACTAGCAGAGAAGACTCCTGAGCCAACACCGCACTCCATCTTTGAGCCATCAGTATAGATAGTTGTGTCGAAGTCTCTCGTCACGGCGTCATCATCCCAGTCCCCTCTGGATGGGAATAAGACTTTAAAATCTTTACTGAGGCTCATTGTAGGAGTGCGGTAGTCAGTGGGAGTCGAAAGTATGTCAGCGGGAATCAAATTTGTGATATTGCTGTGACCATAAAGTTTAGCAACCCAAGGATTTGATTCTTTAAGTCTTAATGCACTGCACAGAAGGCACTAACAGAATAATTTAATGTCTTAGACATGAGAGCTGTCTTAAGACCAAACAGAAGTAATTATCTCTATTTTTTTTACTTAACAATGTTGAGAGGATTTTTTTTACAAAATTCTGCCAATAATAAAAAAATTTGGAAAATGATGAAAAGCAGAATTTTGAAAAACAGAACTTTGAAAACAGAATTTTGCAATAAGAATATTTGACCCAGCCTGCTTCCAACAAGAGATTTCATTTTCAGATTAGTTTCAACGTGTTGAAATAGTGAAAATTCACTACAAAAATGATGAAACGGTTCGTAAGGTTTGTACCGCTTTGGGTTGCTTACAAGCGGGAAAGCTAGTCAGGTAAAAATATCGCCACTGTAGCTAAGAATGTGGCCGAGTTTCACGTGTACCTACATATGTTTTAAGGAATTCTTGTTCTACATAGATCAGTCATGCCTCATACTCAAAATTTCTTTCATGAAGGCAATAAGGACGTTTTAGATGGGTCCTCGGGCCGCAACATGAATTACCTACTTTATGTATTTAGGTGTTACTAAAAAAAGTTATTCAAATTGAATGGTTTAATGGGCACAGTTCTCCAAAATATTGTAATCCTTGTAGACCAGGGCTCTCATCGCGTAGAACGGTGATCGTCTGACGACGTCGCTCAGACGATTCTATTTTATGCTTCGTATAACTCCTAAAAATGTCAAATACGATCGTTTGAACGATTACGATTGAACGATTGATATTTTACAATCGTTTTATACTTGAATTTTCATTAACATGGTTTAAAAAGGGTTGGGGTCAAAATTCTGCCGATGTGAAAATTCTGTTTTCAAAATTCTGCTTTCAAAATTCTGCTTTTCAAAATTCTGCTTTCAAAATTCTGTTTTTCAAAATTCTGCTTTTCAAAATTCTGCTTTTCAAAATTCTATTTTTCATAATTCTGTTTTACAAAATTCTGCAAATAATAAAAAAGTCGTGTGGAAAATGTTAAAAAGCGCGCGCTTTTTATTTGCAGAATTTTGTAAAACAGAGTTACGAAAAAAACAGAACTTAATTTGTGTACAACATTTTGTTCATGGAAATAATTTGTTGGCGTATATTTGTTGATTTGTTGGCAATATTGTTTAAAGTATGCGGCAGAGAGCAAAGAATATATTTTTTTACATTCTGAGATCTCTCTTTTTTTTAATAATTCAATCAAAATTCAAGGATAATATTGCTTCATCGTTGGTGTGTGGTCAACTGGTTAACTTGTAATATTGCGGACTGTGTTTTGTGTAAATATATTTATAAAAATGAATACCTATTTCCATAGTAAAATCCAATAAAGGAAAAGACAAGTTGTGCGTTGACGGTTATTTTTTTTTATTTGGAAAAAGTATCGAAATGCAAAAACTATAATTGGGCATGTTCTAATCGAATAAAAGATAAGTGCAATGGAAGATTGGTGACTAAATTGAATGGAGATATGCATGCCATCGTAAGAAAGTCAGGTCAACACAACCACGAACCACGTGCAATAGAAAAATGTGTGCAAGTCTCTAGCATTTTAGTGAAGAAACTAGCAAACGAAACTGCTTTTTCCACTAGCCAAATAATTCAGAAATCCGTTGTCGATACTCCCGACCATAGTCGCTCTTCCCTCGAAAAATGAAAAATTGATAATAAATGAATATATTTAAAAAAAAAACAGAATTAGCAGAATTTTCTTTTTCGTAAAGCAAACTGGCAGAATTTTGAAAAACAGGATTTTGAAAAACAGAATACGTTTAGGGGTGGTTTCATAATTTTCTTCTTATTCGGTATGCAAAAATAATTACACTTTTGACAGTAGAACAACTGGCACTGAACCTAGCTGGTTCCCTTGAACCATTTAAACCGACAGATTAGACGTAACCGTCAGAATTTTTCGATTCTGTTAATTTTTTCGGAAATTTGATGTCCCGTTAGTCCTTGATCATGAAAACTATAAATTCGCGCGAACTCAACCCCGCCAAGAGCTTTTCCTCCACCCATTCTCCACTTTTTCTAATTTGTTTTATGTCATGTCAAAGAAGACATAATCGAAAATCAAAAAATTGCTTTTAAAGGCCTGGCCTTCAACTAGTTCAAAAGCGCGCGCTTTTTAACATTTTCCACACGACTTTTTTATTATTTGCAGAATTTTGTAAAACAGAGTTACGAAAAAAAAAGAACTTAATTTGTGTACAACATTTTGTTCATGGAAATAATTTGTTGGCGTATATTTGTTGATTTGTTGGCAATATTGTTTAAAGTATGCGGCAGAGAGCAAAGAATATATTTTTTTACATTCTGAGATCTCTCTTTTTTTTAATAATTCAATCAAAATTCAAGGATAATATTGCTTCATCGTTGGTGTGTGGTCAACTGGTTAACTTGTAATATTGCGGACTGTGTTTTGTGTAGATATATTTATAAAAATGAATACCTATTTCCATAGTAAAATCCAATAAAGGAAAAGACAAGTTGTGCGTTGACGGTTATTTTTTTTATTTGGAAAAAGTATCGAAATGCAAAAACTATAATTGGGCATGTTCTAATCGAATAAAAGATAAGTGCAATGGAAGATTGGTGACTAAATTGAATGGAGATGTGCATGCCATCGTAAGAAAGTCAGGTCAACACAACCACGAACCACGTGCAATAGAAAAATGTGTGCAAGTCTCTAGCATTTTAGTGAAGAAACTAGCAAACGAAACTGCTTTTTCCACTAGCCAAATAATTCAGAAATCCGTTGTCGATACTCCCGACCATAGTCGCTCTTCCCTCGAAAAATGAAAAATTGATAATAAATGAATATATTTAAAAAAAAAAAACAGAATTAGCAGAATTTTCTTTTTCGTAAAGCAAACTGGCAGAATTTTGAAAAACAGGATTTTGAAAAACAGAATTTCGTCGGACAGACTAAAAAAAAAAAACAGAATTTTGAAAAGCAGATTTTTTTGGAAAAAAAACAGAATTTTGTAAAGAAGAATTTTGAAACCAGAATTTTGACCTGTTCCCGTTTAAAAAACATAAATGCTATCTGCCCAAACGTGGTTCTTGGTTCAGCATTTTAACTCATTGATTTCGGTAGATCTGCTTAGGCTCAACAATGGTTCAAGGTTCAAATATGTTATAATAGCCAATTGCATTTGTTTGAACCATCGTTGAGCCTCAGTTAAACCTCCAAAATCGGTGAGTTGAAATTTGCTTGAACCACGTCTGTTCATCTTAACCATATCCAACAGATAGGTTTTCCTCATTATCTTTTCTTGGTTCTTTTAAGAAAGAGCAATAAATAAACGGAGGAAGTTACATACAGTGTATATTTTTAATAAAAATTTAAATTACAGAAACATCATTAAGGTACATAATACATCTATTTTGTAATCATATGTACAAGTACATAGTTTTATTATTTGATCGACAACCCGCCGAACCTCCAATATAGTGTTTTTTACATCTTGATGGTTTACAGAAACTCTTCATCGGAATGCAGTTTTGAATAGGTAAAAAGGTTGGAGTATATAGGTCCGTATGTACATTATGTGCTACGGTTCATAGACAGGTTCCGTAAATGGTGGCATTATCTTTCTGTAAATGCTGCGCTACGCAAATCTAATAACAAAAAACTTTACTAATATTTGTAAAAACTTAAGTCGGGATTATTGGCTATAATGTACAGTTCTCCAAAGGCAGCTACATACTTATTAGGTGGACCTATGGCATTGAACTTAACTGCCAAATTTACCCGGAGCTTGTTTCACTTTTTGCTATCTTGTGTAGTTCTACAGGGACGAAATTTTTGACTTTTTCATGGTTTTCTTCCATTTATCTTGGTGTGATACTGACCTCGGGAGTAAATATTTCAATAATTAGTTAAACCAAATTAGTTAAATTTGAGAAAGACTTACATATTTCCGAGTTTAAAATTTAAATATGAATGTTTTTGACGGAACAAACTATTTTTTTTTGTTTTTAAGTTATTCTCAAACTGTTGACAAGCAAACGATGAACGATTCGACTGAACGACACGATTGTGGTTTTATTCGAAGCAAACTTTGGACGACGTCGTTTACTACAATCGTTCAAACGACGATCGTTTTGAAAATTACGCGATGAGAGCCCAGGAAAAATAGCTCAAATCGTATGGGGAACCTTGAAATAATTCATGAAATATTAAAATTGATATCGAGGCACAATTGCGCTCTCTAAAGCATATCCAAAGTCCCCAAAATCCGCGCATTGGCTTTTTGTGTAGATGCATTTGAAGAAAAAAAGAAAAAGTTGGAAGTCTATTAAACTGAAATATTTGATTTGTTTCAACCTAATCATATTTTAACGCTGAATCTAATGAGACTAAATCCAAAATGATACGACTACCCACAAAAAAGTTATATGTATTAATCAATATTTTTGGCGAATTTCATGCGGGTAAGAGTTTTTTCGAAGGTGTTATGGTAATAATTCTACACTGTCCCCTACCAGATATTTTTTTAGGGACTCTTGATTCTTATTTCAATTGACTAATCAAACATTTATGTAAAGTTTGATTGACATTATTTTCAATGGGTTTTCGGTAATATTTTACCTGTTGTAGATTCTTAAGAAAAATCATCATAACATAAAAATAACTATAACACTGCAAGTGTTGCCGTTGTTTTTTAACTATTTTTTTTTTTTATTTCATGCAATTATTTTATTTAATTATACCTCCTGCCCAAGGCCCAATGGGGGGAGGTATTACCCCCTCCCCTAGGATTTTTTTCTAGTCTACTTCCCACCTAAATTCTCTTAATTTTTTGGCAGCTTTTGCCCAAATTTCCTAGTATGCAAAAAGAAAAAGGGAAATTTAATTAACATCTACAGTGACTATAGGGGATGAAAATAAAAATCTGAAAAAACTAGAGGGCATTTTTTGTTCTTCATTTAGGCCGTGGGTAAATTGCTTAAGAAATTTGGTTAAATTTGATCAAAGTTAAATTTTATCCGTTTTAATAGGGATGAATAAAATTTAAGATTTTTGCTGTGTCAATTGAATTAAAGTTTTGTTGTTGCATTTTTTCAGTAATGACAATTCGTCAAACAAACAATCACTTTACAAAATGAATGAATCATCTGAAAAAGTATTTTCAATAAGATTCTTTTAAACCACAAAATATTGAATATAATCTTTGTTTGATTTTCTTGAATCCATACATGAATTTATTATAAGCCTTTTGTCTATATTTCTTAGTCTTTTCATTAGATTTTAGTTTTTTTTAATCTTTCTCGATAAGATTCATGACTTCACGATATCGAAATAAATATTTATCTACATTCATCTCCCTCACTCTTTCATGAGCATAGACATGTCAAAAAATAACCACTGGTTAAAATTTTAACGAGCTCCTGAGCAGGATAAATTTAAACGTCCATATTCAAACTCACCTCAGTATCAGTAATGTCAAAATTTAGCCATGGGATCAAATTGAACCATACTTTTAACGCAATTGACACACGGCCTTAGAAACGAAAAGAGAATATTTTCCTCCCAAAGCTTTAAAGAAAGAGAACTTTCAAGCAAAAAATAGAGAACATACAATCAAGGAAAAAATGAAAAAAATGCATCTAACATAAATTAATATTACTAAATATTGAAACTAAACTTTTAATACAATCAAAAAATGTAATGTAATAATACCGATATAAATATATATGTATTCTGCTTAGTTATTTTATTTGATCGTCTATTAAAAATATGTGGTTGTTTGGACTATAATGATGAGTTGAATGGATGGAATTAATTAAAAACTAATTCATCTTTGGTTTACCCTTCGTTTTTTTCCGGCTTCCTCAAGGGTTTTCTTTATTTTATTATTTTGAAAAAAATAATAAGTTATTTCTCTGTTACATTTTATGTAGAATTTACTTGAACAAACATTTGAATAAATTAAATAAATTAACAAATACATACATAAATAAATTAACATTTAACACCATTAGATCAACACAAATTAAAAGCTAGTATTACACTTGGTCATAGATAAATTAATAAATTCTGCAATAAAAATGAGATCCACATTCAGATATGTATTTTTTAATCATAAAATATATACACTGCCGTTCATTTGAATAGATACAAAATGTTCGAGTGCGGTTAACCGTTATAACTCCGAACTGAGGTGTAATTAAGATTTTTGCATACCGAATAAGAACAAAATTATGAAACCACCCCTAAACGTATGAAAAAAAACGGGATGCAGTTTTGTAAGCTTCATGAGACTTGAAAGAAAAGAAATAAATAGGTGGACTCAAATTATAATTTCATGACTGAGTGTTTTTTTTTGTAGCTAAACCATGGTCGTATCAATTGTTCAAAAATGTGGGGTTTATTTTTTTTTTCTTGAACACTCAAACTGGAACTTCCTTCAACTAAGTGGTGGTTTATTTTCTTGTTTTTTTTCTTTTTCGGTATGAAAAACTTTAAATGGCACTCTCGACTGTGGAAATACTAGCACTTAACCTAGCTTGTACCATTGTTTAAGCCATTTAAACCGACGAATTAGACGCAACACTCAGAATTTTTCGTTTATCACTTGCGGAGGCATCTTTTGCATCTTTTCATATCGATACCATCTTTTTGTTTATTTCTCAGATGATTATAGATCAAAGAAGAGATTCTGATAATTTTTGTTCAAAATTTGATGTCCCGTTAGTCGTTGATCATGAAAACTATAAATTCGCGGGTACTCAACCGCGCCAAGAGCTTTTCCTCCACACAGTCTCCACTTTTTAAATTTTTGTTTGTGTCATATTTAAGAAATGAGGATATTAAAGCCTTATCAATTTACATAATACAACTTCTTACCATTTAAATTTATTTTTAAGTTTCATCCAAGAAAAAAAAAAACGATATCTATTCACGCTCGTCTATAGTTCAAATTACTCAACAGTTTTTGATATTATTTGAAGCAATCGCTTTGATATTTATGTATGTATGTAAAAAAAATTAAATTAATTAAGAGAGTGTGAAATAGATCGGAACAAAAAAATAGAATATGTTGTATAGAGATACGATGTACACCCTAATCCACCGTGACCTATTTTGCAACGACCACCCTAATGTACATACAGTGATCCACAAAAATGTGCGTACTTTAATATATTTCGAAAAAAGACGTTTAACTCACAAATTAATGGTAAGTTTAAAGTTTTCCCCTTGCAAATATTTCAATGAATCTATTTTCGAAGATTCAATTTTATAGATAAACAATGAATGCAATGCCTTTGTTTTTATTGACCATTGACTAAAAAGCAAAAAAAGTCCATAAAAAACACTTCTGCAATAGACACTCTACAAGTAATGATTTTTTTCACAAATTTATTTGCTTGCTTTAGTTTGAAAATTAGACAAAAAATTATAATTTCGCGAAATTTTAGCACGAAAAATTCCAAAAAACGAACTAAGCGTGAGTAAAAGGCAGTTAATAATAAATCCTTTAGTAAAACAAAGAATGCCCTGCGAGGAAATCGCGAAACATAC
Organism: Dasysyrphus tricinctus; assembly: GCA_963921185.1. Lineage (NCBI taxonomy): Eukaryota > Metazoa > Arthropoda > Insecta > Diptera > Syrphidae > Dasysyrphus > Dasysyrphus tricinctus. The sequence goes on along the minus strand of OY992531.1, from coordinate 181,859,418 downwards.
TTCAAGATGCACGTCTACACTCAAGAGAACAATCGATCGATTTCGGAATGAAGGGCAGCTTGAATCGAAGGCTAGATCAGGCCGACCATCGAAACTTTCGGTAAGGGAAAAAGATTAATTAAGCGTATGATGGACAAGGATCCCTTTACAACAGCGAGGATGATCACGTCGGAGCTTGGATCGCATCACGACACCAATATGCACCAAGAAACCGTTAGAAGATCCATTGTTGGATGTTGAACGGATATATGGCTCGAACACCTCGGAAAAACCATTTGTTAATAAAATCAATAGGAAGAAGAGACTGGATTTTGCAAAAGACCATATTAACAAGCCCCCAGAGTTCTGGCGCAAGGTAATATTTTCTGACGAGTCTAAATACAACATATTTGGAGCAGACGGTCGTTTGCGAGTGTGGAGAAAAGCAAATGAAGCCTTAAATCCTAAATGTACAGTAAAGATTGTCACTCATGGAGGTGGTGGTGTTATGGTTTGGGGATGTGTTGCGGCATCCGGGGGAGGTAAGTTGGAAATAATCGAAAGGGTAATGAATCAATATGTGTATATTGATATTCTTAAAAGAAATTTAAGATCCAGTGCAGAGATGTTGGGCATTGCAAATGATTATTATTTCCAACAGGATAATGATCCTTAGCATACCGCACATAACACTCGTATGTGGCTCCTGCATACCATCCCACACCTCCTTAAAACTCCACCACAAAACCCAGACATCAACCCCATTGAATACGCTTGGGATGCACTTGAAAAAAATTAGAACCCATGATATTCGCAATACAGAGCAATTAAAAGAGGCCTTATTGTGCGAATGGAAAAATATAAGCGCTGAATATACCGAAAAACTTGTGGAATCTATGCAAAATCGCTTGAAAGAGATTATTAGAATGAAAGGATATCCCACGAAATATCATTTTTTAACCAATGTTTTTGCTTCTCTTACATCTGTGCGCAAGCTCATGTGGATGAAATTTAATGACTTTTTTTGTTTTTTGTAATTGGGTGCAATAAAAATTACTTTTTAATTACTTTCTTTGTAAAACTGAATCTTTAAAAATTGTTTTATTGAAATATATGCACCAGGAAAGTTTATAGTTTACCATAAGTGTGCAATCGCTTTTCTTTTCAAAATTTCATCGAAGTACGCAAAATTTTGTGGATCACTGTATGTAATTTATTTATCAATTTGGGCGTTGTTTCAATTATTATTTATTAAAGAAAGCGAAATAAGAAAATATTATCCAAAATGTTCACTATTTGTTTTGCGTTATTTCCAATTCGATTTAGGCGCTTTTTCTAAACGTTCCAATTGATGGTATTCAGTTTTTCTATGATATCGCATATTTATGTAAGTATGCCACTTATAAAAGCAACATTTACAATTTGGTAAGCCTTTCTTGGACCGTATTTCTGTATGGTGTCATAAGAAATATGCCAGTCCGTAATCAGAATCCCTTAACAACCAAGAATTTCTGAGTCCGTTACGGTATTCCCTTTCCATATAAGTTTGAAAGCTACTTACATTCCACAAAGCAGAATCGTATCTTTGATGCTGGATTTGTTGAATCAACTGCCATTGTATTTGATCATCGCAAGCCTAAAAATACAAAAATAATAAGAGATTAGTGCATACATAATTTTAAGTTTTGACAACTTGCAACTATCACGTTAAGACTTAAATATTGCTTACGGCAATAAAATAATACTTATCTGTTAGAAGTTGCAGTATTTTTACATGCATTTAATCGACACAGCCAATGACGCCTCGAAAACCGATTTTATCGAAAAAATTAATGTTGGTCCTATGGAAACCTTCTTTGGATTTTTTAATATCAATCCACTAAGAACAAAAATGCTCTTCAGCGAGGTTCACAAACTCCAAGCTTTGCAGGTCGAGCTTACCATAGCAACATGGAAGTCTTAACTAACTCATCGTTGGTATACCCACCTTCAGCAAAAAATCTGAGACAAACTGAGTTATCATTGGTCATTGGAGTAAAGAATTGACTAGCCTGCCAGAAATTTTGCAGCTGATCAAGGATGTATCTTAATGACTCCTTATTCAATCTATATGTACTTCTGGATAAACCTTTAAGGAGTAGATTATATTCATATTTATACATTGATGAAGAAAATTCATACATATGTAGGTACATATGCGTTTCCATGTCTAAAGGGTTCGAACTGTCCCTCAACTTTCTTAAATATCTTCGCGTAACAAGAAAAGCCTTTTGTCTTTCTCTAGTCTCTTCTTGTTCAAGTAAAAGCTAAATTAATACAACGTCCATATTCTAAAAAGAAAACAAGATCAGCCCGGCGCGGCGGGTGAACACAGGTGTATATACATTTATCTAGATTAAAACACAAAACAATGAACTTTTTGTGCCTAATATTACCTACTATTTAATCTTATTTTAATTACTTAATAAACATATAAAATTAATTATAAAATCTTGACAAACAATAACGTATTTTTGCAACAAACACGACAGCTTTTGAGCGCTTTTTGCCATGTTTTTGTCCACTCATTAACACTATTAAGAGCATTTTGTAATTTAATCGTAGCTTCGTTAATCTTTTTGCCTGCTGCTAGTATTGCAGTATCATCAGCAAACGTTGCTACGATAATGTCTTCTGTTTGAGGTGTATATCACGTGTAAATAGAAGGTACAGAACTGGACCTAAAACATTACCTTGTGGTACCTCTGCCACTATTTCTTTGAAATTAGTATGTTCATTTCCATGTCTTACACGAACAATTCTGTTTTCTAGATATTCGTTAAGAATTTTATAAAGTCCTTTAGGCAGAACTTGGCTTAATTTGAATTTGAGGCCCTCGTGCCACACCTTGTCAAACGCTTGCGACACATCCAAAAAGACCGTCGAACAGATTTTCTTTTCTTCAAGAGCCCTCTCAATTACGTCAGTTATCCTATGCACTTGATCAATGGTCGAATGCTTTCTTCCAAATCCGAACTGATGTTCAGGTATTAATTGTTTTTCTTCTATTATCGGCTGCAGGCGCAGGAGTAGTATTCTTTCAAAAACTTTCGATACTATAAGAAGAAGCGAAATCGGTCTGTAAGAGTTCTTTTCATGAGATGGTTTTCCAGGTTTCAAAACCATTATGACTTCCGCAACTTTCCATTGGCTCGGAACATATTCTAACCTTAGAGTGGCATTTATTATATAAAGGAGGTTGATTAAACATTTACGAGGAAGCATTTTTAGAATTTTTGCCGTGATTAAGTCATATACTGGAGCTTCTTTATTTCTCTTTTTAACTCGGCAAGTGTAGCATTTCTTATTATGTAGCTGTATTTGATGTAAAGTTCATATTAATATTTTCGTTGAGTTCTTGTCCATCGAAAGGTTAAAACAAAGACAGTATGACAAGTTATATTATCTTTGCTTAAATTTTTCCTCCAGGTAATCGGAAAATATCATCGCTTTTTCTTTGTCGCTTTTAGCCCACTCATTTTGGCCTTTCTTAATCGGAGGCGCTGAAAGCTTTGATTTTTTTGTTACTTTTATAGCTTTCCAAAGTGAGTAGTTATAGAATCTTTTCCTGCTGTCAGATTTTCGAGGTAATTTTCAACTTCACGGTTTTTGAAGTCTGATATTCTCGTTTTAAGCAAATTACACAATCGATTTAAAATAGCTTTTGTTGAGGAGCACGGGCTCGCTGCCATTTCTTGCGTGCTTTTCTTATCTCTTTCACTAAATCTTTTATTTCTTGCGGATATTTTATATCCTTGCAGCGCGGCATTTCCCTTTGATAAGGTGTGTTCCATGCTGCCTTTTGTGTCATATAAACAAAGGTATATACTGCGTCTTCAAGTTCAAGAGACGCTTGTTATGAAACCCTTAATTCAACGCTGTCCTCGATATCTTTCTTAAATCCATCCCAGTTGGTTTTACCGTTTGTTAACCTGGGTATGGTTTTTCAATTTTAACAAGACTTTCGCTCGTAGTGAGTATGACGGCAGAATGATCAGAGAAGAGATCAAAGCTCTCTGAAATTTCAACATGGTTAGAGGGTATTCCTTTTACCATAAATAAGTCGATTAGGTCAGGTATTTTTGACGAATCAGTTGGCCAGTTAGTTGGTTTGCCAGTCGAATGAAAATCATAATAATAATCCATTCCTGCCTGATACAGCATTCGACCCTTTCGTGAGGAGGTGTGTTTTTTATTAAAGTAACCACCAACAAATGAAGTTTGGGCTTAGTGACTTTATCAGTGTCGTAAATTTATTCACTCATATCAATTTTGCAACACGGAGGGCAATATATTGATGAGACATTGAGAAAAATATTTTTAGCTTAAACCTGAACACTACTCAATTACATTGATCCCACCTCTATTTTCAAGCCTATCGAGTGTTCAATGCACTCTTTTATATCGTCGGTTCAAAGGTAAAACTCATTAACTAACATTTTACACTTTTGAAGGAAATAAGACTGACACATAGTTTTTGAAGCTGAAAATTCAGTTCTTGAAAATTTTTAAATAAAGTTCCAGGGTATACCTTTCAATGTCCTTATAAAAAACGTGCAAAATGAGTCTTTTTGCATTCAAGAAATGCATTTCATTCTCATTTTCTTCGACTTTTTTTTCTGCACCTAGTGAGTTTTACCTTTGAACCTACGATATATAACTTCTATATAACTGCTTTGTTTGACGGATGAACAGCGTGGTAGTCATGAAACAGTGGCGTAGCTACCTAGGGGCAAACTGGGGCGGCGCCCCAGGGCCCCGAAGGTTTGGGGGCCCCAGAGTCTGACACAAACAATTTTTCTACGCGAAAATAAAAGTTCTTTTTATCTTATCAAATTTCAGCCTCTAGTAAGGATTTTGACTTGTGCACAAACTTCAGAAGTATATTATGTTGCCATTTGGTGAGAAGTTTAACTAGAAAAAATGGGAATATTTCGCGATATCGTTTTTGCAGATATTTTCACGCGACGCAAAACTTAAAAATCCATAAAAACTGACTCCTGGGATCATAAACGAAAAATGCCGTTTTGACTTTGCTTCTGGTACTCTGTTATACGGCCGAGATTGATTATTCTAGCAGATTATTTGGAAAAGGTTTTACTCTTTTTTCGGGCAGAATACATTTCATTTATATTCACCCGATTACAAAATCCAAAGAGTGAGTTGCGGAGGGAGTCAGATTAAATTCTGACATTTCGCTCATAGTAAAAATGTCTGAATTGAGTCTGATTCCTTCCGATTTTCTTCAAATTTTGAACTTAAAGTTTTTTGTAACTCTCCAGAGGGGAAATTGAAATTTTTTTTAGCTCTAAAATTAAAGGTACTTGCCATAGAACCGTTAAGAAAAAGCTAATTTATCTCAAAAACGTTTTTTTTTTGTTTTCTCATTAGCTGCTTATCCGATTTCCATAAAAAAAATTCACAAAAGCTTTGTTAGAATTTAAATAATACTGCATACTAAAATTTTGGAAAAGCTAAATTTTTAATTTTTAAAAAAGATTCAAAATTTTTTTTTGAAAATTCAATATTTTAAAAACGGGTTGATGAATTATTTTTAAATTTCATTTTCTTGAATATTTTTTAAAATTTCTTAAGTCCCACACAACTTGAACATAAGAGCAAGAACGTGCGATCCAGTCGTGCATTTATTTGCTATTGTCAACAAACTACATGCAAAGCCTTAAAAATTATATGCGTAACAGACATTATGCTGACAGTTTTTGTACAAAATTCCTATAACATTACATAAATAAATAAATAAATTGGGTGGCGCAACAGCTCGTGGAGAACCAGAGCCTAATGACTTACAGCTCTCGAGCATTCCTGTGTGCGTGTTGTTGGCAGGAATGGAGAGGACCTACAGTGTTTTACCAAGACCAAACTTTTTAATGACAAATTTAGGATTTGTCAGTTCCTCACAAGAAGCAGTACCTCGAATAAAATATTTCTGTTTTTAGGTGGCACGGCTGAGAATCGAACCCAGATCTTTGGCATGACAGTCCTACGCATAATCCATCATGCCACGAGGTACTACGACATTACATACCTATCTTCTTAAATTTCTCATTTTTATGTTAATCAAAAACGAAACCAATTTCTGTTAAGGGGCCCCATTTTATTTTCTGCCCCAGGGCCCTCGCCCATCTAGCTACGCTACTGTCATGAAACCCGTGGATTTTAAGATTTGATTCATTTTTTGCATGCGTTTATGATATCAAACATATGTCGATATCATTTTCCTGCATAAACATCTCTAATTCTCCAAGTTCTCCATAATCCGTTGGCATTCCACGAACTTTAAGCTTTTCCATCATATATTTTTTGAAAGAGGTTTGGGTCGAAAACAATTTTCGAGCTTACTTAACCTATCAAAGATAAGTTTATTTGTCACATTGTTTCTCAAGTTTCGACAGAATTATTGAAAATACTTTCGAAACCGGATCTGTTTCAGTATCGTTATTAACGGGTATATTTTTGTCTGCTATTTAGACATATGTTTCTGTATTTCCTTGCTTTGATATTTTGTCCGAGCTAAAATGTGACAGGGTATTTTATTCTTAAGAATTATGTGAGCTTTGTGAAAATCTAAATTGAAAACGAGAAATGTTCGATCGACAGTGTAAGAAATATCTAACACACAAAAAATTATCAGTTGTTTCTATTCCTATACTAGGTAATTTTTTAAATGAAGAAAATTAAGCAACCATACTTTTTTTTTAGTTTTGCTTTAAAAATAATAACCGCAGATTTCCCCCCAGATTTTCCCTCAACGATGAAAACAAACCCCAAACTTGCAACCCTGGTTAGCACTTTTGAATTTCAGAATTAATGAATCCCCGAGTGAAACCGATATAAGTTAATTGATATTTCAAATCGTTAAACAAGTGAAAATTAGTAAAGAGAATAGGTACTTCCAAAATTTTACTAAACAAATTATAAATTAACATGCGGTGCTACGTAAAAACGCCTTTAATAAAGAGGGGTCAAGAGTCAAGTATCTTAATCCACATGAAGTAAAATGTTTTAAAGCAAATAAATTATCGTAGAATAGGTACCTACATAAATACTTAGTTGACATTTCAAGCAAATTTTTTGGAAACAAAAGTACTAAGGGTATTCATGCGGCCGGCGTTAAGTCGTTAACGTAGTTGTTAACTGCGTAAATCTGTCTTGTTTTCCATACAAATTGCTTACGACGGTCTTACGACAGTTACGTATTGTACCTATTTGCTATTTCTTCTTTTATGGGCTGACCACACGGTTGAAATCGACTAGTGAAAAGCTAGCATAAAGTTAAAGCTGTGGTGTCAGTTAAACTAGATGGGCTGACCACACGGTTGAAATCGACTAGTGAAAAGCTAGCATAAAGTTGAAGCTGTGGTGTCAGTTAAACTAGAATGGGTGAAACTGAAAGATTCCCTTCTTGGGAAGAAGTTGAAAAGTAAAGGATTTTATCACAGATTTGTTAGTTATAGTATAGACAGAGGATAATATGTAGAGTCACTACATTGCAGGAATACATAATTAAAAGTTTTCCGTAATAAACTTTACAGGTGTCCCACTTTGAGGACAAAAAGTTTAAGAAATTTATTCTATTCGGCCCTATCGAGGTAACCGTCGGAGCGGAATTTTCTCCGATTTCCTACGAATAGGAGACATTTTGCTTCGAGGTAGTTCTCCGATCAGCTGATCGGAAATTCTCTCCGACAAAATCCAACGCATGCCATTTGCATGCGATGTAGTACTTCTAATGGTTTTATTTTTGACGGATACGAACACATTTTCTTCCGAAGCCCTCCGACAAGTTCTTGTTGCGGAAAGTGTTTTCTTTTTAAAGAAATATATAACTAAAATGTAAGTAATAAAGAAATAAACTTTATTTACGTTGACTTGTGGACTTTTTGTTTTAGGCCGAACGAAAAAACAACTCCCCAGCAATATGAGCGGATGGTGAATCTGCTCAGCGGATATCCCAATATTGCTCAAAATTATACAAAAATGACCCCAGAAGTTGTGGCTGTGTTTTGGGAAGAACTGGCCAATCAGCTAAATTTATTGAGACCAAAACAAAGGGATGTTGGTGGATGGAAAAAAGTATGTACGTTCGTGATCTTTTGTTTTGTGTATTGATCCATTTCCATTTTGATTAATATTCACACTTCATAAATTTTCTTTATTTCGTGCCCTTAGATCGTTGGGTTCGGCGTCCAAAAATAATGCTACACTATCCATTTCTTGTTATTATTGCTTGTTTTGAGTTAATTAAATAAATAATTTGTGTTTTAAAAGTGTTTTTGGAATTTATATTCATCGCAATGCGTCGTCGCATTTCTGTAAAATTTCTTCCGATGAAAGCTACTTCGAACCGAAACTGAATTTCCGACAAAGGATGCGTTGCGGAGAAAACTCCGCTCCAACGGTTACCTCGATAGGGCCGATTAAATTTGGGGTAAATATGAGATAATCGGCCCTATCGAGGTAACCGTTGGAGCAACTTTTAAAACACAAATTATTTATTTAACTAACTTAAAACAATTATTTAATTACTTCGAACCGAAATTGAATTTCCCACGAAGGATGCGTTGCGGAGAAAATTCCGCTCCGACGGTTACCTCGATAGGGCCGGTTAAATTTGGGGTAAATATGAGATAATCGGCCCTATCGAGGTAACCGTCGGAGCGGAATTTTCTCCGCAACGCATCCTTCGTGGGAAATTCAATTTCGGTTCGAAGTAGCTTTCATCGGAAGAAATTTTACAGAAATGCGACGACGCATTGCGATGGATATAAATTCCAGGAAGAGATGTGCAAATCAACAGATATATTGAAAATGGATAGTGTGCATAATGTGTAGCCTGTATGGCCCTCCACCAGTTCCCGCAATTTCTTTCTTTAAAAAATATATGAAGTGTGAATATTAATCACAATGGAAATGGATCAATGCACAAAACAAAAGATCACGAACGTACTTTTTTCCATCCACCAACATCCCTTTGTTTTGGCCCCAATAAATTTAGCTGATTGGCCAGATCTTTCCAAAACACATCCACAACTTCTGGTGTCCTTTTTGTATAATTTTGAGCAATATCGGGATATCTGCAGAGCAGATTCACCATCCGCTCATATTTCTGAGGAATTGTTTTTTCGTTCGGCCTAAAACAAAAAGTCCACAAGTCAACGTAAACAAAGTTTATTTCTTTATTATTTACATTTCAATTATATATTTCTTTAGAAAGAAAACACTCTGCAACAAGAACTTGTCGGAGGACTTCGGAAAAAATTGTGTTTGTATCCGTCAAAAATAAAACCATTAGAAGTACCACATCGCATAAAAATGGCATGCGTTGGATTTCGTCGGAGAGAATTTCCGATCAGCTGATCGGAGAACTACCTCGAAGCAAAATGTCTCCGATTCGTAGGAAATCGGAGAAAATTCCGCTCCGTGGATACCTCGATAGGGCCGAATACCTTATTTTATACAATCTTGTTCAACGATGTGCATGTAAAATGTCTGCCTATCACTATATTAACTCATTCGTTTTAGGTATAAACATAGGTAGGTCTAGGTATATTGGTACATAATTGTCTAAAGTTATACAAACTGGCAGTTTAAATAATACTTAGGTATCTATGCACATAACACTTTCGATTTTCATGAAATTACTGAGAAAAATCTCTCAATGCATTCAAATAATACTTACAATTTTTATTTGTGTACCTTTTAGGTCCTATCTTGCAAAACAAAAAACTCTTTTAATTTTTTAATTTGTTTTCATCGTTTTGTATGTATGTATGCATAAGTAACTTGTATTGAAGTGAAGTATTAACGAGCCTACCATTGTGTTCACTTAATATTTCCCAACTTAACCAAAATATACATTCTTATCTTCAGATAAAAGACTGTTTATTGATATTAAAGATTTTTTCAGCAACCATTCCGAAATGCGGAGGATGTCATGAGCTGATACTGGATCGATTTATATTGAAAGTTCTTGAAAGGACGTGGCATGCGCAATGTTTACAATGTAGTGAATGTAGAGCTCAACTTAACGATAAGTGCTTTGCTCGAAATGGCCAATTATTTTGTAAAGATGACTTTTTTAAGTGATTAAATCTCTCATAGTGAATACAAGAAATCAATTGCTAATATGTCTTTAAATTTTTGTAGAAGATATGGAACAAAATGTTCAGCATGTGATCTTGGTATACCACCTACACAAGTGGTTCGGAGAGCACAGGATAATGTTTACCACCTGCAATGTTTTCTTTGTGTTATGTGCTCAAGGACACTTAATACTGGAGATGAATTCTACCTAATGGAGGATCGGAAGTTGGTTTGCAAACGTGATTACGAAGAAGCCAAATCAAAAGGTAATTGAAAATTTACGATCCAGAATTTTTTATTTATAACTAGATTATTTCACTCTAAACACAGGGCTCTATTTGGAGGGATCACTGGATGGAGATCAACCAAACAAGAGACCTCGCACCACAATTACTGCAAAACAATTAGAAACACTTAAAAATGCCTACAACAGTAGTCCAAAACCTGCCCGCCATGTACGAGAACAACTTTCTCAAGATACCGGCCTTGACATGAGGGTTGTGCAAGTTTGGTTCCAAAATAGGCAAGTAGCAGTAAGCTCTGATAATTGCATATTCAAAAGAAGACCACTAATAAGTAGATCTCAATATTTCTATCATGTCTATAGGAGAGCAAAGGAGAAACGACTGAAAAAGGATGCGGGTCGTACTAGATGGAGTCAATATTTCCGATCGATGAAGGGTGGTGGTTCCCCGCGGACTGATAAATTCCTAGATAAAGATGAGTTAAAAGTGGATTATGATAGCTTTAGTCACAATGGTAACAAGAATTTCATTATTTACTATTATTTACTATTTTATATTTGTTTTAAAAAAGTTGACTTTGAGAAAGTACCTACTGAATTTATTGTGGAAGTTTGGGACTGTTTTACCATCAACAGTCAATCACCTTTGCTTTGAACTTGTGTAGGATTATATTAAAATCTCAAAGCATGTAATAATAATAATTTTATAATAATAATTTTAACTAAGCATGTACTTACATATTTCGGGAATTTAGCACATAAACTGCAAGATTGATTTGGGGGAGAGTTAAATTGAGGAGGAAGAATGATATCGGACATTTCAACTCCAGCCCGTTGAGGCCTGGCCAAATAGAGCTCGGGATGGCGTAGCAGTGCCCGGTGGGCGGTGCGAACGAAAATCTTCCCGTCTCCTTCTTGTGCTGAAGACGGGCAGAGTAAGAACGTAACCAGCAAATTTAGGTTAAAGATTTTTAAAAGGAGCACAATACACAACTGGCAATTTTTTAAAGAAATTTCTCCATTTTCTGCCTTTTCGGTTTTTGACTTTGACAGGTTTAACACAATTTCTTGGAAAAAATGCCAAAAACGAAACAAGTCGATTCTACTAAGGCGGAATTAACATTGCCCGATTTTTCCAGGGCTATTTTTTTTTGTAGATGAAAGGAACAGAAAATGAGGTTAAAGTAAATTCAAAATAACCGGGCTTGCATTACTTGATTTTTCCAGTGATCACCACCTTAAATCTAGCTAAAAATTAAGGTTTGAATTGACCTCAGGTGGTTGAAAGGAAAGAAAAAGTTGATCTCGTAAAAAAAAAAGAATAATCGAAATTTTTGATCGAAACGAAAGCCACAAAGATACAAGAGAAACATTGACAAGTCCAAATATTTTCCATCCACTTTCACGCTTTAACCGAAATTTTCAACACAAGACTGAGAAATCTCCATGTATTTTGTATAGCAAATTTAAACTGCTTGCTGGCACGTGTAAGCGTAAGCGATTTCAATGAAATTTCTTATGGGGTTTTCCATTGGTAAAATAAATCAATTTATTTTTGATTTGGATCTGCCAAAATCAGCATTTTGACAGATCCAAATCAATTTTTGCGTTCCATTGGTCGAAAAAATTGATTGATTTCTTGATTTAAAATTAATTTTGCAGATCTAAATTTTTCGGCAGATTTGCCCCTCCTTGCACTTATACCAAAACACTTTTGAGCTGTCACTTTGCTTATGTGATTTTTGATGTGTTTATTTTATTTCGGTTGTGAAAATTGTGCCCAAAATACGAAGAAAATAATTTGTAATAGAAAAAGGAGGCTGTTTAAAATTAATCGGTAAATTCATAAAGCTAATATTACTCTACCAAAAGTGGACCAAGGGATGCAAATTGTTACGAGTAATGAGACACACGTGAAATTATGCAAATACTTTGACAAAAAAAAATCAATTTGAAATCGCATTTCATTGGCAACGAAAAAAATCAATTTTAGATCGAAATCAGAATTTACCAATGGAAAACCCCATTACAGCGTTTTTTTTAATGACCTTGATCACTTTTAGGGACGGGGGGGGGGGGGGGGCGAGAGTAATTTAAAAAAGTACAAAATAAGCGCCGCGCCACCCTAGTATAGATATTTTTTTGTCTTCCACAATCCACACTTTTAATTCGTTGTACACTTTTATAAAAATGTAAGAATTCATTACGGTTGTGTTTTTTTTACAGATCAAAGTAATGACAGCTATAGTACAGTAAATCTAGGACTAGAAGAAGGTGCTTCTCCACACAGTGTAAGAGGATCATATACACGAGGAAGTGGAAGTCCGCACATATACCCCCCCAACCATTCACCTCCAGCAATTGGATCTGGACATTCTTTTGGATCATATTCAGACAACATTGTTTACACACATTTAGGTATAACATCTCAATTTTCGTTAATTTTTAATATTACTATTTAATTTATTTATTTAAGGTCATTCTGTTAATTCAGCAGCAAAGAGTTCTGGAAATCTTCACGTTATTCCAGGAAGTGGTATATCAGATTTGAGTAATGACTCCAGTCCAGCACAAGGTTATCCCGACTTTCCTCCTAGCCCTGACTCATGGCTGGGTGATTCAACTAGTGCCAATGCCAACTCATCGACACCGGCTGTGCAATACTGATATACAACTATTATGGCGATGCTTAAATTTTCACGCACTAGCCTATCCTCATCTCGATCATGGAGCATGTAGACTACATTGAAATGGATCTTTCACCTTTTTTTGGGTGAAATGTCTTGAAAATTGTTTTAGGATTACCAATCTTTTAATTTTAATAGAAGGAGATATGTAATGATGCTGAAGTCATAAACAAGAATATTCTTACCAATACTTTTCAATAATTGTCATACCTAGATATGCATAATAAAATGGTTGATGAATTAATTATTTTTTAAAATACATATATACCTACCTACTCCAAAAACTTCAAATCATCACGAAGCTTTTGAATGTTCTAACAGTTACATACATATCTCCCTCCAAATATTTGTGATTTATGGAATTAAAACACGTTGTGTTCTCATTCTCGATCGTTGAAGTATGTATAGTAAAAATAATTGTAGCGTACAAATAATTTATTTTATTTTTTTGTTTAAAACAAAGCAAACAATTAATTTTGATTTGTCTTTACAAATGTTAAGATTAAATTTAGTTCCTTTTTAAGTGTTAAAAAATTAGGCCGTTTATGGCTTATTGGTCATACAAATCTGTAAGAAACAAAAATAGTTATATTAAAACTATTGCTTAAAGTACACAAAATAAGAACTTTTAATTTAAAGTAGGTATACACATTAAGAAACAATGTATGCATGTATATTTATTAAAACAAAAATAACAAAAATTAAAACCACTGTGACACAAATCTAATGATAACTTGTATGTTTGAAATATACATAATGTACTTAGAAAATGTATCCTTTAGTTTTTCTAACCATACGGGTACGTTAGTTCAATTTGAAAGAAAAAATATTAACAAATACCACAAACTTTAACCAAGAGTGGGAGCTGATTGCTTCTAACCTTTTTATATTTTTTTATACAAGAAAATTCCTTTAATGACCACAAAACTTTTTTGTTATTTATTAAAAAGACCAAACATACCTTTTTTTAAAACTAATTTTTATTCGTCCAGAGTAATAAATAATGTCACATGCATTTCGAGCAGACAAGCTGCCCATCTTCAGCGTTTTACACGACAAACTAACAAAATAAATAAAGAAACGAACAAAAGAAAGAATGAAACTGTAGATAATGAAATCAGAAACGAAAAAATAAAAAAGAGTAGGGAAATTAAAGCTCCAAAGAAGAAAATAATTAAAGAGGCGTCTCAAATAAGAGAAAACAAGGGAAACAAAATTGCTGTGGTTTATTAACCATGAAGACCTAATAAAATAGATCACCCAGCGGCTCCATTGGAAATATTTGAAGCAATAAATTGCCGCACTCATTGCTATTGCCTTTAATAATTCAAATGGAGACGCTTTGTCAATGGCAATGGCAATATTGCCTAGAAGATGAGAGGCAATTATTAATTTCCATCGTCAAGGCAATAAATTGAGGAAAAATGGGGTTCCCGGAATTGTGAATGGCTTCTTTATTTATTTTTTCAATTAAATCGTAGAATATGAGAACGCACATAAAATAGTTAATTAAAAATAAATTTTATTAAAAACATGGGATTTGAACAGCATTTGACTGCATTTGCAGTCAAATATTTCTATACACACATCTTATAATTGAAATCGCCTGGCAATGAAAATGCCCACCCAAGCAATAAATTGCAATTCCTATTCCAATTGAAATTGCTTCAAAAATTGCCAATGGAGCCACAGCGTCAGTGCTTTTCATGTATTACAAAAACACTACAAGTTCTTGATATTTTTCTGGGTCAATTTTCGTGATCCAAAATTTAATTCTAGCTCTGACAACCAGGGGTATGTTTTAATTGCAGCCGTTGGTACCTCTGTTCAGAGTTATCAAACACGTTGTTGCCAGAGCTCATGATTTACTTTTTAAATACTTCGGACTCGATTCGGAATCTTTATCGCATTTCGTTCACTAGGCGAATATTCTCTCTCGCAGGCAGAATTGTGAAGTTCCAACTCCAGTGACAAAAGACCTCAAAGACAAATAAAAATAAAAAAATAAAAGATAATCTATGAAGTGGATGAAAAAAACTGTTGAACGAGGCGAAAAGAGAATATTTTTGTGAAAGCTGGTGGACAGAAAACAGAAAATTTTTGAATTTTTCTATTGGTTCTCTTTTATAGAACTTTGAAGTTCTCTTTTGTTTGCTTCATTGACAGTGAAAGCCCTTAAATTGCTCGTTTCCGGAGCCCTCAAATCACCGTTTTCCAGAGCGAAAAATAAAATCTAAAATATTTCGGATTTTCAGCAAAAAATCAGATTTTTCAGAGGGTTTTTAATCCATCGAAATCGAGGCCATCCTTTAATGGAGTTTGACAGTATATTGCTTGACAGATAAACAACGAACTATATTTTGACGTCTCATATATATTTCGTTTCCAATGTCCACCGAAAGCCCTCAAATCGCCCTTTTCCAGAGCGAAAAATAAAATCTGACATATTTCGGATTTTCAGAGCAAAAATTCTGATTTTTCAGAGGATTTTTAATCCATCGAAATCGAGGCCATCCCTTAATGGAGTTTGATAGTTTATTGCTTCACAGATGAACAACGAACTATATTTTGACTTCTCATATATATTTAATTTCCAATGTCCACCGAAAGCCCTTAAATCACCCGTTTCCAGAGCGAAAAATATAATATAAAATAATTCGGATTTTCGGAGCAAAAATTTTGATTTTTCAAGTTTCTCGGATTATAATTAATTTCTGATACACACAACTGGGAACTCCATTTAAAAATAAAACAAATGAGAACATATGATAAGCCATGGCGAACGAGGAAAATAAATTGTAAGCTATACATTTTTTTAATAAAAAAAAATAAAAACAAATTTTAATAACAAATTCCTTCCAGACCAAGAAGGAATTGGACTTCAGCTGAAGTAACAACATTTCTCCATGCCTATATAAGAAGGCAAAGGGAGTTACTTCACCCAAGGACCAAACAATTCGGAAGCAGACGGGGTTCTTGTGAGTACATGTACAATCTTAAAATTGAATATATAATTTTTACTTGTGTTCATTTCCCCCAAGACTCAGCCAACAACAAGCGGAACGCTTGAAAACAAATTAAAAAATTTGTTAAGAGCATTTAAGCAGCTAGGTGTCAACCAGAAGGCAACGGGGGAGGATGCTAGTAGAGCAACAACAACACTATTAACAGCTACACCAACAGCACCATCCCTAGAACCAAAGAAAAAAGGTTAAATGCAAAAGATAAATATTTGCAAGAAAAAATAAAAATATTTAAAAGATATTATGCAGCAAAACTGGTGAAAATTGATGAGGCCGAGGAGGCTAAGAAACGCCGCTTCGAAAAAAGAACCGAAATGATAGAAAATATTTTTAAATAATAATTCTTTACTGCACAAATTGTTTTTCTTTTTGTTTTTTATGTGTTTGCAAAAAAGGTGCTTTTTTGTTATGAATAGTTATTTTATTTTGTTTTTGTGTTCTGAAGGGAAATGTTTTTATTTTTGTATAGTTTATTACTTAACATTAAATAAAATTGCATTATGAAACAAAAAGGTTATTTTGATTGGCAATCCGGAAGACCGATTCGATACTTGGTAACTCAACCTGGGACGAATATCCGACCCTATTCCAGCCCGATCTTTCGATTCAGCTTGTAAACGTATGTAGTTCATATGAGATTACTGACCTCTCCTAGATCTCATTTTTCTGAACAAGCCTACTGAATGCGGCTAGTGTGACATATGAGAAAAAATCCCAAAGTAAAGCCTAGTACCAAAGAATATAAAGTTACCCTAGTACTCACCTCTTGTGAAATGAAAAATTAAAACCGCTTCAAAATCCACGTGAATAATCATTAAGAAAACATAATTGGTTTTGATTGCTTAGGTTGTTCGTCAGTCTTGTGGCAGCACTGATCATGTATTTGTCAAGGGGTGTTATTCCGGATGCCTCGTAGAGTCGCTTGTTGCTGAAATGTTTTCGCTGCCGTTGGTTGAGGTGGAGTCCCGTGCAGATCCGCAGGATCTTCCTCTCGAACACTCCCAGTTTCTTCATGCTGGTTTTGGAAATAGTAAACCAGACAGGAAAGCAGTATGTGATGATCAGTCTGAGAAGTTGCTTATAGAGAAGCAACTTCGTCCTTTGGCTAAGTCCATTCTTTTTCTGCAATAGGGGATGGATGCGGTGGAAAGCGTAGTTTGCTTTCTTCAGAACAGCTGTTCCATGCGGATTGAAGCGTAACCTCTCATCAAAGTTTACACCCAGATATTTCACCGATGGTTTGGTTGTTAGTTGCGATCCGTCAGGCAGATTGATGATGATGCTGCGGCAGCTTTTAGCTGACGGTGTACTTCGCTGTCCCGCTGGTCTTCTGAAACAAGCCAACTCCGATTTGACTGAATTGAATTTGATGCCCCATGCTGTGTAGAACTCCAACAGCCTTCTCACGTGCTCTTCTACTCTTTGGGCTGCAATGATTGGTGAAAAAGATTTGGCGTATGTTAGTGAATCGTCCGCATAGAGCAAATTTATAGCGTTGTTGGGTTGAGGTTGGTCCGAGGTAAAGATGTTGTAGAGGTACGGTCCCAGCTTTGATCCTTGAGCAACTCCTACCCTGATGTTTTTGGTTGTTGACTGGCTGTTTTCAATCTGGACGAAAAACGATCTGGAATTGAGAAAACTGAAAATTATTTTTATTAGTGTACCTGGAAAATTAAAAGTGGTTAGCTTATGAATAAGCCCCTGTATTCAGATGCTGTCAAATGCTTTCTCTATATCCAAGAAGCATCCAACAACAACCTGACAGTTATTGAGGGTGGTAACAACGTCGTTAGCGGTTCAGAAGGCTTTCAATCTCCGAAGAATAAGTCCTTCAAGGATTTTGCTGGTGTTGTTAAGAAGAGGTATGGGACGATATCCAGAAGTGGTTCCTCTTACGGCTTTCTTCGGAATGGGTACTATTTTTGCTGTCTTCCATCGCTTCGGAAAGTAGCAATTATTGTTGAGCGACATTGACGTTGCAGTTTCATACTTTTATCAAGTATTGACCAACTATATTAATGACATAGTTCCACACAAAATACCCAAATACTCTAGCTTCTGCCATCCATAGTATACGAAATAACTCAAAAAACAGAGCTTGGAAGAATTTCATAAAAAGTATGTCCTTGAGGACCGAGAATTGTATATTTCCTTGTTTGATGAGTTTAAAAACCTCTCCAATCATTTAAGCCTAGTACGCAGCTGAAGTGAAACGAAAATTTTCTGGGGTCTCCAACTCGAGAACGAAATCAGAAACGAAGTGATTGCGAAAAAAATATGGAGAGTTTTATCAGAAAGATGTCAAAATAAATACAAAAATAAAACAGTTTAAAATCTTAAGTCAATTTTTTTTCTCGTCTGATGTGAATTCTTGTTTTTTTTTTTATTTTCGTGTCGTCTGTTGTGGTGCTAAGGGTTCCAAATAATTGTGTTCTGCAGTTCGTTTCGACGGTATTTTCTTCCATTTTCATTTTTAAATAAAATTCAACAGCAAAATATAGCAAACTGTCAAATTTTCGTCTGAAATAATGTTCCGAACAATTAATTGTATACGAAAAATAAGTGGAGACTTGGTTCGAGTATCTGCTAGGATTTTCTGTTTTATTGACATTTCACTGTCGAACTGCGTACTACATAACAAAAATGACTACGAAATTTTTGTTTACGATATCGTTGTGTCAATTTCTGTATGAGAATTTTCGTTTCACTTCAGCTGCGTACTATGCTTTACACGCTAAATATCTTAAAAAAATGGAAAGATCCCTTAAGCTTGACCCCAAAAGTTTTTGGAATTTCGTAAACTTGAAAAAGAAATCTGATGGCTATCCAGTCAATTTTACTTATAATAATATTATTTTAAATAGTCCCCCGGATATTTGTGATGCGTCAGTCTTTCGTTGATACCCCTGATGATATTGATGAGAACTTTTTTCTCTACTTAAAAGACTGCCCACAAACTACCTTTAATAATATCCCAATTATAATCGAAAAAATTTTACATTATATGTCCTTACTTCATGATGATTACCCATTTGGACCTGATGGCATCCCACCAATAATCTTGAAAAAATATAAATCAATATTAGCACCCCCTCTTTTTCATTTGTTTAACCTATCACTTAGCTCCGGTAAATTTCCAAGTATTTGGGAAAAAGCATTTATTACACCAGTCTTTAAAAAGGGTAACAGATCTGATATATGCAATTACAGGCCAATCTCCAAGCTATCTTGCACTCCCAAGTTTTTTGAGCAAGTAATGTGCGATAGTTTGACATTTAACTGTAAGAATATAATTTGCAATAAACAACATGGATTCATGCAAAAGCGATGGACTATAACCATTTTACTTGCATTCTTGCACAAGTGCTCAACTGCGTTGGAACATGGTCAAGAACTCGACTGCATCTATACAGATTTTTCTAAGGCTTTCGATCAACTTTCTCATGACATCATCACGTTTAAGTTAAAGGTGTTTGGCTTCCCTCCTAAACTCATCAATTGGGTTTCCTCTTATCAAGAAGAAGAAGAAAAACACAAACAATAAGAGAATTATTATTTTTTGTTTTTAAAGAAGAAGAAGAAAAACACAAACAATAAGAGAATTATTATTTTTGTTTTTGTTTTTGTGGACTGTATTGAAATTAAATTCATATTTAAAGTTTTTATGACCTTTAGTCCAATTGCGTTTCGCCCAGGCACAACAGTTGGGCTCATCAGTTAGATGCTGTCGTTACCCTTCTAAGACGCAATATTTTTGTCGATGATTATCGACACTAATAATATTTGCAGCACCAAAATACTGCAAATTATATTATTCCTCTTATCTCCATAATAGATCTTATCAAGTTAGATTTAGGAGTTCTGTCTCCAACACTTTCTTTGCCAAATCTGGAGTTCCGCAGGGTAGTCATTTGGGCCCACTTCTTTTTATCTTAGCTATCAACGACGTATCCCTCTATATACGTTATAGTGAAATTCTAATTTTTGCGGATGATATGAAAATTTTCAAAAGCGTCAAATCTGTGAGTGATAATTTACTTTTGCAAGAAGATATAAACAGTTTTGTTATTTGGTGTAGTAAAAACGGTTTAAACCTCAACCCTATTAAATCATTTTTCTAAAAAAAAAAAGTTCCTAGTTCATTTGATTATAAAATATCGCAGCACACATTGCGTCGTGCTGATAGTTTCAAAGACCTAGGGGTTCATCTTACTTTTAATCTTGATTTTACGAAGCATATCAATTTAATAGTCAACAAGGCAAACTCTATGTTAGGGTTTGTTAAACGATGGTCTTAGGAATTTCAGGATCCTTATGTTATCCTCGCTCTCTACAACAGTCTTGTTCGCCCTCATCTTGAATACGCATCACAGATATGGACTCCTTTTTACGATGTCCATAAGAATAGACTAGAAGCAGTACAGCGTAATTTTATACGTTTCGCCTTGAAATGACTACCGTGGTCCGATCCTTATAATCTACCTCCGTACGAACACCGAATTAAGCTTCTTCAGATTAAAACTTTGGCACAAAGGAGAATTAATAATGATATTGTATTTATTCATCAATTTTTGACGGGCGTTATTGATGCACCTGATTTATTATTTTATACTAGCCTTAACTACCATGGGGGAGGTCACCACAACACTCGTAGTCTAGAACTAATGCACATATCTCAACACCGTACCAATTATGGAATGCATGAGCCTTTAACCCGCATGTGCAACATTCTGAATTTGAACTCTAATTTTTTTGATTTTAATATAAGTATTTTGATTTTGATATAAGTATTTTAATATAGGTAAGAAAGCTTCATTGAAGACCAGATGCTCTTAAATGTTAGTAATTGTTAATTTTTTTCAATGTCATTGTATTTGTTATTTTATAATTATTATTTTTATTTTATTTTGTAAAGTGTATGTCTTAAGTAGTTTGTTGCTTACTAACTACTAACACTACACTAAGTGATGAGCCTGATAAGCACTTAATTTGTGTTTGGCAATTCTTTGGCTGCAAGATGTCGCTTGTACTAAGCTCTCTTCGTCAAAGATCTGATAGTGTAAACAAAAAAAAAAAAAAACAAAAAAAAGAAACTGAGTACTAGGCTTTAAGTAGGTAAACGTTCTGCTTTTTATATACATATGGACATTTAATATATTCTATCTCGTGTTTTGTTTTTAATGATTTACAGCACTATGCTGCCCTTGAACAATCTTTAACGATGTAGAATAGCTATATGTCCTATTCCAAATAATGGAATTAAGATGAACGACCACCATGAGATTTGCTGTGGGAACGGCTTACGTACGATTTGTACGCGCGCTCAATTCCAAGGCTCTGGTTCGCGATGGCCGAAGCTAAAGCCCAAGCAAAGGAAAATGTCAAAACTCCAAAGCAAGGACAGTAGGACAAACACGATGATTGTGAAGAAGAGGAAAAACTAGAAGGGGCTGAACAGGAGGACGCAACAGCTTCAATTGAAGCAGACGATATGAATCAAGAAACAGAATTAGACCGATGTTAGATGTTACTCGAATAGGATGAGTTTTATTTTTATTTTTGCTGGCACACAAAAATTGAAATAAAAAACAAAATTATTATGTGTGCCTACCAGGTTTGTTGCAAATATTCGCATCCGCATTCGCAAATGCGGAGCCTCCGCATATGCTTGGATATCTGCATCCGCATCCGCAATAATCAATGCGGATGTTTATGCGGATGCGAATGTAATACAAGTTGCGACAAGAAGAAATTGGATAGGGCATGTGAATGGCGCGTACCGTTTGCACGTCACAATGACCAATGGGAGCGAGCAAATTGCGGTGACTAGACTACTATATCCGACGCGTTCGTTGTGGTGCATCATACGAAACTATCATGTTTTAATTCTTCATTCAAATACTTTATTTATATAAGATATTAAACATCCGCATCCACGGATGTGAGCCTTCCAAAGTCCGCATCCGCATTCACATCCGCAGATGTGAAAAAATCGGCATCCGCAACATCACTGGTACAAATAATAATTTTTCCTTTTGTTTTTCTTAAATTGTTCATTAAATTACCTCAAATTCTTTGTTTTCGAGTGCACAATAAATTCGAATGGAGTGTTAAACAAATACGAAGTGCTCAGTTTATTTTGAGTTTGAATTTAAATGTTTAAGTGCTTCTCGAGCGGATTCTGATTTCAAATCGGGAAGCGAAATTTTTTCAGAAGATGACTTATGTGCCAAAAGACTTCCGGACGCTTCTGAAAGCTTCCTGATGCCCAATGGAAAAAGACATTAGTCTTAAAAATTAAATGGGGGTTTCGTGTGTAGATGGTAATCCACATGAAATTAGTTTTAAATGAGGTTTAATGCTACATTTCCACCTAGCGCTAATCTAAGATTTAATGAGATTAACCTTAAATCTCCTTTAAATCTCGTAGATTTACCATACAAATTTATTTCGTAAATCTTGAAGATTAGAAATTAATCTTGTTAAATCTTCCTAGGACAAATAGTTTTACAAATCGAACTAACCTATTTTTTCATGGTGCTGAACGATTCATTCGAGACTCGCATTCAGTTCTTCATTGTTTCACACGAATCAAACATTCTGTCTCATTCGCACTTCATAAGAAAAATTGGAACGCCATTTGCATTTTTGAAGATGCTGTCAAATTTAATCTTTTTTAAATCTTTTTGTGCGGTGGAAACACCAAAAAGATTTATTAAATCTAATCTGAGATAAACCTTTGGTGGAAACATAGCATAAGATATAATGTTTTGTTTTTGACCTTTTATTAATTGTGTTGCAGTATTATTGTACATAATAACAATGATTACTTTAATAAGTTATTATATTGTAATAACTTTCCATATTTGAACTATAACGACTCCGAAGAGCAAACAAACGGACACAATAAAGCTTACGGTCGCAGTGCAAACATACCCTTATTAGGTATAATTATAGCAACTCTCAAACGAAAGAAGCGCCATCTGCCGGATTATAGCAGATACACCAGCTGTCAAAAGCTTTTGGAAGGGAAATTATTGGGAAATTTCCCCTGGGGAAAGCTCTGGAAGCAGAGACCAGAACCTTCCACTACTTTCCAGAGTTTCGAAAACAAGTATAAAAGGCACATGTTTGAATGGCAGCGACACAGTTTGTTTTAAATCGTGAATGAATAAAGTTGGTTGTAATAAAAGTGAAAGTAAAGTTTCGTTTCCTTGTAGTAAGAAAAGTAAAGTGTTTTATTTTGTGAAATAAATAAGTGGACGTTTTGAGTAAAGTAAATAAGTGTTACTAACGAACCTGAGAAAATATTACAATATTATTATATTTCTTCGTGATAAGTCTTCGAATAATCGTTGTCGTCTTGTGCTCTCCGAATTCATAGCGGTTGTTTCATCAAGGTTTTGAAAATTCTGTGGTTCATTTTCAACATCATCATTGACTTCGATACACATGTTGTGAAGTACACATCCACAGACGATCAAATTCACAACCAAATTTATATGGTTTTGTTCGGTGAAATGCAAAAGTCTTCGGAAGCGGGTCTTAAGCAGTCCGAATGTGTGCTCTACGATAACGTGCCCAGTGGAGTGCAGAGTATTAAATTGTTTTTGTGCATTCGTCAGCATTCCATTGTCCCTAAATGGTGGGACCAACCAGTCAAGAGATGCATAAGCTGAGTCTTCCAGCAAATAAGTACTGTTTGGAAAAAGTGCAGTCATATTTTCCAAAGCATCCCGATACAAGTCAGATCTTCGCAAAACGCGGCTTTCATGTATGCTTCCTGACTCTCGAATAGGTTTATAAATCTTTTCTTCGAATCAACCACACCTTGTAAGGAAACCCTGTAGTATTTCTTTCTATTGAAATAGCTCTCCTTATTTGACGCACGCGCTTTTATCCTTACATGGGATTCATCTATTTCTATACATCCTAAAATCCTTGGGATTTTTGTGCGTTCTTCGAAGATATTGTAGCGGTTTGAAAAATAGATGTAGGTACATATGCACACATGTTGGTAGGTATATAAAATTGAAAAACTGGCTTAATTTCTAAACGAAAAAAAAACTATTGAAAAGTGCTGAAAAAGGAAATCCAAGTGATTTTTTTTAACATGATTTTTAAAATTTACCCAAAGGCCTTTGCATTTGCAAAAGAAAAAACTGTTTACTGTATTTTGGAACTTTTATTTATGTCTTTTTAGAAAGCATTTTTTGCAAGTTTTGCGTTTAGGAAATTGCCCACTAATTTTCTTACCTATTAAGATCTCAGCAGTTGGTCGATTTAATCGGAAATGCTGTTTAGAGTCCAAGTTACTGTAGGCTTGAATTACTCCCTGGAATCTTGAACTGTCTGGTGTCTGGTTTGATGCTCAGCATAAGAGGATGAATCGGTACTTGTGTTGGTAGATGTGAACCATTCACTGAATTTCGAGAGATATGAGTTATCATCTTCGATATCGTATAACAACTAAGGAAAGGTTCATTGATATTAGTTTTTAATCAATATTCCAGTTTAAAAAAATTGAATTTTTTACTTAGGTACATCAAATGTGTTTTCGTGATCTTCCATTTTATTTATTTGCTTATTATATTTTTTTTTTAAGGAAAAAAATGTAAACGTCAAAAATCCATCAGAAATACCAAACTTTAAAAGTTAAAAAAATTAAGAATCTGTATCTTTTTATTTTAAAGACCTGATCCAGATCAGATCATGGGAATAATAAAGCGCGGCTAGTATTCAACTTCGTGGGCAGAATAAACGGAAAATCGTTTTGGAAATTTTTTTTCGCATGGGAACTGTAAACTATACTTCAAACAAAAATTAAAACCCAAACAAAAAAAGTTACTTAAAAGTCTATAAACTCTGGCTATACTTGATCTTCACCGAGATTTGTCTTAACTTCATTGCTCTAGGTATGACTGATCATGCCACATAATATCAAATCTTAATAGTTCCGTGGACATGGTATCAGGAACAAGTTACGACCGGAAAAAGAACCGTTCCGTGTTCGTTCCGCCTTGGAACTGTTTTGCACTACTCTAGAACGCACCATTGGAAATTCAAATCCTATTTGGCCTATTTGAAAATTTTTGTTGCTAGAAATATTAATTTAGTCAGCTTTAATTCTCCATCATAATACATAGTAAATGATTTTGTTTCATAAACACCTCAAAATGGAAGAACACCTGAATAGCGGGGCTAAGTCGTTGGCAGGATTAAAAGGAGTAACACACCCACATAATTCGTTGAAGCGTTATTATTTTTTTGTATGGCCTTAAGTTTAAGAAAACAAAAATGTTTTGACTGATTTCTATAGATTTTTATAGATATAGACTAATGTCGTTTTTCATTGAAGTCTGAAAGATTTGATTTTAAAATTTAGAATTCCTGTCTTCAATGAAACATCTGTGCATATTTTTGAGAAGATTCAGCTTACACTATAGCATAAATTCACGCATACACATTAAAATGTCATACAGCGTGGGTACAAACTACACAAAACTAACAAATAACCCAATTTCAATTTGTCATTTGACAAGAGAATGTTTGCATGTATGGGTGAATGCAGGTCAAATCTCTCAAACTAGAAAGATCTCATCTTTCGTCTTCAGATCTCATTTTTTTTATAAATAAAACATGCAAAAATAGTTGTAATGCAAATCTTTTCAACAAATCATAAAAAAGGGTTAACGGGGGAAAACCCATTTATTTTTATTTTTTTTTTATTTTTTCGTGTTATTATTATTATTATAAGCTTTATTCATCCATTCATTTTACACATAAAGTATCTTAAATTTTTACTAATTACATTCAAATATAAAATTACTATAATAGTTAACTATTTCAATGTTTGATTTCAGTATTTTAAAGTTTTTATTAAATATTTAATTAAGTGTGGATATAAGCCTCCCCCAAGTTGTTCCAAGCTATCTTGTCTTTGGCAATTCTTTCCCATCTACTATTTTTTCGGGCAATGTCATCTCTCCAACGTTTTATTTGCCTTCCTTTTCTGCGTAAGCCTTCTCTAGGTATCCACCAACGTGTACTTCTGAATGTCCAGCGGTTGTCATTCATTCTAGCTACATGTCCTGCCCAGTTCCATTTTTGCAGTTTCGCCCTCTCGATCACATCTCCAAATTGTGTCATGCCCCGTATTAATTCATTTCTGATTCGTTGTCTTTTGGAGATATTGAGAAGTGACCTTTCCATTGCCCTTTGTGTGGTCAGAAGTTTTTGTACTGATTTGGCCGATAAGCTCCATGTTTGGGATCCATATGTCATTACTGGCAGGATAGCTCCATCAAAAAGATACTTTCTGGATCTTTGGCTTAAGTTTGAATCGAAGATTTGTTTATGTTTCCAGTATTGTTTCCAGCTATTGGTTATTCTTCGATCTATCTCTTTATCTTCTCTATTTTCGAAGGAGACCGTCTGCCCCAGGTAAATATAATTGTCGACATATTCTATTGCTTTTCCGTCTACAGAAATGTCCCTTTTTTCACCTTTGCACATCAGCTTTGTTTTTTCAGCATTCATTTCGAGCCCTGCTATTTTGCAATGACTTTGCAGCTCTAATATCATTTTTTTGAGTTCTTGATATGATGTTGATAATAAGACGATATCGTCCGCAGATCTTAAATTATTGAGAAACTCTCCATCTATTTTCAGTCCTAAAGAATCCCAGTTCATTTCTCGAAATATTTCCTCCAAAACAGCACAGAAAAATGCTGGTGATAATGGGTCTCCTTGCCTCACTCCTCTACTAAGCTGGAACTGTCGGCCTTTATTTTCAAGAGAAATTTTCGACATTGCGTTTGTGTATATGTTTTTTATTATTCTCAAACATTTTCCATGTACTCCCTGGTTTTTAAGTGACTTCCAAATTGTTGCATGTTCGACCGTATCAAATGCTTTAGTAAAATCGATAAATGCTAGTTTTAGGTCCAGTCGGTATTCATTACACTTTTCAATGACTTGATTCACCGTTTGCAGATGATCTGTTGTGCTAAAGCCTTGCCGAAAACCAGCTTGTTCCCTTGGTTGCTGTTCATCAAGGGTATTGCGAATCCTTCTGTATAGACACTTTGCAAACACTTTGTACACCACTGATATAAGACTAATTGGTCTTTAGTTATTTAAATTTGTCGTATCTGCTTTTTTGTGCAGTAGAATGATTGTTGATTCTTTCCATTGCTTTGGAATCTCTTCAGAATCTAGAATCCAATTAAACATGTTTGTAAGACTGCGAATGAGTTTATTCTTGCCTATTTGGAGCATTTCGCCTTTGATTCCATCTTGTCCACATGCTTTGCCTTTAGGTAGTTCTTTTATGGATAATTCAATTTCAGAGGTTAGGAACGGCAGCATATTATCTTCCTCTTCTTCAATATTAACTGATTCATTTTGTAACTCCTCATATGTGAGCTTAGATTTGTACAGATTTTCATAAAACTCTGTTGCCGTATTGTTAATATCTGTCCGGTTTTTAATACTCTTTCTCTTTTCTGTCAGTTTAACTATCCACTCCTTTCCTACGGATAATTCTTTTTGTGTTTTTTTCATAGATTTTGTATCTTCTATAATTTGCTTTATAAACCTGTTATTGTAATCAAGTAAATCTTTTTTTATTGCTTTTTTGCATAGCTTTTTAAGGTTTTTCAACTCGTTCTTTTGCAAATCTGTAAGGTGTGCTTTTTGTCGTAGTTTTTCTCTTTCTGTAATAAGACTTTTCGTTTCCATTGTGAGTTTATCATTTTTTTGTTTTGAACTTTTGAGAATACTGTTCTCTGCTGCTTTCAAAATTCCATTTTCTAATTGGTCGTATGCATCTTGTAGACAGGCCTTATTTATAATATCCCAACTGCATCTTCTATCTAATTCTTCGAAGTATTTTTGCTTACTGTCTTCATCTAATGCTTGTGAAATTTCCCTTTTCGAATATTTTTTATAATAGTTTTTAGTTTTGTGGTTTATTTGAATCGTCCCTCTTACTAGCCTGTGATCACTAGCGAAATCGAAATTATTAAGAACCGAAACATCTTTTAAGATTGATTTTTTTGTTGACTATAGTAAAGTCTATCTCATTTTTAATCAGCCCGCTTGGTGACTTCCAGGTCCACTTTCTGTTTTCAGTTTTTGGAAAAAGGCTATTTCCGATGCACAGGCTATGTTGCCACAGCCATTTTACAAGTCTTTCTCCTCTTTCATTTCGGTTTCCATATCCATAGTTTCCCATGATCAAATCTTCGTTATCCTCTTTAAAGCCCACCTTGGCATTAAAATCTCCCATTACACACATAAATTCTGCTTTGAAATCTACATCTCTACATACAGGTCTACATCTTTATAGAATCTTTCGATTGTTTCAACTGATGACAATGTTGTCGGCGCGTAGATTTGAATAATGGATAGTTTAGTGTTTGAAACTTTAATTTGAAGTGCTGCTATCCTTTCATTATAAAAACTTATTTGTTCAATATAGTTTCTCCATTTTTCTTTTATTAAAAATCCAACTCCATAGAGCCCCTTTGTTTCTCCTTTAAATCCAAATAAATTACCGTTTTCTTTTTCAATTAGTTTTTCGCCAAATATCTTGGTTTCACAGAGACCGACAATGTCCCATTTGATTTTACTCAATGCGTTTTCTAGTTCAATATGCCTCTCTTCGTCTTTTAAAGTACGTACATTCAAAGTACACACGTGTAAATCATTTCCTTCAATCTCAGTTTTATTTTCAGTTTTTATAAGTTGGGTTTGGTTTCGATTTTTTTTTGGGGGGTTTTGATCTTCTCTCCCCATGGTGATCAGCCGGGTTGGGGAGGATTGGTGTTTTATGGTGGTTGTATGTGTTCTATTGGTTTTAAATTTTGTGAGTGTAGGTTGTTTTGAGATTTGGTTTGTTTTGTTGTATCGAAATTGGGTTTGCTATTGCAAGTTATTTGATTTACTATAACCCGGTTTGCCATCATCAGTGTTTGGCGAGATACGATTTTTACCTATGAAGTCGTTAGTATTTTGCTGTGTTAAAAACTTACTTATTGGATTTGAAGATTGTTTTCGTGGATTGATGTCGGTTGACCCAATAATAGTAGTTTTTGTTTTGTTTTTGGTGCTATCCTTAGCTTTTGGTTGTTGCAATAGCAAGTCTTCCGTAGAGCGAATTCTTTTTCTTGGATTTTCTGGTTCAGTATCTGTTTCTTCTTTCCAAACTTGTCCTTCAACTATTAGTTCATCTAGTTTAAAATAGGCTTTTTTTCCTTGTTTTTTTAATTCTTTTAGTTTTGGTATGAGTGGCTTTCTAGCTTCGACAATAGCTTTTGGTAGGTCCTCTGAGATGATAAAGTTATCCTGAGATTTCTTTGCAAAAAGAATGTTTTGTTTTTTCTCGAAGCTTTTAAAAGTTAACCGTATTTGTCTGATTTTGTCTTCAGACTGCTTTCCTAGGCGATAGCAACTATCAATATCGTTTGTTGGTAGTTCAATTTGTTCGCTGCTTTTATTTAAAATATTAATTATCGTCGCCATCAGTTCCTCAGAGCTACTTTCACTTTCATCCACTTTAAAAATGATAAGATTATTTCTCCTCAATCCTATTTCAAGCTGAGAAATTCGTTTTTCCTGTGCAGCACACTTAGCTTCTTGTTTTTCGTGTATTTTTGTTTAAATATGTAATGTAATTTCCGAATTTTGATGATGTGATGTGGTCAAATGAAACCAAAACCACAAAAAAGGTGACATGGGGGCTTAGGGGATTGAAACCCCCTTTTTCGATTTTTACCCTACCATCAAAAATAATTAAATCACTTATGGGGATTTTTTTGGAGAAATCTTTTTCATATGTCATACATTTTTAAAAATGGTAGGGGAAATAGGGGACAAACTACCTGTTGTGTATATGTATATATATATGTAATTTTTTCGGGATGCATTGACGAAGCCACTCAGCCAGAAATGAGCCTCATCGCTGAAGATGATTTTTCGCTCTTAACGTTGAGGCCACTGACTCCGGATTTCGGAAGTAAATTTTAATAATTTTGACTCGTTGTTGGCTCGTATATATTTCCATCATGAAATGGCAAAGCTTACTGAAGAGAAATGTCAAAAGAGCGGCAAGAAATATGGCGTCGTTTGCTGTCCCTGTCGCTCTATTTTTGTAGCGTCCCTGTTAAAAAACCCTTTACATACATTATGCATTTAACGTTAATACACTGACTTACATTTGAACAAACTTGTGAATGGTCAGTTATCACACAATCAATTTAGTTTTGAATAATAATGTTACCATTATAAATCGTTGTGCACAAAATGATTCATTAATAGAGCAATTAATGCATTTGGGTGGACAGAATTGAATGTTCATTCTGTTGAAATGGAATTCGAATCTTTATCGTCATCCGGGCCATCATATGAGGGTTAGTAATGAAATAGCATATTGATAACAAAAATTAAAATTGTAATAGCTATAAGAGTGGGGATGAACCCAAATATTTGTAAGATAGATTTAAGTATAAATAGCCCTAACGTTTGAAAAAGAAAAAGCAGCCTTAAAACATATTTTGACTCTATATATTTCGGGTGACGACCTTAGAAGAAAAAATTCTAGCATTTTGATGCTCGGGCTAAAATCGGTTGGAGAACTAAGAAAATACTCAACAGTAGGGAAATAAACTTTACATACCCTTTCACTTTGTTTCCATATATCATTACACTTAAAACAAAATGTGAAAAATCCTTCATTTTCGTTATATTTTACCTACATATTTCCTGACAGTGTTTTGAAAATAATTTAAGGCGGGGATGAAATTCGATACTACTTCACTAAGGAAAAAGCTTTTGCTCATTTTCTAGTTTGTTATGTTTTTTGTTATTTTCTCAAAATTTAATTAAAATACACCCATCTGGTTTTATGTATTCCACTAAGAACCTATAAGAATATTAAATACTAAAAACCAAATTGCTATATATTAACCGCCAAATATTGACAAAAATTCTTCTTCAATTTTAACAAAATTTCGAATTCTAAAATAAGATTTTCAAAAACTGTTCTTCTAGCTTTAGCTTGTTTATCCAGCTCAAGCTCCAAATGGTGTGATTAATAATAGCTTAAGCTAGAAGATAATAGCTAAAGCTACAAAATTATCAAGATTACTGGACCCCTGACTAGAAAGCTTTGACTAGTTCCGCCTCTGCTCAGCGTCTCCGCTCGTCGTCAGCTCAGCTTACGCTCAGCGTCAGGCTCAGGGCTGTCGTTTCACTTTTTCAGAAAGCAGTACTTCGAGGAAAAAAATAGCAGTACACAGCAGTACGACATTAAAATATGTACGTTGGTTCTAAAAGGGTCAATGTCAATTCGATAATTTTTGGAAAATCGAAAATCAAGATTTATTATTGCTCAAAATGCTTATTACTATTGAAAATTAAACTTTCTATAACGAACGGTTATCGGTTGGAGCACATTAGCCCTTATTACAGACTTAGAACATCTTCCCCTGAGTCAAAAAGTGAACTTAAGTCAATATTGTAAAAAAGAATTGGAAATTGGAAAACAAATGGATTTACTCGAGTGCGTCAGATTTTAAGAGGGGATGTTAAGTGACTCCCAAGGTTGCTCACATTCAAAAGACTGACGATTCGGATGTGACGCAAGCTTGCGGCAGCTCCTTGAAAATGCAAAAAAAATTGCCATTTTGAAATACTCGAGCGCGTCAGATTTTGATATATATGGTTCAACTTGATGACCTACATGTGCTGAACCTTAATCTGACAGTTATCTGGAGGGTTTTCCTTAATCTGGCGATTTTAAAAGAAGAAAAATATTTATTCAGGATTGTTTTTTAATCACTGGGGAGAGTATAATAACTTGGGCGCCAAAAATTGAAAACGGATTTTTGTAGAAGGGTCAAATATGTACAAGCATTTTTTACTATGGGAGGGGGGTCTATGTCATTACTGTTCATTAAAAATTATCATATTCGCACCCATCACCTATTTAGCTCTAGCGCACTTCAATGGTAGTATTGAAAAGATTTTATTACGTATAAAAAGCTCTCGTGACTTTGTGCACGTTGTAGCCTAACGCATATAGTACAAAAAATATTGCTGATTGATTAATGCAATTTTAGTAAATTTTTTTACTAAATTTCCTACTCTATAAAGTCCCTGCATGATTTACTCTTAATCTATTGGTTGTATGAAAAAATAACATGATAATTTTGTTTGTATAGAATTGAATAAGCAACAAATTTGCTTTACATTTCATTTCAAAAAGTTGATAGTTTTCGTGAAATTAGCAAAAAAACTAATTTTTCACCCTTTTACTCCTCCAAAAATTCGTTCTTCAGTCAAAGTACGTAAAAGTCTTAATTTTCTAGGCTAGAGATCCATTAATATAATTTAACATTGCTTGACAGATGGGTGAAAAACTACATTTTGACGTGTTTGGAATAAATTGTTCCAAATGGCATCAAAAAGTCCATAAACTTCCTTTTTTCGGATCAGAAAAGAAAATCGGAAAATTCCAGAATTTAGAATTTTTTACTTGCGATATACAGGCAATGCCTATGTATATGCGGCAAACTATGCAGTCGTAAAAAAATGGAGTTCGAGATTTTTTTCAATACATCTTCAACATACATTGTGAGCGTATTCTATACAATTTTATTTGTTTAATATATAAAAGTCAACATTAGATAAAAAGGACTAACAATTTTTGGATAGGATTATGATTTGCAAATGTTGAGTGAAACTTTCAAAAAAGCAGTACTTTGGTCGTTGTAGCAGTACGGCAGTACGGAGTTTCAAAAAGCAGTACAAATACTTCAATTGCAGTACTTCGACAGCCCTGGTCAGGCTCCGCCTCCGCTCAGCGTCCGCACCACACTGCTCAGCTTCCGCTCAGCGTCCGCTCTGCCTCCGCTCGGCGTCCGCTCAGCTTCCGCTCAGCGTCCTTCGCTCAGCGTCCGCTCCACCTCCGCTCGACGTCCGCTCAGCGTCCACTCCGCCTCCGCTCAGCGTCCGCTCCACCTCTGCTCCACCTCTCCTCCACCTCTGCTCCACCTCCGCTCAGCGTCCGCTCCGCCTCCGTTCAGCGTCCGCTCTACCTCCGCTCAACGTCCGCTCCTTCTCCGCTCGGTGTCCGCTCTTTCTCCGCTTGGTGTCCGCTCCACCTCCGGTCGACGTCCGCTCAGCGTCCACTCCGCCTCCGCTCGGCGTCCGCTCCACCTCCGCTCAGCGTCCGCTCCGCCTCCGTTCGGCGTCCGCTCCACCTCCGCTCGGTGTCCACTCCGCCTCCGCTCGGCGTCCGCTCAGCGTCCACTCCACCTCCGCTCGGCGTCCGCTCCACCTGAGCTCAGCGTCCGCTCCGCCTCCACTCAGCGGCCGCTCCACCTCCGCTCCGCTTTCGCTCGGCGTACACTCAGCGTCCGCTCCGCCTCCGCTCAGCGTCCGCTCCACTTCCGCCCGGCGTCCACTCCGCCTCCACTCAGCGTCCGCTCCACGTCTGCTCCCAACTAACATTTTTCCCTCGGTTAGGTC
Source organism: Dasysyrphus tricinctus (assembly GCA_963921185.1). Taxonomy (NCBI): domain Eukaryota; kingdom Metazoa; phylum Arthropoda; class Insecta; order Diptera; family Syrphidae; genus Dasysyrphus; species Dasysyrphus tricinctus. Next base: position 181,825,807 of record OY992531.1, on the reverse strand, counting down.
CAATTTTTGAATTTTATGAAGTTATTACCTCTACAGGGCCTGTATTGAGGTTGTACATCGAAGTTTGGATTCTTCGAGGCTGTACTTTTGTCAACAGCTTCATTGAAACCTATTACAGGTGTACTTCGAAAATATTTATAAGCTTATATGGGTGCAGCTTTATTAATATTGCAATAAGGCTTCCTCAAACTCACTTGTAGAAGCACGCGAAATAAAAGCCTGGAAAAGGCTTTCTTTAAGAAATTCCATAAAAGAGTTTGTTGAGGCCTGTTCACAAAAGTCTGAAACATGCTGTTATTTTGTTTTGAGAAGCATTTATTTCGATGAGATTGTCTGAGCGAAGTGATGTCAACTAATTTTGGTTGTAGAAGTCGCCTCTGCCTGCAAAAAAAAATTAAATATCATCTAAAAAAATGTCCTTTATGTTACATTTCCAATTAGGATGCATCAATGTTTATAAAATATTGTTCATCTGTTAATCTGTAATTGTATTAAATTTTTTGAAATCATAGATTAATTTTTCTCTACAGGGCCTGTACTGAGGATATTTATCGAAGTTTTGAATCTCCGAGAATGTATTTTTGTCAACAGCTTCATTGAAACCTATTACAGGTGTACTTCCAAACTATTTGCAAGCTTATATATGTGCAGCTTCATTAATAATTCAATAAGGCTTCATTTGTAGAACCACGTGAAATATAAGCCTGAAAAAAGCTTTCTTTAAGAAGTTCCATCAAAGAGTTTGTTGAGGCCTGTTCACAAAAGCCTGAAACAAGCTGTTATTTTGTTTCGAAAAGCATCTATTTCGATGAGATTGTCTCAGTGAAGTGATGTCAATTAATTTTGGTTGCATAAGTCCTTTGAATACAAGCCCGATACAAACATTTTTTGATTATTTTTCAAATGAATGTGCTGGAAGCATTCTTTTCGATAAGTTGGCCTGAGAGAAGTGATGTCACTTGATTTTGTTTCTATAAATCCTGTGAACAAAAGCCTGATACAAGCATAATTAGTTTGTGCTATGAAGCGCATGCGCAGGAAGCAATGATTTCGATTATTTTGTCTTAGCGGAGTTTTTTCAACATGAATAATGGAAGTGAAGATGAACATGAGGTGACCATTATATCTTTTCTAGTTCATCACGAATACGAATATTTTTATATCTTTTCCTAATTTTTTTTAAGATAAATTTGTAGCTATGTCCAATGGAAGATAATATTTTCAATATTCTACGATATGAATAGACAAAATAAAAAAGCTCAAATGATTAATTATAATTTATATTGTTTACTCGTACATATGTTTTGTGTACCCACCTATAATTTTCACACAGACAAAACACTCAATACAAATTATTATTAGGTGTTACAAAATCTCAGGCTATTTTGGTCACTTTCTTCTTTATGCAAATAAAATAACTTTATTTCATATTTTACCCTACGTTTCGTTGGATTTTCCCAACTTCTTCAGGGGTTGTTTATTTAAACCTAACAAATAGAATATGTTTATACATTTTACACATTTTTTCACAATTTGTTCCACTCACATGAAATATTAAATAGTTGACATTGATTTTAAAATGTATTATTAATTTAACAATAAAATAATTAAATAAATTAATTGCAAAACTATATTTCAAAATTATTAAGAAACGCAATGAAACACGACTTAAATATTGTTTATCACAGTATTGTAATTGTATCACGTATGTGTGCTTTCTCTTAACGCCAGAGCGTAGCTTACGATCGTCTTGTCTCTATCTTCTTGTGTATTCATGGTTTTGTCTAGGTTTTGTTGAATGCGTAGACTTTCAAGAGTGTATCTCTTGTTTTGTCTTTTCTCTTTATCAATGATTGCTGTGTTGTCAAAGTCTGCAGAGTGTCCCGTCTGTAGTATGTGTTGTGATAAACCGGTTGATTCTCTTTTATTTCTGATGTCAGCTTTATGCTCCGTTAATCTTGTCTCCAGTGATCTCTTAGTTGTCCCAATGTAGATCAAATTGCACTTATCCCCTTCCTTTCCACCGCATCCAATTTTATAGACAATGTCATGTTGTTGATTTTTTTCTATTTTAGTTTTTGTGTTGGTGAATAAATGTCTTATTGTAGTATTTGGTTTGTGAGCGAATATGACGTTCTCTTTTTTTATAATTTTGTTTAAGTTTCTGTTGTCTGTCAAGTTGGGAATGTATGTAATGCCATAGTACATTACAGGATTACCAGCTTTGGACTCTTGTGGAGGGTTTTTATTTTTGTTAGAATTCTGAACATTTTTGTTTATTAAATTATTGATTAGGTATTGTGGAAAATTGTTCATGAGCAATGTTGTTTTAATTATTTTCAAGTTTTCTTTTTCAAATTCTTTATCACTTATGTTTATTATTTTGCTTATGAAATTGTTTGCAGTGTTAAGTTTTTGTTGTAAGGGTTGCGTGGAGAGATAATTAATCATTCTACCAGATGATGAAGGTTTGGAGTACCAGTTGAATTTTAGTCTGTCAGTCGTTCTATATAGTCTTACATCTAAATACGGTAGACTTTTATTTTGTTCAGTTTCTATTGTGAATTTGAGTTTTGTGTGGTAGTGGTTTAAAAAATTCAAAATAATGTCTTTATCTTTTTCTTTTATGATAGCGAACACGTCGTCTACATATTTTGTAATGAATTTCATGGTTATATTTCTTTCCTTTAGGTCCTCCATTGTTTTGTCCAGTAGGTCATCTAATATAATGTTGGCTACCGTTGGTGAAAGTGGATTTCCCATTGGCATACCAAAAGTTTGGTTGTATATTTTGTCTTCGTATTTAAAATAATTGTTTTCTTTCAAACAAAACTCCAATATTTTTAAAAACTGTGTTTTTGGTATATTTGTGAAATTTTTAACTGTGTCCCACTTCCTCATAATAATCTTAATTGCCAGATAAGTTGGTATATTTGTGAAGAGTGACACCACGTCGAAAGATACTAGAAAATCATCTTCTTCCAAGATCATTCCTTCTAGTTGGGTTTTCAGTTCAAAAGAATTTTTAACATTTAAGTTTTCACTGACGATATTTTGCAGAATTTCGCCAATATATTTTGATAAATGGTAGCAAGGAACGTTTGTAGAAGATGATATGGGTCTTAGTGGTAGGCCTGGCTTATGAATTTTTGGCAATCCATATAGTCTTGGTGCCATCGACGATGACGTATATAGTTTATTTTTTTGCCATTGTTCAATGTATTTATTTTTAAAAAGTTCATTTACTAAATTATTATTGGTTTTTTGTAGTTTTGTTGTTGGATCAGTTCTCAATGTTTTATAAATGTTTTTGTCTTCCAGTAATTGGGACATTTTGCAGAAGTAATCTTTTTTATACATAATGACAGTTTTATTACCTTTGTCTGCCTTGGTCACAACTATTTCGTTTCTGTGAATTTTCAAGAATTTTTGTGTATCCTTATATATTTTAAGAATAAATTTTTCCATTGTTGTATTTTTAATTCTTCTTTTGTGTTGTAATATTCTGCTGGTTATTGTTGACCTGGCAATATCTTTCTCCCTGTCATCTTCTAACGTTCTTATACTCTGTTCAATATCAGCAATTATATGAATTGGTGAGAAATTATTATTTGTTACCGGTATCGAAAACTTTTCTCCTAAAGAGAGTAACCATTTTACCTCTTTCGGAAAAGAGATGTTAGTTTTGTTTACAAACCAATTATCGTTGAATGTTACTCCTAAACTGTCTAGCTGTAGGTCTTTCAGTCTCTGTAGTTTTGATGAATGTGTTTGTCTGATCTCTAGGCTTATTTTTTTATAACTATGTTTTTGTTGTGATGTGAAAGTGTTGTATTCTATTTCATTAAGTAATGTTTTTATTTTAATGTCGGTGTGAATGTAAGACTATATAGAACGACTGACAGACTAAAATTCAACTGGTACTCCAAACCTTCATCATCTGGTAGAATGATTAATTATCTCTCCACGCAACCCTTACAACAAAAACTTAACACTGCAAACAATTTCATAAGCAAAATAATAAACATAAGTGATAAAGAATTTGAAAAAGAAAACTTGAAAATAATTAAAACAACATTGCTCATGAACAATTTTCCACAATACCTAATCAATAATTTAATAAACAAAAATGTTCAGAATTCTAACAAAAATAAAAACCCTCCACAAGAGTCCAAAGCTGGTAATCCTGTAATGTACTATGGCATTACATACATTCCCAACTTGACAGACAACAGAAACTTAAACAAAATTATAAAAAAAGAGAACGTCATATTCGCTCACAAACCAAATACTACAATAAGACATTTATTCACCAACACAAAAACTAAAATAGAAAAAAATCAACAACATGACATTGTCTATAAAATTGGATGCGGTGGAAAGGAAGGGGATAAGTGCAATTTGATCTACATTGGGACAACTAAGAGATCACTGGAGACAAGATTAACGGAGCATAAAGCTGACATCAGAAATAAAAGAGAATCAACCGGTTTATCACAACACATACTACAGACGGGACACTCTGCAGACTTTGACAACACAGCAATCATTGATAAAGAGAAAAGACAAAACAAGAGATACACTCTTGAAAGTCTACGCATTCAACAAAACCTAGACAAAACCATGAATACACAAGAAGATAGAGACAAGACGATCGTAAGCTACGCTCTGGCGTTAAGAGAAAGCACACATACGTGATACAATTACAATACTGTGATAAACAATATTTAAGTCGTGTTTCATTGCGTTTCTTAATAATTTTGAAATATAGTTTTGCAATTAATTTATTTAATTATTTTATTGTTAAATTAATAATACATTTTAAAATCAATGTCAACTATTTAATATTTCATGTGAGTGGAACAAATTGTGAAAAAATGTGTAAAATGTATAAACATATTCTATTTGTTAGGTTTAAATAAACAACCCCTGAAGAAGTTGGGAAAATCCAACGAAACGTAGGGTAAAATATGAAATAAAGTTATTTTATTTGCATAAAGAAGAAAGTGACCAAAATAGCCTGAGATTTTGTAACACCAAATCATTTAAATAATTGGTCGAGTTAACAAATTAAATCAAATTATTATTATTTTTGTTTTGATATCTTTTTATTAAATAATATAAAAGCTAAAAGCACTATACGAAATAACCTTGCAATTGCCAAAATAATATTAATATGTTGTGAATGTTAACAGTTGAAAAACTGACTATGGTCATTTTTAGCGGCCCTCAAAGATGCAAAATAACAACTTACACTATGCCCTTGAAGGTACATAATAGATAGGACTCATTGTATGGAATTTGAATTGTATTAAATTTTGTTATAAGACATTTTGATTACTTGTTTCTAAAATCGAAATATTTGTTATGAATGTCATTTCATAACGCGAAAATTATACTTTGGTCTTTCACTTTCATGTCTAGGAAAATTAAATTTTCTATCAATTTTCTCATGTTCTCATTATTGAGAAATCATGGAAAAGTTACATATTTTAAAACAGTTTCTAAACATACAAAAAGTAAAAACTCACTTCGAACAAAAAAACGAATGGTCACCTTATGTTGAATCATGTGCAGTCATCATCAGGAAGTCACATCGAAGTTCTAAGGAAGCTTACTTCGGTTTCAACTGGTTCCGATTTGATGCCTACTAGATATATAGCACTGTAGCACGATGCGTAAGCTACCTGACTCTCAATCAGTATATTCATGGTTCAAATCCCAGAAAATCCATCAAGTAAGTAAAATGTTTTTTCACCACATTATAATTATAAACCAAGTTTCAGAGTAGAATTGCTTGCTTGGAAGAAAAAATAGGAGAAAATAGAGCTATACAAATATAAAAAATATTTTTTATTTAATTTGCATAAAGGCTTCCCCAAAGCTTTTATAAGGTCCCGTGAGTGTTCCAAGATGTTTCAATTGGGTGTTGTATCTGCTTTCATAGTATTGCTTGATGCAAATAGTAGCCTGTACTAGAAACTTGTAGATTGCTTTTCTCGGAAAGTAAAAGCCTGCCGCATTTGTAATGTTTGAATATTGTTGTTTCTATTAGGTTTTAAAGAAATATATGTAGGATCTCCAATCAACCTGTATATGACTGTTTAAAAGCCTTTTAAGCTTCTCAAGTGGGCCAAATCCACTTTTCTAAGGACTTATAGAAGCAAATTTGCCAAATAGGAAAAACTTCGATAGACCCTAACAGAAGTTAAATTGTTAGTTGGGCTCCACCTCCGCTCCACCTCCGCTCCACCTCCGCTCAACGTCCGCTCCTTCTCCGCTTGGTGTCCGCTCCGCCTCTGCTCGGTGTCCACTCCGCCTCCACTCGGCGTCCGTTCCGCCTCCACTCAGCATCCGCTCAGCGTCCGCTCCGCCTCCGCTCAGCGTCCGCTCCACCTCCGCTCCACCTCCGCTCCACCTCCGCTCCACCTCCGCTCCACCTCCGCTCCGCCTCCACTCGGCATCCGCTCCACCTCCGCTCGGCGTCCGCTTCGCCTCCGCTCAGCGTCCGCTCCACCTCGGTTTCCGCTCCGCCTCCGCTCGGTGTCCGCTCCACCTCCGCTCGGCGTCCGCTCAGCGTCCACTCCACCTCCCCTCGGCATCCGCTCCGCCTCCACTCAGCGTCCGCTCCACCTCCTCTCAGCGTCCGCTCCGCCTCCGCTCGACGTTTGCTCAATGTTGGCTCCGCCTCCGCTCAGCTTCCGCTCAACCTCCGCTCAACGTCCGCTCCTTCTCCGCTTGGTGTCCGCTCCGGCTCCGCTCGGTGTCCACTCCGCCTCCACTCAGCGTTCGCTCCACCTCCACTCAGCGTCCGCTCCACCTCCACTCGGCGTCCGCTCTGCTCCCGCTCGGCGTCCGCTCAGCGTCAACTCCGCCTCCGCTCGGCTCCCGCTCCACCTCCGCTCCGCCTCCACTCAACGTCCGCTCCGCCTCCGCTCGGCGTCCGCTCCGCCTCCGCTCAGTGTCCGCTCCGCCTCCGCTCGGTGTCCGCTCCACCTCCGCTCGGCATCCTCTCAGCGTCCACTCCACCTCCGCTCCGCCCCCGCTCAGCATCCGCTCCGCCTCTGCTTGGCATCCGATCAGCGTCCGCCCCGCCTCCGCTCGGCGTCCGCTCAGCATCCGCTCCGCCTCCGTTCGGCTTCCGCTCGGCGTCCGCTCCACCTCCGCTCAGCGTCCGCTCCGCTCAGCTTCCACTCAGCGTCCGCTCCACCTCCACCCCGGCTCCGCTCAGCGTCCGCTCGGCATCCGCTCAGCGGATTTTTTTTTAAATTCTGTATCTGCTATCACCTATGTTAATTTCTTTAACATCGCTCAAGAAATAAAGAAGTCTTGACATTTTTTGAAGCACCCTGTTTTGAAGATACATACGTCTTTCTCTTAATATCTTTTTTCAACTATCACCTGCGTGTATCTGCTGTCAATTTCGTTGAAATCGCTCAAGAAACAGCGAAGTTGCAATACGTTTACATATTTTTGGAACACCCTATTTTGAAAACATTGGTTTCTTTTTTAATTCTATATCAGCTATTACTGCAGTCAATTTCAATAAAATCGCTCAAGGAACAACGGAGTTCTGAGGGTTTCGGACAATTTAATATTTAAAAATTTTTTTTCTCAAAATGAGCGCTTCAAGCAATTTTCGTATGATTCAAATCAATTTGAATCCCAAAATGTTGATAGTTTTTTTTCTCTATGAGCAAGTGGTAGCATTTTTCATGTTAGTACTTTTTAGTATTCACTTTGACAGCTGTTTTTCATAACGAGTTCGGGAATCGCCTTGCGCGTGTTTGTGAAGTGATAAAATGATAAAACCCTGTGAAAACTGAAATGATAACTTTGTTTTCATTTCACAGTTTCACAGATCGAGAATTGAACCCCAGGGGGTCAATTCTCGATCTGTGAAACTGTGAAGTGATAAATATGATAACGCCTTTACGCCAAATGCGATTCTCGAAGTGTGAAAAAATGAAAACAAGCCAAAATGTTTTCATATGATAATTCGTTTATCACAATCATTTCATTCTGTGAAAAGCTATGAAAAGAAAAATGATAAAAAGAAACAAATTGTGCTCATTTGATACACCCAAGTCGCCATCTTGGTCTTTCTATGACGTCACAATCATCTTTTTCTGTGAGCAAGAGGTGGCTTTTTTCATTTTAGTACTTTTTAGTACTCAGTTTGACAGATGCTTCTCATAATGAGTTCGGGAATCGCCTTCTTCGTGGTAGTGAAGTGATAAAATGATAAAACTCTGTGAAAACTGAAATGATAAGTTTGTTTTCATTTGACAGTTTCACAGATTGAGAATTGACCCCCAGCGTTGCCTATTGCATTTTTTTTTCTAGTAAAATACATCTACTGGCAATCAAAAAGTACTTTTAGGTTCTACGAAAAAAAAATATAATTCAACAAAATTAAAACCACAGATAATTTGGTTACTTAAATTTCGTACGAATTCGTACGACGTCGCACTACATTTCACAAACTTCTGTTTGTTAACTCCAAGACGGTGTTCATACCAGCTTCACGTGAGGCGACTTATTTTGACGTCTCTCTTTTTTATCTCATTCCTATTTATTGGAAGGAAAGAGATGGCGAGGTGAGGCAGAAGTTTTTTAAATTTTTTGAAAATTTCTGCCTCACCTCTCTATCTCTTTCTTTTGAATAAATAAGAATGAGATACAAAAGAGAGACGTCAAAATGAGTCGCCCTACGTGAAGCTGGTATGAACACCGTCCAAAGTGTAGCAACGAGAGAGCAAAATGAGAGAGCAAGAAATTTCCCCTCCATGAAAAATCTTGCAAATTTCTGCTACACAAATAATTTCTATGTGCAGGAAGTAAACAACTGTCAAATCCACGTCTGGGTGTATTTTTGTTTGTGTATGTCTTAAGAATTCTGTGTAGACACTATGTGTGTCACGTTTGAAGTTTCGTACACATAAGTGATACAAACTTGGTTTTTCGCGTTTGTTAACCTTGTAGCAATTTTTGCCCCCTATTAAAGAATTTTCCCTTTCTTTCAATATTTTGACAGTTTTTGAGCTTCGTGCTACAAAAGTAACCAAACAAACCTATTGTTGTTGTTTTTTCTCCTGAAACCCAACCTTTTAGTGCCTTCCATATGAACCGTGTAGCAAACTATGTACACTCCCGTTCAATTGAATAGGTTCAACATTTTCGAGTGCGATTTACCGTAATAACTCCGAACTATGTGGAATAAATGAATTTTTAAAAATGGCATTAGAGAAAGCATCTAATTGAGGAGAGAATAAGAAAACACACAATATCAAACTTACCATCATTTCACATTTTATTATCATTTCTTTAAATTCATATTGAAATCGTAGCACTTTTTTTCGTTTATTTGAATAGGTGCACCGCCTTTATAATCACTTTTGCTTTGAACTAGTTGGAGCTCAGACCTTTTAAAGCTATTTTTGGGCTTTATGTCATGGTTTCTTTGATATGACACAAACAAATTGAGAACGGACGTAGAATGGGTGGAGGGAAAGCTCTTTTCGCGGCTGAGTACGCGCAAATTTATTGTTTTCATGATAAATGGCTAACGGGACATCAAATTTCGGAAAAAACTTACAGAATCTATTCTTTGATCTATAATTATCTGAAAAATAAACAAAAAGATGGTGTCGATATGAAAGGATGCAAATAACCTGCTACCTCCGCAAGTGATAGGCGAAAAAGTCTGAGGGTTGCGTCTAATTCGTCGGTTTTAATGGCTAAAACAAGGGAAAAAACTAGGTTCAGTGCCAGTATTTCAGCAGTCGGGAGTATTATTAAAAGTTCTGCATACCGAAAAAGAAGAACATTAAATGAAACCACAACTAAACGAAGTTGGCAAAAACAAAAAAAAAAAAACAAACCGAATGCAGTTTTGTAAGCTTCATAAGACTTGAAAGAATAAGTGGCGTAAAGTCGTTTTTTCTAATGAAAAAGGGATTAAATTCAACGGAATTGATGAATTCAAATTGTTTTTCCATGACTGAGCGTTTTTGTGTAACTAAACCATAGTCATAATAATAGTTCAAAAATGTGGGGCTAAATTTCTTTTCCTTGAATTCTTAAATTGTAACTTCTTTACACTAAGCGGTGGTTTATTTTAATTTTTTCTTCTTTTTTGGTATGAGGAACTTTATATTACACTCTCGACTGTAGAAATACTGGCACTAAACCTAGCTTGTTCCCTTATTTAAGCCATTTAAACCGACAAATAAGATCCAACCCTCAGAATTTTTCGTCTATAGCTTGCGGAGGCACCAGTTGTCTTACATTCTTTTCATATCGACACCATCTTTTTGCTTACTTCTCTGATAGATATAGATCAAAGAATGGATTCTGTAAGTTTTTTCCGAAATTTGATGTCCCGTTAGCCATTTATCATGAAAACAATAAATTTGCGCGTACTCAGCCGCGGAAAGAGCTTTCCCTCCACCCATTCTACGTTCGTTCTCAATTTGTTTTGTGTCATATCAAAGAAACCATGACATAAAGCCCAAAAATAGCTTTAAAAGGTCTGAGCTCCAACTAGTTCAAAGCAAAAGTGATTATAAAGGCGGTGCACCTATTCAAATAAACCAAAAAAAGTGCTACGATTTCAATATGAATTGATAATAAAACGTGTAATGATGGTAAGTTTGATATTGTGTGTTTTCTTATTCTCTCTTCAATTGGATGCTTTCTTTAATGCCATGTTCAAAAATTCATTTATTCCACATAGTTCGGAGTTATAACGGTAAATCGCACTCGAAAATTTGAACCTATTTAATTGAACGGGAGTATATGTATTTTCAATCAATTATATTTTATTATAAATTTGAAAATGCATATCTACTGCAAAAAAAAATAAATCTACTAATTGCATTTTGTTTTTGGATCAACTCCGAAAATTTTCCGATTAGTGGCAACGCTGGTGGAAAAAGTATAACAGAGAACGCAAACGTACTGAAAAAATCGTGTGAGTTTGCCAGGAACGGACGATCTGGTCCTTTCCTTACCCTTCACCTTCTACTCCCTTCACTTACCCATGAACAAAAGATCGTCTGTGGAAAAATCAGGTGGTGTAAATGCCGACTTAGATTGTGACTTTTCCTTTCACCGTGTCATGATGATGGTTGTGTTCTATGTTGTGAGAGATTGGTGAGGGGAGCAGGAGACCTATTTCTCAGATCATGCATCGCATAGGGCGTGTTCAGGAAAATGAGATCTCCGACGGCTCAGTCTCAAAAACTGAGCAAGTGAATCCAATATTTTCTTTCCACAGTTATTTGACAGCGAAATTTCTGAGGAATCCTGTTCACGAGACTGAACCCTGATTCACAATGCGACAAGAAAACGAGAAGTGAGCATGACGAGATCCCTTCGTTGCTATCAAAGTCCCCTTTCAAACGAAGAAACAAGTTGCTGGAGATTTTTTTTGACGTTTTCTTTTAATCTCCTTAAAAACGTCTCGTACCTTTCATACGAGGAAACAAATCTCCAGGCAATTTTTGAAATTTCCTTTGAAAGTCTATTGGTTGAACACACCTAAGCCTAGATGTGGAAGGAAATGTCAAAAAATCTCCTCAAATCCTCGACCGGGGAGATTCTGTTCGCCCCTCTTTCCTCCTACCCTTCTCACCCAGGAACTAAAAGTTGCTGGCAACTCAGTTTCCTCGTGTGAAAGGACACAAACGAAACAACAATGAAAGAATAGGACGATATACACAAGTGTTTCTCGTCGTCACGTCACACCAAGGATTCAAAAATTGAAAAAAGATGCGACGAGATGACGATTTTCTTTTTTGACAAGTTATTTACATAATGGAAGTATTTTTTTAAAAGAAAAAAAAATACGATAACTTGAAGTTAAGAAATAAAGTAATTCATAATCTGTTGTCTTTTAAGTTTGTTTGGCCAATTTTTACTTTTTTTCTTGTAAGAAAACAGTTCTCGTAAAAATTCTCGCCGCATTGTGAATTGGAAAACGATTTTATAACAAGAAAAAGATGACAGCAAATCACGTCACGCTCTCGTCTCGTTTTCTCATCGCATTGTGAATCAGGCTTGAGATTGCTGAGGGCTCTGAGATCTCATTTTCCTGAACTCGCCTTTAAACTGTAACAGCCAAATAAATAAACTGTAAAACCCAAAAAAAAAATAGCGAAAGGTTAGCCTTATTCCATGGATTAAGTGCAAAATGTTACCAATAAAACTAAAATTTCAGCTATGTCACGTTTACTATGCTAAACCACTGAAGCAGATGGTTTAGCGAAGGAATAAGCAGTAGACTCTTTTTTTTATTGGCGTTGGTATCAAAAGATTTACATTTTCAATAACATTTAATTTCTATGCACGATGATTTCATTGGGTTCTGAAGAATATAAAGCAAAATGTTATTTATAAATGGTTTGGTTAATTTGCATGAACTTACTTTGTTTTTGGTGCTCAGACTCTCGCTTCTTTTCCTTTTTTTAATAAAATTTTCCCTAATACCTAATAATAATTTGGATAGACATAAACAAGAAATTTCTTATGTATGTTTGGTAACTTGAAATTTTAAAATGTCAAAACCCATAGGGAAAAAAACCCAAGCTTCCGAAACTTGGTACAAATTTCAGGATACTTAACAGGACTCATACGGTAAACGTCACTTTACTATTCCACGAACATACATTTTTTTTAATGATAAATTTTAACCTGTGGGTAAACTCTTATTCCATGGTTTAGTAAAATCGTTGAGTAAAGGTAGAATAAGCGAATTTTAATAATAGCGCTGTAAGATTTTGACAGTTCTGCTGTATGATTTCTGTTTGTTGGTGTTTTGTTGTTGATCCACTGTCATACAACAATGTATTACACTTGTAGCCTGTAGCCTTTTCACACCGAGCCCAAAATGCAGTTTTCGTTAAAATATCGGTTTTGGAGAAAAACCTAATCGAAAACACAAGTTTTCTCATACATTTTTTGTAAAACACAAGTTTTATATAAAACCAGTCGAAAACTTGTTGGAACTCAGGGATGAACAGAACAAACATAGCACTTAAAAAGTTCAGTGCCTATTGAAGTGTCAAAAAAGAAACTGATGGAATGCTTCCAAAAGGAATCCATAGTAGCATTTTTGATGATACTTCTTTAACAATTGAAATATTCGTCATATGATTCGTCATCTTCTTGTTTTATTCATATTAAATATTGCTCATATATTTGTTATTTATCGCTGGAGATAGATGTTTTTCAATTTCATTACGAAATGCAACTGCTGTTTGTACGTTTTGTTCTCTTTAGCCTAGTTTACAGTTCCCGTGCGCAAAAAAAAACCTATGGAAATATCCTCGCATGTCAAAAATAATTGAGGGGAAATGCAAAATTAATTGTTTGCATGATTGGTTAGACGTTTCATGCAAAAAAACATTGATGTCATGGAATTTCATGCAAAACAATGGACCGACAATGCAAACAGCATGAGAAAGGAAGCGTGGTGAATAAAATATTCTTTTTTATGGTCGGCTTACACTTCCAATATATTCACCTCAAGGCATTATTTGCATACAAATGGTTTTGCATCCAAAAATAATTTTTTTCCATTTGTGGGCCTATAGTTTATTAATTAAGGGTAAATAAACGACTCAATGGGTGTCTTAGGCCAAGGTAAACGTTTTTCGAAATTAGCGCAGTCGGTAGGATTCCGAAAGATTCATAGTGAATATATGAGAATCGTACTTCTTAAAGTTTAATTCGGGATTCGAAGTCCTAACAAAATAAAATAGTTTGCCGGTAAATTGACATCACAAAACGGTATTATAGGACAATAAAAAAAATATTCAGGGCCAGTTGTACAAATATTTAACTCGTGGTTCAGTAATTTTAACTCACTGACTTTGGGGAATCAACTGAAGTTCAACCATGGTTAAAGCATTATATTGGCTACTATAACATACTTGAACCTTGAACCATCGTCGAACCTCAGTAAATCTGCCGAAATCAGCCAGTAAAAATATTTGAACCAGGGATCAAAATTTGATATACAGGGTGTCCCGTACCTGAGTGGAAGTATCTTAGGGTGTGGTTCCTGGGTATATTCTAAGAAAATAAAATGCACGACTGGGCCGCACGTACTTGCTCTTATGTTCAAGTGGTGTGCTCTTATGTTTAAGTTGTTGTGTTCAAGTTTTCTTAAACAAATTTGACTTTGAAATTTAATTTCTCAAAAACTATTCGCTTAAACAACTTGATTTAAAAACTAAATTTAAGAATGGAGTATAAGCTTTCAAAAAATTATAGCACATTATTAGATGTCTTTTCGTTGATTTTAAATGTTTTTTTTTGGCATTTTAAGTCAATTCTTCAGAAACTGCCCCCCCTGCCTCAGGGAGGGGAGATATAACTTTCCCTCTATACAATTTTTTTCTTAGAATATACCCAGGAACCACACCCTAAGATATTTCCACTCAGGTGCGGGACACCCTGTATACACGATTATATAGATATCTAGAAGTACATACAAATGAAGTAGAAAAGCAAATAATTGAAATGCTAGATCAAGTTATAATAAAAGAAAGTAATAGTCCATATAATGCTCCTATCTGGGTCGTACCCAAAAAAATAGACAACTCAGGACTCACTAAATGGCGTATTGTCATAGATTATAGAAAGCTTAACGAATTAACCGTGGAAGACAAGTTTCCTATTCCAAATATTGAGGATATATTTAGTAAATTGGGAAGAGCCCAATATTTTACCACATTAGATTTAGCGAAAGGTTTCCACCAAATATTGGTGAATCCAAAAGATAGGTATTAAACAGCATTTTCAACAGCTAATGGTCATTACGAATTTAATCGGATGCCATTTGGATTAAAGAATGCTCCGGAACTTTTCAACGAATGATAAATCACGTCTTAGAAGGACTTGTAGGAAAAATATGTGTCGTCTATTTAGATGACATGCTTATTTTTAGCACATCACTAGAAGAACATATCGGTTCTATTTATTTCAGAAACTGAAAACGGATCTGTACTTTCACAATCAAGTCACCCAATATGTTATGCAACTCGTACCCTCAACGAACATGAGCGCGAGTATAGCTTAATTGAAAAAGAATTACTAAGTATTGTTTGGTCAACCAAATATTTCAGACCATATGTATCTCTACGGTCGTAAATTTAAAATACGAACCGATCACAGACCTTTAATATGGTTAAGTAACCTTAAGGAACCAAATTCAAAACTACAAAGATGGAAAATTAGTTTGAATGAATACGACTTTGACATCGAATATTTAAAAGGAAAAGAAAATCATGTAGCAGATTATCTCAGTATATTAGAAGTAAACGCAGTTAATGAAAATGAAGATACATCGTTAGCCATAAATCATAGTGGAATAGAAGAAAGAAATGATCATATAGGAATTTCAGAATTACCTAATAATATGTTTAAGCATCAAATAGAAGTAATAGAGTCAGAAGATGAAGGTAAAAATATAAAATATATATATCAAGGTGTAAGAAGACTTACTATTAAATCAAAAGATGTAGGCGATTATTTTACTGAAGCATTAAGGGAATTTTTACCCGATCACGGAAGAGTGGCAGTATATTTATTTTGCAAAATTCAAGAAAAATATGTTGAGCTTTACAGCAATCAATCATCATCATCGTGTCCTGTAACCCCAGCTGGGGCATAGGGTGTCAACAAAACGTCTCCATCCTTCATGGTCTGCTGCAAGGTACTTTAGCTGCGGCCACGTCTTTCTCAGGGATTCTGCTTCCGCTAAGACAGTTGATTTTCATGTTGTTCTTGGTCTTCCAAACCGCCGTGCACCCTGAGGATTCCATTCAAAGGACTGCTTTGCAATTTCATCGTTTGGTTTCCTCAGTGTGTGACCAATCCAACGCCATTTACGCTTTCTTATGTCGACGTCCAGCCGCTCTTGACTTGTCCTGCGCCACAATTCCTCATTTGATATTATTTGTGGCCAGCGAATCTTTAGGATGTGGCGAAGACAGCGATTCACAAAAGCCTGCAACTTCTTCGAAATGATAGACGTGACTTTCCAGGTTCCACAAGCATATAACAGCACGGATTTCACATTGGATTCGAAGAAGGAGATTTGACTTGATTTCCAGATTGGGGACAGAGTACCGAAGGCAGCTCGAGCTTTATTTATTCTACTTTTAACGTCCAGATCCGTACCACCGTTTGCAGAGATAATACTGCCAAGGTAGTTGAACTGTTCCACTACTTCAACTGGCGTCTCCTGTAGAATAATACGCTGCTGCGTGGAGCGGCCTGTGAGCACTATTTTTGTCTTTTTGCTGTTTATTCTTAGACCACTCGACTCTCCCTTCACTTGCAGTGTTTGGCACATCCCGTTCAGCCCACTGATGTTATTTGCCAGGAGACATATGTCATCGGCATAGTCTAAATGACTGAGCCTTTCGAACGGTCTCCATTGAATGCCCTGTCGCTCAGCTGTACCAACACTGGCCGTCAATACGTCGTCCATCGCCAGCAGGAAGAGAATTGGCGATAGAACATCCCCTTGTCTCACACCCTGTTGCACTACGAAGGAGTCGGATAGCTGCCCATTGTGCAAAACAAAACACCTTGCGTTGTTGTAGGACTCTTTAATAATGGCAACAATTTTTGGTGGAATTCCTCTACCAAGCAACGATCTCCATATACATTCTCGGTTAACTCGATCAAAGGCTTTCTCAAAATCCACGAACATGAGGTAAAGCGGTGATTGAAATTCCATCGACTGCTCGAGGACGATACGCAGGGTGTTGATATGGTCGACACACGATCGACCACTGCGGAAGCCAGCTTGATGCCTCTTGAGCGTAGACTCGATTCTATCCTTTATTCGCTCGAGAATGATGGTTGCCATTAGTTTTGGGAAAACGGATAAAACGGTGATACCACGCCAATTGTTGCAATTCTTTAAGTCACCTTTCTTTGGCAACTTAGATAACAATCACACCATCCTTCCAATCCCTGGGATAGATTTCGTTTTCCCAAATGCTTTGTATCAACGGATGTAAAATTCTAGCCGCTGTTACGGGATCGGCCTTCAGGAATTCAGCTGGTATTCCGTCCAGTCCAGCTGCCTTGTTGTTTTTGAGGAGATTTATTGATGTAAGGATTTCCGATTCTGACGGGGGTTCGATGTCAATACCCCTATAGGACCTGCGCATCTCGTTTAGTTGGGGCACTTCAGCACTCTGCTCAACTGAATCCTCATTTAGCAGGGCACAAAAATGGTCCTTCCATCTACGAAGCAATCAATAAGTAAACTAATATTACTGAGATGCATTACTCTTTTAAAAGCTTTAAGTAATACAAACGATGCGTTGAATCTCATTCAAAAGATTCATGAACAATATTGTAATGACTTTCCAAATTTGAACTATAACGACTCCGAAAAGCAAACAAACGAACACAATAAAGCTTAAGGTCGCAGTGCAAACATACCCTTAGTAGCTATAATTATAGCAACTCTCAAACGAAGGAAGCGCCATCTGCCGGATTATAGCACATTTACCAGCTGTCAAATAAAAGCTTTTTGAAGGGAAATTATTGGGAAATTTCCCCTATGGAAAGCTCTGGAAGCAGAGACTAGAACGTTCTCCTTATTTCGAGAGTTTGGAAAACAAGTATAAAAGGCACATGTTTGAACGGCAGCGACACAGTTTGTTTTTAATCGTGAATGAATAAAGTTGGTTGTAATAAAAGTGAAAAGTAAAGTTGGTGAATTAATTTCAGTGGTGAATAATAAATCGTTTTGTAGTAAGAAAAGTAAAGTGTTTTTATTTTGTAAAATAAATAAGTAGAAGTTTTGAATAAAGTAAATAAGTTTTATTAACGAACCTGAGAAAATATTACAATATAATCCAAGAGGAATAGAAGAAACATATCTTGAAATAAAAAAAAATGAATACTATCTTCCAAAATTAAGGGAATTAATAAGAAGACCAACAAAATTTATTTATTCAAGAATTATCCATAATTTAACCCTTTTTTGGGCTTTTTTGGTAAAAGTACCTTTTGTTTTTTCTTAATTTCTCAAAAACTAAGAAAGATTTTCATATTTGGTTTTCAGTAATGGACTACAAAACAATGAAGGCATCGAATATTAAACACAAAAAAAGGACTTAATTACGTAAAATTTTGAAAAATATCGACTTAAGAAAAAAAACACATTTTTTTTTTAATTTTGACTTTGAAATTTAATTTCTCAAAAGCTATTCGCTTAAACAACTTGATTTAAGAATAAAATGCAAGAATGAAGTCTTAGCTTTCAAAAAATTATAGCGCATTATTAGATGTGTTTTCGTCGATTTTTAATGTTTTTTTTTGCATCTAAAGTCAATGTTTCAGATACACACACATGTTCTTTGTTTTTATTTTTTTGCAGCGGGTAATGTGTACTCTGAAGCCAGTGCATCATCGAGCTTTTTTATTTCCTCCATTTCGCCATCATAATCAGTTTCTTCGTGAACAGGTCCACTCTTGTTGTTTCTGTCAAAAGCTATTTTTGACGTCTGTGAAGTTATCAGGGCAACTTTCACCCACGCAATTGGGACCTTGACAGGAATTTGCAGTTTTTTTGCATTTTTTTTGCATTTCTATTCCCGATTTTGCAGTTCGCCAAATAACGGTGTAATTTAGTGACCTGCTAACTTCACAGTGAAGTTAGCAGGTCACATGGCGTATCTCAGGAACCAAACGTGCTAGGAACTTGTAGTAAGGCTCCAAATTTGCAGTTTTTTTGCATTTCAAGAATAGGTCAGGTCAGAATTTTGAAGTCCTTTTTTTGAAAAAAATTTCATACTGACCTGCTAACTTCACAGTGAAGTTAGCAGGTCACATGGTGTATCTCAGGAACCAAGCATGCTAGAAACTTGCAATAAGGCTCCAAATTTGCAGTTTTTTTGCATTTCAACGATAGGCTATGTTCAAAATTTGAAGTCCTCAATTTAAAAATTTCCCAAGTTTGACTTCAATATGAAGCAAGTAGGTCACATCGTGTATCTCACGAACCAAGCATGCTAGGAACTTGCAGTAAGGCTCCAAATTTGCAGTTTTTTTGCATTTCAAGAATAGGCTAGGTCAGAATTTTGAAGTCCTTTTTTAAAAAAAAATTTCATACTGACCTGCTAACTTCACAGTGAAGTTAGCAGGTCACATGGTGTATCTCAGGAACCAAGCAAGCTAGGAACTTGCAATAGGGCTCCAAATTTGCAGTTTTTTTTGCATTTCAACGATAGGCTATGTTCAAAATTTGAAGTCCTCAATTTGAAAAAATTTCATACTGACCTGCTAACTTCACAGTGAAGTTAGCAGGTCACATGGTGTATCTCAGGAACCAAGCGTGCTAGGAACTTGTAGTAAGGCTCCAAATTTGCAGATTTTTTGCATTTCAACGATAGGCTATGTTCAAAATTTGAAGTCCTCAATTTGAAAAAAATTTCATACTGACCTGCTAACTTCACAGTGAAGTTAGCAGGTCACATCGTGTATCTCAGGAACCAAGCATGCTAGGAACTTGCAAAAGGGCTCCAAATTTGCAGTTTTTTTGCATTTCAACGATAGGCTATGTTCAAAATTTGAAGTCCTCAATTTAAAAATTTCCCAAGTTTGATACTTCAATATACACCATGTGACCTGCTAACTTCACTGTGAAGTTAGCAGGTCAGTATGAATTTTTTTTCAAAAAAAGGACTTCAAAATTCTGACCTAGCCTATTCTTGAAATGCAAAAAAAATGCAAATTTGGAGCCTTACTGCAAGTTCCTAGCATGCTTGGTTCGTGAGATACACGATGTGACCTACTTGCTTCATATTGAAGTCAAACTTGGGAAATTTTTAAATTGAGGACTTCAAATTTTGAACATAGCTTATCGTTGAAATGCAAAAAAACTGCAAATTTGGAGCCTTATTGCAAGTTTCTAGCATGCTTGGTTCCTGAGATACACCATGTGACCTGCTAACTTCACTGTGAAGTTAGCAGGTCAGTATGAAATTTTTTTCAAAAAAAGGACTTCAAAATTCTGACCGAGCCTATTCTTGAAATGCAAAAAAACTGCAAATTTGGAGCCTTACTACAAGTTCCTAGCACGTTTGGTTCCTGAGATACGCCATGTGACCTGCTAACTTCACTGTGAAGTTAGCAGGTCACTAAATTACACCGTTATTTGGCGAACTGCAAAATCGGGAATAGAAATGCAAACAAAATGCAAAAAAACTGCACATTCCTGTCAAGGTCCCCATTGCGTGGGTGAAAGTTGCCCTGCTAACTTCACAGACGTCTATTTTTGTGCGTTTTACTATGCATTTGTAGCGGGTTTCACCTTGACACCCGTTGTTAGCAAAATTAACGTCTTAATATATTTCATTCGCTATGAAATTTTTTTCAAGCATTCAAATTGCTTCTTTGGCTTCATATTGTCTATGTGTTTGAAGTACAAGTGATGAATCGAAATTTTTGTTTCGCCTGCACCCCATTTGATGGATTTGCCTCATAAATGTAAAAAAAGTGTTCATATTAATATACACTCCAAGTCATAAGGATAGAAGCAGACTTTTTTGAAGACTTAATAAACTGATATTGTTACCGTTACATTGTTGATCCACCAAAAATAAACTTCCAGAAAGAAGGACTAGTTTAATTAACTACAACTTAATTCACAATTTGAAAATTTCAACACTTCAAGTGAGACGTGACTATGATACTATGAACACTATTTACAGATTTACATACAAAACATGTACAATTTCCAATTTCCTAACCAGAGAAATTTCAGTCTTCTGAAAAATGTGTGCTTCTTAGCTTATGATTTGGAGTGTAGTGTATGAAGCTACAGGTTCTTACTTGATAAGTCTTCATGGAGAAAATCATGGTTGTAAGTTAGTAGGACTATTTTCTACTGGACTATCCTCTGTAAAATAAATTAAGAGATTATTTTGAGACCGTCTCATGAACTCGCCTGCAAAATCTAGTGACTCAAAGTTATTTAAAAAAACACGGAAATACTGATGGAATGAGAGATTTTGCATCTATCACATTTTTATTATTTACCTACTTTCCTCGTTTCTGATGTTAGAAATGTTGAAATAATCTGCCAACTCGAAATATGCCGTTCTTAGTTATTGTTTACCTAAAATAAAATCAAAAGTTGGTTGAAAAAAATTATAAAATGTTTGTGTTGGAACTTACTAATTCGATTTTCTAAAAGCACCATGCTATCTTCCACTCTAAGACATCCTTCATCATTTATAACAATTGTGTAATCCCCCAAATTAGTTTCGGCGTTCATTTTTTAACATTGAAATCGCTTCGGGTTACAAAAGCAAAAAAGAAATAATTTTCGAGTCATTTGACAGTCGATACCGTTACTGGTTCTACAAATACGAATATACACCAATACCATGATAAAAAAAATCAATCTGAAATCGTATACCATTCGCGACGAAAAAATCAAATTTCCGATCAAAATCTGAATTTACCATAAGAAAGCCCCATTAGACTGATCAATAACTTTTGTCCAATAATTGACCAATAAGATAGCTGGATATTTTTTTCCGAATACCACACATATAGAGTCCCACGATTTCCCAATTTCGCCTGTACCAATATTTCATTATAATTTTAACAAACGCAACGCTCTGATATATTTAAATAACTCTTATCCTACCTGTTTCCAAGATTAGTTAAGTCCTCGTACAATTAATAGAAGATATTGATTTACCATGTTAATATTTCTTTGCAGCTCACCCAAATCTTCAAAATCGTTAATAATATAATTCTTTTCAATTGCACTCCAACAACTCAAATTTTGTGTTCGTCTCGTCAAAGGCGAGTAAACAATGTCTATGGCTGTTAAGCAGATCTTTTAGTTGTTCTGTAAGCATACAAATGATGCTTTTAGGCGCCAGTTATAGCTATCAGTGAAACTCCTCATTGAAAATTTTAATGATTGATTTTGATACGTTTAGGAAGTAAAATCAATTATTATTTTGATGGACAAATAGAGCATAAGACTTAGTTAATATTTTTAGCCAAAAAAATAATTCAAATAGGCCCAACTTTCCACAAAAATTGTCTTTTAATTTTTCATTGATCATTGGAAAGATAGTTCAATCATTGAAATAAGAAAAGTCTTTTTATGTGAAAAGTTGGGCCTATTTGAACAATTTTTTTGGATAGAAATATTAATTAAGTCTTTAGCTTTATTTTTTCATCAAAATAATAAATGATTTTACTTCCTAAAGTCTCAAAATCAATCATTAAAATTTTCAATGATGAGTTTCAATGATAGCTATAACTGGCGCCTTAGTAATGACAGTTCCAAAGTCCAAACGGCATCTCGTTAGAGTTTTTTTGACATGGTAAAAAATCCTTAATTTTTTAGAAAATTAAAAAACGATTCAGATTTATAATGGAGTTTCAAATGTTAGTCATTCTCTTCTGTGGACCATTTTATTCTTATTTTTTGAGGATTTGAGCTTTGACGAAAGATTGTGCTTGCTTAGGCTAGGACCGCACTTGCGATTTTCTGTCGTTGCGACTAAAAAAATTGATAACAACCCGGTATGGTTTCTTGGTGTCATGTGCGTGCATTCACATTTAAACTCATGTGTTCTATTTTTTGCGATTAAATAATCGCGCGACATAAAATCGCAAGTGCGTTCCAAGCCTTACACGTGAAAAACGAAAGCGTTCATATGTGAAGAAAATTATTCTGCAGATTTTGTTCTCCTCTTTGTGTTTTTCGTATTTTCATAATGAAAGACACGATTTGATTGGTTGGATTGGATAGGAGAAGCAACACAAAAGAGAACGTCTTTTTTCTACACCGAATATTTTTAAATATTTAAAAAGTTACCTTGCTCACCATCACAAATCACAGAAAACGGTTGATTTTCTTCACGTGTGATCATGGACATTGAATGCTTTTTGTTTTTGTTTCTAAAAACTCATGTTTATATTTGTACATACATATGTATGTGTTATCAAAGACCGTATAATACCAAGATATTGCATCTAGTGTAAAAATTCGCAGTCAAAGCGCTAGTACTGTGACGACCCCAGTGGTGACCCCATAGATGTGTGAGTGAGAACCCCGTCTATGTATAAGTTTTACAATCGTCGGTGGCGCGGTCGCTGAGTCGTGGGTCTGCGGCGAATAAAGGCTTGCATGTCTGTATGTGTTATGTGAGTTCGAATGTGAATGAGGATGTGATACAATACGTGGGAATGTTTCCCTTCCCCCGACCGACCGCATGTAGAGCTGATTTTTGGTGGTTGGTTGAGATGCGGTATCTTGGTATTATACGGTCTTTGGTGTTATTCAAATTGACGAGTAGTTTAGGTTTGTTTGACTTTGGTAACTTACTGGCTGAACAGAATGGAGACGTACCTGCAACTGGAGCAAGTTGGTCAACTATTTATTAACTTTTGCTTGCAGCTTTTCTGACGTTTCAAAATTGCGAGCAAAACGGAGTGTTTACATATGGGTTAAAATTATTTTTAAACTTTTTTCAGTCTCTCATAAGGATGTAAAGCAATTTTAGCTTTTTTTTCATCGTCATAAATTTTTATTTTTGTTTTCTTTTAGACACTTAAATGTCTGAAAGCTATACAGCTGCATTGTGGGCGCTTTAAACAAATCACGTACGACACTTTTTGACAGCTATTCCAGCTGCAGCTGAATCTCCAGTTGCAGCACACTATTCTGTTAAGGCAGTTAAGTAGATTTTCTATCGGAACTGTGAAATTTGTAGCTGACACCGGGCGCATCGTTAGTGAGCTTTTGACATAGAGTATTCATAGTTCTTTTTAAATTCTTAGTATTCGGTTTTTGAATAAAATGTATGAGGAGGAAACTCACCATCTTTTTCTGCAGTGGGGCTGTTAGTGAGACCAACCTTTCATTTTGACCTTTCGGGTTGAGCTTTAGTATACTAATAGTTCATGTCCCTTCTTTACTTTTATGAAGTGTTGTCAAGGTGGCAACACTGTCAGAAGAACAAGAGAAGGGTTCCCACTTACCAGTTTAAATCCCGAAATGTTGCTTATAAATCGAAAACCAACGGTCGGACGATGACCCGAGAACTCCCGTTGGATTCATTCTCTTGAAACTATAGGACCACACTATTATTTTTCTCCCACCCCTCCCCTTGCACGAAGGGGGTGGAAAAAATGTCGTTTTGGGAAAGAAAATTTGAAAAGCCAAGAAAAGTTATAAAAAATTGTTTATCAATAAAATTTTAAAATGGTGTCGACGCAGAATTTCACAATCTACTATATTAAATCCAAAGTTGTTTGAAAACCTACTTTGGGTTTTTAAAAAGCCACTTTCAAAGCGCTGGGGAGGGGGGATATGAAAGATTAACAAACTTAAATATTTATCTTGGTATAATATAAGCATATGACACATGTTTCAAGGGTAGTTTTTACTGCCCAATCTTACTAAATCAGAATGAACTCGATACAACCACCTTCAAAAAAGTTATAGCCTTTTTTATAAATGATGACTGAATTTTAAGTGAAACAAGTAAAATATTACCAAATTCCAATAGCATTGACATGAACTTTGTTCCGGAAAATATTCACTGACAGTTAGATAAATTCAAAAAATTAAAACAAAAGCGTTAATTAACCAGACCATTTATTGTGTGCGAAAACATGGCATTGTTTGTGTTTTTTTCTTGTTTATTTTTGTTGTTTCTTTCATTACCGCATGGCTACTTGTGATTTGTTTGCATTTTACATTTGTTTTAGAGTTTTGGATTTGTGCAACTGTCAATGAATATTTTTCCGCTTCGTTTTCGAAAGCATTTCGTTGTCTTGTTGGAGACCACTGAAGTTTTAAATTCTCATTGATGTGACATTTAACTCTGTTTTTTTTTTTCAAAACAAAAAATGTCACTAATTTATTTAATTTTGTAGTCATTATTTCTAGCTATAAATATAAATAATTATTGTAATTTTTTTAAATAATAGAATAAAGATTATACAATACAATACAAAAAAAATACAAACTAAAAATTTCGTTTCGCATCAGCAGCATACTAGACTTTAGAACCGAAGATGCTAATAAATTTACCCATGTGCTTCTGAGAGAATAGTCACACTGGCCGCTTTTCAGTATTTTTGTAATGACTCGGAAACTAAGCCAAATTTGACAATTTAGTATCTACATACAAACATTTTAAAATTTGGAAACGGGGCCACTGTGGACACAGAGCCATAATGAACTATACTGACATAGATATTCAAAGGGACTACCTTTCACCGTACATAGATTTTAACCCAGTTGTTCTAACAGATTTCCCAACAAGAGAACTCTGAAAGGAAAACCGGGTCTTAAACGCAAATCATGTTTCGGTTTTTACGGACGGTTCCAAAACGGAAGCTGGGGTAGGGTCAGGCATCTTCTCAATAAACCCACCCTTAAGCAAATCAATAAAGCTCCCAAACTTTTGCAGTGTTTTCCAAGCGGAAGTGCTAGCAGTTTGCAAGGCTGCAAAATATCTTTCCACATGTGGACTGATAAATAAAAACATTGACATCTTCATAGACAGCCTGGCGGCAATTAAGGCCATTTCATCAATTGTCACAAAGTCAAATCTGGTTGATCGTTGCCGTAGTGAGTTGAGATTGCTCGGTAAATCAAACTCAGTCACCCTTCGATGAGTCCCGGGACATAGTGACATTCATGGTAATGAAATGGCAGATGTACTGGCCAAAAACGGTTCATCACTTGAACCGAGCCAATCTGTACCTTGGGTACTTAAGCCACTGGAACAGGAAAAAAATAGAGTTCATCAGAGCTTCCTCAAGGCCGCTAACGACAGATGGTCAGGAATTGACACGTGTCGGGTTTCGAGGAATTTCTGGACAGATATTTCCAAAGAAAAAACAAGGTATTTACTTAAGCTAAGCAGACCTCGACTGTCTCTCTTGGTTGGAATCCTAACGGGTCACAACTCAATGGGAACCCACATGACCAGAATGGTCATCAGCGTATCTGATCTTTGTAGAGGGTGTCAGGACGAAGAGGTGGAGGAGGGCTCATCCCACTTCCTCTGTGAATGCCCCAGCCTAGCCACAACTAGAAAATCAGCCCTCGGAGAATATTTTTTCGATGAACTGGGCGACGCACGTCTCATTTTTTCCACTTAAAAGCATCCTAAAATTCATTCAGAATTCAGGATGGTTCAGGGAGGCACCCCCTTCCTAAAACTCCCACTAACCACTAACTCCCACACTCCCCTTCCTTTACCTGCATCTTACATATCCTGGGGAGCGCAATGGATCCATTGAGATCCGAGTGAGGTGATGGGGGCCACCACATCACTACCCCTTCTAACCTAACTTAACAATCTAAATAAAACTTTTTGTTCAAAACTAAATTTTCTATCGAAATGGATAGTTTGAAAAGTTTCATAAAAAAATCAAGCAAGTTCACAAAAACCAACATAAACAAAATCGATAAATCAAAGATTTTTTAATTTTTTTTCTAAAATGAATAGAAACAAACCACAGCTTCCATTTTTTATTTGTTATTATTATTGTTAAAAAAATGCTTTGGAGCTCATGTCACTCTAACAATTTATTCTTTACCTCAACTCGCCCAGAAAGACACCTATGGCCTTTTCGATTGGGGACAGAATGAGAGTTCTTGTTCTGAAAAGAAGAGAAAATTGTTCTAGATTTGATTTCAGAATCAAAATGAGAAGCGTTCACACTATCGAATTTCGAATATGTGAGTCTTTTCAATAGTATTCCTTCCTGTGTAGCTATCTCTTTTTAAGTCCTACCAGCTAACGGAACCCAACTGCAAAATGCAACCACTTTTTACTTATCGGACCACGTATCTGTAGCCCAGGAGAATTAGACGAAACGATTATAAATAAAATTAGGAAATAATTCTTATAAAACTGAATTTCGATGGAGAGCTCCGTTTTACTTTACCTTCACCTCATTTATCGATGGACAAAATTTTTTGTTCAATATGTATTTGGGTTCATCTCCTTATTATTAGATAAAGTTTTTGGGTGGAAGAGGTAAGGTTCTCCTTACCTCTTCCATGCCGGCCGTCTTATCAATAAAGGGTCTGAGCTGTGAATTTATTTTCTAATAAATCATTCGAATTTCATTTTACATCGAATAATTGAGGAACCAGAAACTTTCATACAATAATGAGCTATCAATGAAGTCTTAAAGTTAAAGCGTTTCAAAATTTGATTTTTGATTTTGATCGTAAAGCAGCAGATTTTAGGAAAAACGTTACAAAATTATTATTGATATATTTTCAAGAAACAACATTTGTTTCTCATACAAAAAAGTATTATAATCATTCTCTCTCGTATAACTTCATGGACTTAAATTTAAATCTTTTAAAAAAATTAACGGTTTTCGAGAAACATATTTATAAAAACTTTTGTTGATCCCTTTTACATACAAAATCAAATATCAAATTGAATTATCTAATATGCTGATGCAAGTATAAAAGCTTATACCTAAAGCTGAGCCACTGTTAGGCCGCAAAGTGCTGGCTACGCGCAGCTGCTTTAGCCTCTTTACTTTGTCAATGCATTGGCCCTATCTTTGCTTCAAAAAAAGTTATACGCATTATATTAAAAAATTTAGATAGGTATCTTTAATTACACTGGTCGGCAAAAATCAACTTTTTTTTCGCCTTCAAGTAATTCTTTAAAATTATGACAGATTTGACTTTTTTGAATCTAAATCTGGTTTCAGAAAAATTCTATCACGTCCAGTTTTTTTTAAATTGATTTTTGAAAAATGTGATTGATTTGTAAAAAAGAGCCCTCTGCTACTTGGTTGACCTGGTAAAAACAAAAAACTATTGTGCCTATTCTGCTCAAATTGGGAAGACTTACTCCACATTATATTAGCTTTCACATGAAACCAGATTTGTCATTATCCATCAATGTTCACCCATTTTTTAAACCGTTATTTAAAAAAAAAAAAACCGAAATTTCGAAATTTCGTACTTTCTATGATTTACGCTGTAAAAAACATATTTTTTTGGAAAATAATAGAATTTCCCTATATTTGATATTTATAAACTCAAGTATATTAAATAAGTTTTGATCAAAGACTTTTAAAAAAGAAACAACTAAGCGTTTTAAGACCCCAAACACTTTTTTCCCATTAGTATATTTCACTGAGTGCTCTGTATAAAAAACTGGTAACATATTTTAAAATATAAAATAACACATGGATTCTACCAAACTACAAAAGGTAGTTTTAAAAAATAAAATAAGCTCAAAAATCCAAATAAACAATTTACTATAACTGTTTTTCTTTAACCATGTTATTTTGCAGCTTTTTTTCTTTTCATATTTTCCATTGTCTTACGAAAAATTGGCCAGCAAAAATCTGCCAGCATTGCTTCTGACCATTTCCCGTTATATCTTCGTTCTATGTGCATCATGTCTTGATGAAACATTTCGCCATGTTTATCTGAAACTACACCAAGGTTAACCAGGGGAAAAAAATCTAAGTGGGAGTCCAAAAAATGAATTTTCAGTGACATGTTGCAGTTAAGAGCTTTATAAGAGCTAAGTAGTTCTTGGATGATTTCCTTGAAATTACAATATCTTTGGGAGGAAAACGAATTTTAAAAAGATTTAAAATGGTTTTGAAAGATTAAATATAGTTCTTTCAGGTCCTATTATTAGTTTTAAAAAAAAAATGTCTATCGGTGAAGAAGTTCGACGTCAAAGTTACCCAAAAAACGGGTTTTTAACATGTTAGAATTGGAATATCTCAAAAACGTGATGTGCTAGAATAATTTTGACTTCGGATTCGGATTCAGCATGCCAAAATCCTTTAGAAAAGTATATTTTGGTTTAAAGGCGATTTTCGTTGCAGACCAGTGTTATTTGATTATTTTTGGGTTGGTTTTTGTTAACTTTTCCTGCAAAATTTTTTTATTAACTTTTTCAAACTATTTATTTTAATAGAAAATTTAATTTGAACAAAATATTTTAAGTGTAAAAATGTCAAATTTGGATTTGGTAGCATTTTCGGTTTTAAGCATTACTAAGGGCCAATCAAACTTATTCAATAATAAAAAAAATCTTGCACGTATAATAATTGTTCCTTTATACCCCTCATAGCCTCAATTTCAAAAACGTGACATGATAGAATATTTTTGACTTCGGATTCAAGTTAAGCACACCTAAAATCTTTGGAAAAGTATATTTTGGTTTCTGTTACAAGATCCTTGCTGACCAGTGTAGTTGGGGAATTTGTACATATATAATTTCCCATTCGAAAATCCGTTTCGAAGTGACTGATTATTGTTATATAATCACAATGACTGAAGTGAAGTAGTATTGTTAGGCACCGTGCAATAGGAAAATTGATATTCCACAAAAAAGATCTAAAGTAATTTTTTGATAAAAGTGAAGATAGTTACCATAATATCTTCAAGCTAATTTTTTGTTTAATAAATGTATGATTATTTATTTGACTAGCCATAACTTTAAAACTGCTGGATAAACTATAAAATATGTTTAGACCTTTTTTGTAGAGTGTTTAATTTTCTTCTGTGGTTGGTTTAAATACTTTTTGTTATTACGTTATAAAATTCCAAATACGAATAGGTTGTTTCTCCCATACAAATCGTATGGAAAACCGAAACCTGATGCCATTTCGATGAGGTTTGTCTTAACACTTTTAGAGCTATGATATATTAAAGCTTAATAATAACTATTATTAAAAAATGTTAAAATAAATGCACAAATTAAATAATGGAAGATTTCCTTCTTTGGAAGATTTGGAACAAAGTTTGACCTAAATCTCTAATGAGCTGCCTTTTTCGATTAGACATTTTCATATCGAACCACTGATAATGACCTATACTAAACGGTTAAAAAGTGGGGCCCACCGCGACACATGACCATGCTCCGACCTTGGCGCAGGTATTAGTATATTAAGTAAAGTTCTTAAAACTTGGAATTTTTGATGTGGATCTTCAATCGTGGAGGTATGAACCCTAAGACATGTCTTTATTGCTCAAAGAGAAAGTGTTGTTAGTTACCGCAGTAAAAATGTAATTTGTTCCTGTGTTATGTACATATGTTGTAACTAAGTTGCTTGTGCTTGTGCAGAACCTAAGTCTTGAAGCTATAGTCTATAGGGGGCTTCCGTAGTCCACATACATTAACAGTGCTCATGAACCGAATAATTAGAGGCAGTTAGACTAAGGTTGGATGGAGGTGATGTAGCTAAGACGTAATCAGTATTGTTATAGTATCGGAGAACAATGGTTCAATGTAAGTAAACATTTTTAAAGTCGACTCAAAAATGCATAATAAAAATCGTGGTGCTTTTAATTTTGTGGAGCTAACGTGTAAATAAATATACCTAAGTAAAATCAAATCATCTGTTTTGTGAAATCTGCTGAGTTGAGGTTAGTTTCATAATATTTATCATTAAATATTTGTCAAAAACAGAAGTGTTTAAGTTGTGTAGGCTATTGATATTAGCTGGCAATAAACTTTTCTGCTCAAAATTACCAGCCTTTGTGTGCTAAGTTTTCTGATTCTATGAATGATTATAACGTTTTCAAATTTCGAAGGCCAGTTCAATTTCATTAAAAGCAAAATCCATTATTATTTTGATGCCAAATTATTCGCGTCGCATTCGAATCGGTTCGACAAATAAACTATGGATGCAAGAAGTATTCCCACCCTATATGAACTGTTATAAATTTTTATTTTTTAGTCCCCTCCATAACTTATATTCTGTGGTGTTTCGTAGAAACATGATAACTATATAAAATAACTTGGGTCTTTACGTCGACTTAACATCAAGCTAGAGCCTAAACGCCTCGACCGATTTTCTTCAAATTTGAAATATTTATGAACATGTTCTTTGGTTAACTACACGTTCTAAATATGAAGAAAATCGGGTTTAAAGTGGACGTAAAGCTGCATTTTTATATGGAGTTATCATGTTTCATCCAAGCACCGCTAATAAAATGTATATTATTTATGTACATAATATGTGATATTATCACGCATAGCGTAGGTAACTATACCTACAATTTACGTGCTACACAAGCTAAGCTTTACAAATTGAGTCGGTAGCATTTCTATTTTCGCTTTTAAAAATGCTAAAATTGATGAAAAAAAAATCAATTTTCTAAAAAACAATGCAAGGCGCAGTTAGTGCTGCAACACAGCTCTACAAAAATATCAGTAATAGTGGTGGTATGAAAATAAATTCAAATACAATTCGGTATAACGAAAAAAAAATATGAATGCAACTTCGAAGATAATCGATAATCGAAATTGGTTTTCACCCCTCCCTAGAAAAGCTTCGCGGATCCCATATCACGGAATCTGAGATCATTTGAGTGTTTAATTCACCCTGCCAGACTGTTTGTTTGTTTGCTTTATTGTTGATTGCTTACACATTAAGACATAGTATCTTATTAATTAGTGATAGCTTTAAATTTAAACATAGTTATTACAATTCGATTAAGTATGAATAAAAACTATAAAGATTAGATATGACTTTTAAGAGTTTAAAAAAAAAAGAAATAAAAATAATAATAAAAACAAGATTTTCATATTAAGTTCAAAAATCAATAAATTCAAAATAATAAATGATATACTCGTATGTATTATGTATTATGTATATATTAGCCAGGATATGATTACAAGCAGGTGTGTAGATCTTTGCGAAACTGTACTATGTCACGCACTCTTCTAACATGTCGTGGTAAGGAGTTCCACAAGCGGGTTGCATTGATGAAGAACTGACGTTCGGAAGTCAAGCAGGAAAAACGAGGATAAACGAGCTGTTCCGATCTACTAGACGAGGACATACGTAGTCTGTCAAAGAGATAACAGGGCTGACGTGTTTGAATCACATTAAATAATAAAATCAAGGTCCTGTATCGCATTAAATTGTCAAGGGAAAAATTATAAATTCTTCTTGAAAAATTTGAGATGTGGTCAAATCTTTTCAAGCCATAAATATAACGTGCGGTGTTGTTGTAGGCAACATTAATCTTACGCCTGCTGGTAGAGTCACTTTGGCAAAAGATCTCGCAACCATAGGTAAGTATAGGAATGACAAGCGTTTTAGCCAACAATAAACGTGCTTTCAAGGGAGTGAAGTATTGTGTGGATCTTAGCAGACGAAGCATTCCATATACTTTACCAACTGCCGCATTGATATGCGTATCCCAGCTTAATGTCCGATTGAACACTATCCCTAGATTTTTAGCAGTTTGAACATATTCAATAGGAGAGTTATTTAACACTATAGAAGGTAAATATGATAGATCTAAGGACTTTCTACTGATAACGAGACATTTAGACTTCCGAGGATTTAAAAATAACCCATTATTCATTGACCAGGATGAAATACTTTGTAAATCCTGGTTTAAAGAGCTAGCACAATCTTCGATGAGACCTAGGGGACAACTTTTAAATAATTGGACGTCATCAGCATACATTTGAACCGAGGCAGCTGATATTTGCTGGGGGAGTTCATTAATATAGAGAGAGAAGAGAAGAGGCCCTAATATTGACCCTTGAGGTACACCACGATGAGTTGGAAGAAAATCAGACAAATTATTTGCCACCGAGACAGCTTGCTTCCTGTCACAAATATACGACCGTAATAAGTTCACAGAGGAAGAAGAAAATTTGTGTAACATCAAAAGCTTATGGCACAAGTAAGGGTGATCTACGGTGTCGAAAGCCTTGGAAAAGTCAAGAAGCACCAGAAATGTAACTCGATCCTCATCCATGGCCTGCCTGATATCTTCTATGACGTTTATAAGAGCAGTCATACAGCTATGTCTAGGCCGAAAACCAGATTGCATGGGTGAAAGAAGGTTTTGGGATCTGAGATGTGCATAGATCTGCTTCTGCATTATTCTTTCGAACACCTTGGATAAAAAAGGGAGTACAGAAATAGGCCTATACTGTCATTACCGTTAGGATTTTTGGGAATAGGTATGACCTTAGCCAACTTCCATTGACAAGGAAAAATACTTGTCATAAGGGTTGTGTTAAATATGTGTGTAATAAAGGGTAGGATTATTGGAAGAACTGCCTTAACAAAAACAGGATGAATACCGTCAATACCAGTGGCATTTGATTTAATTGACATAATACTCTCAACTACATCGGTACTATCGACTCGTTCAAATTCGAAAAGTTGTTGCTGTATGGCTGAGTCGACATTTGAACCAAATGTATTGGAACTGATCGAAGAAACTTCTGAGAGTGAAGGATATGGCAGTGTTATAAAATTATGATTGAGTTGATTAACATCAACATCATCTTGGACAAGGTTTTTTTTGCCAACTCCTAATTCCTTTAAGTTTTTCCACAGCTGTCTCCCACTCATAGACAAGCTTAAGCGCCTGCTATACACTCTTATTTTTGCTGTCTTAATCTTGCAAACAACCTTATTACGAAGTTCACGATACATGCAGTAATGCACATCCAACTTGTGACGTTTCCAGCGGATGTAGGCTTGATTACGTAATTTCAGAAGTTGCCGGATTTCATCTGTAAACCAAGCCTTGTGTTGGTGGTTAACAGATTTGGTCACAAGTGGGACGTGTTGGTTGAAGAGGTTACTGATATTGCCGTTAAGGAATTCAATTTGCTCAGTTGACGATGTTAAACTATACACTCTCTCCCATGCAATACTTCTTGTTTGTTGCTCTAGGGTAGCATAATCAACATGATGGAAATCTCGATATTCGTAAGATGTTGAGGAATAATTTACACCAAAGTCGAAAGTTAAATAAATAAGATCATGCCTAGAGAAGGCAGGTGCAGAGAGCTGATCATAAAACAATATGTTATTTGGCTCGCTAACAAAGAACACATCCAAAAGTGTATTTGTATTCCAAGAAAAATGAGTAGGAATATAAGTATTCACAGGAAACAAATTAAATGTTCTCATATCTTCAATTAAGAAACTATCTTGTAAAAGATTGCTATTTAAATCACCAACTAAAACAACTTTGGATACACTTACAGATATTTCTTCTAAGAGGTTTAAAAGTGGGTTAGTGCTAATATTCCGGTTAGGTCTGTATACAACTCCTAAGAGTAGATTACTTTCACCAGATATTAAATTTATAAAAACATATTCCATCTGACTTTCAATTCTGGACCTGCAATTAAACTTAAAAGTTATACCTTCTCGCAAATAAATTGCAGTTCCACCACCTCTACCATTTCTATCAGCCCGAAACAGTCTATACCCACCTAAGCGATATACGGCATCATCAGTGCTTGGAACGAACCAGGTTTCCGACACGCACACCACATCTACCTTTGATCCCTCAAACAGGTACCTGAACTCGTCTATTTTAGGAAACAAACTCTGCGCGTTTATATGACATATCTGTAATCCTTTTTTCTTTTCACTGAATATATTGATCATCGACCGTAAGATCCCATCACTACATCCGCCCGTGGAATGTGCGTTAGATTGATTCGCAATCATAAATCAAAAGAAAAATTGGAAAAGACATGCAGTGAAGAATTAGAGACATATCAGCTTTCGCTACGACAAACCTACTTCCCATCCCGGCAAACATACAAAAACCAACTAAGAAGATTAGCATTTACAAATATAACTTCAATAATTTGTATTTATTATTTTTTTTTTAATTTATATAAATTCCACAATTTAAAGAAAGTAATTAATAATAAGTAGGTAAAAGAAAAAGCAATTATTGAAAATTAACTGAAGATAAATAAGTACAAAAGAAAAAGAAAAATAATAGCATGCATAGAAGGATAAAAAATAAATAAATAAATAAAAATAAATTTTAACAAAAAGTTTGACAATCTCTGATGTAATTATATCTCATATGGAACTGGCAATTTCATTTAAGTTTTTGATGCTCTCGATGACTACAGCTTCCTCCTCTCCTTCAGTCGCTGAATTAGGTTTTATGTAAACAAGCCCGCGTACGGTGTATACAGATCAGCGTTGCCACGATGAAAAAAATATTGAGGGCCTTTTTGGGGGCCATTTGAAAAAAGTCCGGGCCACTTTCCGTCATAGAAACAAATTCAATGAATCTGAAGGTGATTTACAAAACGAAACGTAGTTTTAATAAAATTGTAACCCGCTTTAGAAAAAAATTGAAAACAAGAACTATTAACCAGCTAGCTTAGCCATACTTTCGAGCGTTAAAGCAATATCATTTTGATAATTGTTTTATAGAAAATATTTTTGTTTGAAAACAGAAAACTAAGAATTGTGGGCCATTTCTGGTTGGCCCGGGCCTAGGGGCCAACACTCAAACTAGAGGGCCATATGGCCCGATCGGGCACATTATGGCAACGTTGATACAGATTGTAATTGTTTTTGTTTTTTTAATGCAAGTGCAGCCCTAAGCAGTACATTGTTTTTTTTTGTAAGACTCTCACGCAGAAATATTGAAGAATCAGATTTGACACCAACGTCTCTCAGACAAAGTTGTTTACCATTTTCTTTTCGATATGCGGCAATTGATTTTAAAACAGAACTTTTATCAAACGGTGAACGGAACTTAATGATTATAGCAGAGTTATTTTCATTATTCTTGGTGCGGGTGCGAAAAATTTCATTAAGAATCGGCGGTTTAATGTTGATGGAGTGACAAAGATGATTAAAGTATAGCTTAAGATTTTCATCAGGTGTAAAAGGAACTCCAAACAATACGGCGTCAGAGGCAACAGATTTGTTTTCTAGGGTTTGCTGTGCAATTTCGATTTCGTGGATTTTGGATTTAGCTAAGGCCAATTAAGTTTTCGTGTCGGAAAGTTCAGTGTTATTATTTTGAAGCTTTTGTGTAGTGTCTTTTATCTCGTTATTTACAACAGAAAATGAAGATTTTAAGCTATTTATCTCGGATTTAAGTGAATCGATTTTGTTGTTGATGACATGTTTTCCAGTTCTACGACCCTCTTACTTATGTCAGTGATATTGTTGTTTATATCGGTCAACTGTGCTTGGATTTTTTGTGCGAGTATCTCTGTATTTTCATGCATTTTTGAAGAAATTAATGAAAACTGTTTAAAAAAAAAACGTGTTTCACTTAGAATTTTGAATTTTTAAAACGGTCCGGTAGAGCGAACTATACACTCAAATGGTCTCAGATTCCGTGGTATGTGATCCGAGGAGCTTATCTAGGGAGGGGTGAAAATCAATTTCGGCTAAAACGATTATCTTCGAAGTTGCATTGATATTTTTGTCCGATGCACTGTTTATCGCAAAGGCCCCAGTTGTGGACTGCAAGACCTTGATTTTTTTAATAGCCTTTAATGAAACTTTCGACGCCTATACTTCGTTTTTTGCTATCACTCACACCCAAAATCTGCTGTGGGCTCTCGGTCTAATAAAAAAGCACATCCGAGCAAAAAACTTTAAATTTTGCTGGCCAACTTCCGTGCTATGGTAATAAACTGGAAATTCACTTTTCTAAACATGAACTGCAAATAAGAAATGATTAATTCTACAAAATTAATTTTTGCACAACAAACTAACTTTGAAAAAGCTACAATTTTATGCATTCTTCTTAATAGTTAAAATCTTTCTTAGTTTTTGAGAAAAAAGAAACCGAAAGGTTCTTTTGCCTCAGAACACCCGAAAATAGGTTTAGTTATGAATGGTACTTTTTTCCTCATAAATATTACAAGACAAACAAGAAATGGGAAGAAGTAACTTTTGTTTTTATTTAAGTTTCTCAAAAACAAAGAAAGATTTTAACGTCTTTAAAAAAAAAGAAGAAAAACACAAATAATAGAATGGCATATTAGCATAAAGTACCCGGCTCTTGGCCTATTTATTTATATTATCTATGAAATTTCCTTAAATAAATCTTTTTTTTTTTGAGCCACAGCTTTCAAATTTTCTACAGTGCTTGACAAAATATATAATAGTAATTTTGTATTGAACTTTTCAGCTGGATAAATTTAGCAACAAGAAACATAACCCATGGCGAAAAAGAGCAAACTGGAAAATCCACGAAAAATGAAAGAAGAATCGGATATCGAAACAGTCAAAGCCAATCCACTTCGGAACAAAATATTACTCAGCGGATTCCAAATGCATGACAATATAATTTTAAATAATTTTGAGGCAAGGCCCTTTTGAGAAAGAACATGAATTTTTAATCAAATATTTTGTTTTAGAACATAACACAGTTAGAGGTAAGCGAAAACAATATAGATTATTTGGATTTGAGCACACTGAAAAAGCTACAAGTTTTGCAATGTAAGAGGAATGCACTGAGTGAACTTATTATTGATGGCGGAAATATAGTTAAGTTGACTGCAACCAATAATGGTAGGTATTAATGAATATACTTTAATTTCAAAATCTAGCTATCGATTAAGCTCCTCCCAAGTTCATAAACATAAATAGGAAAAACATTTACATATTTTACGATTTCCGAAATCTGTGCCCTACACACATTCCCTCCAGATCCAATCTAACTCTTTCGGCTAGCACAGATACATATTTCTGATATTTCTAATTGGCATTTAAGCAGAACGGTTTTTTTCAATTGGGGGGCTTACATGTATCTACATATCAACATATGGACAACATTGCTTTATGAAAACGGAACAAGTTTTCAAATTATTTTGAAATCCAGCCCCACTAGGCTGTAAGTGAGACCAACCTTTCATTTTGACCTGAAGGGTTGCGCTTTAGTAGATATACAAATAGTTCATGTCCTAAGTTTACAAGATAGCAAGAGAAGGACAAGAGAATTTTAATTTAAATCCTCTCACCTCTCCTTTATTTGGTTTGTGAAATTTAAAAATTTGCGAATAAACAGTGAGTGAAAAATGTATATACAAATTCACTAATAAACAGTGATGTATGCTGCTCCCCTGCAACCCCCCTGCTTGGGCTCGTTAAAGGATTTGGGTGGGTGCGAGGTTGGGTGTATGCAAATTTCCTTTTGCATTTAAAGAATCTGGATTTAAAGAAACTTTGAATTTATCCTATACATACATACATATATCCAACAATAATTGTAGCTGTATCATTTTGAGATCTTAAACAAATATTACCATCACAAAAATTTCCTATTCATTGAAATAAAGTTTGGAAATACCACCCAAAATTGAAGAAATATCGCCTAAATTCTACAAAAACAATTTACATGCTTAATTTTTGGGCGATATTTCCATTTAATTTTTTGGGTTCAAAGTTGTTTTGGGCAATATTTCCAATTTCTTCTTTGCTTTTGGGTAGTAAAATTTTTTTTGGGCGATGTTTCGATTTGGGCGCTATTTCCTTGGGCGTTATTTCCTAACGCCGTAGAAATATTCCATTTCGTATACATAAATGACCAAATAAACTATTCATCTCTTTTAGAAAGCTTAAAGTTTTAAGTTCTGGGAACTAGTTTATACTCAAACTAATCCTTCCAGTGCATATGATATTTTTATTCCCATCTTAACAGCACACATCAATCACTCTACATCTTCTTGCTCTAACTCAAAAAATATTAAAAGTTTACAACGCCTTACTGCCTAAACAGAATAGAGTTCTGCAATTGGAGCTGCAGCTGCAGCTGGAATAGCTATCAAAAAATGTTGTACGTGATTTTTTTTACGCGCCCACAATGCAGGTGGACAGCTTTCTGACATTTCAGTATCGAAAATAAAAATAAGAACCAAAATAAAAATTGAAACTGATGAAAAAGAAGCTAAAATTACTTTACGTCTTTATCAGGGATTGAAAAGAGTTTGAAACTCACTCCAACCCCTATGTAAATACTCGGTTGCATTGTGAATTTTGAAACGTCAAAAGTTAAAAGTTGGCCAACTTGTCCAGCTCCGTCTGCAGCCGCGTCGTGTTGTGTTCGCATCATTGAATTTGTGTGTATTCAACATTTTGACAGCTATTCCAGCTGCAGCTCCAGTTGCAGCACCGTCTCCATTCTGTTCAGCCAGTTTTAAGCCCTGGATAAGTGAAAATCTTATTCTTCTTATTTAAAAAAAAAAAAAAAAACGTAGTCCTACAAACAGTGCCTTGAAAAATATTATAAAAAGCTCATGGACAGCGTAAATAAGCAAGTAGAAGTTAACAAAGACACTTTTTACTCAAAGAAGTTTGAAAATTGCAGGGCAAATATAAAAGAGGAATGGAAAATAGTTAGTTGTATTCTGAGTAGGAAAAACGGAAAGAATTCCATTCAATAAATAGAAGTAAATGATGAGTTATTTTCAAATCCACTTAGTATTGCTAGTATCTTCAATAATTACTTTATTTCAATTGCCTAATTTCAATCGTCTCAAACTAAATGATTATAGTTGTGAATTGTATCCAGATTTGAAGGAAGATCAGTTTCAACGCAGTAGTTTCATCTTTGTTCCTTTCACATCTCTGAAATTTACAAGAAAATAATATCCCTTGACAAGAAATCCTCAAGCACTTCTGATGATGGTATCACAAACTGTCCCTCAGGCGTATCTATAGCTTTTCATGTTTGTGATATACTTTGCTTTATATTTAATAATATGAGTCAGAGTTCTGGTGTTTTTCCTTCGTTCTTGAAAGATGCGGAAGTCATTCCTTTATTTAAAAAGGTAAATCGTAGTGAAATAAGTAATTACAGACCGATATCATTATTACCTTCATTTGTTAACCTTGTAGAAAAACTTGTGAAGGATCGTATGATTTTATTTCTAAACAGAAACGATTATTTAGCAAAGATCAATTTGGCTTTCGTGAAAATAGATCCACTGAAGACGCTTTATTCAAGGTTTGTGGCGAAGTTAGTGAAGGTTTCAATAACAACAAAAGTGTTTTAGCGTTGATTATTGACATGACTAAAGCTTTTGACATGGTAAAGCATCGGATACTTTTAGAAAAACTTTATAAGGCCGGGCTTAGAGGTCAATTTTTTGATTGGTTTGCTTCATACCTTACAGGTAGATATCAAAGGGTTAAAATTGAAGGAGTTTATAGTAATGTAGTAAACTTAGCTTAGGCACTCATTCTTGTGGTAAATGTAGTTTTCTGAGAGATAATGTACCTATGTTTGAAGGGCGCTGAATCCAACGGCAATTCTCGGGTCCTCTTCCGACCCCTGGTTTATAAGCAACATTTCGGGATTTAAACTGGTAAGTGGCAACCCTTCTCTTGTCCTTCTGACAGTGTTGCCAGCTTGGCAACACTTCTAAAAGGAATGTCAGGACATGAACTATTTGTATACTTAAGATCAACCCGTGAGGTCAAAATAAACGGTTGATCTCACTAAAGCCCCACTTTTAAAATCAACTAGATTTCACATAAATTTAAAAATTTTAAATCAAGTAGATTGTCACAAAATCTTCTCAAAATATAATTGGCCAATTCACAATCCCACTTTATTGCTCATTTTTTTTCTCCGTATAACAGTAGAGAGAAAATAAAAAACATGTACCTACAAGTTCAGTGTATTCAGGTCGCGGACCTTCTTATGTTTTTTTGGGGAAAAGGAGAGAAAAAATTGAAATACACTACTCAACAATATTAAAGGAACAAATTTTTTTTCAATTTTTGTTAGCGTTTTTTGAAGAGCTGTATCTTTGTGACCAGTGGTCGTATTGAGTTGAAATAGAAAGCATTTTACAGCTTTATGTTTTTTGTTTCGAGATTTGTTTGCAAACAAATTTTTTTGAAGTACCGTTATTGCGTTATTGCAAAAAATGAGACGAGACAACTAAATTATTTTTTTTTTATTTTTTTTTAATGTCCTCATTTCTATGGATAATTTTTTTTGAGTCAATTAAATGTCATGATCAGATACCTTGTTTATTCAGCTTTAATTCAGTTTTTTTGTTGTTGTCGTACGATTTTTTTTGACATGGTTTATCTGACTTTGAATGAAAAAAGATACTTTTAGCCTTGATTACCAATATCTCAGCAAATAATGACGTTATAAAAATTTCAAAGACAGTTTTGGAAATTTGAAAAAGCGTTTTACAAGATTTTTTATGATTTTGTAGAAATTATTTTTTTTTACCGTTCACCGTTAGTTTAAAAAAAGTACTAAAATCTGACGTTTTGTGGTCTTTTCGTAAATCTTTTTTTTTCGTTGCAAATATTGATTGCATGGCTTGCGTTGGTATGCAAATTTATAGACTTTTAAATCATCAATATTCTTGTAAATTTTCAAATTGATTCATCGAACAGTTTTTCCTCACCAAAACTTCAAAGTCTTACAAACCAAGTAAAGGAACAAATTGTGTTATTCCTAAACAGTGCGTAGTCGTCATCAAAATGACAAGAAAACTGTAATTCCAGTGGATTTTTTTCACAGTTTTGCATTAGTTAGATATTTTTTTGAATTGAAATGAAATAAAAAGTACATTTTTCCAAAAAAAAAAAAAAAATAATTTCAAAAATTTTTCAAACAAAAAAACTTGATTTTTTTTTTAATTTTTTTTTGGAAAAATGTACTTTTTATTTCATTTCAATTCAAAAAAATATCTAACTAATGCAAAACTGTGAAAAAAATCCACTGGAATTACAGTTTTCTTGTCATTTTGATGACGACTACGCACTGTTTAGGAATAACACAATTTGTTCCTTTACTTGGTTTGTAAGACTTTGAAGTTTTGGTGAGGAAAAACTGTTCGATGAATCAATTTAAAAATTTACAAGAATATTGATGATTTAAAAGTCTATAAATTTGCATACCAACGCAAGCCATGCAATCAATATTTGCAACGAAAAAAAAAGATTTACGAAAAGACCACAAAACGTCAGTTTTTAGTACTTTTTTTAAACTAACGGTGAACGGTAAAAAAAAATAATTTCTACAAAATCATAAAAAAATCTTGTAAAACGCTTTTTCAAATTTCCAAAACTGTCTTTGAAATTTTTATAACGTCATTATTTGCTGAGATATTGGTAATCAAGGCTAAAAGTATCTTTTTTCATTCAAAGTCAGATAAACCATGTCAAAAACAATCGTACGACAACAACAAAAAAACTGAATTGAAGCTGAATAAACAAGGTATCTGATCATGACATTTAATTGACTCAAAAAAAATTATCCATAGAAATGAGGACATTAAAAAAAAATAAAAAAAAAATAATTTAGTTGTCTCGTCTCATTTTTTGCAATAACGCAATAACGGTACTTCAAAAAAATTTGTTTGCAAACAAATCTCGAAACAAAAACATAAAGCTGTAAAATGCTTTTTATTTCAACTCAATACGACCACTCGTCACAAAGATACAGCTCTTCAAAAAACGCTAACAAAAATTGAAAAAAAAAATTTGTTCCTTTAATATTGTTGAGTAGTGTATGTGAAATTGTGTCTCGGCGCTTTGGCTGATTGTATAATGGATTTTTTTTTTTAGTTCTTATGAGCACTTAAACTCCTTTGAAATGTTAAACAAAATCTAATTGTGTGTGGTGTGAACGATTCAAGGAGATTTTTAAATCTTGTTGCTAGAAATCGAGATTGCAGTTCGGTGTGAAAAGGCGTTTTCCATTGGTAATATAAGTCAATTTATTTTTATTTGGATTTGTCAAAAAGCTGATTTTAACAATTTTTGGGGAGGGAGGGGCAAATAGGACCCCGGGGCAAGAAGGTCTAAACTGATTTTGGGCTTAGTTTGCAACTCAATCTTATTTTCAATGATGAGAACTCATTAAGAACCTACTTTGCGAACGCACCCCTTAGTTTCATACATAGGTAGAATGAAGTTGCGTCCAGTGTAAATAACAAAACAATGAAAACAGACAGTTTTCTAAGAAAACATGAACTATTTAAAATACTTTCAAACTCACGGTTATTTTGCCACCAACACAA
The DNA here is from genome assembly GCA_963921185.1 of Dasysyrphus tricinctus. Lineage (NCBI taxonomy): Eukaryota > Metazoa > Arthropoda > Insecta > Diptera > Syrphidae > Dasysyrphus > Dasysyrphus tricinctus. The sequence goes on along the minus strand of OY992531.1, from coordinate 181,782,962 downwards.
TTTTTTGTTTACCCAAGTGTCTACTTTTATTTGTTTTTTGTTGAATTTGTTAAAATAACCATTGAACATTCTTATCTTTATAAGAAAAAAATTATATTGTAAAAAAAACTCCTTCCGGGGTACAAAGACCCACAACGTCATTGGGCAAAATGTTTATTGACTTTTTAATGTAGTTTTCAGTTTATATCTTTTTATATTCTCATATTATGTACAGTTTTGGTTATAGTTTTTGTTGTTTTTTTGTATATATTTCGTTTGTTTTTTGTATATATTTCGTGTCATTTGCTTGCACCTTTGTTTTTATACATAGATATATCATTTTGAGATTGATATCAATTTGTTTAAATTTTATATGTTGCAGGAGGTATTCATTTATTTTGTATACTTTCAGTAATATACAAAATAATATTATAATAAAAATTATAGTTGTATTTCATATTTTTCTTTCAATCTTTGGGACAAAAAATGTTGTCCATCTTACCCCATTCAAAGGTCGCTTTTGCCCCGCTATTGGGGCAAAACGGAGCTTTGAGATAGTGTTGTATTTTTAGTTCTAACTTCTTGTATGCTTCTCAAACCCTTATGATTCTTTGTTATGATAAAGCTCAAAGTTCAATCTATTATTTGCCAAAAATTTGGTTTGATTTTAAGAAATATTCAAGAAGTTAGAAAGGTTTGAAGCTTAAGTAGTCCTTCTTACCCCCCTCTCCCCTACATTAAGTGAAAGAAAACTATTTTTGCACTCAAAAATAAAGATTTTAATATAATTTAGCAAAGTATGTAAATTAAAGAAAACTCAAAGAAAAATTATTATAGTTTGTAAATTATGGGAAGATGCACTATTATTTTTAATTTTACTTTCCTTGTGCCAGCAAATATTTTCTACATTATTCTTTTTAAGTTCAGAATTTAGCTCTGAAGAGAGTTCGAGCATGTCAGGCATTCTTTACATCAACCAAGCGTGTTCTGAGCGCTTTGAATTATTTTTGAAAGACACCTGAAAACTATGTCTACTGTCTACTAAGCTTTTTTTCTGAGCTCATAGAGCTCTCTCTGAACACGCTCAGAACAAGCTCAGATAGAAAAAAACAGAACAAAAAGCTAAAAAACACATTTTTTTGGCAACTCAGGCTCTGCTCTGAACTATTGGATTCAGAATGAGTGAATCTCTGAGTAACACCAATGGAAAATGACATAAGCCTCAAAACCAAGAGCCATGACTTTGAGAAAATGTGAGCCAAGATGAAATCAGAAACAATTACCGATTTTTATTGTAAAAAAATTATCCGTTTGTGATAATGATAGAACCTTTATCATACTCCAAAAATGAAAGAAATACTTTTCTTGGAATCCATTTTAGCCTAACGTTAGATTTTAGTAAGATCTTTTGTCTCTGAATATCTTTTAAACTTAATATGGGTATAGAAACAATCATACTTCATTTATCAACCAAATGCCAAGTATTATGAAGTCTAGGTGCACATTGTTATGAGTATTTTATTAGAGAATAATAACGATAATATAGCAATCGTAATGGTTTTTGTATTGACAAAAATGTAATACGTTTGTTTAAATTTGCTTTCATTTCAGATTTAAAGAAAATATCGGTCTTATCAGACCCTAGCAGCCTTTATTTCTTGGACATAAGTTTTAATAGATTCAAAGAACTACCGTCTTGGCTCGATAAATGCATCAATCTACAGTACCTGACTGCCAACGACAACGTTATTGAAGGAATCGCGTCTCATATTATAAACAGCGAAAACATTTCCCTTCTCACTTTACAATTGGCCAATAATAAGCTCAATTCTCTGCCAGAATTTACCAAAAAAAAAGTTAATCTCCGATCATTTTCGGTTCAATGCAATGAATTGGAGAACTTGCCAAAAAATTTGTTTTCATCATGTACTAAACTTACAATTCTTAATGTATCTTATAACAAGCTTCAATCTCTGCCGGAAATAAAAGACGGATATTCACAATTAGAAAGCTTTTTAGCTTCTGAAAATCTATTCAATACTCTTTCGCTCGATCCTATGAAAAATTTAAGAAAATTAAGAGTTCTTCACCTGGCCTACAATAACTTAACTAGTTTACCGAATACCTGCATAGAAAATTGGACTGATTTAGAAGAGCTGGTGATTTCGGGAAACAAATTGAAAGAACTTCCAGAAGAAATTTCATCACTTAAGAAATTAAGGGTGCTAAGACTACACTCAAACCTTCTCAGATCTTTACCCGATCTTTCAAACTTAAGTACACTTCAAGTGATTGATTTAGCTCATAACCAGCTTAGTAAGGTGAATTTGAAAACCATTTTGCCGGTAAATGTGAAATTTCTCGATTTATCATGTAACCAACAACTCCAAGTAGATTCAGGTCAACTTAAGTCTTTTCAAGCTAAAAGATCAATAAGCTTTGTTGATGTCACTGGTAAGAACCGTTTTTGTTTGCCTACATCAGCATTATTGAGAAACAACACCAATTCTTTCTTACCATGGAAGTTAGGATTTTCAGAAACTCCTGGCAAATGTCCCAAACTTTGGGTGAGTCAGCTCAGACTACCACAATTTTGTAACACTGAATGTCTTATTGGCATGTTTGATGGACAAGCAAGCAAAAACGTTATGAATTTGCTTCCAAAAATTATTCCAACAATTCTTCTACAGCATCGTGCAGATGAAAGCAGTCCCACCGAATATATGAGGTACACCCTAATATCAGCCTACAAAAATCTTAAGACGAGTGACAGAACTTTGGATGACTGTGCAATCTTATGTCACATTGTTAAGGAAAAACCGTGTCGTGAGTTTCCGGAAAAGATTCGAAGATCAAGAAAATATATTCTTCGGATAGCGGTTTTAGGACAAAGTGCAGCTTTTCTCATAACGAAACAAGGACCATTTCAACTTCCACCAAGTTCGAATAAACAGAAATTTGAAAAGTATGAAAGCTTGAGAAAATCAGTACATGAAACAGATGTTTTTGAAATGACTTTGAACTCAGATGATGAGTATTTGATTATTTGCAGTAAAAATATTTTAGAAACCGTTCGTATAGAAACAGTGACTCAAGAGATTCAAAAAGAGCAAAATCTTGTTCTCGCAGCTAAGAAAATTCAAGATATTGCACAAAGCTTTGGTGTAGAACAAAATATTAGCATCATTATTTTAAAATTTCAAAACGTGGAATCCTATGTTGACCATCTAATAAACGAACTAAAACAAAATGTTCGTAAGAAGTCGAATATCTACACTTGCCCCAGGGGCGTTTACTCTTCTGATGGTAAACATTCTGAAAACCACTTTTGTGCTGCTAATAGTGGTCGTTCTTCCCCAATAGGTCAATCTGACCAAGGAATCAGCGAATTAAATGTGTGCTTAAAACGTATAGAGTCGGATACTCAATGCTTTGAAGAGCCTCGAAATTCTTCCATTAAATCTCAATCTTGTGGGGAAGACAATATTTCGAGAGTCATTGAAGAAGAAAGTGATATTACAGAAAATGATTCCCTCCTATCCGAAGAGCAATTCAAGTGCTGGGAGTACATGTTAGAACAAAATACTCAACTGCTCTTTGATAAGGAATTAAACAAAATAACCAATTTGTTTATTAAAAAAGAGAATTCCACAGGTAGTATAAATTTGAACAGCAACAACAACTCCTCATACTTTGGTTTGATGCACTCAGCTGCGAAAAGCAAAATGTCGTCAAGTTTTCCCCAACTTATTTATAGAGATGTTAAAGAATACCCGACTTATCAGACAAAATCTCTAGCATCAAAATATTTTGGTTCTGCAAGATCGTTTCAGCAGTTTGCTTCAGTGAAAGCCACAAATAAGAACTTAAGAGATCGATTAACAGCCGGTGAAGATACAAATTTAGCATATTTCGGTTCGCTACAACATCTCTTGCCATATAATTTTGAAAACGAATTTGCAATGACACATGAACGGAAATTGGGGGATGATTCGTTGGAGTATGCAAGTCGAATGAGTCAATATTGGGGAGTCACATCAACTGAGCTATAATATGATAAGAACATCAATTAAGAAAAAAGCTTGCTTTCTAAATATTGTAGGCAAGGAATTTAGTGTAATTATTTGAAACTGTTTTACAATTTTTATTAAAATTATAATATCAATAATAATATTTAACTTAAACAAATAAATAATAATTTATTTTATCATTACATATCCATCCCAAAATTGCACCAGGGATTATTTTAAAGCACGTCTTCTTTGATTTAATATTGTATCCCCGGTATTACGGTTTTCGTCTTAGCAAAGCGACAGTTAAGCAACAAGACCCTCATTAGGTGTGTTTGTTGACGTAATATCGTCTATAGTGGGCTTCATGTAATACTACTGCTCTCGTATCGTCTATTTCATGAAAATAGTTTATTGGTTCTGTGCAGTATAAATTAATTAGATTCAGTTCGAGTAATATGGAGTACCCTTAATGTTTTCAGCAGTATATTAGTCGGAGGGCTACCAGCCACTTTGACTAACCTACTAGACACAAGGCTACAACTTTGTGTATGCTTGATTTGGGACTAGTTAAGTATGAAAATCATGGCCTGGCAGGGTTGCCGCGGTCGAAAGGTTGCCATCTGATTTTTTCAAAATGCAAAAAAAGGGCCAAAATTAACCTACTCGCACAAGGCTGAAACTTATTTATAATTTAGTTTATACATTCTAATGCATGAAAAAAATTATGCTAGACGGGTTTGGCGGTCGAAAGTGCTTGCCAGACGAACCTGAAGCTCTTAAAGATTTATAAAAGAAATTGGATAACTTGAGAAATTTGTTAGGTACAAGGCTTAAAATGTAGTGTCTGCTTTACTCTTGAACAAAATGAAAAATAAAGATCAGGGAATATTTCCGCAGTTCTAGGGTTGCCACCTATTTTTTTTTTTTCAAAATTAAAAATATCTTCCAAATGTAACATACCTTCATTTAGAATGCTGATTTTTGAATTTATAATAACTTATGTCCTTTTGTACATGAAAAAAAGATGCCAGACGAGTTTGGTGGACGAAAATACTTTGCCAGACGAGTTTTTAAAGTTTGTATTAAAAAATGTCATTGATTAGCCAGAGAATAATGAATTAAATATAACACGTTTACTGCCTATGATCCTAATACATATAAAATCAAGTCAGTAAATTATGATATGGTTCTTTTACTGTATATCCAGGGCTGCCACAAATTTTGTATAAAATTGACAAAACTGAAACACCAACCTACCTATAGTTTTCGCACATATGTAAGCTTATACCATCTTGTATATAAAATGCCTCTCGATCGATGTTCCCGATGACCAAATAAAAAAATGTTACGTTAAAAAGGTACACACACAAAAAGAGGCAAACGGTGAAACTTCTGCGGCTAATAAATCAATCATCTGCATTAAATTCTCTGATATCCACATCAAACAGCAAATAATGAAAGAGAAAGCAAAGAAAAAAAGTAAGCTTTTCTTATCAAATCGTAATAATGGTGGAGATGGCGGTGATGGTGTTCAACTTGTTTCTGGTGGCAGCGGCGACGACATGGGCAGTGGTAGCGGTGGATGCAGTGCCAGTGGCGGTGCAAGCGTAAATATTTATATCAACGATGCACTTACGAGATTTTCGCAGGCTCTTTTCATGCAAGCAAAAGATAGGAAAAAGAAAGAGGGTTACAAGTATTTATGGTTTAAAGATAGCCAAATTCTCATGAGAAAGAATGAGGGAGAAAAAGTCATCTCAATTAAATCCTTTAGTGATCTTGCACTTATTTAGTGCTAATTATCTCTTTTTATTACTATCAAAAGTTTAAGCTAAATTCGTGCGCATCGTGTTCATCTTCATCTTTTACGTTCCATGACAATCTGAGTTGCAGCGATAATTGTTTTGTGGTGGAGAATGTTAATGAATTCAAGTACTTAGGACTCTTTATTGACTCTAGGATGAACTTTTTATGTCATACAGAGTCCTTAAGGAAATATTTTAACTGGACATTGAGAAATTTTTTCTTTCTAAGAAGTGTTTGTTCTACTAAACTCCTAACAGCTATATACTATGGCATTTTCCATTCTAAGCTGCAATATGCAATTGCCTGTTGGGGGGGAGCTTATAGAAACAAAATTCAAGTGTTACTTACTCTCCAGAAATATGTCATCAGAAAAATCTCTGGAAAACATCGCCGACATAAAAGCTTTGAACTTTTCTGCAATCTGAAAGTGCTTCCGGTTAGGCATCTCTATTGTTTTAAGGTGTTAAAGGCTTTCTTTTTGAGATCGGGAAATCTTAATTTTAGATTAGTTTCTAATTATAATCTTCGTGGTAACTTTTTAAATTTTGTGAGTGTACCTGTCTTTCGCACCACTGCTTTTCGTAACTTTTATTCAGTCTTTTCTTGTCGTCTCTTTAATAAACTTCCCCTTTCTATCAGATCACTTACTACGTCTGGAATGTTTGTAAAACGTATAAAAGAATGGCTTGAACATTTTGATCACGCTGGTATTGAATCTGTCTTTTCTGATGTTTTGGTTTAATAATTATTTATTTCTTTGTTTTTGGAAAAATGTTGTAAAAATATATTATTTTAACCAATCTCTTCTTCCTTTTATTACATGTATACCTAACAGCTTTTGTTAACAATTATTTTCTTTATAAGTAGATAACTATATTTCTTAATTCCTTATTTGAACTATGTTGTTGTATTGGGTCACCCCACCCTTATGAATTTTTTGAGTTTTTATGCTTAAAGTGGCATTTGACACTATTTTTAGTACCTTAGTATTATAAAAATATAAAATGTCATTAATTTCCTTAAGTTATATTAATTTAATTTTTTTTTTTCTGATTTGTTGTATAATGATTTTAAAGGAAATAAAATTGTATCTATCTATCTATCTAAAAAAAACATACTTGGCGAGCTGGAAGATCAAAAGCTCCTGCCAGACGAGCCTAGTTTTAAAAATTGGTATTATAAGAAATATCCTTACTTGATTTTTTTTCTTAAACTTCAAGAAACTGTCTTAATTTCAAACCTACCCGCATAAAGCTGATTTTTACATATATGTTAGCTGACATCTTTTTGTGTCTGAAAATAAAATACCAGACCAGTCGGACAGTCGAAAGCTTCTGCCAGACCGGCCTAAAATTTTATATATGATTATTTGTGCTCTAATTACAGACAATAATTATTGCTACTCAATATTAAGGCTTGCGTTTTTCTTATATATTCATTCTTTAGAATTACTTAAAAATACTACTTATGTTTCACTCGCTCATTTGCTTCGAATTTTTTATAAAATAAAATCGAATTGCAACCAAAAAGTAATCCTTTTTAAATAATATAATAAAAGTTTTCAGTTCTGATTTTGTTTTTCGAATTCGTATTGGTAAAGTTTTTGTTTTTAATCAGGAAACTGAGCAATAAATAGTCTTTCCATTATTGAACCTTACTATTGGTAACGAACGATATCAGTTAGCTACGTTGAATCTCCGATGTAAGTGCTGAACGGGAAGAATTAAGTGATTGTTTGTAGACACTGTAGTCGTGTTGGACTGTTCGTTGGTGTTGTATTATTCGATTTAGTCCTTATTTGTACAGTTTCGTTGTTATCTGATTGATTGCTGCTGCTGGTACATGTCGCAGCTCATGTGCTACTATTCGTTGTTGTCGATGTCCAGCAGCAAATTTCAGGGAGGTCATTAAAGTCTCGTATCTCTAATGCTCGTTGCATTTTGCCAATATTGTTGAGTAAAAGCCTATGGAAAAGTTCGATTTGGGGGAAACCTCCAGATTTGATTTCGAGAATTTTAATCTATTGATTCCATATTTCTAATGGCTTATATTGTGTCGAAGTTCGAGAAAGCAATCCTTTTAAATATACTGCTGATAAAACAGTAAGGTTACTCCATATTACCCGAATTTAATCTAACTAATTTATACTGCCTTAAGGCCTGGTCAAACAGAGCGCGGTCCGGCGATCTTTGTAAAAATTTACAAAGAAAATTTGACCGTCGCGTTCTTACTTTCCCAGTAAAGTATTGACCGTCCCGTTGGACCGCACTCTCATATATATTTATATATGATTATTTGTGTTATAAGATAGATGATGTTATTAATATAATGTTTACAAAATATAACTACACTATTAGTAGCGGAGCCCACGATGCTTAATGTGCATTTACTCAATAGTCGTTGGGACCTAATGGATTTTGAAGATTTGATGATAGAGAGAAAAAAATGTTAGTAAAGTATACCGTTTCATCGGTGGGGAGAGCATTTACAGGTGTTCAAAAATGTAAAAAAAAACAGTCACGTGGACATATTCGAGCGCGTCAGATATTGATAGTGTATGTATATGGCCTGGGTCTTTCTGATAACGGTGGTATATTAATCTGCCGGTTTGCGTGGTGGGGTTGGCTTGTATGGGAGTGTCGAAATTGGAAAAAAAAAGGATTTACTCGAGCGCGTCAGATTTTAATAGGGGATGTTAAGTGACCCCCAAGGATGCTCACATTCAAAAGACTGACGATTCGGATGTGACGCAAGCTTGCGGCAGCTTCTTGAAAATGCAAAAAAAAATCGGCATTTTGAAACACTCGAGCGCGTCAGATTTTTATATATATATGGTTCAACTCGCGATCCTACATGTGCTGAACCTTATTCTGACGATTATCTGGAGGGGTTTTCTTAATCTGACAATTTGAAAAGAAGAAATATTTTTATTCAGGATTTTTTCAATCACTGAGGAGAGTATAATAACTTGGGTGCCAAAAATTAAAAATGGTTTTTTTTTTAGAAGAGTCAAATATGTACAAGCATTTCTTACTATGGGAGCGGGGATCTATGTCGCCCCGTTTAGGAGGTAGAGGCAATTTTCGAGAAAAACGACTTAAATGGAAAAAAAAATATTAAAAATCAGCGACAATACTTAAAATTCAAAACAATTACGGGCTTAAAAGCCAGAAATGCCTTCTATTATTATATTACATTTAAATTAAATTATTTATGTCAATAGTTTTCAAAATATTCGCATACAAACTCAAAATTTTGATTAAAAAAACGCAAACAAAATATTGGGATCAATTTTTCTAAAAATTTTGAAGTGAAAACTAAATTTTCTTTTTGTGGTCAATGCTCATATTTATTTAAAATCGAACACAAAAAACCGGAAGCTTCTGTGTCTTCTAATTTTTGAGAAACTTGCAAGTTACTGATACTAGTTTTTTGAGATTTTTTTAATTCGCTTGCACTGCCAGCATTACGGCTGCGTTTTAAAAGTAAGATATGTATGCAACTGCCCTGCTTGGGCTCACTATAGGATTTGGGGTATGTGCGAGGTTCGGTGTTTGCCAAATCTCGTTTGCATTTAATAACTTTGAATGTATTCTCTGTTTCCAATATGAATAGCTACTAATGGGAACAGCTGCATAATGATATAATATAATAATCTCATAAAAATAAAGTATCAGTAATTTACAATTTTCTTAAAAACTAGAAGGCATAAAAGCTTCCGGTTCGATTCAAAATTAATACGAGCATTGACCACAAAAAGGAACTTTAGTTTTTTATTCCACAATTTTGAGAAAAATTGATCCAAACATTTTGTTTGCGTTTTTTTATAAAAATTTTGAGCTTAAATGCAAATAATTTGAAAACAATTTACACAAATAATTCAATTTAAATGTAGGATTAAAGAACAGATTTCTTGCTTTTAAAACCGTTATTGTTTTGCATTTTAAGTATTGTCGTTGATTTTTAATATTTATTTTTCCATTTAAGTCGTTTTTTTCGAAAATCACCTCTACCTCCTAAACGGGACGAGAAAAACGGCAGATTATACGCTTCCCGTTATGCTAGAATTATTTGCTTCACAGTAAAAAAAATTCAACTGCCCTCGAGAATGTCCAGGTGAAAAGTTTTTTTTGCAAGTTTGTAACCCTCCCACTACCTTAGGTCACACTCAAATCGTCAGATTATTGAAATGCACACTTTTCAGCATGTAATTAACCTACCCTATCTTAATCTGACGCGCTCGAGTATTTCGAGCTATCGATTTTTGATGTGTAAACATCTTAGCGCTCGGTATAGGTAAAATTGAAAATCGGCTGTAACGGATATGGGCTCACGGTTCCGTTTGGAACCATTTTGTTTGTTGTAGGTAAGTAGAACTCTGTAAACTCGAATAGGTAAGGTAGTTTTCATTTTATACCCAATGGTTTTGGTATTTGCTAAGTGGAGTGAATTCCTTACACCCCAACTCTACAGTAGATAATTTCTCTCAGAATGTTCGTCTTGACATTAACAGCGCTATTAATAAAAAACGCTTATTCTACCTTTATTCCACGATTTTACTAAACCACGGAATAAGAGTTAAGCCACGGGTTAAAATTTCTCATTAAAAAAAATGTATATTCGTGGAATAGTAAAGTGACGTTTACCGTGCGAGGCCTGTTAAGTATCTTGAAATTTGTACCAAGTTTCGGAAGCTTGGGTTTTTTCCGTATGGATTTTGACATCTTAAAATTTCAAGTAACCAAACACACCTAAGAATTTTCTTGTTTATGTCTATCTAAATTATTAGTAGGTTTTATGGTAAATCTAATTAAATAAAATGCACGACTAGGTCGCACGTACTTGCTCTTATGTTCAAGACACTGCGAGTTTAAGAAAATTGTATATACAAACATGGAAATTATGAGAGAAAAATGTAGAGAAGCATGAAATACGACATTTAAATTAGCTAAAACAACTCTTTTGACAGTTTGAGGTGAAAAAAAGTATGCCATCTTAATTCATACGGTTTTTTTTTAAATTAACTTTTTATATATAAATTTCTTAAAACATTTTTAAGAACAAATTTTGGTATGCAGATTTAAACTATATATTTATGTGTATATAAAAACAAAATTTGAAAAAAAATTGTCAACCCGTTTTTGAGATATCAAATTTTCAAAAAAAAATTTTGAAACTTTTTTCAAAAATCCAAAAACTTTTTTTTTGAAAATTTTTAGATGCAATATTATTTGATCTTATTTGAATTTTGTACATAAAAAAATTCATTCAAATCCGTTAAGCTGATAACGAGAAAACTCAAAATAAAAAAATACGTTCTATGACAGGTACTACTAATAGTTGCTATGTGTAAAATTTTATAATTTTTGATGGTAGATCGTACTAATTTTAGTATATGAAAAAAGTTTAATCAAAATCGTAGGAGTCGTTTTCAAGCAAAAAAATATTTTCCTTTGCGGTTTTTTCACTTTTGTATGGAAGGTACCGTTATTTTTTCATATATGTAAAATTTTGTCTAAAAATATTTTAGAGAGTACTAAAAAAGACTTAAATATCGAGTTTCAAAAAAATCTATGATGCCGTTTTCGAAATATTTGATTTTCCAAAAAAAATTTTGAAATATTTTTTAAAAATCCAAAAAATATTTTTTCAAAAATGTTGGTACACAAAACTATTAACATTTTTTGGAAGCTTCTGTATAAAAAAAATAATTGAAATCGGTTATACCATTTTGAAGAAAATCAAAAATTAAAAAAATAGTTCCTTGGGAGGTACCATTAATAACCATTTTTGAAAAATGGGTTTCCACCCAAAGAAAGCCTTTACTAAAATAAACTTATTGAATTTTTTTAAGAAAAGTTGTCGAGCCGTTTTTGAGAAAAATACGATTATGTAAATTTGCCAAACAAAAATGCATGACAGGTACCGTTATTTTTGGTTCTAAAAAAAAAAAATGAAAAAAACGTGTCGGCAGAATCACCAAAAACCACTAAGTATCAGGTTTGAAGAAAATCGATCGAGCCGTTTAGGCTGTAGACGAACAGACAGACAGACAGACAGACAGACAGAATCGTGCCACCCACTTTTTTGGTGTTCTCTATCATCGTAATATCATGTTTGATTGTTATCTCAAAATTTTTTTTTTTGCACGAATCCAAAACTTGCCTTATAGTACCTATTATAATCGCAAGTAAAAAGAAAAAGAAGCGAGAGTTGGAGCACAAAAGACAAAGTAAGCTCATAAAAATAAACTAAACCATTTGTAAATAACCTTTTGCTTTATATTCTTCAGAACATAGCGAAATCATTGTGCATAGAAAAAAAATGTTATTGAAAAGGTAAATCTTCTGATACCAACACCAATAAAAAAAATAGTCTGGCTGCTTATTCCTTCGCTAAACCATCTGCTTCGGTGGTTTAGCATAATAAACGTCACATAGCAGAAATTTTGTTTTATTAGTAACATTTTGCACTTAATCCATGGAATAAGGCTAACCCTTCGCTATTCCGCGTTTTTTAATTTGGCTGTAAATATCTAATGAAGTCACTCCGTTTCCTATCTTGATTGGATGTCAAGATGCAATCATATTTTGACAGCGATATTTGACATACATTTTGCCAGGTGAAGATTCTGTTGCTTTTTTTCTAGAAATTTAATTTTTATTTCATAATTTTGTATCCATATCATTGTATATCCAATCTATATTATTCTATATATTCTCATGAAACACGATTTTGTAGGTAGACATTTGGTCGATAGGTTCGCTGTGATCGCCTTACCGAGATCCCTTAGCAAAAATTAGTATTACATTTGGACGCATAGATGGCCACGAGCTTTTTTTCTTCATGAGAGTACTATAGAATTTATATACAACGTCCATATGCTGCTTTTGATATTAATTTCTGCAATCGCGGGTGGCAATTGTGGTTTGTGATATTAAGTGTTATTTGCAATTTCTTGATTTGAAATGTCATAACATGATTTGCAAAGTGGCGTATTCTTTTCTGTTTCTCTAGTTGGCTGTGGTTAATGTGTCATAAAGAAGTGTTGTTATGTCATATTTAAAAAAGTTACTTTGAGTCACTTTTCATTTAGGAACGACAAAAGCTAAAAATATCTGATCTGTCAAATTGGATGAAAAAAGTCGAAATAAATTTGGAATTAAAATTCAAGAAGAAATTGTGATTTCATTATTGAAAAGAACTTTTATCAGCACTTCGAAAATGCATAAATTTTTCAAATTAAATTTCATTTAACTTCATTCTAGCCCAAAATTGAATATTTAAGCAAAAATATTTCCATTTTTTTTATCATTCATTACTTGCACAAATTTACTTACTACAAATCGATCAATTCAGATAAAAAAAATGTCGCAAAACCTGGACAAAATTTCCAAATTTGGAATGGCTTTTTGTGTTGAAGATAGGGAGAAAATAGAGAATAGAGTAGAGAGAAAAACAGAAACAAAAGGATAAACGGGGATCGGATAGGTATTTATAACACTCTTGTCGCATTGGGATCCTGTTTGTTTTATTATGATAATCTAATCCGGATCAGATCTGGGGGATAATAAAATTAAACTATTAAATATTACAAAAATGAGATCAATTCCAAACCGAACGATCAAGAAGCAAACAAAAGATAACTCAAAATGAAAACATCGTGATTTCAGCTGCTTTTGACGGATTAACCATTTCAACTCAGTATCGAAGAGATGAGTTGGAAAAATGTACTCAAAGTTACTTTTTGACACTTTAACTTTGAATCCAGGAAAAACTTTGTGACGTCATAAAGTTTTCTCGGAAAGTTTTTTAATGGATAAATTCATTATAATTTGTGTCGTGCAACCATTTTGTTTTAGCGTTTGCATTACAGATTCCTAATTTTTGCCATACGGGGTAATGACCCGATCCCTTACCTTCAGGTGAAAACGAATGTTTACACATCTTCCACCCGAGTCCCGGTACTCACACATTTTTTTTACTAATCTGACAACCTGCCCTAGGCGCCCGGCCCTACATAGAGGACTGATATATGGTGGGGGTACTCAGCAGGGTGCAAGGTACCCCCCTTTATACTAATCTGACGCGCTCGAGTAAATCCCGAAATCCCTTAGTGGGCTCCCCTACTATATGTATATCCAAAGAATTATTTCTCTTGCGTTTCATTATAAAGAGCAGTTTATTTTTGAAACCAAGCACAAACTACATATGTATATCACCATACAAATAATAAGCAACAGCCTAACTACTAAACTGAACGTTGTATTCATTTGACTCGAAAAGATTCTTTGATTTCCTTTTGGAAGAAATTCATTCATGAAAATGTCAGTTTTTCTTAGCTTCGTATAAGATTTTATTCATATTAAGTTCAAAATGTAAGTTTTATTTCAAAACAAACATGAATATTTTCATAAATACGTACATAGTAACCAAAAGTCTTAATGAATTAACTGATATTAAAATTTCATTTAAAATATTAAGGGTATTCATGCAAAAGCGTAAAGTCGTCGTAATCGTAAACGTGGTAAAGTTTTAAACTTCGTAAATCTGTCAAATTTTCCATACAAATTGTTACAGAATTACGAAGTTACTTTACGCTGTTGCATGAATACCCGTATTATAATTCTGAGTCAAAGTAAAAGAATAGAATAGTTGTTAGTTTAAGAGCAACAGCGAAGCAGCACCAATAAGATAAACTCCAGATTTTCCAAGCAACAGCTTAAACAACGTCTATGACCCTGTTTAGATTGGTTGGTTTCACTACAGCATGACGGCTGTTCGAGGTTGAAATCGGTGAGGTGGAAAGCGAGGGGTTAGTCAAGAAAAAAATATAAAAGCTTGAGGGAGCAGTCACGTTTCATAACCAAACTAGTCTATTTTGTTCATTTTTGCTTGTGCGTTTAACAGAAAGGTTCTATCTTGATATGTATGTAGTTGGATAAGATCGGAAGCAGAATTGCTTATACGCTGCCCAAAATCGAATGTTCCAATTAGCAAATATTCCATTAGCAGCAGAGATACACTTATGTGAAACCTACAAGTATATACACGACATGACTTTTCACTACTTAGTCTATAAATATACGATGCCCCATTGTTTTAATTAAACGAGATATAGCTCTACTTACCGTCTTTTGTAGTGTGGATTTGAGCACATCACATCTTTTCGTTCGAGTATTATCACTTCAAGCTACGCGACAAAAGGACTGTCGAAGTACTGCAATTGCAGCATTTGTACTGCTTTTTGAAAATCCGTACTGCCGTACTGCTAAAACGACCAAAGTACTGCTTTTTTGAAAATTTGTTCACACAACATTTCATAGTCCTATCTTAAAGTTTTAGTCCTTTTTATCTGATGTTGACTAGATTTATTAAATGTATATGTATAGAATACGCTCACAATGTATGGTGGACACTAAGCGGACGCCGAGCGAACGCTGAACGGACGCCGAGCAGACGCTGAGCGGATGCCAAGCGGACGCTTAGTGGACACTAAGTGGCCGAGCGGACGCCGAGCGGACGCTGAGTGGAGGCCAAACGGACGCTTAGCGGAGGCCGAGCGGACGCTGAGCGGACGCTGAGCGGACGCCGAGCGGAGGCCGAACGGAGGCCGAGCGGAGGCAAAGCGGAGGCCAAGCGGACGCCGAGTGGGGGCCGAGTGGAGGCCGAGTGGAGGCCAAACGGACGCTGAGCGGACGCCGAACAGACGCAGAGGCCGAGCGGACACTGAGCGGAGGCTGAGCGGACGCCGAGCAGACGCTGAGTTTACACTGAGTGGACGCCGAGCGGAGGCCGAGCGGAGGCCGCACGGAGGCCAAGCAGACGTTAATTGGACGCCCAACGGACACCGAGCGGACGCTGAGCGGAGGCTGAGCGGATGCTTAGGCCGAGTGCATGCCAAGTGGCGGCCAAGCGGACGCCGCCGAGTGGACACTGAGCGGACGCCGAGCGGAGGCTGAGCGGATGCTTAGGCCGAGTACATGCCAAGCGGAGGCCAAGCGGACGCCGCCGAGTGGACACTGAGAGGACGCCGAGTGGACGCTGAGCGGAGGCTGAGCGGACGCCGAGCGGGGGCCAAGCGGACGCCGAGTGGATGCCAAGTGGAGTCCAAGCGGAGGCTGAGCGGACTCCGAGCAGTGGCCGGGCGGACGCTGAGCGGACGCTGAGTGGACGCCGAGTTGAACGGACGCCGAGCGGAGGCTGAGTAGACGCCGAGCGGACGCTGAGCGGAGGCCGAACGAACGCTGAACGGGCGCCGAGCGGACGCTGAGCGGATGCCGAGTGGACGCTGAACGGACGCCGACTGGACGCTGAGCGGAAGCCGAACGGACGTGGAGCGGACAAATGTGAGCTTCCAATCGAAATCTTCGATTATGATTTTACAAGAACCTGGATGTAAAAAGGTTCCACAGAAATACCGAGAATCAATTTTGCTTTTCTCAACTAGGAACCAACTCCCAGCCTATCAATCAAAACAAAAGAATTATTAAAAACAAAATTAGCTTCTATTTAGGTAAATAAAGAACTTCAACAACAAAAAGATTTCATAAACAAACTAATAATAGAACTAAAATTCAATAAGGGTATTCATGCAACAGTGTAAAGTCTGTCAAATTTTCCATAAAAATTGTGACACAATTGCGAAGCTTTAAACTTTACAACGTTTACGACGTTGGATGAATACCCATAATATTTTTCTTTATTTACTATGAACATAAGCATGTTGTTAAAAAGGAACTGAAAAAAGTGAAGTATGTACTTCGAAGGTTAATTAAACTTCAAACAATTCTTTTAATGCGTTTAGTTCCCTTTGTAAACGGCCGTTTCTTCCTTTCTCATTTTCATCTATTTTTTTTTATTTTTTGACATAATAATCTTTCAAAATTTAATTTTTTCCAATTAAATTAATTTTGTTATTAAAATATTTTTCTGTTATGCTTTTTTTTTGTGTTTTTTTTTAATTTTTGATGAAGATGGTGGCGTTGTGTCTGTATAAGGTGGCTGGGATGCTGTTTCTGATCCCGATGGTGGCGTTGGGCTTAACGGACTGTGCTGCTGCGACGGCGACGTCGATGGTTGAAATTAAGGCGGTGGCGCGGTCGTATTGTTAGCTCCAGCAACGGTGATATTGATAGTTCTGAAAAAAAAATCCTTATTTAAGCAACTATCAGATTGTCAATGAATTTTTCGACGCGCTGACTATTTGAACGTATTCTTGTGAAGAACCAGGACCTAGTTTTTTCTTAGGACAAGTTGAAAGGATTTTAAGCTTAGTACCAAAGACCATATAATACCAAGATATTGCATCTAGTGTACAATTTCGCAGTCAAAGTGCTAGTACTGTGGTGACCCCAGTGGTGACCCCATAGATGTGTGAGTGAGAACCCCGTCTATGTATAAGTTTGACAATCGTCGGCGGCGATCGCCGTGTCGTGGGTCTGCGGCGAATAAAGGCTTGCATGTATGAATGTGTTATGTGAGCTCATGATGTGATACAATATGTGAGAATGTTTCCCTTCCCCCGACCCACTGCATCTGAAGCTGATTTTTGGTGGCTGGTTGAGATGCGGTATATTGGTATTATATGGTCTTTGTTAGTACGCAGATTGAGAAAAAACAAATATTATTTCTTCATTTTTTTCTCAATGTACATTTTTTTAAATGAAAACAGTAGCGTAGCTAGAAATACTTTAAGGTGTGGAAAACATTTAGCCAATTCCTGACGGTATCATTGTTCAAGACTTTTTTATAGTATGTATCAAAAATTCACAATAATTTTTTGTTCTTATTCAAAAAATCAACAATAGGCGCGCTGAGTTCTGCATCACTGCCAAAAATAATTGTCAAAAAATGGGTTTATTCATGTACTTTTTGGCAAAATTGGGTATCATTGTTGAGAGCAAACACCCACGTTTCTTATTGAGAAGAAAAATTGCACATTGGACGGTATTTAGCAGCGGAAATGGAACATGAGTTTTGTCGTGTTGCCGAACTTTTACACTTACGAACTCGACCTTAATGGAAAGTCTTCCCGGTTAATTGTATGTGCTATGAAAACCCATATTTTGTCATAATAAAATGGAAATCAAATTAAATGTTTTATTGAAAATTTGAATTAAGCCCTTTTGGACAGCAAAACTGGAGAAATTCTCTGAGCCCTCAGAAATATAAACTGTACATTTAAATTTTCTATTTTACCTTCTAACCATTCCTCTTCTTCTTCGGAAAAATGCCTGGAGCTGGTCAGCAATGCTGCAACAACCGTCCCACTTAAATTAAGTGTATCAGAGTTTCTGATTTCAGGTCACTTTCCGAATAGTTCCTCCAAAATGTCCTCATTATGGTGCTTTGCTGGCAACAACCGGTTCGGTTGTTGTTGTCATTCAATTATTTAATAGTTTTTTTTTTTAGTTTTGTTGTTAACATACCGGTTGTAGTTGGCTGTGTCTGTAAATAGACCACGTTATTTCATATTTATTTTGATTCAATAAAACAGGAAACTTACGAGTACTTCAGCTGCCAAGAGATCCTCAAGCACATTGCTCATGGTATATTTTTTTCGGTGGTGGTCGAATTCGGCATGCTGCTTTTCATATGCTCTTAAAAAGCAATGGTTTTGGTTTTTGGTTTTGTCCAGATTCTTCGTCTTTTAATAAAAACAAATATTTTTGCAAATTAATTTACAAAAGAATAAATAAAGTAGGTACTTACATTTAATTTTCTTTTTTCGCAGACTTTTCAATTTATAATCACACATTCACATTATGACATTTAACGATTTTTTGTCGGTCGAAGGTTTTTCCGTCCGCTCTTTGGGAAAATTTACTCAAAGATTCGTAGGAAAATTCCCGCAGAAGTTAAAAATTTATTTTTTGGATCGGTTTTACGTTATGAAATGTTCACGTTCTTCTAATTATATAAAATGCTACCATGCAACTGTGTAGTTCCTTTAGCATTTCTAATGAGCATAAAAAAAAACGTGTTGTTAAGTTGGGTACTCGCAGGAGAATGAATTCAATATTCTTTATTGTACGGTTTGTTAGTTCTTTTTTTTCTGTTCTAGTGCATTATTATTTACAGCTTTTAGTTTATACAATGTAAAAATATGGAAAACCTTTAATAGAATGTAGAATGTATGATAGTTAATGCAGTTAATTTTAGTTTTATCATAATCTATTTTTAAGATTTTGACATATTTAAAAGGATTTTAAGAAGCATGAATAAGAACTTAAGTTTTAAATTGAAGTTTTTTTTAAAAACAATAAAATTTAAGATATTATTGAATTTCTTAATTTAAAGTTAAGTAATTAATTCAGTTACGTTATGATTTCAAAATATGTGTATATATGATGGTTGGTTATGACCCAAAACTGGCGAAGCCCGTACAATAGCTGAACACAATCAAGCCATGCGTTAGGGACATTATTGAATGTTTGTTCGGCGACAATTAGTTAAGACCGTTCTTTTGTCAAATAATACAATATCCGACGTATCATTGACTTAACAGAGAATGTGAAAGCTACTTTACATTCAAGAATAAGGCTAGTCGCGCGAGTTAAGTTTGTGATTGAAGCGGAGCTTAAAAAAAAACACTTGTTCCACGGTTGAAGGTTCAAATCTGAATACATTTTTATTCGACTTATCAAATGAAAACTTAATTCTATTTACAATATTATATTTCTAGGAAAATGCAATGCATTGAATGCTTTATTTATGAAAGAATGCAAAATGCTTAATTGACAAAAATAAGTTTAACGGATATTGGCAAAAAAAAGAATACTTGCAAAATGTTTATTTAACATAATAATTTAAAATTGAATACTGCTCGCACAATTCCTGGAATTGGGTCGATGACATCTATAGCATGAGCTGAAATTGGTTGTTGGCCGGAAATGGGAGAGGGCAAGTTAGGATGCGGATGTAACTCCTCCCCCCTTAGAATAGAGCGACGGCCACAATGACGTCATTGGGGATGGAGCGAAAGATTGTAGTGTGGGTTGTTGATCCTTGATGCGATGGGTTTTTCTTTTTCTTTCTATGATGGTGAAGGCGATGGTGATAATCATGATGGTTAAGAAGACGTAGACTGCTGTTGATGCTGATATGAGATGAAGGACTTCGGTTTTTGCATAAAATTTTGAAAGGTTTGAGTTGGTGATAAAGTTGTATTCCTTTAGTTTTTCCAGGTTCAGGACTTCTTTAATTATTGTAGCTTTGATATCACTACTTGGGGGTGGTGGAATATGGATTTCGTCCCAAAAAGTGTCAGGGCTGTCCTCGTATGTGAGACCGTTTATTTCTATGTTGCAATTCTGGAAATGGATAAGTGCTGTGCCTTCTATGACAGATGTCTTTGTGCTGCAAGTAGAGTTTATTAGAGATTTTGGTGCATTTAATATTAAAATATAGTTTTTCTCTGGTTGAGAAATTTCGTATGATTTTCCTTCATCAGTGAAAGGGCAGTTAGCTGCTTCGTTCTTCATTAATTTCCCCATGCATTCGGAGTTATTGATGTCTTCTTCGCGATGTGCATTTATGCAGTAGTACGTTCCTTCTATCTTGGGGCAAGGTGTTGTAAAGTGCTGTATTTTATTTTCATTAATGTTTACATATGATTGGATTGTAAGAAATTTTGTTTCATTTATTGGAAGGGGAATGACATGGTAAACAAAATATTTTTCATTAGATATGTTAGGAATGCGCACGTTAAATATAATGTTAGAATTATTGTAATATGCCTGTAGTCCAAGAAATTCGTATATTTGTTCATTACTTTCAATTTTGACATTTTGTTTTGAAAATCTGTTTTCTATATGATGTAGTTCTTGCGCATTTAATAAAAATTTTGGAATAATGTTTAGTTTACTAAGGATAACTGCTTCAGCAATGTTTGATATATGGTTTGTTAGTAGGTCAATGTTAAAGTTTATTTCATTCAAATATTGTGTTTCGAGAAAGATATGATTTTCTCTTTTTACAGCATTATATGTTTCCGAAAGGAATTCTTCTATTTTATTTTGTTGATTATTAATGTGTGATGTAATGTTCTTAAATCTTTCTATTGTTTGAAAATTAATGACATTTTGGGATAAAATTTTATTGGTAATGTTAGTAAGATTTGAGTTTAGGTATTCTATTTGTTCGTTAATAGCTTGTGCGTCTTCCGCATCCATATTTCCGGTTATAAATTTAATAACTGATCCAAGTCCATTGACAAGGCCTCTTTTATTTCTTTTTAACGGATATAGTGTATCAAATTTATTTTTTAATTCTTTTAGTTTAAGTTTTGTTACGTGAATTGGGTTAGTAAATGTAGCTCTTTTTTCAAAAAGATTGAGCGTGTTAGTTATCTGTTGGATGTTATACTGATAATCTTCTAAGTTAACGATATGGATTAGATTATTGTAGTTAGTAATACACTAGTCAACAAAATTAAAGGAACAAATCTTTTTTCAATTTTTGTTAGCATTTTTTGAAGAGCTGTATCTTTGTGACGAGTGGTCGTATTGAGTTGAAATAAAAAGCATTTTACAGCTTTATGTTTTTTGTTTCGAGATTTGTTTGCAAACAAATATTTTTCAAGTACCGTTATTGCGTTATTGCAAAAAATGAGACGAGACAACAAAATTATTTTTTTTTATTTTTTTGAAGGTCCTCATTTCTATGGATAAATTTTGTTGAGTTAATTAAATGTTATGATCAGATACCTTGTTTATTCAGCTTCAATTCAGTTTTTTTGTTGTTGTCTTACGATTTTTTTTGACGGTGCCGTGACATAAGGCCAAGTGACATAAGGCCAAATTTGAATATTTGGCCTTATGTCACTTAACAAAAGTGACATAAAGCCAATTTTTAAAAGTTGGCCTAGTGTCGCTTTTACAAAGTGACATAAGGCCAATTTGGCATTGTGTCACTTTTAATACTAGCGTACCTGTTATTTTTTTCATTTTTCATTGAAAAATTTCATTATATCCAGTTTCTTTAAATGCCTAAAAAACTTTGCATACACCCAAATTTGCGCCCACCCCAAATCCTATCATGAGCCCAAGCAGGGGGCATCCATACCTCACTGTTTATTTGAAAATTTTTATATTTCGCAACCCAAATAAACGAGAGGTTTTATTAAGTTTGTGAAATTTAAAAATTCGCAATAAACAGTGAGGTATGTATGGGGGACATGTTGCCCCCCTGCAACCCCCCTGCTTGGACTCACTATAGGATTTGGGGGTGGGTGCGAGGTTGGGTGTATGCGAAGTCTCTTTTCCAAAAAATTACTGTTTTTTTTTACAAAACATTTTACGTTTGGCCTTAAGTCACAAACAAATTTGGCCTAATGCCACTTTGTAAAAGCGACACTAGGCCAACTCTTTAAACTTGGCATTAAGTCGCTTTTGGAAAGTGACTTAAGGCCAAAATTTTTAAATTTGGCCTTATGTCACTTGGCCTTATGTCATGGCACCTTTTTGACATGGTTTATCTGACTTTGAATGAAAAAAGATACTTTTAGACTTGATTACCAATATCTCAGCAAATAATGACGTTAAGGCAATGGCCCAATGAATCCGTCATGCGTTCGACTTCAGCGACGATAACTGACAGCTCGATTAAAACACATGTATTCTTATGGGGAATGGCCCATAAGGAACGCGCGTCACGTACGTAGCGGCGTTAAGATTAAAATATTTTTAATATTAATGCACGTTATCGCCTTTGACGTTTAATATTTGTGCTTTGCTGTGTTCTGTGACAAAAACAAAAATGGATTATTCGTCGGAAGGTAATTATGAATTTTGTTTTGAAGATATTTGTGATTATCGCTGAAGAAAACAAATTATTTACATTTATAGATACATTCTATGAAAATTTCATCGAGGAGGCCCCACCAGACCAAAGGAGTTTCAAAGAAATACTCATCGAGCAGTTCAAATGCATGAATGCCTTTATAACAAAAGTAGTGCTTCCTATCGCAAAAAAGGCGTCAAGGAAAAGGCATGGTTGGATGTGGCAGCTGCAGCAGGTTCGACTGGTATGTTTTTCTTCATATTTTAATTATGTGAAATGTTAAAAAATAACATTCCAGTTGAGCAGTGCCAAACACGGTGGAGGTCATTGCGAGACCGATTTGTTAGAGAAAATAAAAACCAACCGGCTTCTGGAAGTGCAGCTGTAGAAGTAGAATCTCAATGGATTCACTTCAACCAACTTTCGTTCTTAAAACGGAGCTTAGAGCCACGAAGGTTATTTGCATTTCTGCTCTACTTCACAGTTCTTGTTATTTTTTAATTATGTGTATCATTTCAGAACATTTTCTAACACTTCATGGATGATTCATGATTCAAGTGGCACCTCAACACCTCTGTCACCAGAAAATGTGCCAAAAAGCAACATCGTATTGGAGGAAGGCGCAGATGATTTCTTTTCATCAACACCTAGAGGCGCAGCAAAGAAAAAAATGGACGAAAACGAAAGAAAAGAGCGATTTGATTCTGTGATGGGGATGGTTTCGGATCTTGTCGAAAAAGAAAGGAAAGCAAGCCCTGAAAAAAGTCGCAATGGCGATTTTTACAAAACCTTAGATTCCTATATGCTGCAACTTCCACATAAAATACAAGACTAGTGGTGTAAGGAATCGTTAGTAATCGTTACTTTGTAACGATTACTTCAAGTAATCAAAGTAATCGATTACTTTTCTGAGTAACGATTACCTTATCAAGAACGATTACTTTGATTACTTTGATTACTTTGATTACTTTGATTACTTTCGTTACTTTCGTTACTTTTTGGATTTGATTACTTTGATTACTTGTCGTTACTTTTGGATTTGGGTACTTTTGATTACTTTGGGATTCGATTATTTTTAGTTACATTTGGATTTGATTACTTTTGAGTTTTGGGTTTCGAGCTCCGCAAACGAGGATAAAGTAGGTAAACATTTCTATGGCTATTTCTTTATTTTGGTTTAAATCTTTGTAAAATATAATATTTTAACTACGAAGAACTGCGAAAATATACAGGTCAATATTTAAGCCATATTTATATGAAGCAGAAATTGTTTGCCCCAGGGTGGTCCAAAAAAAAAAACTTTCGAAATTTTGGGATTCAAATTGATTTAAATCATACGAAAGAAAATTGCTTGAAGCGTACATTTTGAGAAAAAAAATGTAAAATATTAAATTGTCCGAAAACCAAAACCCTCGGATCTTCGTTGTTCCTTGAGCGCTTTCAACGAAATTTACATAGGTGATAGCTGATACAGAATTAAAAAAGAAAAAAATATTTTCAAAGTAGGGTGTTCCAAAAATATGTCAACATATTGCAACTTCGTTGTTCCTTGAGTGATTTCAACGAAATTCACGTAGGTGATAGCTGAAACAGAATTAAAAACAAAAACAATATTTGCATTAGGGTGTTCCAAAAAAAAGTCAACTTTGTTGTTTGTTGAGCGATTTCAACGAAATTGACACAGGTGATAGCTGATACAGAATTAAAAAAGAAAAAAATATTTTCAAAGTAGGGTGTTCCAAAAATATGTCAACATATTGCAACTTCGTTGTTCCTTGAGTGATTTCAACGAAATTCACATAGGTGATAGCTGAAATAGAATTAAAAGCAAACAAAATATTTGCATAAGGGTGTTCCAAAAAAAATGTCAACTTCGTTGTTTGTTGAGCGATTTAAACGAAATTGACATAGGTGATAGCTGATACAGAATTAAAAAAGCAAAAAATATTTTCAAAGTAGGGTGTTCCAAAAATATGTCAACATATTGCAACTTCGTTGTTCCTTGAGTGATTTCAACGAAATTCACATAGGTGATAGCTGAAACAGAATTAAAAACAAAAAAAATATTTGCATTAGGGTGTTCCAAAAAAAAATGTCAACTTCGTTGTTTGTTGAGCGATTTCAACGAAATTGACATAGGTGATAGCTGATACAGAATTAAAAAAGAAAAAATATTTTCTAAGTAGGGTGTTCCAAAAATATGTCAACATATTGCAACTTCGTTGTTCCTTGAGTGATTTCAACGAAATTCACATAGGTGATAGCTGAAACAGAATTAAAAACAAAAAAAATATTTGCATTAGGGTGTTCCAAAAAAAAATGTCAACTTCGTTGTTTGTTGAGCGATTTCAACGAAATTGACATAGGTGATAGCTGATACAGAATTAAAAACAAATAAAATATTTGCATTAGGGTGTTCCAAAGAAAAATGTCAACTTCGTTGTTCCTTGAGCGATTTCAACGAAATTTACGTAGGTGATAACTAATACAGAATTAAAAAAGAAAAAAATATTTACGAAGTAGGGTGTTCCAAAAATATGTCAACATATTGCAACTTCGTTGTTCCTTGAGCGATTTTAATGAGATGGACACCGGTAATAGCTGATACAGAACTAAAAAAGAAAACATTATGTTCAAAACAGGGTGTTCCAAAAATATGTTAACAAATTTCAACTTCGTTATTCCTTGGGCAATTTCAACTCAATTGACACAGGTTATAGCTGATATAGAATAATTAAATACAAAAAATAAAAACAGGGTGTTTCAAAAAAATGTCAAAACTTTGCATCTTCTTCATTCCTTTAGCATTTTTTATGAAATTGACACTGGAAATAGCTGATACAGAATAAAAAATAAAAAAAGATTCAGTAGAATCTGCCTACTGCTATTTATTATTTTATTATTTATTTGTTTATTATTTATTGGTTTTTCAGAAATGGATCTTGCAATTTGGGTGACATTTTCAGAGTTCATTTTTGAGTAAAAGTAGTTATTTTTCAGAAAACAAACAGAAAAACTGTTTCTTGTCGAAGACTGTGAGCATTAAATCTTTTTCCTTAATAGTGTACATAGTTTATTAATAACTTTCAATATAAGGGTAATTGTAGCCCTTACTCCAGAATGCACCTCAGATGCGGATCTATTAACAAAAAAACTTGAAAAGTGATTTTAGCTATTTTTTTTTCTAACATGCATAAATCTACTTCACCTGTTGTGTGGGGTGGAATGGTCAAACTTTGACCATCGGTCAAGTTTAATTACATAGGTGACGTTCCTTGAAACACCGTTTGAAAATTATATTTCTCTTTTTTAATTCTGTATCAGCTATCACCTGTGTCAATTTCATTAAAATCACTGAAGAAATAAAGAAGTGTTGACATTTTTTGAAGCATTCTGTTTTGAAGATACTTGTTTCTCTTTATTTCTTTATCAACTTTCACCTGTGTTAATTTAATCGAAATCGCTCAAGGAACAATGAAGTTGAAATTTTTTTGCAACACCCTGTTGAAAATATCGTTTTGCTTTTTTAAATCTGGAACAACGAAGTTGCAATATGTTGAAATATTTTTGGGACGCTACCACAGTATTTAATTTCGTTGAAATAGCTTTAGGAACAACGGAAGTGAAATATATTGACATATTTTTCGAACATCCTGTTTTGAAAATATTTTTTTCTTTTTTAATTCTATATCAGCTATTACTGCTGTCAATTTTGTTGAAATCGCTCAAGGAACAGTGAAGTTGCAATATATTGACATATTTTTAGAACACCCTGTTTTGAAAATATTGGTTTCTTTCTTAATTCTATATAAGCTATAACTTCTGTCAATTTCGTTGAAATCGCTCAAGGAACAACGAGGTTGCAATATGTTGACATATTTTTGGAATACCCTGTTTTCAAAATTTTTTTTTCTTTTTTAATTCTATATCAGCTATTACTGCTGTCAATTTCTTTGAAATCAGTCAAAGAATAACGAAGTTGCAATATGTTGACATATTTTTGGAACACCCTGTTTTCAAAATATTTTTTTCTTTTTTAATTCTATATCAGCTTTTACTGCTGTCAATTTCGTTGAAATCGCTCAAGGAGCAACAAAATTCACATTTTTTTTGGAACACCCTACTGGAAATATTTTTTTTCTTTTTTAATTCTGTATCAGCTATCACCTGTGTCAATTTCGTTTAAAACGCTCAAGGAACAACGAAGTTGCAATATGTTGACATATTTTTGGAACACCCTACTTTGAAAATATTTTTTTCTGTTTTAATTCTGTATCAGCTATCACCTATGTCAATTTCGTTGAAATCGCTCAACAAACAACGAAGTTCACATTTTTTTTGGAACACCCTAATGTAAATATTTTTTTTGTTTTTAATTCTGTTTCAGCTATCACCTACGTGAATTTCGTTGAAATCACTCAAGGAACAACGAAGTTGCAATATGTTGACATATTTTTGGAACACCCTACTTAGAAAATATTTTTTCTTTTTTAATTCTGTATCAGCTATCATCTGTGTCAATTTCGTTGAAATCGCTCAACAAACAACGAAGTTGACATTTTTTTTTTGGAACACCCTAATGCAAATATTTTTTTTGTTTTTAATTCTGTTTCAGCTATCACCTACGTGAATTTCGTTGAAATCACTCAAGGAACAACGAAGTTGAAATATGTTGACATATTTTTGGAACACCCTACTTTGAAAATATTTTTTCCTTTTTTAATTCTGTATCAGCTATCACCGGTGTTCAATTTCATTGAAATCGATCAAGGAACAACGAAGATCCGAGGGTTTTGGTTTTCGGACAATTTAATATTTTGCATTTTTTTTTTCAAAATGTACGCTTCAAGCAGTTTTCAAAAGATTTAAATCCCAAAATTTCGATAGTTTTTCTTTGGACCACCCTCAGGCAAATAATTTTTTCTTCATATAAATATGGCTTAAATATTGACCTGTATATTTTCGCAGTACTGCGTAGTTAAAATATAATATTTTACAAAGTTTTAATCCAAAACAGAGAAATATCCATAGAAGATTGTTTTTTCTCGTTTTTTGGATCCTTCCTGTTCTGACCCTATCCTACATCCTCGTTTCCGGAGCTCAATACCCAAAACTCGAAAGTAATAAAATCCAAATTTGACTATCGAATCCCAAAGTAACCAAAAGTACCCAAATCCAAAAATAACGACAAGTAATCAAAGTAATCAAATCCAAAAAGTAACCAAAGTAAACAAAGTAATCAAAGTAATCAAAGTAATCAAAGTAATCAAAGTAACCAAAGTAATCAAAGTAATCAAATCCAATAGTGAGATCTGAGATCCATTAGAGTACAAAACGGATATTTAAGCCCATAACTTGAGTTCTAGCAAACGGATCCTCAAGGTTGAAATGGTTAAATCAAGGGTAAATAATAGGCTACCATGGAGAGGTGCTTTATAAAAAAAATCGTTGTGGGGGAGGGGAATGGGGTAAGGACAAAGTCATTCAGAGTACTGAAAATAATTCAGTTAGGGTGTGGTTTTCTTTGGAAGCCCATAACTTGAGTTCTAGCTGACGGATCCTAAAGGTTGGAATAATTAAATCAAGGGTAAATAATAGGCTACCATAGAAAGGTACTTTATAAAGTAAAAACATTGTTGTGGGGGAGGGGAAAGGGGTAAAGATGAAATCATTCAGAGTTTTAGTTTTATATGTTAATGTTATTTAAAAAAGAAGAAAAATAATCCAAATTTATTGAAGTTTTGTGAATCATACACATTTTTTTATAAAAACCATCTCCCAACATCACTACATACATTTCTTTAGTGGCCATTTCTTTACCAAAAAACCACTTTTTTTTCTGTTTTTGTCTAAGACTACAAGATTTGCGTAATAAAAAAAACAACACATATTAATCAATTTTTTACGAAAAAAGTAATCAAAGTAATCAAAGTAATCACTCAAAAGTAACGATTACTTTGGAAAAAGTAACGAAAGTAACGATTACTCAAAAGTAACGACTTTTTACATCACTATACAAGACTCACTGAAAATCGAGTTCCTGAACAAAGTTTTTAGTGAAATTAATAAACACTAAATGAAATATTTAAAGTCGAATTGTTTAGTGGGCTTGAATCTTGTCATGAATTGATTCACCCGTCGGCGTCGGCCGCATTCCGACTTGGAGAACTTTGTATGGCTGTGGAAGAGATTTGCTCGCATTGAGTAATGAGAGAACTGTGACAGCGATGATAATGGAAACGTTTGTTTTAAATAAATAAGGTATGTATGTACTTACATATGTTTGTTTTATGTTTTTGTATGTTCACATGATTGTAAATATGAATATTGGTTTTTAGTTATTTGTCGTTTCTACTAACTTTTCATTTTAACGAGCCAAATCTTTTTTACTCCACCCTCACTAGATCCACAATAAAGTAAATAAAATGTTCATCGACTCTCTTGGCAGAACAATTACTGAAAGACTGAAAGGGTGATTAAATTCCTCGGCAACAGTTGTGTTGCCGCCGCAATGTACATACTATATATAACACATACTACTTTATATATTACATTTCATATCACATCATATATTTACATAACGTAACACATTACCATAAATTGCATTCAGTCTTCAGTTTACCTCTTACCGTGACGGTCATAATTATAAGCGCTCTTGTTTAGTAAATAAACTTATATTCTCTTTATACCTACACAAGTCGATCTTTTCTTTCATTTAAGTTTACAGTCCACTCGAGCTCGAACATGGTCCTTTTTCGCCAAATATAAAAAACAATTTCAATTATTAAATATTAATTGCATAAACTAGCCCACTTGTGTATATAAAGAGTTCACATCTTGCGCGTGCCGCGAAAAGCCAACGGTGCTTATATACCTATATACCTCTTGTACAGTCCCACTGCGCACGTTGTACAGTTCATACGGTTACGGTATAATTTTTGCTTTGGCTTAGTACAGCACGCAACCTGCATCGTGATAATAAGTTTTTTCAATAACTTTCAATTTAATTAAAATTTATTTTTTGCTTTTACAAATTGCATCCAAGATGAGCACAGACAATAAGAACAAAGTAACAAAGCGAGATACAGCTCGCAATTCTATCAAGCGATATTTGGCAAGCAGCAAAAAAGCCGAAACGTTTGATGCAACTGAGATCCAAAGTTTTCTTTCTCTCCTCAGTGAACAGTGGAATAAATTCCAAGAATTTCAGGAAGCGGTTGAGATCTCGTGTGGAGCAGACACTTTGGAAGCCCAAGAGTCAGAACGAGAACAAGGTGAAACGTGGTATAGGGAAGCGCTGACAAATTTCAAACGCGCCCTATCTAAAATCGAATCGGAAAGCGTCTCTTCAGAAAAAGCCAAAGTCGATTACTTGCCAAACCATTGTCACACAGACGTTCGCCTTCCTCCAATGAAACTACCCAGCTTTGACGGAGACTCGAAAGATTGGAAGCCTTTTGAAGATGCATTTACTGCTCTCATCCATGGTGATTCATCGATATCGAACGTGAAAAAACTACATTTCTTACTGTGTAGTCTTCAGGGACCTGCGTTACAAGTTGTTAAAGGTTTTCGTGTAACGAGTAACAACTACGACGAGGTATGGCAACTTTTGAAAAGGCGCTACGACTCAACACGTGTCATTGTCGATTCGCATTTTCAAGCTCTTTTTTCACTGAAGAAGATAAAAACTGAATCATCTGCTGCCATCAGATCTCTTGTTGATGAAACCCAAGAACATTTTCGATCCCATAAGGCATTAGGGAGACCTGTCTTCAACTGGGATGATTGGTTAGTTCATCTTACAACGAGCAAGCTTGACACCGAAACACACAGGCAATGGGAACTGACTCAGACGGATGACAAAGTAGCAAATTTCGATTCACTTGTTATTTTTCTGGAGAGCAGGTGCCGCTCACTAGACGCCATTTCTTGTCATCAACAAACCACAACATCCAGCACCGGCAATAAAATTCAGATAAGTCAACAAGTAAAAGGCAGAAAATCAAACGCGCTTCACACAGCGCTACCGAGCAATCAAGTGGATAAACGTCGTGTTCGCCGGCATCGAAACCAAGTATGCCCATATTGCTCAGGTAAGCACTTTATTTTTACTTGTGACAAGTTTCGTTCTACAGAAATAACAAAGCGAATTTCATTTGCTCGTGACAACAACTTGTGCTTAAACTGCTTGGCTTCTGGCCATTCCATAACAGATTGCCCAAGCACATTTACGTGTCGAGTCTGTAACGTTCGTCACCATACGCTGCTACATAGCGAGTTGCCACCTGAAACCACTTCGTTGGATGCTTCAGTTAACTCAACATCAAATATTCCCAATTTTACGCCATCGTATGCTTCTCATTCAAAGCATTATGTGCTTCTCGGTACCGCAATGGTACAAGTAGTGGATAGTTCTCATAAGCTCCAGCCAGCTAGACTTCTCTTCGACAATGGATCACATGCCTCTTTCATTAGCGAAAGCTGTGTACAGCGACTTCATCTCAGGCGTACACCAGTCACTACAGCAATTGAAGGAATCGGGGCCACATCAGTTGGCTCCTCGAAAGGCGAAGTAGAACTAACCATAACCTCATTTGACCGAACATTCTCCGCATCGATTCACGCTCAAATTTTAAGCAAAATAACGAGCGATCTGCCTTCGGTTCGAGTTCAAAACTACAATTGGCCTCATATCAATGGGCTTTCATTAGCAGATCCCTGCTTTCACATACCTGCAGCCATCGATATACTGATTGGATCTGACGAGCTGGGTCAATTCCTCTGCACTGGATTGATCAAAGGTCCCGTCGGCACTCCGATCGCTCAGAAATCCACACTTGGGTGGGTTCTCATGGGCAAAGTGACTGACACGGCTCCTGTTCCTGCATATATCTCTTCATCGTTGTGCTTGTATACAAATGCTGCCTTAACAAAACCAGTCTCTAAATTCTGGGAGATAGAATCATTGCCCGAAGTAAAACATCTGACTGTTGAGGAGAAGTTATGCGAGCAGTTCTACGAGGATACCCATTACCGTCAAATGGATGGCCGCTTCGTTGTGCAGCTTCCTTTTAAGCCTGACTGTCCTTTGGGGAACTCTCGCAACTCTGCCGTTCGCGCATTGCTCCGAATGGAAAGACTATTTGCCAAGGACAAAGAGCTCTACGTCCAGTATAAGCAATTTATACATGAGTTTATCCAACTTGGCCATATGGAAGAGGTAAGTCAAGCACCACTTCCAGGAAACCATTTTTATATGCCGCACAGAGCAGTCGTTAAAGAGACAAGCACCACTACTAAACTAAGGGTGGTTTTCAATGCGTCTTGTCGCACCAGTTCCGGATACTCTCTTAACGATGCTCAGATGATTGGACCGCAACTTCAACCGGACCTGTTTACAACTCTTCTTCGGCTTCGTACACACCGTTTTGCTATGAGCGCTGACGTAGCGAAAATGTACCGCCAAGTAAGAGTAGACCAAAAGCACGTTGACTTTCAGAGAATCGTCTGGAGAGATTCCCCCACTGAAGACATCAAGGACTACAGACTTTTGACAGTTACTTATGGTGTTGCATCTGCTTCACATCTGGCTGTTAAATCTCTTCAGAAAGCTGCAACTGTCACAAGCCCAAATTCTATTGCGACTCAAGTCATCTTACGTGATTTTTATATGGATGATCTCCTTACTGGTTGCTTTGATGAAGCTGATCTCCATCGGCTGCAAGTTGAGATTTCTAACATACTAAGTCAAAGTGGCTTTCATCTCCGCAAGTGGTCATCTAATTCAAAAGCCGTCATCAATGCCATTCCAGTTGATCAACTCGAGGTTATGCAACCGTTCAACTTCGGAGAAACAGATGGCGTTCGTACACTAGGTCTACAGTGGGACCCTTCATTCGATCATCTTGCATTTACTGTTCAGGTCAATGAAATATCAGTTACAAACCTAACTAAACGCTTGCTTCTTTCAGATACTGCTAAGTTGTTTGATCCTTTGGGTTTACTAGCTCCATCAACCATAATTCCGAAGATGCTCTTCCAAAGTCTTTGGAGACCTAAGGTGGACTGGGATGAGACTGTGCCACATGATGTCAAACGCCAATGGTTGCTTTACAGGGACCATATCACCTGCCTCGCAGCAATCAAAGTGCCGAGGTGGGTTGGTACAGGAATCCCTAATGCTACAACTGACTTACACGGCTTCGCAGATGCATCGCAGTCAGCATATGCCGCAGCCGTTTACATGCGCACAGTAGCTCCCAACGGAAGTATATCGGTGTTCCTCCTTACTGCCAAAACGAGGGTTGCCCCATTGAAGACCACAATTTTGTCACTTCCACGCTTAGAGCTATGCGGCGCAGCACTTTTGGCACGGTTGATGAAGCATGTACAAACTTCTCTGATGACCCACATGCACATACGCAATGTTTACGGATGGACTGATTCGAGTGTCGCACTGGCCTGGATCCGTCAAGAACCTGGTAAATGGTCAACTTTCGTTGCAAACCGTGTCTCAGAGATACAGCAAACAGTTCCTCCTGATAACTGGTTACACGTGCAATCATCGCAGAACCCAGCTGACTGTGCTACGCGAAGAGTACTGCCACAGCACTTAAAGGAGCATACACTCTGGTGGAATGGCCCTCCATGGCTCCAAAAGGATGAATCCGAATGGCCTTTGCAACATATTTTCACAACCAACTTAGACCAACGAGCAGAGTCAGCCAACTTAGTAATCAGCACTGAAAGTTATCCAATCTGGGAGCTCATCGAGCAGTATTCGTCAGTTAGAAAGCTGAAACGTATCACTGGCTACATTTTAAGATTTGTACACAAGACACGTTATGCTGTTGAGGTCCGCAAGCTGAAACTGAAGTTGATCACCAAATTAACGTATACGATTCCTCCTTTGTCGAGTCAACATCTTCAACTTTGTGAGCTGAACGATGCCCTTAACCTGTGGATACGATTGACCCAGAAGCATTTCTTCCCAGAAGACATTCAACGACTTCAGTCCAACAAGCCTGTTGGTAGGTGTAGCAAACTTGTGAAGTTGCATCCTATTCTCGATAAGAATGGCCTCATTAGAGTTGGTGGAAGGCTGTGTAATTCGTCTCTGCAAACAGACAGAAAATATCCATTTGTTCTTCCGGCACGATCAAAACTAGCATCTCTCCTTTGCGACGACATCCACCGGTTCACTCTACACGCAGGTCCACAATCTATGCTTGCCACACTCCAAAGACGTTATTGGGTCATCAGTGCACGCAAACTTGTGCGCAAAGTTTTCAGGGCATGTCTCAAATGCCGAAGGTACTCTCCTGTTATCCAGCAACAACTGATGTGTGACCTGCCGTGGTCTCGTGTTCAAGCTTGTCGACCGTTCCTACGCAGTGGTGTAGATTTTGCCGGACCAGTGCAACTACGCTTTTCAAAGGGACGCGGTGCCAGAGCTGTTAAAGGGTATATCTCCATCTTTATATGTATGTCTACAGGTGCCATGCATTTGGAATTAGCGAGTGACCTCTCATCTGCTACCTTCATCGCTGTCTTCAAACGATTTGTCTCACGTCGAGGTCATTGCAAGGAGCTGTTCAGCGATAATGGCACAAATTTCGTTGGTGCCGAAAAGGAGCTCAAGATGCTCCTCACACTTGCCATGAAAGACGAAAATCTTGCCAAACATCTTGCTGACGACGGAACTATCTGGCACTTTAACCCTCCTGCTTCGCCTCACATGGGAGGCTATTGGGAGACCGCGGTGAAACGAGTAAAATTCCACCTGCGTCGTACTTTGGGAGACACTCTGTTGACCTATGAAGAATTTTCAACTCTACTAGCAGAAATCGAGGCCTGCGTTAATTCAAGGCCACTTTGCGCCACCTCTTCTGATGTCGATGACTTATCCGCTCTAACACCGGGGCATTTTCTCATCGGGGAGCCGCTGAAAGTAAT
The DNA here is from genome assembly GCA_963921185.1 of Dasysyrphus tricinctus. NCBI lineage: Eukaryota > Metazoa > Arthropoda > Insecta > Diptera > Syrphidae > Dasysyrphus > Dasysyrphus tricinctus. The sequence goes on along the minus strand of OY992531.1, from coordinate 181,748,421 downwards.
ACCTGAGCCCGATGTAAATGAGTTCAGGGGAAATTTGGTGAGTAGATGGCATCTTATATCGAAATTAAGACAACACTTTTGGAAGAGGTGGAGCTCTGAATATATAGAACTCCAACAACGTTCTAAATGGAACCGTACGAGCCCTAACTTTAATATTGGGGATTTGGTACTGATTCGCGATGAAAAACTGCCTCCAGCCAAGTGGAAACTAGGAAGGATCACTCAATTACACCCAGGAGCTGACGAACGCGTGAGAGTCGTCACCATCAAGACCGTCGATGGAGTACTTATGCGACCAGTCGTCAAGATATCACCATTAATATCCATTATCGATGATGTTCAGCAGACTTAAGATTCATCTAACTTTTAAATTTTGATCGAATTATATTTCATATTCTCTCAAGGTGGGCAGGATGTTGCCGCCGCAATCTACATACTATATATAACACATACTACTTTATATATTACATTTCATATCACATCATATATTTACATAACGTAACACATTACCATAAATTGCATTCAGTCTTCAGTTTACCTCTTACCGTGGCGGTCATAATTATAAGCGCTCTTGTTTAGTAAATAAACTTATATTCTCTTTATACCTACACAAGTCGATCTTTTCTTTCATTTAAGTTTACAGTCCACTCGAGCTCGAACAAGTTGTTTATAATCAGGAACCCGGAAGTGGTTCTGGGTTTCAATACTATAACAGTAGCTATCTATGTGCCTTCCTAATGGCAGTTATTTCCAAAATCATTTTTTAATGATAGACACCCCCTGATTCAAAGGTGTATGTATGTTCTAAAATAAAATATTTGAGCCACAAAAATTTTGTCCGAGGTCATTTACCCGTGGCTTCAAGCCCATACTTTTCCCCATACAAATTTTGATGGGATTTTCGATCTTTCAATCTACAATTACTGCAGATATTCTAATTTGTTTGTTGATTTTTGTTTTATAATCATCCCTTTAAAATATCAAATTCAAAAATGTATTAAAAAATAAAAAAATTGAATGGTTAAGCTCGAGATGTTACCAAGGGAATTCCCAAATAAAAACAGCAGAAAAAAGTCTTTATATTTTTTGTTTATAGAATTTTTCTTGATACATTTTTGAATGAGGTCTTCGAAAGAGATGATTAAAGAATAAAAATCAATAAAATAATTTACAATAGCTGCAGTAACTCTAGAGAAAAAAAGAAAAACATGAAAAGAGTGAAAAAACCATTCAAATATGTATGGGAAAGTATGGACTTAGAGCCACGGGAAAATTACTTCTGAAAAAAATTTGTTTAGTAAACATTTTTTGTAAGCACATTAACTTTTGATGTAGGGGGTGTCTGCCAATAAAAAATGATTTTGGATACTTACACCATACCTTTAAACAAAATCAATTCATACGAGAAGCCCATGAAGCAGTTTAAATCTTTTAACCTACCTATGTAGGTATACCTAGTTTTTAAATTATATTTGGATTCCACCTTATCTTAAATGAATTTAAGCTAATTTTGTGTTTAAATCAAAGAATGAAGATCTTAAAAGTAAGCACCTTCATCTTGTTTTTATTATTTATTTATTATTTAAAAAAACAGAGTTTGTTCTGTAGTAATGTATACCTACTATTTCTTTTACTGTTTTATGTTTTATACATTCTATTTATTGTAACAGCTAATGGGTAAATCTTAGTATGAAATATTAAAAAAGCATTGATAGTGAAATGGTAAATTCAACAGCAAAATGATATGTCGAAACAAAACGATATGTCGAATAAGTGACCTTCCTATATTTAGAAAATAAACGATTCATTTATAAAAATCAAACAAAACAAAAAAATGTATTTATGTATTTATTGTATATGTAAATTAAATGTATTTATTTAACAAAAATGTTTTTTTTTTTGTTAATCCAGCTCAAGATATTGAATTGGATTCGCACATAAGAATTCTTTTAATTCATTTCGTAGTGTAAAAGCATTTTTTGATGCATTATTGGAAAAAAGACGCCGTGAAGGATTTTTTGGAATAGAAGTATCTTTCCGCCATAGTCCTTGGATTAATTCTTCACCTTCGTAACGATCTACGTAATTTTCAGGTATGTAAGTTGAATCGTGCATTTTAACGAAATTGTGAAGCAACACAGTGGCTTTCACAATTCTTTCTGCTGATGTTGGATGCATATTTAGTGGCCCTTGCAGTATGCGCCAACGAGATACCAAAATCCCAAAGGCATTTTCTATAACACGCCTAGCTCTCGATAGGCGTTTATTGAATGTTTCCCGGTCAGTTGGTAGGTATTGACCTAAAGGAAAGGAAAGCAAAAACTTAAAACTAAATTTGAAAGCTTTTTAACTTTTACCTGGATACGGACGCATCAAATTACATTTCAAAGGAAATGCGGCATCGCCAACGAAATAGTGCGGAAATTTAGTGTTAGAACCTGGCAAGTTCTCAACCGCTGGTAAATTTAAATTTCCTTTTAGCAAGCGTTGACCAAAATCTGAATGCCACATTACACCACCGTCGCTTTGCGAACCATATGCTCCAATATCGACTCCAGTAAAGGTATAATTGGCGTCGCAAACTCCCAACAAAATAATGGAATACGTCCCTTTGTAATTATAATAAAGAGACCCAGAGTTTCGTGGACATGTTATGTTGATGTGCTTGCCATCAATCGCACCAACACAATTTGGCATATTCCATGTACTCCAAAAGTCTAGTGCAATTTGTTTCCACTCAGTCTCATTTGGTACGGAAAGATATATATGGCCAAGAGAGTCCCAGAGTACGTCACAAGTTTCTTGGACTATTCGTCTTACACTTGTAAGACCCATTTTAAATGACATCGAAAATAGCTGTTTGCTTCCACCATGTGCCATGTAGCTTTAAAATTTAATGTTTTGAAATACTTACAATCGAAAGCACCTCATATTAAAATACTTACACAAGAGTCATAAACAATCTGCATTTAGCGGATATAAATGGTCTGTTCGAATGCTTGGTTAAGTCTTCTTTAACCAAGTTAAAGAGCAGGTCAAAAACATCTTTTGACATTCTTACAGCCAGTTTAAATTGCTCTATGTCATTTTCATACATCTCCTTAAAATTTGTTTCAAAAAAACCGTATTCATTGCGATATGTTGGTACAATGGCCGTACCCAAAAACGTCGTTTATTTCCATCATCGGAATAAAGACACTCATGCGCTTCTAATAAAAGTAAAAGTATTATTATCAATCGCTTTTTTTCGTTTCATGTCCATTTGAAATTTAATTAAATTTTCTTTTTGATTTCACACTTAAAATAAAATAGGTAAAAATAGCTATGCAAAAGCAACTTCTTTTCCGTTCACAACGAACAACGCATAACGCACGACGGATTCATTGGGCCATCAAAAAGTGACGAGTATGTCAAAGTCGAAGTTGTCAGTTAAACGCATCAAAGTCGAACGCATGACGGAGTCATTGGGCCATAGCCTTTATAAAAAACTCAAAGACACTTTTGGAAATTTGAGAAAGCGTTTTACAAGATTTTTTAAGATTTTGTAGAAATTTTTTTTTTTTACCCTTCACCGTTAGTTTAAAAAAGTACTAAAAACCGACGTTTTGTGGTCTTTTCGTAAATCTTTTTTTTCCTTGCAAATATTGATTGCATGGCTTGCATTGGTACGCAAATTTATAGACTTTTAAATCATCAATATTCTTGTAAATTTTCAAATTGATTCATCGAACCGTTTTTCCTCACCAAAACTTCAAAGTCTCATAAACCAGGTAAAGGAACAAATTGTGTTGTTCCTAAACAATGTGTAGTCGTCATCAAAATGACAAGAAAACCGCAATTCCAGTGGATTTTTTTCACAGTTTTGCATTAGTTAGATAATTTTTTGAATTAAAAAGTACATTAAACAAAAAAAAAATAAAATTTTATTTCAAAAATTTTTCAAACAAAAAAACTTGATTTTAAAATTTTTTTTTTTTTTTGGAAAATGTACTTTTTATTTAGTCGGAGGGTTAGTATGCCGCGATCTTTCGGAAAATTGAAGATTTCTATTAATTGGGTTACTACTAGTGGAATGCTGTAAAAAGGGATTATAAGTAATAGAATCAATTTTTTTTTTTTTTTTTTTTTAAATATATGTATACAGACAAAATGTTTTCTTTGTTTTTTTTTTTATATTATATTGTTTGGATAACCTCTTATCATATGCCGTGATTTCGCTACCATGTTACATTCATATGCCGTGAATGTATTTATTTATTATTGCTTATATGTTTTAAAGGGATTATAAGTAATAGAGTCAAAAAAAAAAATTTTTCTTTAAATATTATGTATACAGACAAATTTTTTCTTTTTTTTTTTTTATTTATTATTATTATATTATTTGGATAGCCTCTAATCATATGCCGTGATTTCGCTACCATGTTACATTCATATGCCGTGAATGTATTTATCTATTATTATTTATTTATTATTGTTTATATGTTTTTTTTTTTTTTTCTTCTTTTTTTTGTAGATAATCTCTAACCATATGCCTTGGCTAGGAGATATTCTATAAATTAATGCACTAATTTCTTCATTAAGTTATTATGAGATTAAGGGTTTCCTCTTATACCACGATTCAAAAAGGTAGGTTGAGACAAAGAAGGGAGAGGAAAAGAGAGATAAGTGTTAAGGGAATAGTTTAATTGTTTCTATTGTTTTGTGTTTCTTCTGATTCTACCCTTGTGTAATTTTTTGTTGTTGTGAGTGATTATAGTGAATTTATTGTTTTGTTTTACTTTTTGTTTAGAAAATCTAGGTGTGAGCTTATTTCGTCTACATTCTTTGCGAAAGATGGTGTCTTCGGCTTCTAGGTCTTCTGGTTTGTCCCTGTTATTGTTCAGTTTTTCAGTTCTGATTTTTGTTATAGTATCAACTTTTTCTTTAATTTTAGGGTAGATGTTATTGATGAACTCATTCAATTTTTGAAGGTATTCATGCTCATTGGAGGAATGTAAGTGTTTTGAGAAATTTGTATGGCCTACCAAAAAATAGTTCATACGGTGTATGTTTTGTAGCAGAATGTATAGCGTTATTGTAGGTAATGAGAGTTTCTGATAATATTTCTTCGTGTTCAATTTTTAGTTTTTCTTCCTTTCTTTTTGTATAAATGACCCTGTAGATTTCTGTTAGTGTAGAATGAAATCTTTCAACTATAGAGTTACTAGAAGTTTGTTGGAAGGATGTAAAATGAAGATTGATTTCATGTTGTTTACAATAGTCTTGAAAAATATTTGCGATGAATTCGGAACCTTGATCGCATATGATCTTTTGCGGGATGCCGTAAAGGCTTATGTATTGTTTAAAATGTTTAAGTATGGTCACGCTTTCTCTGCAGTTCAGGGTGTATCCACATGCGAATCAAGAAAACTTGTCTATTATTGTAAGTATTTGATTGTTGTTTATGGTATATATGTCCATGTGTAGAATTTCCAAAGGTTTAAGAGGATTTTCGGGTTGGACATATTGAACTTTTGGGGGATTCCGATCATATTTTAACATCTTACAATGATCGCAATAGCTTAAGGTTTTCGTGATTTTCTCTTTCATGTTAGGGAAATAATATTCCCGTTTTAGATGAAGGTGAGTTTCGTTTATACCCCTATGATTTGAACGGTTGTGATAGTTTCGAATAATTTCTTCTTGCTCTTCTGGTTTCTTAACATCTTTAAGGATTTCCGTACATCTTAATAGTCGGAATGCTTTATTTCGAGCAAAATATTTTGAGTATGTGGATTGTACTATTGAAAAGATTTCATCAGTTGTATATAATGCAGTTTGCTTATTGGGTGGGAAAAAGTTTTTGAGAATGGAGATCATGGCGTTTTCATCAAAAAGTGCTCTTCTTATAGTTCTTCGTTGTCTATTTTTAAAAACAGTTTCGACTGTCATTGGAGGTCCTTTATCATTGACTTCTAAAATTGCTTGGATATTGAAATCATTTAAGGGTTTCTTAGATATTGGGATTCCGTCGTTTGAATTTTCTTGAGCGCTATGAATTGTTTCTAAATCTTCGTTATTATTGAAAAGTTCTTTGTTTTCTGGATTATGAATTTTAACGCGACTAAGGGCATCAGCATTTGTATTAGCTTTACCCTTTTTATACGTTATTTCATAATCAAACTCCTCGAGTTTGAGGCGCCACCTCACAAGTTTAGAGTTCGGCTCTTTAAGATTCATAAGCCAAAGTAGAGGTTTATGATCTGTTACTATTTGGAATTTCCTTCCGAATAAGTAAGGTCGAAAATAGCGTGTAGCCCATACAATTGCTAGTAATTCCTTTTCAATGGTTGAATAATTACATTCGCTTTTTGATAGGGTTCGACTAGCGTAACAGACAGGTCGGTCGCTTCCAATTTTACCTTGTGAGAGCACTGCTCCCAGAGCGGAGTTACTAGCGTCTGTTGTTAGGACAAATGTTTTGTTAAAATCGGGATGTTGAAGTATGGGATCATTAATTAAGAGATGTTTACAAGTCTCAAAAGCTTCAATATAATTTTGGTCTAATTTGATTTCAGCATCCTTTCTAAGGCAATTTGTTAACGGCCTAGTTAGTTTGGCTAGGTCTTTAATAAATTTCCTGTAGTACCCTATCAATCCTAAAAATGCTTTTATTTCAGTACGAGTTTTTGGAATCGGAAAATTTTTGATGGCATGAATTTTAGAAGGGTTTGGTTTAATTCCTTCTGGAGTAATGATATGTCCCAGAAAGGCAATTTCCTTTAGGAGGAACTCGCATTTATCCATTTGGATTTTGAAATTTGATTCTCTAAGTTTTCCAAACACCTTTTTTATGCTGTGTATGTGCTCCTGAAGGGAGGTAGAATAGATGATGATGTCATCTAAATACACGAGACATATGTTGCCAATTAGTTCTTTTAAAACGTTGTCCATCACGCATTGAAATGTGGATGGAGCGTTTTTTAGGCCAAAAGGCATTCTAAGAAATTCGTAGTGCCCTCCTTCGACATTGAATGCAGTTTTCTGTATGTGTTTTGGGTCCATTTCGATTTGGTGGAACCCGCTTGCAAGGTCAAGTGAGGTGAAGTACTGACATTTTCCCAGCTTGTCCAATATTTCGCTTATATTGGGCAGTGGGTATCGATCAGATATGGTTTTTTCATTGACTTTCCTATAGTCTATAACCAACCTCCACTTTTGTTTCCCGCTAGCATCTTGTTTTTTGGGAACAATCCATACAGGAGAGCTCCATGGAGAATAACTATGGCGTATTATGCCTTGGTCTAACATTTTAGATATCTGTTCTTGTACCTCTTTTTTATGTACGAAGGGATATCTGTATGATTTTGTATAGGTAGGGACTTCATTGGTCATGTTAATATGGTTTATTTGATTAGTGAAGGTTAGTGGTTCCCCTTCTATATATATTATATCTTTATATTCTTTACAGATTTTAATTAATTGTTTTCGTTCCTCAACGTTTAAGTGTTCGGTTCTAATTAGTTGAGCTATATCTTTTGGGGGACTGGATTTCATGATTTCTTCATTAAAGTTGTTAATTTCGATGAAGTTTTCTGGTTCGTACAATTCAGTTTCTAATGGCTCTTCTATTACTATTGTTTGCTCGGTTTTAGAGTAGTTTATTATCTCTACAGTACTATAACCGTGTTCAGCATTGTATAAACCTTGTGTAATGCAAAGGTCCGGTTTTAGTTCTGTAGTTTCGATAATTATATTGTCATTGGCATTTTTAACTGGAAGTTTAGCGAGGGTCTTACTATTTGCTGGAATAGTGAGTTTGCCAGAAGAGTAATTTGGCTTGAAATTGATTTTGATTTTGGAATTTTGCGATATGAGCGTTTTGTTTTCTAGGTCGATCTTCGCATTAATTGCGAGAAGAGTATCCATACCTAGGAGGCCATCGAAGAAATTGTGAAATTTGAAGATGAGAAATTTAAGAAATCCATTTTGATTAAATTCAGTAAAAATGGGAAGATTAGCTTGTTTTTCTAGTTGGTATTTTTTGAAAACGGTAGTTATATGTATAGGATTGCATCTGATTTGTTTTTCGTCGGGGATGAATTCAGGGTTAATGAATGAAGCTGATGCACCCGTATCTAAGAGAAACCTCAAGGGTCTACCAAAAGGTGAAGAGATGTTAATGTATGGTAGAGTGTTAGGGTGTGACCTTGGGTCTAAGTATCCTGTGGACTCCTGGAGGCTGCATTGGAAAAATTTTGATTATCGGAAATTTTTGTTGATTCGTTATTGAGGTATGTATCTAATTGTTGAAAGTAACGTCTGTTTTCGTTATCAACTTCCTGGAAGTTGAAATTTGTATTTTTGACTTGTTGACTGGGACTGATTTTTATTTTTGAGAATGGGTTGGAGTTGTTGTTATGATAAGCATTATTCGAGGGTCTGAATTTCTGAAATCTATTGAATTGCGTTTCGTTTCTGTGAAAGGGTCGAGAATGAGTTGGCTCATTAAAGTTATGTGCATTCCTAATTGGGAGTAATTTAGGGATTGAGTTATTTGGTCGCCATTGGTTTGGGTTATTATAATGTGTTTTTGTTTGGTTTTGGTTTGAATTGTATGTATATGGTTTGTATCTATGTTGTTGCGAATATCTTTGATAAGATATGTTTTGTTCCTTAATGCAACAAGATAGAGCTGTAGCTAACGAATCAGGTTGCATAGTCCTAACTCTTGAACCAAGTGGTTCGTTGAGTCCACTCAAGAATGAGTTGAGGTACATTTCGGAGTACAAATCCTTTTTCGCTTGGATAACAGACGTGTTTCCTTCCTGAATAAGGATGTTATTGCATAAAGCAGACTGAATTTCAATTATTTCACCGTGAAAGGATTGAACCGATTTATTGAATTGCCGTATGTTGTGGAGATCTCTAATGAGGGATGTTTCCGTTCGTTTATCAGAATAGTGGAGGATAAGGTTTGTTTTTATCTCATCCCAAATTAAAGGGGTCCCGTACATATTAAGTACCTCATTTGCCTGGCCTTCGACCTTGTTGCGTATGGCCCTGAGAAGTATCTGGCCATACGGGGTGTTATCAGTTTCTCTTATGTAGAGAAGAATTTCTTCTACATTATTAAGGAACTCGTATAAGAGACGGGGGTTACCATCAAACCTGGGAAGGTCTTTGATGGCATCAGGTATCCTAAGGGAATTAAAAATTTCACCGTGGTTTATAGTTTGATTAGTGTTTTGTGTAGTGTTGTCTTGTTCTAAACTCATGTTGAATGATTCAGTACTAGAGAATGAAGGATCTGTATCTTCGGGGATGGAATTGAGGCTCTTAGAGAAGCGATTTAGACTACTAGAGATAGATTTGAAGTTGTAAGGGAAAAGTGAGCGTCGTGGTTTTACAGGTCCCATTTCTTAAGGCATTAATCAAATTTTATACATTAAATATTTTATAATCTCACAAAAATGTTAGCGATTTTAAATGATGAAAGTAATATGAAATATGTAATATGTTTTAAAAGTATATTATAATATATAAGTTTCATAAATTTGTAATTAAATGTTTAGGAAATGATTGATTGATTTTTTTTTTTCTAAACTAACACTTACAAACACATGCACCCAAGAAGAATTTTCATACTGTTTTTCCTTTGTAGCTCTGTAGGTTCAGTGAACGGTGATAAAGGGTCAAAACCCAACAGCTGGTTGTTCCAAGATAAAGCACTGGCTATCTAAAGTCTTCTTTTTAATTTCACTGTGATTTCTCTATTTGCACTTGTATGTATCTGTATTTTTTTTTTTTTTTATAGTTCTTAAAGTTTTCTTTAGATTTTGTGTTTGCACTGATTTTTTTATTACTATTTTACTTTTTTAATGGTTATTTAAAGTCTTTCTTTTAATCTCTATTTGCACTTAATTAAGTTTTTTTTCTTTGAACAAAAATTTAGCTGTTCACCGGACTAACGACTGCGCCAGTTAAGTTTGTGATTGAAGCGGAGCTTAAAAAAAACACTTGTTCCACGGTTGAAGGTTCAAATCTGAATACATTTTTATTCGACTTATCAAATGAAAACTTAATTCTATTTACAATATTATATTTCTAGGAAAATGCAATGCATTGAATGCTTTATTTATGAAAGAATGCAAAATACTTAATTGACAAAAATAAGTTTAACGGATATTGGCAAAAAAAAGAATACTTGCAAAATGTTTATTTAACATAATAATTTAAAATTGAATACTGCTCGCACAATTCCTGGAATTGGGTCGATGACATCTATTGCATGAGTTGAAATTGGTTGTTGGCCGGAAATGGGAGAGGGCAAGTTAGGTTGCGGATGTAACTCGCGCATGAAACTGCTACTGTACTGCAACAAAACAGTTTAGTCACAAGCTGACCGATGAGCGCGCACATGAGCAACTCTACAAGCAATCGCAACGAACCTTACCAACACACCGACAATGTTTATTCAAATTTTCTACCCCATACATACAAAGAAAAATATTATCGCCTTTGTCATATTCTTTTGCTCAGCAAATTAAAGAAAAAATAAATTTGTTCTCTTTCGCACAGAGAACATAAGTCACTTTGGAAAGAACAAAATGCAATGATGTGGTTAAATATCTGCAACTATTTGGTTGCATATGCACGCAGTTACATATGACACAAATTGAAAACCCGATTTCGGGCAATCGTCCAGTTTGTGGCAAAACACAAACTGAAAAGTAGCTCGAATCGACGACTGAATAGTTTCTGCATGTGCGCGCTGGCCGCTGTCCCATATGAATAAATAGGATTAATTTTTGCAACCAAACAGTTCCGAAATTGAAAGTTGCATGTGACGACTAGCCTAAAAGTCACGAAATTTTCCCTGCAAATGGATGAATCAACGGATGTTGCAGGGTTGGCCATTTTAAAAGTATTTGTGCGCTACCAATACCTACAGTCCTTTCAAGAAGATCTGCTTTTCTGCAAGCAGTTGCCAACTACTACAACTGGTGCTGAAATTTTTAAATTAATAGACAATTTTTTCATATATGAAAAGAATAAAAAATAAAAGAATTTTAATAATTTATAATTTGTTTGTTTTATTAAACTATATCACAACTTATTTTGTTTATTACGCTACGCGTTCAATTTTGTTGTTAATAGTCCTGTTTTTTAGTGTATTTTTATCTTCGCTTAGAAAAAACTACTATGTTAAATACAACAACAGCTGTGTTTTTTGCATGTCCAAATAAAATTGTGTGAACAAAACGACAACAAAGCAGAACAATTAACATGTTAAATACAACAACAACAAAAAAAAATACAACAACAACCAAAGTCCAGATAATTAACTGGAGTTAACTTTTGTCCTGATAAAAACAGTATTGCCAGACTACCATTGTCGTCGTGTTATTGATAATTTGTATAGAAATATCAAATGTTTGTTGGTAAGATAGTTCAGAACAAAATGGCAGACCAAGGCAAATGTTGAAATGTTTCGATGTCGTTTTTTTCGCCAAACTCCATATGGACATACAAAAAAACGCAGCTTACAATACGGAAATGTACCAGTTTGTTGTTGTAATTAACATGCTACTTTTTTCTAAGCGAAGGTAAAAATGCACTAAAAAACAGGGCTAATATTATGCTGTCAACTGTGATTTGGATTTATTGTGTTTGTCTTTTTTCTTTTTTCATCTCCTGTAGAATGTGAGTGCAGTGTCGAATAGTGCTTTTCCTTTTAAAGTTAGTTTGTCGTTTAATAGTTTGTCCTGTTCTGTTTCGTTTGATTTATAAATTTTGTACTCTTCTAATGCGTCTAGTAGCCTTCCTTTTTTACAAAAATGTAATGGACTAAGGTTCCTTTTAAAGTTTGAGTAGTTATGTTTGTTGTCAATTAGGTGTAAGGCGTAGTTAGATTTTATATTTGGTTTAGGTAAATGTTCTGTAAATCGTTCGTAAAAAGTTCTTCCTGTCTGTCCTATATAATATTCTTTGCAGTCATCACATTTTATTTTATAAACTCTTGTGCCTGTTTTTATGTCGAGATTTCTTGTTGGTTTGGTTGTGTTAATTTTTGTATATTATTTTTTTTGTTTTGAATGATACATTTATGTTTAGTTTTTTGAGTTCGTTTTTATTGTCTGTGGCAGGATGTTCGTGTATTCCATTGAAATTAATTTTTTTGTTAGAATAATCGTTGTTATTATTTTGATATTTTTTTTAATTTTCCTTTTACGTTTTGTAAATAATTTGTAAAAACCATGTATAGATTTAATTTGATTAAAAAACTAGTTTATATAACAGAGTATTGGCTTTAAAAAAAAGGTATAATACTTAATTGTAAGTATTACCGTTATTTTTTAATATTTGTTTTACATTTCGGTACTTTTTTTTATGAAATTGCCCCTCCCGCCCAAACGGGGTGAGATAGACCCCCTCCTATAGTAAAAAATTCTTGTATTAAACTGTTCTACAAAAAACCTTTATCATTTCTTGGCGCCTGAGTTATCGTACTCTCCTCTATTCTGGAGTATAAAAATTTCCCTTCAAAACTCTCTTTCAGTCTTTCAAATACCTTCAGTCATCTTTCATAAATCATGATAATGGTGATATTAGCCTTCGTCTTAAACTACCTAATATGGTTTGTCGTGAACAATAAAAATACGCCAATATCACTGTGCGACAAAAACAATTTTTAATATACCTACCTACCTTTATAAATTTTGTAGGTCTTGTAGAACTTAGTAAAATTTTATACAATAAATTTCGGTGACGAGACGAATTTCCAGGTATGCCCCAAAAATGAAAGGCATATTGCCAAAAAGGGGAGGGCTTTACGAGGTTGATCGTGTCCAAGCTAAAACTGCCATCACAATAATGTTCACTTTTTCTGCTTCTGGCTATTGTACTCCCCCAATGGTCATATACCCATACAAATGGATCCCAGCAGGGATTATATCGTAACTACCCGTATTCTTCAGCCAGTTTTAAAAACTGCATTATCAAGTAAGACCCAAGTGTCATCGCTAATGGATTTCTGGCATGTGGATTGTATCCTTGGCATAGAGAGAAATTTTTAAGAAATACCAGAGTAGCAGAGGTTGATGAGATTCAAGTACTGCCAAGGGTTAAAACTCCAACAGTGAATATAACAATCTTTAAAAACCTTGTAGGGGATAATGTGATGAAAAGGCTTAAAAATAAAAACACAGAAGAAAGCTGTGAATTATTGAGCCTTAGAAAGATAATGAGCTACATTTCACAAAAATCCGACCGATACGAACAACATGAAAATTAAGTTTTGAAATGAAGAAATAATTTCAGTTTGTGTATTGGGCAAAAACTATCCGTCAAATACAGTCATTATGAAAATGTCGAATCCTGGCATCGAAAGTAATATTATATCACTGTAGATCAGTCATTTGATAAATTGGACATAGAGGCAATGCCTATAATATTTGGTGAATGGTTTGAGAGCGCAGAAGAAGTAAAAATCTGTAAAGCAATAGTTCAGTATCTCAATGCATAGCATGGCCAAAAACTCAAGAAAGAAAAGGAAAGCTTAATCCAAGCTTCCCCCTCGTGGTTTTTACCTTGACGTTGGCGAGGGGGCTTACGTTATGACCCTCAAGCAATCCAGCTGCAGGGGCATACAACTATGCAAAACCAAACAAAAAAACAGGGATGTTCATCCACACAAATAAAAATGGAATATATGGAAAGTATGCAAAATAACGAAATCCGAGCGGGGATATACGCTCAAGTGTCGGCAGAGGTCACGGCTGTCAGTGAGGGCTTGGCTTCGCCAGAGGCTAAGTCGCAAGAAGTCAAGAAGAGACCACGCTGAAACCTACTGCACCCCTCAAAGCTTCGAGGCAACGCAGTAAATACAGATCCTCTAAAAGATTCGTGAGTGCTACCGAGAAAAAGGACCTAAATACTCTCAGTTCGAGAGACAAGGCCCTTTTGAAAAAGCATAGAAAGTTGGTGAAGAGCTATGAACGTCAGTTGGCAACGACCGTCACTGCACCCACTGTTTCCTTCCAACTACAATTGAACGCTAAAAAGCCAGACAGCGAAAAAGTAATTGCTGCCACATCTAGGCCTATCCCTAAATAGATAAACCGTGAACAGGCCAGCTACAACTCTACTGCTCGTACTGGCTCAAATTCGAATCTGGCGACCACCACTAAGGAACAGCAGACCAACGCTACATTAAACCTGAAAAGGAATGAAAAAACGCAGGTAGTCAGCTCTTCTGGATCGAAGCCAGGTTTAACCAAGAGAGCAAGATCGGAGGAGGCAACGAAAACTGAAGGTTATAAAAAGCTTAAAACCAATAGTTTTGACACCACCCTGATCGATCTGCAGGTGGCCATAATAAGTCAAGACGACGCGGATGGGAAAATCACGGCAATAAATTGGTTACTTGTGGAGAATGAAATCCTCAAAGCCATGATGGCGACATCAGGGAATGATAGTTCTGACGACTACACCTTTGATGGAGCTGGATGGCGGAAAGGAGTAAAAGTGGTTTGCTGTGGGGACCAGAAATCTCGGGAGTTTCTCACTCACACAATCGCCAATATTGGCGAACTGTGGGAGGGAGCTTCTCTCGGGGTTCTTCCCGTCACATCTATTCCTCTTCGACAGCAAGTTAATATATGGATTCCTTCTCCTGCCACGCGCGAGGGCTCATCCATAATTAAACTGCCGGCGAAACACAATAAGGAGTTCTCCATACTCGAATGGAAGCTTCAGTGGGGAAGGGAAGAACCTCTTATTCGTAATTGACAAGATATCTGACCTTCTCCTCAAAGAGAAAGGGGACGTGCTGAGATACGGTCTCGGAACCGTAAGGGTAAGTAAATGCAAATTAATTTGCATCATGCAATAGCAGCAACGCACGGCCTGATGCTCTTCATGTCTCAAGAGGCCGTGGATGTGGCCTCAATCCAAGAACCTTGGATTCGTAAGAATCAGGTACAAGAATTGGGGTCAAGAAACTACAACCTGTTCCACTCCACGTCTGAAGGTGAAATAAGAAGTTGTATTCTAGTAAAAAAGTCAATTAATGCTGTCTTTTTATCAAGGTACAGCAACAGAGACAACGTGGCAATCAGCGTTGAGGCCAAGAAAGGCAACTTCGTCTTGGCATCAACGTACATACCGTATGAGGAAGAAGACCCAATCAAAAACGGTCTGCGACCTTGTGGGTCACCTTTGGTGATGGGCTGTGATGCCAACGCACACCACACTCAATGGGGCGGTAAGGGCATCAACAAAAGGGGTGAGTCAATTTTTGAATACATTCTCTGGTCTAACCTCTTGTAATGTAATAAGGGTAATCGCCCAACATTTCGGAACAAAAACAGGGAAGAAATTCTTGATCTCACTCTCATTAGTAATGATAAGATTTCTTTAAAAAACTGGAGAGTCCTTTCGGATAACTTTAGGATACTCTTTACTTTAGACACGAATCAAAATGATATTAAACCTTTTAGGAACCCAACTAGAACAAATTGGACAGAGTACACAAAATGGTTGAACGAGCGTATCGACCCATCTGAGGAAGAAACGCTTTCGATAACCTCAACCATTGACACTGTTGTTCAAAACCTAACTAGTGAAATGAGAACGCCCTTTGAAAAGCACTTCCCCATATCTCGTAACATTAGACTCACTAACCCACCATGGTGGAACAGTGAACTTAAGAAACGAAGAACAGGGGTCAGAAAACTTTTCAATAAAGCCAAATTGAGCAAATTAGAGGTAGACTGGAATTCATATACTAGAGCCGAACTTAACTCATACACCAAAGAGTTAAGAAGGGCCAAAAAAGATTCATGGGCTAGACACTGTTAATCCATTGAGAACACAAGTGAGGCGGCGAGACTTCGAAAGGTCCTTGCCCATAACCCCACGACTCCGGGATATATTAAACATCCCGATGGATCGTGGTCAAACTCGAGCCAAGAAACACTTGAACTCTTCATGGAAACGCATTTCCCTGACTGTAAGAGCCCTGAGGACTCAGG
Source organism: Dasysyrphus tricinctus (assembly GCA_963921185.1). Taxonomy (NCBI): domain Eukaryota; kingdom Metazoa; phylum Arthropoda; class Insecta; order Diptera; family Syrphidae; genus Dasysyrphus; species Dasysyrphus tricinctus. The sequence continues at coordinate 181,732,405 of OY992531.1, read as the reverse complement.
TTATAAACATCCGCACTCCTTAGAAATTCTACAATCATTACCAGAATTGGATCAGGTTATCACAGAGCAGAAGATTGTGTGGGCAATAAACTCGTTCAAACCCTTTAAGTCAACTGGACCAGACGAGACTATTCCGGCATTTCTTCAACATGCTCTACAGATAATCACCCCATGGCTTAGGGTAATCTTCAAAAGTTGTGTTAAACTTAGATACGTCCCTCTATCAGCTGGAGAGAGGTTAAAATTGTCTTTATTCCAAAAGCTGGAAAATCGACACACTCGACTGCAAAAGATTACAGACCAATAAGTCTCTCTTCGTTCCTCCTCAAAGACACTTCTCAATCCAAACAATTTGTGCAACTACCAACACGCTTACCTTAAAGGTAAGTCAGTGGAGACTGCGTTGCATGAAGTCGTTTCACAAATTGAGAAAAGTCTCGAACACAAATAACATACCCTGGAAGCATTTTTGGACATTGAAGGAGCGTTTAACAACGTAAAAACGGAGTCCATTAAATCCGCTCTGGAAGAGGTCGGAGTTGAGTCTGCCATTGTGGACTGGATTTATACCATGCTCAATGGTAGAATCATAAACTCCCCACTTGGAGATACACCATTATACATTTTATTAACAACTAGGATCCCCTCTCCTTTGGATCCTAGTTGTTAATAAAATTCTTACAAGATTTCGGAATCAGGGCATTAAAATTGTGGCCTATGCGGACGACATAGTAATTTTGATATCGGGTAAGTATCTTACCACCATCAAAGATATTATGGAATCCGTATTTAAAGAACTAGCTTCATGGGCAGCACAGAACGGTCTCGGGGTTAACCCTACAAAAACTGAACTAGTTCTGTTCACGAGTAAAAAGAAATTAGGGGCCTTAACTCCTCCCATGCTTAATGATATTCCTCTGAAACTCTCCAAAGAAGCTAAATATCTTGGAGTAATCCTTGACTCCAAGTTAACATGGAAACGGAACACAGAGGAAAGAATGAACACATGCAAAAAAAAACTTCGGTACACGGTGGGGTATGCGACCGCAGGTTATCGAGTGGATATACACGGCGATTGTTCGCCCCATACTCAGGGGCGTCTTTAGACAATTGGGGGCCCTGGGCCCTTAAGGCTATGGGGGCCTCTTGAAACTTTTTTTTATTGAAAACTATTTCATATTACAAGTCTTACCACAATTTTGTACTAAATTTCTCTCGTACTAACTTATTATCATTTAACTATTTAGGGAGTATCAAAAGGTTAGAAAATCTATTCACAAACAGTTTGTCAGTTTAAGGCAAATTTTGAATATTTAATAGTTAGAATTCGATTAAATGAATGTTATCTGCATTTTTCACGCAACACTCAAGACTTCTTTTTTCAATGATAGAAATGTGATTCTATGATTTTTGAATCCTAAAGCGGATTTCAAAGCAGAAATATGCATAGACGCTTTTGTTTGTCAACTGTCGAATAACGGCCGATGGAAAAATTACGTTCCTGTTTTTGCGAATAAAATTGATTAAATTAAGTTCTGATCCTGGTGCTCTTTAGAAACGTATACAGGCAGTTGTCACGAGATTTCGTGTTCAAAGAAATTTTTCTTTTCATTTATTTTAAAAATAAGTTCAGGGAATATCTTTTTTGAAACTTAAAACGGGATAGACCCATGAAAAAAAGATATTCACATTGCACAATGCACATTGCACATACACAAGCTACTCTCAGCTGTGCCAGTGCCGTAAAAAAATATTATACACTAGTCAACAATATTAAAGGAACACATTTTTTTTTTTCAATTTTTGTTAGCGTTTTTTGAAGAGCTGTATCTTTGTGACGAGTGGTCGTATTGAGTTGAAATAAAAAGCATTTTACAGCTTTATGTTTTTTGTTTCGAAATTTGTTTGCAAACAAATTTTTTTGAAGTACCGTTATTGCGTTATTGCAAAAAATGAGACGAGACAACAAAATTATTTTGTTTTTATTTTTTTTGAAGGTCCTCATTTCTATGGATAAATTTTTTTGAGTCAATTAAATGTCATGATCAGATACCTTGTTTATTCGGCTTCAATTCAGTTTTTTTGTTGTTTTCGTACGATTTTTTTTGACATGGTTTATCTGACTTTGAATGAAAAAGATACTTTTAGCCTTGATTACCAATATCTCAGCAAATAATGACGTTATAAAAAATTCAAAGACAGTTTTGGAAATTTGAAAAAGCGTTTTACAAGATTTTTTTATGATTTTGTAGAAATTATTTTTTTTACCGTTCACCGTTAGTTTAAAAAAAGTACTAAAAACCGACGTTTTGTGGTCTTTTCGTAAATCTTTTTTTTTCGTTGCAAATATTGATTGCATGGCTTGCGTTGGTATGCAAATTTATAGACTTTTAAATCATCAATATTCTTGTAAATTTTCAAATTGATTCATCGAACCGTTTTTCCTCACCAAATTTTCAAAGTCTTACAAACCATGTAAAGGAACAAATTGTGGTGTTCCTAAACAATGCGAAGTTGTCATCAAAATGACAAGAAAACCGCAATTCCAGTGGATTTTTTTCACAGTTTTGCGTTAGTTAGATACTTTTTTGAATGGAAATGAAATAAAAAGTACATTAAACAAAAAAATAAAAAAAATTAATTAAAAAAAATTTTCAAACAAAAAAACTTGATTTTTTTCATTTTTTTTTTTTTTGAAAAATGTAATTTTTTTTCATTTCCATTCAAAAAAGTATCTAACTAATGCAAAACTGTGAAAAAAATCCGCTGGAATTGCGGTTTTCTTGTCATTTTGATGACAACTTCGCATTGTTTATAGGAACACCACAATTTGTTCCTTTACCTGGTTTGTAAGAATTTGAAGTTTTGGTGAGGAAAAACGGTTCGATGAATCAATTTGAAAATTTACAAGAATATTGATGATTTAAAAGTCTATAAATTTGCATACCAACGCAAGCCATGCAATCAATATTTTCAACGAAAAAAAAAGATTTACGAAAAGACCACAAAACGTCGGTTTTTAGTACTTTTTTTAAACTAACGGTGAACGGTACAAAAAAAATAATTTCTACAAAATCATAAAAAAATCTTGTAAAACGCTTTTTCAAATTTCCAAAACTGTCTTTGAATTTTTTATAACGTCATTATTTGCTGAGATATTGGTAATCAGGGCTAAAAGTATCTTTTTTCATTCAAAGTCAGATAAACCATGTCAAAAAAAATCGTACGAAAACAATAAAAAAACTGAATTGAAGCTGAATAAACAAGGTATCTGATCATGACATTTAATTGACTCAAAAAAATTTATCCATAGAAATGAGGACCTTCAAAAAAAATAAAAACAAAATAATTTTGTTGTCTCGTCTCTTTTTTTGCAATAACGCAATAACGGTACTTCAAAAAAGATTGTTTGCAAACAAATCTCGAAACAAAAAGCATAAAGCTGTAAAATGCTTTTTATTTCAACTCAATACGACCACTCTTCACAAAGATACAGCTCTTCAAAAAACGCTAACAAAAATTGAAAAAAAATTTGTTCCTTTAATATTGTTGACTAGTGTAATTTGTACATGGGTCAATATTTCAAAACATTAATATTTTTCACTCCAAAGTGGACCCTCGCTCAAAAGAGCCTATTTTGGTAGACGAACAATTATGTCTCTTAATATCTCTATAATAACCACTTTAAAAGAAGGAGTCATAACATTTAATCAAATCTAACGGTTTTTTAAGTCGGGGAAATGATACTTATATCAGGGGAATGACAAAAATTTATATTTACTCCGTTGATTAGATGAATATTTAATTTGCGAATGGTTTCAGGAGTGTAAAGAAAAAGAAGAACAAATACTAACATGAAAAATAGCATCCACGACTATGTTGCACGAACTTGCTCTCATGATTCAAGAATTTTGCGAAACTAAACATTTTATAGTAATAATCGTATTTTTATGATATTTTGACCGAGAAAATGTGAAAAATTCAAAACTACTAAAAATATTGTAAATATGTTTAAATGTAATATTATTGATTCTTCTAGAGTTACCAAAACGCAATCAATAATTATAATGAAAACTTGAAAGTCAGGGGAATGACACAAAAAATGATGTTAGGGGAATGACTCCGAAGGGTGTTTTATGAGAATTAAATGGAGGTTATTAGAAAATTAGATGTTTTATATTATTTTTCACGTAGGCCCTTGTAAAAGACACAGACGAGTAAAACTTTTTAATTTTTATACCACACGGCTTAGTAAAAAACACGCGTTAGAGGAATGACAATTTTGCTTGACGAAAAACAAAATCATTGCCTTAACTTGAAATAAAAAAGACAACAAAGTTTTTTTGAAACCCTTACTTCAATTTTCATAAAGAGCAATTCTGTACCGTTAAACAACAAAAAAAATCAGTTTTCTATTTTGAGCCTATATATATTTTTTATAAATTTCCATTGGTGGGATAGAAATGATCAATTTATGGGGGACACTTACTTAATAGCTCCTATTTAGAAAAATAAAGCAACTAAAAATCATTTAACTATTTTTTATTTAGGATGCATATATTATTAAAAAGACTGCATCATTAGATTTCTTGTATCGTTTTTAGCTTCGTTGCTAAAATTCAGACAGTGTGGTAAGAAGGCCTGGGGACACGTCAGGGGAATGACATTTTGGGTGTTTAAATGGAGATAGCGGGTATGATATATTTTTTAACTTTATTTTTTCTAGAGCGAATATTAGAACCCGTTTGTTTCAAGCCATCCAATTAACAAACTTATAATAAAATTTTGTACTTCGGTTCAAAAATGAAGGAGACTGAAATATTAATATTTTCAAATATTGACCCACATATGATGTTTTAAAATGTTCCGAAAACGAAGTTTAAACAACAAAATTGGCCAAGGAAGACTGATTCCGGGTGTACAAATTAAAAATTGTAATTCTCTCATTTTCGCTTTGTTTTGGATATTGTTATTCTTAACTAGCTCTACCTTTACCAAACTACAACAGAATTTTTCTGACCTAAAATTTGTTCTTGTGCGGATAACGATTTTGCGGAATTTTTGTACCAAACGTCATTTTTTAAATTTTCGAGTTCTATTCACTTTATAATTAATTTATTAAAAAACAAAACAATTTATTAAGTATAATTTTGTCTTCCTTATTATATGAAAGCCCAATTAATACTCTTAAGATTTTATTGCAATTTTTTCCCAAAACCTGAAAGAAGCGTTGGATGTAGTTTTTATTCAGTTGTGTTTATTATTTATTTTATTTAAAAATTGAATTTTTCTTGAATTTCATTTTGGTACCAAAAGCATAGTTCACACTTCCCATGCAAAAAAAATTTAAAAATTTTCAAAACGATTTTCCATCTCTGTGCACCAAATTGGATAATATTCAAGGAGAAAAACGTTTGCCTTGCCCTAAGCCACCAGTTGAGTCATTAATTTACTCAATTAATAAACTTTAGGCCTACAAATGGAAAATAATTATTTTTGGACGCAAAAACTAGTTGCAAGCTAATAAAGCCTTGAGGTGAAAAAAATTTGTTTGGAAGTGTAAGCCGACCATCCACACAAAATATGTTATTCACCATACTTTTTTCGCATGCAAAACAATTGCCGGTCCATTGTTTTGCATGACATTCTATGACAGCAATGCTTTTTTTTGCATGAAACTGTAAACCAATCAGGCAAACTATTAATTTTGCCTTTCGCCTCAGTTATTTTTTACATGCGAGAATATTTGCATAGGTTTTTTTTTGCACACGGGAACTGTGAGCTAAAAGTACCTAAATAACTTAAAATGTTATTTTTTTTTTTGTGAAAAAAATAAAAAGTTTTAAAAGTATTAATTGAGGCTGTGAGAACCATAGTGGTCTAACTGCATTTTTCATTATATTCAGTACTGCAAAAATAAGGAACAAATTATTTTCAAACAATTGTAGTTTAAAAAAATGTCAAATACTAGCCGTTTTAAAATAAAGAAACATAGCTTTGATTTTTTTTGGCAATATGATCAAAAAATAAATGGTTTTTGATTTTGTATTAATGATTTTTCAAAATACCGTTTTAACTGATCTGATAGGTAACTGTTGCACTCAAGCTTTTAATTTTTTGGTAGTTGGCCTCTTACTGCAAAAGGTCCTATAACTATGGCATTGAGCCATCAATTCAAAAAATTTAAATGCAGGAATATTGCTTGATAAGTACAGATTCAATTTTCGTAATAAACTCAATTTCGATAAAAAAGCAGTTTCGCCACTATGGCTCTCACTGCCTCAATTTGTCTTTCATGATAAGGATGAAAAAATAATACTCTATCACTTATTTTATTAGAGCCAGATAAATCCAATCTCAACTTCGCATACCTACTTTCAAAAATAACCATCTGTTGGTATACTGGGGCTGTCCAGGGGGCCCCCGAAATCGGGGGGGCCTGGGCCCTGGCCCAGCGGGCCCATGCCTAAAGACGTCACTGCCCATACTTAGGGTAGGGCGAGGAGTTTTGACACGTTAGTGAATGTTGTCAAAATCCACAGTACACATATCTAAGGTATTATCTTGCGCATGTGGTCCGAAATGAGAACTGTCAAAGAAATTCAAGATGGCAGCCTTACGTGACCTCTTCCACTGTATTACAACAACAACGAAGAAAACAAACACAAAAGGATAATTTAAATAACACTAAAAGAATGTTAATAAACACTAAAAAGCTTGAAATAATTGTATTTGTATTTAAATAAGTAACAAATGAATACATAACACACAACAAATTTTGATGTTTAACTAGTCGGGGTCACGTAGAGTCGCCATTTTTCACTGATTTTGATGGATGCGCAGAACTGAACAAAAATGAAAACGCTAATGATATTACCTTCAATATGTGTACTGTGGTCAAAATCTAGGTATATCCTTTTGCGCAGACACATATATTGATATGAAATGTACTTAATTAACGTTTTGGCTTTCACAAAAATTACATTTTACTGTTAAATTACTAACCATATCAGAGTTAATTATAGATTTATTAATTAAGAAGGAGGCTCCGACTTTTTAAAAGCAGGTTTCAAAATGGTGTAGGAGGTTACGTCAATCAAAAAACTGTGAAGAGAAAATAAAAAAACTAATGTTATTGATTTTTGTATTGACAAAAAATAAAAAAAAACATGGGCTTCATCTTTCTTATGAAAAAAATAAGCTTTAACTTCAATGCAAAATATAAGTAAGACCTCTATTACACGATGATTCTTTGCGTCTGACTCTTTTCGAATTTTCATGAGTGCGAAGGAGAAAAAGCATCGGATTTCACCTTCGCACTCATTGAATTTTGACAAGAGTCAGACGCAAAGAATCATCGTGTTATAGGGGACTAAGGAACTGGTATCAACATAAAGTAGGTGTAGGTAATTCACTAACATTTTTTGTATGAAACTTTAGCTTGAGATCAATGAATTAAAAATAAATAAAATAGGTATAGTAAGAAAGTTAACGCACATCCAGATCCAAGTCACCAAAGTTAAGATCAAAACAGATTTTATTTTTGGACCTAGATGTTCCAGGCAAGTTTTTTGAATCTGTTAGTTTAGCCACTAAGTCGGATCTTATTGCCACTCCTAGATCTTCAACAATAGGTTCATAGAAAAGGTTTCCCCTGTTTTGTCGACGGTAATATTTAATGAAATAACACATTATCGAGTTCATATTGACATCCTCAACTCTACCGACAAAGTAAAAATTTTTTTTTTTCTCCGAATGTAAGAACAAAGTCACCAATTTCAGCTTTAACATCCTTGAAATGATTATATTCTTGGTTGGCTCAATTTCAGCTGCACTTGACGCAGTCTCTTTTTTTTCGACAACAGCTTTAACCGCATCTTGCATAGCTTTCTCATAAAAAGTCTTTTCAGGGTACTTTCTTTGGTAAATATTTGACTATTTGACTGAAAATTTTAGAACAAATTACCTTATTTATTTAAAAAAAAAAAAAAAAAAAAACACCTAAAACCACCTGATGTTCAAAAAGTTAGCTATCTCAAAAACCAGTCAAACTCTGCTCGGTTCCTAGACATAGCAATATAGAAGGGAATGATAAAGCAGATGAACTGGCAAGGAAGGGGTCATTATCAGAAAGAAACATTAGTAGCCAATTAGATATGGGACTAGACATCCCGATCGGCGTGAGCTGTAGGAGCTGTCAGGATGTAGAAGAAATAGAAACCATTAAACACCTGCTCTGCAATTGTCCAAACCTCCAAATAAATCGCCTCCGTTACTTGTGAAACTGTTGGAGAACTGGACGATCTAGCGCAGGTCCCAATTGCAAATATGAGGAAATTCATAGAGAGCACAGGCTGGTTTGCAAATGAGCCAGTCTATTTGAATCATTAGTTTAGGAGCATCTCTGCTTTCTTTTTGTAAGGGAATCACAATGGACCAATAGGCCCCCGTGTACGCAACAGCCTCTGTGCTGTGCACACCCCTCCTAACCTAATCCAAGCTTAAATGTTCCGTCTCGTATGATGAAAGATGAACATTTTACAAAAATAACTAGTTTAAATATGAGTGATACCGATCACTTAATAAAAAGTTGTTAATAAAAAAGAATTTTAATAAAATATTTACATATGATAACTTATTTTACTAGTTTTTGTATGTATATTTATTAATTTTTACATATCCGAAAAATAAAAATCTAAGTTCCTCTGATTGAAGACTGAAAAGGCTTAAACTTAATTTTAATTTTAAATATAAATACTTTTATTTTTACTGTTTTGTATTGTGTGTTCCTTTTTATTTTAATTAATTTTAATAAAACTATAAAAGCCACAAATAGCAAGGTGTCAATCCAATCTGTAAAATAAAAATAAAAGTTCCTATGATTGAAATATAAATGATGAAAATATAAATAATATTTTATTTTATTTGTACAGTATTTTAGATGTAGTGTTTGTTCTTTTTTATCTTTCCCATCTGTGCTGCGGTCACGCTACGGCGAACTTGTTTCCAGAGTTTCCACAATCTTGATGAGCTCTGGTGGATGAATTTGAAATTTGAAGAAAGCTATTAACTCTTTCATAACTGCCAAAGTGTCTCGAACAGCGCTTACCTTAGAACTTCGAGTTCGAGCGAAAGCTTCAACTTCTTCTTTAGCTGGAACAAGATAATTTGACCAATGATCTTACCGTAAAAGCCCTTTAGATCCGTATGTTTTATCTTAATCGACGCTGGGGCTCTACTCTGTAATCCGATTCGAAAGTTAAATCTGTTCGAAAGTTGTTTCCGATTCTAATTTGAAATGTTACTCTGGGTGCCTTTCGAATCGGAAGAAAATGTTGCAAGGAAATCTTTGCAACATTCGAATAAATGTATCGAGACTTGTGTAGTTATGTCAAAAATGACATTTAAATTCAACAAGTCAAGTTTAATTTGTGATTTGAAGTTATTTATCTGTATAAATTGGATGTGAATTTAATTGCTATTAAAGAGGAAGAAAGCGCTGAAGAGTTTTATAAAAAAAAAAAATATGTTTCAAAAAAGCACAAGATATCCCTCAATAATACCTAGTCATTAGAAAAGCAGGTTGTGATAAGGACTCTTTTTTCTTGTGCAAATACAAATGCATTTGTGCAAGTGTTAAAATTCACTGGTTGTTAGATCTGCTCTACATTATGTTTTGCGTTTACGAATTTGGCCACATGCAATAAACATCTATTTTCAATCAAAAACTTAAAGCACAACACAAATGAAATTGAAATTCTGTAATTAGTTCTTTTTTTATAGTTAGCTAAATCATCAGGCATTGGTTAACCATCTGCATTCAAATGGGTTATTACCTACATCTACTTGCAGTTCTTCTTGTGTCCGCAGTTGTATTTTTGTTTCAAAATTTCTATAAAATATATTGTTTTTCAATAATTGAATATGAAGAAAATTTGAAAAGAAATTCTTCTGTTTAAGTGGAGTGACCGAATATATAATTCAAAGTTAAAAGTTCAAGTGAGCTCAACTCCATGGCCAAATTCCTAAACGCATATCTTGCGCAAAATGTGCTAAGCTAAATGTTCCCTAATGCAAACATAACAATCCCTGCTAAGCACACTATCCCAAAATTCTTCCCACAAATCACAAGATTCTTTTTTCTTGTGCAAATGCAATGGTATTTGTGCAAATGTTAAAATAATTTTGCGCAATTCACTTGCATTTGCTTTGTCTGCGTTTTTAATCTACTTTGCATGTGTTTTGCTTTGCAAATCTTGCATTTAGGAATTTGGCCCATGATTGCGTTTCGCCCAGGTAATGTTTTTCTAAACATCAAATTATCATCCAATTGATATTGATCATGTTTCCTTCACTTTCGCTTAAAAAAGCACTGGTTTATATCACTTTTTTAGCATTTTTGCTGGAAGTTAAAATAAGATTTTTATTTGAAAAAGTTATATAAACCAGCGTTTTTTTAGCGAAAGTGAAGGAAACATGATCAATATTAACTGGATGATACTTTGATGTTTAGAAAAACATTATATTTTATAGAAATTTTGAAAAAAAAAAGTAAACTGCGAACACAAGAAGAACTGCAAGTAGATGTAGGTAGTAACCCATTTGAATGCAGATGGTTAACCAATGCGTGATGATTTAGTTAACTATACAAAAGAGAACTTATTACAGAATTTCAATTTCATTTGTGTTGTGCTTCAAGTTTTTGATTGAAAGTAGATGTTTATTGCATGCGGCCAAATTCGTAAACGCAAGATTGGCAAAGCAAAACATATGTAGGGCAGATCTAACAACCAGTGAATTTTAACACTTGCACAAATGCATTTGTATTTGCACAAGAAAAAAGAATCCTTATCACAACCTGCTTTTCTAATAACTATTATTGAGGGATATCTTGTGCTTTTTTAAACATATTTTTTTTTTATATAAAACTCTTCAGCACAGTACACATATCTGTGTGTAATAATATGTGTACTGTGACTCTTCAGCACTTTCTTCCTCTTTAATAGCAATTAAATTCACATCCATATTATACAAATAAATAATTTCAAATCACAAATGAAACTTGACTTGTTGAATTTAAATGTAATTTTTGACATAACTACACGAGTCTCGACACATTAACCCTGTTCCTTGGTTTAAGGTAGAACTATAATAGTCGGAAGGGCACTGAAGCTAATGTCAAAAACCAACGAAAAGTAGCTTTCCGTACCGAAAAAAGGGGAACACACCCATAATGTAACTATCATCTTTCTCTTTTTGGCATTCCTATTTCACCAAATGTTAGTTTTACTTAAGTGAGATGCGCTCAGGAGCGCACCTCACTTCCGTAACCAAAGTTGAACGAAACTTGACGAAACGCTCTACTCCGCAATTATAGTCGCGTCAAATGCTTTCCGTGTATTCGCTTGTTTTCTTCCGACCACTTAAGTGCCCCTCCGAGCATTATAGTTCTAGCTTTAGTCCCAAACATTTTCAGGCCGCCAGATTTGGTGCGGACCAGTACAATTTTTCAAGTGTGGAACGACTTCGGACTAAATCTGGCGGTTTCAAACTGTTTGAAAGTCGGCAAGGAAGACACCTATTTATTCGAATGTTGCAAAGATTTCCTTGCCACATTTTCTTCCGATTCGAAAGTCATCCAGGGGCCTTATAGCCTTTTCACACCGAACCGAAATCTCGATTTCGAGCAACAAGATTTCAAAATCCACTTGAACCGTTCACATAATACTATGTTCCCACCAAAACGAAATCCGAGATTTCGGTTGAAAACTTTTCATATTTTGAACTGCTGGAAAAAAATTTCATATAAATTTACACGAAATCTCAATAAAAACTCTGGATTTCAACGAAATCTCCATGAAATACTGCTCCACCCATTTGAAATCTCGAAATTTTTTAGCTGAAATCTCGGATTTCGTTTTGGTGGGAACATAGCATAACACATAATCTTGATTTTGTTTGACATTTCAAAGAATTTAAGTGCGCATAGGAACTCTAAAAAAAAAGATCCATTGCAATAAGAAAAAATCCCCAGACACAATTGCACATGTTTCACTTTTTCTCTCCTCTTCTTTAAATAAAACATAAAAAGGACCACAACCTGCATACACTGTACTCATAAATATAAAATCTCTTTTTTCTGTCTTCTCTTCTATAGCTAGAACTATAATGCTGTGAGGGGCACTAAGGTGGTCGGAAGAAAACAATACACGGAGAGCATATGACACCACTATAATTGCGGAGTGGAGCGTTTCGTCAAGTTTCGTTCAACTTTGGTTACGGAATTAAAACTGACATTTGGTGAAATAGGAGTGCCAAAAAGAGATAGATGATAATAACATTATGGGTGTGTTCTCCTTTTTTCGGTACGGAAAGTTACTTTTCGTTGGTTTTTGACACTAGCTTCAGTGCCCTTCCGACTATTATAGTTCTACCTTATATCGGTAAACTGTTAAGGTAGAGCTATAATAGTCGGAAAGGCACTGAAGCTAATGTCAAAAACCAACGAAAAGTAAAGGTAGAACTATAATAGTCGGAAGGGCACTAAAGCTAATGTCAAAAACCAACGAAAAGTAGCTTTCCGTACCGAAAAAAGGGGAACACACACATAATGTAATTATAATCTATCTCTTTTTGGCACTCCTATTTCACCAAATGTCAGTTTTACTTAAGTGAGGTGCGCTCCGGAGCGCACCTCACTTCCGTAACCAAAGTTGAACGAAACTTGACGAAACGCTCCACTCCGCAATTATAGTCATCGTCATATGCTTTCCGGGTATTCGCTTGTTTTCTTCCGACCACTTAAGTGCCCCTCCGAGCATTATAGTTCTAGCGTAACTTTCCGTACCGAAAAAAGGGGAACACACCCATAATGTAGCAATCATCTATCTCTTTTTGGCATTCCTATTTCACTGTCATTTTTACTTAAGTGGGGTGCGCTCGGGAGCGCACCTCACTTCCGTAAGCAAAGTTGAACGAAACTTGACGAAACCATCCACTCCGCAATTATAGCAGCGTCGTATGCTTTCCGTGTATTCGCTTGTTTTCTTCCGACCATTTAAGTGCCCCTCCGAGCATTATAGTTCTAGCTTTATACGGGAGAGAAAAATTGAATATTTAAGTGTGATTGTGAATAGGCCAATTAGATTTTGAGAAGATTTTGTCGTAATCTACGAGATTACGAAATCTTAAATCGTATGGGAAAACTAGATTATTTTGATGAGATTTTGGGCTTTTGGATCCAAATCTAGATTTTGGTTCGGTGTGAAAAGGCTATTACTCCGTAATCTGAGTCAAAAGTTAAATCATTCGAATTCGGAAAATTTGAACTCTGGAATGCGACAATCCGAAAGTGCTATCCGAATTCCATTTATCTAGATACATTTGTTTGAAAATCGGACATTTTGGTACTAAGTAACTCTAATTTCGTTGCTAATTGCTTTCGAATTTCGGAAATTTCATTCGATAACTATTATATATACTATATTTATATACTACTAGTATGTCCAGCCCTCGAAACTCGAGTGCTAATAACGCAATCGTTCAAAAAACTATCACCAAAATGATTCAATCAATCGATCTTTCGATCATTTTCATTTCACTGAATTTATTTCCGATTCAATTTTATTCATTTGGATTCCAGAATCTCTCCGATTTTAACGAATTCAATTCAATACTGTACCAAATCCAATTTGATCCAAATTTAAAAATAATAAAATTTGGATTGATTAAAAAAGCCTAAGAAAAATAACATTTTCAGTTTTTTACTGCTCCGGAAAAGGTGATATTATGCCAATAATTGGTTGACATTTGGATCGTAATACACTTTTTATGTGAAAATATTTAGCCAGTTTATATTTCTGAGATCTCAGAGGGCTCAGAGGACTCTGAAATATAAACACGATTCCTCACAAAAATTTCTCACTTTTCCCCTTAAAAACTGAGACTGAAATTTTTTGGATTCGCTTGCTCAGATATTTTTTGTCGCAGTAGATTACATAGGAAAAGCGGAGAAAAATTACTGAGCGCTCAAAAAATATAAACTGGCCAATTGTTCGGCCCTTATCCACTTAGACATTAACTGTCAAATTCCATTGACGGATTGCTACGATGTCAACGGCTTAAGAAACCTCTAAAAAAATAACAAATTTTTGATGAATTTTTACTGCTCCAAAAAAAGTGATTTTAAGGCAATTGAGTGACACTTGTATCAAAATATACTTTTCTGTCAAAATATAGTTTGCCTCCTATGAGGCATTTCTATGAATAGGAATGAGATAAAAAAGAGCCGTGTCAAAATAAGTCGCCTCACGTGAAGCTGGTATAAACACCGTCAATGGAATGAAAAATCTCTAAGTCCCCTATTACACGATGATTCTTTGCGTCTGACTCTTGTCAAAATTCAATGAGTGCGAAGATGAAATATGATGCTTTTTCTCCTTCGCACTCATGAAAATTCGAAAAGAGTCAGACGCAAAGATTCAGCGTGTAATAGGGGACTAAGAAATCTGAAATGTTTGATGAATTTTTAGTGCTCCAGAAAAGGATGATTTTAAGGCAATTGGGTGACAATTTGAGCTGGCGTGTTGAGCTTAACGCATTAAATTCTCGGCACATTACTTAAAAGCAGATACAAACCGTGTTATCGGCGTGTAGTAGACACTAAAAGTTTACTTGTCAACGCGTTGACAGCTGCTAGCAAAAGTGACGTTTGCATAGAAATGGGTCTAAGTTGAATGTTGAACCAAGAGAAGTGGCATTTGCATACGATTTATCGATTATAAATTCATTCACGAAGGTAGAGGACAACCCCTTCGGGCTAAGCTAAACGAAGAGATTTATCAACGCTTTACTTAAATGTGCTAACACAACAAACGTTTAAGTCAAATGTTGACAACTTATCACCCTGATTACAGATGTAATCAGGGTGATGCTTTTTTGCAAGCATGGATGAAGTCGGTCGAAAAAAACGACACCGGGGATTACCGACCGACGCTATCACAGAAAAAACTTGGAGTTTCCATTCAAACTATCGATAACATATATGGAATTCATACCGGTAACACAATTTTTTTCCGTGCTTAAGTTAAGCACCGGAAATTCTTAGGCTGATGAGTACCGCCATCATTTCTTTCATCCAATTGCAAAATACCAGGGCTATTATCGATCACGTATGACACGTCCGCTTATAACAAAAATTGACGTTTGCATACAAATTTTGTATAGAAAAATGAGCCAGGGTATTTGCATAAGATTTTTAGTTGTACTCCAACATTAAGTAAAAAATCGGAAGAATAGTTCCATCGTGTAAAACCAGTCTTGATCGTGTAGAAGAACTGAGCTACTTATCATTATTTTCTGCAGAACTGAACGCTGCCATCCGACATTTCCATAATCTTTCCAGTCGTGCTGGAAGGTTGGTTGGTTGGTGGGTGTCAAAATCAAAACCTCACTGACAAATAAAAACAAACAAAAAGTGGATAATAATAAAGTAAAGAATACCTACCTAATAACAAATAAAACAAATATATCATCTTATTATAAAACGGCAAAGACGAATGTTGTATATATTAAACAAAAGTGTCGTGAATTATAAAATAAAAATGTCAAGATATCAAAAAATTTTTTGTGTTGTGAACAAATACTCGGTCTCGCTCTGGCTCTCGCTCGCACTTATTGTGCAATTTTCTTTTATTGTTTATTAGTTGTTGTGGTGCAATTTGTTAATAAATTTTTGCATTCTGCACTTCTGTGCATAAAAACATTTCAATTGATATATAATTTATATGCCTTTAGCTTTTGTAGACCGCGTAAATTGTACCACAAAATTCGTGTTTGCCGTTTTATATAATACGTTTTATAATATGATATATATATGATGATACTATCATTAACTATTATTATATACTATACTATCATGCGGAAAATTTTAGCTGGAAGTTAAAATGAGATTTTTGTTTAAAAAAAATATATAAACTAGTGGTTTTTTTTAACAAAGTGAATAAAATATGATCAATATTAATTGGGTGATACTTTGATGTTTAAAAAACATTATATGGGTATTCATGCAACAGCGTAAACTCATCGTAATCGTTGTAAAGTTTAAAACTTCGTAATTCTGTCACAATTTGTATGGAAAATTTGACAGATTTACGAAGTTTAAAACTTTACAACGATTACGACGAGTTTACGCTTTTGCATGAATACCCTTTATATTTTATAGGAATTTTGGAACAAAAATACAACTGCGGACGCAAGAACTGCAAGTAGGTGTAGGATTAACCCATTTGAATGCAGATGGTTAACACCCCGACTCCACAGGGCATTCAGATGCCCAACATCGCAACCACAATCCAATCAACAAACAGCAGATTTTTTCTCGCTGGGCAATTCATGTCATGTCGTTTCATTTCCCTCTCACCACTACTTCTATTTTTTGCAAAAATAAACGGCCTTTAGACTCCAGATAAAAGTAGAAAAACCTTTTTTAATATCCAGCTGCCTCTAGATACAAGGAAAACCAGAAAAAACTCACACACACGTGAAACGACAAATCTCATGGCAGGCTTTGAACAGCGTTCATGTCTTGTTCAAAAGTTTGTTTTCTTCGACATGTCGTCGACAAGACATGGATTTTTCAGGCTCCATTGGATTTTTGTTAGACATGTTCATAGTCTTGACATCGTTCATGGCAGGTGGAGCCAGCATGTAACCAATGCGTGATTTAGTTAACTACATATAAAAAAGAACTTATTACAGAATTTCAATTTCATTTGTGTTGTGCTTCAAGTTTTTGACTGAAAATAGATGTTCATTGCATCTGCATGTGGCCAAATTCGTAAACGCAAGATTGGCAAAGGAAAACATGTAAAGCAGATCTAACAACCAGGAAATTTTAACACTTGCACAAATACATGTACACACACGGAAAAAAGTATTGGCACAGTTGCAACTAATTAGATTAAATTATTGTATTGTAATAAATATAAAGTATTTTAATAATTTTTGTTTACATAATTTAATTTTATCTGTTTTCTATTACATAACATAGGTAAATTAAATCACTTTCGAGTTGATTAAACAAACACAAATTAGAAAACACTTGTAAAAATACAATTTAAGAAGGAAAAAAGTATTGGCACAGTTCAGGATTGACCCAAAATATGCACTAAAATGCTAGATTAAATAGCATAGATTTTAATATATACCTAGATGGCCAACATAGGATCTTTTGTACAGAAAAAAAGTGAAGCTTTGCGACCATTTTGTTGGAGGCAAAAAATGTAAACAATCGAATTAAATGCCTTATTGGATTCCCTAAATAAATGTTTATATCTTGGAATTTAGAAGAGGTAATAAAAAGATTTTGGTATCAAATGAAAGGTGTTTTTGCCGTCTCTTAAACGGTAATAAAATTATAAAGCTACGTTTGATATATATTTTTAGATATTTACATTTAATTTCTTGCAAGAATTTTTTTTCTTAGCGTTGCTTTTGTGCACTGATATCTTTTAAAACTCTGTGATGACGTGTACATTTTTTGGTATCAAAAGAAAGCTTAAATTGTTGGCTTTAGTTTCAGATATAATTTATTGTCATTTCTCAAATAAATATGGCAAAAATACCATTTCCACTTGTTACTGTTTTTGCACGCATAGACACTACCAGAACTAGGTATTTTAATATTTTTGCAATCTTGCACACCTTAAAATCACGTTTCATAAATAAAAAAAACAATTAAACAATTACAAATACTTTATTTTAGAAAAAATCTCCTCCGCAAAAAGTAAACAACACACAAAACACAATAGAATTGTTGTTGTAAATGCCTCCAATAAAATGGTGGCCGAGCTTCACTTTTGAAGGCGAAGTTGGTTATCTAGGTATATATTAAAATCTATTTTAAATAGTTCTTCAGTAATGGATTGGCATCACTTTGTTGTTAATGACTTATTTAAGCATGTTTTGCATCGAAAAAAAACTGTTTTTTAGCAACCACCTGGCCAATCTTACTCCATTTATTCTTAAACACCGTTTTTAACTGACTTTTATTGGTAAAAGCGTGTTTTCTAGCTTGTTTTTCCTGTAGTTCTCACAGATATTCAATAGGATTCATGCCTGGTGATTGTGGTGGTGTCTCTGAAGTATGTAGAGTGTTTTCTAAGAGCCATTCCTATACTTCATGGGCAGTTTGTTTGGGGTCATTATCTTGCTGGAGCTAAAAATTGCCAGCAAACCCCAAATTGTTTGCACTTTTCCCAAGATTTTCATTGAGAATATTCAAAAAGATCATCTTATCCATAATGCCGTCTATGAATACCAATTCCCCTACTGGAGATGTAGCCATATATCCCCAAACCAGGATTCCCCAACCTCAACATATCCCTAACGGATCCCAAGACATTACTTAAAGAAATAAAGCCAAACGTTTGGATTTATAAAAAGCTTATGTTAGCATGGCCTAAACTTTTGGAACAAGATTATTTTGTCAGGCGAAAGCAAATTTAATATTTTTCGAAATATGGCTTGGAATAATATTGGCAAAAACCAAACACTGCGTTGCAGAAAGAAATCATGCTTCCCAGAGAAATACACATATTGAGGTTTGGTAGTCCTGGTTTATGTATGGCTACATCTGGAGTAGGGGATTTGGTACCTATTTATAGGCGGAATTATTGATAAGATGATCTTTTTGAATATTCTTAATGAAAATCTTGGAAAAATTGCAAACAAATTGGGGTTTGCTGGCAATTTTTAGCTCCAGCAAGATAATGATCCCAAACAAACTGCCAATAAAGTATAGGAATGGCTCTTATAAAACACTCCACATACTTCAGAGACACCACCACAATCACCAGGCATGAATCCTATTGAATATCTGTGAGACGTACAGGAAAAACAAGCTAGAAAACACGCTTTTACCAATAAAAATCAGTTAAAAACGGTGTTTAAGCATAAATGGAGTAAGATTGGCCAGGTGGTTGCTTAAAAACAGTTTTTTTCGATGCAAAAAATGCTTAAATAAGTCATTAACAACAAAGTGATGCCAAACCATTACTGAAGAACTATTTAATCTTGCATTTTAGTGCATATTTTGGGTCAATCCTGAACTGTGCCAATACTTTTTTCCTTCTTAAATTGTATTTTTACAAGTGTTTTCTAATTTGTGTTTGTTTAATCAACTCGAAAGTGATTTTATTTATGTTATCTAATAGAAAACAGATAAAATTAAATTATGTAAAAAAAAAATTATTGAAAAACTTTATAATTACAATACAATAATTTAATCTTATTAGTTGCAACTGTGCCAATACTTTTTTCCGTGTGTGTATTTGCACAAGCAAAGAGAATCTTTATCACCACCTGCTTTTCTAATAACGGTTATTGAGGGATATCTTGTGCTTTTTTGAAACATATTTCTTTTTTTTATAAACTCTTCAGCACTTTCTTCCTCTTCAAACCATAGCAATTAATTTCACATTGTCAAGATAAATAACTTCAAATCACAAATGAAACTTGACTTGTTGAATGTCAATGTCATTTTTGACATAACAACACGAGTCTCATCACATTTATTCGAATGTTGCAAATATTTCCTTGCAACATTTTATTCCGATTTTAAAGTCATCCAGAGTACCGTTTCAAATTAGAATCGAAAACAACTTTCGAACAGATTTAACTTTCGAATCGAATTACAGAGTAGGGCCCCAGAGTACAAATTTTCCTAATTCGAACGATTTAACTTTCGAATCGGATTACAGAGTAAGGCCCCTGGTCAAAACTACATCACTACATTTTAACGATCGCTTTAATCTTACAAGATATGGGCCGTTTTTTTGTTTGGCATTCTTCTTTAATTCATACATCTCATTAAGATGTTTTTGAAGTTTGTAAAAGGTACCGCCATATTTTTATTTTTTGTCAACTGTACAGTAGGGTCCAACAGTTAGAAGCGGTGTTTTTCATTTAATATCCCTTTTAACTAGCTCTACAACCCCATAAAATTCTGATCCAAAACGATTTACTAAGGACTTTTGCACAAAATTCCTGAACTGCCGTAAACCGGAGTTAGTTTTAGCCCCAGCATTTTTAGAAAATTCTTAAAAACGGTAAAAACTTTGTTTGAATACAATTTTCCATCATAAAAATTTGTTCTATGTACCCAAGAACCACACCTTAAGATACTTCCACTCAGGTCCGGGACACCCTGTATAAGTAACGGTAGCTTTTATTTACGGTATTAGTTTTTTGTATGCGAATTAAAGACAGATGCATATTTTCTCTACTATTCGTTGATATTATTTGTGCGCAGAGTGAGTCAAGAGCAAATTTCGTCAAATTTATACTTTAGCCCTTCAACAATCTTCGTAAATTGGAGCTTAAAGTATGATGAGAACATTTTAAATTTGGAGGAACTTCGAGTGCCATGGGAATGATTTTTAGTTTTCTTTTATTTGAAAGAGAAAAAATATAATTTTCGTAAAAAAGGAAAAACCAGCAATTTTTTTTTATTAAGACGGAAATTTTTCACTTGCATTGTTTCCTTAAAAGAAAAAACATAACTGAACTTGCTTTCTGACAAAAAAAAAGATAATAAATCACAAGGGGCACAAAATAAAACCATGATACATCAGTCGAAGTAATTTAATTATTAATTTTCTATTTTGGTGTTGTTAATATGAATAGTATGTTGTCAAAAAGTACGTTTTGTTAATCGCTTAAGATCTAGCAAGTCATTTAAAATTTATTTGATTTATTGTTTGCAAGCTAATTTAACTTTTTTATTTATTTTCTTCTTAACTTTCTTTCCTATTTATATAAGTATTTTTTACATTTAATAATTGTATTTAAAATTTAAGTAAGTTGTTGTACGCTATATTAGCTTTACGCTAAACACTATTTTTTTTTTTTTTGCATAATTTTGTTCTTATTACATGAAGTTAATGATGAGTTGTATTGAATATGCTGCTGTGGTGCGCATTAGAAACGTCTGCCTTTGTTATTAATTTTTTTGTTTAATATTTTTTGTTGTGTAAATCATGTACTTTTTAACAATTGTCTAAAAAATGGCACACGTAAAACTTCGTTCCAAATACATTTTTTCCAACTTATTTTATATTTTAACACAAAATAATATATTTTAAAAAATATTTCATTATTTTTTGCCATCTTATTGATAGTTAGAAATTTGATTTCTGCCTTCGATTAAATGTACACAAATATTCTCTTATTTTTTTCATAGATACAAATAAAAGAAAAAAATAACAACGGATTAAAAGTTAATAGATAATCTTTTTTAACAACTGACGTTGGACATATTTTATGTTTGATGAAAAACTAATTATATATAGGTATATTTTATTCCTCATCTAGTATTATAGTCTTATTATAAAAATTATAAAATGATCACTTCGGATTAACGTTGCTATTCGATAACGAAGACGACGATGACGTAGAGGCTGTGGGGGATGTAGATTCTGCGCCCATTTCAATGGTTGTCATGGACTGCTGTGTGCAACTAATGCAATTGCTATTGTTTCCCGTAAGACTTTCTCCACTTGTTTGTGGTCCTGTAGGCGAAACTGATGAAGAAACTGAATAGTCCAACTTGTAGATTGCGCCTCTAGTTACATCCTCCATCGAGGCTTCGTTACAATCGCGCCCGTTGTGGGTCTGTGAGCCGCAGTTGTAACAGGACAACTGTTTGCTTACTCCTACTGTTAATGATGTATAAGGCGACGTGGTCAAGAGCGCGGCACTAGGTGGAGGGGGATTTGTTTGAGCCTGAGGCAGTACTGACTGTTGCGGTGGTGGTTGCGGCAGTTGAATAACATTCGTTGTAGTCGGGGGAGGTACAGAAGTCGTAGGCGAAGAGCGGACAGCAGCCACACCTGTAGGAGGTGGCGCCGTTCCCGATAAAAATGCAATACCGGCTGGATGATACGGATAAATTAATTCTCCGTTTGGTGGAATTTGAAAGGAGGGCAAGCGAAACGTTCCATGTGGCGATGGTCCAGCTATTCCGTGACTATGGGGAATTATTGGCGGTCGCGTCGTCGAGGCTATATGCTGGGCATGGTAGGGATGTGCGGCCGTATACTGCTGATGCTGCGCCGGCTGCAAAATAACCGAGTTCGAAGTGATAACATTACTTATAATACCTCCACTAGAGGTGTTTATCGCCGAAGGCGACGTTATGAGTACTGCATTTGCGCCAAGGTTATTACTGGCGGATATTCCGCCGCTACATACCACTGCAGAACCTACTCCTTCATTCCCCGATCCACCAACTTGATTATTATTTGTCAGGGAAGTTTGAATCATATTGGGACCACTACTTAGTATGATATCATTTCCTAAATAATGCTGTTGGGGACTAGTTGCAGGTGGGTAAATGAGCGCTCCAGAACCAGTATTTGAACCAACATTAATTGGCAATAACTTATCAGATCGGCCATTTATTCGCGCAATATTTATTTGTTTATTATAGTTCAATTGCTGTTGTTGTTTCTGAGAGGCATGTTGTTGTTGTTGTTTATGCTGCTGCTCATTTAGTTTCATGCTTCCTATTCCACTAGTATTACCGACTAAGCTTGGTGTTTCGGGGGGTGATATATCACCTGAGGATCCAATTGAACTACCTGAATCGCTTCCAGCACTTTTTTGCTGATTCATCACCGTCATCATGCTGCTTTCCATTTGTGGATGCTGTCCATCAACCAGCGACATATTCTGTAAAGTGTATGCTAGACTCGAACTTATGCCAAAATTGCTAGATGAAAGCGACTGAAAGTGTTGATTTAATTGCTGCTGTTGATGTTGCTGAAGTTGTTGTTGCTGTTGGTGTTGTTGTTGTTGTTGTTGATGTTGTTGCTGCTGATGTTGCTGCTGCTGTTGTTGCATTTGGCTGTGATGTTGTAAATTAATTGCTGACTTTGATAACCTTGGGAGTGTGTGGTTTCCTGGTCTAGCATAGCCGTTGCGAATCAATGCTTGTAGCTGTGTCATAGAGCTTTCACTATTTACCATTCCCTGCAATGGTCGGAAAAACAACAATAAGTAAAGTAATCTTTAAAAAAGAAAATGCTTGCTTTAATTAAGCACACACGAATTCTACACATGTAAATTGTGGTTAGGGGCCGGTTATAAAGATCAGTAAGTTGAACCAAGTAAAATTGAATTTTTTGATGACCCGAGAACTCTCGTTGCATTCAGTACCTATGTAACAATAGTACCACATAATTAATTTTCTCTAGGGCTTTTGAGTTTACCTGGGTAATACCCGGTTTCACAAATACCCGGGTATTACCTGGGTACCCGAGTACCCAAGCGGCGAATCTTCGGATACCCGAGTACACGGGTACTCTTGTTTCTCGAGTACCCGAGCACCCGGGTACTTCTCTAGTCCTTCTGTTGCCACCTTTGCAACACTTCTTAAAAGTAAAATTAGTTAGGACATATTACTATTATTACATATGACTATTTGTATACTAAAGCTCAACCTGTCAGGTCAAAATGACAGGTTGGTCTTACTAACAGCCCCAGTATGATATTGATCTAAAAGACTGATTTTTCTGAGTTACTCCTTGTTCAATAGTTCATTTTCCCGAGCTTACAGATGTGTGTATTAGATAAATTTTGTTAAAGACTTTTACAATTTTCAAACGAAAGTTCAAGTCAAACGAGTATTTGACCAATGGTGATTGATGCTTCTTTTTCATAAATGTTATTAAAGGGTGTTTTTTTTAGACGTGTGGCTTTCAATCTGGCAATACTTTTTTCGGAGTTGGTCTTTATGACAGCTGTCATGATTTATGCTCAGTTTGGTTTGCCATTTCATAATGAATAGACTTACTCCCGAACAACGTTTTCAAATCGTGGCAATTTAATAACAAAATAATGATTCGGATCGCACGATGCGATGAAAAATGAAGCCGGCCATAATGTAATAGTCAATGGGGAACGCTATAGACCCATGATTAATAACTTTTTCGTGCCTGAATTGGAGGATGTTGATGTTGACCACCTTTGGTTCCAACAAGACGGCGCTACATGCCATACAGCCAACGAAACAATCAGCAACGCGTTATTGCTGACATATGGCCCCAATTGCTGCAAAAAGTGGTCAAAAATTGGGCCTCTCGGCTGGAATTTGTTAGGGTCGGCCGCGGCGGCCACTTGCCCCAAATCATTTTTAAAACATAATGGCAAACGCTTATCTTTATAATAAAGCTAAATTCTTGGCCATAACATTAAATTATATACGTTTTATTTCTTCTTGAAAACCACACGTCTTAAAAAAAACACCCCTTATAATACCGAATTTGAGGAGTGTAGTTGGATCATTTAGCATTTAGCACGGGCTTTAATTTTCTGGCTGTTTGAACTGAAACAAAACCCCTGCCTAGACTTATGAGATTCACAATATCTTGATCTATCAAAGTTTGTGTCTTAGAGGGATACGACAGCATCAGGCTGATGAGCCCAGCTTTATTTCCGTGTCAAAGCGCACTTTGGAGTAGAGCTCATTTGAACTTCTAATTCAAGCAAACTTTTTAAAGCATCTATCACATTACACTAGACAACAACACTGCCCAAAATTCGGTCCAAAGGTATTGCCAGAAAATGCGTCGTGCCTTAAGTTATTCAATTTAAGCCACCAAAGCAAAAACATAAACTATAAGTCTCTTATTGTTTGTGTTTTTCTTTAACTCATCCGTACAATAGCAAGACCAGGGGCTTTTTTATTTTCTAGGTGCATGAATTCAATCAAATTTCACTGGAATAATATAATTATCAATGTTTTTGTGTTGCTAATTTTATTTTTGTCGATAATCATTGATCAAAATATTGCGACTTAGAAGGGTAACGAGAGCATCTAAATCATGAGCCCAAGTATCTTGCCTGTCATTAAAACTTTAAAACTGAATTTAATTCAATATAGCCTACAAAAACTATAATTCTCTTGTTGCATGTATTTTTCTTCTTCTTATTCTTAAAACTATAAACTGTGTGCTGCATTATTCTGTGTTTGTTAAGTGTAGAATCTTCAATAAATATTATTTGATTTAAATATTCTACAATATATCGCACCTACAGCAATAATTGCGCACTGTTGCCCTTACACCAACGATTCCCAATCGGTAGTCCGCGGTGCCGTCATAGAGGGTCCGCGGACAAAATAATTTAAAAAAAATATTTCGAAATATAAATTTTTCTTGCAATTTCAATGTTTGCAAAACTAAAACTTTGAATTTATTTTTAAAAAAATCGCCATTGATTTATTATCAATTCTCATCATCATTTCTTAATTTTCAAAGAAGCATTGAGTTTCTATGATTACAAATATGACACGGCGGTGGGAACTTTTCTTTCTGATCAAAATTTACCAAATGATGATGTTCACGAACAACCACAAATTCAATAATTAATTAATGTTGAACGGCGTGAAGTTCGATAAATTAAGTTTGAACAATTAAAAACACCTTAAATAACTTCACCTGAGTCGGCACAAAATTTGGTTTTTTTTGCTTAAAAAAACCACTTTACATATAACAAAGTAACAAAAAAAAAACAGAAAACAAACGCGTAACTAACCTGAATGCATTTCGAAGCTTGTGCGCTTCATCATCAGCAATCACGACTAAACGTTGGGCATCAAGAATTAAGGAACTGTTTCTCCTGTTCGACTGTATAACACAGCTATGGTGAAAGGTCACAAATTCAACCTTGAAACTAGCAATTTAATTGATGAATACAGTGAACAAAGTGCACTCAACACATTTAAGAAATTAAATTGTGCAATGAAATAGATGCGGATAACGAAACTTTGCTTCATCACGCTAAAGTTCGTTGGTTATCAAAAGGCAATATGTTGAAAGCATTCGAGTTGAAAGAGGGTGTTAAAATACCTGGCATACCTTGTGCCCTTCTGGATATTTTTGCAAATTTAAATTAACTCAACCTATGATTACAAGGATCCAGCAGTAAAATATTAAAAGATTCGGAGAACATTTTCTCTTTTAAAGACAAACTACATGCATTCCATCTGCAAAATTCAACTATGGGTCATTTTCGGAATCACAAATGAAAAAAAAATCTTAAATAAAATAAAAACCACGCCATAAAAATCAATAATAGCCTTTGAGGTGTTGAACCATTTGTCTGTCTACATAAATACGTGTCGAGCCGGTGTAAAATTTGACGTACATTTTTTACATCGAGGTCGGAGGGAAAACGAAATATTTAGCTTGCAATTTTGAACAATTTTTGTCATAGGTCAAACTCTCTGTATTTGTCATTTAAAAGATAGAAAGCGGCAATTTAAAAAAAAAAAACACTCAGGTAAACAAGTGAAGTTTGGAAGCTACGTGGCTCTTCACCAAAAACATCATTGACAACCGGGAATGAACACCCTGAGGACGATTAAGTCAGCCGACTTTTAATTTAAATTTTTTTTTTGACATGTAATTTATATAATTGAATATGAAGAAAATTTGAAAAGAAATTCTTCTGTTTAACTTTGAATTGTAATTTATATATTTATAATTTGTTAAACTTAAGACATTGTATAACGTTAGGCCCCCTATGTGCCAACAAATGTAAATTTATCATAGTATCATGTTAGTTATAAGCCAGATTGTATATATTATGTTCAATAAAAGAAATTGAATTGAATTGCTACGTGGCTCTTTATCGTCTTAGGGATTAACTACAGAGAGATGGACCTATGACAACAATTGTTCAAAATTGCAAGCTTAATATTTCTTGTATGCACACTTTTTCCCTCCGACCAATAGGCATTCTGTTCGACAGGTACTTTTGACAGAGCAAAATTTGCAAAAGGCTCTGAGATCTCATTTTCCTGAACATGCCTAGTAATTTAGATTGTAGAAAAATCACAAAATATGTAATTACATAGGAATTAGCTTCCTCAACCCACTTTGAATATCAAAATCAACAATACCAATAAGCACGAAAACAAATATGTATAAATACCACAAAAAGTAAATTTTGAAGGTTAGTATCTTCTTGAATGACTCAATACTGTTTTTGGTATTAAAAATCGCACGCGCCATTTTAGCTTTCGGGATTTTATTATTCGGGATTCTGCCATTCGAGATTTTGACCTTTCGGGATTTTGGCATTTTCCGAAACCTTTTCATGTCGAAGGTGATTGAAACTCTCGATGAAATTCAAGAAAAGCTTATCGAACTTAAAAATGATCACGGCTACAAAGAATGTTTTGAGTCTTGAAGAAAAATTATATTAAAAAAAAATAAACAACAAAATCGCTTGGACTGCGAAAATGACATGCGACTCTGATTGAACTCAATTGAACCAAGAAATCAAAATCTTGCAAAATCAATACGTTTCAAAAAGCTTTAATTTTACTTTTTTACTAGGAAATATTTGGGTGTATGCGGCCAGTTAAAGCTCTTCTCATGGAGCCGCGTGTTAGGAAATACTGCCCTACACGGACAATATAACTGCGCAATACTTGTTATTGATCAATAACATTGTCTGGTTTAAAAATTGTTTTTTTTTTTTTTATACAGACTGCGGATTAAATTACCTCTTCCATGTTTTTAATATTTTGAGGGGCAATCATCTCATTGTTAATGGATCCCATCATTTGCTGGTGTTGTTGCATAGCTGGTGGAGGCGTTGTTTCTGCCGATGGTCTTCTTACAGTTCTAAGCGCTAATCCTGTTCGCTGTAAGTTACGCACTTGCTGCATTGACTGTTGCTGTTGTTGTTGCTGCTGTCCCTGAAACATAGTACTGCCACTTGTTCGATTTGGACTTGCGGCACGACTGTTTGAAGGGGATGATTGCTGACTTAACATCGGAGATGAAGATTGCGGATGGTGTTGCTAGATAATTTCAATAAGTCAAATTTAATTAACACAGTAAAAAAAGCAATACGTTCAATAATTTGATTTTTTTTTAATAAACATTTTACCTCTATTGGGTTTGTTGGATAATTTTGAATATTTGACCTTACAGACCATGCATTAGGATGTGCTAGAGTCAGTTCAGCTGGAATGGCAATATTAGATGAAAGCATATGCGTTATACCGTCAACTGTTATCTGATGCTGAAGAGTACCATCAGATGGAATCATCTGGAAAGAAATGGAAGATGTAAGCGAATTCAATATATGCACATATGTAATATATAGTATTCTAATCGTTTAAAGGTCGTCTTAAAATAATTTTCTAAAACAAATTGTATGAATTATTTCTCTACCTTTGTGAAACTTTTTAAACTTTTCAGTCTTTATCGCTCATCAATTATGGCAATTATTACTATTGACATTCTTTTGTTTAAAGTTTTAGATTTAATAAAGAAATTATAAATCGTCGGCTTAGAGTGAAAAGCGGCTAACTGCACATTTTTTTATCTTATAAACCACACCAAAAATTCCTAAAAAAAAAATGCAAAAATCTATCTTTTCAATTTCACTAAATTTAGCAAAAGCGAGTGTAGAAAAATATTTAATGAAATTTTGGTTTTCAATTCAAATTCAAATTGTAAAAAATGCAAAAGAGGAGTTACCTGCTTTTCACTCTAAGCGGACGAAATATAAGAGATCTTAATTTGGGAGCGTAAGAATGAAAAATAATGAACTTATTTTACAAAATGAAGTGTGTTCATATAGAATATTTTTTAACACCCCTTCTCATTGCATATCTAAAAGAACAATACGCATTCAAAGCTTTATAATTTTGCTTGTGGTAAAGGTCTTGTTAATAAGTCGGCAGGCATATCATTGGTTAAACAGTTTTTACATTTGATAATTTTCTTTTCAATGTAGTCCCAAATACAATGGAGTTTGATCCAAAGAATTGTCTAGAAAGACTTGTAACAGTCAGTTACGCGGAACCAAATTTTTACATGACCAAACATTAAGGCAAAAAAATACTACAATGTCCCAAAGGTATTACAAACTTTTGGTTATTTTGTAAAAAAAACATACGAAGTACTGCATCGCATTCGGTTTCAACACTCGTATCCAATGAGACTCCTTGCAGCGCAGTTTGCTTTTAATTCGACATGACACTTCCAAAGATTGTTATGACATGACTCTTCCTTGAGAGCACAAATGATTTCATGGGACCAATCTTCATTCGCAGCCCCTGGCCCGGATAGTATCCCTCCCATCGTTCTAAAGAGATGCTTCCACAATGCCAGGCTCCCATTTTCTTTCTGAATGCCCCAGTCTGGCCATAACTAGAAAAGAAGCCCTCGGAGAATACTTTTTTCGACAAAATGGGCGACATCTCTACCCTGCCACTAAAGAATATCCTGAAACTCACTCAGAAGTCAGGTTAGTTCAAGGAGGCATCCCATTCCTAAACTCGTCCTCATTCCAACACCCATCCCCTCCTCACACATATCTACCTTTATCCTGGGGAGCGCAATAGATCCACGGAGACCCGAGTGAGATGATGCGGCTTACCGGATCATCACCCCTTCTTACCTAACCTAACCTACTCTACTGGTCTCTTTCTGAATGGATGGAAAACGGCATTTGTCCAGCCTGCCCTCAAAATAGACGAATCTTCTTAACCCTCAAACTAGCGCTCAATTGCACTTACGTTTTTCCAATGTCATGGAAAATCTTTACGCTGTTTTGGAGAAAGTAAGATTATTGCACTTGATAGAGTTTGGCATCAAGCTCTCTTATCCAAAATGCGTGCATTTGGTATCGATGAATCTCTTCTGACTTGGATTACAAATTACCCTTCAGACCGCTCAATACAAATTGTATTGGATGGTTTTCACTTTGAAATTCACAAAATAAATGCTGGTGTGCCTCAGGGCTCCGTTTTGTCTCCGATTCTCTTCCTTATATATATGAACGATCTCTTTTCTGAAAGTTCTAATCCATTAAATTGTTTTGCAGACCATAGTGCCCCAAGCTTTTCATATTACTTTCAGATTCATTTCCTTGTTCTTCGGATGTGGAGCTTGAACGGCAGCGAATGATAAGATTCACTAAATTTTGATCTCAGAATCGGGGAATAAAAACCGCGTCTTCTTCGCTAAACCAAAATCCTCCCCTATGCCATGAGTGGCATCGTGGAAACAGCTTTAAGTCCTGGGTTTGTAAATCACAGATATTTTTGTGGAATGACCACATATTCGATGCCTACACTCTTTTTCGCACACAATTAATTACCCAGAACATTTATTTGTGCAAAAAAATGATACTTGTGTTTTTTCATGTTTATTTTTGGTGTTTATTTCATTACAGCATGGTTACCTGTGATTTTTATTTGTTATAATATTTTTAATTGATGGAACCGTCGATGGATATTTGTGCGCGGTGTTTTCGTAAGTATTTCGGTTTCTTGTTGTTGGAGAACAACTTTAAATTCGTTTCGCATCAGCAGCATACTAAGCTTTAGGCTGGTTCATCATCATTTAAATTCTGTTCCTTTTTCTTCTAACAGTTTCCTTGGAGGAAACGAAAAATCAGTCAATTCTTCAAACGATTTCCTAACTTTTTCAACCCCTTCTGAATGTCTGTTCGAGTTTTGTCATTTAGGTTCAACTGTCTTACTGTCTGAATATGATGACTTTTTTGTAGCATACGCGGGGCTTTAAAGTTTGAATCATATCCCACGAATATTTTCTTGACAGGGTTATGGTCAAACTATTGTCGCTGTACCCTCGGAACATACACGAAACCTTCCTCTCCCAAAAACTTAAGATGCGTCAAATCAGACATTTGGCCAAACCAGAACTCATGCGTTGTTTATCCTGTAGATCGATTGACCGAAGGTTTTGCAAAAAAATTCGCTGTTGAAATTGGTTCACCCAATAGCGTTTTCGGAAGTTCGATTTTACACCATTTTATCCGCTGAGTATTCTGCCGTATATCTTTACTAATATCATAAATACGAAAGTGAGTTTTTTTTATTCGTTTGTTACGCTTTCACGCCTTAACCGCTGAATCTATTACGATTAATTTTTATATAAAGATAGATGGTACCCTGGAGATGGTTCTAAAAACATATAGAGTTGGGGCGATTGAAGCCGCGGATAAAAGCTAGTTACGTTAAAATTCTATCTTGAGTGAGATAATCGAATATTTTTTCCCTGTGTACTTGCCTTTGGTTTCAAATTATGTACTTAGGATTTATACTTAAGGATACATATAATGGGCAATTCCATGGTAACTCACGTTACATTTGGGAGAGTTTCACGCTCTCTTTCATTAAAATTTCCATACTTATATAAATATAAATAAAACAAAATATAAATTCTATACATGGTAATGATTTCAACTTCTAGGAAAAAATTTTTGGGAAAAATAAATTCTTTCTTAGTACAAAATACTAAAACATGTTGGTAACTCACGTTACCATATTCGGACACGGGTTTTGTAGCAGTACTATGCTTATTTTCTAAAAATTAAACAAACCAATAAAGGTAACCTGGTTTGTTGAATTAGATATAAGAATTTATCAGCCTGATTATATCTGTACACAAATTTTAAATTATTGAAAATATTTTATACAAATTTATTAAAATACATGGTAACTCACGTTACAAAAAGTCGGTAACTCACGTTATTTTACGTTTTTAATTTAAAAATTTAGGGTTAAGCCTGTTATAATTTTATTTTATTTTTAGCCGTATGCTTATTACTTGTGGGATATTTTGTAATTCTAGTTTTAAAACTAGCGAAAAATAGACAGGGGGCGAGATAAATTCTCCATTTTTCTATCTTCATGTCCACTTTTTCATGGAATTACCCTAATGGTAAAAGCTTTTGAAGACAGCAATGAAAGTTGGCATATATCAGTTGCCGGACGGATTTAGCACTATCATAGGGCCACACACTTTCGTATGTATAACGTAATCTTCGCACTAACTTGATTTGTTATTAAATTCGTTTCGAATTTCTGCTTGTGGGTTCAATATGTGATCCGTTTGCTAGGATCACTGTGTTCTTTATAGCTGAATCAAATTTACAAAATAGTATCAAAATTCACTAGCCACCTTTCCTGCAGCTTGAACTCTTCAATTTGGTTTGACTCAACAACTTTCTTCAATTCAGGTTCCATAACAGGTATCAAAGCATCAAAACTGCGAGATAAACTGCTTCGAAGCATTGTTAGGTCCCAAGTGAAAGATTTGTCCTCTGTCCTTACAATTGAGGAAACAAGTTCCGTAATGTGCCGATTGGATCCACACTTGTATCTTTTTTTGCTGTAAAACATATTCGTACACAAAGTAATTAATTGCCTTTCAAATAAAGTCAAATTGTTGCACTTGTTATATTATTCAAATCTCCTGCCACATTAGGGTTTTCTTCTTATATAGTTCCCCATAAGCCTCTTCTCATTTAAGGAATTTCCATTTTATGTTTCCGTATAAAGTAATTGGAATTACTCATCTTCCGAAGCGGTAATATCGATTCTACTATTTCTTTATTAAATTCCTGATTCTGATTTTCTTTATTTTTATTAAAAAATTATTAAAATTATTACTGCTGCAGATTTATCAAAATTAAGCTTCCTTCATAGGGTGAAATGGGGTTGAAACAAAAAAGGAAATCCAATTTTAAAAATGTTTTGTGTTGGAAAAGTTATAATTAAAGAATAAATAAGAATAAATAATATTTTTCTATATAATTATGGGGTGAAATTCGGTATCCGATTACATTAAACAGTTTTTGAGCATAGATTAGATACTAGATTTATATCGCATTCAGTACAAATAAAAATAATATGGGTATTCATGCAACAACGTAAACTCGCCGTAATCGTTGTAAAGTTTAAAACTTCGTAATTCTGTCACAATTTGTATGGAAAATTTGACTGATTTACGAAGTTTCAAACTTTACAACGATTACGACGAGTTTACGCTGTTGCATGAATACCCTTAATAATTTTTTGAATATTTTCTGTTTACAAGCTCTTTTTCTGTCAGTTGATCGAACTATTGATGACTTGTAATTGACGTTTTGTATTTTGTGTCTATGTATGTAAATCTATCTTTTTTAACATCATATATATGTATATATAGCTCACACAATATTGATATAACTGGGACGTAGCTCTACATCTCACGATAAAAAAGTAGTAATTTTTCTTTGTTCTGCGTACGATATCTATGTAACTATAATATCTGTGATAGAAGGTTATGTGTATGTAGTGTGTCGGTTTCTAAATCACTGGCTTTATATTTTTCAAATCAAGCTATGTGAATTGTTCAGTTTATATATCAGAGCGCTCACCTGAGCAGACGAATCTAAAATTTTTGTACTTAGTATTTGACAGCAAAACTGGGGAAATTCTCTGAGCCCTCAGAAATATAAACTGGACAAATCTAAACAAATATTTTTAAGTTTGAAAGGTAATACATACTTAGGCCAGGAAAAATGGGTTCCGAGGTTGAAAAAATTAATTCATGAAATATAAAAATTGTAATCGTTGCTGAATTGCAACCTCTATAGCATATCCAAAGTCCCTCAAAATCCGCGCATTGGCTATTTGTATAGATGCATTTGAAGAGGTGCAGACGGAGAGAGCTTGGAGGTCTATCAAACTAAAATATTTGTTTTGCTTCAACCTAACCATATGATACATGCTTTAAGGGTAGTTTCTAACGCTAAATCTAATGAAACCAAATTCAAAATGATACAACCACCCACAAAAAAGTTATAGTCCTTACTATGAAATGAAGACTTTTTTCAGGCACAATAGGTAAAATATTACCGAAAACCCTTTGAAAATAAAGGTATGTTAATGAAACTTGGAATAAATGTTCCATTTGTCATACGAACTAATAACCAAGACAGTCCCTAAAAATATCCATGGTAAAAGGGTGTTTTTTTTAAAGGGGAGGGGCAAGTGAAGAATGTAAACCAGAACACCCACGAAAAAACTCTTACGCTCATGAAACTCGCCAAATATATTAAATTTGTCATGGCAACCAAGAATCAATATACCTAGTCCACATAAATAAATTTGTTCTGGTGTTTTTTTTTACAAAGAGAGGGAAAATCTGGGAAGAAATTGGAAGATTTGAGCCAAAATTCCGATTTGGTGAAATTGAGGTATACACGCAAAGTATATATAGTATATGATTTAAGGGTACTTTTTAACGCTGAATCTAATAAAAGCAAAACCAAAATGATACAAGCACCTTTAACAAAGTAGGTAATGGTCCTTTTCAAACAAAAATCAATTTTTGAAATCGTATTTTCCGTAGAGCAGGTCAAAGTGTAAACCCGTCACAAAAACACTATTAGACCAAAGATATTTGTATGGACTATTTTGATTCTTAGTTGCCATTACAAATTTAATATTTTTGGCGAGTTTCATGAGTGTAAGAGTTTTTTCGTGGGTGTTATGGTAAACATTCTACACTTGCCCCTCCCCCTTAAAAAAACACCCTTTCACCATGGATATTTTTAGGGACTGTCTTGATTATTAGTTCGTATGACAATTGGAACATTTATTCCAAGTTTCATTTACATACCTTTATTTTCAAAGGGTTTTCTGTAATGTTTTACCTGTTGTACCTGAAAAAAAGTCATGATTGCATAAAAAACACTACAACTTTTTTTTTGGTGGTAGTATCGCTTTGAATTTTGTTTTATTAGATTCGGCATTAAAAATCATGTGGTTAGTTTGTACCAAAACTAATATTTTGGTTCGATAGACCTCCAAGCTCTCCCCGTCTGCAGCTCTTCAAATGCATCTACACAAAAAGCCAATGCGGGGATTTTGGATATGTTATAGAGGTTGCAATTCTGCGTCGATTCCAATTTTAATATTTCATGAATTAATTTTTTCAAGGTTCCCCATACGATTTGTGCTATTTTTCCTGGTCTAACTTAGAGGTTGGCTTTAGGGACGGAAATTTTTCAAAATTTAGCTTCATAACTATAGCGTGAAAGAGTAAAAAAGGTACCTATCCGATTTAAAAAATTCTTTAAGTTCTGAAATGTTATATGTATTTACTTGGAGGATGGACTAAAGGTTGGCTTTACTGCCTTTTTAAAATGTATTTTCCTATATAGGGTGAAAAAAGAAAAATAAAAACTTGTCTTCGATGCGAAATCCTTTTTATGTTTGAAGTTAATGTTTTAAGGACAGCTTTAGGGCCCATTTTTTTCAAATTCTAGCTATTTTTAAGGTGAAGTAGAGTAAACAAAAGAAATATGGAATCTGATTCAAAATATTCTTTTTGTGTTTGAAAAGTTCTATATACTATACTCTGTCCAACAAAAATTGTCAGTAAAGGGGTTATGGGTGAGCTTTTTTCAAAACAGTGGTGTCTGTGCCTGTAACATCACATCACTAAAATATTATTATTATTATTATTATTTATTACAATATAAATGAATTTACATTATAATACAAAATTTTAAAAGCGCTAGCTACCAGCACTTGCGGCTAGAATTTACAAAATATGATGTACACAATATAATATAGTAAAATAATTATGTATGGGGCTGTCGGAGGTTTGGGGTAGCTAAGCAAGAACACAAGTCTCCGACAGCCCCTCACATACTTAAGTAGATATATTCGTTAGATAACATTTTCAATTTTAAGTATTATTAAGATTTTATATACATTTTTTATGTTTTCTATGGAGGGTGTTGATAAGAGGTCAATTAATTTTTTGTTTAAGAGTGATTTACAAAGATCATTAACTTTGGAGCAATTCGAAATAAGATGTTTATGTGTTAAGATATGACTGGATTGGCAGAGGTGGCAGTTTGGAGGGTTTTCCTTTTTAAGAAGATGACAATGCGTTAACTGAGTGTGTCCGAGTCGAAGGCGTGAGAAGCATTTGTTCATTTTAGTAGTCGTTTCTGTTGGATACATATTAGGTTCTCCTCTTGGGTTAATGGTCGAATAGAGGTGGGTGTATGTTTTCCATTCTTCTACTCTTTTATGTTCCCAGTAGGAATTGACTACTTTCAGGAAATCTCCCTTAGAAGGTGGAAGTGTATTGATAATTGTTTCTTCAGAAGCGTTCTTCGCTGCACTGTCTGCCAGATCGTTTCCTGAGTGTCCTGGGATCCAGAGAATCATAAGCTTATTTTTGTTTCTGAATATGTTGTCTCGGATTTTGGTGATTATTGGTGAGCGGTTTTTGACATTCCCGATTGCATTTATGGTGGAAAGGCTGTCGGAGCAAATAACGACGTTTTTAGCTCCCGTGTTCGCTATTTCTGTAGCTTTAAGAATAGCGTGCGCTTCTGCGGAGTAAATTGAGAAGTAATTAGGAAGTCTCGTAGTGTAAAGAACGCCAGATGTTTCAGAAACAACTGCAAGTCCTGTGCCATTGTCAGATTTAGATCCATATGTGTACAGAATATGCCATAGATTACTTCTGTATTTGTCTATGATACCGTGGAATAGTTGCGAATAGATTTCTTTATTTGTAGAATTCTTTTTGAAAGATGATAGGTAGGTGTTCAAAGAGTTTGTTGGTATTTTCCATAGGGGGGTGTTTCCGGGCGTCAGTTTGTGGATTGTTGGAGGAATGCCAATGTTGGCAGAAGATTTTAGTGCAATGTACATTGTGGATGGGTACTTTGGAGTTTTTTTACGCAATAAAATCTTCTTGCCATCTTCAATAATTGGGGAGTTGTAAGACTGGCAGATTTTTGGTGCGAGGCGAGCTGTTAGGAGGTCTCTGCGGTATTCAATGGACGGAAGGCCAGCTTCCGTGAGCATTTTTTTATTTGTGTGGTGGCAAAGGCTTTCAAACTGCTTCTGACTGCGGAGTGATAGGAGGGTTTGATAATTTGTAATGTTGTTTTTGAGCATTTTCCGTAGATAACCAATCCATAATCAATCTTTGATAATATAATACTTCTTGTAACATGAATGAGTGTGTTGGGGTGGACATAGCTATTTTTTGAGGATAAAAACTTAATTATATTTAGCCTGGTGTTTGAAAAGTTCTATATACTATACTCTGTCCAACAAAAATTGTCAGTAAAGGGGTTATGGGTGAGCTTTTTTCAAAACAGTGGTGTCTGTGCCTGTAACATCACATCACTAAAATATTAAATCTACCACTGAAAAAGATTCTAACCGATTCATTATCATTACAGGAACTGTTGTTGTAATTCATTGAAGCCAGTCGTCTTTCAATGCCAAAAGCATACTCACTTTCGCTTCTACCTTCGTTGTGTGAAATAAAACAAAACAAAAAAGTCGAAACATTGTAATAGAGCCTTTTCAGTGGTTTTCATGAAAGAACTTTCGGTTTTGGAGCTTTTGAGAACAAAATTTATAAAGGGAGCGCTAAAAGTAATGTCATTTTGATTTTTTCCTTTTTATTTGTTTGTATTTCTGAATAAAACTTTAAAATGTAGTTAAAATTTGTACAATGAGACTGATAATGTATACAATTAAAGTGTATTTATACAGTCAAACTTCTTTATAACGAACCTCCAAGGGGCCAAAAAATTGGTTCGTTATAGAGAAGTTTAAGGCAAAATTCGCTATAAGGAAAATTTCTTAAATTATTGAAAATACTATTTTTTCACATCAGAAACTCAGTCAATGTATGTTTATATAAATGATGAACAACAAACATTTTTTTTATTTTTTAAATGTATAGTTTTTTTGGTACAATCTTAATGAAAGTAAAAGATATAACGCATAACGCAGGAACTATTCCCTCTTATTTCATAGTTAGTGAAGCAGAACTTGGGCTGTTATTACGAGTGTCTTGCTTACGATTACGACTAATTTTTCTTTACCAAAATTTTCGTTAATAGTTCACAACGAGAAATTTCATTCACTAATAGGTAATTAAGATTTTCAGCATCAAAATTATTTTTTTCGATGATCGATTTCGACAAAAGTCGTTTATTGAAAGCAAACGACCCATGTAAAAGGCCCTTGGTGAAAACAACAACCGTTTGTTTTCACCAAGTTTTCAAAAAGATTAGCGAAACTTATGTACGTATGGTGAAAATTCCAAATTCAATTTTTGAATTGTTACCACACATTTCCTATTCTATCCAAGTAGGTAGAGCGGCGCACTTACCAGCAAAGATCTTGTACATAATCGGGAATTCCCTAATACCAAAATGATCTTATTTGCAAAAAGTTGTTAAAAAAAAAATTGTTTCGTTCGAAAAATTTCATAAAAATTTTGTATAGAAATTTCTTTATAAAGAAACAGAAATGCTGATGGGTTCCAAGAATTATTTCTTTATAAAGAGAATTTCGTTATAGAGAAATTCGTTATATGGAGACACATCTGTAAAGAATATTTTTTTAGGGGGAGGGGACAGAGTGGCAGTTCACAATATAAAGATATTCGTTATAGGGAAGTTCGTTATAATGAAGTTTGACTGTAATTCTCTTTTGTTATTTTTTTAAAAAACTTTTTTCTCCCCGAGCGAAGCCGAGGCGGGCGAGCTAGTTTTATATTTATTAGAAAACATTTAAAAAACTAAATTTTACAACCCCTGCAGCGACTAAAGGGGGTGAAAATAAAAATCTGAACAAATTAAAGAATTTTTTTTCATTTAGAGTCGATTTAGACCCATCGAAGATGACCTTTTTTTAACGATTACCCAAATATACATAAATTGGGTGGCGCAACAGCTCGTGGAGAACCAGGGCCTAGTGACTTACAACTCTCAGCCATTCCTGTGTGCGTGTTGTTGGCAGGAATGGAGGGGACCTACAGTTTTTTGCCGAGTCCGAACGGTTAAGTGAGAAGCACTTTTTCATGACAAGTATACCCTTGGAGGATTTGATAGTTCCTCGCAAGAGGCAGTACCTCGGATAAGACATTTCTATTTTTAGGTGGCACGGCTGGGAATCGAACCCACACCTTCGGCATGACAGTCCTACGCACATCATGCCACGAGGTACTACACCCAAATGTACTAATCGCTAATCCAATAATTTCTTACTTCATTTCGTTATTAACATTTAGAAATACATTTGAAAGCGATTGCGAAATTCCTTTAAATTAAAATAATATTTTTAAGAAGTACCATTGAGAAGCCAAAGTCATTAATGTGCACGGTAGCGGTGAAAAAGACACAGAATACATAAAATGTCTGTGGTCCGTTCCTTTTCTCTAAAAATGTTAACAATTGTTAATGTGTCAAAAAAAAATGTTGGAATGTCATTGTTAAGAATGTTACACTTTGTAACATTTCATTTAGGAACGATCAATGTTGAAAATATTGTTGATCTGTCAAACGGCAAGGTTGGAAAAAAATCGAAATGCATTTAGAATGAATAATAAAGAAAAAACTATTTATTGCATAAAATTCATTGAAAGTAAATACATATAATTTCTAAATTAAATTTCTGTTAACGTTAACGAGCACAATGAGCACAAATTTCTTTACCAAAAATCACGGAATTGATAAAATGCAATGTCGAAAAAAAGTAAATTTATCATAAAACTATTCAAAGCAAAAATTCTAACAACTCTTAATCCAAACAACGAAAAGTAAACAAAAGTTAATCACAAAATAAAAAATTGCAGTTTCAGCTGTTTTTGACAGATCAACACTTTCAATTCATGTCGAGGAGATGAGTTGGAAATTGTTACAAAGTGTAACATTCTGACACTTCAACATTGAGTTTAGGAACGATTTTATGACGTCATAATGTTACACCATGTTACAATTTGAGAATTTAGGAACGATCAGTGTTAACAATTGTTAACATTTTAGAGAAAAGGAACGGACCACTGCAAATGCAAAAATTGTCAGATGTCATTGCAAAGCACATCTGACAATTTTGAATGAACCGGACAATGCCCTAAATGCCTTTTCTCTAAAAATGTTAACAATTGTTAATGTGTCAAAAAAAAATGTTGGAATGTCATTGTTAAGAATGTTACACTTTGTAACATTTCATTTAGGAACGATCAATGTTGAAAATATTGTTGATCTGTCAAACGGCAAGGTTGGAAAAAAAATCGAAATGAATTTAGAATGAATAATCAAGAAAAAACTATTTATAGCCTATTGAATAGACCTTTTAAAAAGGAACAATTACGTGCAAGGGTTTTTATTATTGAATATGATTGTTTGGCTCATAAGCATGCTTAAAACCGAAAATGCTACTAAATTCACCCATGCGTTTCTGAGAGAATGGTCACACTGGCCACTTTTCAGTATTTTTGGTATAACTCGAAAACTAAGCCGAATTTGACAATTTAACATTGAATACTTTTTGTTCAAAATTAAATTTTCTATCGAAATGGATAGTTTGGAAAATTTCTTATAAAAATTTAAGCAGGAAAAGTAAACAAAAACCAACATAAAAAAAAATCCAAAAATCAAAGATTTTTAATTTTTTTTCTAAATTGCGCATAACTTTTTTTGGAGCAAAGATACGCTCAAGACATTCATAAACAAAGTAAACTGGAGTCTTACGGCTTTAATATGACATGTTAAAAAAGCCATATTATTTGAAAATTGACAGAGATATAGCCATTCAAACTTTACCATTTCTTATCATTATCCGCAGTTTTTGCCCGAAAGCCTATTTTTTGGTACTTTATGACAAATTTAACGTTCCTAGCAGCTAATTCCAAATCTTATGTTAATCGGACCAGCCGTTCGGTCTGTAGGTCTGAACGCATTTAAAAACAGCTGAAAAACGAAATTGCGAACTTACATCCTTTTTATAAATTCTCTATAGCTCTAATGTCATATTATATCAAAATTTTGATTTCGAACATTTTTACGAAAGTGAAATTTGCCATATTGTACCGAAAAAGGAACTTTCGGGCCAAAACTGAGAAAAATTATAAGAAATGATAAGGTTTGAATGGGAATATCTCTGTCAATTTTGAACATATATTAATTTTTCAACATGCCATATTAAGGCCTTTTGTCTTTACTTTGTTTTGTCTCTGCATATCTTGACCCTATCTTTGCTTCAAAAAAAGTTATGCACAATTTATTAAAAAATTTAGATATCCTTGATTTTTTGATTTTTTTTAAGTTGGTTTTTGTTAACTTTTCCTGCTTAAATTTTTTAGTAACATTTTTTGAACTATCCATTTCAATAGAAAATTTAATTTTGAACAAAAAGTATTAAATGTAAAATTGTCAAATTCGGCTTAGTTTTCGAGTAATACCAAAAATACTGAAAAGTGGCCAGTGTGACCATTCTCTCAGAAACGCATGGGTGAATTTAGTAGCATTTTTGGTTTTAAGCATGCTTATGGGCCAGACAAACATATTCAATAATAAAAACCCTTGCACGTAATTGTTCCTTTATACCTCTCATTTTCCGGTCTATTCAATAGGCTATTATTGCATAAAATTCATTGAAAGTAAATACATATAATTTCTAAATTAAATTTCTGTTAACGTTAACGAGCACAATGAGCACAAATTTCTTTACCAAAAATCACGGAATTGATAAAATGCAATGTCGAAAAAAAGTAAATTTATCATAAAACTATTCAAAACTCAAAAACAACAGTAAAATTAATTAAATTAAAAACACATATTTGCAAAAATTCTAACAATTCTAAATCCAAACAACGAAAAGTAAACAAAAGATAATCACAAAATAAAAAATTGCAGTTTCAGCTATTTTTGACAGATCAACACTTTCAATTCATGTCGAGGAGATGAGTTGGAAATTGTTACAAAGTGTAACATTCTGACACTTCAACATTGAGTTTAGGAACGATTTTATGACGTCATAATGTTACACGATGTTACAATTTGAGAGTTTAGGAACGATCAGTGTTAACAATTGTTAACATTTTAGAGAAAAGGAACGGACCACTGACAATGTTCTGACAAAGGTAAAATTGTGTCTTCAGAGAATTGACAGATACTTGATAATTTCACTGTCAGATGTTAATCTGAAAATATCCTGACAATGGTTTTTCTGGCAATTAATTGAAAGATCACACTGTTGTTAGACTTTTGGGACAATTTACATTGACAGATCTGACAATATTTGCAGACCTGACACCCATCCGAACATAGCTTAAGTAACCCTAGTCGATGATAAATATAAAAATGATGATGGTGCTCCAGCTAAATCTGAAGCACAGGAAGTTAGGCTTTCCCACCTTCACTTCTTATTTGTCAAAAGACAACTAAGACACTGTTATAATTCAAAAGCCATAGATTACCGGCGCAAGATCTGCGGATTAAGTCCTACATTGGTAATTGATAATTGATTATTGATAAATATTTATTTTCAAGGTTAATAAAAATATGAAAAAGAACTGTGCTTTCAACAATGATTCCACATTTCAATTATGCGTTCATCACCATTAAAGGGCAGATTAAATTTAAAACTATTTCAAATTGAGCGATGAGCTTTTAATTTAGTGTTATAAATACGACTGAAAATTTCGTTTTTGTTAAAAATGAAAAAACGAGTGTAGTGCAACAAATATTGCGCGCTTATTAGAAATTGAGAAGAGATATCGATGTATGGTGTACAACAAAAAGAAAGAATAAAACCCCACAATAACAAGTTGTACCTATTTAGTTCAAAATCATCAATTTTTCAGTTATGCCATTTTTGAAGCAAATGGGTGGTTTTTAATATAGTTAATAATAATTTGATTATACATAACATTAAAAGTTTTGCTGAAACTTATAACTTAAATAGAAAAAATGTATTAAAGCAAAATTAAAATACCTTTGACAAGTGAGCTTGGGGGAAACTCATTGGTATACTGCCTTGTGATATCACTTGTATAGGTGCTTGCATTGATTGGTGCTGTCCGGGATGCATATGTATCGTTTGATGTTGCTGTTGGTGTGGCAATACCATGTGATGATGTTCGTTTGATGGCACCGTCGACGGCCGTCCTTGCTGCTCCCTATAATCACATACTAGCCTATTCTCTTTGATCTTCTCAAAGATCTCAGCACAAGTCATATGTTGTTCGAAAGTAAAGACAGGATGATTCGCTGCCATTGTGTAGACCAACAATAGTTCCTGCAGTGTGTCAGAATCATTCAATTTGCTAAAATCCCTACGACCCCAACCATCTAGGGTCTTGAAGATCTCCGTTACACATGAACGATTACAAGCTCGGATCAAAGCTAAATATAATGCCATCTTCCTTCGAATTTTTTTGTCAGTCGGTTCACCTTTCTGACAAGCTGCCATATCAATAGCTAGATCCTGGGGATTATTAACTCGCAACTCTATACCCCGCAATTCCTGCGAGTCCCTTCGGCCCAACTCTTCCAGACACGTTCCCAGGAATCGCAGCTCAAATGGGAGGCACATATTCAAAAGGGCGCACATTGTGTCAATCCTTTTATAGCTCTCTAGTTCTTTAAACCATGAAATGACGTCCTTTTTACAAATCATTTCCAGAAATGCATTGATATCGCACGCGGTGTACCAATAATCACTCCTCTGATAGGCAGCAATTGGATGGACAGTCTCTTAGCAGTGCCGTGTCCCTTGAACTCAGAATTTATTTTGTGCAATTGCTGAACCGAAGCAGGTTAATTACTTTAATTAACTATTGAAAATCCTTTCGATACTCATTTAAATTTACCCTTAGGTTTTGTATTTTCTTTAATGATTGGGTTTACTTGCGAATTATATTTTATTGCTGGCAATATTTGTCTCATTCATTTTTCGAACAATCCATTAACCACACGATTCTATAATTTTTATTTTTTATTTTACATATATGCGTGGTTTACTTAAGTAAATAGATTCCACGACTTGTTTCTGTTTACAGCAGAAATATCAAATTTTTGTTAGAAAACTTAATATAAGATTATATTAACGAATTGTAGATGTAGTGAAAACAAGCTGCGATGCTAATTGTTCTTTTCTTTATTTTTTTTTACTACCGACAATTTTTTTCTTCACTCAATCCAACGAATTGCAAACTTATCGTCGATTTTCCCTTCAAGATTTCGCTTACTGGAAATTTGGTTTTATAGTGATACTGTTTATTTGCACAGTATTATTGGCAGCATGTTTGTTTGAAGTGTTAAAGTTTCTTTTTAATATTGTATTAATCGAATAGAGTAATTATTTTGTAGCCTTCCAAATGGAAGGGAATTAAATTATTTTGTCCGCCCGAGACAGTTCGACCATCAAGAATTCTTCTTCGACACATCGATGTTTGAAACATGTCATGTTCGCAGTATCACCATGTTCGAAAATCAAAATACCATTCGTTAATTTACAACGAGTGAAAGTGATGCCAAGGTCTTTCACACTATTACCTCAAAGAGCAGTACTTTGCCTCTATTACACGATGACTCTTTGCGACTGAATTTTTTCAAAATTCAATTAGGCCTATTCTGCCACATCTGTTATTCTGCTATGATTTTTCTGTTATAAATCATAAAAGAGTTTCACCATAAAAGATCTTCTTTAATTGGTATTCGGGAGTTCGATCTTTTATAAATTTCTGTTATGAAACTTCGAAAACGAAATGTGTTACCAAACAGATCTAAAATCTGTTGTCATAATCAGCTGTTCTGTTATGAATAAAATATTTCGTCTTGCAAATAATTAATTGAGCCAACATTTATTTACATTTATTTGTATTATTTACCCAG
Organism: Dasysyrphus tricinctus; assembly: GCA_963921185.1. Taxonomy (NCBI): domain Eukaryota; kingdom Metazoa; phylum Arthropoda; class Insecta; order Diptera; family Syrphidae; genus Dasysyrphus; species Dasysyrphus tricinctus. Next base: position 181,687,852 of record OY992531.1, on the reverse strand, counting down.
TTTCGGGTGTTTGAAGCATAATTATCGTATTTGTGGCACGCATAAATTTTGCATTAATTTATCGAATGTAAGAAGCTGTTCGGGAGCACAGTACACATATTAAAGGTAATATCATTAGGCCCTATTCACATAGAACTGGCGTGAGGTTTTGGTGTGGTTCTGGCGTGCTGCATACATATTCCACGTTGTGGAATTCACATGTTCTCTTATGAGATAATACACACACAGATGACGAGGCGAGGGTATGGTGTGACATGCCATCGCCTCACCATATTGAAAACTCCAGTGGCCTACGTAAACGGCACGCCACAATGGAATCTCTCAGTCAAATGTCTAATTGTCAGACATTAAAAAAAATTAAATGTGATTATGAGTTCAATATTGAATTCAGCAATGAAATGCAAATACATGAAGATTTATGTAATTACGGGAGGACAAAATTACTGAAACAGGAGCGTGGATGGCAAAAAGTAGCCCAAAAATTCAAAGCAATTGTTTTTTTTATATTTTATTTATTTTAATTCTGTGTAGAAGCCATTTTCTTGTGAAGTGTTCCTGTGTTTGTGTATGTATTTTTTGCTTTTCTGTCAAATAACCATTCCCTGTCACTTCTGTCTGAACAAAGCTCACCACAACCACACCACGCCCGTAACAGACCAGAACCACACCAGCACCATAAGCCACTTCTGTGTGAATCGCGCCTTAGAGTTTTGATTTTTGTTTCTTCTGCGCATATATCAAAATTTGTGTCAAATGTCAGTATTTGTTGTTGTTTTTACGTGTGTTTTCTTCCTCACTCGCACAGCCATTTTTATTTCTGACAATTTCAATTTTAATTTGTTGTTGTTTTTACGTGTGTTTTCTTCCTCACTCGCACAGCCATTTTTTATTTTCGACTGACAACCTGCGCAGTATAATACCTTAGATTTGTGTACTGTGGTTCGGGAGGATCTAAGATTCAAAGTGATGACTACCTATTTTTTTTTACTTACCCAGTGTTCTATGTTTCATCTTTAAAAATATTTTTTTTATTATTTTCTTGTTTGTTTAAATAATAATGTATTTCAATTTATAAATAAAATAACTCGCTGACCAGTATTTGTTTCCATTTTTTTAATATTCTACATGTATTTGATTCCAACTTTATTTATTTGTGGTTCACGTAAATTGTTTATCACAATTCTTTTCTTAAATTTATCCAATTTGAGAAACTGTATACATGAGATGTTGGTATACATCGGGAACCTCAAAAAGATTACTTTTGTATCTTAGTTCGTAGTTCCATCAAGTGTTTGGTGACTGTGCTTTCATAAACAAAAAAAAATTGTTTTAATTTTCTTATTTCATTTATAATATACCTACATACATTCATATACATAGGTACTTACATACGTATTTTTTTCCATTTCTCACCCTTTAAAAATACTTTTTTGACGAAATAAATGATAAATTATCCATTTTTTCTTTATATTCTTGCCTACTATTGAAATCTTTTATAATAAAAGTCAGAAAAGTTTGTCTTTTATTCTTTTATGATTTATAACAGATTTAATAACAGATCTTGGCATGCTGAATACCAAAAAAGCTATTTATAAAAGATTTTGTTACGAGTTCGAAAGTTTGGCAGTTCATAACAGATTTCTTAGCAGATTGGGCCAGTTTGTTCACACCTTGTCAACTTAAATCAATGATTATTCCAGTTGGTTATCATTGAATGCGTTTGTTCAGCAAAATCTTAAACAGAGAATCCATAATTTGAGCACTTAATTGGAGAAATCACTAATTCGCCGATTCTGTCTGATTAGCATGATTTAATCAAAGATTTTCGGGAATTTCGTTTGTTCATCATTGGTTATTTCCAAAGTGTAGGTATAAAAAAGAGAAACAAAATCTATTAAATTCCTTCGAACAAAGAACATGAATGAAGAGAAACCAAGCATCGTCCATCTTGCAAGAAAAAAATAAACAATTTGTACAGATTTTACTACAAATTGTAGTTATTTTATTTACTATCGAAAAATAAAGTGCTTTTTTGCAAGGCCTAATATAAAATATGCATAGAAAAACTACAACTGGGAAAAAATCCCATCACTAGGTTTCACAAAATGCCAGCACTACCTACACACTTCAACTATATATTTGGAAAAAAAAATCAATTAGCCGCATTAAAATAAATACAAATTTCACGTGTGTAGCTATTCTGTATAGTAATTTAACAGGAAATAATCTTAAATTGAACACAACATTATATTTCAAGCACTGATTTTCCGTGTTTTTTTTTGCACAAAAAATGTTTTTTTCGAAAGCTCACTCACACTGAAATAAGTTAATGACGGAATACGTCTGACAATTGATTGACAGATAGACTGGAAAATGGAAAGATTATTGGAAAAACTATGATTTATTAATCAAACTGAAAATTGAGTGAACAAACACTCTCTGATTATCACAGATTCATAACTATGGGTTTAACAGAATCAGTGATAATCTAATTGCTGATTTAACCCACTGTGAACAAACTGGCCCTAAATAACAGATTTAGCATGCCGAATACCAAAATTATAATTCATAAAAGATATTTTGACAGCTTAAACTTTTGTATGGAAATTCATAGCAGAATAACAGAATAGCAGAATAAAAGATCACGCCGAATAGGCCCAAATAGCCCTGTTTTTTAGTGCATTTTTATCTTCGCTTAGAAAAAAGTAGCATGATAATTGCAACAACAAACTGGTAGAATTCCGTATTGTTTTTGTATTTAACATGCTACTTTTTTCTAAGCAAAGTTAAAAATGCACAAAAAACTAGGTACCTATCGTCGGCGAATGTTCCGCGTTGGTTTGGAAAAGCTTAAATAGTTAATTATAAATAAATTGGGTGGCGCAACAGCCCATGGAGAACCAGGGCCTATAGTCACTAACTCCTGTGTGTGTGTTGTTGGCAGGAATGGAGGAGACCTACAGTTTTTTGCTGAGTCCGAACGGCTAAACGAGAAGCACTTTTTCATGACAAGTAAACTCTTGGAGGATTTGTCAATTCCTCGCAAGAGGCAGTACCTCGGATAAAACATTTCTGTTTTTAGGTGGCACGGCGGGGAATCGAACCCACACCATATAGTTAAAAACTGTCAATAATCATTCTAAAATATATTCTTTTGTGGAGTTTCATGAATAAAATTCAATAATAAAGGTATATGTGGCCTTTACACAAATGAATTCGTTTTGCCCAGGCACATTGGTATGGGCTCATCAGTCAGATGCCACTATACCCAATGTAAGGCGCATTGTTTTTCTCGATGGCTACCAAGTTGTGCATATCACACAACCCGTGAAAGAAATCCCGGAATATTGTTTACTTATCTAACGAACTTTGGTTAAGGAATTGCTTAAAATTGTCATTAGGTGCGTTTTATTGGTATTTATAGCTAGCGCAGCAATGCAAGCACCAATAAAACGCTATACTCACTTTTATATTCACTTTGTATTTTTTCTGAAGGTTGGCAGACATGCCACTTAATGTCAAAACTATGCGCCATTAAAATTTTGAACCAATCTTTACATAAAAGCTAAGGCTACCAACCTTCAAGTAATGAATATTTGTTTATAACTTAGCTCAGCGCAGCCTTAGTTTCAACTTTACGAAACTTTATCTCAACTTTTATATTCACTTTTATACTGCCTTATTTATCGACGCTTTTGGGGTTGTTGTTGTTAACCGAGGAAAATTTTACTGTGCTAGCTATAGTTTTTTCCAATAAAACACGCCTATTGTTATCATTTCAATATTTCATGTTTAAAATAAAAAAAAGGAGAAACAACATCGGTGAGGAGAAGCATAATAATGCTACATTTTCATCTAACGCTAATCTGAGATTTAATAAGATTTACCTCAAATCTCCTTTAAATTTCTAAGAGATACCATACAAATTTTTTTCGTAAATTTTGAAGATTCAGCCAGTTTATATTTCTTGAAAGCTCAGTACGTCTCCGTTCTTTGACAGAGAAGGAGAATAAAATATAAACACAATTCTTCACATAGAAGTCAATACAACTTTCTTTTCTTTTCTTCTTTATGTATTTTACTGCAACAAAAAATAACTAATTTTCCCAATCTAAACAGGCTCTAATGGATTGAAAACAGAAAAAAAAAAAAAAAAAACTTTGATTTAGAAAATATACAAAAAAAAATGTTATATGAAGGTCCGTTCACTTTGAATTTTAATTTCATTTATTTTGGATTTAGTCTAGACGCAGCATATATGTTATTTCATTCTGCGCATTTTTTCAGGAAGCCATTTTCGTATGCTATCTATGCATACAATTTCAGTCAGGGGTTGAATCACCGCATCCGTTCACGAAACGCCATTCGTACGTACGACAATTACGTGATACGTTATACACACAGATAAATTGAGATGATAGCATACGTTCACTAACGGAACGTTATATTTTAGACTGTACTAGAATCGAATCTAAGAATGTCGTTTAAACGTCAAAAGATCTCAGAAAACATATTGTAATGACTTTCAATATTTGAACTATAACGACTCCGAAAGCAAACAAACGGACACAATAAAGCTTACGGTCACAGTGCAAACATACCCTTACTAGCTATAATTATAGCAACTCTCAAACGAAAGAAGCGCCATCTGCCGGATTATAGCAGATTTACCAGCTGTCAAATAAAAGCTTTTGGAAGGGAAATTATTGGGAAATTTCCCCTACGGAAAGCTCTGGAAGCAGAGACGAGAACCTTCCACTACTTTCCAGAGTTTGGAAAACAAGTATAAAAGGCACATGGTTGAACGGCAGCGACACAGTTTGTTTTTAATCGTGAATGAATAAAGTTGGTTGTAATAAAAGTGAAAAGTAAAGTTTGTGAAATGTGAATTAATTCAGTGGTGAATAATAAATCATTTTGTTTGTAGTAAGAAAAGTAAAGTGTTTTATTTTGCGAAAATAAATAAGTGGACGTTTTGAATAAAGTAAATAAGTTTTATTAACGAACCTGAGAAAATATTACATTGGTGTTAGAAGTGGAATAAAACTTATTTTATCTGTACACTCAGTTAATTTATTGTGTGGAAAGAAAAAAGACAATGGGTAAATCTTTGAATGATTTAAATTTAGTGGAACTTAAGGCAGAACTGAATAAGCGAGATCTTCCTACTGCTGGCACAAAGAATGATCTTATAATTCGTCTGCAAGAAGATTTAAGAAGATGTGGAAAAAACCCGGACACGTTTATATTCGACATTGAAATGGAATAACATCAAGAGCAAGTAAGTACATCAGGCATGACCAATATGCTGTCTCAGCTGCTTGCCAAATTTGATAGTCAGGAAAAGAATCTTCTCAAACGTTTCGAACAACAAAGTCAAGAGCAGAAGAATCTTCTAGAACAACAAAGCCAAGAACAACGGAATGAACAAAAGAATCTTCTCGAACGATTTGAACAACAAAGTCAAGAGCAGAAGAATCTTCTAGAACAACAAAGCCAAGAACAACGGAATGAACAAAAGAATCTTCTCGAACGATTTGAATAACAAGGCCAAGAACAACGTAGTGAATAAAAGAATCTTCTCGAACGATTCGAGCAACAAAGCCAAGAACAAAAGTGTCTGCTGGAAAAACAGACAAATATGCTCGAATGTAAGTTAGATGCCTTTGACAATAGAATTATTGCCCTTGACGAGCGTGTCGATAAACAATTTTCTTCTATCGATAAACAATTGTTAACTGTCGATCAACAATCGTCTAATGTCGATAAGCAATTGTCGACAGTAGAATCAAAGTTCGAAAAAGTGGAAGATAAAATCGAATCCATTACTAAGGAATTGGACAAAGTAAGAAAAATGAAGGTTCGAGAAAGTTCTGGTGACTGTCCTAGGAGAAAGGAGATGCATCCACCAACCTTCGATGGACAAACTTCTTGGTCAATCTACAAGAAGCAGTTTGAAGCAGCCGCAGCAACAAATGGCTGGGATGAGGAGGACAAATACATAGCTCTAACGCTTGCCCTCAGAGGACCAGCTGCTGAGCTGTTACAAAGCATACCAGCAGATAAAAATGGCAACTTCAGTGCTCTCGTTCAGGCCATTGAAAAACGCTTTGGAGATGGCAATATGCAAGAAGTCTTCCGTGTTCAACTCAATACTAGAATCCAAAAGAGGGGAGAAACTCTGCAACAGCTTCAAGTAGACATCGAACGATTGGCACATCTGGCATATCCAGCTGCAGGAGATGAAATCATCAACCAATTCGCAACAGAAGCCTTTGTTCGTGCTGTATCTGACATCAACCTTCAGCGAGCAATTCGAACAGCTGGAAAACGCACACTCCCTGAAGCATTAGCGTTCGCCCTGACTATAGAAGCAGCAGAACAGGCTTCTCAAGGAGTTCATCGGGTAAGAGAACTAGAAATTGAGGAGTGTTCTTGCCAGAGAACTGCATTCCAAAGGAACCAGCAAGATGGACCTGCTCGATGCTGGAATTGTAACAAGACCGGACATCTTCAACGCCAGTGCAGATTGCCACCTAGAAGACCAGCATGTCAACATTGTGGAAGCAGAAACTTTAACAACAACAATGTCAATACTCCTACTCGCCCCGTTTCTCAACCGGGAAACGAGTAAGAACCAACTTCGAGGGGCAGAAGCTGGTTTCTGGTATCGATGGCCCCAGAACCACCATCCAGGTCTCACAGACGAAACGAAACAACAAAAGTCTGACTGTGGAGGCAACACTAAACGGCAAGAAGCAAGTGGCTACGATCGACACCGGTGCCACTGCCTCCATTGTTCGGAAGGACTTGGTGAAGATGACGTGGCTGAATAACACCAATGCCTACCGTCTGAAAACAGCAACAGGAGAGGCAGCCAGAGTGTACGGGGAGGTTCGTCTAACGATCCGTTTGGCAGAACTGGAGTTTTCACATCTGTTTCTGGTAGCAGATATATGTGACGAGTGCATCTGACTCTGAGCAGTCTTCCCAAAACATCATCCTTGGGAAGACACTTGTGGAACCAAAGAACAACATGGTGCCTGTACGCATACTCAACATCAAACCGTACGAAGTCAAGCTTAGAAAAGGAGAAGTTGTTGGAAGGTGTGAATCCGTATCCGCAATAACTAAAATCATAGAAGCTGACACACACAAATCTGTGGACCCTGGGAAAGTGAACTCTATGAAGGCAAAAATTCTGAAGTCATCCAAATTAAATGAACGTCAGCTTAGTGTTGCTGGAAGCCTCCTTCACGAGTACGCTGATATACTATCGTCACCCAGTGGGCAGTATGGTCGAACACAACTGGTGCAGCATCGAATCGACACAGGAGACGCGAGACCTATTCGACAACCAGCAAGACGTCTCCCATTAGCCAAACAAACCGAAGTTGCAGAGATGATATCGACAATGAAGAGAGATGGGCTAATCGAAAACTCTAAAAGTCCTTGGGCATCCCCAGTTGTTCTTGTCAAAAAGAAGGACGGAAGTACTCGATTTTGTGTGGACTATCGGAGGCTGAACGATGTGACAAAGAAAGACAGCTACCCTCTGCCTAGAATCAGCGATACTCTGGATGCGATGGAAGGAGCTGAATGGTTTTCAACATTGGACTTGAAGAGTGGCTACTGGCAGGTAGAAATCCATCCAGAAGATCGAGAGAAGACGGTTTTCTCCACAGGAAATGGTCTGTGGCATTTTAAAGTGATGCCTTTCGGACTATGCAACGCTCCGGCAACATTTGAGCGTTTGACTCCAGCACTCCAGCGTTTTACAAGGACTTACTTGGAAATCCTGCCTAGTCTATTTGGACGATGTCATTGTTTATGGTAAGACATTTGATGAGCATTGTGGAAACCTTAAGGCCGTGTTCCATAGGCTTCGAGAAGCAAACTTGAAATTGAATCCAGACAAGTGCGAGTTTTTCAAGTCTGAGGTAAAATACTTGGGACATATCATCTCTTCCCAAGGAGTGAAGACTGATCCTGAAAAAGTTGACACCGTAAAGAATTGGCCAACACCACAGGATAAACATCAACTCCGGAGCTTTCTTGGTCTAGCCACGTACTATCGATGATTTGTGAAGGATTTTGCTGGGATCGCGAAAAGTTTGCATCAGCTAACGGAGAAAGGCAAACCCTTCAAATGGTCAAGCGAGTGCGAGAAAAGCTTCCAGGAACTTAAGCAGCGCCTATGCAATACACCAGTTTTGGCCTATCCGACACCAGGGAAACCTTTCATCATCGACGCTGACGCAAGTAACGTGGGAATTGGTACCGTACTATCACAAGTCCACGAAGGAGAAAAGAAGGTCGTTGCCTATTACAGCAAGGTGCTCTCAAAGCCAGAAAGAAATTACTGTGTGACCAGAAGAGAACTTCTAGCTTTAGTATCGGCAACAAAACACTTCCATAAGTACATCTATGGACAGAAGTTCCTTCTTCGAACAGAAGGTCAAGTGGCAAGATGGATTGAGAGATTGCAGACATACGACTACCAGATCCAACATCGAAGAGGAAGGTTGCACTCAAATGCATATGCCTTATCTCGGAGACCATGCAAACCGGACTGCAAGCACTGCACACGCCAGGAAGAGAAGGAAGTTGCTGCTATCCAGCGATTAAGAGCTGATCCCATTTACGGTTGGAGTAAAGAAGAACTGAGGACTGCCCAACAAGAAGACTCGGATATCGAGCCCATTCTTGCGTGGAAGGAACACCAAGAGAAACCAGAATGGAGTGACATCTCCGATAGAAGTCCAACTCTTAAAGCGTATTAGGCACAATGGGACTCACTTCATGTACAAGAAGGAGTACTAAGACGTAAATGGGAGTCCACAGACGGCAAATCATATGTGATGCAGCTAGTCGTACCTCGTTCCAAAGTTAATGACGTTCTGCAAGAGATGCATGATGGAGCTTCCGGAGGACATTTTGGTGTCAATAAGACACTGGAAAAGGTAAGGCAGCGATTCTACTGTCTACACGCAAGAGAAGACGTCGAAAAATGGTGCCGAAAATGTGATACTTGTGCTGCAAGCAAGGGACCAGGCAGAAAAGTCCAGAGTAAGATGCAGCAGTATAATGTGGGCACGCCTTTTGAAAGAATTGCAATAGACGTTGCAGGCCCCTTTCCAGAAACCAGAAACGGAAACCGATACATCCTGGTAGTAATGGACTACTTCAGCAATTGGCCTGAGGCATTTGCCATCCCAAATCAGGAAACCAAAACAGTCGCGGATCAGATTGTTTTCAACTGGGTGAGCAGGTTTGGTGTACCTATGGAACTCCATTCAGATCAAGGGAGGAACTTCGAGTCCAAAATCTTTCAGGAAGTTTGTACACTCCTTGGCATTAAGAAGACGAGGACAACACCGCTTCACCCACAATGTGATGGTTGAACGATTCAACCGGACCCTTAAAGAACACCTTTCCAAAGTTGTTAGCGACAACCAACGAGACTGGGATCGGCATATTCCGTTATTCTTGATGGCCTATCGAAGTGCAGTACATATAGCTCAACAGGACATACACCATCAGAAATCCTGCTCGGGAGCACAATACGACTACCAAGTGAAATCAAATTTGGATGTTCTGCAAATGAGCCGCAAGGAATAGACGACTACGTGGACAACCTCAAAGAAAAGCTAGTCGACATCCACGAAAGGACAAGAGCAAATATAAAGCTATCAAGTGACCGGATGAAAACACGGTATGACACAAAAGCAACAACAACAGGATTCCAAACGGGAGACCTTGTGTGGTTTTATAATCCCCACCGTCGGAAGGGACTTTCACCGAAGCTTCAACAAAATTGGGAAGGCCCTTACACTATAGTAACACGAATAAACGATGTCATCTACCGCATTCAGAGAGGATTAAGAGGCAAACTAAAAGTAGTTCACAGCGACCGTTTACATCGTTATAATGGTGAAGGAAGTGATGGATTTGCTCGGGACGATCAATCCTAAGAGGGGGGCAGTGTAATGACTTTCAAAATTTGAACTATAACGACTCCGAAAAGCAAACAAACGGACACAATAAAGCTTACGGTCACAGTGCAAACATACCCTTACTAGCTATATAATTATAGCAACTCTCTACAACGAAAGAAGCGCCATCTGCCGGATTATAGCAGATTTACCAGCTGTCAAATAAAAGCTTTTGGAAGGGAAATTATTGGGAAATTTCCCCTACGGAAAGCTCTGGAAGCAGAGACGAGAACCTTCCACTACTTTCCAGAGTTTGGAAAACAAGTATAAAAGGCACATGGATGAACGGCAGCGACACAGTTTGTTTTTAATCGTGAATGAATAAAGTTGGTTGTAATAAAAGTGAAAAGTAAAGTTTGTGAATTAATTCAGTGGTGAATAATAAATCGTTTTGTTTGTAGTAAGAAAAGTAAAGTGTTTTATTTTGCGAAAATAAATAAGTGGACGTTTTGAATAAAGTAAATAAGTTTTATTAACGAACCTGAGAAAATATTACAATATGCTTACCAAAAAAATCAATTTTAATCAAATCAAGACCGACAACTAAAGCATGAATTCGGCTTTTGTTTATTATTTTGATTCTTCCTCTGATGAAAACGAAGATTTTCAAGAAAGAATAACTATAAGACATCTAAGAGACAAAAGCAATCCACTAGTGTTGCCACTAAAAGCGTGAGTCGAATTATGTGTATTGTAGGTGTGTAGTGTATTTACGTGATTTTTCTTTTTATAAAGTTCCGATTTTTATAGATTTATTAAAAATTTCGAGTTAATAAGGAAGCATTGGCCAAATTTGGATGTTGATGCATGAAATCGGCAAGGATATTTTTTTTGGGTGAAATTTATTTTGTTGCAGTTTGTCCTAAAAATGTATTTTTATGTAGCCTTATAATTTATATTCATTAAACAAAAAAAAATTAAAATGATACTTACATTTTGTTTCCTTTTTAATGCGGCTTGGTTGAGGATACGAATGCCACAATCTAATCAAATGATAATTCGTTCATATATGATAATTTTCGTGACCTTTTTATCGATATAGATAGATTTAATTTTTAGTGGGCTGTAGGCAGTAGCGGATCCAGGATTTAGCTGTGGGGGGGGGCTTGGAGTTCCCTTAGACACATTTTTTTTTTATTCTTAATCATATACGAATCCCCTACAAACCCAAATTTTCTTTTCTCGGAAAGTAGGCTAGTCGGCAGCTGAATTAAAATAGATTTTTGTAAAAAATTAGGAAAATTCTGCAAAATCTTATTATTGCAAATAGAGCATCTAGAATTAGTGAGCTTCAGCTGCTATTTTGAAAAGACGCTTTAACCAGTTTCTCCACAAAGACACATCGTATAAGAAAGTTGTTAGGATATGTTTATAGGAACTTTAAATAAGTAGGTACTTTTCTTTATTTGAATATTTTTTGTAGGATTTATAAATTCTCATCCTACAGTACTTTGTCTAACTTTAGACAGCCGTATACCTCCGAAAAGTTATTGATAAACTTTATAGGTTACTGTTGTGCTAAAATTTTTTAACTTGGACAACGGATTTGGTTGTCCAATATTTGATTAACTAGACTGTCTATTTTTGACACTAACGTAAGATCCGTACGAAAAATAAATGGAAAGCATTGAAACAAAAGGGCGTACGCCAAAGGGGAAGCTAGATGCGCTTGCCCCCCTCAAATCAGAATATATTTCATATATTATTCAATCTTTCTTCTTTTGAAAACATTTTAAAGCAAGATTTCTGTAATAAAACTATTTTTTGAATAAGTTTGCCCCCACCTAATCGAAATCCGGCGTACGCCCTTGTATCTCACCTATCTAATTCTTAAAATTTAGTTCTTAAAGAAGAGAATGCTATGGCAAAAAAGAAAGGTTATTAAGCTCCCTATAAAAAAGACAATTGCAAATTTTGTGTACAAGTAGCTGTCCAAAGAAATAAGCTTAATCATGTTTTTCAATTAAAAAAAAAAAAAAATGAATTTGGATGTTCTGTATCCATTCCATCTAAAATGACTTAAGTCCATGTGGATTGGTATTTCGAACATAAAAATTCATGTTCAACAATCCGATCATTAACTATTTTAAGTGAATTCTATTCATATTTTTTTTCAATTACAGTTTGACGAAGATTTGAAAAAAATTTGAGTTAAAATTTAAAAAATTTTGTCTGCCCTTCAATTTCTATTTATTTATAAATTAAACGAGTATTTGGTTCATATTAAAACAAAAATGTATATTACACTTTTCAAAGAAAAAAACATTAACCGTTACAGCTGATTTTTACATTTCGAAAACGAGTTCGAAGTGAATTGAAATTCTTTTTCATTTCATTTAATGAATATTGCTCGCGGGAAGAGCTCTTTAATCTTTTGTTAGAGCACAAAGGAAATCACAAGAGAAACTTAGATCAAAAATCGCTTCGTCTTAAAATAGTCTTTGAAATCGTCAAAATATGCTTCGGCACACGAAAAAAATTTGATATAAGCTTCAATAAAAACTATTTTTGGGTGTAATATATTATAAAAAAATCATTTGATAAGTTTTAATTTCTAAAACAATATTTTGATGTCAGCATGCACACTATCCACATCAAAGTTATTCAGCCCGATTATCCGTCGAATGAGCTGCGGAGCGAATTAGACTGAGCATTGACATTTTTACTATGAGCCAAATGTCAAAATTCAGCCTGACTCATTCGTCGGATTCTGTTATCAGGGTGATTTCTTACACCAAAAACTGAGTTTTTAAACTAAAGCCCCAAAATTTATCTGGGCTCAGCTAAGTCCAAAGAGGAGTTGAAGATAAAGGTAACATTGATTGAATTGATTCATTTTGTCAAACTAAATTTGATCTTTAAGAAATATCGACACCCGAGGAAATCTAGGTAACAATAACAGCATGAAAGTTAACCTCACTAGTTTCAATAGATAGATAGATAAATAGATAGATAAATAATTTTATTTCTGAAATAATTTTACAAAAACATAGCTTTGCTGGTAGTTCAAATTAAATATGACAATAACTTATAAAAGTTGCCTGTCAGGTATAAAAAGTTTACTAATTAAATATGAGCTTTTTTTATTTTAAATAAATTCATTAAGTATTTGGTAGCGATATTTCAGTGCGGACTTTAAAAATTGATATAGGTTACGATAGTATTTTCCATTTAATACATCAAGAAACTGGGGCCTGTTTAACTCATAGCTTCCTAGAAATTTCATCCGGTAACCCTTGAATATAGGACAAACTCCGATAAAATGAAAGGTATTCTCCGCTGCATCAAGATTGCAGATTGTACACAAGCCTGTAGTGTTGGTTTGAAAAGCTCTAGCGTTAAAATTCAACAGTCCGCTACGTGCTCTTAATACTAGACTGATCATTTCTTGAGGGAACGCATCGTGAAAGTAGTTTGGGATATCACAGTAAGATAAGTTGCAGTACTCGTCGTGGAACTGCGATTGCCGTGCGTTACTGACAAAGATACTCCAATGTTTCTCCTTGAGGTTCGCTAAGAGAACATTTTGTGCGCTGTACAGCTCCGGCATGGTTAACGTGAAAGAAAATTCGATTGAAGCCTCCGAAAAAAGCACCATCCATTCGTTAGCCCAGTAAATATTCTTTCTAATAACAATTTCCGAAAGGATCCTGGGAAGTCTGTTACTAGGTAGCTTCATAACTCTGGCTATAAATTCAAAGTGCAATTTGAGGGTAGTCAAAAATGTTTTTGGTAATCCTGTCTCTATGTGAAGTACATAATTTGGAGTATTATCCGGAAGCAGAAAACACCTTTTCAGGAAGAAACGTTGAAGCTTTTCTACTTGGACGTGTTCCTTAAATCCCCACACTTGGGCAGAGTACAGCATTATTGCTCTGGAAGCGGCATCATATATCCTGAATTTTGCTGAATGACAAACCAAATTGTTTCTTATCAACTTGGACCATGTTGAATTGATGGAATTTTTGGACGAAGTGAGTCTGTTGTTGAGGTGCTCCGTCCAAGACATATTGAAATTAAAAATAACTCCAAGATATTTGAAATGGTTGGATACTATTATTTCAGAACCATTAAAAAACCACTTTTCATTGGCTGCACGTCTTCCTCCGTTGCGAAAAATAACAATTTCCGATTACCAGATTGACTGTCAGGTCCCATTTGAGGCAATAGGAGTGGAAACTGTCTATAAGACGCTGCAGTTTGGCAGAATTGTCAGACAGAAGCACTATGTCATCGGCATACAAAAGAACGTTGATCCTTAGTCCCTCTGTAACTATACCAGTTGGTAGCTCAGCATGTAAGTCATTCAAGAAAAGAATGAAAAGTAGCGCACTAAGTACACACCCTTGTTTGACGCCTTTGTTCGTTGGGAAGAAGTCGGTCCTCTGTTCACCATCCCAAACAGCTGCAGTGGTATCTTGGTACATCGATCTCATTACTTTAACTATTTTTGTGGAAATACCCAGTGTAGTTAGCTTATAAAAGAGAGCATTTCTATTCACGTTGTCAAAAGCTGCTTTAAAATCAATAAAAAAGGCACAAAGTTTTTTCTTTTGACTTAGCTGCAACTGAATGAGGCATGTTAGGTTGTAAATCTGGTCGATAGTGGAGTAATGACTCCGGTATGCAGCTTGAAATTCATTAAGGATGTTCTTATCTTCAATCCATCTAGTGAGTCTTTTCAGCAGAACGGATGTAAAAATTTTGTAGAGTGTATCTAGAAAAGACAATCCACGATAATTTGTTACCACGTTGGCATCACCTTTTTTCAATAAGGGAAATATAAGTCCCCTTTTACACGAAGAAACAAGTTGCCGGAGATTTTTTTGACGTTTTCTTTTAATCTCCTTAAAAATCTCTTGTACCTTTCACACGAGGAAACAAATCTCCAGGCAATTTTTGAAATTTCCTTTGAAAGTATATTGGTTGAACACACCTAAACCTAGATGTGAAAGGAAATGTCAAAAAATCTCCTCAAATCCTCGACCGGGGAGATTCTGTTCGCCCCTCTTTCCTCCTGCCCTTCTCACCAAGGAACTAAAAGTTGCTGGCAACTCAGTTTCCTCGTGTGAAAGGGCACAAATCGACTTTTTGAATGAAGCGGGAATTAATGCATTTTCAAAAATATCACAAAATAATATGTGAATTTCATCAAGGAGTAATGGAGTTGCATTCTTGTAGAACTCGGATGGTATTCCGTCCATACCAGGAGCTTTATTATTCTTCGATTCTGCAATTGCTAGAACGATTTCATCCCTCTCTATAGCACGATCCAACAGTGGTTCATTGATATCAGGCAGTTCCGGAAACGATAATGTAATCGATACATCATTTACAGTAAGTGCATTGCAAAAATAAGATTTAAAGTCGTCGGCTATTAGTATTGTATTTGTAATTTGAGTATCTCCTCGTAATTCTTTGGCAAGTTTCCACCATTCCTTTGTTGAGTTGACTAGCTGAAGTTTGCTGGCAATATGTTGATAGTATTCCCGTTTCTTCAATGTGCATAAACTTTTGTATTGTTTTTTTGCAGAATTGTATTTGATACGAAAAACATCAAGGTTATATTTTCTAACAGCAGTATTAATAAAAAACTCGTATCCGCTCCCTAACACACGTGTTAAGTGGCACACGGATAGACAACTTGTCCGCTTGATAACTTTTCTTATTAAAAAAGATATGATATCTTTCCAGTATTTATCACTTCACCAAATTCACCACTTCATCAAATTATGGTGATTTTCTAATACATGTGTCACATGCATGCACTGCCTTACGAAGTGTATACTGAT
This sequence comes from Dasysyrphus tricinctus, assembly GCA_963921185.1. NCBI lineage: Eukaryota > Metazoa > Arthropoda > Insecta > Diptera > Syrphidae > Dasysyrphus > Dasysyrphus tricinctus. The sequence continues at coordinate 181,672,065 of OY992531.1, read as the reverse complement.
GGTAGTAATCGGTGCTATCATACGCGTGCGTGTATATGTTAAGAAGTTATCCGTTCATTATACGTGCAATCTGGCTAGTTAAAGTTATCCGTACGTTAACACACGTCACAGACTATTACGCATTTGTTAATAAGAATTACTAGTTAACAGATGTATAAACGCTAGCACGTTGTTATCCGCTGTTTATTAATATAGGGGTAAAAGTTTTAAGATGCTTAAAAGCATTTTTTCGAGCTAAATTGAATGCTAGGTCAAACCATGGCTTTTTTGGTTCAAACTTTAGGCCTTTGTTACAAACTCCTCCATTTGCTTCATATATGCAGTCCTTAATTGCATTGCAGTGATTTTCGATAGAGTCAGAAGATATTATTCGGTTTTGTACAAGTGAATCTAGTTTTTGTATATATATATGACATCTATTTTCTATCCACTTAAGGCGGGGAATTTGAACCACAGGGCTAGCAATGCAAATCAAATGATTAGAGGTATTTAAAGAAAAAGTAATGGGCATGTGGTCAGAAAAGGTTTCGCATCCTACCGTGAAGTCATCGATCAAATGTGCGGCTCCATATGATGGATAACAGTAATCGATTACAGAGGAACCCCTGCTGCTGATAAATGTAAATTCACCGTTTTTATCATTAAAGCTCCTTCCATTAAGAATGAAAGCACCAATATCATCGAGACGATCTAGGAGTTTCAATATAAGGACTTGGAAAAAAACTACAGCATTTAGGTATGCTTACTTACTAGCCCCAAACTTGTTATTTCCTTATTCCGATTACCTAAGGGATTGGAAAAAACAAAGGTTACATACAAATTGTTAAGCCCTAACCTCCATTTTTCCCTGGACTTCAGAAAACAACAGCTTTCATGCTAATTTTTTAGCTCTTGCCTCTTATTTTAGTCGGATTTCTTTAATGCCTGGAAAAAAAACAGTTATTATGCTAATTTGTTAGCCCTATCAGTGTTATAGTTTTCATCTGATTCCCTTGCAGGCTTAGGAAAACGCTCCGTAAAGGTTTAGCCTCAAGCCTCAATTTTTCGTCTAATACCTTTAGGGCTTGAAATAAATAGAGTCTACGTAGGTATATTTGATTTTTTTTATATAATCGTCTTTTTTCATCAAATTCTCTTGGGGCTTCGAAAAAAAACACAGCTTGCATTTAATTTGGTTCAGCCCAACAATTCGTTTAATTTCCCTAGGGCTTAGAAAAACACAGCTCACAATAATCATAGTTTTGTTTGTCTAACTCTCTTCTGAATCAGCCGTGGGGGGGGGGGGGCTTCAACCCCTATAGCCCCCCTTCTGGATCCGCCACTGGCTGTAGGTCAGTAAGAAGATGTTATTTAATGCAACGTTTCGAGCATGTTTATGCTCTTCATCAGGCAAACAATATTCAAAGAATTTGATTACGGTTTTTTACACTTTAACCCCCATATTAATAAACGGCGGATAACAACGTGCTAGCGTTTATACATCTGTTAACTAGTAATTCTTATTAACAAATGCGTAATAGTCTGTGACGTGTGTTAACGTACGGATAACTTTAACTAGCCAGATTCCACGTATAATGAACGGATAACTTCTTAACACATACACGCACGCGTATGATAGCACCGTTTACTACTACCAGTAAACACTTCGTAAGGCAGTTCATGCATGTGACACATGTATTAGAAAATCACCATAATTTGATGAAGTGGTGAATTTGGTGAAGTGATAAATACTGGAAAGATATCATATCTTTTTTAATAAGAAAAGTTATCAAGCAGACAAGTTGTCTATCCGTGTGCCAGTTAACACGTGTGTTAGGGAGCGGATACCAGTTTTTTATTAATACTGCTGTAATTGATTAATTTTCCAAAAACTGGGTACTAGGAGCGCAGCGACAGGAAAACACGTCCATAATTCAGTTCATAAGTATAGGTGATTTCGTTGAATTATGGACGTGTTTTCCTGTTGCTGTGCTCCTAGTACCCAGTTTTTGGAAAATTAATCAACTAAAGTGTAAAAAACCGTAATCAAATTCTTTGAATATTATTTGCCTGATGAAGAGCATAAACATGCTTGAAACGTTGCATTAAAAAACATCTTCTTAAGGCCTAACTACATTCAATTCACTTTTGTACAAAAGTGAAAAAATGTTTTGTCTTTTTTCAATAAACTACTCAAACCTATCTTTTATCTCAAGTTTTACAAAAGTAAAAGTTAGAGCGTTCCTAACTTTTACTTTGGCAGAAAAGTGAAACACAACTACATCTAAATAAACAGTTAAGAAACTGATTCATAGATGTCCCTCACATCGATAATAGTTGCTGAACTAGCCTATTCCGTGGTTGAATGCATTCAGCTCAACTCAAATTTCATACTCTTTTTCACAGGAAGGTGTCGCTAGCATATATTTGTATTTTTCACTTTTACACTTTTGTACAAAAGTGAAATGAATGTAGTTAGGCCTTTACTGACCTACAGCCCACTAAAACTTAGATCTAGATAATTCGTTCAGCTGAATACGTGAACGGATAAAGTAACAGCTGCGTTTTTTTGCATGTTCTTATGGAGTTTGGCGAAAAAACGACATGGGGACATTTCAACATTATTTGTTTACATTTGCATTGGTCTGCCATTTTGTTTTGAACTATTTACCAACAAACATTTGACATTTCTATACAAATTATCGATAACACAACGAAATCGTAGTTTGACACAACATTTTATATCGGGACAAAAGTTAAATCCAGTTAATTATCTGGACTTAGCTAACTCTATATGGACATAGTTGTTGTTGTATATAACATGTAAATTGTTTTGCTTTGTTGTCGTTTTTTTCACAAAATTTTATCTGGACATACAAAAAAACACAACTAATGCCAAATTACGTATTGTGGCTGTCGTTCACTTATAACCATTCCACACTATCCCACTGAGTATTAACACATGTCAAAAAAGTGTGAAGGAATCAAGTATAATAGTGTGGAAACAAAATATGAAATTTCATCACACACAACTTGACAGCGCATCCGACACGATTTGCATGAAAATATTTAGGATCGGTTCTAAAACCATCACACTTTCTATCCCACTTGGGCGTTTGAGGTTATGCTGAAACTAATTTTTGATGCAAGTGTGGAAGGAAAATATGAAAGTCAGTTACATCACACAAATTTGGCAGTCGTATGAAATTTCTTCCCACTTTATTCTGACATGTGTTAATACTTTGTGGGATAGTGTTGAGGCACTTTTATGGCACCATACCAAATACAGTTTCAGTTTACGAGTTACACGTTAACGTATGCGGTGATTCGATCCCAGATTTGTGAATGGTCCACGATCTCTACTGGCCAGCTTCCATGAAAAGAAATATGACAATCTGAAAATCAATAAGAAAGATTTAATCTTTGAACACGGCCATTTTTGACAGATAAAGTTGCCGGCAACAAAGTTGCTCAGTGGGTGGGGGCAAGCAACTTAAAATTGCCAGCAAAAAGTTCCGCGAGCAACTCTTCGATCAACTTTAAGTTGCCGGCAACTTAGTTGCCTACCCTACTAACAAAATTGCTTCGCATTTCAGACATTATAGTGTTATTTGTTTCTATAGCGCTCCTATTACCCCTCTGAAGGGAAGTAAATACCTAATTGGAGCATTACTTGTGATGTATTCCGTGTTATAGTTAGAAGTGAACTGAACTTTTATTTTCTCTTTCTTAATACTAGGTATAACAATTTGTCCTACTAACAATTATAGCCCTGTTTTTAAGTGCATTTTTATCTTCGCTTAGAAAAAAGTAGCATGTTAATTACAACAACAAACTGGTATAATTCCATATTGTTGTTGTATTTAACATGCTACTTTTTTCTAAACGAAGATAAAAATGCACTAAAAAACAGGGCTTATATTTATAAATTGTGTATATTCATTCTAAGTTGCGTTTACACTTGGTACTCGACACCTCCCCTCTTAAGTTGAAATATTATTACATATAACAAAACTATTTAATTGAAGAAATGTGCATAGGTATATGATTATAAACAATAATTAAATCATTTATACTTTTGTTTATAGATAGATAGATAGATAAAATAATTTTATTTTCTTGAAACAGTAGTTATAAAAACAAGATTATGTTGGTTTATAAAATTAATTAGGACAATAACTTGTTAAAGTTGTCTGTCAGGCTAAAAGTTTTACAAATTAAATTTTAGCTTAGCTTGAATTTAAGTTAGTTATATTCATTTACAATTAGGTTTCGGTAATTAATAGCATTTTTTAAGAATTTATACAGTTTTAAGTAGCATTCGCCATTCAGTATCTTGAGAAACTCTGTGCGATCAATCGTTTCAGCTCCAAGAAATATTCGCCGGTAAGTTTTGAAGATAGGACAAATGCCGACGAAGTGGTAGGTATTCTCTTTTGCATCCAGGTTGCATAATGTGCACAAACCAACAGTGTCATTTCGAAAAGCCCTTCCATTCAAATCGAGTAGTCCGCATCTTGCTTTTAAAATAAGACTTATCATATCCCTTGAATTTGAGTCATCGAAATAGTTGGGTACATCTGCTATATTCATCATGAAATTGCGATTGCAGAGCACGGTTGGTAAAAGACGTCCACAATTGTTCCTTTAGTTTATTCAAAAGCGTAAGATGAGCTTGTTTCCAATCTATATGGTTTATTTCGAGACTGAAAGCAGGTTGAAACATCTTTTAACAAAAAACCGTTGAAGCTCTTCGACTTGTGTATACTCTTTGTACCCCCATACCTGTGCACAATAATACATTATTGATCTAGCAGCTGCGTCGTGTACTGTAAACTTTGACCATGTTGCGTTAATAGCATTTTTTGATATTGTCAGCCTTTTTGTTAGATGTTCAGACCATGACATATTATAGGTAAATATGACGCCAAGATACTTATATTGGTTTGTTATTTTAATTTCTGCTTCATTGAAATACCATTTTTCGGTTGCAGCTCTTCGACCACCATTCCTAAAAATAATAATTTCAGATTTCTCGCGGTTTACTTCAAGGTTCCATTTCTCGCAGTAGATGCTGAACTTATCAATGATAGTTTGAAGTGCGGCGGGACTATCAGCCAAAAGCACGATGTCATCGGCATACAAGAGAACGTTTATCTCGAGCCCATCCAAGTATAGTCCAATTGGAAGTTCGGAGCGCATGTCATTTAAAAACAAAACGAATAGTAAGGCACTTAAAACGCAACCTTGTTTAACACCTTTGCTCGTGCGGAAAAAATCGGATGCACTGTTCCCGTCCCAGACAGCAGCATGTGTATCTTGGTACAGTAATTTGATAACTCTTATCATCTTAGCTGATATACCCAGAGTTATCAGCTTATGAATAAGAGCTTGCCTATTTATGTTGTCGAACGCGGCTTTAAGATCTACAAACCAAGCATATAGCTTTTTTTTCTGGCTTAGTTGGAGTTGTATTATACAAGAAAGGTTGTAGATCTGATCAATAGTGCTATAGCCGGTTCAATAAGCAGCTTGGTATTCATTGAGTATATTACTGTTCTCAATCCAGGTGGTAAAGCGGTTTAAAAGTACAGTGGTAAATAACTTGTATAGGGTATCCAAAAACGAGAGTCCACGATAGTTAGATACAACACTGGCATCGCCCTTTTTAAAAAGCGGAAAGATGATTGATTTTTTTGAAAGAGGATGGTATTGTTTCGGTCTCGAAAATTTCGTTAAAAAAAGCGTGTAACTCTCCAATAAAACAATCGCTTGCGTTCTTATAAAATTCATAAGGTATGCCATCTATACCTGGAGCTTTATTTTCTTTTGCCGAATTTATAGCTATTTTAAGTTCCTGCAGGTCAATTGATGGAATTCTTTCAATGTATACATTATTCGGTGAAGTATCCGAGTTGAGAGCACTTTCAAAATGGAACATAAACTCAGAAGCTGCGATTTGAGTTCCACTATTTAAAGGGCTACCACCACGTATTTCTTTTGCAATTTTCCACCAGTCTTTTGCAGAGTTGATGACAGAAAGTTGACTTGAAATGCGTTGATAGTATAAACGTTGTTTGCTTTTGCATAAGGCCTCATAGCTTTTGTTTGCTTCACAATAATTCTTCCTACTAGCGTCCAGGTTGTATCTCCTAAACATTTGGAGAAGTTTAAGTGATTTTTTCCAACTTAGGTGACAATCCATATCAAACCATGGTTTCTTACGCTCGAACTTATGATTGAAAGAAGCAGGATTCCCGTAGGCTGTATAAATACAATCTTTTGTTTATATAATAGTCTTTAAACAATATTTCAATTCATGAAAACTAATTTCTTAAAAACAAATCAAATTTAATTAAATACTTTTAATTTAATCAAAAAAAAGCTCTATAATTCCTTCTCTCAACAGGTCTTAAACGTCTACTAGAACGTGATAAGAGAACCGATGGCTCAGTACCATTTATCGAGATAACTGCTTTCGAATCTGCATTGACCACCGGCCCCACCGTCACTCTGGTTGTTTCTTTTGAAGGGTCCTCGGTCATTGGCGATTTACCCGATATCATTTGATTCAAATGTCTTTTTATTTTTATTTTACTATGAGCACATTTTGACCGCTCCAGGTCATCCGGCAACCAATGGCCAAGCGGAAAACTTTGTAAAAACGCTTAAAAAATCGTTGCAGGCTATTTTAAACGACGCTGGTGGTGGCAGTAAAAATTTGGACTTAATATTAAATCGGTTTTTGTTCGATTATAGATGTGCAAAACACTGTACCACTGGTGAATCACCAGCAAAGTTGTTGCTTGGTAAAGAGTTAAAAAATCGTTTTAGTTTAATGAAACCACCGTTGGTGCGAGAAAAGATTTGTGATAGTCAATTATCAAATATACAAAATTTTAAAGGCTCAAGAAACGTTAAAAGCTCTCCCAAACCAACGCGAAATCAAAGCGAATCATTCACAAACACAGTTTTTTGTTGTTGTTTAGCATTATGTATCTTTCATGTTTTGTATTATTGTGAATGATTTCGCTTCGTTGGGGAATGTTTCGCGTTGGTTTGGGAGAGCGTTAAATTCGATGAAGGTGAAAATGTCTTCGTGCGCGATTATTCAAATCCGAATAAAGACGGTTGGCAACAATCTACCGTAAATAAACGAATTGGTTCGCGATGGTATAGTTGTCTTAAGTGCCTTTCACATGAGCTGCGAACTGCGAATGCGAATAAATTTGTTTAGGCAATTCCAATCGCAAATATCAACAAATAAGTGTTTTAACTTATCAAAAAAGTTAATAAACGACCCAATCTACAATTTTAAAAAGAAAATACGAACACAAATTAGTTTAAATTGTTAAATTTAGCATTTTTATATATTCTACACGACCACCGAGATATTTTCTGCGAACTGCCAAACACTTATTCGCAACCCACAACATCAAGACGCATTCCACAAATCTGCGAATGATAAATTCGCTCGAATTTAACCTCAATTTTTTTTAGCACACATTTTACTGATTTATTTTGTATGACTTCGCGTCTGTCGGCGACCACTCATGTGAAAGAAATGTCAAAGCTCACGACCATTCGCAATTCGCAGTTCGCTATTCGCAGCTCATATGAAAGGCACTTAAGACAACTATACCATCGCGAACCAATTCGTTTATTTACGGTAGATTGTTGCCAACCGTCTTTATTCGGATTTGAATAATCGCGCACGAAGACATTTTCACCTTCATCGAATTTAACGCTCTCCCAAACCAACGCGAAACATTCCCCAACGAAGCGAAATCATTCACAATAATACAAAACATGAAAGATACATAATGCTAAACAACAACAAAAAACTGTGTTTGTGAATGATTCGCTTTGATTTCGCGTTGGTTTGGGAGAGCTTTTAACGTTTCTTGAGCCTTTAAAATTTTGTATATTTGATAATTGACTATCACAAATCTTTTCTCGCACCAACGGTGGTTTCATTAAACTAAAACGATTTTTTAACTCTTTACCAAGCAACAACTTTGCTGGTGATTCACCAGTGGTACAGTGTTTTGCACATCTATAATCGAACAAAAACCGATTTAATATTAAGTCCAAATTTTTACTGCCACCACCAGCGTCGTTTAAAATAGCCTGCAACGATTTTTTAAGCGTTTTTACAAAGTTTTCCGCTTGGCCATTGGTTGCCGGATGACCTGGAGCGGTCAAAATGTGCTTAATGCCATTGTTTGACAAAAACTGTTGGAAGTCCAACGAAGTAAATTGTCTCCCGTTATCAATAACTAATGTGTCAACTAAACAAAAACAGCAAAACACCTCTCGCAGTTTACTGATTGTGAAAATTGAGGACCTTGCAACAAAAGGGGGCAGGTCCAAATTTAACTTTTTGTGGAAAAAATTAAAGAAAAAACATTTTTAAAAATAATTACTGAATTTATGTTAGAAAATACTATGCCATAAGAAAATTTGGATGTTTTCACACCATTTTAATCAAGTTTTAAAGTAAATAAATTAGTTATGTAATTACTACGATTTTTTAAAGTTTGGATCTGCCCCGATTTGCAAATAAATGTAATAAATTTGCTTCATGATTTTAACGAATGAATAATAAAACACATTAAAGTTAGCTACTAAATAAATTCAGAATCATTAGGTCTGTTCCTTTACTTTGAATTTCTGTGATTTTCTGTGCATTTCTGCGCATTTCAGTCCAAAGTTGTGTCAAAGTTCATATAAAAAAATATTTTGATACAAGTTTGGACTAAAAATTACAGAAACCCAAAGTAAAGGATCAGACCTATTATTCATCACATTAATAGTTCAACAGTAAAAAGAAAAAGAAGAAAAAGAAAAACAGATCAGATTACAAATTTAGAGGCTTACTTCAGCCTGATAATCGCCAATGTCACTGGAAACTTCATCTTTTGGTGCAACAGCTTCACTTATAAGAGCCTCGTAGAATGACAGTTTGTTTGGTTCTTATTAGTTCTTTACTAGTTCGATCGCGTCTTTATATTAAGCTATTTTTAAGCGCAAAGTATGATTGGACATCGGTTCCTGAGGCCGAACAGACAAGTTGGCTTTAATATTCCTCATGTTAGGAACATATTCGAATAAAGGCATTCCTGTTGATGAACTAACTACATAACAGTTTCAATGTGCTTTTGACTATGTTCAAAAATGCGATATTTTGAATCGAATCTTCTCTGTTGACTGAATTTCAGAATCATATTTTGGTCAACATTAACAACTTTAAAGTTTTTAGAAGCTTGCTTTATACATTCGGCATATTCAGAAGTGGTAAAAATATAATCTTTCTTCTTAACCTTCTTAAAAACTTCTTATCTGAGAGTCAAGTTTGGAAGTCCACTCACTAGAAATACGATTTGGTCTATTTCAATGTTTCCCACGCTGAGACAAAGCAAGCGAAGCTTACATTAGGGTAACGATATTGTTTACATATATTATCTACACGCTTTGTTGATATCCCCTGGAGATGCAAACCAATTTCTTCAAACTGAGATATGTACTCCCCAATGTGAACTGGCTTGTTGCAAATGACGTAAGAATTTCGTTTGTGTCAAGAAGTAGGCAGATCCAGATCTGCCTCCTTTTTGCACCAAACGCACAAGAGTGGCAGATCCAAATTTTGCTACAACTGGCTTATTTTTAGTAGTATCGAATTGGACCTGCCCCCCTTTTGATGCAAGGTCCTCAATTGATGTCATATCATGAGTTTTGAAAAAAGAAAGAAAACAGAATCCGTTTATAGGTCCAGCAAAATCTACATGGTTTCGAGACCAAGCTGATTCAGTAGGTGTCGATGGGATTAAAGGACATTTTTCATGACTCGACTGAATTAGCTTGCAAGAAACACAACTCGAAATCATTTTCTTAATATTATAGTCAATTTTAGGCCACCAAACATACGACCGTGCCAATGCTTTGGTTTTAACTATGCCTAAATGTGAAAGATGTAATTCTTTCAATACCTCATCACGTAATTTAAATGGAACAATCGTTCGATAGCCCCATAGAATATAGTTGTATTCAACCGACAATTCAGTTTTCTTGTTACGAAAAGGGCCAAATTCTTCGCCCATTAACGCATCAATTGTACCACTATTTATTACATCTACCAACTTGGAAACAATTGGATCACGTCTCGTTTCTTTTGCAATATTTTTGAAATCTAGTTTTAACTGGTTGTCCGTTTCAATGAAATTTATATATGAAAAATCATTATTTATTTTGTCTACATCTTCTTGTGGAATCCGCAATAAGTGATCGGCTCGATAAAGTTCGCCTTTAATATATTTAATAGAGTAATCGAAACCAGATAAAGTAAAGGCCAATCTTTGCATTCTTGCTGCCACCATAACTGGTAAACCTTTATTCTCACCAAAAATTGCTAAAAGTTGTTTATGATCAGGCTCTAATGTAAAATGAACGCTTAATAAATATTGTTTTAATTTTGTGACGCTATAAACAATAGCCAATGCTTCCTTTTGAATAGTACTATAGCCCTTTTCTGTTTGTGAAAGTGCACGAGAAATAAACGCAATTGGTTTCCGAACAATTTGCAAAAACATGTCGCACACTGAAAACAAAAGTGGCACTAAACAAAAAACCTAATTTTCGTATACGGCCGTTTAAAGTTTTGGACTTCAATGGTCGATAGCACTTTGAAAAAAGGTTTAAATATTATGCTACTTTGCCAAAACATAGTTTGACTATCTTTTAATAAATTGGCATTTTAAGATGACAACAAAAATAAAGGGTACTTAAGAAATAAAGTGTCTTTTGAAAAAGTTCGGTATAGTGCTGGTTTTGTATTTTATTACCTTAAAGTGTTTTCTAATTTTATTATTACAATAATGACACTAATAAAAAAAACACTGTTATGGATTTATTTGTTTTTTTGTTTTTTCGATTAAGAAAAAAAAAGTATTGAAAGAGTGACTTTATACAAAAAGTGTCTATGTTAATTAATTTCACTGAACATAAAATCACTGTTATTTTGAGGAGAAAACCGACATTATAAAAAAAGTATCATTTTATCGATTGTCCATTGAGTGATTTACGTCAAACTTAAAAGTGACACTAGCGATCTCTTGTGGAAACTTGAAGAGGTATCAGAACGGGGATCTTCGCAAAAGATGCGTGGTATATTTCGGAACCTAGATGTAGCTCTAACTCAAAAGTGAACATTTTTGTATAGTGCCACTTTTGTTTTCAGTGTGCGATGTGACAAAACTCCGGCTACCGCTGAATAATTAATCATACCTACGAAAGCTCTTACTTCCGATACACATTGTGGGATTGGGGCTTCTAATACGGACGCAATTCGATCTTTATTTTTGCTTAAACCAAAACGATTGATGTTAAGACCTAAATATAAAATTTGTTCCTTGAAAAACTCACATTTATTTTCATTTAGACGTAACCCAATGGAATCTAATTTTTCTAAAACAAGTTCAAGTGTTTTCATATGATCTGCAGTGTTCGCCCCCGTTACCACAATATCATCTAAATAATTGATTGCATTTGGAATACCTCGCAAAAGAGTTTTTATTGTTTTCTGAAAAATAGCCGCAGCTGGCTTCACTCCAAAGAGCAAACGTGTCATTTTGAACACACCAACATGCGTGCTCCAAGCACATAACAATTGCGAATCTTCGTCCAGTACTAATTGATTGTATGCGTTTGATAAGTCTAATTTTGTAAAATATGGTTCCCCTGAAGTGATGCGAATAATTCGATAAAAAGCGGTAATGGATATTTTACATCCATCAAATACTTATTAACCGGTGGTTTTGTAGTCACCACAAATGCGGAGGTCACCATTAGGCTTAACAATTGGTACTAAAGGCGTACCCCATTCTGCATTTTCAACCGGTATTAAAACTCCAGTGTTAACTAAATTATTTAATTGAGTTTCAATATTACTACGCCATCCATGCTAAAGGCACCGGACGTGACTTGCAAAAACCAAGCTTTGCATTCTCGCTTATATTCAATTTAATTCTACTACCATTATATGTACCGAGTTCATTCTTAAAAACATTGCAAAACTTGCTTTTAATTCGAGAAATTAAATCGTCTTGTTTATGTTCATACTGAATCGAATTAATTTGTGATAAAGTCATATTAAAAAGTTGCATAAAATCTCTACCCAAAATGGGCGCACTATTTGTATTACTAACAATTAACCGTAATTCACGTGTTCGCTCGCGATATTTCACAGTTGCTTTGAACTCACCCACAATTTGTATCGTTTCCCCGTTATATGCACAAAATCGATCAACGCAGGGCTTCAAAATCTTGCGGTCAAAAAATGTATTAAAAATTGATAGAGACACCAGGGAACAAGCGGCACCGGTATCCAACACAAATTCGACCCAGACTTGATTAACTTTTACTGCTTCTGTAAATGGCGTAGCCACCGCTTCTCCAGTAACACTGAAAATAGAAAAATTTGAAAAGTTCGAAATATAATCAGAAGTTGTATTCGTATCTTTATTGGAATTAAAATCATCGCTAAAATTATTTGATACTTCTACTAAATTAATTTGTCTGCTACTGCTGCATACACTCGCCAAATGACCCACTCTGTCGCACTTGTTACACGTGCTTGATTTGTACTAGCATTTTGTGGTTCTTCCAACCACAATGTGAGCACCACCGCCGCCACCGTGAGCTTCCACTTTCTTTGCTGTTATTGTTGACGTTGTTCTGCTTGTTGCTGCCCTTCCGCTGACCACGATGTTACTTTTTCGATATTAAATTAACATCTTTTTGCGTTTGCTGTTGCTGTTGAGTGAGTAACTTTACTTCTGCTGCCATTGCCTTTTTTAATGCATTGCTCAAATTTAATGTTTCGTTTTCTTCGCATAAACGTTCGAAGACTTTGCCTTCCAAGCCGGCCACAAACTTATCGAGCACAAATGCGTCTAATTGTTGTCCAAATTTACAGTCCTTAGCTAATTTTTTAAGACGAGCGAACCACTGTGATGCTGTCAAAATGCCCGAAGTAAACGAGAGCATATTAACCACAACGACGACGTCAAGCAGCTTACGGGAATTCCGACCGCATGTCGACAACTGGGAAAATTGGTGTGAACTATTAGATTCACATTTTCTGGAAATTGCATGCTTAGAAGATAAAGGTAGAACTATAATAGTCGGAAGGGCACTGAAGCTAATGTCAAAAACCAACGAAAAGTAGCTTTCCGTACCGAAAAAAGGGGAACACACCCATAATGTAATTATCATCTATCTCTTTTTGGCACTCCTATTTCACCAAATGTCAGTTTTACTTAAGTGAGGTGCGCTCCGGAGCGCACCTCACTTCCGTAACCAAAGTTGAACGAAACTTGACGAAACGCTCCACTCCGCAATTATAGTCACCGTTGTATGCTTTCCGTGTATTCGCTTGTTTTCTTCCGACCACTTAAGTGCCCCTCCGAGCATTATAGTTCTAGCTTAACATGAAAGTGGCGATTTCAATAAAATCGATTGGATTGGAAGCGTATGGTTTACTTAAAGATCTATGCGATCCAGTTCTGCCTTCCAAAAAACCATTCAATGAATTAAAGGACTTTTGTTGGACACGCAATATTCAATTCCAGTAATTGTGTTCCGGGAAAGACGAAATTTCTTAGAAGCAAAGAAGTTGGATCTCACAGCAGACGAGAGATCAAAAATTATTTATTATTTCCTCACTACATGAGAGAAGGCAATTATCTTCTTTCTTCTCATGTCACAGCAGTGCCAATATACGAGAGTGAGAAGGGAACAAAAAAAGAGAACCAAAACAAACTGCCGAAAAAAAATAAAGAATGAATTGGTATGTATGTATGTACATGCATACATACGTAGGTACAGACAGACAAGTTTTTATCGGTACATAAAGATTCAATACACATCGCATATTTTCTTAACAGAAACAAATTCTTTTGTTCTAGAGCTGTGTAAATCGTTCATTTCAAATGATCGAATCGTTCAAGAATCGATCACTAAAATGATTCGATCATTTCAATCAATCGATCTTTCGATCATTTTCATTTCACTGAATTTATTATCGATTCAATTTTCATTTCGATTTCGATGGAATTAAATCTCTCCGATTTAAACGAATTCAATTCAATACTCTTCCCATTTTGATCGAATCCGAAACAATACATTTTTGATGGATTAAAAATCTCAACAAATATGGAATTTCCACAATTGTTTAGTGCTCAGGAAAAAGGTGATTTTAAGCCAATTGGCTGAAATTTGAATCAAAGTTTATATTTTATGTGAAAATATTATTCGGCCCCTATCCGTCAAGACATTAACTGTCAAATTCCATTGACGGATGGCTACGATGTCAATGGATTAAAAAACCTCTTAAAAATCTGAAATTTTTGAATAATTTTTACTGCTCCGGTAAAAGGTGATTTTAGGGCAATTGGGTGACATTTGGATCAAAATACACCTTTTCTCTCAAAATACAGTTCATTCTCTATCTTCCAAGCCATTAATCGTCAAATTCCATTGACGGATGGCTACGATGTTAATGGATTAAAAAACCTCTGAGAACTCTGTAATTTTTTTTGTAATAGGGTGATTTTTAAGCAAATGAGTGACATTTTTAAGATCAAAATACACCTTTTGTGTCAAAATATAGTTCATCCCCTATCTGACAAGGAATCAACTGTCAAATTCAATTGAAGGATGGCTACGGTGTCGATGGATTAAAAACATCTAAGAAATCACAAATTTGTGAAGAAAAAATCGAGATTCATCGAAATGATTGAGATTGAGATTGGGAGATCGAGAATAATTAAAATGATTGAGAATGAAATTTGGATGGAAAATCGAGAATTTTCGAAAAAATTGAGATTGGGATGCACAATCGAGAATCATTGAAGTGATTGAAATTGGGATGGAAAATCGAGGATCATCGAAATGATTGAGATTGAGATCGACTGAAATGAAAATTTGTGATTTCAATCATCAATACTTCTCAATGATTGGATTAAAAAAATCGAATCGATCCTGATTGACACAGCCCTATTTTGTTCTCGATGACTGTTCTTTGCCAAGAAAAAGCACCGAAAATGCCTTACGTGTAGGGAGCCTTTAAAATAGATTGGAATGAAAACTAGAAACTGATGTCTATTTGCGTATGTATTCGTTTTTACATATTTTCTTGTATGTAGGTGGAAATCGTTTTTTTTTATCGTTTTTTATGTGGTTTTTTTGATGTGGAGCGTCGAGTTTCTCAGATTTAATTCAAAGCAATATGAGGCCGTGAGTGCAAAAATCTTGTAACCCATTTTTTTGGCATTGTTGATATTTTTGTCTCGTATTTTTACATTTATGCATCAAAAGTCATCAAAGCTAAAATTTTAGTTTCTAAAATATCTAAGCTTTCCAAAAATGCGTCGTATACTCCTTGAATCTCAGTTAAAATAGTATGTATTAAAAATCGATTCAAATCGAAAAATATGATTAAAAAAAAGTGGGTTAAACCACTTTTGCACACACAGCCTCATATATGATTGTATGGAAAAAAACTTAAAATCGTTGGAGCTGTTTTTAAAAAATTTAATTTTCATATATCAAATTCTTACAACCTTTAAAAAAAAAATGTTGATATAGGAAAGTATTGCAACTTATCTTATGCTCATGTTCCCAACTATTTCAACGACGTTAACCCACGGGATATGATAAGCCTAATTCTTAAGGCCCGATGTGGTCTTTTAAACATAAATGCAAGAGTCATTAAAAAGGAAAAATTGGAATATGCACATTATGCAATCTGGATGCTGCTGAAAACACATTTCACTTTGTTGGAGTATGTCCCATTTACAAAGTATATAGGAGAAAATATTTTGGAAATGCTGTACTCGACCGCAACCAATTCCTTCAAATACTCAACGGAAAAGACTATCTCAAGCTATATTTGTATCTCAAAAATGCTCTTAAATATCGAACCTTAATCAAAAGTGAATATCTTTAGAACTTATCTTTCACTTACCTTACATATTAAAGAAATCGCTTTAACCTGACAGGCAACATTTAATGTTATTGTCATGTAATTAATTTGTTGGTAAAACCTGCTAACAATACTGTTTTTATAAAACCATTCTAAAGAGAATAAAAATTTTTATCTATCTATCTATCTCTATCTAGTAAAGTTAATCACAACAAAAACATAAATGTTAAAAAAGGAGCCAAGTTCTTATGTGTACAAGAAACCTGTGCGTAAAAAGTCTGCCAAAAAAAGTAATGAGATCTAAAATATATGCCAAGTTTTAAGTTCAGGGAGTTTAATATCAAATATCTTAGGTAGAGTAATATCGAAACAATTCCAAATCATGACAGAAATTTGGTAATTAATGATTACTGATTAAAATTTGGTGGGTTCACTGGTCAAGTTTTCATGCATTTTAAATTTATGATTAAGAAAGTGTTTAAGAGAAAACTTGCCAAGTGAATCCACCAAATTTTAATCAGTAATCATTAATTACCAAATTTCTGTCATGATTTGGAATTGTTTCGATATTACTCTACCTAAGATATTTGATATTAAACTCCCTGAACTTAAAACTTGGCATATATTTTAGATCTCATTACTTTTTTTGGCAGACTTTTTACGCACAGGTTTCTTGTACACATAAGAACTTGGCTCCTTTTTTAACATTTATGTTTTTGTTGTGATTTCACTCCTTTTTGCAAAGATTAACTTTGCCAGGTGAAAGTCAAGCCCTACCGCTCTACAAAGTTTCATAGTTCTACGATAACCGAAAGTGCTCCATACAAATAATAGCAATTCTGATAAAGTGGGTGGATGGCACCCCCCCTGAATGGACAATTCCAAATTTTCGATTTTTTTCCTTTCTAAGTACTTCAAGTCCTACCGACCTACCAATTTTCATCGTTCTACAACAATCGAAAGTGCTTCATATAGTTTATAAGAATTTTTAAGAATGTGGGTGGATGTCACGCCCCCTGAACTGAAACTTCCAATTTTTCGATTTTTTTCTTCTAAGTACTTCAAGGCATACCAACCTACCAATTTTCATCGTTCTACAACAATCGGAAGTGCTTCATATAGACTATAAGAATTTTTAAGAATGTGGGTCGATGCCACGCCCCCTGAACTGAAACTTCCAATTTTTCGATTTTTTTCTTCTAAGTACTTCAAGGCCTACCGACCTACCAATTTTCATCGTTCTACAACAATCGAAATTGCTCCATATAATTTATAAGAATTTTTAAGAATGTGGGTGGATACCACGCTCCCTGCATGCGAAATTCCAATTTTTCAATTTTTTTCTTTCTAAGTACGTTAAGCCCTACCGACCTACCAATTTTCATCGTTCTACAACAATCGGAAGTGCTCCATATAATTTATAAGAATTTTTAAGAATGTGGGTGGATGCCACGCCCCCTGTATGGAAAATTCCAATTTTTCAATGTTTTTCTTTCTAAGTACCTTAAACCATACCGACTTACCAATTTTTATTGTTCTACAACAATCGGAAAGGCTCCATATAATTTATAGAATATTTGAGAAAGTGGGTGGATGCCACGCCCCCTGAACAGAAAATTGCAGATTTTCGATTTTTTCCTTTGTATGTACCACAAGGCCTACCGTTGTGCGAAATTTCAAGTTTCTACGATGCCGGGAAGTGCTCCATAATTTTGATGATCTGTCAGTGAGTCAGTCAGTCAGTGAGTCAGTGAGTCAGTGAGTCAGTGAGTCAGTGAATCAGTGAGTCAGTGAGTCAGTCAGTTACGGTTTTTGCGATTTTTGAAGTCCTATATCTTGGGAACTACTAATGCTAAAGAGTTGAAATTTGGTAAGCCACCTGTGTTTGATCAGTTCAGCAAATACTCCGAAATTGAAGTTTCTGACTTTATTGGTACTTAAGTTAGAGGGGGGTTGAAAATCGCCTAAGTTTGTTCCTGTAAAAAGGGTTTAGTGCCGCGAACTTGGCTGGGCACTACCGTGCCCTTTGATAATCAATCCTTTAAATAAAGAACACTTCATTTCACAATTATGTTAATATAACATTTATTCACGCTCTAACTTTATCTTATTAAAAAGATTAAGTTGGGAGAAGAACTATTTATGTTGAGTGAATTTACACACTTGATGTTTGCGCTTCAAACGACAAGTGTGGTGAATTAGTACCTACTTAGTGGGTGGGAGTACACAATTTGGGTCAATGGCTAGAGCACATTTCATGATATGACAATATGCGAATCTTAAGTATTTATTTATGTGCATATAAAAATAAAATTTCAAAAAAAAATTTGAACCCGTTTTTAAGATATCAAATTTTCAAAATAATTTCAATTTTTTTTTTAAAGTCCAAAAATTAGTTTTTTGATGTGCATTATTATATACAAAAATTAATATAAATCCGTTCTGTTGATAATGAGAAAATTCAAAATATAAAAACCATTGCATGAGAGGTACTACTAATTGTTGCTAAGATTATAATTTTTGATAGTTTAAGCATACGGAAAAAGTTTTATTAAAATCGTAGGAGTCATTTTTAAGAAAAAAATATTTTCTTTAACCGTTTTTTAACTTTTGTATGTAAGGTACTGTTATTTTTTCATAAAAGTAAAATGTTTTCTTAAAATATTTTAGAAAGTATTAAAAAACTCTTGAGTATCAAGTTTCAAAAATATCGATCATGTCGTTTTCGAAATATTTGATTTCCAAACAAAAATGGAAACACTTTTTTAAAATCCAAAAAAATTGTTTTGAAAATGTTGGTATACAATACTGTTTTATTTGTTGGAAGCTTCTGTACAAAAATAATGATTTAAATCATAGTCATACAGTTTTGAAGGTGAACCGGGTACCCCTATGGCTCAAAGGACGGAACTTGGATGGGTACTTTCTGGTGGTATCTCACCTGACAACAGATCAAGGATAACATCCCTTCACATATCAACAGAAGATCAAACCTTGGACAATCTATTATTTAGGTTTTGGGAACTTGAACAAGTTCAGAGTCGTAAACTGCTGTCTCCGGAAGAAGAACAGTGCGAAACACATTTTTGCCAACGGCAATTGGATGTCAAATATGTCGTTCAACTTCCTTTCAAAGAAGGAACAGGCCCCTTGCTAGGTTGGTCGCAACGGTCCGCACTTGTACGTTTTATGCAGTTGGAGAAAAAATTTAAAACAAATTCATTTTTCTATGAGGAGTACAAAAAGGTATTCAATGAATACAAGGATCCTGGTCATATGACTGAGGTAGGGCCTACTGCATTATGTTCTCCTCATTATTTTCTTCCCCATCACGCAGTGATAAAGGAATCCAGCTCAGCCACGAAGTTGCGAATTGTTTTTGACGCTTCTTGCAAAACATCCGACGGCACATCGCTCAATAATCACCTCCTCACTGGGCCAAGATTACAAGATGATATCTTCGACCATATCGCTGGATTCAGATTACATAAAATTGCATTTACAGCCGATATTACAAAAATGTATAGGCAAATTTGGGTTACGCCAGCTGATTCATTATACCAGCTCATATTATGGCGAGATGTTGAAGGAGATGAAGTTAAGATATACCGTCTCAATACGGTTACATTCGGCACAGCATCCGCACCATATTTAGCAATTCGTACGCTTCAGCAACTTGCGGCTGACGAGCGAGATGACTACCCTATAGCATCGAAAATTGCCATGAAGAACTTTTACGTAGATGATGTCATTCATGGAGCAGATTCGGTAGCAGAAGCCTTAGAAATGCAGTCTCAGCTGATCACAATGTTAAAGCGAGGAGGTTTCCCGTTATGAAAATGGGCAAGCAACAGTGAGATCCTGTTAAAATCCGTTCCAGAGGTGGATAGAGAAATACAAATACCGCTTTCATTTAACGAAGAAGACTCTATAAAAGCCCTTGGCATACAGTGGCATCCTGCAAAGGACATTTTTAGTCTCAAAATCTCCCTTCATGAATCAAAACCAACTACAAAACGAACTATCTTGTCAGATCTTGCGCGTCTTTTCGACCCAATGGGTTGGATAGCACCTTGTGTCATTGTTGGCAAGATAATAATGCAAGATATCTGGAAGGACAGCCATACATGGGATTCTGAGCTCCCATCAACAATTATTTGGGCGTGGCACAAGTTGAAGGCCGAGCTTCACGTTTTGAAGGCTATCGAGATTCCTCGCTGGATAAACTTCACCAACAAATCAAAGGTCGAGGTCCACGGATTCTGCGATGCGTCCGAAAAAGCTTACGCTGCAACAATATACCTTCGAACAACCACCGGAACCGAAACATTAACAACTCTGATTGTGGCAAAGACTAGAGTGGCACCTCTTAAAAATAAGACTTTAGCTCGGTTGGAACTTTGTGGTGCCCTGTTGTTAGCGCAACTATTGGATCATACTGTGAAAACGATGGAGCTTCGATCAGCGAAAATATTTGCTTGGTGTGACTCTCAAATCACACTTGCCTGAATAAAAAGTGCACCATATACCAGAACAACGTTCGTTGCTAACAGAGTGGCAGAAATTCAAGAACTTACTGATCCCCAGTGCTGGAACTACGTTCCTTCAAAAGAAAATCCCGCGGATATCGCATCTAGAGGAGTTTTTCCGAATGACCTCATCAAAAATCATCAATGGTGGCATGGGCCTGAATTTTTACAGGCGTTTGAGGAAAAACTTTATATCCCATCCAAAATAAAATCCACCAACCTTGAGACGAAAGCGTCGGAAATTTCAAAAACCAAAAATTATTTGATCGCATCGCATTAAAAATATTTTTCAGCTCTGCGTTCACTTCACATCATTCGAAACAAATCAACTGCTTTTAACTCGTTTTTCATCGTTAAATCGTTTATATCGAGCTGTGGCGTATTGGCGTCGCTATTTTATCAACTTGCGATTTAAGGCAAAGAAAATTTTAACTCGCATATCTGGACCAATTACAATCGATGAAATATCCTCAGCTCGAGTGAAACTGATAGCTCTCGTTCAGGAAGAGTTCTTCGCCGAAGATATTTCAAGACTCATCAATGGAGAAGCAGTCGCTAAAAAAAGCAAATTGGCACGACTTTCACCAATCATCGACGAAAATGGAATTGTTCAAAACTTTTTAACACCACTCATCGTTCATGACACTCACCTTAAAACTCTTCATGGTGGTCAACAATTGATGATGGCTACACTTCGAGCTGAATATTGGATTATGCAGCTCAAATCAACAGTCAAAAGGTGTATTCATAAGTGCTTAAAATGCTATAGGTTCAAAGCAACTGAGATGCAACAGAAAATGGGAGACTTGCCAGCTTTACGAGTCAAGCAGGCACGGCCGTTTCAAACATCGGGAGTGGACTATGCTGGTCCTGTTCAACTTAAGGCATGGAAGGGTCAATGTAATAAAATTATTAAGGCGTATATAGATATATTTATATGCTTTTGCACTAAGGCAGTACACCTTGAGCTTGTGAGTGATTATACGACATCCGCATTCCTCGCAGCCTTTAAGCGGTTCACTGCTCGCCGTGGTATCTGTACAAATCTGTACTGATTGTGCAACTAATTTCAAGGGAGCAGCAAATGTCTTAGAAGCTGAGAGGTCTCACATGTCAAAGCAATGGACAGAGGATATTGCACAGCTCTTGGAATCCAATGGTACAAAATGGCATTTCAACCCTCCAGCTGCTCCACATTTCGGTGGACTTTGGGAGGCAGGTGTAAAATCCATGAAATACCACCTTAAGCGAGTAATTGGACACTACACCCTTACATTCGAGGAGTATTCGAAGATATTATCGCAAGTGGAAGCATGTCTCAATTCGCATCCACTTTGTCCAGTCACCGAAGATCCAGACGACTTATTAATTTTGACACCAGGACATTTTTTAATTGGGTCTGCACTAAACTCTGTAACGGAAAGGGATCTTACTGGATTGAGAGAATCCTATTTAGGCAGATGGCAGCTCATGCAAAAGATTCAGCAAGACATTTGGAATAAATGGAAATCCGAATATCTGGTTCGGCTCCAACAGCGTCCAAAGTGGCTCACTCCGAATTCCGAGCTCAAAACTGGACATTTAGTGCTCTTGCCTGATGAACAAACGCCCCCCACTCTTTGGTGGTTAGGCAGAATCATATTGATGCATCCTGGAGCAGATGAACGGGTTCGAGTCGTCACAGTGAAGACTGCCACTACCACATTAAAACGCCCAGTAGCCAAACTATGTTTTCTACCAATGCTTAACGACTCAAGAACACAACCTCACACACACACACTTTAAAAATTATTCAATTCTTATATCTTAAAACTAACAACCTAATATTACTGAATTTAATAAATATTATATTTAATTTATCACTTATAAACCTATTATTGCCACACACCATTCACCACACTTCCTTATGTTATTCTTTCATGTACACGTACACAACAATCGTACTTCAAGGATCATCACATCAGAAAAGATGCATATCTTCACCTATAACCAGGTCCAACCTCAGATGACAAACAATAAATGCAGCAGATGACCGTCCGTGGCTGGTGGCCCGGCAGGATGTTGCAGCGCAACATGCATTATTGAAAATTTGAAATACATCCGGATAACTATTGGCATTCGGCAATCGATATAATTAAGCATACAAAACGCCGACGGCATATATCTCAAGCTGAAAATGAATTGCCGACGGCTTTACATGCATGAACTTTTTTCATCATAGCCAAAATTGGGAGCGCATGAACAACGATCTTCGACAGAATTTGTCCACCGTCTTCTTAAGTTTGAAAATGGGAGTGAACTTTGAAAAAGGACAGTTCGATGTTTAATCTTTTGGCACCTCCCACCATGCGATGTTTTTTTTGTGCATGAATGCATCAAATGGACCATTGATGGTTCACCAGGGGAGACACTGTTAGGCTATCAAAGCCTTAAGAAGATGAGAGGTGCGGTGTGAAACTGTAACGAGATCTGCCTAGCCGAAGTTCTCTCTATAAGTCAACGACCTCTAACTGGAAAAAAACAGAAAAATCATCTGTTTGGCTCTAGGCAAAGCTTTCATTATAAGAATAACGTACTTTTATATTTGAATCTTAATTCGGAAGCCGCGGTGAAAGGTTTTAAATTAATAAAGAAGAATTTTTATTATTAAAGAAAGGAAAACCGAGTTTTTATTTAAACTAGAACACAAATTTTTTTTCTCGTACTCGGCATCGATTTATTTTGTTTTCTTGTGGTTAATTTGTACTGCCTTTTGCAATCCCACGGCAACCTATTGATTTGACTCCGCAACAGTTTGACTGCGGAGGATACAATCCTTTTTCTTCTTTTTTTTCTTGGCTAGTGTCCTAGCGATACAATTTGATATATGAAACATTGCTGTACGTTGCTCAAAAGCTTGAGTATTGATTTTCAATTTATTAATTAATTATAAGAAAATTCACATTTTGATAATTTCCAAGGTAGCCGTAGAAACCAAATAAAATCAAAAATTGTCGATCCAACTGCATGAGAAATACTGCTTTGATTTTTAAAAATAAGGTGTCTATTGGCGTTTTTCTATTTTAGATCAGAGCAGATCAGATCAGATTCAAAACACAAAAATAATTGAATCAGTGGGCTCAGATAACAAAATTTTCAATTTCTGAATCTGATCTGATCTGCTCTGAGTTAAAAAAGAAAAACGCCATATAGAGAGATTAATCCTCTATTTTTTAGAGCGTTACAGTTTACAGGTTACATTTTCATAAAATTTGAGTAGCTGAGAGGCTTCGAAAGGCTTAAAAGCATGTTTTTTTACTATATTTACAATAATTTCATTTTTATTTTTTAAAGTATTTAAATATATGTAATAATTTGGACTAATGTGTCAATAGAGAAAGAAATGTTGTCGAAGATAAGAAAAAGTGAAAATTTTTAGGAACCGGTTCTCGAAATTTTTTGAAAATAGAGTGACGACTGGATTTTATGTAGGTAGAGATAAATGAGTTGAATTAAAACTCATTATAGAGGAAAAAAATTAAAAATGTTTGCTTTTATTAAATTCAGCTTTGATCAAAGGATTATTCGTAGCCAACCCAGAACTCAAGACAAGAAATCGCCACTGATGTGAGTCAGAGTGGGGCGGGAGGCCCAGCTGCTCTTTCCCCAACACCGTCCTTTGGGTTACCTTGGAGTTCGGTTCGTTGTGTCCGTCCTTTGTCGTGTCCTGTAGTCGCTGATACGATCTATCCAGGGCTTCCTTTTATTTTTTCGTTAAGGACTCCGGATTTCTTTTACTTAGCCGCCGAATGATCTTCTCAGCATTTCGTTTTTGTCTGCGCATTGCTACGTCTGGGACTTGGGGGGTTCAAAACCCCTGGGTTGTATGTGAGGCTATGGCCCTGCATGCTTCCCAGGTGCACGGACTCCCCGAGACTCCCACCCGAGCTAATCGTCGCAACTTCCAGTCCCGTAGGAGCGGGAGGCTCCATGCAACGACTGGTTGATTGCTTAGATTCCTCAGGTATCGGTAGGTGCATGTCCGTCGTTTGGTCTGTCGTTTGACCGGTTGATGGTGTCACCCTCCACTTACGTTAGGTTTTCCCTTCGTAAGAGTTTGGTGGTCCCATCAACTGATCTCCGCCCATGGCTTTCGCACCAGAAACCTTCTCCGATGTACAGGCGTGAGGCCCGTTCTTCATTGAATGCTCCTCCTGCAGAATTAGCCTATTGAATAGACCGGAAAATGAGGGGTATAAAGGAACAATTACGTGCAAGAGTTTTTATTATTGAATATGTTTGTTTGGCCCATAAGCATGCTTAAAACCGAAAATGCTACTAAATTCACCCATGCGTTTCTGAGAGAATGGTCACACTGGCCACTTTTCAGTATTTTTGGTATAACTCGAAAACTAAGCCGAATTTAACAATTTTACATGTAATACTTTTTGTTCGAAATTAAATGTTCTATTGGAATGGATAGTTCAAAAAATTTTACGAAAAAATTTAAGCAGGAAAAGTTAACAAAAACCAACCTAAGATAAATAAAAAAATCAAGGATATCTTAATTTTTTAATAAATTGTGCATAACTTTTTTTGAAGCAAAGATAGGGTCAATACATGCACGGACAAAATAAACTAGAGACTTAAGACCTAAATATGGCATGTTCAAAAATTAATATTTGTTCAAAATTGACAGAGATATTCCCGTTCAAACCTTATCATTTCTTATAACTTTTCGCAGTTTTGGCCCGAAAGTCTCTTTTTCGGTACAATATGGCAAATTTCACTTTCGTAAAAATGTTCGAAATAAAAACTTCGATATAATATGACTTTAGAACTATAGAGAATTTATAAAAAGGATGTAAGTTCGCAATTTCGTTTTTCGGCTGTTTTTAAATGCTTTCAGACCTACAGACCGAACGGCTGGTCCGATTAACATAAGATTTGGTACTAGTTGCTAGGAACGTTAAATTTGTCATAAAGTACCAAAAAATAGGCTTTCGGGCAAAAACTGTGAAAAATGATAAGAAATGGTAAAGTTTGAATGGATATATCTCTGTCAATTTCCAAATAATATGGCTTTTTTAACATGTCATATTAAAGCCCTAAAACTCCAGTTTACTTTGTTCATGCATGTCTTGAGCGTATCTTTGCTCCGAAAAAAGTTATGCGCACTTTAGAAAAAAATTTAAAAATGTTTGATTTTTCGATTTTTTTTTATATTGGTTTTTGTTTACTTTTGCTGCTTAAATTTTTTAAGAAATTTTTCAAACTATCCATTTCGATAGAAAATTTAATTTTGAACAAAAAGTAATATACGTAAAATTTTCAAATTCGGCTTAGTTTTCGAGTTATACCAAAAATACTGAAAAGTGGCCAGTGTGACCATTCTCTCAGAAACGCATGGGTGAATTTAGTAGCATTTTCGGTTTTAAGCATGCTTATGGGCCAAACAATCATATTCAATAATAAAAACCCTTGCACGTAATTGTTCCCTTTTAAAAGGTCTATTCAATAGGCTAAATGTCATATGCGGTTTTTAGTCGTTTCCGTTCTAGTTCAGTCAGGTCAATCCACCTCTTTGAACCAAGTCGTTTGATTGTCTTCTTACTGTTGGCGATTTTACTTCCCCTCAAGGAGGTGGACAATCTTGAAAGATTGGAGCAGCAGCCACTGATATCATCAATATCCACTGTTCCGACACTAGTTCCATCTCTAACTCCGAGGTTCCCAACTAACAATTTTGCCCCTATAATCATCCAAAGAAGCTACCTATAATCATCTCTTGCAATCATATAAGCATTATATAATAGTCCATAGAATTGAAAGGGCGCAGTTTTTAAGCTCCTATTGGACCTTTATGGACTAAATTCAGTTGCCCCGGAAAACACTTACTGGACTCAATTTAGAGGTCTTATAGAAGAAGGTGGAAGAATAAAAAAAAATTCATAGTTGATTTATATTTATTTATTTTTATTTATTTATATTTTTATTTTATTTTATTAATTTGCTGATATTTTATTTGAAAGTTTTTGTCTGAAATACAATCTTAGAATTTATTAGATATTATGGGTATTCATGCAACAGCGTAAACTCGTCGTAATCGTTGTAAAGTTTAAAACTTCGTAATTCTGTCACAATTTGTATGGAAAATTTGACAGATTTACGAAGTTTAAAACTTTACAACGATTACGACGAGTTTACGCTTTTGCATGAATACCCTTATTATTTAAGTTATAAAAATTACAAGGTTCCTTGAGATTCGAACCATGGTCCTCTCACACTGAAAGTCCACCACGCTAACCGCTCGGCCATGGAAGAATATATTTACGATGAAAAAAATCTTATTCAGTTTCTCCACACTGCTGGTTTGTGTCTATACTCTTTAGTATACCAGAAGTGGTTTGTGTTTTTACTAGTACAGTAGAAATGGTTTGTGGCCGAGCTTAGCAAGTAACAGAAACTAACATAGAGATTGTATAATAATTTTACAGGATGACTATAGAACAAAAGCTCCGTCGTCATTTCATAAAAGCAATAAAGAGAGATTAAAGAAACATTGGTATATCGCTTCTATCAACCTGATATAATTTGCACCAGAAAATATTTAAGGAAGCAGTAATGCTCCAATAAGGTATTTACTTCACGCCAGAGGGTAATAGGTGCGCTAAAGAAACAAATAACACTTTAATGCCTGAAATGCGAAGCAATTTTGTTAGTTGGGTTGGCAAAGGGGTTGAGAAGAAGGTCTTCCTCTTCCTCTGTCAAAGTCTTGTCCGTTTCGTTTAAGTGTTCGTCGTTGATGTTTCGTTTAGTGGAAATTTTTGTCACTGGCGACTTCTCTGCTTCAGTTAACGAAGGAGCCAAGCCCGCCCCGGCAGCCGTGACCTCTGCCGACGTTTTGGCACATATCCGTACCAGTGTTTCATTCTTATCTGTAGTACTTTCCATGTTTTCATATGTTTGAGTTTGTTAGTTAGTTTGGTGCTGCAGCTGGATTGCTGGAGAACCCCACGTAAGCACCCCCACCAACGTCAAGGTCAAACTCTTGGGGGTGTTTTATAACTTAAATAATATCTAATAAATTCTAATACTAAGTTGTCATTAGACCAAATGAGGTAATTTCGTTGAAAATTTCCAAATTCTATACGAAATCATCTCATTTCCCATACAAATTCACATTTTGAAATGAGATAATTTCAACCAAATTTGCACGAAAATAGGTTGGAAATTAAGTCATAACCTAACGAACACACCCAATTAACCACAGTTTGAAAAGCTCTGAAAAGCTTTTGTATGAAAATGTCAAAGCTCAATGGACGGAGACAGAAACAACAACAACAAAAAGTGAATAACAGCCAGTTGAAATTCGAAAATGAAATGAGCTGTCAAACGAAATTACCAAATTACAAATGAAAGCACTTTTTCTGTGATTTGCTAAATTACCTCATTTCGGCTCAAATGAAAACGTAGTATAAGATTGCATTTCAGATAAACACTTTCAAATAAAATATCAGCAAATAAATAAAATAAAATAAAAAGATAAATAAATATAAATAAATGAATATAAATCACCTGTGAAATACTTTTTTTATTTTTCCACCTTCTTATATAAGACCTCTAAATTGAGTCCAGTAAGTGTTTTTCGGAGCAACTGAATTTAGTCCATTAAGGTCCAATAGGAGCTTGAAAAGGGCATCCTTAAAATTCCTTGAACTATTATATAATGCGTATATGATTGCAAGAAATGATTATAAGAAGCTTCTTTGGATGATTATAGAGGCAAAATTATTAGTTGGGTAGTGGACGCTCTTCCATGTAACCCAATGTAATTGGATCTTGAGCAACTAAAAGTTGCCTAGTGGGCGACAGGCCTTAAGAAAAAGTTGCATGTTAAATACTTCAATGTTTTGCGCATTGAAACAACAACAAATGAGGCTCATGAGTCGGATGTTTATGTTTTCTTCATACCTCACGACATCCCATGACCCCCTACTTCTCTTGTTCAGAAACCGCCGCACAGTGGCGCACCTTGTATGGGGAACCGGAAAAAACTCCATAAAATCTGAACCACCGCACCGATTTACATGAAATTTTCATGGATGATTGATTAAGCAAACGAGTATCAACCCTAAAAATTACCGCCCACTGCTACGCCCACAAGAAGAGAAAATGGCTTTTAAGCAAAACATGTTTTTTCTATAACACTGGTCAACAGTAAAAAAGGTGCAAGAACGCAATTATACTTTTCCGTAGGTTTTGAAAGTGCTGAACACGACTGCGTTCTCAGAATTTTTTTTTACCGTAACATTTTCGAGATTTTTCCGTTAGAAAATCGAAAAAATGGGTTTATGGGCTGTTTTCGAAGCGAGTTATTGACGAAAGTTAGATTTTTTCCACACAGTTTTCGACGGTTTATATATGCAAGTACACAGTTTTTACTTTAAAATTCCGTTTAAATCTTCTCAATATCTGTTTTCTTTTTCGAGCTTTTCGGATGGTCTCATACTGCTCTTTGGTTAATTTAGCCTGAATGCTCAAGGCAAGAGCAGAATCGGGATCAAAAGCTGATGGGTTTGATGAAGATGTTGATGCGGCCGCATCTATTAAATTTGAGGGACATTTTCTTGAAGTTTTCTTATTTTATTTTTTTTACTGCGATCACAGCACTCCTCAAAATTTTTAGGGGCCTTCCACCATGTCTCACACTTGATTCCGGAGTATCACTTTTACTATTATTTTTCACTTCAAAGAAACCATCTAACCAAGCACTATTTCTTTCATAGAAAAAACTTTTGTTATATGAACAACCATGGAACCGCGATCTAAATTTCGGTACAAAATTTTTGTGATATTCAAACAATTCAAACGATTCTTCTTTTTTAATGATTAATTCAGCTAAAACTGATCGCGAAACTAAAAACAAAACAGACATTTTTATAAATCAATGTTCACGCTGAATTCAATCAAAACTTTGAATCATCATCACCATTGACAAGAAAGATAACAGTTATTGATTTGCATCAACTTAAAATAGCTTGTTAAACAAAGAACAAAGAAAAATCATTCGATCAAAATTCTAACGGTTATATAATGAAAGAGAGAAAATTATATTAAAAATTAAACTGAAGTCTACTCAGAGAAGAGTATAATTCACTAACCCCTCTCTTAATAATAAAGTTTCAGAAAATAAGATTTTTTGGCAAGCTCAATTGTTTAAGACTTAGAAGAAATTGAAGAAACAATTTGTAGGTTTTACTTTTAGTCTTTTTTGTGCTCTGAGTCCGAATTTGATATTCGAAAATTTTGAATAAATTGCACAAAACGTTGAAAACCGTCCATTTTTTATTTTTTTTTTAGGTTTTTTTTTTAAATGTGGATATTTTCAAAAACGAACATCAGATTCGAATTCATCGCTTCAAAATACACATTAAAAAAATATGGTTTTAAAAAAAAACTTTCCATTTTCTATTATAATCTGCATTTTTAGAAAGTACGTTTTTCACATTTGTTGCTCTAAAAAGTTTATTAGGACGAACTAGTATGAGATTTTTGGTGGCAAATGTTGCTGAGATTCAACACTATCGTATGATATGAGTCCGCCCACAGAGGCAAACAGAGGAAGTAGTTAAAACAATTTTTTAACTTAAAATTCCGGAAAATTACAAGTATTCTTAAAATGAAAAATCAAAGAAATTTTTTTTCCGCTAAACTTGTAACTCATATTGTTAATCTGTTTATTTTTAATATATTTACAAAAAAAAAATGTTTGAAAAGTCAAAATTTAACTGATTTTATACCATTTAGAATATACTCATATTTACATCAGTTTTCATAATTTTTCAACTTTGATTACAAATTTCCATATCTAGAAATTTTTTTGAAAGAAATGCTTTCACATCCTGATTCTACAACATAATTACTGTAAGAAATACTTCCAACAAATAAAAAAATCCAGCTTTCACACCAATGAGTTTTTTCCACTTTTTCCCCACTGTGCGCCGTGAGACCGGTCTCAGCCTTCCCAATCTAAACAGCGTCCTATGGTCATTAGCTGTGTTTTTTTGCATGTCCAGATAAAATTGTGTGAAAAAAACGACAACAAACCAAAACAATTTACATGTTAAATACAACAACAACTATGTCCATATAGAGTTAGCTAAGTCCAGATAATTAACTGGAGTTAACTTTTGTCCCGATAAAACGGTATTGCCAGACTACCATTGTCGTTGTGTTATCGATAATTTGTATAGAAATGTCAAATGTTTGTTGGTAAGATAGTTCAGAACAAAATGGCAGACCAAGGCAAATGTTGAAATGTCCCGATGTCGTTTTTTTCGCCAAACTCCATATGGACATACAAAAAAACGCAGCTATTAATTCAAAAATATCCTCACAATGGCATTAAGCCTGCTTAGGCCTGGCACCCACTGGGCAACTAAGTTGCCGGCAATTTTTAGTTGCTCGGAGTTGCCAGCAATTCCGAGCAACTAAAGTTGCTGGCCATCGCCCACTAAGCAACTTTTTGGCATTTGTGTTTTTTTTTTCAATGTTGACTTTGCCACCATTTTCCTTTTTTTTTAATAGCTGCGTTTTTTTGTATGTCCATATGGAGTTTGGTGAAAAAAACGACATCGGGACATTTCAACATTTGCCTTGGTCTGCCATTTTGTTCTGAACTATCTTACCAACAAACATTTGACATTTCTATACAAATTATCGATAACACAACGACAATGGTAGTCTGGCAATACCTTTTTTATCGGGACAAAAGTTAACTCCAGTTAATTATCTGGACTTATGCTATGTTCCCACCAAAACGAAATCCGAGATTTCAGCTAATAAATTTCCAGATTTCAAATGGGTGGAGCAGAATTTCATGGAGATTTCGTTGAAATCCAGAGTTTTTATTGAGATTTCGTTTAAATTTCTATGAAATTTTTTCCCAGCAGTTCAAAATATGAAAAGTTTTCAACCGAAATCTCGGATTTCGTTTTGGTGGGAACATAGTATTAGCTAACTCTATATGGACATAGTTGTTGCTGTGTTTAACATGTAAATTGTTTTGCTTTGTTGTCGTTCTTTTCACACAATTTTATTTGGACATGCAAAAAACACAGCTAGTCTGATCCCCAATTCGACGTCAATAAATAGCAAAATAAATTAATTGAAATGTATTCACTTACAAATTTAAGATATTTATAAAAACATTCATTTATTATTTATATAAAGACATCCCCGGATCTTAAAACTTGTATTGCTTAATGGACTGAGAACAGGATAGAGTCAATATCTAAAATACTAAAACAAAAAAATACAAAACTATAATTGATTTAGAAAATATACAGAAAAAAAAAACTTTGAATTTTAAATTTCATTTATTTTGAATTAAGGCTTTTTGAATACAGCGACAGCATGTTATTTCATTTTGCACATGCCAAAATGGCTTTGTCTCATTCTTTCAGGAAGCCATTTTGGTATGTTATCTGAAAATCAATATAATGATTTAATCTTTGAGCACGGCCATTTTTGACAAATAAAGTTGCCGGCAACAAAGTTGCTCAGTGGGCGGGGGCAAGCAACTTAAAGGAGCAACAAAAAGTTGCTGGGGCGAGCAACTAAAAGTTGCCTAGTGGGTGCCAGGCCTTAGATTGGGAAAATTGAGTCTGGACTCGTGAGCCTCATTGTGTCTACATTAGAAAATTTGAGGCGCCTCAAATCACATAGAAACAACAACAACTTCAATGTTTTGCGAATTGAAACAACAACAAATGAGACTCATGAGTCGGATGTTTATGTTTTCTTCATGCCTAACGACATCCCTGACCCCAACTTCTCTTGTCCAGAAACCAGCGTGACACCGGTCTCAGCCTTCCCAATTGTTCAGTTTATATTTCATGAGCGCTCACTGAGCTGACGGAGCAAAATTTTTTTTTACTTAGTATTTGACAGAAAAACTGGGGAAATTCTCTGAGCCCTCAGAAATATAAACTGGACAAATCTAAACAGTGTCTTATGCTATGTTTCCACCTAAGGTTTATCTCAGATTAGATTTAATAAATCTTTCTGGTGCTTCCACCGCACAAAAAGATTTAAAAAAGATTAAATTTGACAGCACCTTCAAAAATGCAAATGGCGTTCCAATTTTTCTTATGAAGTGCGAATGAGACAGAATGTTTGATTCATGTGAAACAATAAAGAACTGAATGCGAGTCTCGAATGAATCGTTTAGCACCATTTAAGAAATGGTTAGTTCGATTTGTAAAACTATTTGCCCTAGGAAGATTTAACAAGATTAATTTCTAATCTTCAAGATTTACGAAATAAATTTTTATGGTAAATCTCCGAGATTTGAAGGAGATTTGAGGTAAATCTTATTAAATCTCAGATTAGCGTCAGGTGGAAATGTAGCATTAAGCAGTTATGTGTGCCCTTTTTGAAATCCGATATTTCAAAATCTTGTTTCACAGGAAGGTGTGCGCAAGAACTTGCGTAAACTGCGTGTTTATGACAATCGATAATTTTTTATTCATGAAAATCGATATTAAATACGTATTTTACAGTAATATTTCAAGGAATTTATGTGTAAACTGTTTTCTGGGGCTTTTTGGAATATATTAATATTGAAAAACACGAAGGTGTGTGCAAAAACTTGCATTGGTGTAAATTGCGTCTTTCTGAGCATCTTTTATTTCAATGCTTACAAAAGTGTGTACAAAAACTTGTATGGTTTAAAAGGCGTCTTGCTGAGCATCGATGATATTAATGCTTAAATATCGATGTAAAAATATTTCTTTTGCACAAATGAACACAAAACAAATTTGATGGAAGAAAAATTGATAGGCATTTCATGTATAAACTTATATAAGTGCTTGTATAGATATTTGGGCTTAATGATCCGGTTACTTTCCGGATAAACGTTGGGACAGAATGAATTGGTTTTTTAATTAATTGCATTACTTTAATAAAGATCATTAAACCCAAGTATCTATACAACAACTGATAAAATGATCAATAACATTAAACTTATATATGTGCCTTTTTGCACATCGAAAGTTTCGTTGTGGTTCTGAGTTTTTCAGTTTGGTTTGGGAGAACCTTTGATATTTTCCTTTTTAAAAATTCCAAATGTTACAGATGCCTTAAAAACTATAAAAGTCACTCCATCTAGATCTTACTAGCAGAATCAATCAATTTCGTACTAACTTTTTGTTTGTTTTTAGGCCAATGTTTTGGATGTTAATATCGATGTTGCAAAACATCGAAATCTTTATTATCGATAATTTGCAAATATCGATAAAAATCGCTCATTCCTTTTTCCAGATGTCAATTTGAAGAAAGGGAAAAAGACCATGATATGAAAATATAAACTTTTGCAGAAGTTTGTTTTATTATTTTGTATCTTTAAGTTATTCACTGTGTTGTTTTAGTATAATTACCTAGTGGAATGAGATAAATCATTGAAGTTTGCGAACAAGTTGAGCAAAACAGCTAATGAATAATTATGGTGAGGAGGATGCGATTGCATATTCTGCGTTTTTTTTTTTAATGATTTAACCTTCTTGTCACACTCTTTACGTTTGTTATTCCGTTTCATTTAACAATTAGTGAATGAAATGAAATTACGAACACAACAAATGTTAGCAAACAGATCTCGGGAGGTGAAACGAACGGAGATTTGATGTCTTCTTAAGACGGTGTCCACATTGGGTATGAAAAAGTGGATTTTTAATGACTTCAGTATTCACATCTCACTTCAATGAAGGAGTGGGAGCGAGATATGAATACTGAAAAGTCATTAAAAATTCACTTTTTCATACCCAATGTGGACACCGTCTAATGGATTATCTTTTAATTACATGTTATACAGTTATACTGGTATACAAAAAAGTGGTCAGCTTCATAATATAACAATTCTTCAAATGGAAGCAATATTTTTCTATCGATACACTATCCAGTGTATTATAGAGATCAGTGACTCATCATCGATACAAATCTTCCAAGGTGTGCATGTTTAAGGCATCGTCATCAACACCCGCTTAGCAAAGGATGGCCAGGTTAGACGAGCAACTGTAAGAACTGCGGATGGCGTTTTTGAAAGAACAGTAGCTAAGCTGGCGGTACTGAACATCAGCTGTCCCAAAGACTGAAAGCAAGACAGCGTTTGATGGAGCTTTCTTGCTAAGGGGGGGAAATGTTGCTGATGTGAACACGCACCCTTAAGCAAAATACGAATCGAACCAACCTAATATTACGATTTCATTAGAGGCGAAATGAGGTAATTTCGCAAATTACAGAAAAATTGTTTTCATTTAATTACCTCATTTCGTTTGACAACCGTGGTTGATTTGTTTTTCTTATTCGTTGACTGTCACTGGTTATAAATTTTAAATAAAAATCAATTGAAAAATTGGAAAACCACGCCGAAGAATCTGTTGATTTTTACCGCCCACCAAAATGATCTGCTCTGATTATAAAATCATCCAAGCTCACAAAGATCATGCATTCGTGCAATTGAACATAGTCGATGTTGCTCCAGAAACCGGCAGAGCATGGCTGTTTTACCCAAGGATATACCCCATTTACGGCAATGATGCTTGAACAAGTCTAATGATTGCATTTACCATTTGTTCAAGAAGGAGCAGTACACGACAGAGCCAATGAGCTAAGGCTCGGTACCCATCCAAAATCCATCATGTGAGAGGAGTGGATCATCCACCAATCCATTTTCAGTCTATCTGAAATCCAACCGAGCCCGATAGATCTCGCTTGTCGTGTACGGGCAACTTAAAAGCTATTATAGCAAGGGATTAGCATACTTCCATGCCTATGTAATCGTTACCCAACTTCAAAATACAAATCTGATCTTTTTTTATGGACTTACTTATGTGTAAAAAAGTCGTGTAATCCCCATTTATTCATGTTATTGCGATCATCAAATAATTGAAATGAAATTTAAAAATACCATATTTTTTTTTATTCATATTTTAACAATCTTCACAAAATGAAATGAAATAATTAAAAACAATCTACATAAATAGCCCTGTTTTTTAGTGCATTTTTATCTTCGCTTACAAAAAAGTAGCATTTTAAATGGGTGATTCCGTTCCAACGTGATTCTTTGCGTCCAGTGCTTTTTTTGTTGTTTAATGTAAAATGTTCGTATATATTTTTGGTTTGGATTGTGTAAATGGCTTTGTGTATGGCAATCTACATTCAATATCATGACCAAATTTGCAAAATCTTCGACATGGCTTGGAAAAGTATTGTCAAAATGTCAGTACCGTGGCATGTCTGTTCCTTGTTTTTCCGATTAACGCTACTGTTCTCGAATGAAATACTTCATTGAATAGAAATGTTGTCCTTAGAAAAGTTTGAGTGCAATACTTGCTTGACAAAATAATGGAAAAATTAAGTCAAAATACTTATAGCTGAATAAAATAATCATGAATGAATGTTGTCCGAAGTTTTAGTTTTATTTTTGAATTCAAAAGATTTCCCGCTCAACCACCATTTTGTTTTAGCTTTAACACGTATGTATTGTAGTTTTCTAAAAGAGAGACTATTTATGTATATTTAACAACAGTAATTTTGTTGTTGGTACGTTGTTGTATTTTAAGATTGATATGTTTGCATGCGATGAAAGTATGTCACAAATTTATTTCTCAGTACCGTGGTAGTACTTTTTAAGCATGTTATAACATGGTTCTGGTTGGTTATCAGAATTTTGTATTCCTTTTAACGGCTT
The DNA here is from genome assembly GCA_963921185.1 of Dasysyrphus tricinctus. NCBI lineage: Eukaryota > Metazoa > Arthropoda > Insecta > Diptera > Syrphidae > Dasysyrphus > Dasysyrphus tricinctus. The sequence continues at coordinate 181,635,845 of OY992531.1, read as the reverse complement.
AAGTGAAAATTGTCCTGGAAATGGTTTTTCTCATAAGCATAGAGAAGTGAGGTTACATAAACTGTCTAAATGTCAGTACCGTGGACGTCAGTACCGTGGCATTTTAATACTTATTGAGCTTGAAATAAATATAATTAAATAATTCTTTGCTATAATATTTTCTTCTACCAATTTTCTCTATAAGATCGGTAGCAATACCTCAGACGAGCCAAACAAAAATCATTCCGTGCAATAAAAACTAAGTAATAACCCAGCACAAGGAAAAGGATTGCTATTCAGAAGAACAGACTTCAAAAACGAAAACGAGATAATTTTTTAAAGAAAAAAAGGGAAGTAGAAATGTCAAGAGGTCAAAACGTATTAGAAAATCAAGAATCTCAACAAAAATATGATCAAAAAGAGGGAGACAAAATTAAAAAGAAAAAAAAGAAAAAGAGTGTCACTATCGTCTATACTAGTTTTAGTACATTTCACTATATTTTTTGTTCTTTCAAAGTTGTAGCAAAATGCTTTTACAGATAATATGATACTCTGACTAAATGAAGACACAAACACAAAACAAAAATTGTTTCCAAGAAGTTTTAGTTTTTGAAAATTTTCTAAAAAAAGAATCACAGTTGGCAGAGAATCACCCAAATACAACAACAATACGGAATTATACCAGTTTGTTGTTGTAATTAACATGCTACTTTTTTCTAAGCGAAGATAAAAGTGCACTAAAAAACCGGGCTAATGTTATAGGGTTTTCACACCGAACCCCAAAACAGGTTTTCGGCGAAAACTTTTCAAAAACGCGAAAACCATTCACACTGAACATCACACGTTTTCGTTTGACATTCCAGTTTTTTTTGCACAAACCACGCATAATTTTTTTTATTTTCTTCCATTTTTTTGAAATAAAAACGGTGATTTATTTTATAAACAGGATACATATGAACAATTTGACTTGCCACAAACAATTATTTATCAATTTTAAATGAAATTATTTATTTTGAAATTCGAATTTTATATTTGATATGACAGAATTCCGTCAGCTGTTTTCAATTTCTTTTGAAAGCATCCCATCAGTTTCTTTTTTGACACTTCAATAGGCGCTGAACTTATTTAAAGGTATATTTGTTTTGTTCATCTCTGAATTCCAACATGTTTTCGACTGGTTTTATATAAAACTTGTGTTTTACGAAAACCTGAAGCTACAAAAAATGTATGATAAAACTTGTGTTTTCGATTAGGTTTTTTTCCAAAACCGATATTTTCGCGAAAACCGCGTTTTGGGTTCGGTGTGAAAAGGTTATTACACTCGAAATTTGACTGCTTTTGTTTTTATATCCCAGTCTTCCAAAGTGCCAGAACGTTTCTTCGGGTTTACATTTTATTCCTTCTCATCACAAGGCTGTAGTTTGATCTCCTATCCTTGAAGAGCATTTTCAAATATCGAAGGATGAAATGTCCTTGAAATTATAAGCTCTACACAAGAATGTCCTCTTTTGAAATTTTCTTAAGATGGTAGAGGTGATGGGGTGATATTTGAGTCCTAGCACTTCTTGATAAGCTGTAGTCCCTGTTGAAGAAAGGGCTGGGCACGAATTTTCAAATAAGAGTTCTGCGATCGCCATTCGTATAAAGAAGCGTCATGCTCAGGCTCACTCTTGATGTTGCTTTTGCTTCTGATTTCATTGATAAATAGTATTTAGGAAGTTTCTTTAAAAATAAAAATAAAATAAAACAGTGAAAACATCAAAAGGACATTTATTTTGTAATTAATTTACCTGATTTATTTTGAACAACAATTTTCTTCACATTTGTTTGTTATCCTATTTAATTTCAGTTTGACATTTCCAGTCAGAAAATACTCGATTGTGAATATTCATTCACAATAGCAATCAGTTTAGGTGTGTTCGATTTGATTTTACCTAATTTACAACCTAATTTCGTGCAAATTTGGTTGAAATTACCTCATTTCGAAATGTGATTTTGAGGTAATTTCGAATCTAATTTGGAAATCATCATTTACATCATTTGCTCTAATTAAAACGCAGTATAAAATATACAAGACAATTATATCTTTCTTTTTTAGTATGATACTTGCCTGTCCTCACTTGGAGATACAGGACTTTTTGAAAAACGATTTTTTGTAAGATTTTGGTTTGTGAACAACAATAATTTTTTAGTTTCCTTAAATTTCTTTATTATAAAATAAAAAGCTAGAGTTACTGTAAAAAACGTGTTTCCTTGTTATTATAAATAACATAACCGATGTCCGATAGGCTATCCATAATCCAAAAATGTTCAGATACCTTGAGTACTTGAGTTGTGCATCAGCTGTTTTTTGACAAGGGACAAGCCGAGCTCACCCAACTACATACAAAAAATGGGCGCGTTCGGCTGCGTATCTTAAGCGATCTGGATTTGTTTGTGTTGTTGTAATCCCTTGTAAAAAAAAACAGCTGATGTCAGCTAATGCAAAAACAACTCAAGGTATCTGAAAATTTTTTGGATTATGAATCCTGCCGAACGCGAGGAATGACTTTTTTATAATTTATTTTCAATGGTTGAAAGGAGTTCAACATAAAGCGTGGTACACATTATCAAACCTGAGTGTCAGCCATGTTGGATATCAAACCGAACTGACAATGTGTACACGCTGACTGATGGTTTGACACTCAGAACTGCCTGCTCACAAATTTTTTTGATACTGCGTGACAACCCTCGGTTTGTTGGGTGGTTGCTCGATGATGTGTACACAATTTCATTCATGAGCCGTCATTCACGGAACAAAACACGAATTTTTATAGTGAATTAGCGGAAAAAGTGCAAACAAAATAGGAAAAAGCTCGTGGGTGTCATGTAAAAAAAAGAATTAACACGATTCGTGGCGGAAATAGCCTCAAAATAAAAAGAAACAATTTTCTGAGAGTAGTGGAATTTCTTTGCCTGACGCCCAACATAACTGATAAGTGTGTACGCGAAGCTTTTCACGAAGGTTTGATATCCAACACGCGTGACACTCAGGTTTGATAATGTGTACCACGCTTAAGATACATTTCTGAGAAACATAATCATACAATAGATCTGTTCTTTTACTTTGAATTTCTGTGATTTTCTGTGCATTTCTGGGCTTTTTAGTTCAAAGTTATGTCAAAGTTCATATTCCAGTTTTTTTGACACCAACCACGTCCAATTTTCTTTATTGTTTTTTTATTTTTTTTTTCTTCCATTTTTTATATTAATAAGATCCATATGAGCAATTTGACTTACCACAAATAAATTAAAAAATTTTTAGATTCGAATTTTTATATTTGATATGACAGAATGTCATATCAAATATACATGTACATGTATATTACATGTTCATGTATACATGTATTCAATTCCTTTTGGAAGCATTCCATCAGTTTCTTTTTTGACACTTCAATAGGCACTGAACTTTTTGAGTGTTATGTTTGTTCTGTTCATCTCTGAGTTCCAACAAGTTTTCGACTGGTTTTATATAAAACTTGTGTTTTACAAAAAATGTATGAGAAAACTTGTGTTTTCGATTAGGTTTTTCTCCAAAACCGATATTTTAACGAAAACTGCATTTTGGGCTCGGTGTGAAAAGACTACAGGCTACAAGTGTAATACATTGTTGTATGAAAGTGGATCAACAACAAAACACCAACAAACAGAAATCATACAGCAGAACTGTCAAAATCTTACAGCGCTATTACTAAAATTCGCTTATTCTACCTTTACTCAACGATTTTACTAAACCATGGAATAAGAGTTTAGCCACAGGTTAAAATTTATCATTAAAAAAAATATATGTTCGTGGAAAAAGTGACGTTTACCGTATGAGTATCCTGAAATTTGTACCAAGTTTCGGAAGCTTGGGTTTTTTTCCGTATGGGTTTTGACATTTTAAAATTTCAAGTTACCAAACATACCTAAGAAATTTCTTGTTTATGTCTATCCAAATTATTATTAGGTATTAGGGAAAATTTTATTAAAAAAAGGAAAAGAAGCGAGAGTCGGAGCACCAAAGACAAAGAAAGTTCAAGCAAATTAACCAAACCATTTATAAATAACATTTTGCTTTATATTCTTCAGAACCCAATGAAATCATCGTGCATAGAAATTATTATGTTATTGAAAATGTAAATGCCAATAAAAAAAAAGAGTACTGCTTATTCCTTCGCTAAACCATCTGCTTCAGTGGTTTAGCATAGTAAACGTCACATAGCTGAAATTTTAGTTTTATTGGTAACATATTGCACTTAATCCATGGAATAAGGCTAACCTTTCGCTATTTTTTTTTTTTGGTTTTACAGTTTATTTATTTGGCTGTTACAGTTTAAAGGCGAGTTCAGGAAAATGAGATCTCAGAGCCCTCAGCAATCTCAAGCCTATTGACAATGCGATGAGAAAACGAGACGAGAGCGTGACGTGATTTGCTGTCATCTTTTTCTTGTTATAAAATCGTTTTCCAATTCACAATGCGGCGAGAATTTTTACGAGAACTGTTTTCTTACAAGAAAAAATAATAAAAATTGGCCAAACAAACTTAAAAGACAACATAATGAATTACTTTATTTTTTAACTTCAAGTTATCGTATTTTTTCTTTAAAAAAAATACTTCCATTATGTAAATAACTTGTCAAAAAAGAAAATCGTCGTCTCGTCGCATCTTTTTTCAATTTTTGAATCCTTGGCGTGACGTGACGACGAAAAACACTTGTGTATATCGTCCTATTCTTTCATTGTTGATTCGTTTGTGTCCTTTCACACGAGGAAACTGAGTTGCCAGCAACTTTTAGTTCCTGGGTGAGAAGGGTAGGAGGAAAGAAGGGCGAACAGAATCTCCCCGGTCGAGGATTTGAGGAGATTTTTTGACATTTCCTTTCACATCTAGGTTTAGGTGTGTTCAACCAATAGACTTTCAAAGAAAATTACAAAAATTGCCTGGAGATTTGTTTCCTCGTATGAAAGGTACGAGAGATTTTTAAGAAGATTAAAAGAAACGTCAAAAAAATCTCCAGCAACTTGTTTCTTCGTTTGAAAGGGGACTTTGATAGCAACGAAGAGATCTCAGTCTCGTGAACAGGATTCCTCAGAAATTTCGCTGTCAAATAACTGTGGAAAGAAAATATTGGATTCGCTTGCTCAGTTTTTGAGACTCAGCCGTCGGAGATCTCATTTTCCTGAACACGCCTTATGCGATGCATGATCTGAGAAATAGGTCTCCTGCTCCCCTCACCAATCTCTCACAACATAGAACACAACCAGCATCATGACACGGTGAAAGGAAAAGTCACAATCTAAGTCGGCATTTACACCACCCGATTTTTCCACAGACGATATTTTGTTCATGGGTTAGTGAAGGGAGTAGAAGGTGAAGGGTAAGTCCCCTTTCACACGAAGAAACAAGTTGCTGGAGATTTTTTTGATGTTTTCTTTTAATCTCCTTAAAAATCTCTTGTACCTTTCATACGAGGAAACAAATCTCCAGGCAATTTTTGAAACTTCCTTTGAAATTATATTGGTTGAACACACCTAAACCTAGATGTGAAAGGAAATGTCAAAAAATCTCCTCAAATCCTCGACCGGGGAGATTCTGTTCGCCCCTCTTTCCTCCTGCCCTTATCACCCTGGAACTAAAAGTTGCTGGCAACTCAGTTTCCTCGTGTGAAAGGGCACTAAGGAAAGGACCAGATCGTCCGTTCCTGGCAAACTCACACGATTTTTTCAGTACGTTTGCGTTCTCTTTTATACTTTTTCCACCAGCGTTGCAACTAATCGGAAAATTTTTCGAAATTGATCCAAAAACAAAATGAAATTAGTAGATTTATTTTTTTTTCGCAGTAGATATGCATTTTCAAATTTATAATAGGGGTATTCATGCAACTGCGTAAAACACTAGATAAGTTTACGATTTGGTTAATTTTATCTTTTGGTTAATGAACTGTCAAATTTTGTATGGGAAATGGTTTACAGTTTGGTTAATTTTATCCAAGGATTTAGCTGCGGAAAATTAACCAAATATTTGGTTAAACTTATCCAAACGTCATTGTGACTTTTAGAGATTGAATTAGGCGTGTTTGTGACTTTTAGAATTAGGCATGTTAAGAAACTTGATATAAATGGAATCTCGGAGAACTAAAAAAGCTCTGAATGTGTTCTGTAATTATTGCATTGCAATTAGCTGGTGATAAAAGTTGTGAATTAAAACGTAATTTTCACAAAAAAAAAAATATTTAGAAGGTCTACATTTACTCAACTATTAAAGGCTCTGCCCAACCAACGCGAAATTATAGCGAAGCATTCACAAAGATAGTTTTTTGTTGTTTTTTAGTATTGAGATTATTCACTTTAATTTCATCATCATTTAATTTAATTTAGGAAACCCACTTTTCGTAAAACCAATGCAAATCTTTCGTTGACGACGACGAACGTATTATTTTCATTTACAACAACGTGTTTATTAATGTTTTTGTTGTGGTCAACGAATGATTCGCACTGGTTTGGAAGAGTAGTAGTAGTCGGAAGCTGTTAGAACAGATGTCATTAGCCAATGCAAAGTATCTTTCTGAACTGTCAAAATCGGAACTAAACCATAATTCACTTTTTCTCTTTTTTTCGTTCCTACCTCAACAAATTTCAGTTTCACTTCCGTGAAGTGTACTCGGAGGCGCTCTATTTACGTCCGAAAGCAAAGGTAAACGAAAATGAAGAAAAGTACCTACATTATGAGCGTGACATATGATTTGTTTGTATTCGCTGATTTTCATCCGACCACTGCCGTGAGCTTGCGACTAATATATTTCTACCTTACAACGCGACTATTGTCATGTATATTAAGGTAGAACTATAATAATTGTTGATAGTTTACTGAAGTGGTCGGTTGAAAATGAGCGAATACATGAAAACCATACTCATCTCAAGGGAGTGAAACTGACATTTGGTGAAGTTGGAACGAAAAAAAGAGAGGGATGATTTATTTTACTTAAGTGGAATATTCCCCACTTCTTCTTTTGACTGTTTGGAAAGCAACTTTTCGTGGGTTTTTAACCCATTGATTTTGACAGGCAAAAGTTTCGTTGTCGTTCCAAATATTTCGCATTGGTTTAAGAAAGCCTTAATAGTTCTAGCTTTAAATTTTGTTTTATCCTTCCGAGTTTCCGACTTCACGTTGATTCGGGAGTGGTTCTCTATTTAAAAATTACTATGTTTACAAGCAGGATTGGGAGCTCCGGGTTTTTGTCATTTGAGTTGAGTTGAAATGGTATTGATAAACCAGCAAAATGAATGGCATTGATGTATTTATTTCAAAGCAAAACAAATATAATTGAATTAACAGGAGTAGTTACTACACGTATCTATTAAAACAAATATGTATTTGTACAAACACATGCAAGTAAACAGGCCATCTGTAAAACCAACTCCTCAACCCAAGCCGAACGCGCCCAAATATTTGACGTTTAACGAACAGCTGATTCAATTACACAGCATTTAACGAAATTAATAAAAAGGTCGTTCATGCAAACTTTTGCGTAAACTTATCATTTTACTCAATTTGTAAACTTACGACGTTGCATGAATACCCTTTATAAAATTTAATTGATTGAAAATACATACACTCCCGTTTCAAATTTTTCGAGTGCGATTTACCGTTTTAACTCCGAACTATGTGGAATAAATGAATTTTTGAAAATGTCATTAAAGAAAGCATCCAATTGAAGAGAGAATAAGAAAACACACAATATCAAACTTACCATCATTACACGTTTTATTATGAATTCATATTGAAATCGTAGCACTTTATTCGTTTATTTGAATAGGTGCACCGCCTTTATAATCACTTTTGCTTTGAACTAGTTGAAGCTCAGACCTTTTAAAGCTATTTTTGGGCTCTTTGTCATGGTTTCTTTGATATGACACAAACAAATTGAGAACGAACGTAGAATGGGTGGAGGGAAAGCTCTTTTCGCGGCTGAGTACGCGCAAATTTATTGTTTTCATGATAAATGGCTAACGGGACATCAAATTACGGAAAAAAACTTACAGAATCCATTCTTTGATCTATATTTATCAGAGAAGTAAGCAAAAAGATGGTGTCGATATGAAAAGAATGTAAGACAACTGCTGCCTCCGCAAGCTATAGACGAAAAATTCTGAGGTTTGGATCTTATTTGTCGGTTTAAATGGCTTAAATAAGGGAACAAGCTAGGTTAAGTGCGATTATTTCTACAGTCGAGAGTGTAATATAAAGTTCCTGATACCAAAAAAGAAGAAAAAATTAAAATAAACCACCGCTTAGTGTAAAGAAGTTACAATTTAAGAATTCAAGGAAAAGAAATTTAACCCCACATTTTTGAACTATTATTATGACTATGGTTTAGTTACACAACAACGCTCAGTCATGGAAAAACAATTTGAATTCATCAATTCCGTTGAATTTAATCCCTTTTTCATTAGAAAAAACGACTTTACGCCACTTATTCTTTCAAGTCTTATGAAGCTTACAAAACTGCATTCGGTTTTTTTTTTTTTTTTGTTTTTGCTAACTTCGTTTAGTTGTGGTTTCATTTAATTTTCTTCTTTTTCGGTATGCAGAACTTTTAATAATACTCTCGACTGCTGAAATACTGGCACTGAACCTAGTTTTTTCCCTTGTTTTAGCCATTTAAACCGACGAATTAGACGCAACCCTCAGACTTTTTCGCCTATCACTTGCGGAGGTAGCCGGTTGTTTGCATCCTTTCATATCGACACCATCTTTTTGTTTATTTTTCAGATAATTATAGATCAAAGAATAGATTCTGTAAGTTTTTTTTCCGAAATTTGATGTCCCGTTAGCCATTTATCATGAAAACAATAAATTTGCGCGTACTCAGCCGCGAAAAGAGCTTTCCCTCCACCCATTCTACGTTCGTTCTCAATTTGTTTGTGTCATATCTGTAGTATTTGCCAAGAGGGCAAAATGAAACAATTGATGTCTTAACAACTTATTACTAAGTATTTAACTTTATTTAATATAAATTTATGTGCACACAAGAAAGCCAGACAGACCGCACGAGACGTTGATAAATTCACAATTCAAATTCTCTACTAGGTCAGTTCCACTATATGCTAAAGGTTAAAATTATACAAGATTCTTAAGGCTAGTTCAGCTATATGCTGAGTTAAGGTCGAGTGCATATGGCAGCTGCACTACATCCCTTTTTTTTAGTTACATATCTCTTAAAAGTTTTTTTTTTTTTTTCTTTAATTCAACTTAAAATTATAATTATATTTCATTCAATGAAACTTTTATTTTAATATTTGTGTGCGGAACTTAACATTTACATATACATGTTTGTTTCTTTTTATTTGATAACATTTTTGTATTGTAATTATATATATATAAGTATATAATATATTTTTAATTTTTATTTATATATATGAGTATATAAAATATTTTTTATTTTTATTTATTGAACATAATCCTTCATCCATGAAGGTGCATTTATTTTTCGACCGGTTCTTGTAGAGGAACCAACTTCTGGAATTTCTTCATTTTCTACAGAAGATAGTCCCTCTGGGTTAATTGGATCAATGTCATCGAAATTATTTTCATTTTGATTTTGAACTACAGAAGGTAGTCCCTGTGGGTTAATTGGATCAATGTCATCGAAATTATTTTCATTTTGATTTTGAACTATAAAATCTTCTGTTGGACTATACAATTCTTCAGAATCACGAAAACTATTGGTATCGATATTTGGTGCTGGAATTAGATGCCATCTATTACGCCTATACTTTTCTCTGTTAGCTTGAATCAAATAAGATCGTGGTTCATCTAATTTTTTTTTTAAACTCTACCGTATTTATGTAAATCTGTTATCCATACTGTCTCTCCGTTTTTTAATTCTGGAAGATCTTTAGTCCTATGTCTTTTATTATAGTTTTTAATTTGTTTTTCTTTTATTTTTCGTTCTTTTTCCATAGTTTTTTTTATTATTTTCTATTTCTAATAAACTGGGCAAGATTGGAACCAAAGATTTAAATTTTCGCCCCATTATTAATTCTGCAGGTGAAAATCCGTTTTCCAATGGTGTTGAACGATAGTTTAAAAGACCTTCTTGAATATCAGTACATTCCTTTATTAGTTTTTTTTGGCATTTTGACTGCTGCTTCTGCAGCACCATTTGATTGACTGTAGTATGGGCTACTTGTTACATGCTTAAAATGATAATCAAATGAGAATTTTTTAAATTTTGATTGAAACTGAGGACCGTTGTCACTTCTACATGTAGAACAAATACCGAAACGTGAAAAAAACTCTTTAACTTTTTCTATTATATCGTCTTCAGTCATAGAAGTTAGTGGAAAAAATTCGAAGTATCGTGAGTAATAATCAGTTATTATTAAATACCACTTATTCCATTTAAAGAGGTCCAAACCTATTTCTTCCAAAGGTCGTGTCGGGGGGTCTTCATATTGAAATGTTTCCTTGTTATTATTTTGCTCTTCAATACAATTTGGACATTTTTTAACCAAGTCCTCTAACTGTGAACTAAGGCCTAGCCACCAAACTGAAGTTTGAGCCAAACTACGACATTTTGTAATGCCTTGATGTCCATAATGAATGAAATCAATAACCTCTTTTCGTAGTTCAGGAGGAATAACAATTCGAGTATCTTTCAGTACTAAATTTTCCGTAAAGGAGATGTCCGAATGGTATTGATAATACGGCACCATAAAATCAGGTAATTTTTCCCGAGATGGCCAACCGTCCGACGAGTATTGGACTAAAAATTTGCATACTGGATCTTGTTTTTGAGCATTTATTATTTTTTCCATGTAGTAATCTTTTACAGGAAGATTCTTTACCACGAAGCGTACAAAAGCTTCCGCTTCCATTTCTAATTCCTGTGGTTTATTACTTTACAAGGAACTGGGCTACGAGATAAAGCGTCAGCAATTTTTAAATCCTTCCCTGGTACATATACCACTGAGTAGTCATATCGCATGAGACGCATTCTAAACCGTTGAAGCCTTGGTGTCAAAGTATCTAAATTTTTTGATTGTAAAATCTGAACCAACGGCTTATGATCGGTTTCAAATATGCCATGAATCCCAGTTATATATTCAGCCAACTTTTCAGCTGCCCAGGTTATGCCTAAGGCTTCACGCTCAATTTGAGCATAATGTTTCTCTGTATTAGTCATAGTTCTAGAAATATATGAAACAACCTGTTTGTTTTCTTTTTCATCTACTTGAAAAAGACATGCTCCAATGCCGTAGCAAGATGCGTCTGAGCTAATGATAATTTGTTTTGATGGGTCATAGTAAGCCAAAGTTGGAGTTTTCGTTAAACTTTCTTTATGCTTTGTTCCCACCAAAATGAAATCCGAGATTTCGGTTGAAAACTTTTGATATTTCAAGTTGATGGATCAAGATTTCATGGAAATTTCAACGAAATCTCAATGAAAACTCTAGATTTCAACGAAATCTTAGTGAAATCCCGCTCCATCAAGTCGAGAACTCCTAATTTTTCAGCTGAAATCTCAGATTTCGTTTTGGTGGGAACATAGTATTAATCTCTAAAAATGCTTTTTCTTGAATTGTATCCCAAATAAAATCAATTTTACCCGTCAAAACATTGATAGGTTCTAAAATTTTCGAGCGATCTTGAACGAACTTTGCTACAAAATTAACCATACCTAGAAATCACTGGACTTCTGTTTTGTTTTCTGGTCTCGGGTAGTTAATAATTGCTTTAATTCGTTCTGAATCGATAGAAATGCCCTTTGCCGAAAGAACATAACCTAAATACCGTACTTGATTAACTCCGAAACATGATTTCTCTTTGTTGATAGTAATTCCTTCTTCATCAAGACGCTTTAAAACTTTTTCGAGAGCCGCGTCATGTTCTTTGCGATCTTTTCCGAATATTAAAATATCGTCAACATGTGATACACAATTATTAATTCTATCTAGAACTTTACAGAATTTTGAAACAAAATATTCAGGCGCACAAGAAATACCAAAAGGTAATCTTTTAAAAATAAATCTTCCGAATGGACATATAAAACAAGTGAGGAACTGACTTTCACGGCTAAGTTTAATCTGGTAAAATCCTTTATTTGCATCAATTTTTGAAAAAAAATTTGCTTCCTTAATTTTGGCTAGTGATAGTTCTATTTTTGGCATTGGAAAATAAGGTCTTTTCACAGCCTTATTGAGTTGAGTGTAGTCAACACAAAGTCTAATTTCATTATTTTGTTTTGGAACAACTACTATAGGACTGACCCACTCCACGTCCTCCATTTGTTCAATTATGTCCATTTCTATTAATCTTTTAATTTCAGATTTCAACCTTGACAATAGCTGTGTTTTTTTGCATGTCCAAATAAAATTGTGTGAAAAAAACGACAACAAAGCAAAACAATTTACATGTTAAATTCAACAACAACTATGTCCATATAGAGTTAGCTAAGTCCAGATAATTAACTGGAGTTAACTTTTGTCCCGATAAAACGGTATTGCCAGACTACCATTGTCGTTGTGTTATCGATAATTTGTATAGAAATGTCAAATGTTTGTTGGTAAGATAGTTCAGAACAAAATGGCAGACCAAGGCAAATGTTAAAATGTCCCGATGTCGTTTTTTTCGCCAAACTCCATATGGACATACAAAAAAACGCAGCTAATAATGGAATTGGTACTCTTCTTGGTACTGTTTGTACAAAGGGAGTTACATCATTTTTTAATTTTATTTTTATTTCCCCTTTAAACTCTCCGATGTCCCGAAAAAGTCTGGGAAATTTTTCAATTATTTCCAAAGCTTTATTTTCACTTTTATTTTCCGAAAGGAACAAATTTTCAAATACTGGAGGGTGTAGGATATTTAAACCAACTATAGCATTACGACTTAGAATAGGAGTATTAAGTCCTTCAACTAGGTAAACATCATCCTTATATTCCCTGTCATTACAAACTTAAGTTAATTTAGCAAAACCTAAAACTTTCAGTGGATTACCATCTGGTCCCATCAAACTAGCTTTCGATTGACAAATAGATAACTTATATATTTCCACAGAATTTTTTGGAATACAGACACAGTCTGCCCCTGTATCTATAAGAAAATTTAATTTTGTTTTTAATTCGGCAATCGTACACTGTACGTACCAAGATTTTACCCCTGGTTTTTTAATATTACCTGTAAATAACTTTTTTATTTTTCCAATATGATACCCTACATTCTCATGACTCAAAGAATCGCTAGTCTCAATTTGAACTAAATTCATTTTATTTTTATTTGTCTTTTTGTTTTCATTTTTCTTTGTGCACACATTTGAGAAATGTCCTCGAACATAACAAAAATTACAATTTTTATCTTTAGCTGGACAATCATTTCTATTGTGTGGTCTATTGCCACAATAATTACATTTGTTCTTAAAACTACTATAATTATTGTTACTCTTACCACTCGAACCCGGAACAACTCGTTGACTACCGTGACTTCGCTGATGATTACTACTCTGTTTGACTGCCTGGATGCTGCAGACACTCGTTTCCTCCTTGATAATCTTCATCTGTTTAATCTAGATTTCTGCTTGACGTGCTGTATCCGTTGCCATTTTGAGGGTTAAATCCGCTTTAAGCTGCATCTGTTCACTCACTTTTGTGTTTAGCATACCTACTACTATTCGGTCTCGAATCAACTCTTCTTTCAAGATGCCGTAATCGCACTCCTCTGCACAAGCATGTAAATCAGTTATGAAACTGTCCACGGGCTCACCTTGCTTTTGAACTCTTGAGTTGAACTTAAATCGTTCAAAAATAATATTCTTTTGTGGATTGAAATATTTGTCGAACCTTTCCAAGGTATCCGACAAAGTTGTTGGTATTGCTCCTAGCTGCAACCAAACTTCTTCACTTTTGTCGCCCATGACATAGAAGAGCAAATCTATCTGGTCTTTTTGGGGTTTTGTTGTTTGTCCAGAAACATTTATGTATCGCTCGAACCTTTTTCGCCACTTGGCCCAGTTCTCGACTTGTGAGAAGTTAAAAGGTTCTGGAGGAGCAATATTTGCTACAAAGATATTCTCCATTTTGTCTTCTTTCGGAGGCATTTTTCTTAATGCAATGAATTTCCTTTATTATTTGTTTTTTGTTTACCGCTGCCACCATGTAGTATTTGCCAAGAGGGCAAAATGAAACAATTGATGTCTTAACAACTTATTACTAAGTATTTAACTTTATTTAATATAAATTTATGTGCACACAAGAAAGCCAGACAGACCGCACGAGACTTTGATAAATTCACAATTCAAATTCTCTACTAGGTCAGTTCCACTACATATATGCTAAAGGTTAAAATTATACAAGATTCTTAAGGCTAGGCTATATGGCAGCTGCACTACAATATCAAAGAAACCATGACATAAAGCCCAAAAATAGCTTTAAAAGGTCTGAGCTCCAACTAGTTCAAAGCAAAAGTGATTATAAAGGCGGTGCGCCTATTCAAATAAACGAAAAAAAGTGCTACGATTAAAATATGAATTTAAAGAAATGATAATAAAATGTGAAATGATGGTAAGTTTGATATTGTTTGTTTTCTTATTCTCTCCTCAATTGGATGCTTTCTCTAATGCCATTTTTAAAAATTCATTTATTCCACATAGTTCGGAGTTATTACGGTAAATCGCACTCGAAAATTTTGAACCTATTCAATTGAACGGGAGTGTACATAGTTTGCTATACGGTTCATATGGAAGGCACTAAAAGGTTGGGTTTCAGGAGAAAAAACAACAACAATAGGTTTGTTTGGTTATTTTTGTAGCACAAAGTTCAAAAACTGTCAAAATATCAAAAGAAAGGGAAAATTCTTTAATAGAGGGCAAAAATTGCTACAAAGTTAACAAACGCGAAAAACCAATTTTGTATCACTTATGTGATACAATACGAAACTTCAAACGTGACACACACTATCAAACACTACACAGAAATCTTAAGACACACACAAACAAAAATACACACAGACGTGGATTTGACAGTTGTTTACTTCCTGCACACAGAAATTTGTGTAGCAGAAATTTGCAAGATTTTTCATGGAGGGGAAATTTCTTGCTCTCTCGTTGCTACACTTTGGACGGTGTTCACACCAGCTTCACGTGAGGCGACTCATTTTGACGTCTCTCTTTTGTATCTCATTCTTATTTATTGAAAAGAAAGAGATAGAGAGGTGAGGCAGAAATTTTCAAAAAATTTAAGAACTTCTGCCTCAACTCGCCATCTCTTTCCTTCCAATAGATAGGAATGAGATAAAAATAGAGACGTCAAAATGAGTCGCCTCACGTGAAGCTGGTATAAACACCGTCTTGGAGTTAACAAACAGAAGTTTGTGAAATGTAGTGCGACGTCGTACGAGTACGTACGAAATTTCAGTAAAGGCGATATTACACTAGCATATAAATATTGCAAATTTTCCATATAAATATGTCTCAAAAGGGTCATATAAATGTGATAGACATATTTATATGACAAAATATGTATGGTGCCATATATATGAACATGATTTGCAGCTGTATATTTGACAAAGTGTAATATCGAATCAAAGGCGTTGACATATATATTTGGAAGTTTTGAGCCATATAGTCATATAAAAATCGTTGAATTTTATATGTTCATGTATGTCAAGCAATTTTATCATTTATTTTTGGAATATGGATCAAGTGAAATCAGAAGTCTTCATTTATTTTTTAATACAAGGGGAAAGATGCAGTATTTGAACCGGTGCAGTGCAATAACACCGCGGTAATAAGGCCCGTGATTGTTATTTTCCAAAATAAAAGGAAAAAATACCCAGGGGCTTATTTTCCAGTCTGAAATGGCAATAAGACCCACGCAAGAAAAGCAATAAGAAGCTCGGGTGTTATTGCTTTCTGGATTTGTCATTTAAGCCCATCACTTTAAGTATGATCCATGCTCTGCTTTTTAGCACCGCCTATTTAAAAATCTCAAAATTTTACAGCTACAATTATTGTTGGATATATAGGATAAATTCAAGGTTTCTTCAAATCCAGATTCTTTAAATGCAAAAGAAACTTTGCATACAACCAACCTCGCACCCACCCCAACCGATAGCTTTAGTCCAAACATTTACAAAACTGCTGGTCGGACAAGCTTTATCTGGTCGCAATGGTTAGAAAATGCACTTCTCTGGTTGCATTTTCCGCTGAATGTACCTATAATATAAGAAAATTATATAAATATGGTATTAAATGAAAGCTAAGACAGTCCTCTACACGAACTTTTTTTGGCTATTGCCACGAGTCCGACCACTTTTATAAAATTTACATTTTGTGCATCCTTGGATAAAAATGAAAAGAAAGTGGTTAAGGCAGTGTTAAAAAAATACCATTTTTTTAATGGTCGGACTCGTCGCAGTTGCCAAAAAAAGTCTGTCCGACTATTGGTATCGTGTAGAAGACAGTCTTAGCTTTTATTTTATACCCCATTTATATAAGCTGCTTATATTATAGGTATAGGTACATTTAGCGGAAAATGCATCCTGAAAAGTACATTTTCTAACCATTGCGAACGGATAAAGCTTGTCCGACCAGTAGTTTTGTAAATGTTTGGACTTAAGCTCTCGGTAGGCATCCAATTTTTGCGTGGCCGCGATGAGATATGTATGCACATAGGTAATCTAACGGTCGGCTC
Organism: Dasysyrphus tricinctus; assembly: GCA_963921185.1. Taxonomy (NCBI): domain Eukaryota; kingdom Metazoa; phylum Arthropoda; class Insecta; order Diptera; family Syrphidae; genus Dasysyrphus; species Dasysyrphus tricinctus. The sequence continues at coordinate 181,619,153 of OY992531.1, read as the reverse complement.
CCAGACTATAATAATAATTTTCATACCACAAAAAAAAAAATGTATGTTATTGGCGGAATTTATTTTTGCATCTTTCGATTCCAGTTCAGAGAAAAAGTGACAATTACCTATAGAACAAACAGCAAAGATTTATTAAACCCAATTTAAATTATTATTTATTTTGACAAATTAATTTCCATTATTGTCAAATAATTTGTTTTTCATATATTTGATATTTCAAAGCTAGTGTGATAGCCATATTTAGCTTTGTCATATATGTATATGAACAAAAATGATTTGACGAAGCCATTTGTCATATAAATTGGTCATATATGTATGGCATAGTGTAATACAACTTGTCATACATTGCAAACCTTTGCCATACTTTATATGGCAGCTTAAGCCATATAGTTATATATGATAGTGTAATACCGCCTTAACCAAATTATCTGTGGTTTTAATTTTGTTGAATTATATTTTTTTTTTCGTAGAACCAAAAAGTACTATTTGATTGCCAGTAGATGTATTTAACTAGAAAAAAAATGCAATGGGCAACGCTGGTCCTAATATGCTATCTACCTCTGAATGCAAAATGAAAGAGACAGCAGTAAAGTATGAAGAGGACAGAGATAGAAATCTGACTGGAAAAATCGTTCCATATCGTTTCATGTAAACATTTCACACATTTTGGGAAAAATCGGGTGGTGTAAATGCCGACTAACCAGGGTCTTGGAACACCACGGGAATGTCGGCAATCTAGATGTACTTATAAGCTCGTATTGTAGTTAAAGCTTTTTTTGTTAAATTGATTTCTGGATCGTCATCGTCCTCTTGAAAGAGTCAGAGAGACAAAAGTTGCCGAATTAAAGTTTAATTTTTACTGATATAAATAAAGAAAAAGACAACAATGGGTGGTTCGTCGAATCAGTTAATTAATGATGTCGAAATGGAAAATTCCGAAGCGGTTACTGAAAACCCGGAGGAAATAAAAAAAGAACGAGATGTTTTGACTATTTTAGAAATTCGCGAACATGTTCGTCAAATTGAAAAGTCTGTTGTCAGTAAGGAATCAAGGTATGAAATGTTGGAAAGGAATTGGCCATCAAATTAATGACAATTTTTTGCATAGGTTTATCCTTCGAGTTATCCGCAGTTTGCCAAGTACTCGGCGAAAAACCAATAGCATTGTTTTGAAGAATATGGCATTCTACATCTATCCCTCTGGACCAGATCGAGACTGCGTGCTCGGTCTCATCTCAAACCTACCCGGTGAAGTGCAAGAGTTGGAAGGATTAAAAAATCGAGCTGCTACCAAGTCGCCAGTACCCGAAGTCGATGCATATTTTTACCTTATTCTATTGTTAAAACTTATCGATGATCGGATCTTGGACCAAGCTTCAAAATGCTCGGAATTGTTAATGAATAAGATACTACATCAAAACCGTCGAACTCTTGATCTAATTGCAGCAAAGTCTTATTTCTATCGCTCTTATGTCGCCGAGTTATCCAATGACTTGGAAAGCATTAGGGGATTTCTGCATGCTCGCTTGCGAACTGCAACTTTACGCAATGACTTCGAAGGTCAAGCCGTTATTATCAACTGCCTTCTTCGCAATTATCTCCACTACTCGCTATATGATCAAGCTGATAAGCTTGTCAAGAAGTCTGTTTACCCAGACACAGCCGGGAATAACGAATGGGCTCGATTCCTCTACTACTTGGGCAGAATAAAAGCGGCTAAGTTGGAATATAGTGTTGCGCATAAACACCTTGTCCAGGCACTTCGGAAGGCGCCTCAAGCTACTGCTGTTGGATTTAGACAGACTGTTCAGAAAGTTATCATTGTGGTTGAATTGCTTTTGGGAAATATTCCAGAACGACAAGTTTTCCGTCAGCCTGCCCTTAGGAAATCGTTAGCATCATACTTTCAGCTTACGCAGGCCGTCCGCATGGGTAATCTTCAACGTTTCGGAGAAGTTGTTGAAAATTTTGGTCCCCAGTTCCAACAGGATCATACTTACACTCTAATAATACGTTTGCGTCATAATGTCATTAAGACTGCAATTCGTTCAATTGGTCTGTCTTATTCTAGGATTTCTCCTCAAGATATTGCCAAGCGTCTAATGCTTGATTCAGCCGAAGACGCAGAATTTATTGTGGCAAAAGCGATTCGCGACGGGGTTATTGAGGCTACTTTGGACCCTGAGAAGGGATGCATGCGCAGCAAGGAAAGCACCGATGTCTACAGCACAAGAGAACCGCAATTGGCCTTTCATGAGAGAATTTCATTCTGTTTAGATCTGCATAATCAGAGTGTCAAGGCAATGCGCTATCCACCCAAATCATATGGAAAAGATCTTGAAAGTGCTGAAGAGAGGCGTGAACGAGAACAACAAGATTTAGAATTGGCCAAGGAGATGGCTGAAGACGATGACGATGGATTTTAAATAAAATTAAAAAGTATTCATTCAATTATTTGAAACTTGTTTTGTCAAATTCTACTACTTATATTAATCCTATGTTGAATATAATATCATGATTTTCTGGTACTCATTTATTTAGTGTTCTTAATTCTAATAATTTATTATTTAATTTACTTTCTTTTGATTGGAAAGTATTATTATATTTTGAAATTATTAAGAGCATTTTTACTTACATAGGTGTCTGTTAAAGCTTTCATTGAAAACCACCATTGAAAATTTTAATTGTTAATGTTGAGACATTGGCAAGTGAAATCAGTTAGTATTTGTACGCGAAAAGAAAGCTATTGGCTTAATTATTATATCACACAGAAAAAAGCTGAGTTTTGCCCATCCTTCCACTTTTTGAAAATATCAAAAAATGAGCTACCTTGCCAATGAACATTCAAAAATTCAAAATTTATATACATATGAGAATATGAGAACCAGAACTTGTCATATCCACTTTAATCAAAAATTGAGATTTTGATGCAGATTTGTTAAACTGGGCATATTGAATAGTTATTAAGGAAAATTTGACAGCCTTACCCCCCAATGCACTTTAATATTGATGTCAAATATCTTAATTGTTTCCATCACAACTTTCATATCCATTGTTTGCAGTAGGTTTGCTTTCAAAACTCCTCTTATCCATCTTAGGCTCTTGATTGTGTCATATAATAAGGAACTAAAACGTTCATGGGTTTTTATTGTACATATCCTATGGTTAATTGAAGATGGGAAAAGTGTTGTGCTTTTGTATTAGAGGGTGCGATTGGGAGAGGGGGGTGGTGTGGAAACTGGCCAGCCATATACAATCATTTGCAGCGAAACTTCATATCCAATTTTAATTGTCAAATATCTTTGAAACGGAACTATATAAGAAGGTTTTATAATACAAATTCTATATACTACTGAAATAAATCAGCCAAGTAGAAGATTGGACTTGTCAAGATAAGGATTGGACTTGTTGAATTATTGATTCACAATAGCTTCTTATGGCTTTTATATTATTATTAATTATCACTATTAATCAGCCAAGTAGAAGACTTAGCATTAAGGATTGGACTTGTTGAATTATTGATTCAAAATAGCTTTTTATGGCCTTTAGTCCTACAAATTGAATCTTTTTGGATATAGTTTACAGTGGATTTTCGTTGAGAAATTCATGTAAGTTGAACTGAACTTAAAACAAATTGCATATGACAAAAAAACTTAATAAGGCTACATGATAGTCTTATTAAGTTTTTTTGTAATTGCACAAAATGAAAATTTCGGATATGACGAGTATTGGTTCTCAACCACTCATATTTTTTATGTTTGGTAAAAATATGATAATTCCATTTGAAAATTTGCGCCTTTACGTCCACTTAACATCAAGCTAGAGCTTTTAAAAAGCTGAACCGATTTTCTTGAAATTTGAAACATAATTCTTCAAAGGTTACGGCCCTTATTGCGAGTGTCGTTATGGAAAAAAATTAATTTTGATGTTGAAAATTTTAATATTTTGAACCAAATTTTTCATAAACAAGTCAAAACAAAAAAATTCACAATAATAATTAAGATTTTTAACACCAACATTAGCCCTGTTTTTTAGTGCATTTTTATCTTCGCTTGGAAAAAAGTAGCATGTTAATTACAACAACAAACTGGTATAATTCCGTATTGTTGTTATATTTATGTACCATGCGTCTTTTTTCTAAACGAAGATAAAAATGCACTAAAAATCAGGGCTATTGTCTCTAGTTGTCGCCGTTGCTTCGTTCTCATCCACCTTTACTAGTGGCTATGCCACCAGAACCGGAATAACAAATTTCTTGAAGGCACACTTTAGTTGATGGAAGGACGGCAACCTGGACAACCGCGATTGAACAACCCGAGGACGACAAAGTCAAGCCGACTTTTATGTTAAGTTTTTACATATATTATTAATCTAATTTGTATTTTATATTGAATCAATGTATAGCGTTAGGCCTCTTATGTGCCAACAAAATCTTATTATTTGTCAATGTATCTTATAGTTATAAAGTGTAAATTCATAAACTTCAAATGTTTCCACATCACTGCTTTTTTGCGATGCTGATGCGCAACGCAGCTGATGCTGATACAAATGTATCAGCAACAACGCATCAAGAATTTTCTTGATTCTAATTTGTTTGAATTTGCGCATAATGAACATGTTACGCAAAAAGTGATGCGAGTTTGATGCATTTATGAATGTTTGGCGGAAATGATTGTGCATCATTGCTGCAACGATGCATTTGTGAATTTACACAAATTATCTTTTAAGCCAATTGTAAATAGAAATGTTCAAAAAAAATTGTTAATTGACGGACGGCTTTGCTCTTAGTTGCCTTCTCAACCCCAAAAAGAAGCGATTAGCAAAAATGATTTTGCTTTTCCCCGGCACTAACTGCGATTCTACTTAGAGGTTGCCCTGATCGTCCTTGCACGAAAAACTTCGGAACTTTTCTGCTATGTCATCCTCGATCGGGCACCTCCGATGCTCGTTCCTTTTCGTTCTAAAACCCCGGTGATCTCTTCTACTCATGAATGAATTGAGGATCAAATTTTCTCAACAATTTCTAAATTACCCAAATTTACACAAAGAGTATTCCGTAGGGTTCTCCACGAGCTGTTGTGCCACCCAATTTATTATTTATTTATTATGTATGTATCTTAAGATGAAAAAAATGATATTTTACTTTATTCTATATTTTTGAGGTTTGAGAGACGAATTGACAAACACTTTCTATTAAATATTCAGATCACTTGAAGCGTAATTATAAAATTTCATAAAGGAAATCATTCACAATAATACAAAATATGAAGGATACACAATGCTAAACAACAACAAAAAGCTGTCTTTGCGAATGATTCGCTATGATTTCGTGTTGGTTTGGGAGAGCCTTAATTCTAACTCGATTGGGTTACGAAGAATAGGCTCACTCAAAAAGGGACAAGAAAGATGTTTTTTTTTAATCAAGATCCAAGCACAAAATGAAATATGTACCTCCAACCCAAGGGTGAAAACTATGTATGTATATACAATACATAGACTGATTGTTATTAAAAATAATAATAACTTTATAGTCCGGGAGCCGACCGTAAGATTACATATCTCAAAAATTGGATGCTAACTGATAGCTTTAGTCCATATATTTACAAAACTACTGGTCGGACAAGCTTTATCTGGTCGCGAGGTTAGAAAGTGCACTTTTCAGGTTGCATTTTGCTAAATGCACTCATGATGTAAGCAACTTCTACAAACGGGGTATCAAATGAAAGTTAAGACTGTATTTGAAAATTGAAGCCAGATTAATAATTTTCTTTTATAGACCGAGAGTCCACAGCAGATTTGGGTGTGAGTGATAGCAAAAAAAGAAGTATAGGAATCGAAAGCTTCATTAAAGGCTATTAAAAAAATCAAAGTCTTGCAGTCCACAACTGGGGCCTTTGCGAGAAGTGTATCGAAAAAAAAAATAAAAAATAAGAATGCAACTTCGAGGGTAATCGTGCTAGCCGAAATTGGGTTTCACTCCTCCAGCATAAAATGGTACCTAACTAAAATGGACCTAGTGTTTAGTTTTGTGATTCGCACACCTCCCGCCACTATGGCTTTCCAATTATACAAAATTAATTCTTATCGGTCGAATACTTTTTGAGAAAATGGTACCACAAAAATATTTAAGGCTATTTATGTACATATACTTATTAACAAAAGTCTACTTACACTTGTAGTATTTGGTTAATGAACAAGTTTCTGTATTGTGTTCACAGTAAAAATATAAAAATAAGTGAAAAATATCATTTCATTAAATTTTAATTCAAAATTTAATAAACAAATTAAATCCTTGAACAAAAAAAAAATCTAAGAAATTTTTTTTGCATATTTTAAAAAAGACTTGTGTAGACAAAAGTCTGCGTACACCTTTGGCTTTCAGACTTGTGGCTTTCATTAAAGGTATAGAACTTTGTTGTAAGTGTTGCGTCAAAACAAAATGAATTTCAAAAACAGTCCAACGTCACAATTGTGAAAACTATTTTATTCTCAAACTAGTATTTTGAAAATCTAAAGATGGCTGAATAAAAAGCAAAAAACCGTTTCCAATATTATCCTGTTCAGTTCTTTCAAAAGAAATTTTCAAAACAAACATTCGACATTTTGGCTCAAGCAACTTCGAAGGTCCTTTTGACTCATATCACCGTATCAGACAAGAAAATTACAATATAAATAAGTACTTTGTGCTAGACAAAATAATTTGTCAATTTCATTAATTTTCCCTTGAATAGTACTTACAATTTCATTCTCCTCGGAATCAACCCAAATGGACTTAAACCGATTTTCTCCTGTACCCTTCATTTTATTCCATTAAGTAACTTTTTCCCTTTAGTAAAAAACTTGTATTATGTCCTTGTACAAGAATCCGTTATTATAAAGCGACTCCGTACGAATCGTAGTCTTGCCATTTTTCTTATAGAGAGCCTTCAATTGGAAAGAGTGAAAAAGTATCATGGACAATTTCAACTAATTTTTACTCGTCGCCCTGAAATATCTTAGTTCAGGTTTTCGAGAATACGTGCTCCTGCGGCTTATTTCCCTGTAACACTTTGATTTGCAGAATTTGCATAAGATGTATAAAAATAATAGTGCGTGTGGGTTGTGTCAAAACATGACGAAATGTTATTTTATTTTTGTGAAAAACGTAGTAAATCAGTTTTTAAAAAACGTGATCTAATTTAATCTTTTTCATGCTGATATTCGTATTCAGCAAATCAATTTCAATTTCAATTGAACGTGACGATGTCGTCACAAAGTCAAAATTTGTTGCCCAGTGTTATTAGAATCGTAATAGTATGTAAACCAGTGGTAGAGTGTATGTTTAAAGCGTTGTAAGCATACATAGCTTAAAATTAAAACGAACACTTAAAAAAAATAAGTAAAAAAACGCATTTTATTTCAAGTAAAATATAGAGGCATGTATTTGAAATAAATGTGAATATATTGTGTGCATTACTACCTGAAGGCATTTTTTTACCAATAAGGCTAAAATGCCATTTAAAGTGTTCTTATTATTAACTGTATTTGTTTTTAAACAAAAAATAAAGTGTTAACTGGAATCGGTAAATATTTGTGATCATATTTATATTAAAATACTGTTATCTAAAAAGAATTACATACATACAACATAAAAACAGTTTTTTTAAGATATACATACATAGTTGACATAAAAAGGCCTTTTGACTTATTTTTTAAATGTGATGGGACATTACTAAAGATTTTAATATTATCAAATAGTGGACAAATGAATTTATGTATCAGCAATAAAAATTTATTAAGTTTGGATAATAAAACAAACCAATATCGAAAAACCTCTTTAATTTTGTCCTTGCCACGATCTTTAAACTGATAAGAAAGTCCAATAAACATTTTTATATGCAATTTTCTTATCCATAAGTTAATTTTATAATAAACAAGCTAAAAATAGTTTTATAAATATGGATTTCTATATAAAAATAATTTATGTGACTGCTTTTTACATTTTTTTAACCAGCCCAAATATTATTTAAAAAAGGGACAATTATTGAAGAGAACAATAAATACATACCCTACAGAAATGAAGCAAAAACAACTTTTGATAAATATAGTTAACGTTTTTAGGTTGCGTTACCAACTTAAGGTTAGTTTACAAGGTTTAAAAAAATATATATTATAAATATTATCTTAATTATTAACGATAGACTCTTAAATGACATAAAGAATAACAGAAATAACACCATCGATACGAAACATAGACATGTGAATGTAAGATATCTTTTGTTTTCTTTTTTCTGTATACAATATAAATGTAACGTGTAAAAGTAGTTTTTTTTAATTTCTTGTTGATTTTTAACGGTAACTTTTTAAGCTTAAAGCTTTCATAACAAAATTGATTCAATACTCTTTTTTCTTATAGATAAGAGTGGACTAATAAATAAGCAATCAATATTTATATCTTAGATCTATTTATAGATGTAATAGGTATGTTAGTGTATTTATTCACGTCTTGCTCTTTTTGGTCGTGTAACCATCGAAGTTTCTGTTGCTTGGACACTGACTTGACAACCAGTGTTGAAATTTGATTTCTCAGCACCACGGGCTTTCTTATTTACGACTGAATGAGCCGTAACTTGTAGAGAAATAGCATGCGTATTAAGCTTTTCATTTAAAAGCAACTCTTTGATACCTTTCATCTTTTGGCTGTGAAGGAATATTACCGGTTGCTTAGGCATAAATTCATAATCATCGTCATATTGGAGAATATGTTGTGGTGTTGTTGAGAAAGGAGGGGGCAATATTAGTTTAGGTAATGCAAGCGGGCCTTGTTTAAAAGTGCTTTGTGAAGTTGTGATGTCATCAGTTTGTGTTGCACCGGAACGCGCTCCAATATTCTTTGGATCAGTGGCGAATAATTGTCCGCCTCCTTGAAGGAGGAAATCTGGGTTTAAAAGTTTTTCCCCGCAAGCAGCTGTAAGATCCGCCAAAGTAGTCGGTAATTCTGATTTCTTATCGTTTTTACATTCAGCTATGGCCAACTTCTATGGAAAGATTTATTAAAAATTCAAAATATACACAGAACGTCTTCAATAATAAGTATGTAAGCAAATAGGAGGAACATAAGATGAAGTGATATTTAGATGTATATAAATAATTATGTATGCTAATTCAAAATAAAGCATCAAATGTTGAAAATCTGAAGATAATGAGTTCAGCTTAAATTGATACAACACGGTATATTTTAACCAAATTAGTTAGAATACTTAAATAAATTAGAAACGACCAAATCTGTATTCATAATCTTTGTTTGCTTGTGCAGTCTTATATCAGCAACTGCATATCCGATTTCAAAAATTGTGTTGGTTTTTGAAAGGTTATTCTTAGGGAAAGGCTTTAGGGTTAAATTGTAAACGAGTTTTGTTTGAAGGTTGAAGTGGGGTACAAAAATGGTATTAGATTATAAAATATCTTTTTATGTTTGAAAGTGTTTAGTTGGAGGATAGACTAAGAGGATGGTTTAAGGACTAGATAATTTTCGAGATTTAGCTTCACATATAGGGTGAAATGGGATCGAAATAAAAATATGATATGATATCCTTTGTATTTAAAAGATTATACCTTATACCACAGATACTATAGTTAATCTGATATCTGTGGTTATACTTTTTAAAATTTAAATTATATTTATAGGGTGAAATGGGTAAATACAAAAATTGAATTCGATTTTAAACTGTCTTTTTGAGCTTGAAAGGAAATATCGCAATAAAAACATACAAAATAAAAAAGAATCAAGTTCTTTTAAAAAAAAAACTGGTCGTAAAATTTCAGCCATAAAAAGTAATTAGATCTAAAAATATAATTTTTAAGTTCATGAGTTTTAATAATTTTAATATCAAATATCATAAGTAGAATAAAATCGAAACAACTCCAAATTATTATAGAAATTTGGTATTTAAAGATAACTGATTCAAATTTGGTGGGTTCACTGGTCAAGTTTTCATGCATTTCAAATAGTGAGTAACATAGTAATTAAGAAAAAAACTCTCCAAGTAAATCAGCCAATTTTAATAAATTTTAATATTAGAATACTTTAATTGTGTCATTTCTTCGTGAAGTTTTTTGTTTATGAAAATGATGACTGTCCTAGAGTGGGCTCAAGGTCAGTTATTATTTATTTACTTTATTTACAACGTTATTATCGACGTGGCATTGTTGTAATCAAACTGTCGAGAACAGCAACAGGAATATTCCCCCGTCCATTCTTCAAAGCTGCAAAAAGAGAAATTGTCGACGTGTGTCCAATTCACCTTTCTAAAATAGCTCAAGAGTTCTCAAACGGTTTGAATTGGGTTCTAAGATTGCCACTCTAAAACACGAATATTTTTTTGTGGCATTCTCCTCTTTTAACAGTGTGAACAAAAATTGGGATAATTTTTCTGATGGAACACCCAACGCAAAGGCTTTTTTCCATCGAAAGCATTACTCTTTATTAAACACGGTCCATTATTCTGTTTGCTTGGTTTGTAGTGCAACTGAAAAAAGCCTCAAACCGTAACCAAGGCTCTCCCATGCTGTATTGTACAGGGTACATTTTCTGGCCTCAAACGTTTCCCTCTTGAGCGCTTTACTATTTTACCTCCATCGCACAGAGGTCCGTTTGCTGAATTTCGGCGACAAAAATCATTTCCCACACCAATTTCAATACAACTGATAACTGAAAATAGTTATCACAATCTAGTGATTTTTCGGATGACAAACATTTTTTTACGCAAACTCCACAAAGAAGGTGGCCAAAGTCGCCTTGGCTTGAGAAACTTCAAGCCTTGATTACAAGTTTTGAAGGGCTGCACGAATTAAAAAGAATTATTAGATCATTCCCACCAAATAAAATCTCACTCAGCGCTCAATGGTGGAATGATTTGGTGGGATAATATTCCCCGTTAAATAATAAAAATACATGTTAAAGTTCTCATACCGAACTTCTGGAAACAAAATTTCTTTGCATAAGATATTTAATTGTGAAAGCAAACTTTATGAGCTGAATGAAAGATAATAGCAAGTTCAATTTATTTTCGTTTTTCTAAACATTCTGTCCTCATTTTCTATTTATTTATCGTTTTCGAATTTGCACATTACCGAAAAACTGCGATTTCAGCAGCTTTGGGCGACATGGAATATTGAGAAATTAATCCAAACAAATTTTAGTGCTCAGGTGAAACCTTTTGTCCCACTTAAAAAATCTTTGAAAGTTCAGAGATTTTATTTAGTCATCTGAATGAATTGTTCGATCAGGAAAAAGTGCAAGAAATCGAATTTTTAAAAGTTTGAAACAGAAAAACTTCCCTGACCGCTTCCCGAATTCCCTGACATTCCCCGACTTTCCCTGTCCAAAATTGTGTTCCCTGACTATCCCTGACTTGATGCTTAGAATCCTGATGGAAAAACTCGTTAAATTATTTACGTGACCTTTGTGTCTGTTATTTGAGTTGGGTATAGTTTGAGCGGGCTGTAGAACCTACAGCCCGCATAAACTGTAGGACCTCAGCCCGCTTAAACTGTAGGACCTACAGCCCGCTTAAACTTTATCCAACTCACATTTTTTTTTTATTCATATGAATATTATAATTGCTTCATAAATTATGGTAGTTTAACGGTTTCCCAGTTGTCACTGGGTTGCACGTACTTGCTCTTATGTTCAAGACACTGCGAGTTTAAGAAAATTGTATATACAAACATGGAAATTATGAGAGAAAAATGTAGAGAAGCATGAAATACGACACTTAAATTAGCTAAAACAACTCTTTTGACAGTTTGAGGTGAAAAAAAAGTATGCCATCTTAATTCATGATGGAATATGATTGTATGGGAACAAAAATTTTAAAATCGTTGGAGCGGTTTTTTTTTAAATTAATTTTTTATATATAAAATTCTTAAAACATTTTTAAGGGCAAATTTTGGTATGCAGATTTAAACTATATATTTATGTGTATATAAAAACAAAATTTGAAAAAAATTGTCAACCCGTTTTTGAGATATCGAATTTTCAAAAAAAAAAATTGAAACTTTTTTTAAAAATCCAAAAACTTTTTTTTTGAAAATTTTGATATGCAATATTATTTAATCTTATCTGAAATTTGTATATAAAAAAATTCATTTAAATCCGTTACGCTGATAAAGAGAAAACTCAAAATAAAAAATACGTTCTATGACAGGTACTACTAATCGTTGCTATGTGTAAAATTTTATAATTTTTGATGGTAGATCGTACTAATTTTAGTATATAAAAAAAGTTTAATCAAAATCGTAGGAGTCATTTTCAAGCAAAAAAATATTTTCCTTTGCGGTTTTTTTCACTTTTGTATGGAAAGTACTGTTATTTTTTCATAAATATAAAATTTTTTCTAAAAATATTTTAGAGAGTACTAAAAAAGTCTTAAATATCGAGTTTCAAAAAAATCTATGATGCCGTTTTCGAAATATTTGATTTTCCAAACAAAATTTTGAAATATTTTTTAAAAATCAAAAAAATATTTTTTCAAAAATGTTGGTACACAAAACTATTAACATTTTTTGGAAGCTTCTGAATAAAAAAAATAATTGAAATCGGTCATAGCATTTTGAAGAAAATCAAAAATTAAAAAATGGTTCCTTGGGAGGTACCATTAAAAACCATTTTTGAAAAATGGTTTTCCACCCAAAGAAAGCCTTTACTAAAATAAATTTATTGAATTTTTTTTAAGAAAAGTTGTCGAGCCGTTTTTGAGAAAAATACGATTATGTAAATTTTCCAAAAAAAAATGTATGACAAGTACCGTTATTTTTGGTTCTAAAAAAAATGAAAAAAAACGTGTCGGCAGAATCACCAAAAACCACTTAGTTCCAAGTTTGAAGAAAAGCGATCGAGCCGTTTAGGCTGTAGACGAACAGACAGACAGACAGAATTTTGCCACCCACTTTTTTGGTGTTCTCTATCATCGTAATATCATGTTTGATTGTTATCTCAAATTTTTTTTTGCACGAATCCAAAACTTGCCTTATAGTACCTATAATCGCAAGTAAAAATATAACAGATGATGGGAGACCGAAACCTTGTGTAATTATAAAAACCGTTACAAAGCGGTATATGAAATTTTTTCGTGGTTAACAATAGGTACAAAAACAAATATGTTGTACTGTTCGCCTTGCTTTTTATTTGCAAACGAAAAAAGTGTGTGGAACAGTGCGGGGTTTTATGATATGAACAATTTTTCAAAAGCCGCCAAGAGGCATGGAAAAGAGTGCGGTTCATATTTAAGTGCAATGGTGTCATTAAAAATGGTTCTGTTCGCATAGAATGTTTACTATCATTTAATTTAAGTAATTTAATTATTTAATGTAAAAAATCGTCCCCTGATTGCAAGAACTAGATAACTCAATTTTCAAATTTTTAAATATCTCGGCAAAAACCGTATTAGTAAAGTTTTCAAGATTTTTCGTCCAATTTTTTTCTATTCTAGACAAATATGGAATGTTTCTGAGGTGTAAGAAACATACAAATTAAACTTTCCCTCGACTTCTTGTAGTTAGGCATCTATAAACGTTGCTATCTCCAAAATTTTTAAAATTGAGTTACCTATGTAGTTCTTGCAATCAGGGGACGAAATAATGATTAACAAGAATTAAAAAAACAATCAAATGTGATCTCAAAAGAAAGGTCTTTACTTTTTGGTTTTATGTTGAGTGCTTCCGCTACCAAAAAAGTCACGCCTCGTGCCTGATGTATATGTATATAATTAACATATATGTATATACATTAGGGTGGTCCTTAAATTGGACATTGTCTTGGATAGCCTTCATTCGGTTCAAAACATTGAAAAACAATTTCCCTAATTTTTCAGATTTTTATTTCACCCCCCTGGTCTCCCTTTTTCCACTTCAAGGTACAAATAATGGATTTAGGGTAATTCTTATAAACCGCGAAAAAAAAATCAGAACTTATAGATAAGATTGCGACGAAAAAAAAGTTGTATCGGAGGTTTCATGGCCTTAAAAAAAGCTATAGCATGCCATTGTAAGTGGTCCCGTTTTTTAATAATTTTTTTCTATTTTGGGTCAAATTTTTAGAAATAATGTTTTTGTGAAAAGAATAGGAAAAATCAAAATTTTTAAAAGTCAATAACTCGGCAACCGCTACATTTATCAAAAAAAGTTATATACACACGGAAAAAAGTATTGGCACAGTTGCAACTTATTAGATTAAATTAGTGTATAAAAATAAATGTAAAATATTTTAATAAGTTTTTTTTACATAATTTAGTTTTATTTGTTTACTATTAGATAATATAAATAAAATCACTTTCGAGTTGATTAAACAAACACAAATTAGAAAACACTTGTAAAAATACAATTTAAGAAGGAAAAAGTATAGGCACAGTTGAGGATTAGCCCAAAATATGCACTAAAATGCAAGATAAAATAATTCTTCAGTAATGGTTTGGCATCACTTTGTTGTTATTGACTTCCTTAAGCATGTTTTGCATCGAAAAAAACTGTTTTTTTAGTAACCTGTTGGCCAATCTTACTCCATTTATGCTTAATAACCTTTTTTTAGAGATTTTTATTGGTAAAAGCGTGTTTTCTAGTTCGTTTTTCCAGCACGTCCCACAGACATTCAATAGGATTCATGCCTGGTGATTGTGGTGGTGTCTCCAAAGTATGTGGAGTGATTTATAAGATTCATTCCAATACTACATGTGCACATTAGGGTGGTCCTTATTTTGGGTTTTTTTGAAAATCCAACTTGCATAGGCATCAAATGACTCTAAATGGAGAAAAAAAAATTTCATAATTTTTTCAGATTTTTATTCCACCCCCCTGGTCTCCCTTTTTTCACTTCAAGGTACAAATAATGGAGTTAGGGTAATTCTTATAACACGCAAAAAAAAAGTTAGAACATATAGATTAGATTCAGATGAAAAAAAAATCGTATTGGAGGGGGGGTCTATTTCCCACCGTTCAGGCGGGAGGGGTGATTTTCTAAAAATTTGACCAAAAATAGAAACAAAATTATTAAAAAACAACGGGACCACTTACAATGGCATGCTATAGCTTTTTTTAAAGCCATGAATCCAGTCTCTAATATATTTTCTAAATCAAGTTTTTATTGTAAATAGTTTCTGAAAAAAATATTTTTCAAACGTAAAAAACTATTATTTTTGTTTTTATTTTTAAGGTTTGAAAATTATTTTTTCAAAAACTATTTACAATAAAAACTTGATTTAAAAAATATATTAGAGACTGGATTCATGGCTTTTAAAAAAGCTATAGCATGCCATTGCAAGTGGTCCCGTTGCTTTTTAATAATTTTTTTTAATTTTTGGTCCAATTTTTAGAAAATTACCCGTCCTGCCTGAACGGGGGGGAATAGACCCCCCTCCAATACGATTTTTTTTTCGTCTGAATCTAATCTATAAGTTCCGACTTTTTTTTTGCGTGTTATAAGAATCACCCTAACTCCATTACTTGTACCTTGAAGAGAAAAAAGGGAGACCAGGGGGGTGAAATAAAAATCTGAAAAAATTAGGGAAATTGTTTTTCAATGTTTTGAATCGAATGAGGGCTATCCAAGACAATGTCCAATTTAAGGACCACCCTAGTGCACATACTTTAGAGATCACCACCAGGCATGAATCCTATTGAATATCTTTGGGACATGCTGGAACAACGAACTAGAAAACACGCTTTTACCAATAAAAATCATTAAAAAACGGTGATTAAGCATAAATGGAGTAAGATTGGCCAACAGGTTACTAAAAAACAGTTTTTTCCTATGCAAAGCATGCTTAAAAAAGTCAATAACAACAAAGTGATGCCAAACCATTACTGAAGAATTATTTCATCTTGCATTTTAGTGCATATTTTGGGCTAATCCTGAACTGTGCCAATACTTTTTTCCTTCTTAAATTGTATTTTTACAAGTGTTTTCTAATTTGTGTTTGTTTAATCAACTCGAAAGTGATTTTATTTATGTTATCTAATAGAAAACAAATAAAAATAAATTATGTAAAAAAAAATTATTAAAATACTTTATATTTATTTTTATACACTAATTTAATCTGATTAGTTCGAACTGTGCCAATACTTTTTTCCGTGTGTATATTATTTTTTGTTGGAAATTTAATTTACTTTAATTTTGGATTTTAGTGTTTTGGCCGAAAAACCGTTAGAAATGGAGAAAAACAGTATTTTTGAAGAAAAAAAAAACCGTTATTTTTTTTTGAAAAAACCATTATAAAAAATTTAGCACTCAACGAATCGATAGGGACTTTTCAGGATTTATAAAGGAGGGTATAAAGAAGGTGTATACCAAAATTCAGCTTTATAGGATTTTTTCCGTAATATGTCCCATATATTGACTAATTTTCCTGGGCTACACAGCCAAAGTTGTAATTTATTGCACTTTGCTATTGACATTTCCTCTAGTTTGTCAACTTTTAATTGCGATTTCTCGGGTGTCAAAAATTCATTTGAATTTGAAAACACTCCGTCAGGACATTTCAAGCTAGATATAATATCGACAAATTTACTGGCTAGAATAGATTTTCACACGTTCTTTAAAAAAAAGTGTGTGTCAGCTCCGACGCACGACTGGAGTTTCCTCCTTCAGATCGATTGTCTAAATAGGCACAGAAAAGGCTTACTAAACCTATATATTTTATACAGCAATATATATATGTAGGTATACATATCTTAATCAGAGAATATCAAATAAAGAGACCAATCCTTTGTACGTTTTATGCTATGTTTCCACCTAAGGTTTATCTCAGTTTAGATTAAATAAATCTTTTTGGTGTTTCCACCGCACAAAAGATTTAAAAAAGATTAAATCTGACAATACTTTCAAAAATGCAAATGGCGCTTCAATTTTTCTTATGAAGTGCAAAAGAGGCAGAATGTTTTATTCGTGTCAAACAATGAAGAACTGAATCGAGTCTCGAATGAATCGTTCAGCACCATGTTAAAATAGGTTAGTTCGATTTGTAAAACTATTTGTCCTAGGAAGATTTAATAAGATTAATTTCTAATCTCCAAGATTAACGAAATTTATTTGTATGGTAAATCTTCAAGATTTAAAGAAGATTTGAGGTAAATCTTATTAAATCTCAGATTAGCGTTAGGTGGAAATGTAGCATTACCCTCCAAAACCCATTTGTTTTATGCTATGTTTCCACCAAAGGTTTATCTCAGATTAGATTTAATAAATCTTTTTGGTGTTTCCAGTCATGAATCCAGTCTCTAATATATTTTCTAAATCAAGTTTTTATTGTAAATAGTTTCTGAAAAAAATATTTTTCAAACGTAAAAAACTATTATTTTTGTTTTTATTTTTAAGGTTTGAAAATTATTTTTTCAAAAACTATTTACAATAAAAACTTGATTTAAAAAATATATTAGAGACTGGATTCATGGCTTTTAAAAAAGCTATAGCATGCCATTGCAAGTGGTCCCGTTGCTTTTTAATAATTTTTTTTAATTTTTGGTCCAATTTTTAGAAAATTACCCGTCCTGCCTGAACGGGGGGGAATAGACCCCCCTCCAATACGATTTTTTTTTCGTCTGAATCTAATCTATAAGTTCCGACTTTTTTTTTGCGTGTTATAAGAATCACCCTAACTCCATTACTTGTACCTTGAAGAGAAAAAAGGGAGACCAGGGGGGTGAAATAAAAATCTGAAAAAATTAGGGAAATTGTTTTTCAATGTTTTGAATCGAATGAGGGCTATCCAAGACAATGTCCAATTTAAGGACCACCCTAGTGCACATACTTTAGAGATCACCACCAGGCATGAATCCTATTGAATATCTTTGGGACATGCTGGAACAACGAACTAGAAAACACGCTTTTACCAATAAAAATCATTAAAAAACGGTGATTAAGCATAAATGGAGTAAGATTGGCCAACAGGTTACTAAAAAACAGTTTTTTCCTATGCAAAGCATGCTTAAAAAAGTCAATAACAACAAAGTGATGCCAAACCATTACTGAAGAATTATTTCATCTTGCATTTTAGTGCATATTTTGGGCTAATCCTGAACTGTGCCAATACTTTTTTCCTTCTTAAATTGTATTTTTACAAGTGTTTTCTAATTTGTGTTTGTTTAATCAACTCGAAAGTGATTTTATTTATGTTATCTAATAGAAAACAAATAAAAATAAATTATGTAAAAAAAAATTATTAAAATACTTTATATTTATTTTTATACACTAATTTAATCTGATTAGTTCGAACTGTGCCAATACTTTTTTCCGTGTGTATATTATTTTTTGTTGGAAATTTAATTTACTTTAATTTTGGATTTTAGTGTTTTGGCCGAAAAACCGTTAGAAATGGAGAAAAACAGTATTTTTGAAGAAAAAAAAAACCGTTATTTTTTTTTGAAAAAACCATTATAAAAAATTTAGCACTCAACGAATCGATAGGGACTTTTCAGGATTTATAAAGGAGGGTATAAAGAAGGTGTATACCAAAATTCAGCTTTATAGGATTTTTTCCGTAATATGTCCCATATATTGACTAATTTTCCTGGGCTACACAGCCAAAGTTGTAATTTATTGCACTTTGCTATTGACATTTCCTCTAGTTTGTCAACTTTTAATTGCGATTTCTCGGGTGTCAAAAATTCATTTGAATTTGAAAACACTCCGTCAGGACATTTCAAGCTAGATATAATATCGACAAATTTACTGGCTAGAATAGATTTTCACACGTTCTTTAAAAAAAAGTGTGTGTCAGCTCCGACGCACGACTGGAGTTTCCTCCTTCAGATCGATTGTCTAAATAGGCACAGAAAAGGCTTACTAAACCTATATATTTTATACAGCAATATATATATGTAGGTATACATATCTTAATCAGAGAATATCAAATAAAGAGACCAATCCTTTGTACGTTTTATGCTATGTTTCCACCTAAGGTTTATCTCAGTTTAGATTAAATAAATCTTTTTGGTGTTTCCACCGCACAAAAGATTTAAAAAAGATTAAATCTGACAATACTTTCAAAAATGCAAATGGCGCTTCAATTTTTCTTATGAAGTGCAAAAGAGGCAGAATGTTTTATTCGTGTCAAACAATGAAGAACTGAATCGAGTCTCGAATGAATCGTTCAGCACCATGTTAAAATAGGTTAGTTCGATTTGTAAAACTATTTGTCCTAGGAAGATTTAATAAGATTAATTTCTAATCTCCAAGATTAACGAAATTTATTTGTATGGTAAATCTTCAAGATTTAAAGAAGATTTGAGGTAAATCTTATTAAATCTCAGATTAGCGTTAGGTGGAAATGTAGCATTACCCTCCAAAACCCATTTGTTTTATGCTATGTTTCCACCAAAGGTTTATCTCAGATTAGATTTAATAAATCTTTTTGGTGTTTCCACCGCACAAAAAGATTTAAAAAAGATTAAATTTTACATCACCTTCAAAAATGCAAATGGCGTTCCAATTTTTCGTATGAAGTGCGAATGAGACAGAATGTTTGATTAGTGTGAAACAATTGAAGAACTGAATGCGAGTCTCGAATGAATCGTTCAGCACCATTTAAGAAAAGGTTAGTTCGATTTGTAAAAGAATTTGTCCTAGGAAGATTTAACAAGATTAATTTCTAATCTTCAAGATTTACGAAATAAATTTGTATGGTAAATCTCCGAGATTTGAAGGAGATTTGAGGTAAATCTTATTAAATCTCAGATTAGCGTCAGGTAGAAATGTAGCATTACATTGTTGTATTTATTTAATTTCGTGTCGAAGAATAGATGTGAATTGCAACAACAACAAGATCTGTGCTGAATGACGAGTTGGTTTTATGTGTGCGTTTTTCACTGCTTTTTACAAATACTTTGCAAATCTAATACATCAGCTGTTCGCTTATCGCTTCAGCCTGTAGGTAAATCAAATTGACAGCTGAGGATTGGCTTCTTTATTTGATATTCTCTGATCACAACTTAGAATACAAAATATAAGGAAGCGCCATTTGTGGAAAAAGTGAAGCGTTTTTCATAATAGTGTTTGCTCCCACAAACACAAATACATTCCAAAAGAGACGGAGTGATTTTTAATGGCAACTTACTAGGGCGCCATAACAATCACTTGTTATTTTCTAAATTTATTTTTCTTCTCAGCGGTATGATACAAAAAATACTTACTTTTTTATGATAACCCTCTAAGGTGCCGATAAAATGTTTTAATATCTACTTTCTTTAAAATTGTATTGTTTCAGTGGAACATTATAGATTTACTTAGTTTAATTTACGCATTGTCATTAATGAAGGCTCTCCAAAACCAACGCGAATCATAGCAAATCATTCGCAGCGATACAAAATTGGCACCCCAAATGTGGCTTTACTTCATCCACTTTCAGAATGGTCATATACCAATGGTCAATACCACTTGACTTTAGGAAACCTTTTAATTTTTTTATGAAATAATTTTAAATGTTTTTATTTTTGAATAGACAAATTAATTAACATTAAAAAAATGCACTAATAACTTCACTACAGAGTAAATTGAGAAAATTCTGAAGATGCACATGTTAACATAAATAAACGAACTCCAAACGTACAAAATCGATTTAATAACAAAAATAATTTCCTGATATAAAGGGCGCTTAGCAAATAGTTGCGCCTTACAATCACCAACAACAACAAAAAATACGTCCCTGTTTCACAGAATCGCAGTTTGGCATTTCTACTATCCCAAATTAAACCCGAAAAACCATGTGCAAGTTTTCAATTAATTTTCTTAGTTTTTTTAAAGTTAAATCATTTAAAATGTGTTACTTGATTGGTGATTAAATAAAATATGATCAATTCACATCACTTTCTTTGAGAAAAATATGATAAAACTCACTTGTGAAAGGAAATGATTCTTGTCCGCCTTATTCTGGCTTTTTTTTGCACAATTTAACACTGCACTTCATATTTTTGTATTATTATTAGTAAGTAAACATACATTTCTAAGTAAATAAGTTTCTTTACTTCTTTTTCAATGGATCACAACGATACAAAAGAAGTACTTTTTTAAGCGAGTGTGAGTGAGAAAAAAATGTATTTCAATTTCTATTTCTGGTGCAGGCTGCCACTTTACTGCAATTGCAGTAGATCTACTGCATTTTTTTCTCAAAATCAATCTGATGCCTTAAAATAAAATCTACTGCACTTGATTTTATGAACAAAATTACCCTTTACGCCTTAATAATAATATGATATATTTATTTGTATTTAATATATAGCTTTTTTTTGTTTGTTCTTTTTATGTTTTGAAGAAAAACAAATGCTATATGTATTTTATTTATTTATCAGTTTTGTTCGAATGACATATTTAGTTTTTTGAAAAAAATAAATAAAAAAAAAAAACATTTACTGAGAAAATATTGAATCTACGGCACTTTTTGTTACGAATATACTGCGAAAAATTTTCTGAGAAGTGGCAGCCCTGTATCTGGTGTCGCTTTTTCGTTTCATAGACCTCTATTACACGATGATTCTTTGCGTCTGACTCTTTTCGAATTTCCATGAGTGCGAAGGAGAAAAGCATCCGATTTCACCTTCGCACTCATTGAATTTTGACAAGAGTCAGACGCAAAGAATCATCGTGTAATAGGGGACGTCATACGTTCAACAGATTTTACTCCTCATATTTTTTTCATACCGGGGGCTATATATGAAAATCGATTCTTAAATGATTTGAAAGATAAAATGAGGACACTTGGAGGACAATTCAGTAAAAGGAGGACAATTCAGTAAAAGGAGGACAATTCAGTAATAGGAGGACAATTTTCTGTCCTCTTTTATAAAATAAAATATAGAGGGCAGGACTCCGAAAAAGAGGACGGATGGTCACCGTAACTATAGGGGATGAAAATAAAAATCTGAAAAAATTAAGGAATTTTTGTTTTCTTCATTTAGAGCTGATTTAGGCCCATCCAAATATTAAAACTAAAAAAAAAACATTATAACGACCACCCTAATGTACATACTATATTTAGGAAGAAGCAAACTCAAAAATGTAAAAAATTATCGTAAAAATGTAAATTTTTCAATTTTCGGAAAACTTTAGGGCTCATGCGCGATCGGAACACATGAGCTGTTTTTATTTTTTTTATCTCCCCAATTCACAATATTTCAGCGTAATTACGACTTGAAAAAACAAAATTATTTTGTCGGTAGGTATATCTACCCTACTTTACATATTACTTTTCCTCAAAATCTAAAGCATGAAAAAAAAATTGGCGCGTATTCCCACTCTCAGCGCAGAGAGTTGCTATCACAACTACTTTCAGTATTCAGAACTCAAATTTAAACAGAATTCTTTTTTCAATTAACTTTTTTGGAAGAATGTTTTTTATTTTACACAGCCTAGTGCATAGTATGTTTATAAAGAAGAAAGCAGATAACTAACTTACCTCATTGCATGTTATTGAGTTATTATTTCCTTCAATTAATTTATTTTCAATTCGTAAAGAATTTCCTTTCGACGCATAAGTACTCTTTTGTTTTATGCTTGTCAAATTAGCATTTTCACATTCTTGTAAAACATTAATCACTACTTGTGATCTTATGTCATGGTCAAATTTTGAAATAGTATTAACTAGGGGCTTGGCCCAACCTATATGCAATATAGGTGTTGAGCTTTCTTCTTCCCATTGACAAACTCCATCGTAGAATCTCAAAATATTTGCAAAGACTTCCGAATCTCGCAGGACACTTCTTCCTGAATGGCCCGAACTTTCAGTTTTTATAATATAAGGTATCATTTCGTTTGCAATATCTACAAACTCTTTATAAATTTCTTCATCATCACGACAGCTGTACGTATACAATCGTATAACGTCACCGGCATTAGCCCAAGATCGAAAAGCTTCTCTGTATTTGCCCATGCGATAGTAGTAAGTACCTTGATACGTATAGGGGTACACGTGATGATTACTATAATAGACTTTAGCCGATTGTATCGCTTCTATGTACAGTGC
Source organism: Dasysyrphus tricinctus (assembly GCA_963921185.1). NCBI lineage: Eukaryota > Metazoa > Arthropoda > Insecta > Diptera > Syrphidae > Dasysyrphus > Dasysyrphus tricinctus. Next base: position 181,596,168 of record OY992531.1, on the reverse strand, counting down.
TTCGCAGCTTTTTCTTCCGATAGTAGGACTTACTTCCTCCAATTCCCCAAGGTTTCCTTGAAAAATGAAATAAATGTCAATAAATATATGTCTAGAAGATAATAAAAAAAGTATTTATCGGTATCATTTTTATTACGAGTGTATAACGTTTGCATAGGACCTAAAACTATGTAGAATAAACTGAGCACTCATTCCGTAAAACGAATATCGCCCGACGATAACATTTTGAAGATAGTCTTGTATTCCGTAGGTAGAACTATAATAGTCGGAAGGGAACTGAAGTTAATGTCAAAAACGAACGAAAAGTAGCTTTCCGTACCGTCAAAAGGGGAACACACCCATAATGTAATTGTCATCTATCTCTTTTTGACATTCTTATTTCACCAAATGTCAGTTTAACTTAAGAGCTCGGTAGCCGCGTCATATGCTTTCTGTGAATTCGCTTGTTTTCTTCCGACCACTAAGGTGCCCCTGCGAGCATTATAGTTCTATCTTGAAACTGAAAATGACTATCGTTTGGCCGATATCGTATTGAAAATCAAATATTTGCTTTACGTAAGTCGATAATCGTCAAAACGATAAAGTTGGGACGATAGCTAAATAGGTGTCGTTTACATTGGTTTTCATGCTCACTTAACTTTTTTCATGATTGTAAGTTTGTATGCGACTGTAATTGAATGACTGAACAGCCACTGTAATGTGACATGATAGCTGCGTCCCTTCCCGAGTTTCAAACAGTTTGAAACCGCCAGATTTAAAATGCAAATGGTATTTCGTTTTTTTGTTGCAACGGTAATATGAGAAACAAACAACCGTTATGGATTAAGCTACGAATTCTTCCGATCAAAATATTAGTAGTGCAAAAGTTTATGTGAAGAAATATTAATTTTCTCTCTTATTTCTAAAATTGAACATTTAAAAAAAAAAACGTTGGTTTTTGTTTATCCATTAAACCCTCATAGTTTTTATTGAAAAATTGGTTATATTTTTACCAGTTATGGGAAGAGGCAAACACAGCAAACCGGAATAACGTGCCCTAATTAGAAGACTGATATCGGAAGGCAAAACTTATGCGCAGGTTCAATGCCTAGTTGAATGCTCATAAAAAATGGATAAAAAAGCCATAATTTAACTGCCAAAGTCTGAAAATGGCGAGCGGAAGCCGCTTTTGCCAGCCAAGCTAGTAAAACGAGTCGTCAGGCATTTCAAAATTAATGCCTTTACGCCAGCTTCTGAAATTAAAGGGAAATTTTGTGTTGATGCCAGCAATGAAACGGTTCGTAGAAGTTTACGAGAACATCCGCAAGCAGCCAACAGCCTTGAAAAAGTACCATTGCAGACAAAAAACAATGTAGTAAGAAGATTGAAATTCGCAAAAGAACCACTTTGACTGGCCTGCATCAAATTGGAAGAATATTCTGTGGTGAGACGAGTTGAAGATTGTTTTTTATGGTGGAAATGGACCTTGTCATAATGTAACAAGGCAACCAAACAGAATTCAATCCACGTTTCAAAGCAAAAGCAATTAAACACCAGCATAATGGTTTGGGCATGTTTTTCCTTCTATGGTGTTTTTCCAACACACCGAATTGAAGGCATCATGGATTAGCAAATCTGTGTTAAGATCATACAGGAAGTAAAGCTACCGTATGCTGGAAATGAAATTCCACTGAAATGGGTCTTTCAGTGAGACAAATGACCCAAAGCCTGCTAGTAAACTTGGGAAGCCCTCATCCCAGGCAAATAGAGTTGATGTGATGGACTGGCCCGCACAGTCTCCTTAAATCTAATTGATATCGCCAAAACAGTTTTACGGAATGCAAGACTATCGTCAAAACGTTATCCGAAGAAGAAACTGCTACAGCTGGATATGCATCAAAATACAATATAAAAAGGTTTTTTCGATGTCGGTCATGGAGCGCAATGAGTCGCCCTGAAATTCGCTTTCACGCACCCCAGGTTTTTTCTGGGGGAAAGAATTCAGAGCGGCAAAATTGAAATCAGCTGTTGGCAAGAGTTGAATATCAAAAGAAAAGAATTTATTTTGCGAAATTTTTGACGATATAAATGGTTAATTTGAAATGTTTTGTAGATGATTTTGTTGCTATTTATTAATTTATATACAGTGAGTGCCAAAAGTGAGTAAACAGTCATATGATTTCTGGAGTAACTTGCGATTTAAAGCAAAAATTAAATGCGTAAATATGGATTGTTTTTAGTTTCTATAATGAAAAAATGCAATGCATTAGCTTTATTTTTAATATATTTGTTTTGATTTATTGCTATTGAATAAAGATTTAGTTTTTTTTTTTATTGGGATGCAATTTTAGTTTATTTGTTCTTTAAATTTCATTTAACTTCAGAAATCATATTTTCTGTTAACTCACTTTTGACTCTCACTGTATTTATAAACAGAAAGCTAAGGGGGGTCATTCCGTAATTTTTTAAAACGATAATCGTCAAAGCGATTACCTTTATCGATATCGTCTATAATTTGCTTCACGTAACTCAATCACTATCGTCTCGTCTATCGTTTTTTATATGAATGAACGAAATGAATTTGAAAAATTAAATTTTGCTGTCAAAACTAAAAATCCTTGTCGTTTTATTTGAAATGTCACGTTATTTTAAAAATTTAATTGCAATATCATCCGTCAAAAGTTGTATTTATGGATAAATTGATTCTTTTCGGTATACTCAACAATATAGCAATAAGTTCTTAAAGTAGCTGGTCAATCTGAGTGTCCACTTAAAAGTACGATTTTAGCCTACAAGCGGCCCAGTGTTGAATACAAATATGAACAAAAAATAATAGAAAATAAATCTGGTGGCGCAACAGCTCGTGGAAACCAGGCCCTAGTGACTAACAACTCTTAACCATTCCTTTGTTCGTGTTGTTGGCTGGAATGGAGGCGACCTACAAATTTTTGCCGAGTCAGAACGGCTAGATGAGAAGCACTTATTCATGCCAAGTATACTCTTGGATGATTTGTCAGTTCCTCTGTTTATAGGTGGCAATGGCTGGGAATCGAAGCCAGCTTGAGGTATGCTTTTGCAGCAAGACAATGCTTTTAATCACGGTGCTGGTTTCTAACGGTTGCCATTGCCTCTCCTCTCAACTTCTACGATTTCCACTTCTTTGGATAGTTGAAAAGTGCAAAATTGTCAAAAGATGTATGATGTCCATCAAAATTATTTAATATTGAATAAAGTATTTGTATCAGTTTTAAGCCAAGATATGCTTTTTCGTTCCCTAACTTATTGCTTTTTTCTCAAAACCATATACAGTAGGAACCCCTTAGCATAATGGCTATCGCGATAAACTATGCGTGAAGACTATCATCGTCTTACGCGATGAGAGCTCTGTTGACATAGGTGCCTGTATTGATGAACTATTATTTTGGTATAGATGGTCGAATTTTGACCACTGGGCAGATACATACTTTTAATCTTTGATTATTATTCAATTAATTATTCAATAATTATTTTATTTTCTATTCGTATTATTCAAAAAAGAATGGTTAAAGATCAACGAAAAACCATTTATCGCTCTTAAAACATTCAAATAATTACAAGACGATACCTATTTAGGATTAGTTGGAAAGCACAGCCTCCACGAAACGACAACAGACAACGGCTTCCGACTAATCGACTTTGCTGCAGCTCGTAATACGGTGATAAATAGCACTAGGTTCCCCAGGCGAAGGATACACACAGCAACCTGGCGATCTCCAGATGGTCGAACTGCCAACCAAATCGACCACGTGCTAATTGGCGCAAGGTACGCATCGAACATCTTGGATGTGCGAACTATCCGAGGTGCAAACGTGGACTCTGACCACTTTCTTGTTGTGACAAAGTTCAGAGCCCGACTGTCCAACGGAAAGAAAACGAAGACCGCCCAAAAAAAGAAGTTCAACATCGCATGCCTTAGCACATCTGAGAAAGCCAGAGACTACAGTGAGCAATTGACCGGGAAGCTCTCTGCCGTACACCCAGCCACAAGCGTCAACAACCAGTGGAACCAGTATCGCGACATTATTAAGGAGACAGCCGAGACCACCATAGGCTATCAACCACCCAGAAAAAAGAACCCGTGGTATGATGATGAATGCGCGGTATAGAAGCAGGAGACGGAAAATGCACGAATGGAAATGCTGCAACGGAAAACAAGAGCAGCAAGAGAGGAGTACCGTGAAAAGAGAAGGAAAGAGAAAAAAACCCTGCGTAGAAAGAAAAGAGCATCCGCAGCCTCTCAGCTCAAGTATCTCGAAGAACTAAATTTGATTTCCACCAAGTGTTAAACTCCCACTCTATTGAGTATATTAAAACTGCAGAGACACACAAATTAATTGTGATATACAAACGACTTTACATACAATTCAAGCGTACTTGTAATCATAAAGGGTGATTTTTTAGCTGGTTTGGTTTTGGCAACACTGGTTTTGACAGCTGACGTGTGTTTAGTACCTTGTGGCACTGTCAAACAGCTTCAGTTTGGTTTGCAATTTAACCATGGATCGTCTTACAAATGAACAACGCTTGCAAATTATTGAATTTTACTATCAAAATTCGTGCTCGGTTCGAAATGTTCATCGCGCGCTGCTTCCATTTTATGGTCGGCATTCTCGACCTTCTGAGCAGTCTATTCGGAAGATTGTGACCAAATTTCGCACCAAATCTACTTTGTTGGACATTAAACCACCAACACGTTTACGTACTGTGCGTAGTGAAGAAAATATTGCGGCCGTATCAGCTAGTGTGACAGAAGACCGCGAAATGTCGATTCGGCGCCGTTCCCAGCAGTTAGGCCTTTGTTACAGCACTACGTGGAAAATTTTGCGGAAGGATTTGGGCGTAAAGCCCTTTAAGATACAGCTGGTGCAAGAACTAAAGCCAGCCGACCTACCACAACGCCGAATTTTTGGTGAATGGGCTCTTGGAGTTTGGTGAACAGTTAATTTCACGTTTCGGGCCGGTCAATTGGCCGCCTAGATCGTGCGATTTGACACCATTAGATTATTTTTTGTGGGGGTATGTCAAGGCTAATGTCTATAGGGACAAGCCCGCTTCGATTGACGCACTGGAAGCCAACATCCATGCATTCATTCGTGAGATACCGGCCGATATGTGTGAAAGAGTATGCCAAAATTGGACTCAGCGGATGGGCTACCTGAGACGCAGCCGCGGTCAACATTTGCATGAAATTATTTAATTATAATTAATTAAAACATTAAATTGCAAGGTTCAAACTATCGATTCAAATAAATATTTCATTCATTTTTTCGAATTTTTTGTGTTTTTTTTTTTTTAAAGTTCTAAACCTCTTAAAAAATCACCCGTTATTTGGTTCATCACCGAGTGCAAAAAAAAGACTAGATTTTCGAATTATATAAACCTTAAAAGCAACACTTCCTCAAACGTGAGTAAACTAGCTATCCATAAAGCCAAAATCTTTTGGATAAACCAAGAACTTAAAATGTTTTATTTTAAAAGAGATAATATTGGTGTTCACTTAAAAGTTATTTATTCTGAATTATCATTCCGTCTTAATTTTATTGAATTCTCTTTGGTTCACGAAGAGGCACATGACCAGGGTTGGCCGAATTAACTACAGCACATTTTCTACTTTATTAACTACGCGTAGTTAATTGAATAAACTACACGTCTAATTTACTACAATTTGTTACGTCTACTACATACGTATTTTTCCCGGAAAACAATAGAAAATAGTGTACGTTTTTGTTTAATTTACCAGATAAAAAGATTGTATACATATCTGGTTAAGAAGGGTTATTAAAAAAAAGTACTTTGCACAATCTTATTACATGACACAAAAGACGATTTTAAGATCATCAAAACCGTTTCAACATTGTTTTTGTTTTCATTTTTTGTTTTCATCTTGCTTATTAAAATTATAACATCATTTTGGCTCAAAAATCAATTTTCAAAGTGACAAGTGACAGCTGAAAACCTCACTGACAGATCGTTTGACGTTTCAAACTACGTCTGCTACAATTTGTTTCATTAACTACATTAAATACATTTAACTACATAAACTACGTAGCAGACGTAACAAATGTAGTTATTTCTAAAAAGTGACAGTTCGGCCAACCCTGCACATGACATTGCAAATAGAATATCTCATGAGCAATACTTGAGACAGAGAGTAAAACTAGACAAACTTTGTCTAAAGCTAAACTGCAAAAACAACAAGAATATAGTTTGTCACCCACACTATAACGGCGCGAACAAGTTTGTTTTCAAAGAGAGTGGTAAATAATTCAAACGTTGATTTCTCTTCATCTGAAATTGATTTGCTTGGAATGGGTTTGAACTTCGCATACGTACCGAAATCAGCAAAGAAATGTAATCTTTTCTCCAATCTCTCTGTTTATACCGATGTCACTATCCCAGATGACAATTTTGAATGCAGAGTTGATTGCGCGACGCTAATTACTAAAGAAGAAAACGAAAATTTGATGATTCATCGTTAAGTGACGTCGACGTGTGCAAGAAGGTTAGCTCACTACAAGTAAAGCTCAAAGAAAAGAGCTTGATTCTTTGCAAGGCAGACAAAGGCAATGCTATAACTATCATGCACAAAGCTGACTACATAAGTAAAATGGATGAGTGGTTGAGAGATATGCATTTGGATGAGTTAATTGATGATCCAACCTCCAAATATAATAAGATTGTGTATGATGCTGTAAACTCTTCGCCTTTGGTAATAGATCCAAAGCAAAAACATATGGTTCGCAACACCAACCCTTCTGCCCCTATTTTGTATGGACTACCTAAGCTCCATAAGGTGGGCATTCCCATACGCCCTGTGTCTTCTTCCTTCAATGCCCCTTCACAGAAGCTTTGCAAATATATTGCATGGATTTTGCCTGAGGTTTTGGATTTTCAACCTAAGTATGCACTAAAAAATTCTTCGGAACTTATCGATAGGTTAAAGGATCTAGTTTTACCATCTAATGCTAAGCTGGTATCTTTTGATGTAAAAAATTTGTTCCCGTCGGTAAATACTGCACAGCTAAAGTTGCTGCTAGAACGTCGCCTTTCAGAATGTGTAAATGATGATTTGAGACGCCGCCAATTCGAAAAACTAATTTCAATTTGCATCGATCAAAATTATTTCCAATTCAATGGAAAAATTTTTAATCAAAGATCTGGACTCGCTATGGGCTCTTCGTTTTCCCCTTTTGGAGCGGAGTTCTTTATGGACCATTTGGAACAAAGGCTATTTGCTTCAAACAGCCCTTTCCTAAACAACATATTTTTCTGGGCCAGATATGTCGATGACATTTTCTGTATATGGACAGGAACTCAGAGAAACCTTTCTTTATTTCTTGACACCATTCTAAATAAACTTGAATCGGATATAGGTTTTACTCTGGAGTATGGTTCTGACTCCATCAATTTTCTGGATTTAACATTGTCAATTTCATCTAACAAATTTGTTTTCGACATTTATAGAAAGGAAACTTCCACCGATACTGTAATTCCAATCGCATCCGCTCACTCCTGGAGTATTAAAATGTCATGTCGTTTCATCACATGATTAATCGTCTCCTTAAGGTTCCGCTTAGCAAATTAAATTTCAAAAAAGAGTTAAATACGATAAAAGACATAGCCGTAAAAAATGGATATAGCACTCAAACGATCTATCGTCTTATTCAGGTAAAATCAAGAAAAGTTGCTCTCCGCTCAGTTTTCCCGATGGCTAATGAGAAGGATGATATACAGTGGAGAAAGATCCCTTATATCCCAGGTGTCTCTGAGAAGCTTTCACTCCCCCTTTCTAAAGCTAATATTAAGCCATCCTTCTTCAAACCCTTCACCCTTAAAAATGCCCTTTGCAACAATAAATTCAAACAAAAAACTGACATCTCAATGAAAAGTGGAGTTTACAAAGTAACTTGTAAAGAATGCAACAGAATCTACATTGGGAAAACCTCAAGGATGTTGTCAAAAAGAATAAATGAGCATTTAAAAGCATCAGCTCATCAAGATCCTTCTTCTGGACTCTCCCAACACATAAAAAACACTGGACAAGGATGCTCTTTGGATGATGTTACCATTTTACACTGCTTACCTGCAGGACGAGTATTAGATAAATACGAAATTTTTTAAATAAATAGACACAAATGTCTAAATATTCTAAACTGCCAAATTGATTTGGCTAACAATAGTCCCCTGTTAAACTAATCAATGTAACTTCGTTCAAAAAAAAACTATTTTTAAATTAATGTACCTTCTTAATTGTTTGTATTCCTTTTATGTATTAATACGTATGTATATACACTCCTCGTCAACTGAATACGCACAAACATTTTTGAATATATTTTATCCATTTTTTCCAAACAGTGATGGTTATTATGCCATCTGTTGATGGTAAAAATTTTCGTAACATATAAATAACAGAACTTCAAAGTTTTATCCAAAAACAACCGTGAGTTTTTCCTTCAACCACTTCCAAAGTGTAACTTATGCAAAGTAGAAGTTTTTTTTTGAGTCAACTGAATAGGTACAAAAATTAAAATTGGTATTGGAATGGAATGAAACAAGTTTTTGTTTAAGTTTAGTAGTGGGTACTTCCACCTTTATTTTTAATTACTTCGTAAATTCGATCCGGCATGGAATCGTATACCTTTTTAATGTAATTTAACGAAATTTCGCTCCACGCTAATTTGATTGCAGAAATTAAGGTTTCTTTGTCTTCAAACTGACGACCACCCTCATAAACTTTGCGTACTAACCATCCCCAGACATTTTCTATGATGTTTAGATCAGGTGAGTACGGCGGCCATTGAAGCAACTGCATTTGTTGCTCCTCTATCCATGTTTTTATTATGCGCGCTGAGTGAATAGGCGCATTATCATGTTGGTAGGTCCTGTTTATGGGTCCAAAGATGCTAGAAAATTTAGGAAAATTTCTTTCCAAAATTACTTTATACCCAGCTGCTGTCATTCTTGATGTTACAACCTCGAGCTCAACTGTTCCATAATAACTGACTGCTCCCCATATCATGACACCTCCTTCACGACTATGATGGCGCTTTAAAAATCTTTTTTCTTTTCTTAAGTCGTGAAAATAGAAGTTGAACCCATCAGGGCCATCGAAATTAAACTTTTTTTCATCTGAAAAAACCACGTGATACCATTCTTTTTTCCAACTCATGTGAAGTCTTGAAAAATCTAATCGCAACATTTTCCGTCTCTCGTCAAGTGGTGGTTTTTTCTTAAGTTTCATTCGTTTAAGATGGCTTGAGTTGTTGATTACTCTTAATACTGTTGAGCAACTTGCGTTTACGCCGACTTTTTGTTTTATTTTTGCCACAGAATCAGAAGAATTTGATGCATATCTTAAAATTCTTCGTCTCTCAGCTGCTGTTGTTGCTGTTTTCTTACCTCCCTTCATGTTTTTGCCGTATGCATCTTTTTTTTTTCAAGTAAGAATAAACTACATTAAAACTTCGGCCAACTTTATCAGCTATTACACGTCCAGTTAGGCCTTGGTCTCTAAGTAAATCGAATTTTTCAACACTGTTAAGACACGTAGATCTACCCATTTTTCTTAAAATTTGAAATCAAGAATTAAATTTTACTGAAAACACTAAAATCGTTAATTTAAACTGTCAAGCACTCCAAAAAACTTATAAACAACGAAGAAAATGGCGTTGTACCTATTCAGTTGACTAAAAAAAAAACTCCTACTTTGCATATAAAACACTTTGCAAGTGGTTGAAGAAAAACTCACGGTTGTTTTTGGATAATTCTTTCGGAATTATCTGCTTAACATCTTAAGGGTATAGTTAGCATCAACAGATGGCATAATAACCATCACTGTTTGGAAAAAATGGATAAAGTATATTAAAAAATGTTTGTGCGTATTCAGTTGACGAGGAGTGTATATATAAAACGAAATCATCGTTATTTTTATTGATATTCACCACGATTACTTGACTGTAAATATAGAAATTGTATGTATTAATTAGTGCCCTGAAAATGTCCTCATAAGACGAAACGCGTTGGCCTTTAATAAAAAGTTTTTGGTATTGTGGAATAAGCAAGTGTTTTTCTTTTATTATTTAATTATTTTAATTAAACAATTTGTTAACTATCTCGAAGAGTCCAGCACCGCCACCAACACCCGCCGGTTCTACAAAACAGCCAAGCAACTGGCATCTGGTTATAGGACTGGCATGCAAGCTCTTCGAAACAGCGAAGGGAACCTAGGCACCGAAGCACAGGGAATTGTAGACGTGTTTAAGCAGCATTTCCAGCAGCTGCTTGATGGGCATTATGTAGAGGAGGCGACAGGGGAACAAAGAAGCATTAGACCAGTCAATGAAGATCCAGTCCCAGCACCCAGTACTGAAGAGGTTAAGAAAGCCATCCACAAGCTTAAGAACAACAAATCCGCCGGCTCGGATGGCCTACCAGCGGAACTCTTCAAGTATGGAGATGTTCTGGTAGGGTGCATGCACCAGCTCATCAACCAAGTTTGGGAGGAGGAAAGTATGCCCGACGACTGGTCAAATAGCTCCATATGCCCAATCTACAAAAAAGGCGATCCTATATCCTGCAAGAACTACAGAGGCATATCCCTGCTTAATGTTGCTTACAAGATCCTATCCAACGTACTATGTGAGCGTCTAAAACCTTTCTGCAACCTATGATCCGCACGTACCAGTGTGGCTTCAGGCCAGGCAGATCAACGATAGACCAAATCTTCACATTGAGGCAAATCCTGGAAAAGACCAACGAATTTCAAGTCGAGACCCACCACCTATTCATCGACTTCAAAGCCGCATATGATAGCATAAGTCGCCAAGAGCTTCTTCTGGTGATGTCGGAACTCGGGATCCCGAAAAAACTGATCCAGTAATGCCGCATGAAGTTACAAAATACGCGGTTCAACGTGCAAATGGGTAACAGCTCATCCGAGTTATTCCAGACGTGTACAGGGTTCAGACAAGGAGATGCGCTATCATGTGATTTCTTCAACCTAGTCCTGGAGCAGATAGTGCGCAAGAGTGGTGTTAACATGGAAGGCACTATCTTCAACAGGTCTTCTCAACTGCTTGGCTATGCGGACGACATCAACATCATCGGCCGTTCCAAGAGAGCTGTTTTTGAAGCATTCACAGCTATTGATGAACAGGCGAAACGCGTTGGTCTTGAAGTGAATGAGGACAAAACAAAGTATATGCTATCAACAATCAAAGCCTCATCTGTCCATCGCCTAGGACAAAACGTCGCTGTTGGTAGCAGTAATTTCGAGGTAGTCAAGGAGTTCACCTACCTCGGAACAAACATCAATTCCACGAACGACACCTTAGTGGAAATCCGACGAAGAATTACCCAAGCGAACCGCTGCTACTTCGGTTTGGCCAAACAAATGGGTTCAAAACTCCTATCTCGAAAGACAAAGTGCACGCTATACAAAACGCTAATTTTACCAGTTCTACCCTACGGCGCACAGTGAGGAAATTTGTATGGGAGTGCGGAAAAAATTCAATAAAAACTGAACCACTCAATCGATTTGGATGAAATTTTCAGGGATGACAGCTTAACTCATAACAAGTTATTATAAATCATTTCAACCCACTGACACTCAAAAATGAATAATTAAAAAATCAGCTTTTTTGATTTTTTTTTTAAAGAACTCTTATTGTGATTATATTGAGGCCATCCTTCCTATATAATGACATTTAAAAAATAATTACTTATTATATCTTTATCAGGTACACGGCTAATTAAAATGAAAAACCCGAAATTATAGTGGAAAAATATTCAAAAACCACTTCTATTGCATTTTATTCAATTTAAAAAATAGCTTTACAATTGTTTCAAATGTTCATTCTTTCAAGAGAGCCATCACTTCTTCACTTAAATGACTCTGTTTCTTCTTAGTGAAGGAAGGAGTATGATATGAAACCAAGGGATCAGATGTCAACATCATTCGGTTCATCACGTCTTTATTTGTTGCGATTCGGATTATTTTCCGAGAGTGTCTTAATCTATATTTTTTATAGTCTTTATTTCGACACTCTTGAGCCTCTTCCGACAATATTCCAATTGGAAAAATACACTTCTCCATTATGTCTTTGCCGTGTATTAGAATTTTGTGGAGGGTAGATGGCATGTTGTACCACTTATACAAAGTTACAAACTTTTTTGCTGTCTCCATGCAATAATCCCCAAATTTGCTTGGATCCACTGGCTCGCGAATTGTAATTGCCTCTAGAATAACAGCAAATCTTTTAATTAGGTCTTCGTCCAAGCCTGTGATTTCAGACACTAAAGCTGGATTGGCAAAGAATCGTCTTGAGGTGTTCCCTGTATTAGTTGTTCCTGATCCTTGCTTGACAGTATCAACCTGTATTAGAAATTTCATACCAGAACAAGGATAAATATGTAATAGAAATAATAGGTACATATATTTAAGGAAACTCGTTCTATCAATTTCAAAAAATACATAAAAACCTAAATATTACTTAAAAAATATCGATTTATCGGAGAAAAAATATTGATTTATCGATATTTTTGGAAATCTCTTACCTGTATTCCAATTTTATCTTTGAGCTCCCGCGTTATGATCCTTTTCCTTGCTTCTTTTAATGGACGCGTATTTGCGTCGACTCGTCCTTGTTGGAATTCGATGTTGTAGGCAACATGCAACAGACACTCCATTAGCTTTATGCGAGCATGAAGAGGTGACATGCCGAACTTGAGTGCTTCTTCGTTAAGTGGTCTGGCTTTTACTTCCTCAATTTGATTCATTTTTGAGGTTGTTGCCCCAAAAATGAAGCAAGAAGAAGCGGCTGGTGTTTCGGTCACAGACTGTGCGGTTTTTCCATCGATCATGGTGTAGTAAACTTTGTGGTTTATTTTGAGTTCTCTATTGTTTAAACAGACGTTGGTTTCTTTGAGCCTCGATATTTCATCGTCAACTCTTTTTTTTTCCGTTCTTATGACTTCAGCAGTCTCTTTAATAAAATAGAAGTTTAATGTCCTACAATATTGAGTTGAGGATGACTTTTCATTGCTCCACATTGACTCATTTACCTTTTCTCTCAACGATAATTTAAGAGGAACCACTGATGTCATATAGAGATGTGAATCAGACACATCATTATTGGAGGAAAACTTTTGTTGGTACTCACTCTGTACACACCTGAGGCACCATCACATCCCCATTTTGAGTACAATGTGAGATTTGCTCCATTAATTTCATTAAGCTCCTCTGCCGACTTAGTCTCTAGTATTCTTCTGGCAGTATGATCTAATAAATTTTGCAAGGGAACACTTGCCGAACTTTCGGTAATGGTAATACCTTCTGGATAGATCTTACCTTTCTCATCCGCGAGTACTTTGTATGGAACAAGAATGTCATACTTTTCATTTTGTAGCCAGTGCATAAGGTATTCATATTTTTCTTTGGTAAGTTCTAACTTTGTGAACATACCAAATGTCCTTGTTTTAAAAATTTTTTCATCTGACTTTAATTCAATGGAAGAAGCGAAGTTGATAACCTCTTGGGGAAACAAAGCACGCACTTCTTCCCTTTTATATCGATTTATTTTATATCGACCAGATTTATGGCTAGTTGAAGGTGTCACGTCATTCTCGTCCTCATCACAATCAAAACCAATGTTAAATGTTCCCTCGAGCCAAATTGAGTTCTTATCTTCAAATCGCGATTTTGTTCATTTGGATTCCAACCACCTTTTTTATTAACAAAAATAAGGAAATAAAATATTTTAATTTTTGTTAAAACAAATTATATTTTAGTTGTACTTCTTTAATTAGTTAAAAAACCACAGTCCGAGGATAAAATAGTTTTCAAATCATCACTATTAAAAAATTTAAGAATCTAATAAATGTTATAATTCAAAAAAGTACAATAAAATTTAATTTAGTTCAAACAAAATTGAATATTTTTTTCAAATAATTAATTATCACAACACAACACAATATAACACTAGGTTAATAATCATTATTCATTAATATAACCTTTTTTTAAATTGAGAATAGAAGCGTTTGTACACTTCACTCACAATTAAATCAATATTTAGTTCACTTGTTAACGTATTTGTATTTTCCAATAACAATTTCAATTTTAATCTATCTTTGTTGCATTCCATAAGCTTTCTGCTTAGATCTATGTATGAAATGCTAAAAACTCCCATTATAATTAATAATTTTTATTTATTAAGAAGACGAAATATCCGTTTTCACACGTTTTTAATTTGAGCGGGTGACGAAAACGTTTACGCAAAAAAAATAACGGCTAATTCATTTTTTCTGAGCGAAGGTTAGAATATCAAGAGAAAATTTTTTGTAGTAGATTTTTTAAAAAAAGGGTTGCAATTTGTAGACTTCTTTTTTCATTTTTTTACTACAGTTGTATAGTATTGTAGTCTGACAACGATAACTAGTACAATTTTCTCAGTGCTAAGAAAATAAAATGCACGACTGGATCGCACGTACTTGCTCTTATGTTCAAGTTGTGTGGGACTTAAGAACTTTAAAAAATATTCAAGTTATTATAGAAAAAGTATAAAAAGCATTTAAATCGTTCTTTTAATTGTATAAACAGTCTGATAAATAACTGAGAGCTCAAAAAAAAGTATGCCATCTGATTAAAATTTTTGTAACATTTTTCAAAAAAAATTTTGGTATGCCAATTTTGAGTATATATTAATATACATTTAAAACTGAAATTTCAAAATAATTCATCAACCTGTTTTTGAAATATTGAATTTTCAAAAAAAAAATTTGAATCTTTTTTTAAAAATCCAAAATTAATTTTTTCAAAAATTTTGGTATACAGTATTATTAATATTTTAACAAAGCTTTTGCACAAAAAAAATTATTGAAATCGGATGAGCGGTTAATGAGAAAACCGAAAATCAAAAAAACCGTTATATGGCAGGTACCGTTAATAAACGTTTTTGGTAATTTTTTTTCTTACCAAAATGTACACCATGTCTACAATAATACACTGATTTTTTTTTATCAAAATCGTTGGAGCCGTTTTTGAGATAAATAAGCTTTTCCTTAACGGTTGTATGGCAAGTACCGTTATTTTTTGGGCTTAAAAAAAAATTTCAATTTCTCCTCTGGAGAGTTACAAAAAAACCTTAAGTTCAAAATTTGAAGAAAATCGCTTCAGTGGTTTAGGCTGTAGGCTGAGGTACGGACAGACAGACAGACAGACAGACAGAATTGTGCCACCCACTTTTTTCGTGTTCTCTATCATCGTAATGTCATGTTTGATTGTTATCTCGAAATTTTTTTTTTGCACGAATCCAAAACTTGCCCTATATAGCCTATTGAATAGACCTTTTTAAAAGGAACAATTACGTGCAAGGGTTTTTATTATTAAATATGTTTGTTTGGCCCATAAGCATGCTTAAAACCGAAAATGCTACTAAATTAGCCCATGCGCTTCTGAGAGAATGGTCACACTGGCCACTTTTCACTATTTTTGGTATAGCTCGAAAACTAAGCCGAATTTGACAACTTTACATATAAAACTTTTTGTTCAAAATTAAATTTTCTATCGAAGTGGATAGTTTGGAAAATTTCTTTAAAAAATTTTTGCAGGGAAAGTAAACAAAAACCAACATAAAATAAATCGAAAAACCAAAGATTTTTAAATTTTTTTCTAAATTGCGCATTACTTTTTTCGGAGCAAAGATACTCTCAAGACATGCGTGAACAAAGTAAACTGGAGTCTTAAGGCCTTAATATGACATGTTAAAATAGCCATATTATTTGAAAATTGACGGAGATATAGCCATTCAAACTTTACCATTTCTTATCATTTTTCGCAGTTTTTGCCCGAAAACCTATTTTTTGGTAATTTAGGAAAAATTTAACGTTCCTAGCACCTAGTACCAAATCTTATGTTAATCGGACCATCCGTTCGGTCTGTAGGTCTGAAAGCATTTTAAAACAGTTGAAAAACGAAATTGCGAACTTACATCCTTTTTATAAATTCTCTTTAGTTCTCATGTCATCATCGTGTCCTGTATCCCCGGCTGGGGCATAGGGCGTCAACAAAACGTCTCCATCCTTCACGGTCTGCTGCAAGGTACTTAAGCTGTGGCCACGTCTTTCTCTGGGATTCTGAATGGGTATATCTCTGTCAATTTTGAACAAATATTAATTTTTGAATATGCCATATTAAAGCCTTTAGTCTCTACTTTATTTTGTCCCTGCATGTCTTGACCCTATCTTTGCTTCAAAAAAAAGTTATGCACAATTTATTAAAAAAATTAGATATCCTTGATTTTTTTATTTTTTTAGGTTGGTTTTTGTAAACTTTTCCTGGTTAAATTTTTTCGTAAAATTTTTTGAACTATCCATTCCAATAGAAAATTTAATTTTGAACATAAAGTATTATGTGTAAAATTGTCAAATTCGGCTTAGTTTTCGAGTTATACCAAAAATACTGAAAAGTGGCCAGTGTGGCCATTCTCTCAGAAACGCATGGGTGAATTTAGTAGCATTTAAGGGTGGTGACATAGTTTCGACATATGTTGGGGTCATTTAAAGCATTAGTAATGAATTTTGTGCTCCTTGCTGCATCCTGCGCTGGTTTTTGCACGGCAGCGGTTCGTAGTTTGAGACTCATCAGAACCAAATGGTGGTCGCTTCCCACATCGGCATTTCTTATACTCCGAACATCACACATAGACTTCCTCCATCGCTGCTGAATCATGATATGATCAATTTGGTTTTCGGTTTGACCATCTGGATGCACCCAGGTAATTTTGTTGCACGTCTTATGCTTAAATACAGTCCCACTATCACAAGACGATTCGCGTTACAAAAGTCGACAAGAAAGTCACCATTTTCATTCCGTGACCCCACGCCATTTCTTCCCATCACGCGTTCCAGTCCGTAATTGTCTGAACCGACTTGGGCATTAAGGTCTCCCATAACGACTATGATGTCGGCTCTCGGAACACTACTGTAAACCGAGTTAAGATGAGTGTAGAACGCGGTTTTGTCTTCCTCGGTCGCTTCATTTGTGGGGGCGTAGCACTGAATAATTGTGACGTTACGAATTTTTGAACGAAACCTTGCTGTCATTAATCTCGCATAAATGGGCGCCCATGAGATCAAACTACGCCTCGCTTCTTCGTTCAACATAATTCCGACACCATGCAGTCTTTGGCCACCCTCTCTTTCATCTTCCCCGGAATACAGCATTCTCGTCTGTCCAGTGTCTGATCTGTATTCAGCTCTTCCTCTCCACTTAGTTTCGCTTATGCCCAGGATACTGATCTTTAGGCGAAGCATTTCACGCTCAACCTGCTCGTATCTACCATCGCTGTACAAGGATCGAACGTTCCATGCTCCGATTTTCGTACGTATGTGGTAGCCAAAAGTAACATTTGCGCTTCTTGAAAGACTTCTTCTATTTGTCAACGATTCATTTATTATTATGGCGTCTTGATTGACGCTCGTACATGAAGGATGCCGCACCCCCAAATCCGATGTGCGGTTTACTGCAGCCGAAGCTACAGAAGGATTTTCTATAAAAAGATTACCTCTTGGGGACTCATTTCCATTTGTTGTCATAATTCATGTATTTGCATATATCCTTCCACCATGGTGTTTTCCGAGATATGATTAATAACATACATAAGCTCAGATTTGACAGGCACACCCGCCTTTTGTATGGTCAACACATAACTGCTCGAGGCCGCCCACTATGGGAAAACAGACGCCTTTTGTAGCCGCCCAATATGGATTACAGACGCTACCTGCTGCTGCCGTTGGCCTTTTACCAAAAAAAGCTCCTCCGCCACCAGACTATCATGCCGTTGACCGCCACCTGCAGTTCATCCGCCTTAAGGGGGCTTTTAACCATCCCGAGGACAAGTTTGTGCCCTGACCAACATAGCTGGGTTGTCTGCTTATCCCGGCATCCATTCGGTCCCCCTGCACGTTAGCGTTACCCGCCCTCTACCACGCGGAGGTGTGCATAGGGATTTTCCTATCATTGAGCCTAGGGCCATATGGCGTCCAAGCACTCTCAAGTACTTTTAGAGGGCCAAACAAACATATTCAATAATAAAAACCCTTGCACGTAATTGTTCCTTTATACCCCTCATTTTCCGGTCTATTCAATAGGCTATATAGTACCTATATCGCAAGTAAAAAGTATTGACGAATATATGATGCACATTAAATCAGCTATAGCTCCTAAACTATAGATTTTAGAAAAAAAAGTTGTTTTATATATTTTGTAGCAAATACAATTTTCTACAACTTTGTTAAAGATTGTTTGTCTCTATCATAAAAATTGAACAAGCTACAAGCGAAAATCCTTAAAAAGCTTAAAAACAAAATGGCGGACAAGTGCGTAGGATTTCAAGTGTGTCTGTTTGGAATTTTTGGTTTTCATTAATGTTATTTAAATACTTTGAGTCTAATAGCCCTATTCTCTCCATCATCACTGATACCTCACAAGTCACAAGAAGTGGTGAAACTGATTTTGTGACTTTTTCGTATTCTCCCCCTAAAGTCACAACTTGTGATAGTCATAAAAACAACCGAAACTGTGATCTCCTCCAGAGCAGGTCACAACTCACAATTTACTTGAGTTTCTACAAATCATTGAATTATATTCTTTCTACGGAGGCGATATGTTCTCTGTGCGAAAGAGAACAAAATGTATGTAGTCTTTCATTTCTTAAGCAAAAGAATAGGACAAAAGGCGCGATATTCTTTTGCTTTGTATTTATGAGACAGATAAACTGAATACATACTGTGGGTGTGTTGGTTAAGTTCGTTGCGATTACTTGTAGAGTTGTTTATGTGTGAGCTTATCGGTCAAGAAGCTACCAACAAAATGCTGTGGTGAGTTTCGTGGTGAGTTTCCTTGTGACTACTAGGGGGAGAATACCAAAATGTTATCGAGTCACATCAATCCTCACAAGGAGTAGTCACAACAGCTTGTGACTTGTGATTCCTCACAAGGGGGAGAATCGGGCCATAAATTATGACTCAAATTTTTATTTAATCTAATTTATAGCGTTTTATTTTTTAACAATAAGAATTTAAAATTATTTTTGCTATAAATTACAGTTTTCAAGCGTCGATTAAATTCGCAGTGGCACCTGGTGGCACCTAAATTTGGTATATATCGAAAGATAATTTCATAAGGAAATAGATGGTAATAGTCTCTAACTGTAGGCAGATGTAGCTAAAATTATTTATACAAAAATATGAAAAAAATGTCATATTTTTTTCTTATTTCTTTAAATAATTCTATAAAAACACCAGAACATTAAAATGTAATTATTCCTTCGATTTACAATAAAAAAAATATTGTATTTTTAGGGAAAAATATAAATGTATAAATCGGCTCAAGTGAAAAAAAAACTACACTACTTTTATTTAAGAGGATTTTTACCCTATTTTTCATACTTTCAACAACTACCAACTTCACAAAGCTATTAAAAGAAAACTATTAGTCCGATTTCATTAATTCTTTTTGATTTTGATTCAGTTTTTATTCTGGAATTAAGATATAAAATTTCAATTTTCTACGAAGAACTTTAATTTTCGACTTTTTTCCGAAAAATCCCCACTGTGCGGCGCACAGTGGTGCCTTTTGTATGGGAGAGCGGAAAAAAATCTGTAAAATCTGAACTATAGAACGGAGAGCAATGAAATTTGGCATACTTATTTGGATTTGGCTTACACACATATCGACAAAATTTGGTTAAAAAAAAATGAATAGAAGAAAAGTTATTGACATTTTTCACAATTGTAGGGTATATTGACTTATACGAAAAGAAAATATTTTTTATTTGATTTAGTTTTTGTTTTGTTTTTACACTATATAATTAAATACATTCATAATAATACTAGCATATATCAAACATAGGAAATAAATAAATAAATAGATCAATAAATAAATAAGTATATACACTAGTCAACAAAATTAAAGGAACAAATTTTTTTTCAATTTTTGTTAGTGTTTTTTGAAGAGCTGTATCTTTGTGACGAGTGGTCGTATTGAGTTGAAATAAAAAGCATTTAACAGCTTTATGTTTTTTTGTTTCGAGATTTGTTTGCAAAATTTTTTTTTGAAGTACCGTTATTGCGTTATTGCAAAAAATGAGACGAGTTAACAAAATTATTTTTTTTTTATTTTTTTTGAAGGTCTTCATTCCTATGGGTACATTTTTTTGAGTCAATTAAATATCATTACCAGATACCTTGTCTATTCAGCTTCAATTCAGTTTTTCTTTGTTGTCGTACGATTTTTTTTCACATGGTTTATCTGACTTTGAATGAAAAAAGATACTTTAAGCCTTGATGACCAATATCTCAGCAAATAATGACGTTAAAAAAAATTCAAAGACAGTTTTGCAAATTTGAGAAAGCGTTCTACAAGATTTTTTTAAGATTTTGTAGAAATTATTTTTTTTACCCTTCACCGTTAGTTTAAAAAAAGTACTAAAAACCGACGTTTTGTGGTCTTTTCGTAAATCTTTTTTTTTCTTTGCAAATATTGATTGCATGGCTTGCGTTGGTATGCAAATTTATAGACTTTTAAATCATTAATATTCTTGTAAATTTTCGAATTGATTCATCGAACCGTTTTTCCTCACCAAAACTTCAAAGTCTTACAAACCAGGTAAAGGAACAAATTGTGTTGTTCCTAAACAATGCGTAGTCGTCATCAAAATGACAAGAAAACCGCAATTCCAGTGGACTTTTTTCACAGTTTTGCATTAGTTGGATACTTTTTTTAATTGAAATGAAATAAAAAATTAATTTTTTCAAAAAAAAAAAAAAATTAAAAATCAAGTTTTTTTGTTTGAAAAATTTTTGAAATAAGTTTTTTTTTTTTTTTTTTGTTTAATGTACTTTTTATTTAATTTCAATTCAAAAAAGTATCTAACTAATGCAAAACTGTGAAAAAAAATCCACTGGAACTGCGGTTTTCTTGTCATTTTGATGACGACTACCATTGTTTAGGAACAACACAATTTGTTCCTTTACCTGGTTTGTAAGACTTTGAAGTTTTGGTGAGGAAAAACGGTTCGATGAATCAATTCGAAAATTTACAAGAATATTAAAGATTTAAAAGTCTATAAATTTGCATACCAACGCAAGCCATGCAATCAATATTGGCAAAGAAAAAAAAAAGATTTACGAAAAGACCACAAAACGTCGGTTTTTAGTACTTTTTTAAACTAACGGTGAAGGGTAAAAAAAAATAATTTCTACAAAATCTTAAAAAAATCTTGTAGAACGCTTTCTCAAATTTGCAAAACTGTCTTTGAATTTTTTTTAACGTCATTATTTGCTGAGATATTGGTAATCAAGGCTTAAAGTATCTTTTTTCATTCAAAGTCAGATAAACCATGTCAAAAAAAATCGTACAACAACAAAAAAAAAACTGAAATGAAGCTGAATAAACAAGGTATCTGATAATGACATTTAATTGACTCAAAAAAAATTACCCATAGAAATGAAGACCTTAAAAAAAATAAAAAAAAATTATTTTGTTAACTCGTCTCATTTTTTGCAATAACGCAATAACGGTACTTCAAAAAAAATGTTTTGCAAACAAATCTCGAAACAAAAAATATAAAGCTGTAAAATGTTTTTTACTTCAACTCAATACGACCACTCGTCACAAAGATACAGCTCTTCAAAAAACGCTAAAAAATATTGAAAAAAAAATTTGTTCCTTTAATTTCGTTGAGTAGTGTATAATAAACTAGTTAATTAATTCAAGAGCTTCTTCACTCAAAGGAAGATGTTTTTTCTTCGGTTCAGGTCTTAATTGGGTTATAAATGGATCGGATGATACCATCATCATGTGAAAAATATCCTCATTCGTCGATAGCCGGGAAAATTTTCTGGAGTGATGGGTCCTATAGTACTTGTAGTCCTTATTCCTGCTTTCCTGGGCCTCTTCTGAAAGGGATCCAACTGGCAAGGATGCACTTTTTATTACTTCTGCTCCGTGTAATAAAATTTTATGAACTGTTGCAGGCATGTGATACCAAGGGTATAACGATATCGCAAGTTTAGCTGTCTCTTCAGAATAAGCCTTAAATTTTTGGATATCGATTGAAAGGTTGCTGCAAATAACTTCCAATATGACTGCAAGTCTCGTTATCAATCTAATGTCTATTTTGGTGATCTCTGCAGCCAAATTTGGATTTCCGAAGAATCTTCGTGATGTATTGCCGTCATTCGTTGTTCCAGTTCCTTTTTTTACCACGTCAACTTTTATTCCAACCTTTGACATGAATTCGGCCTCAATTCGTTTTTTTTCCTCTTCCTTAATAGCCCGAGTAGCTTCATTAGTTCTCCATGATTTAAAGGCTAAGTTATATCCCAGGTGTAATATGTACTCCATGAATCTAATCCGTGCATGCAGTGTTGACATTCCCAGTTTAAGAGCTTCTTCATCCAGGACCTTTGATTGCAACTTAGATAAGTCATTCATCTCAGAAGGTTTAGCTCCACAAATAATGCAGTTGCTCGCAGAACTAGTATTTGTCACAGCTTGAGCTACTTTTCCATCTATCATCGTAAAATAAAGACGGTGCCTAACTTTGACAACATACATTCCAACAGTTATTGAGCTCTCTTCCAATTCTTCAATTTCATTATTCACACGGTTTGTCTCTTCTCGTATAACGTCAAGTGTTTCCTTCTTATATTCAAATTTTAGAGCTCTGCAATATCGCGTTGAAGGCGGACGGGGATTGATCCATGTTACATTGTTTTCTCCAGTTGTTGACGTCATTTTCAAAGGAACGATCGATGTCATGAAAAGATGAGAATCCGATACTTCTTGGTTGCCAATGGAAAATGGCTGCATATATTCACTCTGTCCAGATGAACCATCACAGCCCCACTTTGTGTGAAGTTCCAAAGTTTGGTCTTTGAATTGTTCCAGTTCATCACAAGGAATTGTTTTCAAAATTCGGCTAGCAGTGTGATCAAGCAAATCTTGCAGCCTTACTTTAGCAGATGTCTCGTTTACTTCTATGTTCTCTGGATAACAAGATTTTTTGGCCTCAACAATATCCTTGTACTTCGGAAAAATATTATGACCAATTTCTTTTGTAGCTTTTCTTATTATTTCGTATTGATACTTGGATAGTTTGGTTTGAGTTATAAGAGCTAAAGCAGCATCTCCATCAAATGTTAAAAAAAGAAACAATACAACAAAGCAGAAATCAGTATGTTGTTATTTATATTATTTAATCTAAAATACGTACCTTCCAAAAACAAAGCAGATGATGATGCAGCATTTATAAGATCCTGTGAGACCGACCGTTTTAGTTCTTCAACTTTATATCTTTTGGCCCGGTCAGTGCACGATATGAAGTCCTTCCTCGGTCTACCACGAGCAGAAACATTTGTCTGGTCATCACTGACACTTGTTAGGTGAATCACCAATTCACCAGTTAAACAATCACTATATTTTTCGAAAAATTTGGGTTTGGAATAGCAAACCCTTATATACCTTTGTTTAAAATCTCTTTTTAACTGCTGATATAATAACGGCAACATCATTTCCATTCAATAACGGATATTTTTCCAGTAGAAACGGTTCTAACGAATCAATCCCTTCCATTAAAACTTCACACAAATCACTATAACTTAAAACAAATTCAGACATTTTTAACTTTTTTTATTGATACAACACACGTTGCACTCCTTTTTAAAACTGATTTTGAATTTGTGTGCTTTGTTTTTATATACAATACCTATTAATCTTTCCTTAAAACCGTACTAATCCTGAAAGGGTTTTCAGGACATTAAAAAAGCAATAAAAATAATGCCAACACCTTAAATATTGTTTAATTTTAACTAAGAGGCAAAACGGAACAGGTATTCGAAAAAAACTCGTAACAGGTAAAAACCATAAAAATTGTCCTTTTTTCTATTATTTCTTGTACCTACTTTATGTCGGATAAAAACTCTTGGATTAAAATATTTAGGTACACATTCTTTTAAGTACTAGTATTTTATTTAAATCACACCATAAAACAATTATGATAACCACATATTTCTAATAAGAAATAAGTTGGAAATAAGACAAATATTGCGATAAGAAAAAAAGGGTTGAGATAAAAATCGAATATTAAAGAGCTCCGTCAATGTATTCAATTTATTTTATATTTTAAAGAAAGATTTATATTTTGTCCAAAAAAAAACCCTAGTTGCATTTTTTCCAGCCATTATTAGCCAAGAAATTATAGTCTTTGTAACATTACTAAGGTCAAAACCGTGTTTTTTTAAATCGGATTCAGGGAAACATATTTGTACACTGTGCTCAAGATAGGATCAGGGCGGGTACAATTCTTTCAAAAATAGTTAGCTGGATACTATAGCTTTCTAAAAAGTGTAACCACAAGGTGGAGTTTAATGGAGCTAAAACTGTAGCTCAAGGGAAAGAAGAATAAGATATTAGTTCTGGTGCACTCGGTCCTAGCCCCAGCTAAAAGACGATTTTTTTTTGTTTTCTCTCTTATTTTGGGAGCTTTATATACATTTTACTTGCTAAAGAGATTAAGTTTTAACAAACAGTCAAAAAAGTGCTTCTTTTCATGCCAAAAAGTTATTGCAAGAAAATGCATGAATTTAAAAACTAAAGGAAAAGGTAACTTTAGAGCGCTGTATCTCGAATATTCCTTGACATAAATGTCCCAAATTTTGGGAAAACATAAAACAGTTATATATCTATACAAAAATAAAAGAAACAACTCCATATAACAAATTTCATTTTTGGTATTTTTTTTCCGCTTTTGCACCACTGTGCGGCGCCGAGTGCTGGACGACGAAAGGGGAATTGATACTGGGCACTTTCGAGAGAAAATTCTTCGGCGGATATTTGGTCCTATATGCGAAGAGGGCGATTGGAGGAGAAGATTCAATCGTGAACTGTACGAGCTGTACCAAGATGTGGATGTAGTCCAAAGAGCCAAAACACATCGACTACACTGGCTCGGCCACATCGAGCGAATGGACAACAACGCTCCAGCCAAGAAAATCTTCGAATCCCAGCCCCCAGGTTCGAGACGACCAGGAAGACCGAACCTCCGCTATAGGGACCAGGCGGTCACAGACGCAAGAGCGCGTGGTCTCGACGACTGGAGGGAGCGTGCGAGGGACCGCAACCGATGGAAGACCACAATATCTCAGGCAGAGAGAGAGACCCTTCATGGATCGGGAGCCGGATAAGTAAGTAACCTATTTGGCTATCGTCTAAGCTCTATCGTTTTGACGATAGCGTTTTGACGATTATTGACTTACGTAAAGCAAATAATTCATCGCCAAAACGAGATCGCCAAGACGATAGTCATTTTCAATGTTACGTAGAGCAAGACTATCGTCTAAACGATATCGTCTGGCGATAATCGAAATACGGAATGACCCCCAAGGAAAATCTATGGAAATCTATGAAGAATGAAGATTTTGAAGCTGCACAAAGCACAAAAAGTACACAAGCAGTTTAACATTTTTGTCATACAAATGCAGCACTGAAGTGTTCGATGTGAATTCAAAACCCAAACAGCCACCAGTTTTTTGACATTTGAATGACATTCTCAACTGCGCCTTGGGGCAGGGAACATCAAACTTAAAAATCAGTTTCCATAGATATAGGTTCACCCCAAGGAGCAATACTTATAGCCTATTGAATAGACCGGAAAATGAGAGGTATAAAGGAACAATTACGTGCAAAGGTTTTTATTATTGAAGCTTAAAACCAAAAATGCTACTAAATTCACCCATGCGTTTCTGAGAGAATGGTCACACTGGCCACTTTTCAGTATTTTTGGTATATCTAGAAAACTAAGCCGAATTTGAAAATTTTACATATAATACTTTTTGTTCATAATTAAATTTTCTATTGGAATGGATAGTTCAAAAAATTTTACGAAAAAAATTGAGCAGGAAAAGTTAACAAAAACCAACTTAAAAAAATCAAAAAATCAAGGATATCTAAATTTTTTAATAAATTGTGCATAACTTTATTTGAAGCAAAGATAGGGTCAAGACATTTAGGTTTTCAGCTGGCCAGCTGTGAATTTCTTAGATCTGCTTGAAGACGGTTAACACGAATACGGACAGACTCACGACGAGCCGAACTTGAGGACTGCTCAAGGAAAGGTGAAGAAAGGAAAGGACGGCCTCTTGCCTCCGCCTGGCTCTCACCCAACTGCGAGTACGTTCAACCAAGCTAGGCCGACATTACGTTACGGACGGTTTATACGAGTACGGACAAACTCACGACGAGCCGAACTTGAGGACTGCTCAAGGAAAGGTGAAGAAAGGAAAGGATGGCCTCTTGCCTCCGCCTGGCTCTCGCCCAACTGCGAGTACGTTCAACCAAGCTAGGCCGACATTACGTTACGGACAAACTCACGACGAGCCGAACTTGAGGACTGCTCAAGGAAAGGTGAAGAAAGGAAAGGATGGCCTCTTGCCTCCGCCTGGCTCTCGCCCAACTGCGAGTACGTTCAACCAAGCTAGGCCGACATTACGTTACGGACGGATTATACGAGTACGGACAAACTCAGGACGAGCCGAACTTGAGGGCTATTCAAGGAAAGGTGAAGAAAGGAAAGGATGGCCTCTTGCCTCCGCCTGGCTCTCACCCAACTGCGAGTATGTCCAACCAAGCTAGGCAAGACGAAAATCCGTCACGGACGGTAAATACTGACACACTCAGGACGAGCCGAACTTGAGGACTGCTCAAGGAAAGGTGAAGAAAGGAAAGGATGGCCTCTTGCCTCCGCCTGGCTCTCGCCCAACTGCGAGTACGTTCAACCAAGCTAGGCCGACATTACGTTACGGACGGTTTATACGAATACGGACAAACTCAGGACGAGCCGAACTTGAGGGCTATTCAAGGAAAGGTGAAGAAAGGAAAGGATGGCCTCTTGCCTCCGCCTGGCTCTCACCCAACTGCGAATACGTCCAACCAAGCTAGGCCAGACGAAAATCCGTCACGGACGGTAACTACGGAAACTGACACACTCAGGACGAGCCAAACTTGAGGACTGCTCAAGGAAAGGTGAAGAAAGGAAAGGACGGCCTCTTGCCTCCGCCTGGTTCTCACCCAACTGCGAGTACGTTCAACCAAGCTAGGCTAGACGACAATACATCACGGACTAGACTGATCAGGAGATCCGCAGCTGGACAGCTGAGGTTTCTAGGCCAACTAAGAGGAACCCACAACGTAAAAACCATGGACAAGACACACAAAACAGAAAAAAAACTAGCGGGGATATACGCTAAACCGTCGGTAGAAGTCGCGGCTGCCGGCGTGGGCTTGGCCCCTCGAAACGAACGAGGGGAGAAGTCGCCAGTGACAAAAAACACCAATAAAGACAAGAACGACACAAAAACGGACATGACTGAGGAAGAGGAAGACCTTCTTCTCAACCCCTTTGCCAATCTCGGTGTGGATGATGGGGCCAGCATCATAACGGTTGACACTGACGACATCAGTGACTCCTGTTCTGTTGCCAGCTCCAACATCTCACGGCTTTCAACTTCTTAAGTGCGGAGTAAATACCGCAACTGTAGAAGAGTGATTGAACGACTTGGCACAAGGAGTTGGGAAGAACTTACGGAACTGGAACGCAAACGACTACATAACGCACGTGCGCTTCTACAGAAGGAGTCTGCAATGGAAGTTGGGCCTCTGGTCCTAACACCGGCGAAGGCTACTTCTGTGAAAGACACAAACTCGGACACGCTGATGGGACCACCCAAACCCCCTGCTGGTAAATCCCAGGTAAGGAAAGGGACGGCCTTATCAGCTGTGCATGCAAATACTGACACGACAAAAGACAAGATGCATGAACCAGCTCCTAGTCCATCCAAACCATCAACCAGCCGTTGCGCGGTGCATATTGCTCCAACGGGCCTGGAAGGTGGGGAGGTAACCACGGGAGTGGACGAGTAAGAGGAGTCGCACTCGGATTGCCTTCGGGCTCAGAACCCTGAATGCAGTCCGGATGCGTCCACCTCTTCTCAGCCAGGGGATTGCAAACCGACCGACTCAACAATGGACTCCGTGAAGACTGTTTTGGAGGCCCGAGCTGAGCGTCGTAAGCGCAAGGTGAAAGGTCTCCTGGACGATAAGCAAATATTCCGCAGGCAAAACCGGAACGCTGAGAGGATTATCCGGCGGCTAGGCAAAAGGAATCCTGAATCCTTAACGGCCAAGGAAAAGCTAGCCCTGGATAGATCCACTCAGAGACTATCGACCACGACATTAAGCACGGGTACGGACAGACGAACCAAGGACAAGCCGAACTTGAAGACTGCTCAAGGGGCGGTGAAGAAGGGAAAGGAAGGCCTCTTGCCTCCGCCTGGCTCTCACCCAACTGCGAGTACGTCCAACCAAGCTAGGCCAGACGACAATCCGTCACGGACGGATAATACATGTACGGACAGACTGACTCAGGACGAGCCGAACTTGAGGACTGCTCAAGGAAAGGTGAAGGTAGGAAAGGACGGCCTCTTGCCTCCGCCTATCTCTCGCCCAACTGTGAGTGGTTCCAAAAGAGCTAGGCACGACGACACTACGTCACCAGCTGTTCCCTCACCGGGGAACAAGAAGAAGAAAGCCAAATTCTCCCGGGTGACCATGGAGGTCCAACAGACTGCGATTGCAGACTTTGGCAACCCTTCAAGGAAACTGACGGATGATCAATGGCAATTGATAGAACTAAGAATTCTGGACGGGGTAAACGAGGCTATCGTCAAGAATAGGCCTCCGCCACTCTTCGGTAGCCTCAGCACTGTCCACGGATTCAAGGTGATGACATGTGAAGACGGTAACACTCTCACATGGCTCCGAGAGTTCATCGAGAAGACCGAAGCTCCTTGGCCGAACGCTGACCTTCGACTTATTTGTAAGAAGGAAATCAGCGAACTGAGCAGGCCAAAGGCAGTGCTGACACTTAAGGGACCCGTGATACCAAGAGACCGGATAGAGCGGAACCTCAAGTCCCTGAACACCGAACAACTCAGCCAGAATTGGGAGGTTGTTCAGGTTAACGAACCAACCAAAGATGGCACCGAAGTGATTGTGAGTCTAAGCCACAAATCGATGCCACTTCTGCGGAAAATTGGCTACAAAGTGCGCGTTGGTACAAACCGATGCAAGCTTAGGTTCATCATCATCGTGTCCTGTAACCCCGGCTGGGGCATAGGGCGTCAACAAAACGTCTCCATCCTTCACGGTCTGCTGCAAGGTACTTAAGCTGTGGCCACGTCTTTCTCTGGGATTCTGCTTCCGCTAAGACAGTTGATTTCCATGTTGTTCTTGGTCTTCCAACCCGCCGTGCACCCTGAGGATTCCATTCAAAGGACTGCTTTGCAATTTCATCGTTTGGTTTCCTCAGTGTGTGACCAATCCAACGCCATTTACGCTTTCTTATGTCGACGTCCAGCCGCTCTTGACTTGTCCTGCGCCACAATTCCTCATTTGATATTATTTGTGGCCAGCGAATCTTTAGGATGTGGCGAAGACAGCGATTCACAAAAGCCTACAATTTCTTCGAAATGGTAGACGTGACTTTCCAGGTTTCACAAGCATATAACAGCACGGATTTGACATTGGATTCGAAGAATCTCAACTTAGTGCGTAAGGAGATTTGACTGGATTTCCAAATTGGGGACAGAGTACCGAAGGCAGCACGAGCTTTATTTATTCTACTTTTAACGTCCAGATCCGTACCACCGTTAGCAGAAACAATACTGCCAAGGTAGTTAAATTTTTCCACTACTTCAACTGGCGTCTCCTGTAAAATAATACGCTGCTGTGTGGAGCGGCCTGTGAGCATTATTTTTGTCTTTTTGCTGTTAATTCTTAGACCACTCGACTCTCCCTTCACTTGCAGTGTTTGGCACATCCCGTTCAGCCCACTGATGTTATTTGCCAGTAGACATATGTCATCGGCATAGTCTAAATGACTGAGCCTTTCGAACGGTCTCCACTGAATGCCCTGTCGCTCAGCTGTACCAACACTGGCCGGTTCATAGCCAATAAGAAAAAACAGGTAAATAAGGAGGTGGTAGTTAATAACTTATCATGAAATTTTTACAAATAAATCTTCATCATAGTAAAGCTGCCAGCGCCAACCTGGTCTACCTCATGGAGAGTAGACAAATAGACATTGCCCTAATTCAAGAACCCTGGATATCAGGCGGCAGAATTAGGGGGCTCCACTCAAAAGGACTTACACTGTTTAAATCCTCTAACACAGGTACCAACAGTAATTATAGAACATGTATTGTAGCTAGAAAACAGATTAATCTCTTTCTTCTATCCACATACAGTAACCTAGACCAAACTGCGATAAAGTTGGAGCGCGATGGGCTTCCACCGCTTATCTTGGCATCATGCTATATGCCGTACGATGGGACGGAGGGACCTCCTGCAAATGTCACGTGCCAACTTGTTCAACGCGCAGCTGTAGAGAAATGGGACCTTGTGATAGGATGTAATTCTAATTCACATCATATTCAATGGGGCAGCACTGATATCAACGATCGGGGTGAGTCTCTTTTTGAATTTATCATAGAAAATAACATACTAGTAGCGAATAGAGGTAATGAACCAACATTTGTCACTAAGAACCGCGAGGAAGTACTCGATATCACCCTTGTGAGCAACTCGAATACTGTCTCAATAGAACAATGGAAGGTACTTAAGGAAGAATCTTTTTCCGATCACAGGTTAATTGAATTCTTTATACTTAGTACAACAAACTCTCGAAAACCTTTTAGAAACTTCAGAAAAACTAACTGGGATATTTTTAATGGGGAAGTAGAGAATGAAATCAAATTGCTTAATACCAATGCAATTGATAATCCTGAGAACTTAGACAAAGCTGCCGAGAAATTCACAGAAATACTCAGCAATGCTTTTGTCAAAGGATGTCCATTAAAACCAGGTAAAAAAGGCAACAAAAAACCACCTTGGTGGACAATAGAACTGGGCGACATTAGGAAAGAAACGAGGCGACTTTTCAATGTCGCCAAGCGCACCAGATCAGACATCGACTGGGAGATCTACAAATCCAGTCAAAGAAAATTCAAAGCTGAAACACAGCGAGCGAAACGCAGCTCGTGGAGAACCTTTTGTGATGAAATAGAAGGCACCAATGAATCAGCTAGACTAAGGAAAATTCTCTCCAAAGAGCCATCTACCTTAGGTTCCTTAAAAGAACCAAGTGGTCGCTGGACAGAATCATGCAGTGAAACTCTAAAACTCTTAGTTAATGCTCACTTTCCCGGGTGTAGCTCTAACCCAAGCTATAACCGGGAAACTGAGATATTTACAGAGCACAGAACACCGTCGGACATTGTAACGGAAGACAAGATTAAATGGGCAATAAACTCTTTCTCCCCTTACAAATCCCCGGGACTAGATGGCATCTTTCCAATGATGTTACAAAAAAGTGAAAACCTCATTACTTCACACCTGAAAAACATATTCTCAAGTAGCCTCAGATGGGGATATGTACCTAAAGCATGGCGTGAAGTCAAGGTTGTATTTATCCCGAAGGCTGGTAAACCCAGCCACACGGAAGCTAAAGACTATAGACCAATCAGTCTCACGTCGTTTACTCTTAAGACTTTCGAGAGATTGTTGGACATCTATATTCGCAGCTCACTGAACCCGGAGGTAATTTCTCCAATGCAGCATGCCTATACGAAAGGCAAAAGCGTAGAAACTGCACTTCACTGTGTTGTTAATACAATTGAAAAAACTCTCAAAGACAAGGAATACACTCTTGCCGCCTTTCTAGATATTGAAGGAGCTTTCAATAATGTGGAAAACGATGCAGTTAAGAGAGCCCTTGTAGAGCTGAATATAGAAAACTCAATTATAAATTGGACTATGTGCATGTTAAAAAACAGGCATATTAATACAGAACTTGGAGATTCACGTTTAAAAGTATCCACATCCAGAGGAACACCCCAGGGAGGGGTGCTTTCTCCGCTTCTTTGGATACTAGTTATGAACGAAATTCTTGTGAAATTAAAATATAGTGGAGTCAAAGTAGTAGCTTATGCAGATGACCTAGTACTACTTGCGACAGGTAAATTCCCATCCACTATTAGTGAACAAATAGAATATGCCCTGTCAAAGGTCAACACATGGGCAAAGAATTGTGGTCTAATGGTTAATCCATTGAAAACTGAATTGGTTCTCTTCACTAACAGAAGAAAAATACCAATGTTTAGATTACCATCAATTGCAGGGACTCCACTCAAAATCTCGGATCAAGCCAAATACTTGGGTGTGATCCTTGATAAGAAACTGAACTGGAGTCTCAACACTAAAGAGAGAGCAAAGAAAGCTATGGTTGCGTTCTATTCCTGCAACAAGATCTTTGGAAAATCCTGGGGACCCAATCCAAAAATTATCAGGTGGATGTACACGGCAATAGTTAGACCGATACTTACCTACGGTAATTTAGTTTGGTGGAACGCGACTGAGAAAGCAACAAACCTGAAAACCTTGACAAAAGTTCAAAGATTAGCATGCGTAGGTATTACGGGGGCGTTGAAAACCACTCCCACAGCGGGACTGGAAGCGATACTCAACTTGAGACCCCTAGATCTATTCGTGCAAGAATCTGCAGCATACAGTGCCCTGCGCCTAAGCCAGACTAAATGCTGGAAGCAAAGCACATCGGGCCATACTCAGATTCTGCAGAGATATGTGGGAAATAATGTTTGCACAGACTACACAACACCCTATTTAAATTTCAACAGACCCTTCACTACCTCTTTTCCTAATAGAGAGGAGTGGGAAAACAACCAACCTTTCAGTAATGCATCTACGATAACTGTCTTCACCGATGGTTCAAAGATGGACACTGGAGTTGGTGCAGGAATTTTCTCGGAAACTCTGGGACTAGCTAGCTCCTTCAGACTTCCGGACTTTTGCAGCGTCTTCCAAGCCGAGGTCTTGGCAGTGACAAAAGCAGCTACGCAAATATCAATGATGGCGATACCACGAGCTGATATCACCCTCTTTATTGATAGCCAAGCAGCAATAAAAGCAATTTCTGCCACCGAGATACATTCGAAGCTTGTGACTTGCTGTCGCGAAGAGCTTAGGGTTCTTGGCATGCAGCATAACATTAGACTCTGCTGGGTTCCCGGTCACAGTGATGTACAGGGAAACGAGAGAGCTGATGAGCTGGCGAGAACGGGTTCGTCGCTTGATTCAAGTCAAGCCGAACAAAATATCAAAGTACCAACCTGTAGCATCAAACAGGAAATTGGTAACAAAATATTAGAAAAAACCAATGAAAGATGGAATCTGCTTGAAACATGCGCCACAACTAGAAAGTTATGGCCAAATTTCAATAAGCAGAGAACAGACAAAATTATGCAAATGAACAAGAAACATCTCCGTTCCCTTGTCAGCATAATCACCGGACACAACCTACTGAGATACCATAAAAAGAAAATGAGGCTCAGTACTGATGACCTTTGCAGAGGATGCAGTGACGAAGAAGCACATGAGGATACCTCACACTTCCTTTGCCACTGCCCAGCACTCTGTCATTTAAGAAAGAAACACCTAGGAAATTATTTCTATAATGACCTAGAGGAACTTTCTGGAACTTCGGCTAATAGCCTTCTGAATTTCATCAACGCCTCTAAATGGCTTGACTGCTAACAGAACACATAGGTTTTTACATTAAGTGGAATACAATTTCCTAGGGTATCACAACGGATCTACATAGATCTAAGTGTGACGGTAACGAGATCAACTGTCAGCCCTTCTACCTAACCTAACCTAGGGTCAAGACATGCGTAGACAAAACAAGGTAGAGACTAAAGGCCTTAATATGGCATGTTCAAAAATTAATATTTGTTCAAAATTGACGGAGATATTCCCATTCAAACCTTATCATTTCTTATAATTTTTCTCAGTTTTGGCCCGAAAGTCCCTTTTTCGGTACAATATGGCAAATTTCACATTCGTAAAAATGTTCGAAATCAAAATTTTTGATTTAATATGACATTAGAACTATAGAGAATTTATAAGAAGGATGTAAGTTCGCAATTTCGTTTTTCGGCTGTTTTTAAATGCGTTCAGACCTACAGACCGAACGGCTGGTCCGATTAACATAAGATTTGGTACTAGGTGCTAGGAACGTTAAATTTGCCATAAAGTACCAAAAAATAGGCTTTCGGGCAAAAAGTGCGGAAAATGATAAGAAATGGTAAAGTTTGAATGGTTATATCTCTGTCAATTTTTAAATAATATGGCTTTTTTAACATGTCATATTAAAGCCGTAAGACTCCAATTTACTTTGTTTATGAACGTCTTGAGCGTATCTTTGCTCCGAAAAAAGTTATGCGCAATTTAGAAAAAAATATAAAAATCTTAGATTTTTCGATTTTTTTTATGTTGGTTTTTCTTAACTTTTCCTGCTTAAATTTTTTCCTGAAATTTTTTGAATTATCCATTCCAATAGAAAATTTAATTTTCAACAAAAAGTATTATACGTAAAATTTTCAAATTCGGCTTAGCTTTCGAGTTATACCAAAAATACTGACAAGTGGCCAGTGTGACCATTCTCTCAGAAACGCATGGGTAAATTTAGTAGCATTTTTGGTTTTAAGCATGCTTATGGGCCAAACAAACATATTCAATAATAAAAACCCTTGCACGTAATTGTTCCTTTTTAAAAGGTCTATTCAATAGGCTATTAGCGTAAATATATATTAACAATATAGTGATGAGTTATTAAAAATTCTAAAATCAAACTCTTTACCGACGACGGTTTAATATACATTTCGGGTCATGATCTAGAAACCTGTAGCCGGCTTTTAAATGAAGATCTGAGCGCTCTTGCTATATGGCTCAAGATGAATATGTTTATTTTAAATACTGAAACAACGAAATTTATG
Organism: Dasysyrphus tricinctus; assembly: GCA_963921185.1. Classification (NCBI taxonomy): domain Eukaryota; kingdom Metazoa; phylum Arthropoda; class Insecta; order Diptera; family Syrphidae; genus Dasysyrphus; species Dasysyrphus tricinctus. The sequence continues at coordinate 181,561,182 of OY992531.1, read as the reverse complement.
GTGCTTAACAATAGGTTAAAAGAACAGACTCTAATCGTGGTGGATAATAGATAGTTAGAAATAGTTGATAGAATTAAATATTTCGGTGACAATAGACTAACGTTAAAAGATCGCATAGACTATATTTGCAAACAAATCTCAAAAAAAATTGGTGTTCTAAGAAAAATGAGGCAAAATCTATCCATGAATTGTGCTGTCAAAGTCTACAATGTCATCCTGAAACCACATTTCGAATACTGTGGCAGTATCCTATTTTTGTGACATCAATATAAAAAAAATAGACTACAAGTGCTTCAAAATTATGCGAATTATTTTAAAATGTGATAGATACACGCCAATATCATTCATGGCTGAGTCATTAAATTGGCTCAATGTTAATCAAAGACTTTTTATGTGCGCTATGGTATTTGTATATAAAATCAAAACTGGAATATATCCGAGTTACCTTCGAGAGAATGTAAGCAGCAATGAACTATCGGGAAACGACATAAGAAACAACCCACACTTAAGAATTCAAGGAGTGTGAACAACAAGAGGACAGCGAATAATACAGTATATGGGATTTCAAACTTTCAATAGTCTGTCAAGATATAATCAAATAAATAAATAAATTGGGTGGCGCAACAGCTCGTGGAGAACCAGGGCCTAGTGACTTACAACTCACAACCATTCCTATGTGCGTGTTTGTTGGCAGAAATGGAGAGGACCTACAGTTTTTTGCCGAGTCCGAACGGCTAAATGAGAAGCACTTTTTCATGACAAGTATGGAGGATTTGTCAGTTCCTCGCAAGAGGCAGTACCTCGAATAAAACATTTCTGTTTTTAGGTGGCACGGCTGGGAAACCGAGTGACCCCATTAGATATATGTTAAGATGGGCATCCTGATAGAAATTATCTTCTGTCATGCTTGAAGGTGTTATGCTCCGATTTTAAACATTTGTTTGTATTTGAAAGGTTATATTTAGAGGATGGACTTTGGAACCAGTGGCTTTATATTTTCAAAATTTAACTATTCGAAGGGGGAAATAGGGTTGAAATAAAAAAATATTCGCAGGTGGTGGGATCCTCCGCGATACTAAAAGCCTACACGGGCTAACAAATCTGGAGCAGTCAAAGATATCATACTTTGTGTAATGCACACTGGATTCTCTAACGGCGATAAACATGGCCGCTCGTAAACAAAGCGGATATAAGAACGGAATGTAAACTACTCTTCTTGGTGGAGGCTATTGATGGATTTTCTTTTGTTTACTTCAGCAACATCTCAACAATAATAATATTTTAATTAAACATCAATCAGGCTTTCGATCTAATCATTCATGTGAAACTTGTGTTAATTTTGTGTTTTAGTGACTGGAAAAAAGAAATAGATGATAAAAATTGTGTTATAGCCTTTTCTTAGACCTAAAACGAGCTTTTGAAACTGTAAATCATGTTATATTTATATTACTAAATAAACTAGATAAATATGGTATTAGAAACACAGAACTTAAATGGTTTAAGCCTTTTTTATGTAATAGAACCCAAAAAACTTCAGTCAATAATAAGTTGTCAAAACCGGCTCCAGTTGATATTAGAATTCCGAAAAGAGGGCGTTGAGTGCGTTGTGGGCTTGTGTAGCTGCATCTGCATTGCTTCGCATTAAGAATTATTGTTCTTTAAACTAATAGTAGCAATATACCTTATAAGCTTGTTTGTTTTTAGTTTTTTAACTACTTTCTTCTTTGTTATAATGCAATGGTTCGGTGAACCATTTATGTATCAATAAAATGATAATAGAGCAAAGACATTGTTTATAATTTGTATTTATAAGCCAATGACACCAGCAGAAGCAAACAATCTTAACCCACTCACAAACAGACAGTCACAGGAGCGCCCACTGGCAGCTTGCAGGCGTAACTTAGTGTTTAACAATAATTAATTGGTAAAGTGAAAAGGAGAAAGTTATGTACTGCTACCCCTGGGACCAGGAAAATAAATGCACACTCTGATCGATAGTCTATAGTACATGCTGTTTATAAGAAACGGCTATAAGTGAACAACTGAGCTCCCCCTCCAAGCTTTCATGAGTGCGGGAGGGGATAAACCAATACTATGTTCCTTTGTTTAAAAGTATATAATATGCTGATTTACTCACGTCATCGTGCGAAGCGTGTGTTTTCGATCTGTAGACCGATATAGAACGATTTTCGGATCTTATCCCTAGTAAAGCAGACAGTACCCCCTCCTCCAAATCTGACAAGGTTTCCATGGTGGAAACACTTCTGAAAAACTACCTCAAGCTAAGTACATATTATCATTGCACAAAACCTCAACCCGTCAGGTTAATACTTTTTGTTGGTTTCAGTTCCAGGCCCATTATATAGGGAAGTGGGCAGAAGGGGGGGGGGGGGGTAAATATTAATGGTCCCGAAGCCAACACCAATTCATTGATACCCATATCGATGATCAAATATATACCATATAGTGAGAAATGACTATTATCGTACTAACACCTTTCCCCGCCCCCAACGCATTTGAGAGGGGAGAGAGGGTAAACGAGGAATGTGTTCCTGTGTTTTCAAGTATGCTGAATCCAGTGAGACCCCTCACATCATCATCCGATGGATGGTTCTCATTCTACAGGCCAATACAAATAGTAAGTTAGTATTAGTGTACAAAAAATAAAGTCGTCAGGCTGAAATAGAAGGTTGGTTTCAGTCACCCCCTCCCACTAGTGGGGGGGAGGGGAAGAGGGGGGGGGGGGAATGACATGTTCCTGAAGCCGAGCCCAATTCATCGATACCCCTATCTATGGTCAAGTATACACCATTTATGAGAAAATGCTATAAACGCATTAACACACCTCCCCGCCCCCCTACGCACATGGAAAAGAGAAGAAGGTAAACGAATAATTTTTTCCTATATTTGTAAGTGTGATGAATCCAACGAGACCTCTCGCGGGTTCGTCCGATGCTTGGTTCTCCATCCACAGGCCAATATATAAAAGACTGCGGAATTTAAATGTGGTATATTAGCAACCCTTCTCCACCAAATGTGACAGTGTTGCCACCGTCGCAATAATTCTTAAAAGTTACCTTAGGACATCGACTATTATGAAACATAAAATCAATCCGCAAGGATGAAAGAAAGGGCTAGTTTTAGCTTACAGACCCTTTCTAGTCGGGTGGTAACCCTGTTTTACTGCACTCTGACAGTGTTGCCATCGTGGCAACACTTCTTAAAATTTACCTTAGGACATGTTCTTTTCGTATACTGAAGCTTAACCCGTCAGGTCAAAATGAAAGGTTGGCCTCACTAACAGCCCCACTATTAATATGAACAAACTTATTGCTCAATACAAATAAAACAAAAAGTTTATGATAATTAATAAACCCTTCCTACAACAACAACAACAAATAAACATTAAAATTAACAATAAACAATTGGAAGAAGTATTATCTATCAAATACCTTGGCGTCATTCTAGATAACAAACTATCCCTTATAGCCTATTGAATAGACCGGAAAATGAGGGGTATAAAGGAACAATTACGTGCAAGGGTTTTTATTATTGAATATGTTTCTTTGGCCCATAAGCATGCTTAAAACTGTAAATGCTACTAAATTCATCCATGCGTTTATGAGAGAAAATGGTCATACTGGCCACTTTTCAATATTTTTGGTGTAACTTGAAAACTAAGCCGAATTTGACAATTTTACACATAATACTTTTTGTTCATAATTAAATTTTCTATTGGAATGGATAGTTCAAAAAATTCTACGAAAAAATTTAAGCAGAAAAAGTTAACAAAAACCAACCTAAAAGAAATCAAAAAATCAAGGATATCTAATTTTTTTAATAAATTGTGCATAACTTTTTTTGAAGTAAAGATTGGGTCAAGCAATGCACGGACAAAAGAAAGCAGAGACTATAGGCTTAAATACGGCATGTTCAAAAATTAATATTTGTTCAAAATTGACAGAGATATTCCCATTTAAACCATATCATTTCTTATTATTTTTCGCAGTTTCGGCCCGAAAGTCCCTTTTTCGGTACAATATGGCAAATTTCACTTTCGTAAGAATGTTCGAAATCAAAATTTTGATATAATATGACATTAGAACTAAAGAGAATTTATAAAAAGGATGTAATTTCGCAATTGTGTTTTTCAGCAGTTTTTAAATGCTTTCAGACCTACAGACCGAACGGCTGGTCCGATTATCATAAGATTTGGTACTAGGTGCCAGGAACTTTAAATTTGTCATTAAGTACCAAAAAATAGGCTTTCGGGCAAAAACTGCGAAAAATGATAAGAAATGGTAAAGTTTGAATGGCTATATCTCTGTCAATTTTCAAATGATATGACTTTTTAAACATGTCATATTAAGGCCTTAAGACTCCAGTTTACTTTGTTCATGCATACCTTGAGTGTATCTTTACTCCGAATAAAGTTATGCACAATTTAGAAAAAAATTTAGAAATCTTTGATTTTTCGATATTTTTTATGTTGGTTTTTGTTTACTTTTCCTGCTTAAATTTGTTTAAGAAATTTTCCAAACTATCCATTTCGATAAAAAATTTAATTTTGAACAAAAAGTTTTATATGTAAAATTGTCAAATTCGGCTTAGTTTTCGAGTTATACCAAAAATACTGAAAAGTGACCAGTGTGACCATTCTCTCAGAAACGCATGGGTGAATTTAGTAGCATTTTCGGTTTTAAGCATGCTTATTGGCCAAAGAAAGATATTCAATAATAAAAACCCTTGCACGTAATTGTTCCTTTTTAAAAGGTCTATTCAATAGGCTATTAATGAATACATAGACTACAGTAGGGAGCAAAAATGAGTACATATTTGTAACTCGCGACTTATTGATGCATAACAACAGAAATAATGAAGCAAATTGAAATTTTTTTTTGCTCTGTATTTTGTGTTCAATTCTCAACAAAACGGTATATAATACATAACGGAAAGGAGTAAGTTCTAAGAAAAAAACAAATAAAACAAAAATAAATCGCATGTATTCAATTTTGCATCAAGCGTTAATCAGCAAAAATATCGAAATTTTTGGTTTGTTTATGACTTCCTTTATCTTTTGTAGTTTGAGATATTTTAAATTGCGTATGGTAAGAACTTTCACCAGCGTATTTTAATAAATGAAATAAATAATTATAAAAATTTAATTGCTCTTTAAGATTATGAGGAAACTACCACTAGATTGAGGACAGTATTGTAGTCATGACAAAGAGTGGCTTCTCGACACAAATGATACCTAAGAAGCTTAAAACAAGCCAATCGGTGGTCAAAAAAGTCCAGAAAAGGTGAGTTATTGTTCCTAAAGCATAAGTCAAAGGCCGCAAAAAAAAATTTGACGGATGTGGACGGCCCTCGCAGGATATTAGAAATGAAAGGGAACAAGTGTTTAACACCAAATCATGCTTCTTTAGCAATAAATAAGCCCGTTAGCCGAGAAACTGCAAGAAGAACCCTCAACGACATTGGTTATATCTCAGCGGTTAAAAAAACAAAAGCAAAAATAATTCAAATGATTTTTTATATAATATATTACACCTTTTTGATTTCACAAAATCGATTCGAAAAATTAGTAAATATATATAAGACAATTATTATACTTTAACTTTCCGACTCACTTTGAATGCATTTCGGAATACTTTCATTCCATCATCAGCAAACACGACTATATGGGTACAAGGTTTGTCTTGTCATCTTCGATTAGATCTCCTTCGTTAATATTATATTAGGACAAAAAAAAAACTATACACTTTTTATAGGTAAATACTCCAAATCCAAAACTAGCAAAGCTCTATGCTTTGCCAAAAATACACAAACCGAGAAACGAAATGAGACCAATTGTTTCAAATATTGATACGCCAATATATAAACAATCAAAATGGTTAGTTAGTGAAATAAAGAAACTACCCGCATTACAAAGCTGTTCAGTTAAAAATTCGTTTGATTTCGTGGAAAAAATTAAAAACATAAAAATCGAACCAAACGAGATAATGGTTTCCTTTGACGTCTGTTCGCTTTTCCCGAGCATTCCGGTTGATATCGCTCTTGATAATTTAAAAAAGTATTTGACCAACTGTGACATATCTAGTGACAAAAAATCGGTCTATTTTGATGTTGCAAAGCTATGTATGGAACAAAGTTTCTTCCAATTTCGCGAAAAATTTTATAAAGTGACACACGGCACTAATATGGGTAATCCAATTAGCCCCTTAATTGCCGAATTATTTATGCCCGGTTTTGAGATTAGTTTAAAAGAGAGAGATTTGTTACCTCGGGTTTGGCATCGATATGTTGATGACATTTTTGCGGTGGTTAAAGAAGATGAAGTAAATAATGTACTTGAGTTATTAAACAGACAATTTGAAACAATTAAATTCACGTGTGAAAAAGAAAACAACAATGTTTTACCGTTTTTAGATCTGGAAATACAACGCAAATGTGAAAAAATCGAATTTGGTGTATATCACAAGCCCACAAGTACATTAAGAACAATAACTTCGGATTCTTATGCCCCAATGCAACATAAAAAAGCTGCCTATCATTCTATGATTCATAGACTATGTCGCTTACCACTTACAGCCATTAATTACAAACGCGAGTAAATGGATATAATGAAAAAGTGATTGACGACTTAATTTTACACCATTCAAATAAAATACGTGCTTCAGAACTAGAGGTCTGCATGAATGTATTCATTTGATCTATTCACACTGTTCCACTACTTCAGTGCACTCAATTTACAACACAATTTTAATAAAGTTAACTCACAAAATGAGAACTCATATAAAAAACAAAACCAGTACAACATTCACTCTCTGATAACAGAACGGGTGCAGTGCTTGTTTCTTTTCTCTTTCGTGGGTGCTTGTAACAAATCAAATGAGTGCACTTCTTTCGCTCTGTATTATTATGAATACTCATTATTATAGTTTGAATATTCATAGTATGTTTTGAATATTCACAGTTTGTTTGTGAGTGCAATTCTATTGCTATTTGGATTTGATTTTAAAATTGGAGGAAAGGTATATCTATACCATTTAAAGTGAAAATGTATTTGAATAATGTTAGTTCAATTTTGATCAAATAAAAGATTAAACCTGGATTTTAAAAGACAAAATTTAATTTCACTTAGGAGCTGGCAAATGACTCGGGTGTTTCAATGGAAAAATATTTCTGGTGGATGGCGGCGCGTGGCGGCGCGCGGTATGGTCAATTCAGAACTCTTAATCAATTAAGGTATTAAAACCCAAATTATGAGTGATCGATTCAATCTTATAAAAAAATAATTCAAATGCATCTTCAAAGAAAGCCAATGCGGGTATAACCAAAATTGGATTATGAGGGATTATAAGTAGGTACATGTATCGTGAAATCGAATATCAAAGTACGGCTGGCAGGTTTTGTTTTAAGCATTTCGGAGGGGTGGGGGTTAAAAAGTTCTTCTTTTTTTATTTTCAGGATTATAACCACTATAATTAACTAAATTTCTATACCTTTACATCACATTCTTGACGGTCCGATAAATTGAACTCAATATACACTGAGTTACAAAAAAAGTGGCGCAGTCATAGCTTTGGATGTCTTGATATCATTTTGATAATATGCCGCTATGTTTTTACAGAGCTTTATTTTTATTCAGTCTTTATTTTATTTTAGATGAATAATTACTTACTTTTATGTTAATAAACAAAACTGTATTAAAAAAACGTGTTTTTTAGATCACACGTGTTTCTTAAATCACTTAAAAATATTGCAAAATTTCAAGGTGCGCCACTTTTTTTGTAACTCAGTATATAAGCATTTTACGTCAACCTTATCATCCCTTTTTTGAAGATTTTCAACAAAACAATAAATCAAAAAAAATAAAGTATCCACAAAAATGCCGATAAGGTTTGCTCAAAAGCCTTAGATAAATTATGGGTCACATTTATCGGATCACCAAGATAAACGTCTTGAGACTTAGGGAAAATGACATAATAGGAAAACAAGCTGGTTTGAACCCCCCACCCCTACCATAGACTTAGAAAAAAACCTGCCAGACTTTTGTATTCGATATCACGATAAATGTACCTATAATCCCTCATACTCCGATTTTGGTTCTCCATCTGTTCCCAAAATATGCTGTCGGCTCTTGGTCTATTAGTTAAACCTTTGTTATGTAAATTTTATAATTTTTTGGAAAATGCGTTACTATGTTTTTGGCGCAAAAACTATGAAAACACTCAGTCCCCTGGCCTCAGGCCCCTTGCACCTTTGACTGACTGCCATCAGAAATTTTCACTTAATACTGTTTTTCCTTGAAAATATTTACTTGCAAAACAAAAAGCACATTAAAGTTTGTTTATCTTTATATAATAAAAAACAAAAAAATGGTTTCAATGTCCATTATAGACTTTAAAATCATCCAATCGATGTGCCCCGAACCAGTTTCATAAGAAAGAAAATAATACGAAGATGGTGTTAGACATTTGACCACTAAAACAAGGCATTAGGCACATTCGGTCCATTCCTAAAGTCGATTTTAGAATTTCCCATACAAAAACTTCTTTTCTTTGTCCAACAAATAAAACAAAACGTACCTATTTCTTTTTTAAAACGTAGTAATACACGTTGCGTATCCGCTAATTCAATAAATCTTTACATACAACATACATAATTTATATAAATATACAGAAAAACATCATTCCAATACACATTGCTTGCTATTGCTATTGATAAAACACACAGCATTCTCTCAAGACCACCCAATCTAAATTATGAATATTCACTTTTTTTGTGAGTACACCTGATTCAAATTGTGAATATTCACAAATGAGTACTCATTCTCTTTGGGTACAATGCGCTGTGGGTTTGTATGAAAATGAATATTCAACTCATATTGTTTCCAAACAACAAGTAGTACACTCATTCTCATTTCAAGAAGTGAGTAGAATGAGTTGAGTGCAGCAAATATTATTGAATGTCTCAAATCTAGTTTTAAGACATTCATGCAGACCTCTATTCAGAACTAACAACCCTGTTTTCGCAAAATACGAAAGATAAAAATTCTAAAATAGCCCTGTCTTTTATACCAGATATAACATATAAATTAAAATCAAAATTTAAAGAACATAATTTAGACATTGTTTATAAAAACAATAACAAATTATGCAACCTTCTGTGTTCGACAAAAGATAAAACACCAAAATTAAAAAAGTCGGGTATTTATGCGGTTAAATGCAGTGTTTGTGAACGTGAATATGTCGGTCAAACCCAACGAAGCATAGAAAAGAGATATGACGATCATATCAGTAGCATTCGCTTAAAGAAACCCCTTTGCTCCGCCGTAGCATCACACGTGTTAACCGAAAAACATAATATAAACGAAAAAGACGGGATACGTTTAATCAAAACAGTGACAAATGAAGCACAACTTGACGCATTTGAAAGTTTTTACATTCAAAGTGGAAAAAATCTTTTAAATCGAGACAATGGCAACATTATTTCTTGTTTGTTTAATCGTGTTTAACAGTTCAGCCCTTTTATTTACCTATAAAAAGTATATAGTTTTTTTTTTTGTCCTAATATAATATTAACGAAGGAGATCTAATCGAAGATGACAAGACAAACCTTGTACCCATATAGTCGTGTTTGCTGATGATGGAATGAAAGTATTCCGAAATGCATTCAAAGTGAGTCGGAAAGTTAAAGTATAATAATTGTCTTATATATATTTACTAATTTTTCGAATCGATTTTGTGAAATCAAAAAGGTGTAATATATTATATAAAAAATCATTTGATATTTACGGATTTCACGCGGTTCAACCCCAAAATAATTTTTATTAAACAAAAATAATTAATTTTCAATTATTTATGTTTTTATTCTTATTCTTATACCAGCCAGACCACGGGCTTTACCATCATATTTTTCTAGTTGTCTGAATTTAACCAAATTCCACTAGAACATTATATAATTTACAGTGCTTTTGTGCTGTTTATTTTATACGTGTCGGTAACCATCGACTAAAAAATTATGCGTCTTAGAAGGGTACAACAACATCTAACTGATGAGCCCAATTGTTGTACCTGGGCGAAACGCATTTGGACTAAAGGTCGCAAAACTTTTAAATTTGAATTTCAATTCAAGAGTCCACAAAAACAAAAACAAAAACAAAAATAATTAATTTTCAATTATTTATGTTTTTATTCTTATTCTTATACCAGCCAGACCACGGGCTTTACCATCATGTTTTTCTAGTTGTCTGAATTTAACCAAATTCCACTAGAACATTATATAATTTACAGTGCTTTGTGCTTTTTATTTATTACCATTGTTTTTTTTAAAGTTATTTTTCTCTTTGAAGTCAACTTTTCTTAAAATTGCCCCTCCCGCCTAAACGGGGGGATATATACCCCCCATCCGATACTACTGTTTTCTTCTTTTGGCCCAATCTACACGCTCTATTTCTTTGATGCAGCATATGTCAAAGACCATGTTTTTGTTATTATACTGTTTTATATACTACTTGTTGTGTTAAATTTTTTATTGCTATATTTTGTAAACCCGTCCCTTGGAAACTGTTGTGTCTACAGAACCGGCTTTGGACTCAAATTGAAGCAAATTTAGTAAGGTTGAAATCGTAGAGCAATGTTTCATTCGGAAACTAAGGCGTAATGGTTAAAATGGCCAATAAGTGAAAAAACCGCGAAAAATTTTTACCAATGTTGCGTTCGGCGCTCGAGGTCGAAAAATCGGATTTATTACCAGGCCAACATCATAAACAACTCAGAAAAAAATCATAACCACCGGACCTGACGCAAGGTCTAATGTATATATAATCTAATTTCGCTCAGCCACTACTGAAAAAATTACAGTGAAACAGTTTTGAAGAAAACCGAAAATAAAAAATCCTTTTTTTATGGGAGGAACCATTAATAACCATTGTTTTAAAAATTGTTTCGGACCCAAAGGTATTTTAGAAAAGTTGTTTTGAGAAAAATACGATTATGTAAAGTTGTTTAAAAAATATATGGCAGGTACCTATCGTTATTTTTGGTAAAAAAAAAGAAAAACAGGTGAAGTAAAAAAAAGCTAGGTACCAAGTGTGAAGAAAATCAATCATGCCCTTTAGACTGTAGCTCAACAACGGACAGACAGACAGAATTGTGAGATCAACTTTTTTTTGCCCTATCATCATTATAACAAGTTTTATAGAAATCTGGAGTAATTATCTTTTTTCGATACATATTAATCGCAAGTAATAACACAGGAGGTTACAAAATAATAGCTTAGTTATTTAATGTAGGACTATAGTCATTGAAATATCCGAGTCATTTGTAGAATCCTAATAAACATTTGAAAATTGTGAAGAATTAGAACATAATATGTGCATAACAGATATTTCTTGATCCATATAAATTGACTTATGTACATCATTTAAATGCCTTTTAAAAATTAATTAATTTGCAGTAATTTTGTTTTCAATTTTGACTCTATCAATGCTTAATGCAAAATACTCACTGCGTAGATTTATACTAACGCCTTCATCCATTCATATACTACATTTTATATCATTATACGAGCTCGGTGTGTTTACAACGGTTAGGTTTGCACTCATGCCATTTGATTCTTATGAGACAAACCAAATAGTGCATTCGATTTTACTCGATGCATTCGCTGTATTCGGTGTATTAATAGCTGTTAAGCTACACTTGGGAAACCAAATAGTGTATTCGATTCGTTTCAAAGGGATCGAATTGTGTGCAGTATTTGTTTCTTAGAAGTAAGCATTCTCTTTCAGTGTACACTACTTTCTAAGATAACAACGAATCGAATACACTGAAGTACTGTATTTGTTCAGGGGCTTGACAGTTACATTAAACACTTTTTTTGCACTATTCTTTGAGATATTATTTCGAGTTCTTCGAAGAACTCCCAATTTTTTCGACACTATTTTACATATATGTACAGTAGGGAGCAAAAATGAGTACATGTTTGTAACTCGCGCACTTATTGATGCATACCAAAGAAATAATAAAGCAAATTGATATTCTTTTTGCCTTGTATTTTATGTTCAATTCTTAACAAAACGGTATATAATACATAACGGAAAGGAGCAAGTTCTAAGAAAATAAAAAACAAATAAAACAAAAATAAATCGCATGTACTCAATTTTGCACCAAGCGTTAATCAGCAAAAATATCGAAATTTGCTGTTAGATTTTAAAGTTTTTGGTTTGTTTATGACTTCCTTTATCTTTTGTAGTTTGAGATAAATGTTTAATTCAAATTTAAAAGTTTTGCGACCTTTAGTCCAAATGCGTTTCGCCCAGGTACAACAATTGGGCTCATCAGTTAGATGTTGTACCCTTCTAAGACGCATTATTTTTTAGTCGATGGTTACCGACACGTATAAAATAAACAGCACAAAAGCACTGTAAATTATATAATGTTCTAGTGGAATTTGGTTAAATTCAGACAACTAGAAAAATATGATGGTAAAGCCCGTGGTCTGGCTGGTATAAGAATAAGAATAAAAACATAAATAATTGAAAATTAATAATTTTTGTTTTTGTTTTTGTGGACTCTTGAATTGAAATTCAAATTTAAAAGTTTTGCGACCTTTAGTCCAAATGCGTTTCGCCCAGGTACAACAATTGGGCTCATCAGTTAGATGTTGTTGTACCCTTCTAAGACGCATAATTTTTTAGTCGAAATCCATTCTTTAATTTTATTTTTAAATAAAGTTTTTTTGGCTGATAGTTTTTTAAAAATTTACTTTCAAACTCAAAATTTTGAGAAAAAGACGATTTTTTTGTTAATCTATTTTTTTTTATTTTATGGTATTAAGTATTATTTTTGTTTTTGATTTTCAATGCCCTTATTAATTTTTAGTTAAAAACTGAAAACAAGTTCGAGTTTTATATGGTTGACTTTAAAAAATCATAGCTCCGTTTCTACTCATCCGATCTTCATGATTAAGATCTTAAAATAAAGCCAACATGACACGCTACACAGTATAAGAAAATCATTAAAAAGGGGCAAACGATTTCACACAAGGGGTGAATAAGCCCCCCTTCAATTCGATTTCCAGCATTCTAAATTCAAAATTTGATGAAAAATTTCACAATTTTAATTAATTTTTAGTTCAAATTGAAGCCCATTGATTTATTTTGAAATGGTAGAGCAAATTTATAATCGCTAACCAGGCCGTAAAGGTTAAAATAGCCAATAACTGAAAAAACCGCGAAAATTTCTCGGTTTTATGCATATCTCACAAAGTTGCGTTCGGCGCTCGAGGTCGAAAACTTGGATTATTGGTAAGGCCAACATCATAAACAGCTCATCTAAAAATCAGAACTACCGAATCAGAGGCAAAGCCCTCCCACCCCGAAGAAAAAGGATACTAGACTGAAAACAGTGAAGTTGATCAAGTTAATTTCAGTTTTCTCAAAAACTAGAAGTCATTTTAGCATTTGGTTTTGAGTTTTTAACTAAAAATTAATAAGGGCATTGAAAATCAAAAACAAAAATAATATTTAATACCATAAAATAAAAAAAAAATAGATTAACAAAAATAATCGTCTTTTTCTCAAAATTTTGAGTTTGAAAGTAAATTTTTCAAAAACTATCAGCTAAAAAAACTTTATTTAAAAATAAAATTAAAGAATGGATTTCTGGCTTAAAGATGAGCAATGGATTTTCGTTCAGATATTACCATTGTTTTTTTAAAGTTATTTTTCTCTTTGAAGTCAACTTTTCTTAAAATTGCCCCTCCCGCCTAAGCGGGGGGATATATACCCCCCATCCGGTACTATTGTTTTCTTCTTTTGGCCCAATCTACACGCTCTATTTCTTTGATGCAGCATATGTCAAAGACCATGTTTTTGTTATTATACTGTTTTATATACTACTTGTTGTGTTAAATTTTTTATTGCTATATTTTGAAAACCCGTCCCTTGGAAACTGTTGTGTCTACAGAACCGGCTTTGGACTCAAATTGAAGCAAATTTAGTAAGGTTGAAATCGTAGAGCAATGTTTCATTCGGAAACTAAGGCGTAATGGTTAAAATGTCCAATAAGTGAAAAAACCGCGAAAAATTCGCGGTTTTTTGGATTTTTACCAATGTTGCGTTCGGCGCTCGAGGTCGAAAAAATGGATTTATTACTAGGCCAACATCATAAACAACTCAGCAAAAAATCAGAACTACCGGACCTGACGCAAGGTCTCAGTCCAATAAAACTACAAGGTTACTGGAATAATACAAATTTCAAATAATTTTAAATACCTAATATTGCTTATCAAAATTTTCAAAAAAGAAAAGAAAATAAGAATTTTGAAAATTTTCAATAACCTCCTATAGTTTCAAGTTTTTCCCATCACTTCTTGAATATCAAAAACATAGACAAAATAATTTAGAAAAATTATGTGTTTCAAAAATTCTGCACTCTTGAAAACGCACATGTGTAACATACCTACATCTTACTAGAAATTCTTCTCACTTAGTAAATTTTCTTTAATTACCTTTCCGATTATGTTACTTTTATTCTCATTGGAAACTCTCCTCAATTATTATACGATTTATACATGTGAAGCACTAAATTTTGAATTTCAAACGTTTTTATTTTAAAAACGGCATTTTGTATAATTGAATAACATACTAAAGTTTATTTTAAAAATCTATGAAATGAACAAAAATGTCATCCAATCATCCTATCCTATCCCACTCTTACATTTATTAGTAAACGTAATTTCTCTGTTGGATCGTTGTACTCGGTGTATTTAGTATATTTGGTGCATTCGGTGTACTCGGTGTTTTGGCTTACGTGTACCCATATTAAATGAATACACGATTCTTATGTTTTGGTATTAATGGGTGATTCATTCGTTTTGCTTTGCAAGATGTAAATACAACGAATTGTGTATTTGAATAAATATAGAGTGTTTTGAAGATAGTTTGAAGACATTCGTTGCAGATGTTTAATGCGGGCAATATTAAAGTGTGATCGGTATACCTCAATCACTTAAATGGCTTAATATAAATCAAAGGCTCTATATGATGACAATGGTGTTTGTCTTTAAAATAAAACTCAATCTGTGCCCCGAGTACCTCCAAGCCAGTGTACCTGAAAGAAGAATTGTACCATATAACTTGAGGAACGTGGAAGAATTCAATATCATCCGAACTAGAACAACTAGAGCACATGCCAGCATATTCTACATGGGATTACAAGCTTACAACAATCTTCCGTCTTACATCCGAAATATAAATAATTTAAATCAATTTAAAACTCAATTAAATATATATGCTAAATCTTTTATTAATTAAATTCCTAGACACATATTTGAATGTTATGTTTATAAAACTTGAAATGTAAAACTTTTTTAACATTTTAATGGCCGAATAAACTTTATAAGCTTTTCAAAAATTTACTTTTATTTTAACAAAAAAATGCGTACAAGAAAGCACACCAATTGCTGCCCAACACATACAGCCTTATTGTTAGTTTCACCCGGAAAAATTGACATTTCACTTTTCGTCTATTGTGAGTTTCACCCGAAAAATGTTTGATGTTCGAAAATTTCACTTATTGTGAGTACTCATTTTTGGCGAAATGTACTGCATGTTATTACGAGCAAAAATGTTCACTTATACTTATTTTTTGGGAGCGAACGAAAAAAAAATCAGGTATCTACTGGCACTTTTCACGCAAGTTTTTTGTTTACTTTAGGGCAAGAGAACTTTGGGCACAACCCATAATAGCTGGCGCTTTTCGCGCAAGTTTTTTGTTTACTTTAGGGCAAGAGAACTTCGGGCTCATCTCATAATAGCTTTAAAGTTCCCTTCAGGACGAAACTCTCAGTAAAACTGATAACTTATAATGTGAAATTTATTTATAATTTTTTGTTTTGCATTTTTTTGAACAAGCTTTTGTCTACCCGAGCTGGGCCGGGCCGGGCCAGTTAGTATTACATATACCACACGTTTTTCGCAGTACAAATCCGTGCGAAAGGGCAGTGACATATACATTTACTGCCTGAACAGAATGCAAGACGCAGCTGGAATAGATGTCAATAATGCTGCAGTAGATGTCAATAATGCTGCAGTAGATGTCAAAAATGCTGCAGTAAAAGTTAAGCCCTGGTCAAACAGAGCGCGCTCCGGCGATCTTTGTAAAAATTTACAAAGAAAATTTGACCGTCGTGTTCTTAGTTTCCCAGTAAAGTATTGACCGTCCCGTTGGATCGCGCTCTGTTTGACCAAGCCTTTAAAAATTGTTCAACTCTTGCAGCTCCAACTGCAGCATTTTTGACATCTATTCAAGTCCCGTCTTGCTTTCTGATCAGGCAGTTATACTGCAGAAAAATATGCGGTGTATTGCCGTCTAAACCAGGCTGAGCCTCAGTATGGAATTTAACTCTTGTAGTTTACATAATACAATCATGTGTTTTTCATGAGTAAATAATATTTTGTATATACTTAATTTTGTGAATTTTTAAGTAACATTCTAAAAATAACATGAAACTTACCAGGTTATATTTTTTTTTGGCTAGGCCTACCAAAATTAGACTGCATTTTCCTATATATTGCAAAGTTATAATAAGTTGTCAATTTTGTATACAAAAATGGGATTGTTTAAAAGGTGGAAGAAGACGGAAGGAAAAATGAGATATTAAACATTCTTTGGCAAAAATATTGTTATAACGATTGTCGATCTGAATACACTTCATTATTAAACATTCTGTTAAAAAGAATATTAACTCGACTTTAACGAAGACAAAGGAAAAGTGGCTGTTTTACAATCCTGCTTTATTTAAGGTAAAACAAATCACGGTGAAATGATTTTTACTTTTCTCATTAAAAAAATATGTAATTTCATTTGTGTATTTTAACACGTTGACTGCCACCTGACCCGCCGGTGGGTCAGGTAATTTTTTGTCAAGAGGCCACATGTACCGCCGGTGGGTCAGGCGCTATGTGTTTCAAGACGTGCATTTCCTTCGTGGCCTGCAGGTAAATTGTTTTTATTTCTTCCTCGGCACCTAGTTAAAACCCCTCTCTTTGATCTACAGAAAAAAGAACACAATATCGCGAATATTTTGGAAGTTATAAGCATTTTTATTTGAATTCTAAAGAATAGCGTACCGTTCTTATTAAATGCGCCTTACGAGCAAGAAAAGTCTTTTCTAACGCAGCGGACATGTTAACATTTTCAGTCGCCATAGTTCTACCTTTGTGAAGATAGTACTTCTCTAATTTTTTCACTTTTTGGGTGCTATGTGACACAGAGTCCGTTGGTATACCTCTTTGATTGAAACAGTTGATTTTTCCAGCATAAACAGAACTGGTTCAATTATGTATAACCACAATGATCTTTTTCACGCGTATTTGTGCAATTTTCCAGTTTTTTACTTTTTTGGAAGCTTTTCTCCTGAGGGTCATGTGGCACAAAACAAATCTTTGTATTATCAAAGTGCCACATGCCACAAAGTGCCGGTAGTCATGCTTCTAAATTACTAAAATATAGCATAGTTTTAGTAAAAAACAATAAAACATTGATAAACAAAAAACAAAACATACTTGAACATAAATGAAGACACTTGGCACTTTGGTAATGCTTTTTGATTTGCACGTGGGCAGTCAACGTGTTTTAAAAAACATAAATATTGATGAACTTTTCAAAATGATTTTAGATCAAAAAATAATGCGGAGGTGCGATATATGGCTGTTTTCATCGTTACGGGTGTGACAGTGAGACTCATTATTTTATTAATTATTCACATACTGTAAAGGCGATATTACACTGGCATATAAATATGGCATATAAATATGTCTCAAAAGGGTCATATAAATGTGATAGACATATTTATATGACAAAATATATATGGTGCCATATATATGACCATGATTTTGAGCCATATATTTGACAAAGTGTAATATCAAATCAAAGGCGTTGACATATATTTGGAAGTTTTGAGCCATATATAGCCCAGTCAAATTAGTCAAAAAAAGGGCATCAAATCGCATTTTTCGATGGACAAAATTTCTTTATGGAATCTGTTTGGCTACGTCTCCTGGTCATGAAAAGGAGTTTTTGGGATTTTTGAGGTTAGGGAAGACCCGCCATCTTGAAAAAGAGATTGGTTTTGTTTTTATGCAATAACTCGCTTGCATTTTATTTTACAACAAAACGTCCTACTACAATCTTGTAGAAGCTAAAATTACCTATAAAATAAGCTATCTACGACCTATTTAGGTGTTTTCATTTTTGAGATATAACGGGCCAATATTCCCCTATGGGTTGTGTTTTGGGGGTGGTATGACTTTTCTTGAGTTTTCTAGGTAACCGTTGATTTTTTTGGATGATGCTCTTAGAATCATTTTCAGTTCTTGTATCGACCTATAAAATGAGCCATCTATCGATATCATCGGCCACGAATTGTGCGAGTTATCCAATTCATAGGATCACACTTTATGAGTAAGGAGATAAACATAAATATATTTTTTTTCGAAAATGTTTATCTGGTGAATCGTACAAAATAACTATTACTTAAAATGTTGTCCATAGTAATGATAACAATTTAACATACATTGTACGTGGAGTTGCATCCGCACCAAGAGTTTATTTATTTTCGCTTAATTCAAGCTTATATAATAATAACAATAATAATAATATAACTTAAAGCATATAATAACAACTTATTCTAACTAAAAACTAAAGAGAAGGGGGTTAGGGATAATTAGAGTAAAGGTTTTTTCTAAGGGAGGATACACTTGGGTTAAAGTCAAGGAGATGCTGTGCACTATTGGCTAATCGTAACATTCTTGAAATTGGGTTAAAATGGGCATAGTTGGTTCGGTGAGTAGGAAGGCGAAAGAAGGGAACAGATCTAAGGCTACGTGGATTGGTGTTAAAGAAAATTAATTCAAGAAGTTGCGGAGAATCAATGGCCCCTGTAATGACTTGGTGAACGAAGAGTATGTCTGCAACAGCGCGACGTTTAGCAAGGGTGTTTAAGTCAATCAGTTGTAACCGATGTTCGTAAGGGGGAAGGAAAAGAGGATCAGACCATGGAAGATTTCGTAAGGCGAAGCGGAGAAACCTACGTTGCACAGCTTCAATTCTAGATGAGTGGGTGGTTTGATAAGGAGACCAAACTTGACTTGCATACTCAAGAATGGGTCTAACAAATGTGATGAAGAGAGATTTTGTTACGTATGGGTTTGAAAATTCTTTAGACCAGCGCTTTATAAAACCAAGGGAACAGTTTGCTTTTGCAATAATATTATCTATGTGAGAACGGAAATTAAGCTCTTTATCACATAAAATGCCGAGATCGCGAATGGAGGAAACTGTGCGAACCGGGACGTTGCAAAAATGATAAGTACGAGATGGTAGGGACAGGCGTTTACGAGAAAAAGTCATGTGTTGACATTTAAAGACGTTGAGTTCGAGAAATTTTTTGGTGCACCATGTAAGAAAAGAATTTAAGTCATTTTGAAGCAGGGAAGAATCAATTGGACTAGATATTACTTTCATAATTTTCATGTCGTCGGCATAGATAGAGAGGTTAGAGAACGAAATAATGCTTTCAACATCATTGATGGAAAGGACAAATAAAAGTGGCCCGAGATGACTACCCTGAGGAACTCCTGAGGAAGCATAGATGGGATCGGACACGGAACATCTTAAAACAACACTATATTGGCGGTTTTCCAAGTAAGACCTCACCCATTGGATGAACAACGGAGGAAACCCAAAGGCTCCTAGCTTAATATAGATAATTTGGTGAGAGATCTTATCGAAAGCTTTGCTGAAGTCAGTAGTGATCACATCAACATCGTAGCCTTTTTCCAGAGCACAAAGTGCCATGGAAACAAATTGAGTGAGGTTCGTCGTAGTGGACCTGCCCTTAATAAAACCATGTTGTAGTGGGGAGACTAATGACTTACAATGAAAACAAAGAGCGTCATAGACAATGCTTTCGAAGAGCTTGGGTATGGAAGAAAGTTTAGCTATCGGACGATAGTTAGAGATTTCGTTCTTATTTCCCTTTTTGTGAATTGGAAAAATAAATGAGTTTTTCCATAAAGTGGGGAAAACTGCTTGCGAAAGAGAGAGTTTAAACAGAATTGTGAGAGGTTCGCACAACACGTTAGCACATTTTTTGAGAAAAATGGCTGGAATGCCATCAGGACCAGGAGAAAAGTCATCCTTAAGTAGTTTTATTTTTTCACTGACTGACGAAGGAGAAATATCGAGAGAGACTAGTGAAGTTTGCGAACTGCTTGACAAGTACTCAAAATATTCTAGATCAGGATTATTAACAGCACCGCTATAAGACTGACTGAAAAAATTAGCAAAGAGGTTGACAATTACCTCGGGATCAGCAGATGAGGTGTTGTTAAAATTGAAGGTAGACGGAAGACCATCAGATTTTCTTTTTGCGTTAATGAATTGATAGAACCGCTTCGGTTCAGAGATGAGACAGGCCTGCATTTTGTCAAGATATGCATGGTATAGAGAATCGCAGAGGAGAGAGAAATTGGAAAGAGCTTGCTCGTATTTTGAATAATCTGAATATGTTCGGGATTTTAAATAAGTTTTCCATAACTTATTCCTTGTATTTCGAACAGTTCGCAACTCCTTAGTATACCAGGGGGGTGATGACAAACTATTCTTTTGAGGCACGTAAGGGACACAAAGGAGCAAACATTCAAAGATTGTAGTATAGAAGAATGAAAGGGCGATGTCAATAGGGGTTTTATAGTTCAAGAAAAGGCTGAAATCAATATTGTTTAAAAGGATCCCGAGTTGGTTAAAGTTGGCTTTCCGGAAATTAAAATGAAATGAGACTTCTGCTTCAATGACGGATATACCTTGATCGACAGTGAAAAGAAGAGATAGAGGAGGGTGATATAGATCGAGGGTGGAAAGAAGGTGGAAACTTTTGGTGACAATTGAGTTGCAAGGGTCAGAAGAAAAAATGAGGTCAAGCTGCCTCTCCAAGTTGTTAGAGATCCCACTTATTTGAAATAGGCCATTTTCAAATAAGCGATCCGTGAAAAGAGATTCCTTTTCTGAAGTAGTATAGCAGGGAACAAAGTGCAATTCATCCTCTGATGGAATCCAAACAAGATCGGGTAAATTGAAATCGCCGACTATGATGAAGTCATTACTGGATTCCGCAGCCTCAAAAAGCGAATCAAAAGAGTCTACCATTAGTTTATATGCGAGAATGGGTTGTGCAGGGCGAATATAAGAGCAGATAATGTAGAAACATCGATTATAGACAGAGACCTTGATACACACGAATTCGAAGAGTGGCGAATTAGAGATTTCGACAAGGGTTGCATTCAGTCGGTTGTGAACAGCAAAGAGAACTCCACGCCTACAGGGACCATCATCTATGATTTGACCATCGCACAGTGGTCGGAAATCAACATTTAGCGCGAACTAAATCAAAAATTGAAGGTCCAAATCACCATGACTAATGTTATCTATCGTAGGTGGGAATACATCCGCGTACCCACTGATGACCTTGGTTTTTATTAAAGGTCGAAAATAATACTAAAAGACCCGTTAGTTGAACGATTCAACCAATATTCGCAGCATGAAATCCCAAAAATGTCAAAAATTGTGGCCTTTTGTGACGATTCTAAAATGAATTGTAAAAGATGAATTAGCACGTAAATGCACTTTGTTTTTGTACTATCTTGAAAAGAAGCGACTCCCTAACGATATTAGAGCAGTCTTAACACTTGCAAGCACTTGCGATTTTTCTATGCTTAACTTAAAAAAATAGTAACCAAAAAATCCTTTTTAATTTGGTCCTCACTTTACAGCTTCTTAAATTTATTAAAAAAATATTTACCGTTATATACCTTATCTTTGGTTTTAAATTATTAAAATAATTTTAAGTTGAATTTTCACACCCATTACAAATGATAAACAATTCAAAATTAGCATACCATACTGCGAATAATGGTTGCATCGTTCAACTAACGGGTCTTTTAGTAACATCTTCGACCTTTAATAAAAACCCAAGGTCATCAGTGGGTACGCGGATGTATTCTACGTACGATAGATAACATTTGTCATGGTGCACCTTCAGTTTTGTATTTAGTTCGCGCTAAATGTTGATTTCCGACCACTGTGCATCGGCTCGGAAGACGAAAAAGTCAGATGTGAATAGCTCACTGTCGAGAATACTGGGACAAAGGTTCGTTTCTGTTAGGGCAAAAATATCGAATGGCAGTTTTTGGGAGTTGAGAAACGTAGTAGAGGTTTTGGTGCGGAGCCCTCTAACGTTTTGGTAATAAAGAGATAGCGTAGTTGGGGCAGCGTCAGTAGGTAAAGTATTTAGAATAGGTTTACTATTAAAGATGAGGCTTATTACTGAATCTAGTGAAGGGAGAAAGTTTTGAATTAACATGAGATGCGTAAGTAGCAAGGTCTTTCGATACTGTAGAACGAGAGATGTTAAAACCTTCATGAAAACGTATATACAGCTGTGAACATGAAAATAGCAGTGGTTTCACACAAATTGTTGAAGGTCTTCCATTTTTGGTTCTAGACTTTCCAATTAAAAAAAGAATGCATTTAGTGAAAACCTAAATCATAAGCATTATTATGAAAGAGATAGCTTTAGTTAGTTTTTCGTGCGCTCAGAATAACGGTAGATTTAATCGTTGGGGATCGTTTTTGAAGTGAACATTAAAATAGCAGTATTTGGTAAATATTCTATTTATCTTACTTTTTTGAAGTGCTATAAGCCGAAAGCAAGTCAGTTGTAGTAGAAGAAATGTTTTTAAAGAAATATGAACATAAACAAGCATTTTAAATATTTTTGTTTGCAAAAGTAGGCCGTATTTAAACACTTCACTGATGAGCAGTGCAAATTAATTCTGTTGCAGCTCAGAGAAGGCAAGTCATACCAGGAAATGCACAACATTTGTTGTTGCTCGGCTTAAATGATCTCAATTTCTATAAAATATGCACAAAATCCAGAAAGAAGAGATGGAGAAAGAAAAATAAGACCCAATGACGGAAGGAGGATCGTGAGATTTTCTAGAGAGAATCCACAAAAATCGACAACTGAGACTCATTAACTGCTCAATCTGTCTGTGAGTGATATGAACTGGAGAAGAAGACTCCTAGAGGCAAATTTAGGAGCAATCATGCCGAAGAATAAGCCACCCTTCACCAAAACACATGCAGAAAAACGGATGCAGTTTGCAAGAAACTATGTTAGATTTCCTGTGAGCGTAGTATTTTACGGGCAGATATGTCAAAGGTTCTTTTTTATGATAGTATTTCATCCTGCAAGTATGTGCGACGTCTACCTAACATTAAACCTTAACCCCAGTATTCCACAAGAGCGGTTAAAAATATATCATTTTTTCGTTTATTTTAAACCTACTGCTATTTTCGTGTTCACAACTGTATATATTGATAAGAGAGCTGTGGTCGGTTGGGAGACCTTCTTTTTGTATCGATACCAAGAGGTTAGTTTTGTTCTTACCGTCAATACAAACAGAGTCCGGCTTATCGTGTAAGAAAGCAAGGTAAAGACGTACATTATCATATAGTTTACTGTCACGAAGCCTTGCCATTATATACCGGCCATCGATATCATCAATTGTTGACTTTGGATTAGCGAATTTAGAAGTTAATTTAACAGAAGGCGGAAACATTGGGTCGAAAATTAGAGGAGGAAACATAGGTGTCTGCGAAACGAGAGTATCGTTTGGACAGTTAGAAAGGTTTGGAGCAGTAGAAGTAGGGCTTTGAGTGGTGGACTGAGAGGTAGGATTTAAGGTGTGAGAATGGATAAAATTTCTATAATTTACGTTAGAAGTAGTGCTCTTATTTGATACAGTGTTATAAGATGGGTAGGATTTAGCGTCAGTATTAAATGATACGCGTTTGCGTTCGGGAAACTTGGGATCATTTGGGATAATAGGCGTTTTAAAATTGGGATTGTTTATGGAGTTATAACTGGGTGGGTTGGTCTTAGAACTAGTATTATAAAAGTTTACATTTTTTTGTTTAGACATAGAAGTTTTTTTTGAAATTTTATTGACCCAATTAGAGATTTTAATTTTCCCAAGTAAGCAAATAGGATGGGCGGTAGAGACGAGTAACCATTGATATCTAGATGGAATCAAAACTTTGAAACTTGATGAAGTGAGCTTTTGACATTCTCCAAGGTTGAATTTGAAATTACTCAAAAAAAGCTTGCGAATCCAAGAATCATTTGCATAAATTGGAGTTCCTTTAACGAAGAAAGGCGTGAATTCAGAAGCCGTTTTAAGTTTATTGATTCTGACATTCCATTCGCTTTCAGTCCAAGTTGTGCGAAAACGATGGATAACAGGTTCAGACGGAGCAACATAGACAGTGTTATCTGATATTGTTGATATGGTTGGTGAAGGTGATGGAACAGGTAAAGTAATGGAGAGAGATGCACTTTGAGTGGATTCAATCATTTCAGTGAGAATGGATGTATCGTAGTTGTAATTAGGTACGCTTGGTTGGACATTCAAAGGTTATTCGTCGATTTTGCAGGAAGTGATTTTGATTTCCTCAATTACATCTTTAAAAGAGGTGCGCGTTTCAGTAAGCTCATTGCTGATGTCGGTAATCCTAGAAGCAAGGCCGTGAAGGATCGATGTAAGTTGAGATGATGCTGAAGACATTGAACTCGAGGTATCTTGTAGAAAGAGATCGAGGTCGGTACGAATGATTTGCATTTGATTAGTTAAATTATCGAGAGGATGGGAGCTAAGAACAGATTCAATTGTAGAGTGTGTTCTAACCGCGGATTTAAAAGCTGCACAATAGATGAAAGTTTCTTGTCGATAGAAGATTGGTTAGAGAAACATCGATTGCTAAGGGTCTCGATGGAACTGTTTAGAACTTCTATACTCTTTGAAAACTCATCGAAATGTTCAAATTGTGAGAGTACTTTTTTGTGGAAACGATTATTGTCAGTTAAAATGGAGTTCGTGGAATCACTAAGGCATTTGACGGCTAGTAGAATGTGAGAGAGGGAGATGTTTTTACACTCATCACAAAGGTATACAAAATAGTTGAAGTATTCTTTTATACATACGTTTATACGTTTTTTTTTTTAAGTTTTTAAAGTTTAAAGTTTGTAAATTTATCTCGTATTTAATCTTTTTTTTTTTTTTTGGTTTTATAAGATCAATATTTTTTGTTGCAAGTGTTCATTAACACGAAACAATAGTTGAGGCACACACCGGAAATGCAAATGGTTTGGTTATTAGCTTTAAGGTATCCAGTACAAAAACCAAAATTGTAGGTAATGTTGTGTAAATGTTGACTTTGGAGATGACAGAAGCCGGTAAAGTAGATTTTAATATGTAAATAAAAACACCCAAACGAAATTAATGGGGTAATACCATAAGCTAGAACTTCTTGGCAGAACACAACTAAAAAAGTACTCACCCAGAAGGCAAGACTGAGAGCAAGAATAATTTTTGTTCGCTATCGCTGTCGAAGTACGCTGTTTACTTTTCAGTCGGGAGATGAAAGTCCACGCTCACGATCGTTGGCAGCTGGTGTTGGTGTATGTGTATGTAATTAAAAAAGCAAAATCCAAAGAGAGAGGTGTAGTACCCAAATATGAATTGCTTGGCAGAACTATACTAAAGAGAACTCACCCATAAGGTAAGTCTGAAAGCAAAAATAGATTGGCTTTGTTGTTTAAAGATGAGGTTGATATTTGCTATTCAGACGACACCGGTAGCGTAGGCGACGATGATGTTGATTTATATATCTGGCAGTAGGTATCGAATAGGCACACTCGTTGGTCGTTGAGTAGGTTGCAGTATATGTAAATGATAGGCAAAAGTTGGGATACAATGTAGATCCAATTATGCTTCATAGGCAGATCATATACTAAAAATGTTTCACTCACCCGGAGAAAAGGAAACAGAGAATAAATTAACGGGGGCGAAATATATTTGAGAGAGGTTGAATTTTTCTCTTGTTTACAATGCGAGAGTAAAAAATTATGTATGTATGTATAACTATACGATATTAAAACGTTTGCTTTAAACTATTATCTGATTTCAAGAATCATTAATTAAAGAAAATTCACTTTTAGAAGCACTTCACCACTTTTGAATTAATGTTTTAAAGAAAAAGAAGGTAATAAACTGTTTGGCGAGTAAAATTCACACCGATTTGAAACAAAAAGGCTGGAGTAGAGGTTGTATAAAATGAATACAAATGCGGAGGTAAAATAAAAACGTCTGTACTCAACGACTGCTTCACTGAAGGATGTAAAGCAGCCGGGAAACTTAAGACACCTACATTTCTTGTTATTTAAAACTAAGTTATCTTTTTCAATCCAAATGTAAAAGGTATTGCATGCGGTTTCTTAGGTTCTACGAAGAAAAACTTAATTGAATTTCAAATTTATTAATTGTTTCTTATTAACAGAATAATTTGAAAAAAAATTATTAAAAAAAGAGGTAAAGTGTATTTTACATTAAGTTTCCCTGTGAAAGTATTTGAAGGGGAGACAAATAATATTAAGGGGAATATTTTGAGATTTTTGAAGGTCCTGGTAGCATTTCATCATCGCATACATCAGCTTCAAAAATCGTTTCGTTTGGTGTCATTTCAGCGTTATGAATCTGCAAGAGCAGGGTACTTTCATCTTCGCAATAATCTTCAGCAAGTGTAATACATTTGGGGATGTTGCTGCAAGTTTCACCGCTGCAGTGTACACAGACGGTGGAACATTTTAAACCCGCTTTGCGACATCCACAAGCCGCTCCACATCTTGATGCGCAGAAACAAGAAATAACCTTCATTATTTCGGGAGGAGCTGGTTCCTTGGTGGTCATCACAGGAACATACATTTTTGTATTTTTTCTCCAACCCCACTTTTCCGGATCCTGGTCGTTTCCTAGCCACGTTTGTACCTGGTGATAAGTCCGAAATATATGCTGTCGTAGCGCATCTTTTGTGGGGGGAAGTGAACATAAATTATTTTTTCATGTTTGCCACGGACTTCGTAAATTTTTTATAACGAAGTTCGTCAATTGAAGTTGTCTTTCCTCCACCATAGAGCGCCATGAAGAACTTTTCCCCTGCCACCATCTGACTGAACTGAACTGCCTGGAGTCACACAACGAAAACCACCCATTGCATGAAAAGTACCCCTTCCATCAGTCGTGTTAGTGTTGAAGTCGCTGTTATCGAAGACAAACTGTGAAAAATCCAGTCGAAGAAATGGATCGCTGCGGACGCAGAATACAAGAAGCCTCAAATTTCAGAATTTCGTTGTATGATGCAGAAAAGTCCAACGATGAAAGAACTTCGATCAAATTTTTTGATCCGAACTTTTTGAAAAGAAGAGCTCCCACGCCGACTTGCAATGGAGAAACAAACGACCTTGCAGGAACTTGACTGATGATAGCGTGACAGATGCTTGTACATTTTCGTTCCCAGCTGTAAAAGGATCCTTTCTTATGTTCAGTAATGATACGCGACATGAAAGATTTCAGATAACGAGGAACAGCATTGTCAACATTATAAGAAAATTGTCTGGTTGCTGGTAGTAATCAACATTATAAAATTGCAAACAAATATCGTTGTCGATAATATCGTCAGCTTCAAAAACTTTTTTCATTTTTGTATCTATACGCACAGTACTTTGCATTCATCTATAGTGCGAAAACTTTGTCTGAGCACTGGTGTTTTGATTTTTATAAATGAATACCAATCAATAAATTTGAAATCTTGTTGAGTTTTTTTTTAGGTAACACCTGTGAAATCGCATGCAATACCTTCGGTTTACATTTGGATCGAGAAAAGATAACTCAATTTTCAACAACAAGAAATGTAGGTGTCTTAAGTTTCCCGGCTGCTTTACAACTTTCTGTACGATTCACCGGATAAACATTTTCGAAAAAAAAATATTTTTATGTTTTTCTCCTTACTCAAAAAGTGTGATCCTATGAATTTGAAAACGCACACAATTCGTGGCCGATGATATCGATCGACGGCTCATTTTATAGGTCGATACAAGAACCGAAAATGATTCTAAGAGCATCATCCAAAAAAATCAACGGTGACCTAGAAAACTCAAGAAAAGTCATACCACCCCCAAACACAACCCATAGGGGAACATTGGCCCGTTATATCTCAAAAATGAAACCACCTACAGAGGTCGTTGATAGCTTATTTTATAGGTAATTTTATCTTCTACAAGATGGCGGGTCTTCCCTAACCTCAAAAATCCCAAAAACTCGTTTTTATGATCAGGAGACGTAGCCAAACAGATTCCATAAAAAAAATTTTGTCCATCGAAAAATGCGATTTGATTTCCTAACTTGACTGGGATAATAGTCATATAAAAATCGTTTAATTTTATATGTTCATGTATGTCAAGCAATTTTATCATTTATTTTTGGAATATGGATCAAGTAAAATCAGAAGTCTTCATTTATTTTTTAATATAAAGGGAAAGATGCAGTATTTGAACCGGTGCAGTGCAATAACACCCGCGGTAATAAGGCCTGTGGGCGTTATTTTCCAAAATAAAAGGAAAAAACACCCATCACGGGCTTATTTTCTAGTCTGAAATGGCAATAAGACCCACGAAAGAAAAGCAATAAGAAGCGCGGGTGTTATTGCCTTTTGGATTTGTTATTTAAGCCCATCACTTTAAGTATGATCAATGCTCTGCTTTTAAGTACCGCCTATTTAAAAATCTCAAAATTTTACAGCTACAATTATTGTTGGATATATAGGATAAATTCATGGTTACTTCAAATCCAGATTCTTTAAATGCAAAAGAAACTTTGCATACAACCAACCTCCCACCCACCCCAACCGATAGCTTTAGTCGAAACATTTACAAGACTACTGGTCGGACAAGCTTTATCTGGTCGCAATGGTTAGAAAATGCACTTTTCTGGTTGCATTGTCCGCTGAATGTACCTATAATATAAGAAAATTATATAAATATGGTATTAAATGAAAGCTAAGACAGTCCTCTACACGGACTTTTTTTAGCTGTTGCCACGAGTCCGACCACTTTTCTAAAATTTAAATTTTGTGCATCCTTGGATAAAAATGAAAAGAAAGTGGTTAAGGCAGTGTTAAAAAAAAAAAAACATTTTTTTAAATGGTCGGACTCGTCTGTCCGACCATTGGTATCGTGTAGAAGACAGTCTTAGCTTTTATTTTATACCCCATTTATATAGGTATGTAAGCTGCTTATATTATAGGTACATTTAGCGGAAAATGCATCCTGAAAAGTGCATTTTCTAACCATTGCGATCGGATAAAGCTTGTCCCACCAGTAGTTTTGTAAATGTTTGGACTTAAGCTCTCGGTTGGCATCCAATTTTTGCGTGGCCGCGATGAGATATGTACATATGTACATACATAGGTAATCTTACGGTCGGCTCCCAGACTATAATAATAATTTTCATACACAAAAAAAAATGTTTATATTATTGGCGGAATTTATTTTTGCATCTTTCGATTCCAGTTCAGAGAAAAAGTGACAGTTATAGAGCAAGCAGCAAGGATTTATCAAAACCAATTGTTCAGTTTATATTTCATGAGCGCTCACTGAGCTGACGGAGCTCAGTGTATTGACAGCAAAACTGGGGAAATTCTCTGAGCCCTCAGAAATATAAACTGGACAAATTTCAATTGTGCTGAAAATATTGTTCCTGTTAAAATGTAAGAATACAAATATCTTTGGTCTAATAATGTTTTTGTGACGGTTACATTTTGACCTGTTCTACGGAAAATACGATTTCAAAAACTGATTTTTGCTTGAAAAGGACCATAACTTCGTTTAGGTTGCTTATATCATTTTAGTTTTGCTTTTATTAGATTCAGCGTTCAAAAATACCCTTAAATCATATACCATACTTTGTGTATATACCTCAATTACACCAAATCGGAATTTTGGCTCAAATCATCCAACTTCTTCCCAGACTTTCCCTCTCTTTAATAAAAAAAACCCCAGAACAAATATATTTATGAGGACTATTTTGATTGTTGGTTGCCATGACAAATTATATATTTTTGGCGAATTTCATGAGTGTAAGAGTTTTTTCGTGGGTGTTATGGTTAACATTCTACACTTGCCCCTCCCACTTAAAAAAAACACCCTTTCATCATGGATATTTTTTGGGACTCTCTTGATTCTTAGTTCCTATGACAAATGAAACATTAATTCCAAGTTTCATTAACATACCGTTATTTTCAAACGGTTTTCGGAAATATTTTACCTGTTGTACCTGAAAAAAAAATCATCATTACATAAAAAGGACTATAACTTCTTTTTGGGTGGTTGTATCTTTTTGAATTTGGTTTCATTAGATTCAGTGTTAAAAACTACCCTTAAAGCATGTATCATATGATCAGGTTTTACCCAAACAAATATTTTATTTTGATAGACCTCCAAATTCTCCCCGTCTGCACCACTTCAAATGCATCTACACAAAAAGCCAATGCAGGGATTTTGGGGGACTTTAGATATGTTATAGAGGTTGCAATTCTGCATCGATTCCAATTTTAATATTTCATGAATTAATTTTTTCAAGGTTCCCCATACGATTTGTGCTATTTTTCCTGGTCTAATTGATTCGAAAACTCTATGGTCAAAAATTAGATCAATTCGATCTAATAAACCACCTGAAATTTTCCCTTTTATGATGCTAAACAATAATCTTCACAGCAATCCGGAAATAATAGCCAATACATTTAGAGAAAAGTGGAGTTCATATAGCTCAGAAAACGCATACCCCTCCAAAATCATCCAAGCAAAAAATAATTTTAAAATTGATGACCTACCAAACATCCAAAACTACCCACAGTGCATAACAGAAGATGTATCATTGTTGGAATTTACCATGACTCTCCAAATGACCAAGGGAACCTCACCAGGCCAAGACAAAATAACCTACAAAATGCTAAAGTGTTGTGCCATAAACTTGAAACAGAAAATTTGTTCTCTCTACACAAACATAATCAAAACAGGTATATTCCCTCATGACTGGAAAACAGCGCAATTGAAGCCAATTCCCAAAAAAGGTCGCAATTGTCACTCCTACGATGAATACGGCCCCATCTCTTTGCTTCCTGTTCTCTCAAAAATTTTGGAAAAAATTATTGCAAGACGAATCGGGTGGCATATAGAGAATAAGATAAGCCCAGAACAACACGCTTTCAGACCCAAAAGAGGTGTCCATTCGTTGATTAACCTTCTTCAGCACAAATTAGTTTGTAACTTACAGGAAACAAAACACAGCGTAGTAGTTTCACTCGACCTCGAGAAAGCATTTGACCGTGTTATTTCAACTCCAGTCATACGCCAACTATATAATTGGGGAATTCCAAAACAAATTCTCAAACTCATTCTATCCTTTTTGTCTGGAAGAAGTCAAAGCGTCAATGTTGATGGACACAGCTCCATCACAGCCAGAGTAGAAAACGGAATTCCGCAAGGTTCTCCCTTATCTGTGATCGCATACAACGCCTACATCGACTCTCTGATTGTAGAACTAAGCCAATCATCATACAACCTTGATTTTGTTGGAGTCTATGCAGACAACACATACATACTTGCTTCAGGTAACCCTAATATAGTACAAAACTTACTAACCAAAATAAATACAGGTATTTCTATATGGGCAAGAGAAATTGGTGCAATTATCCCACCAACAAAAATTGAAGCCCTACATGTATGTAAAAAAAGAAACTGCACAGCAAACTCTATAACTCTGTCCGACACAATTATTCCACTAAAAACCGAACTTAGGATACTTGGTATTACTTTTAGTAAAAATTTAAAATGGAACATACAAACGAAAAATATAGTAAACACATTGAAACAACGCAACAATGCACTAAAAATGATTTGTTCGAGAAAAAAAGGACCTCATATAGAAATAGCACTTCGAATAGCGAAGACATTAGTGGAAGGAACCCTACAACACGGTTTAATGACTTATATGTGGACATCAAAAAATAACTCCCAAAAGATAGACGCCGCTATCAACGAGTGCTATCGGACCGCAGCCGGTGCACTCAGAACAACACCAACTGATGCGCTTAGAACAGAAGCAGGTTTTTTATCATTCAGCTTCTTTGCAAAACGCAGAGTAATTTCAATGGTTTCAAAAGCCATACTAGACGATGCACACCCATTACATGCAAGCATAAAAAAAGCCTTCAATGAATACAGCAATAAATATAAATTAAAGTCCGCCATTCAATATATCCCACAAATCTTCCCAGATCTTCAAATATTTCTCGAAGAAGATCTCACTAGCTCAACATGCGTTCGACACCCACCATGGAAAAGGAATGTCCTCCAAGTAGATACCAGCTTATCGAAATATTGCAAGGATTCAACACCAAATTTAGTATTCCAGTGCCTCCATAAGGAACTCACGGAACAAATAAACCCCCAAAAAATTTTATACACCGATGGCTCTCATCTAGAAGGGAGTACCAGTTATGCAATCGTTGAATCATCGATCGAAGGGCGAGTTAATATTCTGCACCGAGGACTTCTTCCAGAAGTAGCAGGAAGCTACATCGCCGAGCTAGCAGGCATAAAAAAAGCTATCAGCCTTGCCAACGCATCTCGCATTAAAACTCTCATCTTCACCGACAACCTGGGCATCCTACAAGGGCTCAAGAGCATGAACAACAAATGTCCATCCTTAGAATATATTCGGAGTCAACTAAGCTCAAACAAAAACATCTGGCTCTCCTGGGTTCCAGGCCATACTGGAATTGCCGGAAATGAATCGGCTGATGAGGCCGCAAAAGAAGCATCAAATGTCCCTCTAATAAAAGAAATGCCAAAATTTTGTCAGCTTGCTCAAAGAACTCAACTCGCCGAAGAGTACACACAGCTCAACAATCACTGGAAGGAAAGTTCCTGCTTCCTGCGAAGCCACCATTCTACAATCAAACATATCTCATACAACTCCAATTTCACAAGAGACGAATGCATTAAACTCTTCCGCATCCGAGTCGGTATAGCTCTCTTCAATAGCAGACAACATTACAACGGCGAAACGCTAGAGATATGCACGGAATGCAAAACTGATCTAACGCATATACTCACCGAATGCCCCAGATCCGCACTCATAGAACAAAATGAAGAAGCATCAAAACTTGCAAACTTCATCAACCCCGCAATTTATGAATCCATCCAAAACATAAAATCAGCTTTTTCCATCCATCAAAAATTTAAGACATTTAAAATTTAACACTCATGTTTATCCATTTACATAAAAAAAAAAAAGTCCTATATTTTACCAAAAACATTACTAACGTACTATGTATATATTGTAAATATTTGAATAATACAAATTATGTAAAATCAAAAGACGGCATTATATGGCCTTCCGTCCCAATGCCTTAATTAAGAAGTAATATAAATTGAGTTTATATATTTCTTTCAAATAAAATAAAATAAAAAATATGGTTAGGTTGTACCAAAACAAATATTTTAGTTTGATAAACCTACAAGCTCTCCCCGTCTGCACCTCTTCAAATGCATCCACACAAAAAGCCATTAAGGGGATTTTGGGGGACTTTGGATATGTTACAAAGGTTGCAATTCTGCGTCGATTTCAATTTTAATATTTCATGAATTAATTATTTCAACCTCGGAACCCATTTTTCCTGGCCTATAACTGGTTTAGTTATAGGATCAAAAATTTCGTTGCGTATCGGGTGTGAAATGGGGTTTTCAAAGTTTGCATGAAATCTTATGTCTCATTCTTTTGCAAATATTTCCCTAATAGTTGACCTTCAGCTAAAGTTTAGAAATGAGAAGCAAATCTATGAAAAACAATACGAAATTTTAATTTCAAAACGTTACGGGCTTGACCAAGTATGATTTTAACAAAAAACAATAAAATAAACGATATTTACATGGGAAATTGTTGTCATGGATGTATATTCAATTCTCACATGAAGTGAGATACACTTCCTGTAGACAAAAGAATTTTGTTCTCACTGAAAAGTGAATAGATTAATCACTTTAATGAGATTTTTTCCATTTTCTTTTAAAGTAAGGAAAACTCTCACTTGAAGCCGACTGTATTCTCATGTAAACTACATTTTCTTAGAACTATGTTCGTACATCGTGAATTCTATATCTAGAAGCAACAAAATTAACTAATGGATATGACATAGGCTTAAAATTTTTAATACAGGATAAGCATTACTTTTATATTCTTTAAATTTAATCTGACAATAGACCACAATATTCTTTGAAATTATCAAATAAAAATTATCAGTTTGATACAAATTTTGTTCTTCTGGTAATGAAGCATACCTATAATTATTTTTGTTACGGGCGTGCCACAAACCACTTCATGAATCAACTGCCCAAAAATTGAGTGCCATTTACAATTTAATAAGCAAATTTCACAAAAACGTTTTCAGAGTTATGATAATGGAAAATAGCAACTGTTTTTCAAATTGAAAAACAATTAATTATTAAAAATATGGTTTCGAGCTCGTGCCAAACAAAACTACCTACTTTTGGAGCCCAATTCTGTTAACTGGTTCCAACTGCGAAATGAGTGACGATACATTAAATTATTGTTCAATAACTTTAAAAACGAAACATCGAAGCTTTTAAAACCGTTTAAAGGTATTTTTTTCATATATTTTTTTGTAAAGGGTCGTTTTCTATGGAATTACGCATATAGAATTTATATAAAAATCCTTCTAATAAAGCGTTCATCTGCTGATTTATCACGTTCGTTTTAAAGAAAATAACAAAACTATTATTAACAGCTGAGACCTAATGGGAACATTATGAAATCGTTCGGCCCAATTTATCCTATGTGTATAAATTCTTGGACCTAATTACTTTGGGACGATTCAATAATGGCTAGGCTACTTAAGTATTTTTAAATGCAAATATACATACCTAATGCCATTGGATATTTCTCCAAATATCCCATATCGTAAAGAAGCCACAAGAGCCGTTGCTGCAACTCCGCTACCTCTACACAATCGGCATTAGCTGTTAAAGATATATTTATTGCAGTCACAATCGAAGCAACTTCCATGTGCCGATCGCAAACTACTGGCATTCCAGATAAGTAAAGCCAAGCTTTTGACTCGATTCCGGCAGTAATATCTTGTCCACGTTTGTCCTCGCTGCCCTTTCCATGCCAAGTTACTTCAATTGCCTCTTGACGCTTTTTCCCAAACACAACCCAAGCATGATCCTCCGAAATAGCAAGATGAACATCTTTGTATCCAAGCAATTGACAACCGGCAACGACCCCAAGTGCCACTCCGAAACAATCTAATTTATTATAAGACAAATAACTGTACAGGTTTTGTAAATGGGCCCGATCTTTATGACTACTCCAAAACAAAGAGTGCCAAATAATATCCGATACTCTTTTGATCACATCACGGTTTGCATAACGCCCGGATTTGGGTTTCTGTATCAGAGTCAATATGTTTTGATACTTCTGGTAAAGATTGTTAACCATCTCATAAGTGACAACGGGAAACGTTGAACATTCTCCATCTGTTCGATCCCCATTTGAGGCACCAGAATTCTCAATGACAGCTGATTCAGCAACCTTACCAGTTGTAAGCGATATTTCAACAAAACCGGCCACTATGGACAGTAACGTTAGATCCGGTTCTGAATCACCTGGCGAATTTTCAAGACATTTCCGAAAGAAATCCACAACGTCCGACATTGATTTCAGGGGGAACAGCTTGCTATTAACAATTGGGCGAAAGTTTCCAGATGACATCGTAATTTTGATGTTTAATTTTAAAAAAGAATAACCGGAATTTATTCATGGGGTTACAACAGAACTACAAAATAAATTGCGCGTTAATAAAAATTCTTATTTAAGTTGATTTTATACTTTGATTTTTTAAAATTTTGAATTATTTATCGTCAAACTTATTTATTTAAAATACTCTTTTCCATCGTTTGTTAATTATTTTCGTTTGAATAATAAAAACAAATATTATTATTGACAAACATTTTGATCAAATAGTTTTAAAATATTGGTATTGGTTGGTGCCCACGAGACACCAAACTTTCGTACCAAAGACACGCGATATAAAGATGTAGAGCTTCGGCTGATCCGGCTTTGCTGGACGGTGTTCACATTGGACTGACTCCTCCGACTTTTTCTGACGTCTCTGTACTTTATCTCACTCCCACTTCATTGTGAGAAAGAGATGGGAAGGAAAGGCAGAATATTTTGAACTTTTTGAAAATCTATGGATTTTTTTTGACGTTTTCTTTTGTGACAACTGCTTTCTCTCTCTGTACCTTTTCTTTGGCAAACAAATACTACACAAAACAATACAAATACTTCATAAAACATTTTAAATAAATGAAATTAAAGTTTTGGAATGAAAAAAAAATTAATTAATCCCTCAACGAGCTCAGATTTGTGTTTTCTTTAAACGACTTCTCAACTTCAAAGTGAGTCTGTTGGTGTTCACATTAGTTTGTGTCTGAACAAAAGAAGTTGGATGAATGTCAAAATAAGTCGGAGGAGTCAGTCCAATGTGAACACACATTAACAGTTAGGCTAATAGTCCTATTCTCCCCATCATCACTGATACCTCACAAGTCACAAGAAGTGGTGAAACTGATTTTGTGACTTTTTCGTATTCTCCCCCTAAAGTCATAACTTGTGAGAGTCATAAAAACAACCGAAACTGTGATCTCCTCCAGAGCAGGTCACAACTCACAAATTACTTGAGTTTCTACAAATCCTTGAATTATATTCTTTCTACGGAGGCGATATGTTCTCTGTGCGAAAGAGAACAAAATGTATATATTCTTTCATTTCTTAAGCTAAAGAATAGAACAAAATCTGCGATATTCTTTTGCTTTGTATTTATGAGGCAGAAAAACTAAATACATAGTGTGGGTGTGTTGGCTTAGTTCGTTGCGATTGCTTGTAGAGTTGTTTATGTATGCTCTCATCGGTCAAGAAGATATAAACAAAATGCTGTGGTGAGTTTCGTTGTGAGTTTTCTTGTGACTATTAGGGGGAGAATACAAAAATGTTATCGAGTCACAACAATCCTCACAAGAAGTAGTCACAAGAGCTTGTGACTTGTGATTCCTCACAAGGGGGAGAATCGGGCTGTAAATCCACCAAGTTATTCACCCCGATTACAGAATCCGACGAATGAGCTGCGGAGACAGTCAAGCCTGAAGGTAGAACTATAATAGTCGGAAGGGCACTGAAGCTAATGTCAAAAACCAACGAAAAGTAGCTTTCCGAACCGAAAAAAGGGGAACATACCCATAATGTAATTATCATCTATCTCTTTTTGGCGTTCCTATTTCACAAAATGTCAGTTTTACTTTAGTGAGGTGCGCTCGGGACGAGAGCGTGACTTTATTCGCTGTCATCTTTTTCTAGTTATGGTCGTTCCACACTATCTCACTGAGTATTAATACATGTCAAAAAAGTGGGAAGAAATCATGTATAATAGTGTGGAAACAAAATATGAAATTTCATCACACACAAC
The DNA here is from genome assembly GCA_963921185.1 of Dasysyrphus tricinctus. Taxonomy (NCBI): domain Eukaryota; kingdom Metazoa; phylum Arthropoda; class Insecta; order Diptera; family Syrphidae; genus Dasysyrphus; species Dasysyrphus tricinctus. The sequence continues at coordinate 181,523,611 of OY992531.1, read as the reverse complement.
TTGACAGCACATCCGACACGATTTGACATGTGTTAATACATGAAAATATTTAGGATCGGTTCTAAGACGGTGTCCACATTGGGTATGAAAAAGTGGATTTTAAATGACTTTTCAGTATTCATATCTCGCTCCCACTCCATCGTTGAAGTGAGATGTGAATACTGAAAAGTCATTAAAAATTCACTTTTTCAGTCCCAATGTGGACACCGTCAAAGGGAGTTAGTGAGCGAGTGAAATGAAATGTCAGATTACTCGCCAGATATTTCCGCAGTGACTTGGTGTATGTGTTGGTAAATTTCTAGTTTTGGATAGGTATATGTGCTTTTCTCAAGAATTCCTATTCATGGATAGGAAACGAAATAAAAAACAACAACGTAGATAAAACAACTACCATTTTATTGATTCTCTTATTTCATTTCATTATCATATACACATATTTATTGTAATAACTTTCCATATTTGAATTATAACGACTCCGAAATGCAAACAAACGGACACAGTAAAGCTTACGGTCACAGTGCAAACATACCCTTATTAGCTATAATTATAGCAACTCTCAAACGAAGGAAGCGCCATCTGCCGGATTATAGCAGATTTACCAGCTGTCAAATAAAAGCTTTTGGAAGGGAAATTATTGGGAAATTTCCCCTACGGAAAGCTCTGGAAGCAGAGACCAGAACGTTCTCCTTATTTCGAGAGTTTGGAAAACAAGTATAAAAGGCACATGTTTGAACGGCAGCGACACAGTTTGTTTTTAATCGTGAATGAATAAAGTTGGTTGTGATAAAAGTGAAAGTAAAGTTTTTGAATTAATTTCAGTGGTGAATAATAAATCGTTTGTTTGTAATCAGAAAAGTAAAGTGTTTTATATTGTGAAATAAATAAGTGGACGTTTCAAGTAAAGTAAATAAGTTTTATTAACGAACCTGAGAAAATAATACATTGGTGTTAGAAGTGGAATAAAACGTATTTTATCTGGCACTCAGTTAATTTATTGTGTGGAAAGTGAAAAAAAAAAGACAATGGGTAAATCTTTGAATGATTTAAATTTAGTGGAACTTAGGCCGTGTGCCAATTGCGTTAAAATCCTGGTTAAATTTGATCCCATGGCTAAATTTTGACATTACCGAGGTGAATATAGACTTCAAAATTTAACCTGCTCAGGAGCTCGTTAAAATTTTAGTCGGTGGTTAATTTTTGACATGTCTATGGGCGCGTTCGGCTGCGTATCTTAAGCGATCCGGATTTGTTTGTGTTGTTGTAAACCCTTATAAAAAAACTGCTGAGGGAGATGAATGTAGATAAATATTTTATTTTGCTATCAAGGAGTCATGAATCCTATCGGGAAAGATGAAAAATGGAAAAAAAACTAAAATTAAATGAAAGGAATAAGAAATATAGACAAAGACCTTATAATAAATTTAAGTATGCACTCAAGAAGAAGTTTGAATAACTTGAGATAAATCCTTGATAATGTAAAAGAATCAATAAAATTTATTGAAAATACATTTTCAGATGATTCATTCATTTTGCAAACTGATATGTTTGCGAACTATCATTACTGAGAAAAATGCAACAACAAAACTAATGGGAAGTGAATATAAAAACAAAAATCCCATTTAATCCAATTGACACAGCAAAAACCTTAAATTTTACTCACCCCTATAAAAAGGGATAACATTTAACTGGGATCAAATTTAACCAGAATTTTAACGCAATTGGCACACGGCCTTAAGGCAGAACTGAATAAGTGAGATCTTCCTACTGCTGGAACAAAGAATGATCTTATAATTCGTCTGCAAGGAGATTTAAGAAGATGTGGAAAAAACCCGGACACGTTTATATTCGACATTGAAATGGAAGAACAACAAGAGCAAGTAAGTACGTTGGACATAACCACTATGATGTCTGAGCTGCTCGCCAGCCAAAAGAATCTTCTCGAACAAAGCCAAGAGCAAAAGAATCTTCTAGAACAGCAAAACCAAGAACAACGGAATGAACAAAAGAATCTTCTCGAACGTTTCGAACAGCAAAGCCTAGAGCAGAAGAATCTTCTAGAACAACAAAGCCAAGAACAAAAGAGTCTGCTCGAAAAACAAGAAAAGAATCTTATTCAACAATTCCAAGAACAGACAAATTTACTCGAAGGTAAGTTAAGACTAGTTTACAGTTCCAGTGCGCAAAAAAAAAATCTATGCAAATATTCTCGCATGTCAAAAATAATTGAGGTGAAATGTAAAATTAATTGTTTGCATGATTGGTTTAGTTTCATGCATAAAAAAAAAAACTATGCTGTCATGGAATGTCATGCAAAACAATGGACCGGCAATTGATTTGCATGCGAAAAAAAGTGTGGTGAATAAAATATTTTTTTTTTTGATGGTCGGTTTATACTTCGGAAAAAAAAAATATATTCACCTCAAGGCATTATTTGCATGGAAATGGTTTTCGCATCCAAAAATAATTATTTTCCATTTTTAGGCCTATAGCTTGTCAATTAAGGGTAAATTAATGACTCAATGGGTGGTTTGGGCCAAAGCAAACGTTTTTCGCCTTGAATATTATTCAACTTGGTGCGCAGAATAGGTGGAAAATCGTTTTGAAAATTTTGATTTTTTTTTCGCATCGGAACTGTAAACTATGCTTTAGATGCCTTTGACAACAGAATTGTTGCCCTTGACGAGCGAGTCGATAAACAATTTTCAACTGTCGATAAGCAATTGTCAACAGTAGAAGCAAAGTTCGAAAAAATGGAAGATAAAATTGAATCCATTACCAAGGAATTAGACAAAGTAAGGAAGATGAAGGTTCGAGAAAGTTCTGGTGACTGTCCTAGGAGAAAGGAGATGCATCCACCAACGTTCGATGGACAAACTTCTTGGTCAATCTACAAGAAGCAGTTTGAGGCAGCTGCAGCAACGAACGGCTGGGACGACGAAGACAAATATATAGCTCTGACGCTTGCTCTTAGAGGAACTGCTGCTGAGCTGCTGCAAACCATACCAGCAGAAAAGAATGGCAACTTCAGCGCTCTTGTTCAGGCCATTGACAAACGCTTTGGAGATGGCCATATGCAAGAAGTCTTCCGTGTTCAACTCAATACAAGAGTCCAGAAAAGGGGAGAAACTCTGCAACAGCTTCAAGCAGACATCGAACGATTGGCGCATCTGGCATATCCAGCTGCAGGAGATGAAATCATTAACCAATTCGCAACAGAAGCCTTTGTTCGTGCTGTTTCTGACATCAACCTTCAGCGAGCAATTCGTACGGCTGGAAAACGCACACTCCCTGAAGCATTAGCGTTCGCCCTGACTATGGAAGCAGCAGAACAGGCTTCTCAAGGAGTTCATCGGGTAAGAGAAATAGAAATTGAGGAGTGTTCTTGCCAGAGAACTATATTCCAAAGTAACCAGCGAGATAGACCTGCTCGATGCTGGAACTGTAACAAAACCGGACATCTTCAACGCCAGTGCAGATTGCCACCTACAAGACCTGCATGTCAACATTGCGGAAGCAGAAACAGCAACAACAACAATGTCAATACTCCTACTCGTTTCTCAACCGGGAAACGAGTAAGAACCAACTTCGAGGGGCAGAAGCTGGTTTCTGGTATTGATGACCCCAGAACCACCATCCAGGTATCACAGACGAAACGAAACAATAAAAGTCTGACTTTGGAGGCAACACTAAACGGCAAAAAGCAAGTGGCTACGATCGACACCGGTGCCACTGCCTCCATTGTTCGAAAGGACTTGGTGAAGATGACATGGCTGCATAACACCAACACTTACCGCCTGAAAACTGCAACAGGAGAGGCAGCCAGAGTTTACGGGGAAGTTCGTCTTACAATCCGTTTGGCAGAACTGGAGTTTTCACATCTATTTCTGGTAGCAGATATATGTGACGAGTGCATCGTTGGAATCGACTTTATGAAAGAGCATGGAGTAATTCTCGACATCGAGAAGCAAGTTCTCAAGTACCGAAATGTGGAGATTCCTATGGTTTACGGCAATGAAAACTCATCAACTCTCAGGACTGTCATAAAAGAAGATATATGCCTGCCACCTTCCTCAGAAGTATTCGTTTGGACGAAAATAAAAGGTGATTTGGGTAGCCATCGATACCTAATGGTGGAACCAGACTCTGAACAGTCTTCCCAAAACATCATCCCAGGGAAGACCCTTGTGGTACCAAAGAACAACATGGTACCCGTACGGATACTTAACATCAAACCGTACGAAGTCAAGCTAAGAAAAGGAGAAATTGTTGGAAAGTGTGAATCTGTTTCCGCCATAACTTCGATCACAGAAGCTGACGCACAAAAATCTGTGGACCCCGGCAAAGTGAACTCTATGAAGGCAAAAATTCTGAAGTCATCCAAATTAACTGAACGTCATCTAAGTGTTGCTGGAAGCCTCCTTCACGAGTACGGTGATATACTCTCTTCACCCAGTGGGCAGTTTGGTCGAACACAACTGGTGCAGCATCGAATCGATACAGGAGACGCAAGACCTATTCGACAACCAGCAAGACATCTCCCATTAGCCAAACAAGCCGAAGTTGAAGAGATGATATCGACCATGAAGAAAGATGGGCTAATCGAAAACTCTAAAAGTTGTTGCGAGGCAAGAGGAATCAGAGGAAGGTGGGAAAAACGAAAAGGTAGGAAAAATAAGGAAAGGTCAGGAAAATTGGAAAAGGAAGAGGTCAGAAAAAGGGAACGAGTGCTAAGTTCCGGGGAACGCGGCCTGCTTGCGATGCTCGGCTTGAACTCGCCGGAATGGGGGGGAACTTGCCCCCGAAACTTAACCTCACCTGCAACGAAAAACACAAATCAGGCCAGGTATAATTTTTCATTCAAAATGACTGCGGACGGACAGTATCACCACTTCAAGGCACTGCTGGTGGAAATGCAGTGTGGCCAAACCCACCCAACCTAGGAATCCTGTGGCTATGTTGGGATTCCCCCAAAAAGGTCAATGACCAGCTTCCGGTCATACCATCTTCACCGTAGTAGCTTTGCTACTATCCACACCCCTGAAAATTAAGAACTCAGAATATCATGATTTCTCTTTTCAGAAATCAAAGAAAACTAAAAATTTCAACAAAAAGAGACGATTGAAGTTTTATTGATTTTTGTCTTAATTCGTGAGTTAACATTTAATTGAAATAGTTAGATAGCGTAATATTTGAGAGTTTGAAGAAACTAAAATTATTGATTTTAACCACATAGACTAACTAGGATTATGTATCCTTTTACAGCTTAAACAAAACTTAACCAAAAGCAAAACAAAAAAACAATGTGAGAGAGATTCGTTTCTCAAAAGGACTATCATAAAACTCCTAAAAAGTATCCTTTCTAACACGCAGGACTACTGGGACTCTCAAAAGCATTCCCTACCTTCAAAGAGCTCTGTGGAGGAGGACTATAACGCGAGAAGAAAAAAAACAACACAACACAAAAAGGAGTAATATAAATGATAGGCCCTGAAAATCAATCTTTTCACTTACAGTTTGATTTAAATCAGCAAAAAAAATGAAAATTTGAAAGAAAAACATATATGATGATATGAGAATAATAATAATAATATGAATATGAAAAGTAATAAGAGTAAACTAATAGCCAAAAACTTTTAATAATGATAAAACTTCCCGTCTCGTAATTTATAACAAATACGTTAATCCGGAACAAAACAGCAACCAGGAACAAAAATTTAATAAATACATGGACGTAGGAAGTCCTTAGCTTGAATGTTTTACGATTATTGTTAACGTAAGTTTAATTTAGTTATCGATGAAAACTTTACTAATCAATTTTGTAATTGAAATAAAATTGAAAAAAAAGCACTCGATGTTTTGTAATTAGACTTAACTTTTGTTGTTGTCTTTTTAATAGCTTGGATTCAAACCTGGTACCCTAAATGAGAGGGTGTTCTGGTGGAGTACTCTATCCAATTCCAGCTTTGTCCTCTGATGCAGGATTCCAAGCGCTGATAGGCCAAGAAATCAAAAGAAGTTCCCCAGTATAACAGTTTTCGGGGTAGTCTCTGGCGAGGACTTCCACGACAATGGTACGATCACGAGGTATCCTGGTGGACAAGCACTTTTGACCCCAAAGAAAACAGGATTATCGATGGTGAAGACTTCAGATATCGTTGGGGTTATATGACTGGAGATGATTTATGGTTAGCTGTAACCATCAATTAGAAGCACCAATATATATAATATAAAACACAAAAAAAGTGTGGCGGCCCAGTGCTCCGCTGGCCCGCTGGAACCGCCAAAAATTTCGCAACGTGGTGTTTTAGGATAACCTGTATAAATTTATTACATTACCACCAATTTTATAAATAAAATAATCTCCTTAAAACTCACCTCCCACTAGTTTGTATTGCAAAAAAAAATATGCAGATTTCTCCACGTGATAAATTTTATTTATGTGCACACCGTAAGTATTTCTTTTTGATCTTAAAAAACGCAAAAATAACATTTTATCATTAACGATTTAATAATAAAAAAAAGGAATGACGCAAAGAAATAAATTTCTGAAAGTTTAATTCACATTATTACATAGGTACTTATTTCTTACTTTTTCAGTTTACTTTAAAAAGTTTAGTAATTTTTCACTACACGAAAAAAAATACGGTGTCATCCGAGCCCAAGACGACCGCTCGATTTCACTTTGGAGAAACTAATGTCATTTGATTTTTACCCATGCAGGCATGCAGGTTTAGACCAATGAACAGGCCACTTTTTTTTCATTCCATTTCCCCTCTCACACACAGTAAAGGTCATACGGTGAAATACACCCGCTAGTTCATATTTTATTTTCTTATATTTTTCCTCTCTCGAGATGTCAGTGTGGTGGTGGATTTCAATTCGCCTCAGGGCATTTGACATTTCAAAAAAAAACCTAGCCTCCTCCATCTTGTTCAGTTTCGGTGGTTTTTCTCTATTCTCTGACAGATGGCGACACAAATGACAGTAAACCTATGTTCGCATATGAACATGTAGCAAAAAGTTGCGAGGTACCAATTCTGCTGATCGGAAAATTATCCCCGATCCATTTATAAAAGATTATTGGATAACTTGACATTTCCCTGAAATACCATGGTTCACTTACCTACCCAAAACACCTGTGTAGATCCTAGCTTCATTTTCCCCGAAAGTTGGATCTACTTCCCCGTTACCTTTGCCCGGGTTGCGAGAGGTATTTTTTTTTTTTCTCCGATTGTTTCTTATTCCGGAGCATATTAATAATAAAAACAACAAATGTCAAAGTCATCACTCCAGTGCCATGACAGTTGGTTAAATACCCAAAACTAGTTTATGTTTTGACATTTATTAAAAGTGTACCGTCAAACTGACATTCATAATTCTATGTGAATTGAACATTTTCCTAAATATGTCACTCGCAATGCCAATGACAAAAACCTCTACTGTCAGTTTTCTTTCAACTGAGGCTGCATAAAAGATAGCGACCTACGGTACGTAGCAAGTCGCACTCATCTAGATTTTTTTTTCTTCAAATCACCCCGTGCATGCATGGTGAAATATCTTCAACTTCTTATTTGTCATCAGAGAAGTTAAGTTTGACTTGGCTTTCCATAAAATAAAATAAAATCCAAGTAGACACAAGAAGTTTGACACTCATTTTTGAACGGATCCAAAACGTACCGAGAAAGGGGGTTGACTTTTTACTGAAGAGTTGTTCATCTCAATTTGCTATTTGTCGTTGTAATATTAATTTTCATAATCTTTGGTCTTAATCTTCATTCATGTACCAGCCGCAGCCAAGGAGAGAACACCAACACCACCAATAGTAGGAGCTGCCGGTAAGTATATTTGTATTATTTATTGTTCGTGTTCATTTCTTTATTGTTTCGTTTATTTTGATTTTAAACTAATCTTTTAACTTTTTTTTTCAGGTTTCGGTATTTTGCTTGGCCCGGGCGACCACAACAAAATTTGTTCGTTGTTTGGATATACTCCATCCAACGAATAAAAAAAAAGGACGCCATGATTCCTCTTGACTCGAAGTGAGGAGAGTGGGGAGTCAACCCACGCCAAGAAAGCCGGGCGAGAAAAAAAACGAAAAAAACTTGTGTTGCGGTCAGGTATTCATAAATAAATACGAACAAATTATTTTTGTACATACTTATAGTTATGTTCTTCTTTTCAGATCAAAATAGGAATCTATCCAGGGGGCATTAAGAACAAGACTCGAAGCATCTTAAAAACAACAATCAACAACCTCAGGGCCATGGTTGTGAACAGTTTGGGATTAAGTTAACTCGACCTACGTTGACTACGGCCACATCTATTCCAAGCCGTTGAATGCGCTCTACCCCGCCAATGAAAACTTCTGCAATCGGCCACTTATTGCTGTTTCTTAAATCTTGAAGAATGTTCTTTATGAGTTATCACGGAGCAAATAAGTGCATGTTCAATTATCTGAATAAATCAATCCAATGGAACTTTGATTCGACTACACAGTAGTGACATTTTTCAACCAAACAATTGCAATTAGCGAAGAAAAGCAATCGGTGTTTTGTCGTGAGTTTTTGGGAATATGCCACTTTGCCAACTGGCGAACATGTACTTCTAGTCATGGGAATTTATCCATTATCAAGGCTTTGTATCACCTAGAGCCTGGAACTGAAATCAGTTTGGAAACTGTTGGCTATATGAAAGAGGATAATATTTATTCACTTTCTACCATTTAATTGCCAACCTACAAAGATAGCCTGAAGACGAGGTAGGTTTATTAGTTTTATTTTTAATTTAATTGATTTGTTTAGTTTATTTACGCTTTTTTTTTTCTTTTTATTTTAGGATCTACCGCTTCACCAAAGGAAACCCTATCCTATTAGGCAACAATTGGATTAAAACAGGCCATATAATTTTAAGCTATCTTGTTGGGTGAGCGTTCTTCGATTTTCTTAAACTAACCAGTGTTTTAATTAGTGTTTAATTGAAATAGTTCCGTTTTTGGACAGATGTTGCGGTAGATTTTTTTATTCAAAAGTAATTAAGATAAATAAATAAATAGATTAATAAATAAATAAACAAAACAAATAAATAAATTAAACACGAATTACTAAATCTATATCACAGTTTGCTTGATCACAGTTGGTTTCATTTCGGCTTTAGATATCACAGTCGATTCAGGTTTTTTTTTCTTAATTTATTCCTACGGAGACTTGGAAGTGCATGTGCCTGCAATAAATAACAAAAAACTACAAGCTAATCATTCTTCTAGTACATATATAATATCTATCAGGTACGATGTGAGCATTATAATTCAATTAATCTTTGGTTTTGTTTATGAGATGCGACAATTATCAGGTACTATGTGCTGTGGGAAGTTTGGATGATGAAACAAAGAAAGAATGAAGGATCCTTTTAATAACAAAGCTATTACCATTAGGTACGCGTGACAAATAAAGCTTAATATAGGGGGATTTCAGTGCGGTGTATTCATTTTTTTTTTTTTTTGCAAATTGATGAGTCAAATAGACAAAATCAGGTCGGTTTATTTTGAAAGCGAATAATCAAGATAACAAGTATAAGCTTTTAAGGACGGGTAGTGTTACATACAAATGTTTTTCAATTAGCTCGTTCAAATTAAGTGGCTTTAGTGATAAAACTTTCACGGTTCATTGTTTTATATCCTTGGCATGAAATATGCCAATTTTCTTGCCAGATAAATTCTCGAGCTCATACATTTGTCGCCCTACTTGTTTGATTACTCGACACTTAACGTATTTAGGACACAGTTTTGCGGACAGGTTTTTGGATGAATCACTCAACACAAAGTTTCTCCGGTAGACTTCCTGTCCGGGCAGGTATCGAACATTTCGCGTACGGGTATTATACGTTCTTGCGGACCTTTCGTTGGACTTTAGAATATTTTCCCGGATTCTTTGGCGAATGCACTCCAATCGATCGCGTCGAGGAAGGATCAACAACTCGCTATCGTCAATCGCGTTCAATTTTTGGGCTAGTTCATAACTGCTACCGTGCATAATCATGTTGGTCCCGAACAACGCAAAGTATGGAGATACACCGGTAGAGTTATGAACTGCACTTCTCAAGGCGCACGCAATGTCATTCAGATGGTAATCCCAATCACGCTGATCCGTCTTGAGATATGAACGGATTGCTGCTAACAACGTGCGGTTGACTCTCTCCGACGCGTTCGATTGGGGTGCATAGTTCGCGGTCCTAAAATGTTGAATTCCGTATTTTTGCAGTACGGTTTGGAATTCTTTCGCAAGAAACTGCTTCCCATTGTCGGAATGAATTATCCGTGGCACGCCGAACATGCTAAATACTTCTTGTTGCAGAAACTTTATGACGCTTAAGGTGTTAGCGTTTTTCATCGCTTTCAAAAAAACAAACTTCGACATATGGTCCAACACGACAAATACATATGCATTTCCTGACTTCGAGCGGGGATAAGGGCCCAAAAAATCGATATACAGTTTTTCGAACGGACGATCTGAACAGTAGGAGTGGACAATAGGAGGACGTGAGACTTGATTTGACGCTTTACACTCTTTACACACAGAACAGTTAGTAACATATTCCCTTACGTGCACCGTCATATTCGGCCAGTAAAAATTTTGTCTAATTCGGTGTAACGTTTTAGCAATGCCTCCGTGGGCCACTTGTGGGGGATTGTGGGTTTTTTTAATAATGTCTTCAGTAAGACCTGACGGAACCCATAAAAGCCAAGTGTGCTCTAGCATTGGTTCGTCACCTGGACTTCTAAATGCACGCTTGTAAACGAATCCCTCTTCGATCTTAAGATCAGGGAGCTCATCAGAGTGATCTTTAATCGTTTTGATCAAACTCACGTACTCATCGGAGTGAAACTCAGGGGAGTCTAAGTCGATGAGTGGGGCTACTTCTTCTATGGCCAGAGAATCTACGTGCACCCGAGAAAGAGTATCCGGAACGACATTCAGGCTGCCTTTTCGATGCTGTATGTCGAAGGCATACGACTGCAGAAGCAAACTCCATCTGGCTAATTTCCCACTCAGATCCTTCATGCTCATTAGCCAGCGGAGACTGGAGTGATCCGTGATTACTGTGAAGTCCATGCCCTCGACATACGGCCTGAACTTTTGCACAGCCATCACCGCAGCCATACACTCCTTCTCGGTTACACTATAGTTTCTCTGACTTTTATTAAATTTTTGCGAGAAGAATGAAATAGGAACTTCTTCCTCCTCGTCGTTCTTCTGGAACAGCACTGCACCAATTCCCGCATCCGAAGCATCACACTGGATGTAAAAACGTTTCGAAAAATCAGGATGCGAAAGAACTGGTGCAGTGGTTAACTTCCGCTTCAGATCCTCGAACGCTCTCAACGCCTCTTCCGTCATTTTAAATTTTTCATTCCGCTTTTTCAGTAGGTCAGTCAAAGGTGCAGTCAGACTCGAGAAGTCTTTAATAAACTTCCGATACCACCCTGCTAAACCAAGCAACCGCCGAACCTGCCTTGGGGTATTGGGAACAGGGAAGTCCACAATGGCTTCCACCTTAGCAGGATCGGTTTTAAGCTGACCGCCACCAACTATGAAGCCCAAATACTTCAGCTCTTTGAAGCAGAACTTTGATTTCTTCATGTTGATGGTCAGGTTCGCTCTGCGTAAGCAGTCGGGCACTTCGCTTACCAGGGCGATATGCGTCTCGAAATCCGGCGCCATGATGAGTAAGTCGTCAAGATATACGAAGACACGATCCCTAAGTCGTGCAGGAATCACCTTGTCCATCAACTGACATAACCTTTGGGCTGCGTTACACAACCCAAAAGGCATGACAGTGAATTGGTACAAGGGTCTTCCCGGTACCGCAAAGGCAGTCTTTTCCCTACTCTGTTTCTCCAGCGGTATTTGCCAGAATGCTTCCTTTAGATCAATACTACTGATGTAGTACGTATCCGGTAGTCGGCTGAGGAGCCCCTCGATATGGGGGAGAGGATTCGCATTTTTCTTTGTCAGTGCGTTCACCTTGCGAGAATCCAGACAAAGTCGATTTTTGCCTGGTTTTCGCAAGAGAACCACTGGCGAACACCACGGACTTTCACTCTCCTCGATAACGCCGAGGCTCAACATCCGATCTAACTCTTCATACAAAATGGCTTGTACCGCTGGTGAAACAGGGTAGTGACGCTGTTTCACAGGGAGTGCATCTCCCGTATCTATAACGTGCTCCATGAGCGACGTCTTTCCAAGACCATCCCGGTCGAAACAAAGAAATCTCTGCCTGACTGCATCCAGTCTGGCCTGCTGATCAGCGTTCAGCTGATGAGCGTTCGAGATTTCTGACTCTTCAGTTAACGAAACTGAGCTGATAACGTTCGGTGCCAACCTGAACAACCTCCAAAAGTCCACGCCGAGGTAGATTTCCTGGTCCAAGTTGGGAACAAGGAAGAACGTTACCAGCTCTTCAATGTCCTTATATTTCACTCTGGCTTCTATTTTCCCCACTATCGCTTGACTTTTCCCGTCCGCCGTTTTAACACCAGACCGATACGCAGCTATAGGTAGTTCAAGCTCTTTGACCAGCTGTAAGCAATTTTTGCCGAGGATGCTCACGCTGGCTCCGCTATCCAGCAAACCTAAAACCTCTTTACCACCCAATTTTATCTTCGCGTAGGGCCTTGGGTCTGAGGCTAAATCTACTACAGTAGAAGAAATTCGCTTCCTCATTTCTTTCCTGGCCTTATGTCGCCATCTAGCTTTAAGTATCCTTTTAGAAGGCTTATAAATCGCGCTGTTAAATATTCGGCTACGGGCCTTGTTATATTCAGATATTCTTACATGTAGGGGCTTAATGTGGAATAAGTTTGGTTTTGTATCTTGTTCTGCATTTGTTCTTTCGGGCTTATCTCTTTTTAAAATTTTAATTGGATTTTGGCCCTCTTCCACACGAGGACCTTCAATACTTTTCATTTCAGAACTGACTTCATATTGGGAGTTTACTTCGGGTTGTGAGTTTGGCTCGGACGTGATTCCCCCGGTGCCTTCACGTCCCTCGATCTGTTTCCCGGATTGCACCTGGTACAATGAGGGGTTTTCACACCTTCAAGTCCACACTTGAAACAAAACAGATTACGGACGTCAGACTCACACTCAAAATATGAGTGCCCTTGAGTTTTACAGTTCCAACAAACGAAGTTCGAAGTATCTGTATACTTTCGCGGAGGAAGCTTTTGACGAGCCCCACCAAATTGTAAAGCGGCGAGCTGTTCGTCAGAATGCTGGTATGCGTCATCATAATCTATCTCATTAGCTGAATATTTGACTTGTGGCTTTGAGAACTTGGAAAATTCTTTTTCTTTCCTTGGAAAGGCGGACTCCACATCCTTGCACGCGTTCCTCAGCTGATCCAAGGAGTAAATTGGCATTGGATATATCAAATTGACAAAACGGTCGTTCAGACTCTTCTTGAGAATTCGGACCAATTCCACTTCTGGAATCGGAATTCTCATTTGGGACTTGATTCGGTTTACGGCTGCCAAGAAATCGTCGATATTCTCCGAGAAACCCTGTTTGCGGTCCATTATCTCACGCATAATGTCATAATCGGACCGATTATTCTTGAACTGGCGCATCAGAGCTTCTCGAAGAGTAGGCCAGTCGGGTCTATAATTGTTTCTCTGAAATTGCCAGAACCAGTCGTGGGCATTTCCAGAGAGCAAAAGATGGAAATCACGCAAGATTTCTGCCCACGGACACTGGTACTGGCTCTGCAACGTCTCGAGGCGGAAAACGAAGTCTTCAACCGTTAAAGTTGCTGGCTGACCTTCGAATTTAAGACCCCATTTATTTACCTTAATTGGTGCCTTAAATCCAGAAGACAACAAATGATGTGGATACATAGGTTGGTAAGGGTACGAATTTATTTGGTTCATCGGATATGATTGGTTCCTAGCAGCACCATAATTAACATCTTGGAAACCATCAGGTTGGACATTTCTATCTTGACTCCGTCGGAATGGTTCCTGAGTTCTCCTGCGCTGTTGTTCAGGAGGAACAAAAGCACTCCTGCTTGGATCAGACCGAGGAAGCTGCTGAGATGGTGGAATGATCGGTGGAGGGAAATTATATTGACTGTCAGATGGTTTTGGTACTTGATTCACTGTTGGTGGAGTAGGTCGACCCACATTCATCTCTCTGAGAAATCCACTAAGCTGGTTTTGAATCTCATCCTTCAGAGTATTCGTCACCTCACTATGAACTGTTTGCTTGTAAGTAGAAAGCGCTTCAACAATAGCTAAATTTACATAGGCCTTAAAATCTTCGGGTATTATATTTCTCTCTTTCCTTTTACTTGCAGGTGGCCTTTGTGAAAGGCTTTCTAATATGTTTCTATACCCACCCCCGGTATTAAGATTCGCGCTGGTTTGTCCAGGAGGAAATCCACTTCCAGGATTACGCCTAACTGTTTGGTTCAACGAACCTAAACTTTCACGTGGAGGCAAGGCTTCGGCACCACCACCACTGAGATTACTGAACGAGGGAGTGGAAACAGAATCGATGGTATTTGAAGTTTGACCATCAAGTGGCCGACTAGAACTAACGGCGGGTATATTGGATGTTGAACGGACCTGCCTATCTGTTGTGAGAGGGGAATGCATTACTCGACGTCTTTCGGTAACATCTAAGTTTTGGCTTACTGATCTAGTCAATCTAACATTTCCATCTATTTCAGAATCTCTTATGATCCTATGGATGCGATCATCGTCATCTCTACCGTTTGGAAACATTTTTAAAAGTACAACAAAGGTGAACTAAACAACAAAAAATGAAAAATTTTAACAAAAACAACAGGTGAGTTTTCTTAAGAAACTGATTTTTCTTGAAGAAAAGTAATGCTAAACGTAGTAAATTTAAGAAATTAAGAGTAAATTAACTTAAGTTTTCTTAGAAAAAAGTGAAAGTATTTTTCTTTCGAAAACAAGTAGTTTTAAGTAGTATAAACTACCGATTAATTTTTAAGAATAGTTAAGGAGTAGTTTTTAAGAGTAATTTTAAAAGTAGTTTTAAGAGTAGTTTTAAGATAAATACCGAAAATTTTCAGTTGCTAATAAACAAAAAGTTTTTCGTATATAGCAAAAAAAAATCAAAGTGTTTTATCTTTACTTAACTGGGTTTAAGTTTTTTTTTTCTTGATCAAATGCTTTTGAAAGCTTGTATTTACAAAAAAGGTAGCTGGTTTGTTTTTGGTGTGTTTCATGTGAATTCGGGGTGCTTCAAGTAGCATCTACGGTGGTTTCGTGACGGTATGGTATGACCTTACTAGTGGCATCTTTCGAGACTAGACATCAGACGGACAGAATTAGATTCCTTGAAGTGGTGATGTATGAAAAGGATTTACAAAAAATAGAGAATTCACGAAAAGACAAAAAGTAGTTTACCTCACTGTTCCCGCGATCCTGGTCAGTCTCTTAGGACTTTGCCAGAAGACTTGAAACAGTAGAGGAAACGAAAAACAAAAATGAGAAAATATCGAAGAAAGAAGATGAAAGAAGATAAAGATTGGAACGGTGCAGCGATGTACAACGACCCGTCACACACGGTCACCGTATCCAAATAGAAACTTAAGAAGACAAGACATGAGGAAAGAAATTGAAATTTAGAAGTAAAAAGTTGAAATTTGGGATAAGGAATTTAGGGAAAACGAGACTTAGAAAAAGTGGCTGAACTGGCTGCAAGTTTCTGGAGTTCGTCGCAATTCACCATAGTATGTCAGTGACTTTCTAGGTGAAGACATACGAATCCAGAAACCCACATCCAGTCCAGTTTAAGAAGAAAGAAAACACTCACTAACCGCCGTCACTGTGGATTTTCAAAGCTCGTCGCAATTTATCGAAGTACGTCAAAGACCTTCTTGATAAAGACTTACGAGTTTGAAAAGCCACAGTAAGATTGGTTCAACTATCACAAAAACGAAGACTACAAAAAATATTAGCTAAAAGCCAATACGTTGGGCGCCATTTGTTGCGAGGCAAGAGGAATCAGAGGAAGGTGGGAAAAACGAAAAGGTAGGAAAAATAAGGAAAGGTCAGGAAAATTGGAAAAGGAAGAGGTCAGAAAAAGGGAACGAGTGCTAAGTTCCGGGAACGCGGCCTGCTTGCGATGCTCGGCTTGAACTCGCCGGAATGGGGGGGGAACTTGCCCCCGAAACTTAACCTCACCTGCAACGAAAAACACAAATCAGGCCAGGTATAATTTTTCATTCAAAATGACTGCGGACGGACAGTATCACCACTTCAAGGCACTGCTGGTGGAAATGCAGTGTGGCCAAACCCACCCAACCTAGGAATCCTGTGGCTATGTTGGGATTCCCCCAAAAAGGTCAATGACCAGCTTCCGGTCATACCATCTTCACCGTAGTAGCTTTGCTACTATCCACACCCCTGAAAATTAAGAACTCAGAATATCATGATTTCTCTTTTCAGAAATCAAAGAAAACTAAAAATTTCAACAAAAAGAGACGATTGAAGTTTTATTGATTTTTGTCTTAATTCGTGAGTTAACATTTAATTGAAATAGTTTAGATAGCGTAATATTTGAGAGTTTGAAGAAACTAAAATTATTGATTTTAACCACATAGACTAACTAGGATTATGTATCCTTTTACAGCTTAAACAAAACTTAACCAAAAGCAAAACAAAAAAACAATGTGAGAGAGATTCGTTTCTCAAAAGGACTATCATAAAACTCCTAAAAAGTATCCTTTCTAACACGCAGGACTACTGGGACTCTCAAAAGCATTCCCTACTTCAAAGAGCTCTGTGGAGGAGGACTATAACGCGAGAAGAAAAAAAAACAACACAACACAAAAAGGAGTAATATAAATGATAGGCCCTGAAAATCAATCTTTTCACTTACAGTTTGATTTAAATCAGCAAAAAAAATGAAAATTTGAAAGAAAACATATATGATGATATGAGAATAATAATAATAATATGAATATGAAAAGTAATAAGAGTAAACTAATAGCCAAAAACTTTTAATAATGATAAAACTTCCCGTCTCGTAATTTATAACAAATACGTTAATCCGGAACAAAACAGCAACCAGGAACAAAAATTTAATAAATACATGGACGTAGGAAGTCCTTAGCTTGAATGTTTTACGATTATTGTTAACGTAAGTTTAATTTAGTTATCGATGAAAACTTTACTAATCAATTTTGTAATTGAAATAAAATTGAAAAAAAAGCACTCGATGTTTTGTAATTAGACTTAACTTTTGTTGTTGTCTTTTAATAGCTTGGATTCAAACCTGGTACCCTAAATGAGAGGGTGTTCTGGTGAGTACTCTATCCAATTCCAGCTTTGTCCTCTGATGCAGGATTCCAAGCGCTGATAGGCCAAGAAATCAAAAGAAGTTCCCCAGTATAACAGTTTTCGGGGTAGTCTCTGGCGAGGACTTCCACGACAATGGTACGATCACGAGGTATCCTGGTGGACAAGCACTTTTGACCCCAAAGAAAACAGGATTATCGATGGTGAAGACTTCAGATATCGTTGGGGTTATATGACTGGAGATGATTTATGGTTAGCTGTAACCATCAATTAGAAGCACCAATATATATAATATAAAACACAAAAAAAGTGTGGCGGCCCAGTGCTCCGCTGGCCCGCTGGAACCGCCAAAAATTTCGCAACGTGGTGTTTTAGGATAACCTGTATAAATTTATTACATTACCACCAATTTTATAAATAAAATAATCTCCTTAAAACTCACCTCCCACTAGTTTGTATTGCAAAAAAAAATATGCAGATTTCTCCACGTGATAAATTTTATTTATGTGCACACCGTAAGTATTTCTTTTTGATCTTAAAAAACGCAAAAATAACATTTTATCATTAACGATTTAATAATAAAAAAAAGGAATGACGCAAAGAAATAAATTTCTGAAAGTTTAATTCACATTATTACATAGGTACTTATTTCTTACTTTTTCAGTTTACTTTAAAAAGTTTAGTAATTTTTCACTACACGAAAAAAAATACGGTGTCATCCGAGCCCAAGACGACCGCTCGATTTCACTTTGGAGAAACTAATGTCATTTGACTTTTACCCATGCAGGCATGCAGGTTTAGACCAATGAACAGGCCACTTTTTTTTCATTCCATTTCCCCTCTCACACACAGTAAAGGTCATACGGTGAAATACACCCGCTAGTTCATATTTTATTTTCTTATATTTTTCCTCTCTCGAGATGTCAGTGTGGTGGTGGATTTCAATTCGCCTCAGGGCATTTGACATTTCAAAAAAAAACCTAGCCTCCTCCATCTTGTTCAGTTTCGGTGGTTTTTCTCTATTCTCTGACAGATGGCGACACAAATGACAGTAAACCTATGTTCGCATATGAACATGTAGCAAAAAGTTGCGAGGTACCAATTCTGCTGATCGGAAAATTATCCCCGATCCATTTATAAAAGATTATTGGATAACTTGACATTTCCCTGAAATACCATGGTTCACTTACCTACCCAAAACACCTGTGTAGATCCTAGCTTCATTTTCCCCGAAAGTTGGATCTACTTCCCCGTTACCTTTGCCCGGGTTGCGAGAGGTATTTTTTTTTTTTCTCCGATTGTTTCTTATTCCGGAGCATATTAATAATAAAAACAACAAATGTCAAAGTCATCACTCCAGTGCCATGACAGTTGGTTAAATACCCAAAACTAGTTTATGTTTTGACATTTATTAAAAGTGTACCGTCAAACTGACATTCATAATTCTATGTGAATTGAACATTTTCCTAAATATGTCACTCGCAATGCCAATGACAAAAACCTCTACTGTCAGTTTTCTTTCAACTGAGGCTGCATAAAAGATAGCGACCTACGGTACGTAGCAAGTCGCACTCATCTAGATTTTTTTTTCTTCAAATCACCCCGTGCATGCATGGTGAAATATCTTCAACTTCTTATTTGTCATCAGAGAAGTTAAGTTTGACTTGGCTTTCCATAAAATAAAATAAAATCCAAGTAGACACAAGAAGTTTGACACTCATTTTTGAACGGATCCAAAACGTACCGAGAAAGGGGGTTGACTTTTTACTGAAGAGTTGTTCATCTCAATTTGCTATTTGTCGTTGTAATATTAATTTTCATAATCTTTGGTCTTAATCTTCATTCATGTACCAGCCGCAGCCAAGGAGAGAACACCAACACCACCAATAGTAGGAGCTGCCGGTAAGTATATTTGTATTATTTATTGTTCGTGTTCATTTCTTTATTGTTTCGTTTATTTTGATTTTAAACTAATCTTTTAACTTTTTTTTTCAGGTTTCGGTATTTTGCTTGGCCCGGGCGACCACAACAAAGTCCTTGGGCATCCCCAGTTGTTCTTGTCAAAAAGAAGGACGGAAGTACTCGATTTTGTGTGGACTATCGGAGGCTGAACGATGTGACAAAGAAAGACAGCTACCCTCTGCCAAGAATCAGCGATACTCTGGATACGATGGAAGGAGCTGAATGGTTTTCAACATTGGACTTGAAGAGTGGCTACTGGCAGGTAGAAATCCATCCAGAAGATCGAGAGAAGACGGCTTTCTCCACAGGAAATGGTCTGTGGCATTTTAAAGTGATGCCTTTCGGACTATGCAACGCTCCGGCAACATTTGAGCGTTTGATGGAGTGCGTTTTACAAGGACTTACTTGGAAATCCTGCCTTGTCTATTTGGACGATGTCATTGTTTATGGTAAGACATTTGATGAGCATTGTGGAAACCTTAAGGCCGTGTTCCAGAGGCTTCGAGAAGCAAACTTGAAATTGAATCCAGACAAGTGCGAGTTTTTCAAGTCTGAGGTAAAATACTTGGGACATATCATCTCTTCCCAAGGAGTGAAGACTGATCCTGAAAAAGTTGACACCGTAAAGAATTGGCCAACACCACAGGATAAACATCAACTCCGGAGCTTTCTTGGTCTAGCCACGTACTATCGACGATTTGTGAAGGATTTTGCTGGGATCGCGAAAAGTTTGCATCAGCTAACGGAGAAAGGCAAACCGTTCAAATGGTCAAGCGAGTGCGAGAAAAGCTTCCAGGAACTTAAGCAGCGCCTATGCAATACACCAGTTTTGGCCTATCCGACACCAGGGAAACCTTTCATCATCGACGCTGACGCAAGTAACGTGGGAATTGGTACCGTACTATCACAAGTCCACGAAGGAGAAAAGAAGGTCGTTGCCTATTACAGCAAGGTGCTCTCAAAGCCAGAAAGAAATTACTGTGTGACCAGAAGAGAACTTCTAGCTTTAGTATCGGCAACAAAACACTTCCATAAGTACATCTATGGACAGAAGTTCCTTCTTCGAACAGATCATGGCGCACTTAATTGGCTGTTGAACTTCAAAAATCCAGAAGGTCAAGTGGCAAGATGGATTGAGAGATTGCAGACATACGACTACCAGATCCAACATCGAAGAGGAAGGTTGCACTCAAATGCAGATGCCTTAGCTCGGAGACCATGCAAACCGGACTGCAAGCACTGCACACGTCAGGAAGAGAAGGAAGTTGCTGCTATCCAGCGATTAAGAGCTGATCCCATTTTCGGTTGGAGTAAAGAAGAACTGAGGACTGCCCAACAAGAAGACTCGGATATCGAGCCCATTCTTGCGTGGAAGGAACACCAAAAGAAACCAGAATGGAGTGACATCTCCTACAGAAGTCCAACTCTTAAGGCGTATTGGGCACAATGGGACTCGCTTTAGACGTTGCAGGCCCTTTTCCAGAAACCAGAAACGGAAACCGATACATCCTGGTAGTAATGGACTACTTCAGCAAGTGGCCTGAGGCATTTGCCATCCCAAACCAGGAAACCAAAACAGTCGCGGATCAGATTGTTTTCAACTGGGTAAGCAGGTTTGGTGTACCTATGGAACTCCATTCAGATCAAAGGAGGAACTTCGAGTCCAAAATCTTTCAGGAAGTTTGTACACTCCTTGGCATTAAAAAGACGAGGACAACATCGCTTCACCCACAATCTGATGGGATGGTTGAACGATTCAACCGGACCCTCAAAGAACACCTTTCCAAAGTTGTAAGTGCCCTTTCACACGAGGAAACTGAGTTGCCAGCAACTTTTAGTTCCTGGGTGAGAAGGGCAGGAGGAAAGAGGGGCGAACAGAATCTCCCCGGTCGAGGATTTGAGGAGATTTTTTGACGTTTCCTTTCACATCTAGGTTTAGGTGTGTTCAACCAATAGACTTTCAAAGGAAATTTCAAAAATTGCCTGGAGATTTGTTTCCTCGTATGAAAGGTACAAGAGATTTTTAAGGAGATTAAAAGAAAACGTCAAAAAAATCTCCAGCAACTTGTTTCTTCGTGTGAAAGGGGACTAAGCGACAACCAACGAGACTGGGATCGGCATATTCCGTTATTCTTGATGGCCTATCGAAGTGCGGTACATAGCTCAACAGGACAGACACCATCAGAAATCCTGCTCGGGAGCTACGACTACCAAGCGAAATCAAATTTGGATGTTATACAAGCGAGCCACAAGGAATAGACGACTACGTGGACAACCTCAAAGAAAAGCTAGTTGACATTCACGAAAGGACGAGGGCAAATATAAAGCTGTCGAGTGATCGGATGAAAACAAGATACGACGCAAAAGCCACAACGACAGGATTCCAAGTGGGAGACCTTGCGTGGTTTTATAATCCCCACCGTCGGAAGGGACTCTCACCGAAGCTTCAACAAAATTGGGAAGGCCCTTATACTGTTGTAACACGAATAAACGATGTCGTCTACCGCATTCAGAGAGGATTAAGAGGCAAACTAAAAGTAGTTCACAGCGACCGTTTACATCATTATAATGGTGATGGAAGTGATGGATTTGCTCGGGACGATCAATCCTAAGAGGGGGGCAGTGTAATAACTTTCCATATTTGAACTATAACAACTCCGAAATGCAAACAAACGGACACAGTAAAGCTTACGGTCGCAGTGCAAACATACCGTTATTAGCTATAATTATAGCAACTCTCAAACGAAGGAAGCGCCATCTGCCGGATTATAGCAGATTTACCAGCTGTCAAATAAAAGCTTTTGGAAGGGAAATTATTGGGAAATTTCCCCTACGGAAAGCTCTGGAAGCAGAGACCAGAACGTTCTCCTTATTCCGAGAGTTTGGAAAACAAGTATAAAAGGCACATGTTTGAACGGCAGCGACACAGTTTGTTTTTAATCGTGAATGAATAAAGTTGGTTGTGATAAAAGTGAAAGTAAAGTTTTTGAATTAATTTCAGTGGTGAATAATAAATCGTTTGTTTGTAATAAGAAAAGTAAAGTGTTTTATATTGTGACATAAATAAGTGGACGTTTCAAGTAAAGTAAATAAGTTTTATTAACGAACCTGAGAAAATATTACAATATATTAAATAAATTTATATTCTATTCACTTTCAACACTTTTTAACTTTTTATTTCTCAAGGTTGAAACTCACTTACTCATTTCACTTACCCTGAGGCCACACGAGCGAGTAATCGCTAGCGAGTTACTAATACATCGAAACTTTTCCTACTCGCTAGCCAACTGGCTTGCCTTTTTTGAAGCCAGTTGGGAAGCGAGTAGAGCGGCGAGTGATTTGACATTTGGCCAGTTTATATTTCTGAGATCTCAGAGGGCTCAGAGGACTCTGAAATATAAACACGATTCCTCACAAACATTTTCCACTTTCCCCCTTAAAAACTGAGAATGAAATTTTTTGGATTCGCTTGCTCAGATATTTTTTGTCGCAGTAAATTACATAGGAAGAAAAGAAAAAGAGAGTTGTTTTGACCTGCTCTGTCATAAAGCGGAGAAAAATTACTGAGCGCTCAAGAAATATAAACTGGCTAAGTTAATGTATGTACCCAACTCGCTAGTGAGTACTCGCTCGTGTGGCCTCCGGGTTAAATAGCTGAATCACTTTTGCGAGTGAAGTGAGATGAGTCGGCGAGTAAGGCGAGCTATCTCATCTCACTCGCTGAAATATCTGAATCTCGGCACTGTTTTCTGTAAAGCTAAGTCGGCATTTACACCACCCGATTTTTCCTCAGACGATCTTTTGTTCATAGGTGAAGAGAGTAGAAACACTGATCTCTATAATGTTTAGTATATAAAATAGTATTAAAAGAGATCAGTGGTGTTAACGTACGGATAAATTTAACTAGCCAGATTCCACGTATAATGAACGGATAACTTCTTAACACATAGACGCACGCGTATGATAGCACCGTTTACTACTACCAGTATACACTTCGTAAGGCAGTGCATGCATGTGACACATGTATTGGAAAATCACCATGATTTGATGAAGTGGTGAATTTTGTGAAGTGATAAATACTGGAAAGATATCATATCTTTTCTAATAAGAAAAGTTATCAAGCAGACAGTTGTCTATCCGTGTGCCAGTTAACAAGTGTGTTAGGGAGCGGATGCCAGTTTTTTATTAATACTGCTGATAAAAAGTAAAACCGTTTGACTTGACTTAAAATGACAGCTCATTTGAGAAATCATACAGAAAATATGATGACAGGTCATATGACTTCTATTATCGTGTAAGGAGGGCATATGGACATAGTTGTTGTTGTATTTAACATGTAAATTGTTTTGTTTTGTTGTCGTTTTTTTCACACAATTTTATTTGGACATGCAAAAAAACCATAGATTTTAATATATACCTAGATGGCCAACTTAGGATCTTTTGTACAGAGAAAAAGTGAAGCTTTGCGACCATTTTGTTGGAGGCAAAAAATGTAAACAATCGAATTAAATGCCTTAGTGGTTTCTCTAAATAAATGTTAACATCTTGGGATTTAGAAGTGGTAATAAAATGATGTTGGTATCAAATGAAAGGTATTTTTGTCATCTCTTAAATGGTAACAAAATTATATAGCTACGTTTAATATATCTTGAGATATTTACATTTAACTTCTTGCGAGAAATTATTTTTTTCCTAGTCTTGCTTTTGTACACTGATATCTTTTGAAACTCTGTGATGGCGTGTACATTTTTTGGTATTAAAAGAAAGCTTTAATTGTTGGCTTTAATTGCAGATATAATTTATTATCATTTCTCAAATAAATATGGCAAAAATACCATTTTTTCTTGTTACTGTTTTTACACGCACAGACACTACCAGAACTAGGTATTTTTAATATTTTTGCAATCTTACACACCTTAAAATCACGTTTCATAAATAAAAAAACCAATTAAATAAATACAAATACTTTATTTTAGAAAAAATCTCCGCTGCAAAAAGTAAACAACAGACAAAACACAATAGAATTGTGTTGTAAATGCCTCCAATAAAATGGTGGCCGAGCTTCACTTTTGAAGGCGAAGTTGGTTATCTAGGTATACATATGTCGTTTTCGATTGGATTTTCTGCCTGTCCTACTCCTTTTTGATTCCAATCGAACATTAAAATATCGTTTTGTCAAATTTACACACATACTACTGAATGACGCCATTTTAGAAAATGGCTTCTTCAAGCATTTATCGCTTTTGACAAGTAGTCCGACGAAAAACTGTATATGTATGCGTGTGTTCCAAATCTACTCCATCTTGAAATCGGGAACAGAAAAAGACTTCGAAAACATTGCTCGGAACAGCCAATCGAAGGCTTTTGGAGTAGTAGGAGTTAAAGTGGAGTGTAAAAGGAGTACTCCGAACGTCCAATCAAAAACGACATTAAAATCTATGATTTGTCTAGTTTTAATTTAAATTTTAATTTTAAAAATTAATATCACAACTTTTTTATATTTATATGATTAGCGACGCGTTTCGGAGTGTACCTCCATCTTCGGGCTAAGAGCTCAATTTGACATTGGTGTTAATTTGTCAAAGCCGGTGTCTCTCTTTATGGTGTTGTTGAAATGTGAGATTGTGTGGTGTTGTATTGTTGTCTTCTTTTTTCTAAATTGTTTTTAATGGCGGTATCGTAGAGTGGATTTGTTTTAAATTTCAACATGTCGTTTAGTATTCTGTCCTGTTCTAGTCATAGAAGAAGAAGTAAAGGAACTGGTGTATATCACCAGAGAATATGAATTACCAAGAAGCCAATCTTTCGTACGTTTCACCCCCCAAAACCCATTTGTTTACATTGTTGTTTTTGTAATTTCACTCGTGTCGATGAATAGATGTGAATTGCAACAACAATTTAACGCGGTGAGTTTGTTTTGTTTTGACAGTTCGATTTTTTTTTCCAAACCCATTTGGTGATATTTTTATTTAGTGCGTCTTTAAAAAATTAATAATATATTATAAAAATAAATATCCTGTCGATCTTTCACCTAGTGGTGTCCTGATTGCCACTGATTTGGCGTATAATTTGCATTCAGCCTATGGAACCTGATTCCCTGGATGTAAGACGCTCATTCAACAGGCAATGGCTAATATAATGAAGGCAAATCCAGCGTTGTTTGTGTTGAAGGAGCGCATCAGGAAAGGAAGGCATTACCATTGTACAGTTCCGAGTCTACAGAACCTTATCTCTCGTCACAGAATTACGGAGAATTGTTCTCTAATCAAACCATTTGGTTTGTCCACGACACAAATGTGTATCGAGACATTTGAGGGCCATTTGACAACAAAGCCAATCAATGAAGCGATTTTCATTTTCAATCCGCAGACTCGTCAGCTTTTCTTGAAGATCATTCACACATAGGTGTGGGCTGGACAGAAACGTTTGGAGTAGCTGGCCAAGTGCAAAATTGCTGAAGAAGAAGCAGCGTTGATTCGATCATTGCCGGCAGAGGTAGAGGAACAACCGAAACAGATTATTGTAACTAGGAAGGGAATGTTGGATCCATTGTAAGTTCATTTGTTGTATTTCCCCAACATTGTAATCAAATGTTCGAATTATAGTTGCCTTTTCCAGGTGTGTAGAGAAGTTTGATGGTGATCTTATTTTGAAGGCAACCGAACCTCAAATGATGTTGTTCAATCTTTACGATGATTAATTGAAAACCAATTCGTCCTACACAACTTTCAGTCAAGTTATTTTGATCATCAGAGCCTCGCACGTAAAACACCGAACGAACAAATATCATTCTGAAGCCAGATAAAACAACAATCAAAGAAGTTCATCACATTTGGCCAACGTTGCAAGAATTTCATATAAATTTCTTGCAAGTGTTATGCTAAGAGTACACGGCATGTAAAATGCCGCATGCACATGTGGCACTGACGTCACCAGAAACTGCTACATATGTGCCGCATGCTTGGAACATGCGGAAGTGACTTCATGCGCAAAAAAATGCTGAGTACACGACATGTAAAATCTGTCCCAAAAGCCGCATGTTTGCATGCGGCAACATTGGCTACATATACTGTCGCCGCATGCACATGCGAAGGCAAAATATGCCGAGTACACGCCATGTGACAAATTGCTTGCATGTTACAAGCACATGAGCAAAACCTGACATGTGCATGTCACTTTCGAGTACACGAAATGCGAAAAAGCCGCATATTGACGCATACGCTTGAAATATTCTGTTTTCCTGCATTGGACTTTTGGACTTTTGTATATCATCTTCTATTGAAAGGAGGTTTCAGGGCAATTGGGTGACATTTGGATCTAAATACACATTTTTCGTCAAAATATTAAGCCTTATTATGAGTTTCACGTGAACAACATTCCACCCGGAAAAATTGAAATTTCGATTTTCACCTATTGTGGGTTTCACCCGAAAAATGAAAATTCCTCTTTTTTGTGAGTACTCACTTCGGGCAAAATGTATCGTAAATAAGATCTTAAACTATCACATACTTTTCGAAAACGAACCCAAGATAAACAAGGGGTTTTAGGTCAAAAGAAGTTCGGGCGAAACTCATAATAGCTTTAAAAATTCCGGGGAAAAAAAAAACTTTCGGGTGGAACTTACAATAGGGCTGATTGATCGTCCTCCATCTGTCAAGTCATCATTTCTCAAATTCCATTGAAGGATGGCTACGATGTCAATGGATTAAAAAACACCTAAGAAATCTGAAATATGTTAAGATTTTTTACTGCTGTGATTTTAGGGCAAGTGGGTAACATTTGAATTGAAATATGTATCTACTTTTTCCGCAAAATATATGGCCTCTTCGATTGGCAATCCGGAACAGCGATTCGATACGTGTGAACGCTTCTCATTTCGATTCTGAAATCAAATTCAGAACAATTTTCTGTTCTTTTCAGAACAAGAACTGTCACTCTGTCCCCAATCGAAAAGGCCAATAGTTCGTGACTTTTTCAGCTATACACTGGGTCACTGGGTGGCACGAAATCAACATTATTCCCGTCATCACCATCCCCCTCTGCCCTCTTCGAATCGTCAAACAATACTCAAAATGTTCTTTATTCATAATTCACTGCATGGTGCACACAACATGAATTAATTAATAGAAATTAAAAAAAAAATCGATTGAAACAGTAAATAATATATAAAAATACAAAATACAGGCTCGTCTTATTCCAGAATTCGTTCTACATGCAAAAACATGCGGCAGCAGAAACTCGCGCTGGCGCATGTTTGGGACATGCCGCATATGCATGCGGCAATTGAAAAAATGTCGCATGTATTCACAATCTGCATGTGCCGAGCGAGTACACGACATGCGAAAATTCCACATGTTAACATGCAGCATTGTTGTCGCATGTGCATGTCCATTGCATGCGGCTGTCACAAACATGCCGATTACACGGCATACGGCAATTGGAACGCATATCTGACGTAATAATGACGTCACTGCGCATGCGCATGTGGCATTTTACATGCCGTGTACTCTTAGCATTAGATACAAACCGTTGTCATTTCAAAACTACTTGGTGGATTTTGATGTTTGATGCGGTTTTTAGGCTTAATTTAAACCATCTAAGTTATTTTAACCACCATTTCCAATTTAAACAATAATTTCGAAAAAATTGCCCATAGAACTATCGTATCATCATATTCTTGAAATTCGAAAAAAAGACGAAAATACTTTTTTAAGACAATTTTTTGAAATCTTTGCTCGAATTGGAAATGGTTCTTGAAATAACTTAGAAGACCTTAATTAAGACTAAGAACCGTTTCAATAATCAAAATCCAGCAAGTAGTTTTGAAATGGCAACTTTTTGTATCCAGCACTTGTAAGAATTTCATATAAATTTCTTGCAAGTGTTAGATACAAACCGTTGTCATTTCAAAACTACTTGGTGGATTTTGAGGTTTGATGCGGTTTTTAGCCTTAATTTAAACCTTCTAAGTTATTTTAACCACCATTTCCAATTTAAACAATAATTTTGAAAAAATTGCCCATAGAACTATCGTATCATCATATTCTTGAAATTCGAAAAAAAGACGAAAATACTTTTTTGAAACAATTTTTTGAAATCTTTGCTCGAATTGGAAATGGTTTTTAAAATAACTTAGAAGAACCTAATTAAGACTAAGAACCGTTTCAATAATCAAAATCCAGCAAGTAGTTTTGAAATGACAACTGTTTGTATCTAACACTTGCAAGAAATTTATATGAAATTCTTACAAGTGCTGGATACAAAACGTTGCCATTTCAAAACTACTTGCTGGATTTTGATTATTGAAACGGTTCTTAGTCTTAATTAAGGTCTTCTAAGTTATTTCAAGAACCATTTCCAATTCGAGCAAAGATTTCAAAAAATTGTCTCAAAAAACTATTTTCGTCTTTTTACGAATTTCAAGAATATGATGATACTAGTTCTATGGGCAAATTTTTCGAAATTTTTGTTTAAATTGGAAATATGTTTTGAAATAACTTACAAGGCTTAAATTAAGGCTAAAAACCGCTTCAATAATCAAAATCCAGCAAGTAGTTTAGAAATTACAACGCTTTGTATTTAACACTTGCAAGAAATTTATATGAAATTCTTGCAAGTACTGGATACAAAACGTTGCCATTTCAAAACTACTTGCTGGATTTTGATTATTGAAACGGTTCTTAGTCTTAATTAAGGTCTTCTAAGTTATTTCAAGAACCATTTCCAATTCGAGCAAAGATTTCAAAAAATTGTCTTAAAAAAGTATTTTCGTCTTTTTTTTCGAATTTCAAGAATATGATGATACGATAGTTCTATGGGCAAATTTTTCGATATTATTGTTTAAATTGGAAATTGTGGTTAAAATAACTTAGAAGGTTTAAATTAAGGCTAAAAACCGCATCAAACATCAAAATCCACCAAGTAGTTTTGAAATGACAACGGTTTGTATCTAACACTTGCAAGAAATTTATATGAAATTCTTGCAAGTGCTGGATACAAAACGAGTTAACAACAAGAAAATAAAAATATTGCGCGCGTGCATCATTCCATGATTGGAATAAGAATTTCAGCTCAAAGACAAAAAGAAAATAGGAGTGTTTAATATTTATTAAAACTTAAAAAGGACAATCGGCAAAAATGTATGGAAGGTGGTCTAGGAACCAATAACAACGAGACGTATGTCGTTGGAAAGGTATTTTTATGCGCTACAATAGTCACTATGCTGGCTCATTTCAAATCACTGTGTGAAATAAGTTATTCGTTAAACAACGTTTGGTTTTGGTACCATTAAGTGTGGACAAAATGTATACAAACTGGTCTTACCAGTACTAATAAGATGCATGTCGTTGAAAAGGTATTTTTATGAACAATAATAGTTACCATAACAACTTATTTAAAATCACTGTGTGGAAATAGTTATTCGCTGTTTTAGGGAATTTTAGCACAGATAAAATGTATGGAGCATGAGTAGCAATTAGCGAATAACTTTTTTCACACAGTGATTTGAATTAAGCTGCCGTATTGACTATTGTAGTACATAAAATTTCCTTTCCAACGACATATGTCCCGTTGTTATTGGTTGAATTTGCCATCACACTTTTTGCCCATACTAAAAAAAAAACATTTTTTTCACACTAAAATGAACCACAATATTTCATTAGGGTACGAATAACTTTTTTCACACAGTAATTTGAACTGAACTAATATAAAAGATATTGTAGGTAATGGAAATACCTTTCCAATGACATATATATTGTCGTTTTTTGTTACACCAGTTTTCATAAATTTTCCCCATACTAAATATATTTTATTCATACTAAAATGCACCAGAGCACAATCCTATTTAGCGAATAACTTTTTTCACACAGTGATTTGAAGTAAGCCCCCATAGTAACTATTGTAGTACATAAAAATACCTTTCCGACGACATATGTCTCGTCGCTATTGGTCTTGTAGACCGTTTTGTCCTATTCTCCTTTCAAAGTAAAAGAGCTAATGATAAGATGTAGATATTTGTATTGTTTTTTTTATTAGAAATAAAGTAAAATTTTCTACGACTATCGTAATAAAGGTGAATATAATTGCTTTCTTTTTTTTTTACACGCTTTTATTAGTTTCGGTTGTATGTATGTATGTAACGGAATCTTTGGACGTGATTTTGACCCACTTAAAACGGTCAGATTGAATTCAAACTTTGCACACTTGTCGAAGACCGATGAAATTATTAAATTCTTTTGGAATTTGAAATTTATTAAATTCTTTTGGAATTTGAAACCTATTTAGTACTGCGCTAGTACTAGATTTACATTTTAATGGTTTTCTCTCGTATTTTATCGAGTACTTCCTGTATTTTTGGTGTTATATTCCTTGCTTGACAAAACACTATAAGCTTTTTGAAGTTCTCCAGAAGCCAAGCTGCAAAAAAAAATAAGACAAATTTATTGTTGTACAGACAAAAAAATTCATAAAATCAAACTAACCTATATAGGCAGCTGCATTCAGATTTCCAACCGATTCCAAATAACGAACCCATTTGTCCGTAATTTCAATTGAAATCTTGTCATCTGGCTGACAATGTTTTTTAGTAATAATCAAAGCTTCTTTTTAAAATACTGTTTGTCTAGTAAAATATTTATAGCTTGTTTTGTATCATTAAAACAATGAGATAAGTGGCAGCTTGTGAATGTGCCCTGCTCGATGAGTTGTTTGATGAACGCCTGACAGCTCTTTTCCAGAACCCTTGTTTAAAAAATAAAAAAATAAGCAAAGCACAAATCAAAAATAATTCAAAGCACTTACATGAACGACACAGATGGAGCAAGAGAAACATGCCACTCAGTGAGACTTTTTGTTTCAATGCGCTTCAAGATTTCTTGTTGTAGATTCGAGTTAGCTTGGCATGTTAGAATTTTAGAGATTAATTTTGGAGTCAGAAGATTGCAGATTTGGAACTAAAGAAAAGAAAAATAAAAAAAATAAGAAAGAATTTGTTAAAAAATTAAAAAATAAATAAACCCGAACATACTTTCTTCGTCTACG
The DNA here is from genome assembly GCA_963921185.1 of Dasysyrphus tricinctus. Taxonomy (NCBI): domain Eukaryota; kingdom Metazoa; phylum Arthropoda; class Insecta; order Diptera; family Syrphidae; genus Dasysyrphus; species Dasysyrphus tricinctus. Next base: position 181,492,281 of record OY992531.1, on the reverse strand, counting down.
CTTAGCATAAGTTTGAGTTCCAAACAGCTTTGGTCCTAGAAGACGTTGTTTCCATGGGAAGATTCAAATATGAATATATAGTTTGTCCAAACTATCTTTGTTTTTTTCCTTGGTTTTTAAGTACAATATAGTTTGGTATCCTGCAATAAACATTCTAAATTGAGTGAAAACAAATCATGAAATATTTATCTCACCTTCAAAAATACTGAATCTTTGCATTCCTTGCAATGTGTCACTGCGGAGATTTTCACCCCGATTACAGAATCCGACGAATGAACTGCGTAGGGAATCTGACTCAATTTTGACATTTGGCTCATAGTAAAAATGTCAAAATTGAGTCTGCTTCCCTCCGCAATTCATTCGTCGGATTCTGTAATCGGGGTGTATATTTTCCTGTTTTTCTTCTAGTTGTAATTTAGTCAACAGACCGGAGACATCCTTGCCATCAGTTTTGACATTTTCTTGGAGAACTTCACCAAGGATTGTACCCCTATATTTTCTCTTGCGACGTTTTTCTGTTTTTTATTTCCCATCAATACTTGGAATTCTATTTCCCCACTGAACTCCATAGAAAGTTTTCATTGTTTGTTTCTTCCACTTAGCACTTGAATACTTTTGGGTACTTTCTAATAGCATGCTGAAATGAATTGGTCACCAATATTTTTGCTCACAATGAGTCCTTTTTCCACTGACATATTTCATTGCAAATTTCAACTGCATTCGCCTCGACGGATGATAAGTCCATCGATCGTACTCCACTGCCAATAATTTCAGCTGCCGATTTGTCGCAGAATATTCTGCAAACCCGAAGTTTGAACAATTCACGAACTGACTGAACTTTAATCTCAAGTTCCATAAGATTCACCGAAGACTTGAGAAACTTTTAAGATATTTCGGCTGTCATTTAAGTCTTCATTGTCGTTTTCCTCCAGATCAGCCAGAAGTTCGTGGGCTAGAAACAGTTTTATAAAAGTTTTTTGGATTTTTTGCTTTAAAATTGGTAAACTTTAATTTTTCCTTAATCGCAATCGCACAATTGAAAACAATTTATTGGACTCGGTAAATAGAAAATGACATTTCAGAATTCACCTCAGAACTTTTGATATCAGGGATGCGTTTGAAATGTTGTTCCTAGAGATGCGTTCGCACTCTTTTAATATCTCTGTTCTGTTTTGTATACTGTACTATAATTATGTTAAAAAAGCATACGGCTATTGGTCATCAACAGCCAAATTAAAAAAAAAACACGGAATAGCGAAGGGGTATGCCTTATTCCGTGGATTAAGTGCAAAATGTTACTAATAAAACAATGTGTCTGCTAAGTGCCGTTTACTAAGCTAAACAACCGAAGCGGATGGTTTATCGAAGGAATAAGCAACAGATTCTTTTTTATTATTGGTATTGGTATCAACAAATTTACATTTTCGATACATTTTTTTCTTCTATGCACACTGATTTCAGTAGGTTGGGAAGATGAAGAGTAAAAACCAAAAGTTATTTATAAAAGGTTTGGTTTATTTTTATGATTTGTAATGTACAGATACGTAAACAAAAAACACCCACCTACTACATTCCCAGATTTTTGTTTTGTGATTCTCTTTTCATATCGCATATTATCACTTTATCCTTACTCACTGTCAGTTTCACTCCGTCAAAAAAAGTATACATTATCTGCATTTCCTTATACATTTACCCTGAGGCCACACGAGCGAGTTATCGCTAGCCAGTTACAAATACATCGAAACTTTTCCTACTCGCTAGTCAACTGGCTTGCCTTTTTCGAAGCCAGTTTGAGAAGCGAGTAGAGCGGCGAGTGATTTGACAATTAAGGCTCTCCCAAACCAACGCGAAATCATAACGAATCATTCGCAAAGTCAGTTTTTTGTTGTTGTCTAGCATTGTGTATCTTTCAAATTTTGTATTATTGTGAATGATTTTGCATCGTCGGCGAATGTTTCGCGTTGGTTTGGGAGAGCCTTTAATGTATGTATCCAACTCGCTAGCGAGTACTCGCTCGTGTGGCCTCCGGGTTAGGAAGCCGACGAAAAGAAATAAATAGAAAAGATGAATTGAAGACATTTATTTTCCAGCCGGGAGGTAATTACCTAAATAAAAATGAGGTTGAGGCTTATCAATTTACATATTAAATAATATAACTACAACTCACTCTTTTGACGCTTAGCTTACCCTGAGGCCACACGAGCGAGTAATCGCTAGCGAGTTACTAGTCCATCGAAACTTTTCCTTGGTCAACTGTCTCTTCTGGAGCCAGTTGAGAAGCTAGTAGAAGGGCAGAAGTTTTTTGACAGTTAATATATGTACTTAACTTGCTAGCGAGTACTCGCTCGGTGTGGCTTCCAGGTTTAGTCTGTAGAAAAACTTTGTTTTCACATACATACATACTTGGTATCGATAGTTTGTATGGAGACTCTATTTTTTTTTCAATTTTCAACACGTAATTGCAAAAACAACATGGGAAAGTAATACAAACAATATAAAGATTGTATAGCAATTTTACAGCAGGACTATTTGAAGCGAAAGCTCGTTAGTCATTTCAACAAGCAATATAGAGAGATAGGTACATCACTCCTATCACGCTGATATAATTTGCACCAAAAAATATTCATGCCGATTAGTCAATTCGCAATATTCTACTCCCCAGGAGTTGACCAGAATCGCACTGAATTCGCGTTCGCGTTTTTTCTCAATTAGTGAACTCGCCGAATGAACTATATTATCGATTCCTGAACTGCCCTACCATTTCCCGAACTATATTATCGCTTTTGTCATTTATTGACATTTCAAACGTCACACGCAATCTCAAGGGGTGTTCAGACAGTCCTCACGTCAAAATGAGTCCCCTCACATGAAGCCTGTCTAAACATCATCCTAAAATAGTAAACAATTTATTTCTTCAAAAAGAATGTTAAATACTTTTCCTTAACTAAACTATACTTTTAAATTCAGAATTATAAGTCTAAATTTATATTTCTGTGTTATTCATTATGATTTTCTGGCAAATAAAGAAAATCAACAGCAGATTCGTGACAAAATTGGTGCGGATATGAAATGGGAAAGTTTGTATGGAGAACGAATGGTTTGCGGTTTTACTAATATCAAATTTATTGAACAAAATGTCGGTGGTGCAGGTATTGTTACCGACAGTTGTTCAATTTTTAATCTCGAATTCACTAATAGCAAAAATTCCGAAAATGAGTTGAATCGTTGCAAGAGCTCATTCGCCGAATTCACTAATGAGGTGATTATTGGAATCAGTAATGCTCCAATAAGGTATTTACTTCCCGTCAGAGGGGTAAAACAGGAGTGCTATAGAAAGAAATAACACTTGTATATCTGAAATGCGAAGCAATATTGTTAGTTGGGTTAGTCACAGTCAGGAATAAGAAAATTAAAAAGAATGGATTCCAAATGTTGCGGAATGACTGGATAAGCAATAGAATGGTGTATCCAAAACATTTCGTTGAATACAAATAGCGCTTCATGCGGTTTTCCAAATAAATAAATAAACACACTAATAAGGTCCGGTAAGCACTTGATAATTAATTTCTCCCTTTTTTATACTTTTTGAACAAGTCCATGAGATTTTGAAAATAACTGATGATTTTCAAAAATAACCGACATATTCGTGGTGGATTTAGCCCAACTGTCTATGTGTCCGAATCAATTAGTGGTGGATTTAGCCCAGCTGTCGATGTGTGCAAAAACCTAGTGGTGGATTTAGCCCAACTGTCTATGTGTGCGTGTTTCAGTTTGTAGGCAAAGCCGGATGACAGCCGAGGATTGGCTTCTTGGTATTCATATTCTCTGTATATCACATATACAGTGTACGTGAATGAAGCAGAAAACTGTATACCCGAAATGTCAAATCGGTGACTGAATGGAAGAAAAAAAGTAAACAAAAAGTGATACAAGACTAAAAACATTAATAAATCATTAATTGTTAGAAAAAAAAACAAACAGTTTGGAGTGATTTACTTAGAAATGTATGTATACTTACTAATAACAATACAAAAATATGAAGTGCAGTGTTAAATTGTGTATATAAAGCAAGAATAAGAATCATTTCCTTTCACAAGTGAGTTTTATCATATTTTTCTCAAAGAAAGCGATGTGAATTAATCATAATTTAATTAATCATCAATCAAGTAACACATTTTAAATGATTAAACTTTAAATAAACTAAGAAAATTAATAAATTAATTGAAAACTTGCACATGGTTTTTCGGTTTTAATTTGGGATACTAGTAATGTCAAACTGCGATTTTGTGAAACAGGGACGTATTTTTTTTGTTATTGGTGGTTGTAAGGCGCAACTATTTGCTGTTATTAAATCGATTTTGTACCTTTGGAGTTCGTATATTTAAATAAAGGAATTTATTGGTGACCTCTTCGATTTGTACAAATAGAAGTTCTTTAGTAGGCTCCAGGTCAATAAAAAACGGTGTTACTTAATAAGGGACGTTTCGAGCATGAATACACTCTTCATCAGGCCTTTATTATTGAAAAAATATAACAATATAAATTTCATGTATAAAATAAAAAGGTTCGTATATTTATGTTAACATGTGCATCTTCAGAATATTGCTCAATTTTCTCTGTAGTGAAGTTATTAGTGCATTTTTTTAATGTTAATTAATTTGTCTATTCAAAAATTAAAATAATTTAATAAAAAATTTAAAAGGTTTCCGAAAGTCGAGTGGTAAAAGGATGACCATTCTGAAAGTGGATGAAGTAAAGCCACATTTGGGGTGCCAATTTTTTATCGATGCGAATGATTTGCTATGATTCACGTTGGTTTTGGAGAGCCTTCTTTCATGACAATGCGTAAATTAAACTAAGTAAATCTATAATGTTCCACTGAAACAACACAATTTTAAAGAAAGTAGATATTAAAACATTTTATCGGTGCCTTAGAGCAGCGGTTCCCAAAGTGTGTTCCGCGGAACCCTGGGGTTCCGTGGGAGAGTTTTCAGGGTTCCACAAATTTCTAGAAGTATTTATAAACAGTAAAATACAAACGATAAAAGAGAAAAATTAAAAATGTCCACAAACAAAAATTTGAACAATTTTTTTTTTTTGAAGTTTATATTTTTTAATCGAAGTGTAAACACATCATTAATTGGGGAAAATGTGTGTTTTGATATACAGGGTGTCCCGGACCTGAGTGGAAGTATTTAAGGGGGTGGTTCTTGGGGTTATTTCTAAGAAAAAAATTGTATGAGGGGAAAGTTGTATCTCCCCTCCCTGAGGCAGGGGGGGCGCAGTTCTGAACCATTGACTTCAAATTAAAAAAAAAACATTAAAAATCAACGAAAACACATTTAATAATGTGCTATAGTTTTTTTATAGGTTATACTCCATTATTGCATTTGGGTTTTAAATCAAGTTGTTAAAGCGAATAGTTTTTGAGAAATTAAATTTCAAAGTTAAAATTAAAAAAAAAAACAATTGTAATTTTTTTTTTTCTTAAGTCGATATTTTTCAAAATTTTACATAATTAAGTGCTTTTTGTGTTCAATATTCAATGCCTTCATTATTTTTTAGTCTATTACCGAAAACCAAATGTAAAAATCTTCCTTAGTTTTTGAGATATTAAGAAAAACAAAAGGTACTTCTACCAAATAAGCCCGAAAAAATTAATTTACTCATGAATTATCCATAATTTAACCCTTTTTTCGGGCTTCTTTGGTAAAAGTATCTTTTGTTTTTTCTTAATTTCTGAAAATTAAGAAAGATTTTTTAATTTTGTTTTCGATAATGGACTCAAAAATGATGAGGGCATTGAATATTGAACACGAAATAAGCATTTAATTACGTAAAATTTTGAAAAATATTGACTTAAGAAAAAAATCATATTTTTCTTTTAATTTTGACTTTGAAATTTTATTTCTCAAAAACTATTCGCTTAAACAACTTGATTTAAAAACCAAATTCAAGAATGAAATATTAAAAACTACAGCACATTATTAGATGTATTTTCGTTGATGTTTAATCTCTTTTTTTGCATATTAAGTCAATGTTTCAGATAATGCCCCCCCCCTGCCTCAGGGAGAGGAGATACAAATTTCCCTTATACAATTTTTTTCTTAGAATAACCCCAAAAACCATCCCCTTAAATACTTCCACTCAGGTCCGGGACACCCTGTATGCAGCGACGCAGCAGCAACAATGGTGGGAAAGGTTAAAGGGGTTGTTTTAAAAAATAAAAACATTGCTCCTAGAAGTACCAGCAGTCATTGTATTTTCCACTGTTATGCACTTGTCATGAAAAAAATGCCAACTGATGTAAAAAAAGTTCTCGTGAAGCTGTGAAAATAGTAAATTTTGTAAGGAGTCGTCCTCTCCAATCGAGATTGTTTAAATTAGTGTGTATAGATATGGTCAGGGCAGTCAGTACGAATTGCCTTTTCTTCATACTGAAATCCGATGGCTTTCCAGAATTAAAGCTTTATCCAGGTTATTTCAACTTCGTGATGAGTTGAATGTGTTCAAACTGGAAACCTCTTTGATGTATTGCATGATGAGCAATGGATTACGAAATTAGCAGAAATTTTCGAGAAAATCAACGAAACTGCTACAGCTCTGCAGGAAAAATCAATTACAGTATTTTTTGCTAGACACAGACTGGCAGTTTTGAAAAGAAAAATTAATTTCTGGCTAAGAACAATTTTGAGTGTTTTACATGAATTCTTGCAAGAAAACATGCTTGAACTCAGAGCAGATATCAGCAATGTTATTGCTCTCCATTTGGTTAGTCTCGAAGGATCCATGCTGGATTACTTTCCAGATACAAATACTGATATTGAGTGGATACAAAATCCATTTCTAATGAAAACCAGCAAGCCGATGACCCTGAGTGTACAGGAATACGAGTCCCTGCAAAGTTTGTATTTGATTCTGTATCATTAAACGAATTTTGCATTGGTACTAAGAATGAATTCCCTGAGCTTGCCAAGAAAGCTATATTAAATTTGCTACCTTTTCAGCATAAACTTACACGAAAACTAAACACATATGGATACTGGACGCTGCCCCAGATATGCGAATACAACTTTCGGACATATGTAGAAGCTAATTTTAAAACAATTATACACTAAAGCCTAGTTTATACATCAATGTGAAGAGAAATTGAAATCTATGTGAAATGTCAAAAACTTCGAAGTGAAAATACTAAACGTAAATCCTTGTGGAACCTATTTATACTTTTCGATCAATGATTTTTCAGTTTCGTCTTTATTATGAACGAAGTGAAGTTTTTGAAGTCCGAAATTGAAATGAAGTTTCTGTTCAAAAAAATCAATCCTTGATAGTTGAAAATACATACAGTAGGGAGCAAAAATGAGTACATGTTTGTAACTCGCGCACTTATTGATGCATAACAACAGAAATAATAAAGCAAATTGAAAAATTTTTTTTGCTCTGTATTTTGTGTTCAATTCTCAACAAAATGGTATATAATACATAACGGAAAGGAGCGAGTTCTAAGAAAAAAACAAGTAAAACAAAAATAAATCGCATGTACTCAATTTTGCACCAAGCGTTAATCAGCAAAAATATCGAAGTTTACTGTTAGATTTGCAAGTTTTTGGTTTGTTTATGACTTCCTTCATCTTTTGTAGTTTGAGATATGTTTAATTGCGTATGGTTAGAACTTTCACCAGCGTATTTTAATAAATGAAATAAATAATTATAAAAATGTCATTGCTCTTAAAAATTATGAGGAAACTATCACGACAGATTGAGGACAGTATTGTAGTCATGACAAAGAGTGGCTTCTCGACGCAAATGATAGCTAAGAAGCTTAAAATAAGCCAATCGGTGGTCATAAAAGTCCAGAAAAGGCGAGTTATTGTTCCTAAAGCACAAGTCAAAGGCCGCAAAAATTTTTTGACGGATGCGGACGGCCCTCGCAGGATATTAGAAATGAAAAGGAACAAGCGTTGAACACCAAATCATGCTTCTTTAGCAATAAATAAGCCCCTTAGCCGATGGACTGCAAGAAGAACCCTCAACGACATTGGTTATATCTCAGCGGTTAAAAGAACAAAAGCCTGAACTGTCGAAAAAAATGCTAAGGTGTGGTTAAAGTTCGACAGAGAACATAGAAATTGGACATATGACCACACTACACGTTTCCAAATACTTGCTGTCCAATTTCTGTGTTCTCTGTCGAACTTTAACCACACCTAAGCATTTATTCCGACAGTTCAGGCTTTTGTTCTTTTAACCGCTGAGATATAACCAATGTCGTTGAGGGTTCTTCTTGCAGTCCATCGGCTAAGGGGCTTATTTATTGCTAAAGAAGCATGATTTGGTGTTCAACACTTGTTCTTTTTCATTTCTAATATCCTGCGAGGGCCGTCCGCATCCGTCAAAAAATTTTTGCGGCCTTTGACTTGTGCTTTAGGAACAATAACTCGCCTTTTCTGGACTTTTATGACCACCGATTGGCTTATTTTAAGCTTCTTAGCTATCATTTGCGTCGAGAAGCCACTCTTTGTCATGACTACAATACTGTCCTCAATCTGTCGTGATAGTTTCTCATAATTTTTAAGAGCAATGACATTTTTATAATTATTTATTTCATTTATTAAAATACGCTGGTGAAAGTTCTAACCATACGCAATTAAACATATCTCAAACTACAAAAGATGAAGGAAGTCATAAACAAACCAAAAACTTGCAAATCTAACAGTAAACTTCGATATTTTTGCTGATTAACGCTTGGTGCAAAATTGGGTACATGCGATTTATTTTTGTTTTACTTGTTTTTTTCTTAGAACTCGCTTCTTTCCGTTATGTATTATATACCATTTTGTTGAGAATTGAACACAAAATACAGAGCAAAAAAATTTTTTCAATTTGCTTTATTATTTCTGTTGTTATGCATCAATAAGTGCGCGAGTTACAAACATGTACTCATTTTTGCTCCCTACTGTATGTATTGGAATTGCTATAGCCCGCGCTACAGCTCGATAAAAAAAAAAATAAAATAGTCCAAATGAAATATGAATGTTTATTAATCATTTTCTTCATATACATATGTAGTTCTTCCATGCTTCCATAAACAAAGTTAACAGTTTATGTAATAAATAACTTCATTGGCCTTCATTTGCGTCACATTTATGTATCTCCTTCATTCAAGCAATTGGTGGACTGCATCGGATATGGACTGTACCGTTCTTGTGACTTCATCTCTTTTCGAAGGCTTGAAATAAGAAGTATTGAAATTTGTCGACAAATAAAATCTCCGGCCTTTTTTTTTGCATAAGTTCTACAAAATCTTTTTCTTTGTCCAAATTCCTTATTTTTGTATTGCTCTTATGAGGGGTGATCAATTCCTTCTTTTTCGTGAGGTTACCGAAACCGAAAAGGATACAAATTACAGGTATTTGCTAAGTCTTGCAGAAAATTCCTTTTGATTTTTTTTTTGACACGACAAATACGAAATAATTTTACGAATAATAGATTTCAATATATTTTTCGCTTGCTATTTAATTTTCATTTAAAAATACAGGAAGGAAAAAGCAAATGACAAGCGAAAAGTTTCGTTCCACAAACAATTTTCTCGCATGTCACTTGGGTTTATAGCTCATGCTAAGTGAAGTTTTTGTGGAACAAGTTTTCACGATTGGGAAAAATCATTTTTTTTTGTATGAGAACTTCACTTCGCTTGGATGTATAAACTAGGCTTAAATAGAAAATTGATTTTGAAATGTGTTGTTTTTCATTTGTTGCTATTGTCTGGATGGGGGTTCCGAAATATATTTGGGCATTGTTTAGGGTTCCACAGCTTAAAAAGTTTGGGAACCGCTGCCTTAGAGGGTTATCATAAAAAAGTAAATATTTTTTAAACATACCACTAGGCCAGGAAAAATGGGTTCCGAGGTTGAAAAAATTAATTCATGAAATATTAAAATTGAAATCGACGCAGAATTGCAACCTCTATAACATATCCAAAGTCCCCCAAAATCCCCGCATTGGCTTTTTGTGTAGATGCATTTGAAGAGGTGCAGACGGGGAGAATTTGGAGGTCTATCAAACTAAAATATTTGCTTTTGTAAAATCTAATCATATAATACATGCTTTAAGGGTAGTTTTTAACGCTGAATCTAATGAAACCAAATTCAAAATGATACAACCACCCTAAAAGAAGTTACAGTCCTTTTTATGTAATGATGACTTTTTGTTCAGGTACAACAGGTAAAATATTACCGAAAGCCCTTTGAAAATAACGGTATGTAAATGAAACTTGGAATAAATGTTTGATTTGTCATAGGAACTAAGAATCAAGAGAGTCCCTAAAAATATCCATGGTGAAAGGGTGTTTTTTTAAGGGGGAGGGTTAAGTGTAGAATGTTAACCATAACACCCACGAAAAAACTCTTACACTCATGAAATTCGCCAAAAATATATAATTTGTCATGGCAACCAAGAATCAAAATAGTCCTCATAAATATATATGTTCTGGGGTTTTTTTTATTAAAGAGAGGGAAAATCTGGGAAAAAGTTGGAAGATTTGAGCCAAAATTCCGATTTGGTGTAATTGAGGTATACACACAAAGTATGGTATATGATTTAAGGGTATTTTTTAACGCTGAATCTAATAAAAGAAAAACTAAAATGATACAAGCACCTTTAACAAAGTTGTGGGCCTTTTTAAGCAAAAATTAATTTTTGAAATCGTATTTTCCGTAGAACAAGTCAAAAGTTAACAGTCACCAAAAACACTATTAGAACAAAGATATTTGTATGGACTATTTTGATTCTTGGTTGCCATGAAGAGTTTAATATTTTTGGCGAGTTTCATAAGTGTAAGAGTTTTTACGTGGGTGTTATGGTTAACATTCTTTGTTGCCCCTCCCCCTTAAAAAAACACCCTTTCACCATGGATATTTTTAGGGACTCTCTTGATGCTTAGTTCCTATGACAAATGAAACATTCATTCCAAGTTTCATTAACATACCGTTATTTTCAAAGGGTTTTCGGTAATATTTTACCTTTTGTACCTGAAAAAAAGTCATCATTACATAAAAAGGATATTACTTCTTTTTGGGTGGTTGTACCATTTTGAATTTGGTTTCATTAGATTCAGCGTTAAAAACTACCCTTGAAGCATGTATCATTTGATCAGGTTTTACCCAAACAAATATTTTAGTTTGATAGACCTCCAAATTCTCCCCGACTGCACCTTTTCAAATGCATCTACACAGAAAGCCAATGCAGGGAATTTGGGGGACTTTGGATATGTTATAGAGGTTGCAATTCTGCATCGATTCTAATTTTAATATTTCATGAATTAATTTTTTCAAGGTTCCCCATACGATTTGTGCTATTTTTCCTGGTCTACACTGAAAAGAAAAATAAATTCAGAAAATAACAAATGATTGTTATGGCGCCCTAGTAAGTTGCCATTAAAAATCACTCCGTCCCTTTTGGAATGTATTTGTGTTTGTGAGAGCAAACACTATTATGAAAAATGCTTCAATTTTTTCCACAAATGGCGCTTCCTTATATTTTTTATTGTCCACTTTTACACAGCGCATGTTTAGCTTGCATGCTTGGAGTGCAAAAGAGGAAAAAAATGAAATAGAAATAGAAGAACCTAAACATGCACGGGTAGGACTGTCCCTGCAACTTTTTGACGTTTCTCTTTGTCTATATTCTTTTTTTTTTTCTTATTTTGCTACATTCTTGTTCTGGATGTAGCTCAATACAACAAAAACATAATGATAGAGGAAAGATAGCTGTCAAAATTATTCGCAGCTGTAAAAAAAAATGCGCAACTCGAACATGCTTCGTGTAAGAATGCGTGCATTACCGAATACAAGTTCAAAATGAAATAAGCAAGAGTTGCGCATTAATTTCATGCGCCGTGTGAAACGGGACATTCTAAGGCCGTGTGCCAATTGCGTTAAAATTCTGGTTAAGCCTAGTACGCAGATCGAGACAAAATTTTTCTCCCATATAAAATTTTTCCCAGGACAAATTTTATCTCGGTTTTTTTTCCAAGCGGTACGCAGCTCCAGCGCAAAATTTGACACTTGAAACCGCTGTACGAGAAAAGGTAAAAAAAAGTCTCCACTTAATTTTGCGCGGAAAAAGAATGCTCGAAGCATTATTTTTCCAGACAAATTGTGACGTTTTATATATATTTCGCTTTTTATAAACTAAAATCATCTCCCTGTTTCATTCTTTCCATTTATAAGACGTTGTGAGGACGCAAAACTGAAATAAATATAAAATGCGTACAGAAAATGATGACATGGAATGAGAATAGAATTAATTGAACAGCTGTTTTAAATCAGTCAGTGGCGTAACTAATGAGAAAGGGTACAAAAGGGCCACATTTCAGATACAGAAAATATTTGTTTTAATAAAAAATTTAAATTGATTCCCAAAACGAGTTGGCAATTTTAATTGGATCTTGGGAGCAGTGGAAAAATGTGAACATTTCTGATTTTGACATGGTTTTTTTAATCCATCGACATCAATGGAATTTGACAGTTGATGGCTTGAAAGATGAAGAACAAATTATTTTGACGGAAAAATTTAATTTGATCCAAATGTCAAAAAAGTGCCCTTATCCACTTTTTCCCGGAGAAGTAAAAAACCTTCAAAAATTTCAGAATTTTTAGTGGTTTTTTAATCCATTGACATCGTGGCAATCCTTCAATATATTTTGACAGGAGACAATCCTTCAATATATTTATTTGGGAGACAAACTATATTTTGACGCAGAAAGTGTATTTTGATCCAAATGTAACCAAATTGCCCTAAAATCGACTTTTTCCAGAGAAGTAAAAGCTGAAAATTTCAGATCTTTTAAAAGTATTTTCATCCATCCACATTATATTGTTCACCATCAAGCGCATGCGTTCAATTTTTCTTGCTCTGTAAATGCTTTGAAGGAATATGATTTCTGTACATGAAAAAGTTTCAAATGTATGTTAATTTAAGGAAATTTTATAATTTTTCAAATTTATAACTACGCTACTGTTCTCATTTGACATTTGTTTTTATCTCTACGCCTTCAGAATTTGTCTCGAGAAAAAAAATGTAGAGATAAAATTTGTCTTTGCTCGATCTGCATACTAGGCTTTAAATTTGATCCCAGTTAAATGTTATCCCTTTTTATAGGGGTGAGTAAAATTTAAGGTTTTTGCTGTGTCAATTGGATTAAATGGGATTTTTTTTTTATATTCACTTTCCATTAGTTTTGTTGTTGCATTTTTATCAGTAATGATAGTTTGCAAAATGAATGAATCATCGGAAAAGGTATTTTCAATAAATTTTATTGATTCTTTTACATTATCAAGGATTTATATCAAGTTATTCAAACTTCTTCTTGAGTGCATACTTAAATTTATTATAAGGTCTTTGTCTATATTTCTTAATCCTTTCATTTAATTTTAGTTTTTTTTTTCATTTTTCATCTTTCCCGATAGGATTCATGACTTCTTGATAGCAAAATAAAATATTTATTTACATTCATCTCCCTCAGCAGTTTTTTTATAAGGGTTTACAACAACACAAACAAATCCGGATCGCTTAAGATACGCAGCCGAACGCGCCCATAGACATGTCAAAAATTAACCACCGACTAAAATTTTAACGAGCTCCTGAGCAGGTTAAATTTTGAAGTCTATATTCACCTCGGTAATGTCAAAATTTAGCCATGGGATCAAATTTAACCAGGATTTTAACGCAATTGGCACACGGCCTAAGGTTCTAGTTTGTTGGCTTTATAAAAATTCTTCTGTTGCGTCTAGTATTTTCCCTTTTTTTTGTATGTGCAATGGTTCTAAGTTGGTGTCAAAGTCAGTGTAGTTATGGTTGTTGTCAATTAAATGTTTTTCGCCTAATGCTCGCATTTAAGCATATTAACTAATCAAAAGGATTTGAATCAAAAAAGTTTGAATTTTTTGAGAAAAACCGATTTTAAGCCAGCAGATCATGGAAATGTATGGGAAATTGAATTTTTTTTTTTGGGATCTTCGAAATTGGAGCATTTAATTGTATTTAGGCGAACATTTAACTAATCAAAAAGATTTTAATCGAAAAAGTTTGAATTTTTTGAGAAAAACTGATTTTAAGCTAGCAGAACATTGATTGTATGGGAAATTGTTTAATTTTTTTTTTTTGGCTCAGATCTTCGAAAATTGTTTCGAAATTGTTGGGCATTTGCATTTAGGCGAGCATTTAACTAATCAAAAGGATTTGAATCGAAAAAGTCTGAATTTTTTGAGAAAACCCGATTTTAAGCTAGCAGTACATGGAAATGTATGGGAAATTGAATTATTTTTTTTTTGCTCAGATCATCGAAAATTGGAGCATTTAATTGCATTTAGGCGAGAATTTAACTAATCAAAAAGATCTGAATCGAAAAATCTAAAAGAAATTATTTTATTTTTTGTTTTCAAAATTGTGACAAAAATGTTTTTTTTGTGAAAATCAAGTTTTTTTTTCAAATATTTTTTTTTTGATTCGCAGAGCATTAAATAGCTCATTAATATAGGACCAAACCCAATTTCCATACTTAATGTTTTAACCGTTTTAGGAAATTGTTCTGCTAACTTGATTTAAACAATGATTTTTACCAAAAGTACTTGAGCATTAGATTTAATTGTTGGGCATTTAATAAGCGCTTTATAATGCTTGCTAACTTGAGGGACACTGTTTTCGGTTGGAAGCATTATGACGTCTTCACGCACAGTACACATTCGCACCCTCAGTGCAAAAGAGCGTTAACTCAAAAAATGCCATTTCGAGATAACACTACCTCAAAATACTGACTTTTAAAATTTGCTTATAACTTTCCATGGGACATTATTTTTCAAAATGTTGAAACTCTATGACAAGAACATGTAAATATACTTTGTGTTTTTAATTTTTATTTTATTTAAATAATTATAAATAATTAAGGTTTTTGAGATAGTTTACAAAAGCAATAGAAAATTAAAGTGCAATATAGCGATAACTCAAAATAAATCTGTCTTGCATTGGAACCATGTCGGCTTTGAAGTGTAATTTTTTTGAAATGTCTGTCTTGCATAGATTTTTTTTGTCAAAATGAGAAAATCAGTTTGGTTTATGGGACTATTTTTGATTATCTCTTCCTTGCATTGGAATTATTTAAGATTACAAGAAGAAAAGGGTGAACATTTTGCGTTAGCTCTGTTTTGCATTGGATATTAAGAAACATTTTAGTAAGTCATATAATGCAAAATTGGTATAAATAGTCATATCTTTCATATTTTGTTAGTCATGGAAATGACAAGCCCCTCAAAAGAAAGGAAATTAAAAGAACAACATTTTTTGACTTGTCGCTCTATTGCACTGAGGGTGCGCTGTATGTGTACTGTGGTCTTTATGGTTTCAATTTTCTCAAAAACAAGAAGACATAAAATCATCTAGTTTTCAGTTTTGGATTAAGAATTAATTACTGGATCGCACGTACTTGCTCTTATGTTCAAGTTGTGTGGAACTTAAGAACTTTAAAAAAACCTATTCAATTAATTATAGAAAAAGTATAAAATAGCATTTAAATCGTTCTTTTAATTGTATAAACCGCCTAATAAATAACTTAGAGCTCAAAACAAAGTATGCCATTTGATTACGTGAAGCAATATGAACATAAGAAACAAAAAATTTAAAATTAGTTCCGTTTTCTTAAAAATTAATTTTTTGGAATATTTTTCAAAAAAAAAAAATTGGTACGCCAATTTTGAGTATATATTAATATACATTTAAAACTGAGATTTCAAAATAATTCATCAACCCGTTTTTGAAATATTGAATTTTCAAAAACAAAATTTGAATCTTTTTCTAAAAATCCAAATTTTATTTTTTTCCAAAATTTTAGTATGCAGTATTATTTTTGTTCTAAAAAGCTTTTGTGCAAAAAATTTAACTGAAATCGGATAAGCCGTTAATGAGAAAACCGAAAATAAAAAAAAACCGTTATATGACAAGTACCATTAATAATGTTTTTGGTAATCTTTTTTTCTAACCAGAAAATACATCATACAATAATACACTGATTTTTTTTTATCAAAATCTTTGGAGCCGCTTTTGAGATATATTAGCCTTTCCTTAACGGTTGTATGGCAAGCGTCATTTTTAGAGCTAAAAAAAATTTCAATTTCCCCTCTGGAGAGTTGCAAAAAAAACCTAAGTTCAAAATTAGTAGAAAATCGCATCATTGGTTTAGGCTGTAGATCCAGATACAAACAGACAGACAGAATTGTGCCACCCACTTTTTTCGTGTTCCCTATAATCGTAATGTTATGTTTGATTGTTATCTCAATTTTTTTTTGCACGAATCCAAAACTTCCTCTATAGTCTATAGTACCTATATCGCAAGTAAAAATATATAATCACCCCTGTTCTGAATTCCGATTATTTAAAAAATCCTTTCGTTTTTAAACTCCCGGCATTTTGAAATTCTTTTCGTTTTCAATACTTGTGGAATGAGTTTATTTTGATTTTCGGGTGGATTGAAGACTAGCTTGACATTGTGAATTAATTTGAAGTTAAAAAAACTTATTTTTTGTTGCAAATATGCGCAGACACACCACTAGATTTTCACTAAAAAGCCACGATACCACTTATATTTTAGATGTTATTTTTAAATTTAATTTATTTCTACAGATTTTTTTAATATATTTGTCGTTTCGAATTTTCTCTTTACGGATTTCTAAAGAAAAAATAGGTTTGAATATCGAATGTTGCGGAAGTGAATTTGTACTAAATTCAGAACATGATTTTTGAGTCCTTACGGAAATCAATTTCGTATACGGATTTGAATCCGAGCGGAAATCAGAACAGGGGTGAATTTTAAGGTTTTGAAAAATTACACTTTAAACATTTTTTATTTTAATTATGAGTTTAAAATTCGTTTTTTTTTAACAATGCATAGATTTCACTTGATTTAAAAACTAGCTAATAGAACAGAGTATTGGCATTAACATAAGGTATTATATTTAATTGTAAGTAATAACGTTAATTTGTTCCATTTAATAATATGATAATTTTAACTATCTGCCTGTAAGACCTTAGGTCTTTTTAAATGCAACCTGAATTGCACGGCACTAGTTAGAAATAGTAGGAGGATAGGAAAGATTTGGCACAGTGGATTGAGATCAAGGTATTTATTACCTCATTAAATCTCACGGGTGGCGTCCAGTTAAGCTGGGAGAATATAGAAAAGAATGCTGTCTAGAATGGGGCTCGAACCCACACCTCTAAGTTAGCAGTCAAGCACTACATCCACTGCACCATTGCCACCCGCATTTCCCCCTCCCATAGTAAAAAATGCTTGTATTGAACTGTTGTACAAAAAACCGTTATCATTTCTTTGCTTTTAAGTAATCGTACTATTGCCTTAGAAGTTTCCTTAAAACTTGTACATATATCATTAGGTTGTTCCTTAATAAATATTTCAGTAATTCCAACTTCCCCTCTTTTTACATGCATCTAAATGCCAATGCCGGGATTTTGGGGGGACTTTGGATATGCCATTGATATAGAGGGTGCAATTCTACGTCGTTACCAATTTCAAAATTTCATGACTTAATTTTTTTAAGGTTCCCCATGCAATGTGTGCTATTTTTCTGGGTCTTATGGTGAATGTGTTAAATTTAAAAAAAAATTGCTTTTTTAAGTATTAAAAATATCGAAAAATTGTTGTCTCCATAAAAGATAGAAAATTTTATTATATACATTTTTTGGTATACACTTTTGTGTAGGACTTCTAGAAACCAGGATATTTAATAAAAACTAAAATGGAACAAAATCCAAGATATCGGATGAACGGCGAATTTCGCCAGTGCAGAAAATCAGAATAATGATCTTCAATCAACTACCCTTCGAATAAATAAAAGAAATGGGGATGTACAAACTGCTTGGTCACCCATACAAATTTTTTTTAAATACAGTGGAATATTGGGATTATAACACCGCACACAAATCCGGATACCCTTGGATACTTAGCCGCGCCCAATGTTCCATAACATTCAATTTATAACAATAGCCATGTTCAGTTTTGCATTGCAATTTGGTATAATTCCGTATATTTGTTGTATTTATCATGAACATTTTTTCTAAGCGAAGATAAAAATGCACTAAAAAACAAGGCTAATGCAACCAACTTAAAATGTATGCAAACAAAACTTGAAACCAGAGAAAAAAAACTTGTTTGTACTTCTCAACAAAAACAAATTTGTTTAAACTTTATTTAATTTTTGTATACCTCTTAATGTGAGTTTTTCTTTTTAAAGATTGAATCATTTTACAATTCTCAAAATAAATATAATATTTATAGAATACGTAAAAAACCCTTCTGTGTTTACAGTTTTATATTTTGTTTAATTTTGTTAATTTACTTTTAATTTGTCTGAATCTTCAAAGTTTTAATGCAATTGGTAATTGATGTGACTTCTTTGATTTATTATTACTATTCAATTGTATATACTGATGATGTTCTTGTGATTTTGTTTTTGACGAATTTGAAATGAAGGTCGATCTAAAGGATGCTAAGTTATTATAATTGCCGTTTGATAAAGTAAAATTATAGTTATTAGTATTTGAAGATATACTTATTGGCAGAGGAGGAATGACCTTGATCAGATTGTTTCCGCCGTCGCCATTGAAGTCACCGCCCCCTCCGTCAACAAGGTGATATTCCTTATTTTTCGTATAAGTGGTATCATAACTGTTATTATTAACTTTACATTTATGTGCACCGTTGGCATTGTTTTTGTTTGCATGCGTAATTTTTACATCACTGACTTTATTATTGTGGATTTTGCTTGATATAATTTTACTTCTAATATTTTTATTATTATATTTATTTATATTACTAATATTATTGCTAACGCCAGTTTTACTTCTAGTATCTTTATTGGTGGTGGTGCTCATCATACTGTTGTTACTCATATGACTCCTACTACTGCAATGCAATCAAGATATTTGTTTTGCAACTATAACACCCGGTCGACATTGTTTAAGTGATGCTGTTGTTATCGTGATATGTGATGGAGGTGTTACAATGGGTATGGATGACGTAGCTGTCGGCAAAGTTGGTTGTACTTTTACTATTGCCGTGGGTATTACAGCACTATTCGCTGGGATAATGTTGCTCGTACTGTTGTTAGAATTACTGCTGCTGCTGTTATTACTAGAAGGCATGTTGTTTGCTGCACTGATGTTCTGAGTGGATGGATTTGTCACGCTTGATATTGACAAAGAATTATCTCCACCGCTGGGAGCTAATGAAATTGATCGTCCTCTCACTATAGTAACGATGTTAGTTGCTCCCAGTTTAGGATTCTTTATCTGTAGGAACGGGCTCAACTCGGCAATTGTTTTGCGCTGTTGTTGTTGCTGATGGTGAGGCTGAACAGCAGAAGACACTAATTGCTTAGTAGTCAATGCCAAAGGAGATTCTTGTGATTTTTGTGCTTTTTTTTGCTGTGCAGCGCTTTCACCAAATAGATGGTCACCTTCAAGGTGACGAATGGCTTCAACGATCGTCTCTAGGTTTTGCCGTGATCGTGTCAATCCAATGGAATTGCCACACCCTTTTTTTTGTGAGGGCTGAAGATCTCTTTCTGTGTTTATTTTCATAACGGTCTCATTGATTCGTTCAACTTCGACTTTTGGTTGAGCTTTAATTGCCGCCTGCAGGATTGGTTGCAATGCGGAAGTGTCGTACTTAACGTCTTCTTCATGTGCCACAATAATCTCCTCGTGGATGTTTTCATCACTTATGATTTCGGTGCAATCGTCGTTTACTTCTTCAATGGAGGAGCATACCACAACTTCAGATGGCTCATTTTTGTCATTAAGTGCTACATACGAAATTGTACCGCTTTCCTCCTGAACGTTGTCCGTATGCTCGATGACTTCACGAGCGATGAAATTGTCGTTATATAACTGCCGTTTTATCAAATTAAGTTCTTCCTCTATGATTGCCCGAAATCGGCGTTCTTTTTCCAATTGTTTCTTCAATTCAAGTAACTCTTTCGCACTATGCGTTATATATGCATTTCCATGAGCCGTCTTTGCCAAACCTAAGGACACGGCACTTGTTGTGTTAGTGCCAGCTTGTAGTGTTGTTGGCTCTGGTGAGACTGAACCAAGACCTTCGTCAGAGGAATCAGATATCGTTTGCAGCGATATTACATTATCAGTAAGCTTACGTTTTTTAATTGCGCTGCAGCCCTCATCGATGTTAGATCCACCATTACCACTTCCGTATCCACTAAGAGACAATTCGTGTTGGCCAAGTGTACGTTTCAGTTGACTGTTCTGGGCAAGAAGTTGGGTTTTCTGATTTTCCAGATCACATATATACTGGGAAGTTTGCTGAAGAATGGCAGCCTAGAAAGGAAAATATTTATTATAAGTAACTATTCACTTGTTCGGAGTAAGGCCCGGTACACACACGACAATTGGCGTTTTTCTTTTTTAACTCAGAGCAGATCACGGAACTGTCAAAAACAAATTCTATGTTTCTCTTTTAGCTCAGACATATCGGAGCATAAAAAGTGTTTCTTTTTTCCATCGGAGCTAGCTCAGAGCTTGCTCAATTAGCTCAGGATTAAATGACCGAGCGAATCGAGCGAAACGCTGAGCGAAGCCAACTTCACTTATTTTTTTAGTGATACATAATTAAAATGGATTCCTGGACAGTCCCTGAACAGTCGCCCGTTACCTTCAGACAAAAAATAATTTTTTTGTTTTTTGGGAACAAATATAATTATTTCTGTTTTTTTCTTATTCACGTTACCAAAGACACCTATGAAATGACAGTTCAAAAGTTCAATGCTCAAGTGTGTTTCATAATTAAATCTGAGAAATCTGATCATAATTTGCTCAGAGCCAAAAAATAAAAACGCCAAATATTATCGTCTTCCACGATCAGATTGCTTTTTCAGATTGCTTTTAATATTCCCAGTTTTTGAACAGACATATTAAAATCGCATACAAACCATTTTATTTAGTGTGTGTAACGTTCCTTTTTATAATGTGTATATTAATTGGAAAAAAGCAATGTAAATTATATGATAGTATCTATTCTTCCCTATAATGAGTTATAAAACAATTGAAGAGTGATTTGTCTATACAACTTTTTTGTTTAATAAGTTTATACTTACTTTACTCAGTTTTTCTCCTTCATGTCTGGGTAACAATGCTCTTAAATTTTGAAATCCGGCGTTAATGCTCTGCATGCGTCGTCTTTCATTGCTATTCGCAATTTCTCTTCGTATACGCTTCTCACTTTCCAAGATATTTTTGGGTGAAGAATTTTTGACTCCTACACCATTTTGGTCTGTACCAGCACTGATGTTCATTTCGTTACGATGATTTTGTTGTGAGGATACAATAGTCGAAGATGCCAACCCATGCAAAGATTCTTGGTTATGCTGAATAGATTTTGTATAACTAACCCGTTGTTGGTAAATTTCGCCTCCAGTGTCTTCAAACGTTAGACTAGGAAAATATTATTGATTAGTTAAAAATATATAATATTGCAAAACTTAAAGCATAAAACAGTAACTAGTTTTGGAATCAAAACAGCACTAACTGGGCTGCCATTTATTTCATTTATAGTCGACGTCATTTATAACGACAGCCAAGGGGGAAGGGAAATTTGGGAAAAAAACTATCAAAAAACAACGCTAACACTTGCGTCAGAAGTCCATTCTTATGGCTTGTTTTCAAATTAAGTTTATTTGATGAACAGTTTTGCCAGAAAATTGTTTCAAACTCAACATTTTTAAGAAAAAATATTTTTTGTATTCAAAATTTAGAGTTTGAAAAAAGTTTTTGCCAGAAATTGTTTATTCAAAGAACTTTATTTGAAAATGAACTATATAAATGGACAAGTGAGCTCAACTCAACTTGAATTATAAATATTCAGTCACTCCACTTAAACAGAAGAATTTCTTTTCAAATTTCTTCATATTCTATTATTAGGCCAAGGTTACACATGTAAGTTTTACTTTCGTAAGTTACTTACGGAAGCAGTTTTTGATAAAATTACAAGTGTAAACAGCTCTGCCCTCTAAAAGTACTTGAGAGTGCTAGGACGCCATATGGCCCTAGGCTCAATGATAGGAAAATCCCTATGCACACCTCCGCGTGGTAGAGGGCGGGTAACGCTAACGTGCAGGGGGACCGAATGGATGCCGGGATAAGCAGACAACCCAGCGTTGCTGGTCAGGGTCCTTGGGATGGTTAAAAGCCCCCTTAAAACGGATGAACTGCAGGTAGCGGTCAACGGCATGATAGTCTGGTGGCGGAGGAGCTTTTTTTGGTAAAAGGCCAACGGCAGCAGCAGGTAGCGTCTGTAATCCATATTGGGCGGCTACAAAAGGCGTCTGTTTTCCCATAGTGGGCGGCCTCGAGCAGTTATGTGTTTGACCATACAAAAGGCGGGTGTACCTGTCAAATCTGAGCTTATGTATGTTATTAATCATATCTCGGAAAACACCATGGTGGAAGGATATAAGCAAATACATGAATTATGACAACAAATGGAAATGAGTCCCCAAGAGGTAATCTTTTTATAGAAAATCCTTCTGTAGCTTCGGTTGCAGTAAACCGCACATCGGATTTGGGGGTGCGGCATCTTTCATGTACGAGCGTCAATCAAGACGCCATAATAATAAGTGAATCGTTGACAAATAGAAGAAGTCTTTCAAGAAGCGCAAATGTTACTTTTGGCTACCGCATACGTACGAAAATCGGAGCATGGAACGTTCGATCCTTGTACAGCGATGGTAGATACGAGCAGGTTGAGCGTGAAATGCTTCGTCTACTCGATGTTTATTAATCGGGATAAATAATCTCGACCTTCGCAGGGAATTCTTTTCAATTATGTTTGTTCGTGACATTCTCACATCTCGAATCAAATGTTCATTTCTATTAGAAAAAATTGGTTTTCATATTCCCCCAAGAGATACTCGTTCCACTGTTTTATTTTTCGTACAATTCCACCGTACAAATTATGGTTATAATGAACCAATATCTCGATGCATCAAAGAGGCAAACCTTATTTGTCAAAATGTAGATATTTTCGAAAATTGCTCAAGAGAGACTTTTAAACAAAATTTTATCTATATTATTGAATAACATATAATATGTATTTGTAAATTTGTATATCTTGATAATTCTTCCTTATTGCTTTTAGTAAATTTACATCCATATGCATCTATATTCTTTTTGTTTTCTGCATTTATTCAAAATATTGTTATTTCTAGTCTGTAAGATATTTCTGATTGACTAAATAAATAAATAAATAAACATCAGTATCCTGGGCATAAGCGAAACTAAGTGGAGAGGAAGAGCTGAATACAGATCAGACACTGGACAGACGAGAATGCTGTATTCCGGGGAAGATGAAAGAGAGGGTGGCCAAAGACTGCATGGTGTCGGAATTATGTTGAACGAAGAAGCGAGGCGTAGTTTGATCTCCTGGGCGCCCATTTCTGCGAGATTAATGACAGCAAGGTTTCGTTCAAAAATTCGTAACGTCACAATTATTCAGTGCTACGCCCCTACAAATGAAGCGACCGAGGAAGACAAAACCGCGTTCTACACTCATCTTAACTCGGTTAACAGTAGTGTTCCGAGAGCCGACATCATAGTCGTTATGGGAGACCTCAATGCCCAAGTCGGTTCAGACAATTACGGACTGGAACGCGTGATGGGAAGAAATGGCTTTGGGTCACGGAATGAAAATGGTGACTTGCTTGTCGACTTTTGTAACGCGAATCGTCTTGTGATAGGTGGGACTGTATTTAAGCATAAGACGTGCAACAAAATTACCTGGGTGCATCCGGATGGTCAAACCGAAAACCAAATTGATCATATCATGATTCAGCAGCGATGGAGGAAGTCTATGTGTGATGTCCGGAGTATAAGAAATGCCGATGTGGGAAGCGACCACCATTTGGTTTTGATGAGTCTCAAACTACGAACCGCTGCCGTACATAAACCAGCGCAGGATGCAGCAAGGAGCTCAAAATTCATTACGAATGCTTTAAATGACCCCAACATATGTCGAAACTATGTCACCACCCTTAACGACAGAGCCTCGTCATTAAACGGAATCCAGAATTCAACAATTGATGAGATGTGGGGTGAAATTAAAAGTGTTTTTATGGAGGCTGGATCCGAAACTGTACCCAAGCGAACGAGACGTAGAGACTCTTGGATATCCCAAGACACCTGGGATAAGATCGAACTTCGCAAATCGTTGAAAATCCAAATAAATGCTGAAGCAGATGTTCAACGAAAGGCTGACTTGCGAAGAGAGTACCGCATTGTACATAAGATGGTCTATCGCTGTGTGAGACGTGACAAGAGGGTGAAGGTAGATGGACTCGCAGATAATGCGGAAATCGCTGCCAGAAGAGGAGATATCCGGGAATTGTACCAAATAGCCAAAGATGTTATCGGGAAAAAAAGCAACAACAATCATCCTGTAATGGATGTGGATGGCACACTTTTGGTATCAATTGAGGATCAACTTCGTAGATGGAAGGACCATTTTTGTGCCCTGCTTAATGAGGATTCAGTTGAGCAGAGTGCTGAAGTGCCCCAACTAAACGAGATGCGCAGGTCCTATAGGGGTATTGACATCGAACCCCCGTCAGAATCGGAAATCCAGACATCAATAAATCTCCTCAAAAACAACAAGGCAGCTGGACTGGACGGAATACCAGCTGAATTCCTGAAAGCCGATCCCGTAACAGCGGCTGGTATTTTATACAAAACATTTGGGAAAACGAAAGCTATCCCAGGGATTGGAAGGATGGTGTGATTGTAAAGTTGCCAAAGAAAGGTGACTTAAAGAATTGCAACAATTGGCGTGGTATCACCGTTTTGTCCGTTTTCCCAAAACTAATGGCAACCATCATTCTCGAGCGAATAAAGGATAGAATCGAGTCTACACTCAAGAGGCATCAAGCTGGCTTCCGCAGTGGTCGATCGTGTGTCGACCATATCAACACCCTGCGTATCGTCCTCGAGCAGTCGATGGAATTTCAATCACCGCTTTACCTCATGTTCGTGGATTTTGAGAAAGCCTTTGATCGAGTTAACCGAGAATGTATATGGAGATCGTTGCTTGGTAGAGGAATTCCACCAAAAATAGTTGCCATTATAAAAGAGTCCTACAACAACGCAAGGTGTTTTGTTTTGCACAATGGGCAGCTATCCGACTCCTTTGTAGTGCAACAGGGTGTGAGACAAGGGGATGTTCTATCGCCAATTCTCTTCCTGCTGGCGATGGACGACGTTTTGACGGCCAGTGTAGGTACAGCAGAGCGACAGGGCATTCAATGGAGACCGTTCGAAAGGCTCAGTCATTTAGACTATGCCGATGACATATGTCTACTGGCAAATAACATCAGTGGGCTGAACGGGATGTGCCAAACACTGCAAGTGAAGGGAGAGTCGAGTGGTCTAAGAATAAACAGCAAAAAGACAAAAATAATGCTCACAGGCCGCTCCACACAGCAGCGTATTATTCTACAGGAGACGCCAGTTGAAGTAGTGGAACAGTTCAACTACCTTGGCAGTATTGTCTCTGCAAACGGTGGTACGGATCTCGACGTTAAAAGTAGAATGAATAAAGCTCGTGCTGCCTTCGGTACTCTGTCCCCAATCTGGAAATCAAGTCAAATCTCCTTACGCACTAAGTTGAGATTCTTCGAATCCAATGTCAAATCCGTGTTGTTATATGCTTGTGAAACCTGGAAAGTCACGTCTATCATTTCGAAGAAATTGCAGGCTTTTGTGAATCGCTGTATTCGCCACATCCTAAAGATTCGCTGGCCACAAATAATATCAAATGAGGAATTGTGGCGCAGGAAAAGTCAAGAGCGGCTGGACGTCGACATAAGAAAGCGTAAATGGCGTTGGATTGGTCACACACTGAGGAAACCAAACAATGAAATTGCAAAGCAGTCCTTTGAATGGAATCCTCAGGGTGCACGGCGGGTTGGAAGACCAAGAACAACATGGAAATCAACTGTCTTAGCGGAAGCAGAATCCCAGAGAAATACGTGGCCACAGCTAAAGTACCTTGCAGCAGACCGTGAAGGATGGAGACGTTTTGTTGACGCCCTATGCCCCAGCCGGGGTTACAGGACACGATGATGATGAAACAGCTCTGTAAGTGACTTACAGTAAATTTATAAGCTTACGTAAGCTGTAAGTTGAAAGAAAAACTTACAAGTATAAAAACGTTTTTTCCAACTTACGGAACTCTCACAGCTTACTCAAACGGCAGTGATAAGTTTTAAAACTTACGGAAGTATTTTTTACTGTAAGTTCATCTATAATGTAAAGCTTCTTGTAAGTTGCTTCTGTAAGACTTACATAAGTGGTAAGTAAAACTTACATGTGTAATCTTGGACTTAATAAATGGACTTCTGGCTTTCCAAAAAGCTACAAAAAATTACTGTAAAGGCTGCCGTTGTTTTTTATTTTTTTTAACAATTATTTTATTGAATTGCCCTCCCGTCCAAGCGGAGGGAGATATTACCCCCCTCCCCCTTCCATGTTCTGAATTTTTTGTCAAGCGAATTTCTTAGAATGCAAAAAAAGGGAAATTTAAGTACCTCCTACAGCGACTATACCCGATGAAAATAAAAAATAAAAAAAGGGTTTTTTTTTCATTTAGAGCCGATTTAGGTCGATCCAAATAAAAAAGCTAAAAAAACCCCAAATAACGACCACCCTAATGTAAATACACTCCCGATCATTTGAATAGGTACACAATTTTCGTGTGCGATTAAAGCTACACAACCTGTATATCATCACTTTTGCATTAAACTAGTTGAGGGTCACTTTTGTAAGCTATTTTTGAGTTTATAGCACGGTTTCTTTGATTAATAGCATGGTTTATTTGATTAACACAAACAAATTGAGAAAAAGTGGAGCACGCGCAAGTAAGAGAGTCACACCTAAATTATTCAATAAAATAAATACATTACGCTTATTAATCGTTTTAAACTATTACCCCCATATTAATAATCGGCGGATAACAACGTGCTAGCATTTATACATCTGTTAACTAGTAATTCTTATTAACAAATGCGTTATAGTCTGTGACGTGTGTTAACGTACGGATAACTTTAACTAGCCAGATTCCACGTATAATGAACGGATAACTTCTTAACACATTCACGCACGCGTATGATAGCACCTTTTACTACTACCAGTATACACTTCGTAAGGC
Source organism: Dasysyrphus tricinctus (assembly GCA_963921185.1). Classification (NCBI taxonomy): domain Eukaryota; kingdom Metazoa; phylum Arthropoda; class Insecta; order Diptera; family Syrphidae; genus Dasysyrphus; species Dasysyrphus tricinctus. The sequence continues at coordinate 181,465,001 of OY992531.1, read as the reverse complement.
AGTGCATGCATGTGACACATGTATTAGAAAATCACCATGATTTGATGAAGTGGTGAATTTGGTGAAGTGATAAATACTGGAAAGATATCATATCTTTTCTAATAAGAAAAGTTATCAAGCAGACAGTTGTCTATCCGTGTGCCAGTTAACAAGTGTGTTAGGGAGCGGATGCCAGTTTTGTATTAATACTGCTGTTAAAATTTATCTAACCACTTATGCCGGATTTACACGATTGGAAAACTGCCAGTATAATGACAAAAGCAACAACAAAAGAATGGACAATTTCATTCCTTTTGTCATTATACTGGCAGATTTCCATTCGTGTAAATCCGGCATTATTATAAATCCATGTAATGACAAGAAATCTCTCCAATAGGATAATATTCCATGCAGTCTCCACAGTGACCCAAAGTTGGCGGGTCATTCCGTAATTTTCAAAATTATAATCGTCAAACGATTATCGTTAACTTGAACGTCAATGATTTTCTTCACGTAACTCAACCACTATCGTCTCGTATATCGTTTTTTTCAGAATGCAATTTGAGAGCGTTTGGTATTCCAAAACTGTAGATAAATGCCATATTGGTTGTCATAAATGGCAATCTGCGTATTTTTTTTTTTCCTTTGGTGTAGCAAAAAAGAAACAAAAGATTTGATTTCAAATCACAGTGGCTACTCAATCATTCAACTATAGTCACCTACAAACTTTCAATCATGCAAAAAGTATTAAGTGAACTACAAAATCAGTGCATTAGGTACCTATTTATATATCGTCTCAACCCTATTGTTTTGACGATTATCGATTTACGTGAAGCAAATATTTGATTGTAAAACTGATATCGCCAAAACAGTTACTTTCAGTTTAACGGAATGCAAGGCTATCCTCAAAACGATATTGTCGAGCGATAATCGTTTATTCGTTTAAAAGACAATCTGATTGTCATTTCCTCGTCTTAATGAGGCAGCATGGTCCCCTGAAGAATGTCAATGTAAGCATACTGATCAATCACACCATTTATTCGGTACACGGTTTTAGACCGTGGTATGAAAAGCAGCCCATCATTATGCTAGATCACTACTACGTATTTTCTCGTATACCTAGACTATATTCATGGGAGCCAGAGCTGCAATATTGCTTTTGCTTATATTCTTCCATAAATCATACCACCAACCCTGAAGGGGTCTTGGTAATCTGACTTCTTTTGGCAATGTATTTTTTTTAATCAAGAAGTTGAACTTTTCTTAGGCTTGTTGCATTGAGATTATTGATTTCTAATATACTCCTGAAAGCTTCCGCACCTACGCGCTTCCGCACTTACGCTTAAATTCAAAGCCTTTTTAGCTTAGAAGCAGGCAAGTGGGTAAGGCCCCGTGTTTCAGGTTTTTCTTTATGTTTTTCTTGAAATTAATATACTTAAAATAGTCGCAAGATCAAAAAACAATATATTATTAACATAACCTTGCGAACACTGCTATTATTTTCAACGCTAAGAAATACACTAACCCCCATATTAATAAACAGCGGATAACAACGTGCTAGCATTTATACATCTGTTAACTTGTAATTCTTATACACAAATGTGTAATAGTCTGTGACGTGTGTTAACGTACGGATAACTTTAACTCGCCAAATTCCGCGTATAGTGAAGGGATAACTTCTTTACACATACACGCACAAGTGTGATAAGACCGTTTACTACTACCAGTATAGTTGTCTATCCGTGTGGCAGTTAACACGTGTGTTACGGAGGGGATAGCAGGTTTTTATTAATACTGCTGTAAGAGCATTTGAAACATAAAAGAACGACGGCACTGAACTCTCTCTCACACATTATACTACTTTATTCTCTTCCCATGTGTATCACTAGTACCTACTACTACTATACATTTAACTTCTTCTTGAGTTGGTTAAGAATTCATTCCTTGATATGATACATTAGCTGCAAGAACTCGGCAGAAGCACCACGCAAGTCGCAAATAAAATCTAACTTACAAAACATAGTATTAAAATTATATAATTCTGTCTTTTAATTTTTTGGCCGTTAAACATTCAAGTGACATTTGGAAAAAAAATCGTTATGTCATGCATTTTTAAACTTAAAACGCAAGGCGAAATGTTCTTGTACCAAAAAAGTAGTTAAAGGATCTTATTAATTGCTTATATTTAAGATTGTAATAGAATACGTCGGAGGATTACACTGCTATAGTACAGGTAAAATAGGATAAATAAAACAAAAAAATTGGTACCACCATGAAACTTGGTGAAAACGTTTCATGTACTATGAGAATGAAGAATCAAAAGAGTCTATAAAAATATTTCATATGGAAGGGTGTTTTTTTGAGAGTGGGAGGGGCGTAAGTTGTGGTGTATCAAACGGAAAAATGAGCTTTGGTGCAATCTTAGCATATGACACATGTTTTCAAGGTAGTTTTAAATGCTGAATCAAATGACACCAAAACCCTGTCGATACGACCTCCGTGAAAAAAGTTATTGTCATTTTTGTGTCAGGATGACTATATTTTCAGTATAAAAGTCAGATATTACCGAAAATTAGTTGAAAATGGTGGTCCGTCGATAAAACCTGGCATAAATGGTTCATTTATGATGAAAAGCAATAATAAGAAGAGTCTATAAAAATATCTGTGGTTAAAGGGTGTTTTTTTGAGGGTTTTAGTGAGTGTTGGGGTTATGGTGGGATTATTGCCATAGAACCTATTACAAAAATGGTACCCTCATGAAACTTTATAAAAATGTGGTATGAACTACAATAATAAAGAATCAAAAGAGTCTATAAAAATATCTATATGGTAGAATGATGTTTTCTATGGGTGAAGGAATGTATAAAACTTTCTCCAAACACTAAAATTGTTTCCAAAAACAAATAACACCCTTTACCCAAGCCCACAAAAACACCCTTTCTTCCTTGATATTTTTGTAAACTACGTAAATTCTTCATTCTCGCAGTATATGAAACACTTTTACCAAGTTTCTTGAGGGTTACCATCCTTTTCCATTTTTTTGAAAAATAACCACACACTTCCCCCTAACTTCAAAAAACACACCCTTCCACGCAAAATATTTCTATAGACTCTTTTGATTCTTCATTCTATAAGTTAATAGCACATTTTAACAAAATCTCATGGGGGTACCATTTTTGTCACAGGTTTTATGGCAATATGGCACCACTACCCCAACTCACCAAAAAAAACACCCTTTAACCACAGATATTTGTATAGACTCTTCTTATTATTAATTTTCATGACAAATGAACCATTGATGCCAAGTTTTATCGACAGACCATTATTTTCAACTGGTTTTCGGTAATATTTTACTTTTATACTGAAAATATAGTCATCCTTACATAAAAATGACAGTAACTTTTTTCACGGAGGCCGTATCGACTTGGTTTTGGTGTCATTTGATTCAGCATTTAAAACTACCTTAAAAACATGTGTCATATGCTAATGTTGCACCAAAGTTAATTTTTCTGTTTGATACACCACAACTCCCCCCCTCTCCCCTTCAAAACACACCCTTCCATGCAATATATTTTTATAGACTCTTTTGATATTTCGTTCTCATAATGCATAAGACGTTTTCACCAAGTTTCATGATGGTACTAATTTTTTTTTATTCGAAAGACTTTTCGTACTATTTTACCTGTACTACTATTATTTTGACCGCAACTGAATGTACAGCTATAGAAATATAATTGAGTCAACTAAACCTTATTTTCAATTTTTTTAATAATTTGTTTTATTTCACTTTTTAATCTTATTTTGTAAAAAATTTTTAATAATTTAATTTTATTTCACTTTTTAATCTTATATTGCAATGACAAAGGAAGAGATTGATAGCACCAGTTCTGAAAATTTTATTAGGATGTGTATACAATTCCAGAGGTTTTAATTATATTCCATGTCTGTACATAGGTACTTACATTTTTGAAGCAATAACAGGTTTGTTCGATGTCGACACTAGGGCGCACTGACCTTTCTACCCCAGTTTATTTGCACTGTGTTCGATGTGTATTCGGGCTAGCATTAAATTCGCTTTCACACACCCTAGGTTTTTGCTCGGGGAAAAAAATCAGAGCTGCAAAATTGAAATCAGCTGTTGGTAAGAGTTGAATTCAAAGGAAAAGTATTTCCTTTGCGAATTTTTATGACGATAAAAATGGTAAATGTGAAATGTTTTACATACTATTTTATTAATTTATAATATTTATAAACGGAAAGGAAAATATATGAAATCTAGGTCTTCGATAAAGATTTTGAAGCTGCACAAAATAGTACCTAACCAAATTAAAATTTTTGTCATACAAATTAGGCACTGATGTAGCTTTCTGACATTTAAATGACATTCCCCAGTGCGCTCTGGGGCAGTGCACATCGAACAAACCTAATATAATAGAACCGAGCTTAAGTGTTGTTAGATCGTGGGGAATTATTTTTTCGTGTGGAATTTTAGTTCTAGCTAAAGAAATATTTCAAATAGATCCAATTTTACACATAACATGACTCTTCTCATTTCAATGACTGAACCATCATTGGTATGATCATTTAAAAACTAAACATAATTTTTTGTTTAAGGTAAGGCCTATTTGATTTTTGTTTGGTTAGAATTAACAATTTAGTCTCAAACTTTTATTTGTAAATCAAAATAATCATTGATTTTACTTTCTAGAGGTCTCAAAACCAATTATTAAAATTGTCAATGATGAGTTTCAAATGATAGCTTAGCTATAATAGCGCCTTAAGTTCTTGTCTTAGTTATATTTAGCAAAAAAAATCATTTTCGCCCGATCTTCCACACAAAAAAAGACTGAATATTTCAATGATCATTAGGTAAGGTATTAGACTAAGAGCCCACAGCAGATTTTGGGTGTGAGTGATAGCAAAAAGTGAGGTATAGGTGTTGAAAGCTTTTTGTTTGTTTGTTTGTTTAATTTTATTTAGCAACTAGTGAATGTTTGAAATCCCATATACTGAATTGTTCGCTGTCCTCTTGTTGTTCGCACTCGTTGAATTCTTAAGTCTTGGTTGTTTTTAGGTCGTGCCCCGATAGTTCATTGCTGCTTACATTCTCTCGAAGGTAACTCGGACATATTCCAGTTTTGATTTTATATACAAATATCATAGCGCACATAAAAAGTCTTTGATTAATATTGAGCCAATTTAATGACTCAGCCATGAATGATATTGGCGTGTATCTATCACATTTTAAAATAATTCGCGTTGACTTATTTTGAAGCACTTGTAGTCTATTTTTTTATATTGATGGCACAAAAATAGGATACTGCCACAGTATTCGAAATGTGGTTACAGTATAACATTGGAGACTTTGACTGCACAATTCATGGATATATTTTGCCTAATTTTAGGCAAACAAATCTTTGGGATTTTTTTTGCAAATATAGTCTATGTGATCTTTTAACGTTAGTTTATTGTCTATTACAACACCAAGATATTTCATTTTATCAACTATTTATAACTGCACATTATCCACCGCGATTAGAGTCTGTTCATTTAACCTATTGTTAAGCACCATAACTTTCGTTTTTTCAGTATTTAGAATTAACATATTCATCCTAAGCCATATAGCAAGAGCGCTCAGATCTTCATTTGAAAGCCGGCTACATGTTTCTAGATCATGACCCGAAATGTATATTATCCCATCGCGATGCATCGTCGGAAAAGAGTTTGATTTTAGAATTTTTTATAACTTTCACTATATCGTTAATATATATTTGAAAGAGAGGTACGCTAAGATTTTAGATTTAATTCTTTATTTAGCTTCAGCTAAGGATTGCTCCTTGGGGTAAACCGATATCTATGGAAACCGATGCAGACACATATTCGTCTTTCGTGCATTGCGATCGGTTTGTTAATAAGGACTTAAACCAGTTTAATTCCGTTGATTTTATACCATATTTGCTTTATTTATCAAAAAGGATACTATGATTAACGGTTTCGAAAGCTCATTTTAGATCTATAAAGTCTGCTACGATTATTTTCATTTCTTGTTTCCAGTCACTGATTAACACATGTTTCACACGAATGGTTTGCTCTGAATCCAGGTTGGTAGGTTGAAATAATGTTTTGATTCTCGATATGTTCTAGAACTTGTATATGCACTACTTTTTCTAATATTTTTTCATAGGTTGATAACATATTTATAGGACGATACTCTTTACAGCTTTTGGCATTATACACTTTTTTAATTGGTACAACCAATGATTGTTTCCACGAATCGGGAAAGATACCAGTGGAAAGGGAGATATTTATTATGCGTAATAGAAGCTTCATTAAAGGCTAATCAAAAAATCAAGTCTTGTATTCCACAACTGGGGCCTTCGCGATAAACAGTGCATCGAGAAAAAAAAGTATGAATGCAACTTCGAGGATGATCGTGTAGCCAAAATTGGTTTTCACCCCTCCCTAGATAATCTCTGCGGATCCCATATCACGGAATCTGAGTTCTTAATTCGCCCTGCCAGACTGTTTAAAAAACCGATTTTCACTTAGAATTTTTAATTTTTTAAACGGTCCGGTAGAGCGAACTATACACTCAAATGGTCTCAGATTCCGTGTTATGTGATCGGAGGAGCTTATCTAAGGAGGGGTGAAAACCAATTTCGGCTCACACGTTTACCCTCGAAGTTCATTTTTTTTTTTGATGCACTGTTTATCGCAAAGGCCCCAGTTGTGGACTGCGACTTTGATTTTTTTAATAGCCTTTAATGAAGCTTTCAACGCCTATACTTCTTTTTTTGCTATCACTCACACCCAAAATCTGCTGTGGGGTCTCGGTTGAAGATACCACAGTACAAATACAACGAATAGGTTCGCTTCCGGCGAACGGTTTTAAAAACCAATTGTTAAAAACAATATTAATTATCAATTGGCAAACAAAATATGACGATTAGCTAACTCAGTTGGACATACATTTTTTTTTTCTATTTTGAATCAAATTTTTGTAAAAATTACCCCTCCCCCTGAACAAGTGAAAAGCCAATTGATGCCTATCCATTTCGGAATTAAAAAGAAAATATAAGGACAACCCTAGCGTATATATGTACATTAGAGTGGTCCTTATTTTAAAAAAGTGTCTTTTTTTTGTTCATTGACATCATAAAACACTAACCTATCTTTTTTTTCAAACGACGTTAACACGTGCCGGTCTGAGCTTAAAGTTGACGCTGCTGTGAGAGTTAGGGCCTATTGAAAGCCTCTTTTAGCTCCAAAAATGATGGTTCTGCTATACAACCATTAAGAAAAAGCTTATTTAACTCAAAAGCGACTTAAACGATTTCAATACAAAAATTCTTAAAATGTTTGTAAGTATAATTACTTGAATAATTTTATAAGTTCTTAATTTCTAAGCAATTTGAACTTTTTGGGCAAGCACGTGGGTGGGACCCAGTCGTGCCTTTTGTTTTTTTTTTTTTTTCTAAGCAAGCGTAGGTAACAGATATTTATTCTGTAAATCAATCTTTTGATAGCCCCCGCTTTTGGTCGGTTTAATGAAAAATCAAATTCAAAATTTCGAACTCAATCCGCAAGTGTTTATACAATCCGATTACTCTCAAATTTAGTTTGTAAACGTTTGTAATGTAGAAGAACAAAATAAAAATGGTGCTCAATAAAAGCAAACACAAATAAGGACCAGCCTAATGTACATATTTAAAAACATATAAAATTGGGTCTACCCTGATAGCTCGAACACAAAAGATTTCGAAAGACAAAATATCGAAAGCAATAATCTGTAGGTAATTACAAAAATCTTGAACAACTTTTCATTTTTGAGGCAATGGTTAAGCTTCGCGAGTGCGAATCAAAACTGAATAGTTTTTCGATATCTTATACTACTTGCCGTGTTTTTTTGGGATTTTATATATAGTACAGTGAGAAATTTCCAAAAGTAACGCATCAGCAGTGGCCTATATTTATTGTATTTGCAATATGGTACGCCTGAAATAATCGCCTGAACAGCTGTCACAACGCAAAAGTGAATTTTATGAAAGTTAAAAGTAGGAATAAACCAAAATTATTAACAAGAACTAACTTATTTGCAAGTAAAATGGGAAATATATATCTATATATTTATTTAATTTATGGTTTCAATCAAATGTTTGTATTTGCCATTTTCAGATACGAAAATTGATTTTGCAGCTATAAAAGAAAAGAAAGGGGTATGTTGGTACACTATAGTCAAAGTAAAAAAGTCATGATTTAGTCTGGAATTACACGAAGACTTTTTAGTTGAAATTAAATATTGTGAAAGTGAAATCAATTTTTTATGTCATTTGCACTGATTCAATTTTAAAAAAAGTCATGACTCAAAAGTCTTCGCATAATAGCAGACTCATTACACATGGAGTAGATGACTTTATTAGCGATAATTTTATAATAATTACAATAAGGACATGATTGTATAGCTTATTTTAATGCATTTTCCTATTTTTCCATTGTAATTTTTTTGAGTCATCAATTTTACCGGATTACCTGCGGTTCAGCGATAGTTCAAGTACGTAAGTAGCCAAATGTGCTTGAACCCTCCTTGAACTTTAGTTAGTTTCAGTTGTACTAACTGGTTCAAAATTTAATCCATGAATCAATTTCATAAGATCTACTGAAGTGATTCAAGTTTCAAGTACCTATGTTGTAATACCAATTTCAGGCTTGACCATTGTTGAACCTCAATTAAACTGCTGAAATCAGTGAGCTAAAATAATAGAACCACGCATCAAAGCTTGAACCACGTTTGTACAAGTAGCCTTTAATCCACCAAAAGCAGTGACTTAAAATGTTGAGCATCGGATCAAAGGTATACCTACGTAAAGAGCTTTTCATATGAGCTGCGAATAGTGAATTATGAAATGGGAATGATCGTGAATTTTGACCTTTCATTCACTTGAGTAATTTGTTTGGTTGCCTATAAATGCCAATTGCCATAAAATATAAACCCAGTAAAATGTATGCTAAGAAAATGTGAAGATAATTGCCTTGGGGAATGCGTCTTGATGTTATGGTTTGCGTATTATTGTTTGACTGTCCGCAGAAGATATCTTGTTTGTCACTTATAAAATATAAAAATGCAAAATTTTACACTTTAAACTAATTTAAGGCTGTGTTTTTTTTTTAGCATAGCATAGGATAGTATCTTTTTTTATTCTGTCGAAAAGTTAAAACAAAACAACCATTCACTTACAAACGACCCTGTTTAGACTGTAATTACTCACTACGCCATGAGTATGAATTTATGGGTGAAATTTTCTCCTAACCGATTTCTTCTACAAAAACATGGTCACGACGAAGTGAAAAGTGACAGTCTATACAGATCCATTCATTCAACAAAATTCTACTCTACGAACATAGCCATCGAGAATTCGAGACACATAAAAGTACCAATCGTACCAACGACGGCACATTTTAGTGTCGATCCAGTTCGATACTCGAACAAACGTCAAAAGTTTGGCAGCAAGATTCTACTTTAACTTTTATCGTTAGCGATTTTGCTGCCGATGCTATTTTTGTAATTCATATAAAATTTCACTGTGCTGCGGATAGCTTTCCCAATAAAACACGCCTTTAAGTTACAAAGGAAATAATTTGAATTGGAAATTTTCAAACCAAAGTCCCGTATGTTTATTATTAGAGCATAAATTCCACATCAAAACAAACACAACATGTATGTATTTCTTATTTTTTCAAAGAAGTAATAGTATTTGGGTGGCTTGCTCTACGAGTTTAAAAGTTTTACATTCTCTCATTTTTCATTTCATTTTTAATTCATTTTTATTTTTCCATTTACTTATAACTAACTTAAAGCTTAGACAAAAATTCATAAAAACTAGCCTACTTATCAATATCTTACCACTAACTTATGACATTGGCAGTGCAGTAAGCAACAGTGAATATGCTTTATTTGTGGATGATGCGTTGTTGTATGTTAGTTGTAGGTAATGATTTAGAGGAAGGAATCTCTAAAATGCAGTTCGATTTGGATAATCTTAGTGTTTGGCTTAAAGCAAAAAAGCTAAAACTAAAAGTGTCAAAAACAAAAATGATGGTTATGGGTAACAATGCCACAAGTGATAGTGTGACAATGAAAATCTGGAAATTATATCCGAAGTTAAGTACCTGGGTATTGTTATAGACAATAAATTAACATTTATGTTAAATTCCTTACAACAAAAAAATCGAATCTGTTTAGAAAAAAATCGATTTGTTTAGAAGAAAAGATCAATTTTTCTAAACAAATCAAATCTTTCGTTTTTAGCAAGATTTACACAGACTTTCACACACACTAGTAAGATTTGACATTTCTCTGGAGTTGAAAGCAGAGTTTTGTTCTGCGGTGTTTTACAAATACTCAAAAGTGTTTCTCGTTCGTTTAAATAAATTAAAAACAAATATATCTCTTAAAAGTTTTTAATTCATCAAATGGCAGTGCATTATTTATAAGAAGTGATAAAAATATCAATGAACTTCGATTTCAAGTGTCCAAAGTCGATTGATGTTATGAAGCGCGCGCTCGCCGACGTGTTCCTCATTTGATGTGTTTTTTGCTGGATTATGGATTTTTTTTTAACTTTAATGGACGCACAACAATTTTTGTCTATTTCTGCTACTATTCCCGGAAATATATTTGTTTTTAATCGTATTAAATGACGCGTAAGTCGGAATGCACTTTTGAGTATTTGTATGCCCATTAATTTGTTTACTTTTTGCCTCAAAATGTATGTCAATGGCCAACACACACAATCACATAAAAAAATTGATTTTTTTTACAAATTCTTTTCAACCCAAAAAAGAAATCGATCTCCAATGTTTGAAAGGAATTCGACATTAATAAACATTTAGACTATATCGTCACCTCAGTATTTAAGTGATCTAAACAACAAAAACCTAGTTTCGAGAAAACGACGTTTGAAGTCTTAATACTATTAAATACGAATAAAAGAAAAACCTTCCGTACAATAACCATAAACTAAATTTAATAAAATATTGACAACTGTGTTCTACTTACACAATTGTTTTTGCTTCGATCAGTCCATTGCATTTTTTCTTATATCAAATCAAAAACAAATTATTGCATTTTATGAATCAATATTTAAAAAGAATTGTATGATATAGATCATTTATGCACTGAATCTGGTCTTTGCAAATAAGTTCAATTGTACGTATAGGTCATTTAACACATTTAAGAAATTTAAAAAAGATCATACAAAATTATGCCTCTCATACAAAATGTTCATGTGGCAGACAAATAAGTGAAGAAAATATCTAAAAAGACAAATTTACTCAGAAGAATTCGCAAACATTTTTCAACTGTTTTGCAATTAACATTTTTAATACTATAATAAAACCACTTTTTGAATACTGTCCATCAATACTGTTTTTGTGAAATCAAGAAATGATCAATAGACTTCAAATACTACAAAATAAAGCAATGCGAACAATTTTAAAGTGTAATATTTACACCCCTATACGTTATATGTTTCGATGACACCAATCCAGCAAGTGATCCCACCGATAGTCCACATCTATGCAATCTAGAGGAGGTAGCAGAGATCATCGGCAATGCAAAGCCAAAAAAATCATCTGGACCAGATGGCGTTTCCAATTACATCCTGAAAAGGTTTCCACAAGCAGTAATGATCTTCCTCACAATCATCCTTAACAACTGCATCAACAACTGCTACTTCCCCCAGACGTGGAAAACAGCGAAGATTGTGGCAATCCCGAAGAAAGGTGCTTCCAACCTAATATCCAACTACAGGCCAATATCACTTCTCAACAATATCAGCAAATTACTGGAAGAAGTAATCCTCCGGAGGCTGAAGAAATTCTGCAATGAAAACTCAATCATCCCTGACATGCAGTGTGGCTTTCGAGAAAAGCACTCAACGCTGCATCCGCTGCTGAAGTTCCAACACGATATCACCACCTCCCTCAACAGTCATCGTGTCACCGTCGGATGCTTTCTGGATGTCGAGAAAGCATTTGATAGCGTTTGGATAGAAGCCCTTATACATAAACTTCATCTATTACAGGTACCACCGCCACTAACAAAAATTCTTTTTTCTTTTCTTTCTTTCAGGAAATTTTTCGTACAACTAGACAATTGTAAGTCAAACATGAAGAATATCAGAGCCGGAGTCGCCCAAGGTTCAAAACTTGGCCCCTTCCTCTACAGCCTGATGAAATCCGACCAACCTGCCCCAATTGGATGCGAGAACCTGCTATACGCCGACGACTCGCTCACCTATGCATCATCAATGTCACCGTTTATCGCCGTGCGACAAGTAGAGGCCCACATCAACAGACTCTTCAATTTCTACACGAAATGGGGCATCCGAATCAACACTTCCAAGTCGGAACTTGTCTGCTTCAGGAGGCCTTCAACTGGTAGAGGTCTTCGCACCGCAGCCAACTGCAGAAATCTGATCTTGAGACTCCCTGACGGATCCATCATAGCTGCCAAAAAGAATGTGAAGTACCTGGGAGTCCAGTTCAATGAGTTGCAAAGGTTCAACCCGCACTCAAGAAATGTACTCAAAAAAGCCAGCTGGGCCTTTCACCGTCTACATCCATTGATGAAGAAAAGAAAAGGACTAAGCCAACCAACGAAGTTACTGATCTACAAGCAGCTCTTACGACCTATCATCAGCTACTCCTTCCCAGTCTGGTTTTCAATCTCCAAGATAGCCATGAAGGAGCTTCAAGTATTCGAAAGGAAGATTCTCAGAATTTGTACCGGACTGTACTTCGACCGGCAGCGGCGGAAATACTACAGGAACGAACATCTCTACTCCGAAGCCAACATAATCCCGCTGGACAAATACCTAGTCCTATCAGCGAAGAGACTAGTACGGAACATCATCGACCACCCGAATCAGCTAATGAGAAGGATGACCACTGAACAACGACATCCGGAGCCAAGGTACCTCAGTGTAATGGAAACACTTGATGACAACATAATCATGGACAACGAGGAAGCAGTCTCGTTCTACGCTGACATTGGGTCAGCCTTCTACCGTGGCTAAACGCCAACACTTCCCCCAACCTACACCAAAAACACCATTGACAACCGGGAATGAACACCAGCGTTGCCATAATGGCATTATAAACGCTAAATCTAGCATAATGCAGGAGTGAAAAGCATTTTGAAATTTTAAAATTATGCCAAATGCTTTTTTGGCATTATCTGTCTTTGTTTGGCATTCTTGAATGCTAGATTTGATTTAAAAAATTATTTAATTATGTATAATCTTACGCCAAATTGTTAACTTTTTTTAAATTTTAATCTTATGAATTTTAAATGTGATCATATGACGGCTGACTGAATTACATTTCAGCCGATGATGGACTTCTTTGGGCCACTGAAGGGTGAAGGGTGAAGCATAGTTCATTTACCACCAAATTTTTCGTTGAGTCAGTAATTTTTTTTACAAATTATTGTAATATTTGTTAATTTATGACATTAATTCAGGAGCTCAATGAAAAATTGGTTATTTAACAAACCGTTTATTTGCGTATGAATGACAATTCACTGGTCCATCATTGGCTGAATTCAAATACACGCACGGATTCGGTAAACAAAGATGTTTCAAATATCAAGCAGTAAAACACTTAGCCAAAGCTACTAATATTCGAATCAATTATATATTTTGTTATGTTAAGAGTATTTTTGAAAAAATAAACATTGATATTTTGTGCATTATGTGTTTTTAAATGGATTTTGAAATCTAGCATTCTGTTTTCTGGGCTTCCATACGATTTAGCATTATAAAATTTGAAATCTAGCATAATGAAATTTGAGATTATGGCAACACTGATGAACACCCTGAGGACGATTAAGTCAGCCGACTTTTAATTTAAATTTTTTGACATGTAATTTATATATCTATAATTTGTTAAACTTAAGACATTGTATAACGTTAGGCCCCCTATGTGCCAACAAATGTAAATTTATCATAGTATCATATTAGTTATAAGCCAGATTGTATATATAATGTTCAATAAAAGAAATTGAATGAATTACGTTATATGTTGGATATGTTGATGTGGCTTAACGTTAAAAAAAAGAATCTAGATGAATGTCCTACTATTTGTCTTTACAATAAAAAATAATCTCATGCCTGCTTATCTATCTCGTTTGCTGAACTATGAAGGTAATGTTCAACACGGTGGTCTTCAAGATGCGGCAGGTTTCACTAAAATGGACCCCAAAAGTAATGATGCAGATTTGTAGGAAATAGTCTCAGGATTCTAAATTTGCATACTCCAAAATCGTACCTGATCCGTTGTTTGAGATATACTCATATTTACATACACGGGAAGGCATTTTGACTTTGAATGGGAAAAAAATTGTTAAAAACCAACGAATGTACAAATTTAAATGTACTATATCTACTTAGAAAGTTAAAATTATGTTCTTGAATTGTATGTTTCGTTTAAGTTGATTGATTAAATATTTTTGGAGAAATTTAATTCCAAAATCAAAATTTTAGGAACAGAAACAAATTCAAGTTTATTTTTTTTTTTTCTTCAAAATTTTGCACAATAGGGTACATTTTTTTTCCAGATTTCAATGCTCCAATAAATTTTCAATCTATCAAAAAAACCGCATGTAAATAATTATCTTAGATATCTTATCTTAAAAAGAGAGGTATATTTATTTTTAAGTTTCATTTTTTCCCAAGGAAAAACTAGTATATTAGTCCAGTAAATAGAGGTAAAAATACGGGGGTTACCCTACAAAAGGTCGGGTAGTTCTAAATTTTGTATATTTTATATGGTATGGTTGATAAATGAAAATTCCAAAATTCCACAACCACGCCCCCTCCGCGGCCTTCAAAATCCTGGAAAAACTATAAAAAATTTGCTCTTTTTTCAGTTGTTTGCTTATAACTTCTTTCCGGTATATTTTTACGGTAAAAAATAGCACAGATAGACAGTAAAATTTCCTACAAATATGACTATGAAAGTATTTTTGTACAACTACTACAAACGGCGCTATTGAGCTCCCAAAAAAGGCTAAAATTTCGTATTTTGTAAGAATTTCAGTTTCTTCCCTCTTTACAGCACAATAACTCCTCAACCGTCAAGCTTAGGGCAAAATTTTTCACAATCAATCCTGTAGATAATTTAATTGGCTACCAATTTCAAGTAACTACAGTCGACAATCTCTAAGTCGAACTCCCCCTAATTCGATTTTCTTCTAACAAGAATTTTTTCACCATGTTTGTTGTATACTCCTCCCAAAACCTATTTACTGAACATCGATGTCAACATCGGAACCAAACATCGATATCAATAAATATCGAACCGAAAACGTCGATGCTACTTAACATCAATGTTTTTTTCAGTTATTTTTGTTTAAGTTTTTTGTTTGACCAAAGCAAAAAATGCGTCATGCTATACTCTAATGTATTTTTGTTTTCAAAATTTCTGGTGCCGGCTATTTTTTCTTAAGTTTTTTAAAATCGATTTAAACAAAGACAAATGAAAAATATGAAGTCATAAATAAGGTATTTCAACTTAAAATATCGATATTGCAAAATAATGATGCACAGAAGCTCGTGAGCTAAAACCGCGTGTAAATGGTGTCTTTCAAGGCATCAATGATTTTAATGGGTGAAAATTGATGTTAAATTATGTATTTTGCACAACTGAATATCAACAAACTTAACAAAATCAATATTGAAGGCAATTCATGTGTGAAGCAGTTATGTGTGCCCTGTTTGAAATCTGGTATTTCAAAATCTTGTTTCACAGGAAGGTGTGCGCAAGAACTTGCATGGTGTAACCTGCGTGTTTCTGACCATCGATAATTTAAATTCGTGAAAATCGATATTAAATATGTTATGTGTTAACTGTTTTCTGTGGCTTTTTGGAATATATCGATATTGAAAAACAGGAATGTGTGCAAAAACTTGCATTGGTGTAAATTGGGTCTTTCTGAGCATCTATTATTTCAATGCATGGAAATCGATGCTAAAATTTGTATTTTGCAAAATTTTTCGTCCACAGATTTTATAGAAGCAATATTGCAAGTATTTCATATTTAAACTGTTATCTATCGATATTGCAAGATATTTTTTCTTACAAAAGTGTGTATAAAAACTTGTATGGTTTAAAAGGCGTCTTGCTGAGAATCGATGATATTAATGTTTGAATATCGATGTAAAAATATTCTTTTGCACAAATGAACACAAAACAAATTTGATGAAGCAAAATTGATAAGAACTTCATGTATAAACTTATATGTGCTTGTATAAATATTTGGGCTTAATGATCTTTATTAAAATAATAATGCAATTAATTAAAAAAACAATTCATTCTTTCCCAACGTTTCTCCGGTTACTTTCCGGAGAAACGTTGGGAAAGAATGAATTTGTTTTTTAATTAATTGCATTATTTTAATAACGATCATTAAGCCCAAATATCTACCTATACAACAACTGATCAAATATATGATAAATAACATTAAACTTATATGTGTGCCTTTTTGCACATCGAAAGTTTTGTTGTGGTTCTGAATTTTTCAGATTGGTTTGGGAGAACCTTTGATATTTTCCTTTTTTCAAAAAATTCCAAATGTTACAGATGCCTTAAAAAATAAAAACTATGAAAGTCACTTCATCTAAGTCTTACTAGCAGAATCAATCAATTTCGTACTAACTTTTTGTTTGTTTTTAGGCTGAATGTTTTGGATGTTAATATCGATGCTGTAAAATATCGAAATCTTTATTATCGATAATTTGCAAATATCGATAAAAATCGCTCATCCCTATTTCCAGATGTCAAACTGAAGAAAAGGGGGGCATTGGGGGCATTCAAAGTCTCAGATATCTGGCTTCTGATTGGTCAACTGTCAAAAAATGTGCGCATTCACCGCAAGGATCTGAAAATTCAGATATGAAAATTCAGAAATTTTATTACGTTGAATGCAAAAAAATCTGAATTTTCAGTCGAAAGTCAGCTGTTTTAGTTTTGTCAAAATATTGCATTTACTTTTGATTTTTAAATTGGAGAGAATTAAATTAGAACTTTTATTTTATTTTTAAATTAAAAATTAACGATGAATGAAGTTATCAGTAACTTAAAGAAGTAAAAAGTAACTTCACCAGTAAATGTTAAGTACTATTTTTCCGATAACAGTCCAAAGTAGCACTCTTCACATAAAATAATTTGTTGAATCTTCCAGCGAAACACATAACACTTACGATTTTAATTTGGATAGCTATAAATTTCACTTTTCGCAGTATGTGCCCACTTCCATCAGTCATCAAACAGTAAAGTTCAATTCTCATTTGAATATGTTTGCGCTTTGTTTGGCAGAACGTATCTTCCATCTCTTTCATCTGAATTTTCAGATGAAAATTCTCATCTTAAAATTCAGAATAAAACGTAACCAAACGTAACCAAAAGTCATCTGAATTTTCAGATATTTTTTGACAGTTGACCAATCAGAAGCTAGATATCTGAAACTTTGAATGCCCCCAATATCTGAAAATTCAGATGACTTTTGGTTACGTTTGATTACGTTTTATTCTGAATTTTCAGATGAGAATTCTCATCTGAAAATTCAGATGAAAGAGATGGAAGATGCGTTATGACAAAAAAAGCGCAAACATATTCAAATGAGAATTGAACTTTACTGTTTGATGAGTGATGGAAGTGGGCACTCCCTGCGAAAAGTGAAATTTATTAACTGAAAAGCTATTCTAATTTAAATTGCAAGTGTTGTATATGTTTTGCCGGAAGATTCGAACTACCCAACAAATTGTTTTATGTGAAGAGAGCTACTTTGGACTGTTATTGGAAAAATATTACTCAAAATTTACTGGTGAAGTTATGTTTTACTTGTTTAAGTTACTGATAACTTCATTCATCCTGAATTTTTAATTTTCGAATAAAATAAAAGTTCTAATTTAGCACTCTCCAATGGAAAAATCAAAAGTAAATGCAATATTTTGACAAAACTAAAACAGCTGACTTTCGACTGAAAATTCAGATTTTTTTTGCATTCAACGTAATAAAATTTCTGAATTTTCATATCTGAATTTTCAGATCTTGCGGTGAATGCGCCCATTCAAAGTCTCAGATATCTGGCTTCTGATTGGTCAACTGTCAAAAAATATCTGAAAATTCAGATGGCTTTTGGTTACGTTTGGTTACGTTTTATTCTGAATTTTCAGATGAGAATTCTCGTATATGTTTTGCTGAAAGATTCGAACTACCCAACAAATTGTTTTGTGAAGAGTGCTACTTTGGACCGTTATCGGAAAAATATTACTGGTGAAGTTACGTTTTACTTGTTTAAGTTACTGATAACTTCACTCATCCTGAATTTTTAATTTTCGAATAAAATAAAAGTTATAATTTAACACTCTCCAATGTAAAAATCAAAAGTAAATGCAATATTTTGACAAAACTAAAACTGCTGACTTTCGACTGAAAATTCAGATTTTTTGCATTCAACGTAATAAAATTTCTGAATTTTCATATCTGAATTTTCAGATCTTGCGGTGAATGCGCCCATTATTAAGTCTGTTCCTTTACTTTGAATTTCTGTGATTTTCTGTGCATTTCTGCGCATTTCAGTCCAAAGTTGTGTCAAAGTTCATATAAAAAAATATTTTGACACAAGTTTGGACTAAAAATCGCAGAAACCCAAAGTAAAGGATCAGAACTATTAACTTTTGTGGAACTTTGTTTTATT
Organism: Dasysyrphus tricinctus; assembly: GCA_963921185.1. Taxonomy (NCBI): domain Eukaryota; kingdom Metazoa; phylum Arthropoda; class Insecta; order Diptera; family Syrphidae; genus Dasysyrphus; species Dasysyrphus tricinctus. Next base: position 181,446,262 of record OY992531.1, on the reverse strand, counting down.
ATTTTGTTTTTTTATAAGTTATTCACTGGGTGCATTTGGTGTATTTTTTAGTATAATTACCTAGTGGAATGAGATAAATCATTGCAGTTTGCAAAAAAATTGAGCAAAACAGCAAATGAATAATATGATGAGGAGTATGCGATTGCATATTCTGCGTTTTTTTTATGATTTTACCTCCTTGTCACTCTTTACATTTGTTATTCCGTTTCATTTAAGCCGTTTTTCCCCTGAACCCTTCAAATTCGGTAAACGTTTGGTTTCAAAGTACCTTCCTATGTTCCCATGTAACGAAAAGTTTTAATTTCCGACACTTTTGTACCAACGTTGTTTACGATGGCTTTACTACGTTGCATGAATGTACCTCGTGGCATAATGGTTAGTGCTCTGGACTGTCATGCCCAAAGTCTGAGTTCGATTCCCAGCCGCTGCCTCCTAAAAACAGAAATGTTTTTCCGAGGTACCTACTGCCTCTTGCGAGGGATTGAAAAATCCTCCAAGAATATACCTACTTGTCATGAATAAGTGCATCTCATCTAGTAGCCGTTCGAAATCTGCAAAAAGCTGTAGGTCCCCTCCATTCCTGCCAACAGCACGCACACAGGAATGGTTGAGAGTTGTAAGTCACTAAGCCCTGGTTCTCCACGAGCTGTTGCGCCACCAAATTTATTTTATTTTCATGAATGCCCTTATAAATACTAAATTTGTATAGCTAGGTATCACCTGCTATTTCTTAATCAATAGGTAGGTATACAAAAATCAACATTTTTTGCATGCCCTTTCTGTGAAGAATTTGTTAATTTAATGTCGAATTCCTTTCAACAATTGGAGATCGATTTCTTTTTTGTGTTGAAAAGAATTTGTAAAAAAAATCAATTTTTTTATGTGATTGTGTGTGTTGGCCATTGACATACATTTTGAGGCAAAAAGTAAACAAATTAATGGGCATACAAATACTCAAAAGTGCATTCCGACTTACGCGTCATTTAATACGATTAAAAACAAATATATTTCCGGGAATAGTAGCAGAAATAGACAAAAATTATTGTGCGTCCGTTTAAGTTAAAAAAAAAAATCCAAAATCCATCAAAAAACACATCAAATGAGGAACACGTCGGCGAGCGCGCGCTTCATAACATCAATCGACTTTGGACACTTGAAATCGAAGTTCATTGATATTTTTATCACTTCTTATTAATTATGCACTGCCATTTGATGAATTAAAAACTTTTAAGAGATATATTTGTTTTTAATTTATTTAAACGAACGAGAAACACTTTTGAGTATTTGTAAAACACCGCAGAACAAAACTTTCAACTCCAGAGAAATGTCAAATCTTACTAGTGTGTGTGAAAGTCTGTGTAAATCTTGCTAAAAACGAAAGATTTGATTTGTTTAGAAAAATTGATCTTTTCTTCTAAACAAATCGATTTTTTTCTAAACAGATTCGATTTTTTTGTTGTAAGGAATTTAACATAAGCAAATAGAGCTTCGATTCTGTCATATTAACAATGTCAACGTCCGAAGTTTTAAGCAACATTTATTTGCTAATTTTATTGAATACCAGTCAGTAAAAAGCCCATCAACGGCGAACCGACCGAGAGCGACACTGTGATTTGACCAAAATCTGTTCGTTCAGACAAATAAATTAAGTTTCAGTTTATGTACTTTGGTGTGTGCAATTGCATGTCAAAATCGAGATTTCAAGATTCGACCTCAGGTCAAGAAAAAAAAAATCTTTTTGTTGCAAGGAAAAATTGGACTCAGGTTAAAAAAAATTGATTTTGGATCTCATTGTTCTGAACTGAACTATCAAAGAAAAAATTTACCAAAGATAGGTAGGTACCTTCCTATAATAATTTTGAATTTATCAGATTTATGTGAACAATGATTTGTATTCCAATAATTATCTATGTACATACCTACAAGAAATGCATATCTTTTACTCTAGTTTCAAGTAGGTACCTACCTACCCATTTTGATTAAGATACAAACAAATGCAGATGCCATTTGCTAAGATTTATTTGTACTCATTAACTAGCTACCATGATTTTAAACGCTACTAAATTCAATGCAAACATACCTACTTAGTATTTATCAAGAATTTATTTTTAACATTATTTAAAATAAATATTCTTTATCATTACCATAGAACAAATCACAAAACTCAATAAAAAAGGTCAAGTCGGAGAAAAAATTACACTCAAATACAATATCTTAAAAAGGTGTGGAGAATTCACGAACAAATGGAGTAAATAGTTTTTAGTTTGGTATGTGAATGTTCTCATCATAGTTACGCTTGAATACATTCATGTTTACTAAAATCAATAGAGGAATGCCATTCATTCAGCACAGCAGATACATACACATAACTAAAAGTTACAACGAACCTATGAAAGTAAAAAAGGCATAGACAAAAAAAAACAACCAAAAGAATAAGAAAGTAAAAACCGCATAATTTTGCAAATGCAACCCCTAACATAAATGAAAAAATATATATATCTTCGCCAGCCACTCGCAAAATTGGCTAAGAAAAAGTGACTCAGAATGGCGTTTCATGCAAAGCAACGCCAAAAGGTATTGTGAGCATAAATTAAATGGACAAACTCAAACAGCCAACGGGCGGCAACTCAATAAAAACGAAAAAATACAACGAACCAAAGGTGTGGATCTGGTGACTGCAAGGCAAGATACAGCAAAAAATCCATAGTAGAAATGGAGCTCTGCTCTCAATTTTTCCTGCCAGGTTCAAAAAAAATCAATGAGTTCAAAAACTCAACAATACGACGAAAAGAAAAAATAAAAAACACTTGAAAATATTTGTAATCGTAATAAAATAAGTTTTCACAGCCGCTAGTTTGTTAAAGAAAAACCACCAAAATCAACAAATACTTACTTAAGGTCTTCGTCCAGGTCATCGCTATTATATTCGTTGGTATCCACAATAATTTCTTCCGATTTTATTACAACGGAGGACATTATGTCTACTTCCGTTTTAGTTTTCTTTAAATACAAATATTTTTTTTAATATACGCTTTCACCAAAGTAGGGCGGCGGTCGAGGATAATTTACATCTGGTTTTGTTTCTCACGTGTTTTTTTTTTATTCTATTAGTACATTTCAGTTCGAAATTTTATGTTTTATCCTTAATTTTTTTATTTTTCACGACGTACATAGGCATATAATGTATTCTGAATTCAAGGCATAACACAATTATTTATACACAAAAAACACAAAAGGTACCACTTGCAAAAAAACGAAAAAACTTTTAACTCAATCGAGTCAGAAAAAAAATCCCAAGAATCAGCTGCTGTGAATTTGCAATTTTAAACGCAAAATTAAAATCGCTTGCTATATTTGATATTTGCGTATCGCACTTTTAATTGTTTAAATAAATTAACTTGTAAGTTTTTGGGCGTAGTTTAAGAATATATTTTAAAATTTTATTTTTTTCTTTAAGAGGAAAAATCGAAGATATCCACACCGCCGGGTTAACAAAACGTCCCACTAGAGCAAGCAGAACACACAATGAAATTCAAGAATTTCTCACGAAAATACATGAGTGGCGGGAAACAGCTGAGAAAGAAATGAGAAATGACGCTATAGTGTGTACGGCTACACTTCTCATTTCTTTGGAATTTCACGTGAAATGTATTAAGTAGAGTATTAAAACTACGATTTTTACTGTAAAATATATAACAAAGAATTATTATTTTGTAGTGTTTGATTAAAATTTATTTGAATTGAGTAAGCTAAATAAATGGTACTACTTTTGTCTCGCGGTATATAAAAGTGTAATATGCCTCGACGCATTTCACAGCAGGTATTTGCTACCGATAGTTCGTCATCGGAGTTGTTATCGATATCTCAATTCCGATAACTTTAAGGAAGGGCTAGATGTGCTTATTTTACAAGAACATGCGGATTCAAATTATCTAAAGGCCTTTCCACACTATCTTATGTCGAATTCCTTTCAAACATTGGAGATCGATTTCTTTTTTGGGTTGAAAAGAATTTATAAAAAAAATCAATTTTTGTATGTGATTGTGTGCGTTGGCCTTTGACATTAATTTTGAGGCAAAAAGTAAGAAAATTAATGGGCATACAAATACTCAAAACTGCATTCAGATTTACGCGTCATTTAATACAACTAAAAACGAATATATTTCCGAGAATAGTAGCAGAAATAGACAAAAATTGTTGTGCGTCCATTAAAGTTAAAAAAAAATCCATAATCCATCAAAAACACATCAATCGAGGAACACGTCAGCAAGCGTGTGCTTCATATCATCAATCGACTTTGGACACTTGAAATCGAAGTTCATTGATATTTTTATCACTTCTTATTAATTATGCACTGCCATTTGATGAATTAAGAAACTTTCAAGAGATATATTTGTTTTTAATCTATTCAAACGAACGAGAAACACTTTTGAATATATTAAGCACTGCAGAACAAAACTTTCAACTCAAGAGAAATGTCAAATCTTACTAGTGTGTGTGAAAGTCTGTGTAAATCTGGCTAAAATCGAAAGATTTCATTTGTCTAGAAAAATTGTTTTTTTCTTCTAAACAGATCCATTAGCCCTGTTTTTTAGTGCATTTTTAACTTCGCTTAGAAAAAAGTAGCATGTTAATTACAACACCAAACTGGTATTATTCCGTATTGTTGTTGTATTTAACATGCTACTTTTTTTTAAGCGAAGATAAAAATGCACTAAAAAACAGGGCTATTATTTTTTTAAACAGAATCGATTTTTTGGTTGAAAGGCCTGGTCAAACAGAGCGCGGTGCGACGATCTTTGTAAAAATTTACGAAGAAAATTTGATCGTCGCGTTCTTACTTTCCCAGTAAAGTATTGACCGTCCCGTCGGACCGCGCTCTGTTAGCGAAGCCAGCTAGTTGCGCACATGTAACTGCTACTGCAACTAAAAGTGCCTGTCTACATTACACCCCGACTCCACAGAAGATAACTTCTCTCCAATATAAGATATTTATATCTTGCGTTTTTTTGTATGTCCATATGGAGTTTGGCGAAAAAAACGACATCGGGACATTTCAACATTTACCTTGGTCTGCCATTTTGTTCTGAACTATATTACCAACAAACATTTGACATTTCTATACAAATTATCGATACCACAACGACAATGGTAGTCTGGCAATACCGTTTTATCGGGACAAAAGTTAACTCCAGTTAATTATCTGGACTTAGCTAACTCTATATGGACATAGTTGTTGTTGTATTTAACATGTAAATTGTTTTGCTTTGTTGTCGTTTTTTTCACACAATTTTATCTGGACATGCAAAAAAACACAGCTATTGTCTTCTATCTTTGCTGGGCAAATCATGTTATGATATTTCATTCCATATCACGACAGCACGAGAGTTTGATGGCTGGTTTTTTGCGCACAAATAAAAAGAAACAAGCTATTTGACTGTGTTCGTTTTGGTTGCAAAGCGAATACCCATATTTTTCTTTTAGCAAAAAGGAGAATATTGAAAATATAAATCGTTTTTATTATTACTTTTAATGTGGTAATAATTAGAGCATTTATTAATAAGACGATTAAAACATAAATTACAATCCACGCAGTATACACCAGAGTTTTATCTCTTGCAAAAAGTTGTTTTTGTCAGCACTGTAATTACCTACTAAATATAGATTTATTTGACTGCTTCAGGAGATTGTGAATTTATAAGAACACGCAATTTTCCGAAATTTGTCCAACAAATCACGAATGCGAAACCGAATGAATATTAGTTTCCAAAAATATAAAAAAAAATTCTATTTGTCAAAGTAAAAACTGTAACAAATGGATATGGATAGATATACAGAATAATGAGAGCAAATGAGGCAGCAAGCAAAAAAAATATTCATCTGTCAAAATTCATGTCAGCGATCTCTGTCAAGATATAATCGCAGATAGATATCTCTGACATCCCAACAAGAGATGAAACGGAGTGACTCCATTGGATATCTACTGTCAAGATGGGCATCCTGATAGAAATTATCTCCTGTGGAGTCGGGGTGTTAGGGGGGTTCACATTCTCAAATATGCTTGACAAGCATGGTTTGATTGACTCGAATTTGAGAATGTAAACGGTCCATCAAACGGGCTTGTCAAGCATATTGGGCACTGATCTCTATATATAACTGGATAGTGTATTCCATAGAAAGTATAACAGTTTTTTTGACTCCAATTGAAGATGACATTTGCTAGGCATTCTCACTTTTTGACGTCTGCTGAGCACAAAAAAAAAGTAATTTGAAGTGAGATTTTTATTTGTACAAAAACAGAATATTTTGTTTATTTTTTTTAAGTTCTGTCGGATGTGAACGGAACTCCTGTGCAGCTCTTCAAATTCTCGAGAAGTGTGGTTTGCAGATGTCTAACGCGCCCCGGGAAGTAGTGGTCAGTTTGAGGAGGAACATACATTTCTTCGCCAGGAAAAAAATTTCGACTGGGGTACAGGCCGACTTTGGCAAATGCCACCAACAATCTACGGAACTGGCTGGTGATTTACTGCCCAAGCGACAAGTGCGTTGCTAAGAGCTTATTGGATCTTATGGAGATGAATGCTAACACCATGGGTATCAACGTCCAGTTTGCCCTGCAAAATGGCCGCATTGAGTCGTATGTAGGGTGTTTGCGAGAGAACATTCGCCAAGGAGCTCAGACTGTCGTTTGGCTGGGGGAGATGTCATCACCTGGGACCTTCGTAGGACATGGTTAGTCTATCTTATTTTTGTTCTAGATATCGTTAGATGCTAAGCAATGTTTTATTTCATTTTAGTGAACCAGCTGATATTAAACAAATCACGAATACGGAGGACGTACTGTGAGATTTTTGCCCAACAGTGAAGTTGTCTATGCCAGTAGTGGTCGACCCGACATAACTCTAAAGGTATACATAGCTAAATCAACTGTTCCACTTATTGAATCGTCCCTTAAATTATATGGTGGAATGTCGATGTCAAGAATTAAATAAGTTTTTGCTGAGAAAATTTGTTTTTATTTAAGAGAATGTGGAGACTTCTAAGATCCCAGAAATATAAAAAAATGTTTTATTGTTAAGTTTTTCATTGATCTAATAATGTATTAATAAAATTCTATTCTGTTACATATCTAAGTGTGGTTTTTTTTTTAATTTTCTTGGCTTATGTTTTAGGGCTGCTGAATCCTTGATATTGATAGATAAACCAAGCTCCCATTTCCAAACTATTTGCTTTATTTGAATGATTGGAACGCATTTAAGTCTCTAGAATCAAAAACCATTTTCAATTCGAAAAAAGATTTCAAAAAATTTGCATATAAAAGTAGTATCATCATTTTTCCACCTTCAAAAAACTCATGAAATGTGTTTTGTATGCAAATTTTTCGAAATATAAGTTTGAATTGAAAATGGTTTTAAAAACCATTTAAAGGACTTAAATTCAAACTCAGAAACGTTCCAATCATCCAAAAGGACCAAATATTTTGGAAATGAGAGCTTGGTCTATCCATCAATTTCAAGAAATTTCTAAAAATTCGTAGAAATTTCTTGATATTGGTAGAAAGACCAAGCTCCCATTTCCAAACTATTTGCTTTATTTGAATGATTGGAACGCATTTAAGTCTCTTTTTAAGTATTCTAACTAGAATCGAAAACCATTTCATGAGTTTTTTGAAGGTGGAAAAATGATGATACTACTTTTATATGCAAATTTTTTGAAATCCTTTTTCGAATTGAAAATGGTTTTCGATTCTAGTTAGAATACTTAAAAAGAGACTTAAATGCGTTCCAATCATTCAAATAAAGCAAATAGTTTGGAAATGGGAGCTTGGTCTTTCTACCAATATCAAGAAATTTCTACGAATTTTTAGAAATTTCTTGAAATTGATGGATAGACCAAGCTCTCATTTCCAAAATATTTGGTCCTTTTGGATGATTGGAACGTTTCTGAGTTTGAATTTAAGTCCTTTAAATTGTTTTTAAAACCATTTTCAATTCAAACTTATATTTCGAAAAATTTGCATACAAAACACATTTCATGAGTTTTTTGAAGGTGGAAAAATGATGATACTACTTTTATATGCAAATTTTTTGAAATCCTTTTTCGAATTGAAAATGGTTTTCGATTCTAGTTAGAATACTTAAAAAGAGACTTAAATGCGTTCCAATCATTCAAATAAAGCAAATAGTTTGGAAATGGGAGCTTGGTCTTTCTACCAATATCAAGAAATTTCTACGAATTTTTAGAAATTTCTTGAAATTGATGGATAGACCAAGCTCTCATTTCCAAAATATTTGGTCCTTTTGGATGGTTGGAACGTTTCTGAGTTTGAATTTAAGTCCTTTAAATTGTTTTTAAAACCATTTTCAATTCAAACTTATATTTCGAAAAATTTGCATACAAAACACATTTCATGAGTTTTTTGAAGGTGGAAAAATGATGATACTACTTTTATATGCAAATTTTTTGAAATCTTTTTTCGAATTGAAAATGGTTTTTGATTCTAGTTAGAATACTTAAAAAGAGACTTAAATGCGTTCCAATCATTCAAATAAAGCAAATAGTTTGGAAATGGGAGCTTGGTTTATCTATCAATATCAAGGATTCAGCAGCCCTAAAACATAAGCCAAGAAAATTAAAAAAAAAAACCACAATTAGATATGTAACAGAATAGAATTTTATTAATACATTATTAGATCAATGAAAAACTTAACAATAAAACATTTTTTTATATTTCTGGGATCTTAGAAGTCTCCACATTCTCTTAAATAAAAACACATTTTCTCAGCAAAAACTTATTTAATTCTTGACATCGACATTCCACCATATAATTTAAGGGACGATTCAATAAGTGGAACAGTTGATTTAGCTATGTATACCTTTAGAGTTATGTCGGGTCGACCAATACTGGCATAGACAACTTCACTGTTGGGCAAAAATCTCACAGTACGTCCTCCGTATTCGTGATTTGTTTAATATCAGCTGGTCCACTAAAATGAAATAAAACATTGCTTAGCATCTAACGATATTTAGAACAAAAATAAGATGACTAACCATGTCCTACGAAGGTCCCAGGTGATGAAATCTCCCCCAGCCAATGCCGTCATAAACAAACGATTGTGTAACGACCAGTCAGCACCCATTAGAGGAACATTCGGTGACTCCAAGGACATTATGTCTTGTTGAGAGCGGACGTTGTACAAATGTATTATTCCTTTCTTTTCGGCCACCAACACCTTGCCAGGTTCGTCTGGATGTCTGGATGCCAGCGCACTGACATACCAGCCTAAGACAGGCAGAAGGTTGTAACAGTTTCAAAGCTGTGAGCTGAGCTCCAAATCTTACACGAATGATCGTCACTAACGGAGGCAAGGAACTCTTCGTCATGCTCCCAGGCCACATCGTTGACGTAATTCGTGTGTCCTTTAAGAATGAATTTGTAAAAAGCCATAAATTTGTTCGGAAAAGTTTACCACATGAGATGGATCAGTTTAAGTTCGCATTTTTAATAAAGTTTTAGAATTCTCTTGAATATTAATTTTAAACTCGGAAAAGTTAAACCTTTTTGTTTTTTCACTTTTTGACGTTTGAAGATGTCAGTTTTCACTTTTTATGTTATACTTTCATACAGTATAACAAAAAAAAAAATAGGCAACGTCACTTATAACAGTTCTTCAAATGGAGTCAACTTTTTTGTATGGATACGCTATCCAGTTATATATAGAGATCAGTGATATTGGGTGGATATCAAAATATTTCGATATTTCCATCAAGCATCATCAAGCCATGCTTGTCAAGCATGTTTGAGAATGTGAACGCCCCTATTGGCCCGAAGGGGCTTAGTTGTTGTTGCTTTTAACATGTAAATTGCTTAGCCCTGAGGTCGTTTTTTTCGTCGAAGCCCATTCGGGCAAGGAAAAAAAAAACACACCTAATATACCCTTCCTTATTTCATGCAATTAAGGTCCATACATCCCTCACTCGCACAAAAACAAATCCGTCTTCTTGAAGCCAAGAATTATTTTCCATTGTGGCACATCGGTGGATTTTGGGTGAAATCTTCTTTCCCTTTCTTTCGCACATGAAATCTACCTATCTCACTGGATGCACCTTTCAGTAAGAAGACTTTGTCCTAGTCTTTTGCTCACAAAATAAAAGAATAGATACATTTTGTTCTCTTTCGCACAGAGAACATAAAGTCACTTTGGAAAGAACAAAATTCAACGATGTGGTTAAATATCTGCAACTAAGTGCCAGCAAGAACGAATCGCGTTAGGTTCTATAACGATGAGTTATAATGTACAAACAGATACTGATACAAATAATTAAAAAAAATAGTTATATACCTCATGTAATTTGTTATTTAAATCGCATCTTAACTGGTTTATTTAAGTCCCCTTAACAGATGGAGGATTCTATGTAATATGTATGTAGGCTTCGAAATGCTTGCCAATTGCCGTAACATAATTCATAACTTGTGCCCAGTTGGGGCGTTCAATATAACACATGTGGTTATATGTTCTGAAATATTAAAGAAAAGCATTGTTAATCAAATATTATAAATGACTTTTATCTTATAAAAGTAAGAATCAGCCAATCCATCTTACGTTTGGTCTTGCAATATATCACTGCCGAAACAGTTGTTGATGGCAAATATCTTAAGACATCGTCAACTTGTTCCTTACATCTTTTGTTCAGCATCTCATCGGCTTCATCGAGTATACAAGCATCTTTATTGTCATGTTGGAAAAATTCTTCTTTTGATCATATCAAAAATACAACTGTTCCACTTGCAATTACTGTCCGTAGTCCATAACCTTATGAATTGAACTTTGAAATTGTGTCTCAGGCAGTGTTGTGTCCAAGCTTTGCAGTATAGAAATGGAAAATGTTGCTTTATTCCCTGCGGTTGATTGTGCTTGCACAATGACATCCTTTTACAATTGGTTTAATACTTCACTGTTGCATTTTGTAATCCAAAACCAATTGTTCACGCCCACATAACACTTCATTTGCCATTTTGGCAGCAGCTCCCAACTTGAATCAGACTCAGGGGTTGATTGATATTTGGTATCAGAATTTCTTGAAGCTTTGATGAGGACGTGGTTGCAAAATATCGTATGGAGCATTTGGAGCTAGCTAGGAAAGAGTTCAGAGCCCGAAAGAGTAATCTGAACGCACATAAACACTGGGTGTAGGATGATACGACGACGACACATACGTTTTCCGATAGCTCTAGCTCTTGAAAGCAAATATCCACTTTATTAAAAATAATTGTTTTTTTTTTATTCACACTAAACTTGGGATACAAAATATAAGATTTTTTATTATTATTTGCTAAATTTTCGCGGCCAAGTTGAAAATTTTACTTTGTTTGACACAAAAACATTTTGTTTTGATTGAAAAAAATGAAATGTCAAAATTTCGCAAGCAATAAATGTCCGGGACAATGAATTGAGAACGAAAAGAGTGGAGAGTTGTACTAAGAAATCTAGTACAACTTTCCTCAAAATAACACATTTCACAGAGCAGCAGCGTACTGCAAAACGAAAAGTAGAACTAAATTTTTAGTTTATGATTTCGTCGTGTCATTTTTGTATGGGATTTTTCGTTTCGCATCAGCAGCGTACTAGGCTTAAATACTTAAGTTTCGTATCAGCAAATGAGCCTTAAAGCGGTTCTCTATGCTTAATACCAATTTTAAGCTTTTCCTTTTTCGTTTTAGCTTGTGTGTACAACCCCTTTTTTTTACAATGGACCATTTAGATTTTTGGATCTTGGTTGCCATGACAAATTTAATACTTTTGGCAAGATTTATGAGTGTAAAAGCTTTCTCGTGGGTGTTATGGTAATAGTTCTACACTTGCTCCTAACTTTAAAAAAAATACCCTTTCACCAAAGTTATTTCAAGGGAACTCTCTTAATAGCCTATTGAATGGACCTTTTAAAAAGGAACAATTACGTGCAAGGGTTTTTATTATTGAATATGTTTGTTTGGCCCATAGGCATGCTTAAAACCAAAAATGCTACTAAATTCACCCGTGCGTTTCTGAGAGAATGGTCACACTGGCCACTTTTCAGTATTTTTGGTATAACTCGAAAACTAAGCGGAATTCGACAATTTTACAGTCAATACTTTTTGTTCAAAATTAAATGTTCTATCGAAATGGGTAGTTTGGAAAATTTTTTAAAAAATTTATGCAGGAAAAGTAAACAAAAACCAACATAAAAAAATCGAAAAATCAAAGATTTTTACATTTTTTTCTAAATTGCGCATAACTTTTTTCGGAGCAAAAATACGCTCAGGACATGCATAAACAAAGTAAACTGGAGTCTTACGGCTTTAATATGACATGTTAAAAAAGCCATATTATTTAAAAATTGACAGAGATATAGCCATTCAAACTTTACTTACTTACTTACTTATCCGGCTCCCGATCCATGAAGGGTCTCTGCCTGAGATATTGCGGTCTTCCATCGGCTGCGGTCCCTCGCACGCTCCCTCCAGTCGTCGAGACCAAGCGCTCTTGCGTCTGTGACCGCCTGGTCCCTATAGCGGAGGTTCGGTCTTCCTGGTCGTCTCGAACCTGGGGGCTGGGATTCGAAGATTTTCTTGGCTGGAGCGTTGTTGTCCATTCGCTCGATGTGGCCGAGCCAATGTAGTCGACGTGTTTTGGCTCTTTGGACTACATCCACATCTTGGTACAGCTCGTACAGTTCACGATTGAATCTTCTCCTCCAATCGCCCTCTTCGCATATAGGACCAAATATCCGTCGTAGAATTTTTCTCTCGAAAGTGCCCAGGATCAATTCCCCTTTTTTACTTATCGTCCAGCACTCGGCACCGTAGAGTAGAACTGTTAAAATTAGAGTTTTGTATAGCGTGCACTTTGTCTTTCGAGAAAGGAGTTTTGAACCCATTTGTTTGGCCAAACCGAAGTAGCAGCGGTTCGCTAGGGTAATTCTTCGTCGGATTTCCACTAAGGTGTCGTTCGTGGGATTGATGTTTGTTCCGAGGTAGGTGAACTCCTTGACTACCTCGAAATTACTGCTACCAACAGTGACGTTTTGTCCTAGGCGATGGACAGATGAGGCTTTGTTTGTTGATAGCATATACTTTGTTTTGTCCTCATTCACTTCAAGACCAACGCGTTTCGCCTGTTCATCAATAGCTGTGAATGCTTCAAGTACAGCTCTCTTGGAACGGCCGATGATGTCGATGTCGTCCGCATAACCAAGCAGTTGAGAAGACCTGTTAAAGATAGTGCCGTCCATGTTAACACCACTCTTGCGCACTATCTGCTCCAGGACTAGGTTGAAGAAATCACATGATAGCGCATCGCCAGTAGAAGCTCTTGGCGACTTATGCTATCATATGCAGCTTTGAAGTCGATGAATAGGTGGTGGGTCTCGACTTGAAATTCGTTGGTCTTTTCCAGGATTTGCCTCAATGTGAAGATTTGGTCTATCGTTGATCTGCCTGGCCTGAAGCCACACTGGTACGTGCCGATCATAGTGTTGCAGAAAGGTTTTAGACGCTCACATAGTACGTTGGATAGGATCTTGTAGGCAACATTAAGCAGGGATATGCCTCTGTAGTTCTTGCAGGACATAGGATCGCCTTTTTTGTAGATTGGGCATACGGAGCTATTTGACCAGTCATCGGGCATACTTTCCTCCTCTCAAACTTGGTTGATGAGCTGGTGCATGCACCCTACCAGAACATCTCCTCCATACTTGAAGAGTTCCGCTGGTAGGCCATCCGAGCCGGCGGATTTGTTGTTCTTAAGCTTGTGGATGGCTTTCTTTACCTCTTCAGTACTGGGTGCTGGGACTGGATCTTCATTGACTGGTCTAATGCTTCTTTGTTCCCCTATCGCCTCCTCTACATAATGCCCATTAAGCAGCTGCTGGAAATGCTGCTTAAACACGTCTACAATTCCCTGTGCTTCGGTGACTAGGTTTCCTTCGCTGTTTCGAAGAGCTTGCGTGCCAGTCCTATAACCAGATGCCAGTTGCTTGGCTGTTTTGTAGAACCGGCGGGTGTTGGTGGCGGTGCTGGACTCTTCGAGATACTTGAGCTGAGAGGCTGCGGATGCTCTTTTCTTTCTACGCAGGGTTTTTTTCTCTTTCCTTCTCTTTTCACGGTACTCCTCTCTTGCTGCTCTTGTTTTCCGTTGCAGCATTTGCATTCGTGCATTTTCCGTCTCCTGCTTCAATACCGCGCATTCATCATCATACCACGGGTTCTTTTTTCTGGGTGGTTGATAGCCTATGGTGGTCTCGGCTGTCTCTTTAATAATGTCGCGATACTGGTTCCACTGGTTGTTGACGCTTGTGGCTGGGTGTACGGCAGAGAGTTTCCCGGTCAATTGCTCACTGTAGTCTCTGGCTTTCTCAGATGTGCTAAGGCATGCGATGTTGAACTTCTTTCTTTGGGCGGTCTTCGTTTTCTTTTCATTGGACAGTCGGGCTCTGAACTTTGTCACAACAAGAAAGTGGTCAGAGTCCACGTTTGCACCTCGGAAAGTTCGCACGTCCAAGATGTTCGATGCGTACCTTGCGCCAATTAGCACGTGGTCGATTTGGTTGGCCGTTCGACCATCTGGAGATCGCCAGGTTGCTGTGTGTATCCTTCGCCTGGGGAACCTAGTGCTACTTATCACCGTATTACGAGCTGCAGCAAAGTCGATTAGTCGGAAGCCGTTGTCTGTTGTCGTTTCGTGGAGGCTGTGCTTTCCAACTAATCCGCCAAAGATGTTTTGCTTTCCGACTTTAGCATTGAAGTCTCCGAGCACGACTTTGACATCGTACTCCGGACAGGCTCCGTAGGCTCCGTCCAGGAGGTCGTAAAACTCCTCCTTGTTACACTCCTCAGCTTCATCGGTAGGGGCGTGTGCACATATTAGGCTGATGTTTTGAAAGGTAGCTTTGATGCGGATCACAGCCAGGCGATCGCTTATCGGCTTAAAATCGATGACTTTCGATCTGAGTCGATTTCCCACGACGAATCCGCATCCTAGCATGTGTAGTCTTTGGTGACAGCTGTAATAAATGTCGCAATCTTTTCTTTTCGTTATACCTGATCCTATCCATCGTATCTCCTGGATCGCGGTAATGTCTGCCTTGTACCGCGAGAGGACAGATTCAAGTTTTTGAGTAGCACCTGGTGTGTAGAGTGTCCTTACATTCCAGGTGCATACTCGTAGATCATAGTCCATTTTCGTTTCGGATCTGGTTGCCATTTGAGGGGGGTCGTTATCCGAGGCTTCCCGCGTCTCTCTCATAACAATTGGTTTTTTTACTGTGGTCGGGTCGTTAGCCCAACGCACTAACCTCCAATCTGTAGGGCCATGGGTTTAATGTTGCAATTCTTTCCTTGATCAACATTCGCACTTACAAGTTTAGCAAGTCCTGGCATAAAGCCATGACCAGTATCCGGCGGCTACCAACTTGGAGGTATTGTAAGCACTTGATGTGTAGGAAAAGATACAGCTCGAGGCCCCCAGTTCCTACAACATCCAACCACCCCATTCAAACTTTACCATTTCCTATAATTTTCCGCAATTTTTGCCCGAAAACCTATTTTTTGGTACTTTATGACAAACTTAACGTTCCTAGCAACTACTACCAAATCTTATGTTAATCGGACCAGCCGTTCGGTCTGTAGGTCTGAAAGCATTTAGAAACAGCCGAAAAACGAAATTGCGAACTTACATCCTTTTTATAAATTCTCTATAGTTCATATTATATCAAAATTTTGATTTCCAACATTTTTACGAAAGTGAAATTTGCCATATTGTACCGAAAAAGGGACTTTCGGGCAAAAACTGAGAACAATTATAAGAAATGATAAGGTTTGAATGGGAATATCTCTGTCAATTTTGAACAAATATTAATTTTTGAACTTGCCATATTAAGGCCTTTAGTCTCTACTTTGTTTTGTCTGTGCATGTCTTGACCATATCTTTGCTTCAAAAAAAGTTATGCACAATTTATTAACAAATTTAGATATCCTTGATTTTTTGATTTTTTTTTAAGTTGGTTTTTGTTAACTTTTCCTGCTTAAATTTTTTCGTAAAATTTTTTGAACTATCCATTCCAATAGAAAATTAAATTTTGAACAAAAAGTATTATGAGTAAAATTGTCAAATTCCGCTTAGTTTTCAAGTTATACCAAAAATACTGAAAAGTGGCCAGTGTGACCATTCTCTCAGAAACGCATGGGTGAATTTAGTAGCATTTTTGGTTTTAAGCATGCTTATGGGCCAAACAAACATATTCAATAATAAAATCCCTTGCACGTAATTGTTCCTTTATACCTCTCATTTTGCGGTCTATTCAATAGGCTATAATACTCGGTTTTACAAATGAAACATTTATTCCAAGTTTCATTGAATTACAATTATTTGCATAGGGTTTTCAGTTATATTTTACCTATTGTACTTAAAAAAATTAATCATTACATAAAATGGAAAGTTTGGGTAGTTGTATAATTTTGGATTTTGTAAGCACCAAAAGCAAAGAAGAAATTTGGAAATATTGCCCAAAACTATTTTGAATAATGAAATGGAAATATTATGGGTATTCATACAACAGCGTAAAGTCGTCTCAACAGTTGTAAAGTTTAAAACTTCGTAATTCTGTCACAATTTGTATGGAAAATTTGACAGATTTACGAAGTTTAAATCTTTACCACGTTTACGACGAGTTTACGCTGTTGTATGAATACCCTTATTATCTAAGCATGTAAATTGTTTTTGTAAAACTTGGGCGATATTTCCTTAATTTCGGATGATATTTCCAAACTTTATTTCAAAAAATACGCAAAGTTTTCGGAAATGTTTGAGAAAGGTGATATTTTGTTGCATATATATGTAGATAAGTTTTTTTAAATCTTTAGGTAGAAAAAAGGCTTCCGGAGAGGGAAGGGGCGCGAATATCGCAAGCTGTTGGCGGTGACACGTATAAGTAGGTACGTATGTGGGCTGTGTTCGGATTGAGGGTGGTGCGATGTAGCGCGGTGGGGTTCACGCCGCTGCGCTGGTCATCACACCCAACCGCGTTCCCGATCCGAATGCGATGCATGGTTGAACGCGTTAGCGCTGAAAGCTCCTTGCATGATGCACCCAACTTCTCCGAAGCGGGGCCTATTTGATAGAACAAATTTCACACATTTGGGCAGTATTTCCTTATATTGCAGTTAGGACATTGCTTCATTTTATGGTGAAAGTGTAATAACGCCAGTATTTCATAATCTTAAAATTGGTACTAAGCATAGAGAACCGCTTTAATAGTCGTGATTTTCATTTTTTTTGAAAACAATATAAAACTATTAATACAAAAATATTCATATCTTTGTCATTTATTGGAATACAGAAAAAAGTTATGTAGCAAAATTGTTGTAAACTTAGTGGCCAACAAACTTTTCATAGAAATTTTTTTTAGTTTCCGATGGCGAATGTGCAAAATTTTCGAAAACACCTAGAAAATAAAAAAAGTTTCTTTTGTTGGTTTGTAACTTTTTAAATATTAAAAAAATCAAAAAAATGTTGTTAACATAAAAGATAGAAAATTTAATTTTCTAAATTTTTCGCATTGAACACTTTTTCGTAGAACTTCTAGGAACCAAGATATTTAATAAAAACTAAAATGAAACAAAATCCAAGATGGCGGCCAAACGGGCCTTTACTTTGAGTTACTTTTCATCTAGGAACGACAAAAGCTAAAAATATGGCTGATCTGTCAAACAAATTGGGCGAAAAAAAGTCGAAATAGATTTGGAATTAAAAATCACCAAATAAAATCTCACTGAGCGCTCAATGTCAAGTCGACGTGACGGAGGCGGAATGCTTTGGTGGGACAAGATTCTCCCTTCAATTATATAAAAAGCATGTGTTATAATTCTTGTACTGAAATTTTGGAAACAAAATTTCAATTTTACTTAAAATATTTAAAAGTTTAAGCCTAGTACGCAGATCGAGACAAAATTTATCTCCCATATAAAATTTTTCCCAGCACAAATTTTATCTCTGATATTTTTCCAAGCAGTACGCAGCTCCAGCGCAAAATTTGACAGCTGTAACCGCTGTACGTGAAAAGGCAAAAGAAAGTCTCCACTTATTTTGCGCGGAAAAAGAATGCTCGAAGCATTATTTTTCCGGACAAATTTTGACGTTTTATGTATATTTCGCTTTTTTTAAACTAAAATCATCTCCCTGTTTCATTCTTTCCAGCACGCGCTGCTTTTAAATTGTCAGATCGACGAAAAGTTTCATATTCTCAAAAGTAAACTTCCAACAAATTTCTTCGTTTATTTTTTAATAAATTATCTTTTTCCATTCTTCTTCCAGATGTGACAAGGGCCGTCACAAGAAAAAAGATTGTTCAAAAGTATTCAATTTGTCAACATATTCCTTCAAGGGAAAAGTTCGAAATGAACCAACACCAGTTCCCAAACTTAATTGTGCAGAAAACTTAAATGGAAATTTCTGAAGATTACGAGAATATTGCTCGACCACAGCGTGGCTTAACACTACCACCATCATCAACATCTATACGAGGACGCCAGGGGGTTCAAGGAGTCGCCGAATCGATTGGGACGAAGTATTCATCTGTGTTTCGAATCCTTGCCGGGATCTCTTAGTTATAGTGGATCCGTACAGTACAAATATCCCATATTCTAGTACAACAAACCATTACTGGGAAAACTGTTGAACCTGCTCTCCCTGCTCCTCCAGTGGAAGTTGTAGTTCCAACGTTCGATGCAAATATAACAGGAGATCGATGTATCACATGAATCCCAAGGCGCCTGTCGAACACAACGCTTTCATCTCACCGTCACCAGTCTCTTCACCGAAATGCCGAGCATTCCAATCATCACCTAGCACATTCATCATTGAACTACCAGAAATCAAAAAATAATAAAATACGAAAACTATCGTCAGCATCTACAGCAGCAGCAACAATAACAGCAACAATTAATAACCTAATAACCATTCCAGTAATAACATTCTACACCCAAACAACTATCAGCAACATTTCAATAATGAACATCATCATAGTTATAATAACGAATTGAACTTCCTACATTGCGACAGTTTCGATGGAGACTCATCCACCAATGGCCTGATGATGTGGCCATGATGATGTGACCGATGAGAGCTCTGAGGAAGAAAGTGATACAAGCAATTTGAAATCAGATGACGAATCCCCAGAAACTACTTCCAAGGTATGTGCAAATTAAAGTACTTTTCCTGGCAATGAATCCTCAGTAGTGGTAGTGCATCAATGCGGTGAGTTGAATTTCGCAGTCACAATTAAATTGGAAGGAGTGCTGCTAGATGAAAATTTGTGTTCGCTTACATGCCGGCTCCACTGGACATGCACGATGTCCAACATCCAAACCACAATCCAATCAGCAGAATGATTTGTATGGATATTATCACGGCTCGGACATGGATTTTGTGGCCATGACTCATGCCCAGTGGATCCGGCATGTAACCTTCATATTAAGCTCCCAATAGAGTCATCGTCATATATTCATTTTCCCCTTATATATATGAAATAGGTCTATGAATAATAAATGGTTGAATGGGCTTCAGGTCAAATACAACAAATTTTAACAAAAATAAAATTTGTTTCATTTGACCTGAACCCTGCTCAACTATTTATTATTATTCATCAACAAGAAAGGTTAACCAAATTACAAAGTATTCCATAGGTCTATGTTATAATGGATGATTGCAAGAAATTGGGACGCCTAAAGATGGACCTCAATACAAATCTGTGAAAATCTATTCTACAAGGCGACCATATAATAAATTCATATTCAATGTGGTGTTGTGCCCAATGAATCGGTTCAGGTGCTAATCGATACCATGGAAGAAAAGAAGCTGCCATTCAAGGATACCTGGGTGGGTAGTGTTACCGAGACTAATAGGAATGAATTGAAACTCATGTTAACGTTTATATGCTGACCAGTATCCACAGCCACAATCTCAGGTTGTACTCTCTTGAAGTCTGCGTCTAAATGGAATCACCACCAAATGTAAGATGAGTTTTGTTTTCCATTTTTCTTTTTTTTATTATGTCCTTTAACATTTTTATAGGTAAACAAGCAATAAGTTGAATTATCCTCAAGGCTGCTGATGTCAAATTTTCAACAATTCAAGATACTTTCAATACCTGCATTGCCAAAAATAAGACAAATAAATCAAATAAATAGCTTTAATCATCCTCTGCAACAAGCAAAAGTTATTCAAAAGTCTATGCTAAGAAGTCCAATTGTTTTATTTGGCGAGTTTGCCATACAACAGTATACAGTAAACCACCGTCGATGATTTATCTTTAATTTTTTTTTAATTCATTCCCGCCAAAGTCGAAAGTCGATTATCGAAAAAAATTAATTTTGATGTTGAAAATTTTAATCTTTTGAACCAAATTTTTCGTAAACAAGTCAAAACAACAAATTTCACAATTATAATTAAGATTTTCAACACCAACATTAATTTTTTCGATTATCGACTTTCGACAAAATTCGTTTATCGAAAGCAAACGACACTCGCAATAAGGGCCAGTGTTTCTTACCGGTAATATCAGATTGAGAATCACTTTTGATCCTTCTATTCAATATTTGTATGTACATCGAAGGAATCATATAATTCAATAAAAATAGTGATTATGTTAAGATAAGAATTTTATTTGAAGTAACTTTGTTTTCTGTCTTTTTTAATCCTTTGCTTACTTCGACACAAAATATAAAGACAAAAATTCTATTACAAAATAACTTATAAACATTCATAATTATAAGAATATTTTCTTGTTTTTAATAAAAAAAAAATGCGTGTATAATATAAAAATTAGTTTTATAACTTTGTTGTTGTTGCTTTTTGTGTTTTCTTATATCTCTTCTTTTTTTTAATTATTTATTTTGCTCTTTATTTGTAGTTTTAAATTTGAATATGTTGTTTTTTTGTTTTTCGATTTTCTTTAGACTTAGCTTATCTACCAGTTAGCCATACCAGGCTTATTGAGTGTCAAAGTATATTTAACACGACGAAGTACCTTTGGCACTGCTGAAGAACACCTTATCATTCCTTTCGCAAAGGAATTTCAAACGTTGAGCTCGTTTGTGCATAAACACACCGTCCAAATGACCAGTTTCAACTGAACAAATCTATAGTTTAAAGATTTTCAATAATTAATTCAATGTATTTTATTATAATTTGAAAAAAATACACTTACATACTTCAATTGCTTTATTGTCCCAGCCCATAATTATGCCCGTACCGATGTAGGCTACTGATGTTGGCATCTCGCCCCACGGCCCCACTATTTATATTATAAAAAAAAGAAAAATCATTACACATATTTAATGTTCAATCATTTAATTTAAAAAAAAAGTTTTTTTTTTTTACTTTAAAATGAAATGAATGTGCATTTTGATTGTCATTTTTATCTTCGCTTATAAAAAAAGTAGCATGTTAAATACAACAAAAATTTAGTACCTACAGCTCCGAATTGTTGTTGTATTTAACATGCTACTTTTTTGCGAAGATAAAAATGCACTCAAAAACGGCTAAAGTAATAAGTCCAGTCTTACAAAATAGTTTATTTTCTTTGAAAGAACTGAAATAGTACTAAAGCCGCATTAAAGTTCGGGATTGAATCTCAATGTATTCGGGAGCCTTTGGTATTATTTTCCAAAGTAACATTTCAGGTTAGCTATCTGACCATAAATAATAACTAACTTTTTCTATACTTATTTGTATGTGGCAACTATCACATAGAATACAATGGAAGACCTCAAACAAAACGTTCTAAGTGAAACTGAGCCCGAAATGTTGACCTTCGTGGTGGGCACAAATGTTCCAAATATAGTTGGCATAAGCTTAAATTTATAACTCAAGAAAGAAACACGATAATTACTCATAAAATATGTGCCTTTTTAAGACCTGTTAGCTCAAACAATAAAATAATAATAATAAAATAATAATAATAAAATAATAATAATAAAATAACTTTAACTCACCTGCAAAACAATGTTATTCGATACTCGACCAACTGTATTCACATAAACTCCTTCATTATTATAGCAGAGAAGTAATTGCATTCCATTCGAATTTGAAAGCGCTACAATTCAATGTGGTATGATTGCACCCTGAGTCTGGAAACAAAAGCGAATAATAATAAATATGTTAAAATTTGAAACTATTAAAAAAATTTAATGTTTAGGAAGATAAATATCATAAACTTCAGCAGAGTCTAGAGCGACAGCACGGAAACCTTTGACTGAGCCGTAAATAACTTTCAATCTGGATTGATCTTCATTTGTTAAATCCACTAGTAGAGGACGATGTTCAAGTTCACCAAAGTTCTGTAAAAAATAAAATCGTCATAAAGAAAACAAAAATATAAGAACAAACATAATACTAACTTTAAATGCCATGAACAAGTTTTTTAATGCAATCATTAGGAACTTAATCCTTTCCTATTAAACTATGTATTTTGAAATGTACAGCTACTTGAAGATCTCCGACATTAATTCAACCATTGCATCGTTCTACTTGCTATGGATATAAACAAAAAATCAATAGTAATTAGAAATGTGAGTTCTTGAAAAAAGAAAAAAATGTGAATGTGCTTACATCTGATACACCATCGGTTCTAAGGATTTTTGACTTTACCATGAAAGATAGTACACGATTCTTTTTTCCAGATATTGTTACCAATATAGTCTGTCCTTCGAGAACTTCCATCTGTTGGAATCGGCGACGCGAGATCAATTGATAGACCTGTTTAAAATAAAAAGTGTTTAAAGAAGCAATATGTAGATGTTGAAATTGTATTAATTGATCATACCTTTCCTTGTCCCGATCGATCAAGCAACATTAAACCATTCTCTGTTCCTATCAGTAAATTGACACCCTATAATGCAGCACACAAAATCTCCGAATTGTAGCGCTTCTTGTATTTGCGAATTTCAGTAGTGTCACTTGAGGCATCATGCGACGTTGGAGTCATATTGAGGTTCACGTGACATTCCCGACGGGACGGTCTTGAACCGCCAGCACCAAATCCGAAAGAAAGGAAGGTCCTTTGTTTCTGTAGGAGAGCATAGGCATGGGGCGGAAGTGAAGGTGGTGTTATTGATTTATTATTATTAATAATACTTCTACTCGATCTAGTT
This sequence comes from Dasysyrphus tricinctus, assembly GCA_963921185.1. Taxonomy (NCBI): domain Eukaryota; kingdom Metazoa; phylum Arthropoda; class Insecta; order Diptera; family Syrphidae; genus Dasysyrphus; species Dasysyrphus tricinctus. The sequence continues at coordinate 181,423,074 of OY992531.1, read as the reverse complement.
TTTGTAATCAAATGATTTGGACAATTTTTTTTTCGTGACGACGAAATAGTCGATTGTGGCCAACTATTAGACGCAATAAACGATTTGGAAGTTGTGGAATGGACTGATGAGCTAACGGCTTAATGCTTTTAAGTTACTTTTTGTTTTATTGTGTTAGTCACATGATTCGAACTTGGCGATTTGGAACGTTTAATATTGGTAAGTCTTTCCATCAGACTTACGGCCAACGAGGAAGACGGTAATAAGTGTTGCTGATCTTTCTGCTTGTCTTTCTCTTGGGCATAGGCTTTGATAGATTTCAGATCATTGCTGGCCTCTTTTATTAGGACTTTTATACGGGTCTTAGCATCTGAGTCATCGTGATCGCACCCCGACCAAAGCCAAAGTCCGTAGCACAAGCAATGGTGTGATTTTCTCCGAATTCGTTCCATTTAATCACCTCTCGGAGCTAAGACATTCGTCACTATCCGTCAGAATTAACATGATATCTTCAAAAGAGAGCATGCGAGCTGGAAAATACAAATCACATTGAGATTTGAGAAGATTCGGTGAAAATGCAAAATAAAAAACTCACCATCTTTAAGAATCGCCTTCAACTGGTCTATCAGTAGCATCGTCTTTAACTTGCTCTTCCCAATCACTTTCGATGGTAGCACGTACCACCGTAACAATACTCATCTCTTGGCAATTTTGGATCAACAACCTGCCAGTCTACTTCTGGGCCTTCAATTCCATCGAATATTTGCTGTTGTGTGGCAAATAGTGTATGCCGCTCCAATTCAGCAGTGGGTGATGTACCTACGTGGATGCCAGAGGCTTTCACACCAAGGCTTTTCAGTGCAGCGCTTTTATTATTATTATTTCCTCAATACAATTATTAAAAAAATACATAAATGATTTCAAAAATGATGAATTCCAAACAAATTTATTTTACACGACTATTAAATTATATGACAGACTTGACAGTTTTTTTTTATCTCTCCAACTTCAAACTTTTGCGCGGCAGTTAGAAAAGTTTTTGTAGAGATTAAAATTGTAGAGATAAATTTTGTCTTTTCTCGATCTGCGTACTAGGCTTAAAGCCTAGTACGCAGATCGAGACAAAATTTATCTCCCATATAAAATTTTTCCCAGCACAAATTTTATCTCTGATATTTTTCCAAGCAGTACGCAGCTCCAGCGCAAAATTTGACAGCTGTAACCGCTGTACGTGAAAAGGCAAAAGAAAGTCTCCACTTATTTTGCGCGGAAAAAGAATGCTCGAAGCATTATTTTTCCGGACAAATTTTGACGTTTTATGTATATTTCGCTTTTTTTAAACTAAAATCATCTCCCTGTTTCATTCTTTCCAGCACGCGCTGCTTTTAAATTGTCAGATCGACGAAAAGTTTCATATTCTCAAAAGTAAACTTCCAACAAATTTCTTCGTTTATTTTTTAATAAATTATCTTTTTCCATTCTTCTTCCAGATGTGACAAGGGCCGTCACAAGAAAAAAGATTGTTCAAAAGTATTCAATTTGTCAACATATTCCTTCAAGGGAAAAGTTGGAAATGAACCAGCACCAGTTCCCAAACTTAATTGTGCAGAAAACTTAAATGGAATTATCTGAAGATTACGAGAATATTGCTCGACCACAGCGTGGCTTAACACTACCACCATCATCAACATCTATACGAGGACGCCAGGGGGCTCAAGGAGTCGCCGAATCGATTGGGACGAAGTATTCATTTGTGTTTCGAATCCTAGCCGGGATCTCTTGGCTATAGTGGATCCGTACAGTACATATTATATCCCATATTCAAGTACAACAAACCATTACTGGGAAAACTGTTGAACCTGCTCTCCCTGCTCCTCCAGTGGAAGTTGTAGTTCCAACGTTCGATGCAAATATAACAGGAGATCGATGTATCACATGAATCCCAAGGCGCCTGTCGAACACAACGCTTTCATCTCACCACTCTCTTCACCGAAATGCCGAGCATTCCAATCATCACCTAGCACATTCATCATTGAACTACCTGAAATCAAAAAATAATAAAATACGAAAACTATCGTCAGCATCTACAGCAGCAGCAACAATAACAGCAACAATTAATAACCTAATAACCATTCCAGTAATAACATTCTACACCCAAACAACTATCAGCAACATTTCAATAATGAACATCATCATAGTTATAATAACGAATTGAACTTCCTACATTGCGACAGTTTCGATGGAGACTCATCCACCAATGGCCTGATGATATGGCCAGCAAGACACAGTGGGATATCGTCACCATTACACGCTAGTGGTCATCATAAGTATGAGAGGTGAGTGAGAGCAAAACTATTATAATAGAAAAAATATGATTCTTATTTTCATTGCTTATGCAGATCTCTTGAAAAAAAAGTCATAAGAAGTACCACAAAATTGTCAATCCGTATAGTGTGGCGGCGGCGAAACGTGTTGAATTGCTACCCTACAAAGAAATTCCAACACCAAAGTAAAACTCAAAGAATGTCCATCTTCGAGACCTATTTTACATTTGTTTGTTTATTTTAATTAGATGGCGAATTTTTGACTATGATGCCGATGATGTCAGTAAGAACGCAAAAAATTTGGAAGGAGAAAATAATTCCAAACCTTCTTGAAATTCCCCTACATCACGAGATCACTGGCTAATCGTCCGCTTGGGCTGAATTGAGTGGAGCGAATACACCATCCAACGTCGCCAACTCCAAATACACAAAGTAAAGGTGCAGATCAAGAGATACATTTTTGTTTGATCGAAATTAGTTCCGTATTTTATCAGACAATTTAGTTTTTTGTTTTTTTTAGTCGATTCCATCACCATATTTGCTCCTTCAACACCATTGACTCAGCTTGAAAGTTGCTGAAACCGGACATGTTTCTAGTTCTAGATTTTAAGGTCCTCTCTTCGACAGTTATGATATTTATATTTATTTCTTTTCAAAAGGTAATACATCGGCCTTAGGATTATGTATATATAACATTGAGAAAAATAATTAATTAAATTAAAAATAATAAATGTTCAAACAAAATAAAAGTTAACTTATTTATATATCGGGCTCCACAAAGGAAGCCGAAAACAGTCCCGCGTTGTTCATCCTAGAATGAGTTCCTTTGTTTTCTGTGCTGCCAGTCGAAAGGTACCATCGACATGTTGTTGCAGACCTTGTAACTGTGGTCGTTCTTTGTTGCCTTTAGGCCTCTGCGATCCAAAAGATGACTGCTTGGAATCACTGGGAATATACGCACCTCCGCTATTTTATTCAACTGGGAGACTTTGCAGAAGCTGACTTGGGCAAGATACAGATCTAACATGTACAGGATGCTAAGCTACATTGCTGTTCGTTAGACGCTCATTGGATGTGTTAGGCGGTGGTGGGGGTTGTTGTGTTGTTTGCTGTTGTGTAACTGCAGCAGTTTGGTTAGATGGTGCTACGGTGTCCTCAAAGGATGGATTTTCCATGGAATACGTGTTGGCTGTTTTATTGTGTTAGTCACATGATTCGAACTTGGCGATTTGGAACGTTTAATATTGGTAAGTCTTTCCATCAGACTTACGGCCCACGAGGAAGACGGTAATGTGTGTTGTTGATCTTTCTGCTTGTCTTTCTCTTGGGCAATAGGCTTTGATAGATTTTAGATCATTGCTGGCCTCTTTTATTAGGACTTTTGTACGGGTCTTAGCATCTGAGTCATCGTGATCGCACCACGACCAAAGCCAAAGTCCGTAGCACAAGCAATGGTGTGAATTTCTCCGAATTCGTTCCATTTAATCTCCTCTCGGAGCTAAGACATTCGTCACTATCCGTCAGAATTAACATGATATCTTCAAAAGTGAGCATGCGAGCTGGAAAATACAAATCACATTGAGATTTGAGAAGATTTGGTGAAAATGCAAAATAAAAAACTCACCATCTTTAAGAATCGCCTTCAACTGGTCTATTTGGAGCATCGTCTTTAACTTGCTCTTCCCAATCACTTTCGATGGTAGCACGTACCACCGTATCAATACTCATCTCTTGGCAATTTTGGATCAACAACCTGCCAGTCTACATCTGGGCCTTCAGTTCCATCGAATATTTGCTGTTGTGTGGCAAATAGTGTATGCCGCTCCAATTCAGCAGTGGGTGATGTACGTGGATGCCAGAGGCTTTCACACCAAGGCTTTTCAGTGCAGCGCTTTTATTATTATTATTTCCTCAATACAATTATTAAAAAAATACATAAATGATTTCTAAAATGATGAATTCCAAACAAATTTATTTTACACGACTATTATTATATATATATATAATTATATAATTATATGACAGACTTGACAGTTTTTTTTTATCTCTCCAACTTCAAACTTTTGCGCGGCAGTTAAAAAAGTTTTTGTAGAGATAAGAATTGTAGAGATAAATTTTGTCTTTTCTCGATCTGCGTACTAGGCTTGAGGTGAGTTATTTTTTTTGTCTCACTTAAGTTTTGGTGCCCTTTTTTTTATTAAAGCCTAGTACGCAGATCGAGACAAAATTTATCTCCCATATAAAATTTTTCCCAGGACAAATTTTATCTCGGATTTTTTTCCAAGCGGTACGCAGCTCCAGCGCAAAATTTGACAGTCGTAACCGCTGTACTTGAAAAGGTAAAAGAAAGTCTCCACTTAGTTTTGCGCGGAAAAAGAATTATCGAAGCATTATTTTTCCGGACAAATTGTGACGTTTAATATACATTTCGCTTTTTTTAAACTAAAATCATCTCCCTGTTACATTCTTTCTATTATTAAGACGTTGTGAGGACGCACGACTGAAATAAAATATAAAATACGTACAGAAAATGATGACATGGAATGAGATGAGAGTAGTATAAATAGAACAGCTGTTTTAAATCAGTCAGTGGCGTAGCTAATGAGAAAGGGTACAAAAAGGCCACATACATCTACGGAAAATATTTTTTCAATAAAAAATTTAAAATGATTCTCAAATCGAGTTAACTCGAGTTGGAATCAGCAAACAGAGTTGACAAATTTAATTGGATTTTGGGAGCATTAGAAAACTGGTGAACATATCTGATTTTGGCAGGATTTTCTTAATCCATCGACGACACATTCATTCCTCAATGAAATTTGACATCTTTTGAAGGTTTTTTACAATTCTCCGGGGAAAAGTGATTTAGGGCACTTGTTTGACATTTGGATCAAATTAAAAAAAGTTAATTTGATCCAAATGCCAAACAAGTACCCTTAATCAGTTTTTCCCGGAGAAGTAAAGAACCTTCAAAAATTTCAGAATTTGTATAGCTTTTTAGTCCATTGACATCGTAGTGATCCTTAAATATAGTTTGACAGTTGATGGCTTGACAGATGGGGGAAAAACTATATTATGACGGAAAAAATTTAAATTGCCCTAAAATCGCCTTTTTCCAGAGAAGAAAAAACTGAAAATTTAAGACCTCGTAATGGTATTTTCATCCATCCACATTATATTATTCCCCATCAAGCGCATGCGATCAATTTTTCTTGCTCTGCAAATGCTTTGAAGGAATCTGTATCTGATTTCTCTGCATGTAAAAGTTTCAAATTTTTAAGTTTCTAACTACGCTACTGTTCTACTTTGACTTTTATTTTTATCTCTACACCTTCAGAATTTGTCTCGAGAAAAAAAATGTAGAGATAAAATTTGTCTTTGCTCGATCTGCATACTAGGCTTAAGTACGCAGATCGAGATAAAATTTATCTCCCATATAAAATTTTTCCCAGGACAAATTTTATCTCGGATTTTTTTCCAAGCGGTACGCAGCTCCAACGCAAAATTTGACAGTTGTAACCGCTGTACGTGAAAAGGCAAAAGAAAGTCTCCACTTAATTTTGCGCGGAAAAAGAATGTTCGAAGCATTATTTTTCCGGACAAATTGTGACGTTTTATATATATTTCGCTTTTTATAAACTAAAATCATCTCCTTGTTTCATTCTTTCCATTATAGACGTTGTGAGGACGCAAGACGGAAATAAAATATAAAATGCGTACAGAAAATGATGACATAGAATGAGAAAAGAATAAATAGAACAGCTGTTTTTAATCAGTCAGTGGCGTAGCTAATGGGAAAGGGTACAAAAGGGCCTCATTCAGATGCGGAAAATATTTTTTTCAATAAAAAAATTAAATTGATTCCCAAACTGAGTTAAATCGAGTTGGTTTGAATAAGCAAACAGAGTTGGCTAATTTAAATACATTTTGGGAGCAGTACAGAAATTGTGAACATATTTATCTGATTTTGGCAGGGTTTTCTTAAGCCATCGACAACACATCCATCCCTCAATGGAATTTGACAGTTGATGGCTTGAAAGATGAAGAACATACTATATTTTGAAAGAAAAAAATAATTTGATCCAAATGTCAAACAAGTGCCCTAAATCACTTTTTCCCGGAGAAGTAAAAAACCTTCAAAAATTTAGGAATTTTAGTGGTTTTTTAATCCATTGACATCGTAGCGGTCCTTCAATATATTTTGACAGTTGATGGCTTCACAGGCAAACTATATATTTTGACGGAAAAAAAGTGTATTTTGATCCAAATAATACCAAATAGCCCTAGAATCGCCTTTTTTCAGAGAAGTAAAAACAGAAAATTTCGGACCTTTTGGAGGTATTTTCTTCCATCCACATTATACTGTTCCCCATCAAGCGCATGTGATCAATTTTTCTTGTTCTGCAAATGCTTTGAAGGAATCTGATTTCTGGTAAAAGTTTCAAACTTATGTGAAATGAAGGATATTTTATATATTTTTTAAATTTCTAACTACGCTACTGTTCTCATTTGACTTTTGTTTTATCTCTACACCTTAAGAATTTGTCTCGAGAAAAAAAATGTAGATATAAAATTTGTCTTTGCTCGATCTGCATACTAGGCTTTAAAGCACAAAACTTTATGAAATGAATGAAAGATAGTATCGAGTTCAATTTATTTTCATATTTATGAACATTCCACCCTTATTTTGTATTTATTTATCGTTTTCGTATTTGTACTTCACTGAGAAATTACAAATTTGGTTGTCAAACGATCAGTTGTTTTCACTGAGGAAGAAGATTGAGAAACGAATCCAAAAATTTTCGTCTCAGTAATCTCCGAAAAAAATCTCAGGGCTCAGGTGAGATTTTTTGTCTTACTTAAAAATCTCTGAGCGCTCAGAGATTTTATTTGGTGAGACACGCGTATTATTGAAAAGAACTTTTTTCAGCACTTCGAAAATGCATACATTTTTCAAATTAAATTTCATTTAACTTCATTCTAGCACAAAATTGAATATTTAAGCAAAAATATTTCTAATTTTTTTTTATCATTCATTACTTGAACAAATTTCTTTACTACATCGATCAAATCAGATAAAAAAATGTCGCAAAACCTGGAAAAAATTTCCAAACTCACTATCGACGGTAAAATCATTAAAAATGAAAATACATTAGCTTTATATTTTCCCCCAGATCTGATCTGGGTTGTATATGCATACGTGTATTACAAAAACAACACAAAATCCGACCGTGCTTTTGGATTTCGATTTGCAAATTAATTCTGTCCATACACCCTTTGTACTTTTTTGCAAAAATGAGTTTTTTCTCTCACAGGTAGATGGCTTTTTGTGTTGAAGATATAGTCTAAGAGCCAGTGGTCGGCAGACTTACGGTATTTCAGTACTATTCATATTAAGTGGAGGTATTGTCCTAGACCTCCTGAGCATGGAATGGGCATTCCTAATCCAAAGTCATAGTACCTCTGGGACCTTCGCGTGGTAGTCACCTTGTTGTGGTGCGAAGGCTTAAGTAGCAAAGACTCATCTGACCCGCTGATTTTGGGGCAACCCAAACCGGTGGTAATTTTGAGGAGTTACGAACCAAGAACTGCCCCCCCTAATCCAGGGTGTTAAGTGACCCGTGCCTATTGGATGGTTTGCAGCCAGGGGGTATACCGGCTGTATTCTAACGGAACCTCTTTGATGTTGGTCGAATTGAAGAGTATCTATGACCTTACCATACCATGCGGAGCTCTGGTATGGCTCGACCCCATTATTTCTCTAGCTACTCGTGGGATCTATATGCCAAAATTACAAAAAAGAAAAAACAACAAAAATTTTAAAAAGTTCAACACTCCGCGGGATGTCACCGCGAGTGAAGCCGCAGATCAAATGAAAAGAGATTTCCGTGGCGATGATCTGAGACCGGATATCAGTAAGTTCTTGAAGAGGATGCCTTACGGGAACTTGCAGAACCGGCCCTCAGGAGGAGCGTCGACCTTTAGTCAAGGGAGAACACCTCCCGGATTAGAGGAAAACGAAACTCAAAACGAAGCGTCTACTAGCGTGGGGAGAATACCTCCTGTGCAAGTAGAAGACATACAAATGGCCACAGACGCGGCAAATGATGGGAAGCCACCATCATCAAGTGCCTCTAATTTACCGACAAAGCCACCAAGTCGACGAAATCGATATGGCCGAAGAAGCTTCCCACTTCCAGAACTGGGGAAACAGGTGCCCTGGATGACCCATTCAGGAAGGGGTTAAGTGGAGCGGGAACAAAGTGGTATTTCCGCTTCCTGGCAGAGGGGATGTCCCCCCAGGAAGCCCGAAACAAAGTGAAGGAGAGGAAAGAGAGGCGTGAAAACGAAGAAAAACTCCTGGGACAGGGTAAGAGGAAAAGTAGCCATATAACTCCTCCCCAAAGGCAAGAAGCCAAAAAACCCAGGACGACGACACTTGCGGGACCTGACACCGTGAAAACCGTCGAAGGAAGGCTCTCGTATGCAAGTGCAGCCTTGAGCGTCGGAATTGCTGTCCTGCCGGAAGACTACCCTCAGGTAACCTTAAATGCCGACGAGTTGTCGGCACTTGAGGAGGCCATAATTGAGGAAGTCTCTCTTGGCTGGAAGCATAAACTGGAGTTCAATGGTCTGTACTTCAGAACCGGTCTGCTCTTGGTTGATTGCGCTGGAACCGAAACAGCGGATTGGCTAAGGGAGAGTGTACCAAAACTGAGCACTTGGAAGGGCATCAAGTTGGTCATGTGCAAGGGAGACGAAATCCCCAAAATGCACACAATCACGTTGTTCTTGCCAAGAAATATGGGGCAAGATGACAAGAAATCCTTGGCATTAGTTCAAGCCCAAAATGAGGGACTTAATGTCCAGGCCTGGAAGGTCGTGAAAAGCACCGTAGAAGGCAAAGGTCAGCTGCTTGTGATCACCATAGATGCTCGGTCTGTGGAGACAATAGTGAGAGCAAACCACCAGCTTCACTACAAATTCGGAAAAATACCTGTCTACGGTTTACGTAAAGTAACAGGTCAGAGCTCCTCTCGCGAACCGGTATTGGTCACCTCCGCTCAACTTATCCATGCTCCCAACCCTTCCCCATCCTTCACCCAAACCCTCGAAACCTTACCAGACAAACCTACCTCCCCTCCACCTTCCCCTCCCCCCTCAAACAGCAAACAATCATCTCCGAAAAGCCAGGCCACACCACTGGCAACTTTAGGTCCAGATGTAGAGATAGAGGGCATGGACCTCTCTCCCAGTCGAACGGGGCAAAAAGAGACGCTTCCTACCGAAGAGGAGGAAAAATATCTGCTGGCAGATGATGGGGCCTTTGCCCCCATCTGCTAACGGAGAAAAAACACTATGACCGGACGCGGGATCAGTACCAGGCTAGCCCAAGTGAACATACACCACGCAAAGGCGGCATCAGCCGTTTTAGCAAGGAAGTTCACCGCGGACAACTTAGGGTTAGCACTGATCCAAGAACCCTGGACCTACAAGGGTCAGGTAAGAGGGTTAGCAAGTAGCGACTCTAAATTAGTATGGGACACGAGAGTAGACTCACCCAGAACTTGTATTAAAATAAGAAATAACATAACTTTTATATGTCTTTCAGATTTTATGACAAGGGACTTGGTCCCGATACAGGCCCAAATCAACATCGAGGGCAGTACCAGGACAATGGTGGTTGCAGCAGCCTACTTCACCGGTGACGAAGCCAACATTCCACCAATCGAAGTGCAGAGGCTGGTTGATTACTGCACCCAAAGGAAGTTACCACTTTTAGTTGGATGTGATGCTAACGCCCACCATACAACATGGGGTATCACCAACATAAACCAAAGGGGTGAGTACCTTTTAGACTTTTTGTTGGTAAAAAATCTAGAAATATTCAACGTGGGGAATACCCCTACTTTTATTACTAGAGTGAGAGAAGAAGTTCTAGATATAACTTTTGGAACTCCGAATGTAGGCTGTCTTATACGAGACTGGAGGGTATCCCAAGAGCCCTCCATGTCCGACCACAGAATTATTGTGTTCACATTGGAAGGCCTTCTTACAGAGAATACCTCTGGAAGGAACCCAAAGAGAACAAACTGGGACCTATACAAAACTGTTCTGAAATCAAACCTGGAACACATAGGCCCAGCTAGCAGGACAAATAGTCACCTTGAATTGGAATCTAATGTAAATGAATTTAGTGGGGCCATACAAGAGGCATATGAACTCAGTTGTCCCCTTAAACCAAAAACAAGGCAGAAAGACGCTCCTTGGTGGAACAAAAATCTGTCAAAATTAAGATCCCAAGTAAGAAAACTCTTTAATGAGGCAAAAAGAACCAGAGAGTGGCATAACTATTCCTCAGAACTTACAAAATATAATAAGGAGCTTAGAAAAGCCAAGAGGAATAGTTTTGCATCCTTCTGTGAGAATATTTCCTCAACCCCTGCTGCTTCAAGATTGCATAAAGCTCTTGCAAAAGAGAAGACAATCACATCATTAGCTTTAAGGTATAATGATGGAAGCTTCACGGAAAATGAAGAGCAGAGGTCTACTCTGTTGCTTAACACGCACTTTCTGGCAGTCTACCTCTTGAAGGGAACTTGTCAGAGAGAACACCTCTCAAACCAAGAAAAGAAGACTGGAAGTTAGCTGCAACTATCTGCTCAAGCAAAAGGATTGATTGGGCGATTAGTACCTTTCAACCTTTTAAATCACCAGGTGTTGATGGCATATTTCCAGCCCTATTACAACAGGGTAAGGATCATCTAATGCCTTATCTTATTAGCATACTTCGTAGTAGTATAGCTCTTGGGTATATACCAAGCCTATGGAGAAGAGCTAAAGTAATTTTTATTCCTAAAATGGGGAAAAAAGATACGACCCATCCAAAGTCTTTCAGGCCGATAAGCCTAACATCCTTTGTACTGAAAACTCTGGAAAAAATAGTCGACAACTTCATAAGATCAGAAGTATTAGTTGATAGGCCTCTCAATGTACGCCAACATGCCTACAGAGCGGGAAGATCTACAGAAACCGCTCTGTTTGAACTCACTAATGCCTTACAGAAAGCTTTAGACGCAAAGGAAATAGCACTAGCTGCCTTCCTTGATATAGAAGGTGCTTTTGACAATACCTCCCATGATGCGGTTAATAAAGCTCTTGTAAGGAAAGGTGTGCCCAGCACCATATCCACATGGATTGGTGAGATGTTAGCCACCAGAACAGCTGAGGCACTAGCAGGACCAAATATGCAAAAAATCTTAACGACAAGAGGTTGTCCACAGGGAGGGGTACTATCACCCTTGCTGTGGAGTCTTGTAGTGGATGAACTGCTAGAAAAGCTTACTTCCCAAGGCATACAATGCATTGGCTTTGCTGATGATATCGTTATCACAGCCTTTGGGAGGTTTGAAGAAACCCTCTGTGATATAATCCAAGTATTACAAGTAAATGGTGCATATCTATTAATTCTACTAAGACGACGATTATACCATTTACTAGAAAAAGACTTCTGCCACACATGAAACCAATCCGATTGGGGGGCGAAGTAATCCAAACAAAAAGTGAGGTTAAATATCTAGGAATCACACTAGACAGTAAACTCCTATGGAATAAACACGTAGAAATAACCGTCGGGAAAGCCACAAAAGCCCTCATGATTTGCAAAAGATTAGCAGGCAAATCATGGGGCTGCAAACCAACTATCCTTAGGTGGATGTACACCATGATAGTAAGACCTATCATTACCTATGGTGCGGTTGCATGGCACAAAAGAACCGAATTACTCACAACTAGGAAATCACTAGAAAAAGTACAAAGGCTCGCTTGCTTATGCATAACTGGAGCAATGAGAACTTGCCCTACGGCAGCAATGGAAGTTATTCTTCATCTATCCCCATTACATGAAGCTATAGCAAGCGCTGCAAAGGGAGCTATCATGAGGTTTGCCAAGGAGGGAACCGGTACTGGCAAGTGCATTAGCCTAAGGGTTAAAGAGTGCATTCCAAAGTCAGCGGTAACAGACCTTATTGACATTCCAAGAGATGGCATGATTAAAAAATACAACTTCGAGAAAAACTTTCAAACGGAGTTAAGTAGCAAAAAGGAGTGGGTAGGTGAAACAGTAAACTACAATCTCAAAACAAATGCCATCAAGTGGTACACTGATGGATCGAGAACGACTGAAGGGACTGGAGCGGGAATCTTTGGGCCTAGAACCAAACTTTCTATACCGATGGGACAGTCTACTAGCATCTTCCAGGCGGAAGTTCACGCCATAGCGAAATGCGCAGATCGTAATCTCGAAAGAAATTACCGAAACCAAAACATTGCCATTATGTCAGACAGCCAAGCCGCACTCAAAGCGCTGAGCTCTTACACCATCAGCTCGAAGGTAGTTTGGGAGTGTGTGAACAGGCTTAATGTCCTTGGCAAAAACAACAGTGTCACACTTCATTGGGTACCTGGTCACGTTGGTGTCCAGGGAAATGAAGAAGCAGATTCCTTAGCGAAGATAGGGGCAAGTACTCCCTTAATGGGGCCTGAACCCTATTGTGGCATAGGAGAAAATGTGATAAAAAACAAAATAAGAGAACAAGAGGAGGTTAAAAGATCCAAAAACTGGAAAGAACTCCCAAAGCTGAGGCAGGCTAAACTATTGCTTGGTAACTACAACCGAACACGTTTTAAAGACTGCATCAACCTAAGTAGGAACAACCTAAGAAAAATAACTGGCCTCCTAACTGGCCACTGCAGACTAAATAGACACTTAAACATTCTTGGTCTAGTAAGCAGTCCAACATGCAGATTCTGCTGCGCACAGGAGGAAACACCAGACCATATATTGGGGAAATGTGACGCAATCATGCATCAAAGGAAAAAACACCTGGGACACTACCAGGTGGAAGAGGGCGAACTTTCCTCTCTAAAAGTCCTCCAAATACTCAAATTTCTGAGAGAAATTAAGGTGGAGGAAGAATTGTAAGATGAGCAATCTCATCCAGTTTTTAGGTGGGGGCACAATAGATCTTAAGGTCGCAGTGCGACAACCCCAATATTTCATTCATTCATTCATTCATTCATACCTCTGGGAGCAGTGGGTCACAAAAGTAAAAAAAATCGACCTCGAAAACGTGATAGCAGTACGTCTGCCTCTTTGATATGTTAGACTACATAGTTTTTGCTATTCAAAAATAGTAAAGGCAGACATAGGGCGTAAAACCTCTAGGAGTAACGGAATTTTTAAAAATGGCCTAGAAAAACTCCTAAAAAAAATAAGATTTTTTTCTTAGGTACAAAAAAGCACTTTTTCTTGAACACCTGCTGTAGTACCTGGATTTTTAACGGAATCTCGAAATACAAATATTAGGGAAAAATCTCCAAACATATTTCACTGTTTCTTTTCAAATACAACAGAATGGTTTTCCTTTTGTTTCTGTATTTTCTCTCTACTCTATTCTCTATTTTCTCCCTATTAGTCTAAGAGCCAGTGGTCGGCAGACTTAGGCCTGGTTCACACGAGATTGTACCGCACGATTTCTTGCAGTATAAATCCGTGCGAATGAGCAGTGGCGTATATATTTTGCATAGAGCCTTTCACACGACGTTTGTACGGCAAGAAAACGTACTCAGGTAAGTACGTTTATCGAATACTCAACGGACTTAAAAAAACGAATGAATTGCGACGTATCGTCTTCCAGTGGCGTATAGTCTTATATAGTCTCGTTCACACGGTTTAAATCCACGTTGGGTATTTGTTCGTTGGCATAGAATTGTTATACGAATTATCTACGAGTATTTTATCCGAGGGAAACGCACAGTTCAAGGTGTAATTTTGACTCAACGATCGTTCATGTTTCCGATCGATACTTAGCTGCGGCCACCCAAATAGCCCACGCCGCATTTTAAGGTTGTTTCCCTCTTGGCCCAATTGCAAAGGTAAAACATTATTGATGAGTAGGATACTGCACAGCAATAATGTTTCGACACAGTGCAATGGCCCAAATGGGTTCAACTCCGATTATGCACAGTGGACTTAATGTGGGGTGCAACATTTCCTCCCCCTGAGGGAAAGTTTCGACCGGAAACACCAACTACGCTGTGTTACTCTTTATTTACTATTAAATCAGCTTAATTCTAACATTTGTGACTTTACTGTTTACATTTGCTATTTGTGTTTATTTGTAAATATAGGTATATTTTAATAGTTAAACTAATTTCGTTTCATTAATCGAATTTAAATATTTTTTTTTGAAGTTATTTTTTTTTACTATTAGTTTTTGATATACATAGGTACATGTAATCATAATAATATTTTGTTCTACATAAAATGTTCTATTTAATAGGAACATATGTACATACATACATAGGAAACATTTGAAATTTTCATACTTTTTATTTTAATTAATACAATAACATTTTAACTTATAATTTTGATTTCTAAAAACTTTAACATATTTTTTTGTTTTTTTTTTTTTTTTAATTTAATTTTAAGTAGCTCCCATTAAAAGCATAACTAATTACATAAGTTTTAAATACATTAATTTTTATATTTGATCCCGGGCAAATGTCAAACTGGAGCTGTTGATGACATCAAAACTGGGATGACAAAATCTAAACACAGGCATATGTTACACCTCTGTTGTGATGAGGGTTCGGAACAGCCGGCGCCTCCTTTTTTTTCTTGCTGGGGGTCTCTCTAAGTTCGAACTCCTCGTAGGATGACTCTGCCTGGGCTTCTTGGTGGACTTTGAGCATCTTGTTACTGTGCCTTCCTACCATTTCTTCGTGGGCGATAGGTGATGAAATGTTCAAGATTTGTGGTGATACACAAGAGTTGGGCATTTTTCTTGAACAAAGCAGTTTTATAACCAGGCCAATTACAATCGTAGCGACTACAATACTGCTGATTGATATCATCGAGTATCGATGAATTTGCAGTTCGTAGGATTGATCATTGGCTTTCATTCTGGCTTCCACAAGGTCTGCTTCCTTTTCCAGCTCGCTTAGTGCTTTCTTCCCTTCCGAAAGTGTTGATAGCATATTAGCGTGATTCCCAATCTTGAGCGATGGTAGCTTGTGAGATGCTTCCATTTGTGAACTTTTGTGCTGTATTCTGAAGGCTTCAATTAAATCAGTGTGATTTATTTTTAGCTGCTGAATTTGTATTCCCGTTTCCAGTTCTTCCTCATACGGTATACGGAGTTCTTTTGTGCTCACCTCACAGGATTTTCGAATCTTAAGAATCCCAAGATTTTTAAGGGTTGGAGCATAGTGGGTACCATCACAGTTAAAATTCAACACTAAAGGTTCTCTTAGAGTAAAAAGCCATTGGTTGGATGTAGACATCTTTATAATAGTCCCTTTTCTAGCCGGTATAGCGGCGTATTTGCAGTTTTCCGATGATGTTGTGGCATGTTGCAGGAGTTCCACTACACACTCTGAACTGCCGCTGGTATGTATGGGTCTGTTGTGTTTGCAGATTTTCGCTGAAGATGAAGAATTTAAACTAACGTCAATGCATCTTTCAAACTCTTCACTAGACATATCCACATACAGTCCCTGATCTTCGGCAATGTACTCGGCATTTACTTCTAGAATGAGGTCCCATTTGGTGTTGAGTCTTGTGGCAATAGGGTAAATTTTTCTTATGTCAAATAGGTTAACTTCTGGCAAGGGTATTGATACCCTTATGATCAGTGAATCCTTCTCGGGGAATGTCGACAGCTTTGCTGCTTGGTGTAACACAGATAAATCTTGGAAAACCATCTTAGATTCCGATGTTTGTGTTATTTTATCCAAGATCTCCGCAAGATTATTACTTGTATCAAGGATGAATGGATGTAATTTTTGCTGGTATAGGTCATTTAAGATTGATAATTCCGTCATTTGCCGATTTTGTATCTCAAGCAGTTTGGATAAAATGAACAAAATCAAATCGTTTACTTTTGTTTTGATTTTAAGAGTAACAATTTCATTATTTGTGGCTCCAGTAAACTGATTAAATTCTGCGCTAATGTTGTTGAGATTATTCGCCATTTGTTCAACCTCCATCATAACCTTTTCCACCGGTTTGTTCAGTCTATCAAAATTTGAGTTCATAACTGTAATCTGCTTCCGAATAAGGTCAAGAGTTTGCTTGTCATTTCCTCTCATAATTCGGAGCTGTTTGTATATCGTAACCGAATCCTCGCTGTCCATCGTACCAAAAGCCCATTTTGTAAAGTGTCCAACCACGTCAAACGCTCGTTTGTTTCTGCGGTGAGCAAAAACGTGTTGCAGATGTATGTTGTTCTGTCGCAAATTATTAGTGATTACTTGAACTTCGTTTGTCATCAGATCACAAGACTCTTGAAAATTGGCTGAGGTAAGAGTTGCACATAGTTTGACAATTTCACTGTCACATACGTCCGTAAAATTCAAAACAGTAGTTGAATCCAAAGGCGTCATCTTCGTGAATATCGTCCAGGTATTCTTGTAGAACAGTGCTCTTCCAACTGTCTCGAATATCGCGGGGGATGGAGATAGCTCTTGGAATTGGAACGGTGGTTGGGGCGGCAATGTGTATGATTTAAGCCCTTCGATGAAGCAGACATTTGCCACGAGAAACACAATTCGCAAAAAGACTTCTTCAAATATTTTCATTTTTTTTTACAAATTATAATTAAAATAATATGGGAAATTAAAGTAATGAAAAA
Source organism: Dasysyrphus tricinctus (assembly GCA_963921185.1). Taxonomy (NCBI): domain Eukaryota; kingdom Metazoa; phylum Arthropoda; class Insecta; order Diptera; family Syrphidae; genus Dasysyrphus; species Dasysyrphus tricinctus. The sequence goes on along the minus strand of OY992531.1, from coordinate 181,406,075 downwards.
ACTTAATTAAAAAATATATAAATAATTGTATATAAATATAATACAAGTTAAATGAAAATAGGAATGGTATTTAAACTAAAATGATGCCCTTTTTAATCTGAAAATAAAAAAAAAATTTGATTATTTATTCAAAAACTCTATTTTGGTTGTTTTATGTTATTAGTACCTAGTCGAAAAATTCTAACTGGAAAATTAACTGAAATAGGGTTTAAGGCGGTTATTATGAACCTTCCTTTTCGTGTTCTGGCTAACTCTGATGGTGGTAGTCACTGGGCTATCAATAGACACAACATCGTAAGGTCCCATCCATTTTTCAGAAAATTTATTTTTCCGAATGGGGTTTTTAAGTAGAACCCTTTGGCCGACTTGAAATGAAATACTATTGACATTCTTGTCGTAATTATTTTTTGCCCTAATCTTTGTCCTTTTTAAATTCTCATTAGCTATCTGGTGGCTTTTGGTAAGCTGGTATTTCAATGAACAAGGATAATTGTCACTGGTATACAGAGGAGCAGGCTTTCTTTTCAAGTTCGTTGGCATTTCAAATTCGAAACCGAATAAAGCATTCAAAGGTGTCAACTTAGTTGCCGAATGAACTGTGTTATTATGAACGTGCATAGCTTGTCCAAGCCATTGATCCCAATGCTTTTCATCATTCGCTACAAATGACCTTAGATACTCAGCTAATGGGCGATGGCTCCTTTCTAAGGAACCGTTGGACTGCGGGTGATATGCTGTAGTGTGCATTTTCTTTATTCCAAGTAATTTGCAGGTTTCCGAAAATACCTTAGAAGTAAAATTAGCACCATTGTCAGTGACAAGAACTTTTGGTATTCTGTATCGAGTAACAATTTGTTCATAAAATACCTGAGCTACTGTGGATGCTTCGGCATCTGGCAAGGCCGCACAGTCCATAAATTTCGTCAGATCATCCTGAAAGGTAAGAATATATCTATTCCCTGAATATGAAGTGGGAAGACCGCAAACTATATCCATATATACCTTATCAAAAGGTAAAGATGGAGTATCAGTAATTACCATGGGCATTTTAGTTGGAGGTGAGCTCTTATTTTTCTGACAAGCCGGACACCTTTTGACATAGGCTAGTACCTGTCTTTTCATGCCTTTCCACCTATACTGTTGCCGGATGCGTTGGAAAGTCCTTTCTCCCCCTTGGTGACCTCCGAGTGCCGAGTTATGGAAATCCTTTAGCACGGTTTTGATCTCGTCTGGATTATATAAAAATGTCCAACTGCATGTACCCTTTTCAACAGAGTGGGATTCACTTTCCTCCGCGTCACTGCCTTTGGCTTCCCTTTGAGGGTTTCGACTACCAGCATTGCTACGAGCATTGCTAATTTTTTCTTTAGCAGCTTGTGCTCTCGTTATTGCTAGACACTGATTATCGGGGCAAGGAATACGAGTCAGTGCATCCGCGTTTGTATTTATTTTCCCAGGTTTGTACTCAATTTTGTAGTCATACTCTGAAAGTTTATGGTGAAAGTTGACAAGACGAGTTGTTGGGTCTTTTACGTTAAATACCCCTTTCAGAGGTTGATGGTCACTGTAGACTACAAATGGTCGCCCTAGCAAGTATGTTCTAAAATTTCTAGTAGCCCATACAATAGCTAATAGCTCTCTCTCTATTGTTGAATACCTTTTCTCAGAAGGGCTTAACGATCTACTGGCATAGGCGATTGGCCTATCTTCTCCCACTTTTCCCTGCGATAAAACCGCGCCCAGCGCTTCACCACTGGCATCGGTAGTAAGGATGAATGTTTTAGTGAAATCAGGATAAACTAAAACAGGTGGGGAAGTTACTGCCCTTTTAAGTTCTTCAAAAGATTGTTGACATTCGCTTGTCCATCTGAATGGTGTATTCTTACGCAAAAGATTGTTTATTGGAGAGGCTATATTTGCAAACCGTGGAACAAACTTGCGATAGTAACTTACAAATCCCAAGAAGGACTGTACCTCCTTGATATTTTTGGGAGGTGGAAAACTGGTTACGCAACTAGTTTTAGATGGATCTGGTCGCGCACCGTCCTTAGAACAGATGTGACCCAGGTATACGACTTCTCTGCAAAGAAACTTGCATTTATCCATATTGAGTTTTAACCGGTTTTCTCGCAGTTTACCAAAAACATTACGTAACTTTACACTATGATCTTTCAAATTCCTAGAGTAAATGACTATGTCATCAAGGTACACGAAACAGTCAATACCGTGCAGCCCAGTCAGGATGTGGTTCATTATTCTTTGAAAGGTAGCCGGTGCTCCTGAAAGCCCGAAAGGCATACGATTAAATTCATAATGACCTAGACCTGTACTGAACGCGGTTTTTTCTCGGTCCTTTTTGTCTATTAGGACTTGATGGTATCCATTGGCCAAATCAAGAGTAGTAAAGTATCGACAATTTCCTAGCTGGTCAAGAATATCTTCTATTCTTGGCAGAGGAAAAACGTCTTTTACAGATACCTCGTTTAGTTTTCGGAAGTCCACCACGACTCTCCATCTCTTTTGTCCATCAGACCCTGCTTTCTTAGGGACGACTAAAAGAGGAGAATTCCATGGTGAAATGCTAGGAGAAATAACTCCATCTTGAAGCATTTTATTAACTTGTGAGTTTATTTCATCTCTAGCAATTTGAGGTAATCTGTACTGCTTTTGATTGATTGGCCCTTGGTCCACTTTCACTGGTATTTTATGAGAAAGAACTTTTGTGTAGCTTAAATTGTCACCATCTAAATGAAAGATATCATTATATTGAATACAAATTTCTTCAATACAAGCTCTTTCCTCCTTATTGAGATCATTTGCGAGGTTTAATGCACTCAGTAATTTCGAAATTCTATTCTTAGGTTCCACCTCGCTAAGATTGTAGATTGAATTTTTTGAACAAGATTCAGTTAATATTTCGAACTGGTTGCTATTCCTAAACCTAGGCGTAAAGTTAGTTTCTAATGTATATGGTTCACTGGTACTGTTGAGAATTGGAACAATAACGTGACCATTTTTTACAGTGGTAATGGTATTAGCGAGATAAATTCCCGCTTTTAGTTCTTGAGACTCTATCAATACCTCTTTAAGACCAGTTTTTAATCTAAGCCTTACCATTGTATTTGTTCGTGCTTGAATTTCCGTAACTGTATTTATATTGTTTTCTGACAATTTTTTAACGGCATTCAGAGATAGTAATGGTATCTCCGCTATAACTTTCTTTCCTTTAGTGTCCAAAAATTTTAGGCGTTTTGCCACAGAGTCAATTATGGAACGATTCCATAAGACGTCTCGACCCAAAATACCGTCGGCAGGTATGTCTTTTGAGTCACTAATAACGTGCAGTTTTGCCTTGACTTGTACGCCTTTGGACAAAGGAAAAACAGTTAACAGGGTCCCCAAGGTCGATATAACACCTCCGCATGCACCACCTAATTCCTTGCTTTCAATAGCCTGAACTTCTTGTGTACTCGCGAGTGCCGTTTTTTTTATTAAACTGATGTCAGCACCAGTGTCTACCAGCATAGTTACCGTACCATATCTCGAACTATTTAATGGCAATTTTACGAAAACGTCGTGTGTTTTGCGTTTTTGCATATATAAAAGGCTATGCCTCGTTAGAGTATGATTTTTATATAGGTTACTCAGTTTAGCTGTGATGAACTTAAGTGCATTTTTAGTGATACTAATGACTTTCAAATTAGTTCGCTTAGTTAAGCTACTTGTAAGATCACCAAAACTGAGTCCTGTCTTCAATGCGGATGCTGCAATTCCCAATATAACAGCATATAATAAGCCAAAGAAGTTAAATATCATACTTAAAGAGATTATTGCATTTTTTGAAGCTAGTATATGTTTTATTTTACTGTAACTAAAGCTATTTAAATGTTTTGGCTCTGCTCGAGCTGGATTATCCGAGGTTTGAAGGGCACAGTCAGTTAATTTTGGCTGCGCCCACTTGCGTTTTCCGATTTTTTCTTATTATAATTTCGCTTAAACACGCAATCATCCTCTGAATGGCCAACTCGACCACACCAAAGACATTTCACCCGATTCATGGGGTTTTGAACTGCGAAGACTCTAGATTTAGGACACACATCTATGCTGTGTCCATAAGAGACACACGATTCGCAATAAGGTGTGCTCTTTCTCTGTCGGCATTCTGCGTAAGTGTGATTACGTTTACCACAAAATCCGCATTTAATCTGAAAGTCTTGTTTACCCAAATGTGGATCTGGGGGAGTCTGTAAACTTGGACTGTCGTTGTGCAAAGGGATGCCACCGCACAACTCTGTAGGTGTAATTTACTTGCTGAGGCAGGGTATGTGCAGGTGGATACGTGTGAGGCAGGCTATGTGGGTATGTGGCAGTGTTTAGATTGGAATATTGAGGTTGGGACAAGGTAGGTACAGGTGGAAACGCGTGTGTCAGGCTATTGCTAAGTATGGCTTGGTGATTAGCAGGACTTTGGTGCATATGGCTAATGGAATAATTCAATGGAAATGGTGAATTCGGTGATGTCACATCTCCAATATAGCCCATGGCGTTTGGTTGGATTAGCAGAGAAGTTTTTCGAGCTTCTTCCGCTATTTCATTTAGGTCACTGCTACTGCTGCCTAGCATAAACTGGCGAAGAGCTGGGTCAACTAGTCCTATTTTGAAAGTTGTGATAACCGTGTTAGCAACTTCCTTTTTCAGACCAACCGACTCATTTTCGCTATACCTGGCGTCAATTATCTCAATTGACGTAGCCTGAAGTGTCGCTAAACGCCTAGCAAACGTTTTCACGTCTTCCCCAAACAGTTGACGGCACTGCTTCAACTCGTTCAACACGTTGTCCAATGTTTTTGGCACCAAATAACTGTCTTTAAATAGTTTTGCCAAATTCGCTATTGTTTTGACCGTGTTTGAACGAGTGAGCTCAAACGCATCGCCCACTAGCCGTGTTGAAATAAGAGACACTAAAATCTCTTCCTCCTCTGCCTTAACCATTCTTAATGCCAGATTGCAAGCATTTAGAAACTCATGGACTCTACGTGAGAGTTCATGATTCCTTTCCCCGGAGAAAATGGGTACCAACCTCGAAACTATTTTACTAATATTTTCAAGCGACATTTTGACTAAACCTTTTTGTTTTGTTTGATCTGTTTGAGTTGATTTTGATTCGTTGGTGGATCTCTCTACCTCTACTGCTGTGGTTTGAACTCCTGTGTTTACAGAATTTCTAATCACAGATGTTTTGGGTGTAGAAGTATGTTGAGGGGTACAGAGCAATGGAAGTAAATTTTTTGAACTACCTGCTAAAGTTGATATTGAACCCTTTTTTTTTCTAAGCTCCCTTTGAGCTGACAAGCTTTTGTCCAACTCAATAGTTAGCTGGTCTATTTCTTGATCAGCTTCCTCTGCCGCTTGCCGAAATCGTTTTTCAACTTCTTTACGACAGAACTCGCTTTTTTCGAGCTGTTTAGTGAGGTCTTCTGTCTCTCTGGTGTGTTTTTTTATTAAATCATGGACTGAATTTACGTATTCCGCAAGAATAGCGTCTGTAGCTTTCACACGCGTAAATTTACCCCACCGAGAGCTAAACTCAAAACTGACTAGTTTATAAACCTCTGGGTTCAAAATTTCCTTTAGCTCTGAAAGAAGAAAATCGTTCAACAACTTTAACTGCCGTTGGTTTTCTTTCTTTTCTTTTTTCAAAAACTCTGACTCCTCAATAAGATCATTAAGTTGGGCTTCTATTTGCTTTTTGGCCATTAACTTAACACCAACAAATAAAACTCAGATTTTCACAAATCACAAACAAAAATTAAATCGAATCTATTTAAGCGGATCTAACCTACCTCAATGCAAACTAAGAACACGAAGGGGAAGAAAACAAAAATAATGAAAAATAACCTTGAAAAACCACAATAAAAAACAAAAAATCAAATATGTATGTAGCTATAATTTTATAAATACTTTTAAATAGTAGTAACATACAATTTTATATACTCACCTGGTTTCGTTGGCGATGTTTTTCCTTTGGTGAAATTCGATTCTCAAGCACAATTTTGCAGTGTTTTTTGTTTTTTCGGTAGACACTCACTTTTTTCTTTTATGCAGTTAATATTTTTCTTATCAGTTCTTTTCACAGAAAGTATGTTTATTTTTTTTTTTTTTATAATTTTAATGTTACAAACAAAGATGTTTCAACTATGGAAGTTTAAATTTTTACTCTTTTTCTATTATTTTTGTATTTTCCCTAGCCTTCCTACTACATAAATGTTTACTTTAGCATATAATAATCTATAAAAAAAAGAACTACCGGCTGCGCCAAAATGTTATACGAATTATCTACGAGTATTTTATCCGAGGGAAACGCACAGTTCAAGGTGTAATTTTCGACTCAACGATCGTTCATGTTTCCGATCGATACTTAGCTGCGGCCACCCAAATAGCCCACGCCGCATTTTAAGGTTGTTTCCCTCTTGGCCCAATTGCAAAGGTAAAACATTATTGATGAGTAGGATACTGCACAGCAATAATGTTTCGACACAGTGCAATGGCCCAAATGGGTTCAACTCCGATTATGCACAGTGGACTTAATGTGGGGTGCAACAGAATGAGCTTCAGTGGAGAGAAAAGTCGATGTACCCAAAAAAAATTAATCGACCGAAATGGTTGGTTTAAAAAATTATAACTCCGGTGATACTCATTGAATCTTAGAGGTTAAGGTCTTAAAATAAAGAAGAGGAGTGAGGCAATAAATATGCGTTTTTTGTTTTTCAAAATTATAAAAATTTTCATCAACATTTGAATTTAGAATAAAAATAATTTTAGTATAAAAATAATTGCCCCTCCTCAATGATTTTTTTACACAATATAGCCCGTTATGTCAGCTTTCATTAAAAACCTTAACCTTGAAGATCCAATCAGTAAAACGGGAGCTATAATTTTTTAAAGCCATCAATATCAAATTTTAATTAAAAAAATTCCATGTAGATAACGGGATCTTCTCGCTGGTCCAAGCAGGTAATTTCAATGCAGTTGCTTTGATTTTTCGATCAATTTAAAATCAAGATTGTGTACCACGTAGGATAATGAATGAGGTATCAAAATAATAAATATGTGACATTTAAAAACAACAAGAAAATTCATAAATGCACTAAAGAGATATGAGTTCATATGTGAAAGCGCTCAAATATTGCCGTTATCTCCATCCAACGGTATTCTAGGACTCTTATTTTTTGAATTCATATTTAAATCAATAATTTCTATCATCCATCTAAATTTCTGCTTTCTAGCCCTTGTCTTTAAAAAGATAAAAATAAAATACTTCACAAATTCAAACTTTTCCATACATTTTCATTATACTGCAGCTATTCGATTTTTAAACGAATAAATATAAATTTCATGTGAACACCCGATATTTGTGCGGAAAAATCCGAATACGATAAAAAACGTACGGTACAATCTCGTATGAACCAGGCCTTACGGTATTTCAGTACGATTCATATTAAGTGAAAACGTGAAAGCAGTACGTCTGCCTCTTTGATATGTTAGACTACATAGTTTTTGCTATTCAAAAATAGTAAAGGCAGACATAGGGCGTAGTACCTCTAGGAATTTCGGAATTTTTAAAAATGGCCTAGAAAAATTCCTAAAAAAAATAAGCTTTTTTTCTTAAGTACAAAAAAGCACTTTTTCTTGAAGGAATACGTTCAAGTCTTTTATATTTTAATACTTACAGTCCATTTAACTAAAAAAAATAGTTTTCAGACAGGCTGTACATAGTACCTGGATTTTTAACGGAATTTCAAAATACAAATATTAGGGAAAAATCTCCATACATATTTCACTGTTTCTTTTCAAATACAACAAAATGTATTTTCTGTTGAGCAATACGTCTGCCTATTTGACATAATAAGTAGTATAGTTTTTATTAATTATAAAAAATATTAGCAGATACATGGTGACGTTAATTGTTTTTAACGAAATTTTGAAAAAAAAAGTCTTAAAAATCTCTATAAAAATTCTGCTGTATTAAAAAACTTAAAAGAAAAAAGTTTTTACTGAAGGAATATGTTTGTCTCTTTGATATAATAATTCTTATAGTTTAATTTATTAAAAAAAAACTATGAGCAGATACTTGGTGTATTACCCAAATCTGTGACGGAATTTAAAAAAATAAGTTTTGAAAAATTCCAAGAAGCTGGGTCAACTAGTCCTATTTTGAAAGTTGTGATAACCGTGTTAGCAACTTCCTTTTTCAGACCAACCGACTCATTTTCGCTATACCTGGCGTCAATTATCTCAATTGACGTAGCCTGAAGTGTCGCTAAACGCCTAGCAAACGTTTTCACGTCTTCCCCAAACAGTTGACGGCACTGCTTCAACTCGTTCAACACGTTGTCCAATGTTTTTGGCACCAAATAACTGTCTTTAAATAGTTTTGCCAAATCCGCTATTGTTTTGACCGTGTTTGAACGAGTGAGCTCAAACGCATCGCCCACTAGCCGTGTTGAAATAAGAGACACTAAAATCTCTTCCTCCTCTGCCTTAACCATTCTTAATGCCAGATTGCAAGCATTTAGAAACTCATGGACTCTACGTGAGAGTTCATGATTCCTTTCCCCGGAGAAAATGGGTACCAACCTCGAAACTATTTTACTAATATTTTCAAGCGACATTTTGACTAAACCTTTTTGTTTTGTTTGATCTGTTTGAGTTGATTTTGATTCGTTGGTGGATCTCTCTACCTCTACTGCTGTGGTTTGAACTCCTGTGTTTACAGAATTTCTAATCACAGATGTTTTGGGTGTAGAAGTATGTTGAGGGGTACAGAGCAATGGAAGTAAATTTTTTGAACTACCTGCTAAAGTTGATATTGAACCCTTTTTTTTTCTAAGCTCCCTTTGAGCTGACAAGCTTTTGTCCAACTCAATAGTTAGCTGGTCTATTTCTTGATCAGCTTCCTCTGCCGCTTGCCGAAATCGTTTTTCAACTTCTTTACGACAGAACTCGCTTTTTTCGAGCTGTTTAGTGAGGTCTTCTGTCTCTCTGGTGTGTTTTTTTATTAAATCATGGACTGAATTTACGTATTCCGCAAGAATAGCGTCTGTAGCTTTCACACGCGTAAATTTACCCCACCGAGAGCTAAACTCAAAACTGACTAGTTTATAAACCTCTGGGTTCAAAATTTCCTTTAGCTCTGAAAGAAGAAAATCGTTCAACAACTTTAACTGCCGTTGGTTTTCTTTCTTTTCTTTTTTCAAAAACTCTGACTCCTCAATAAGATCATTAAGTTGGGCTTCTATTTGCTTTTTGGCCATTAACTTAACACCAACAAATAAAACTCAGATTTTCACAAATCACAAACAAAAATTAAATCGAATCTATTTAAGCGGATCTAACCTACCTCAATGCAAACTAAGAACACGAAGGGGAAGAAAACAAAAATAATGAAAAATAACCTTGAAAAACCACAATAAAAAACAAAAAATCAAATATGTATGTAGCTATAATTTTATAAATACTTTTAAATAGTAGTAACATACAATTTTATATACTCACCTGGTTTCGTTGGCGATGTTTTTCCTTTGGTGAAATTCGATTCTCAAGCACAATTTTGCAGTGTTTTTTGTTTTTTCGGTAGACACTCACTTTTTTCTTTTATGCAGTTAATATTTTTCTTATCAGTTCTTTTCACAGAAAGTATGTTTATTTTTTTTTTTTTTTTATAATTTTAATGTTACAAACAAAGATGTTTCAACTATGGAAGTTTAAATTTTTACTCTTTTTCTATTATTTTTGTATTTTCCCTAGCCTTCCTACTACATAAATGTTTACTTTAGCATATAATAATCTATAAAAAAAAAGAACTACCGGCTGCGCCAAAATGTTATACGAATTATCTACGAGTATTTTATCCGAGGGAAACGCACAGTTCAAGGTGTAATTTTCGACTCAACGATCGTTCATGTTTCCGATCGATACTTAGCTGCGGCCACCCAAATAGCCCACGCCGCATTTTAAGGTTGTTTCCCTCTTGGCCCAATTGCAAAGGTAAAACATTATTGATGAGTAGGATACTGCACAGCAATAATGTTTCGACACAGTGCAATGGCCCAAATGGGTTCAACTCCGATTATGCACAGTGGACTTAATGTGGGGTGCAACAGAATGAGCTTCAGTGGAGAGAAAAGTCGATGTACCCAAAAAAAATTAATCGACCGAAATGGTTGGTTTAAAAAATTATAACTCCGGTGATACTCATTGAATCTTAGAGGTTAAGGTCTTAAAATAAAGAAGAGGAGTGAGGCAATAAATATGCGTTTTTTGTTTTTCAAAATTATAAAAATTTTCATCAACATTTGAATTTAGAATAAAAATAATTTTAGTATAAAAATAATTGCCCCTCCTCAATGATTTTTTTACACAATATAGCCCGTTATGTCAGCTTTCATTAAAAACCTTAACCTTGAAGATCCAATCAGTAAAACGGGAGCTATAATTTTTTAAAGCCATCAATATCAAATTTTAATTAAAAAAATTCCATGTAGATAACGGGATCTTCTCGCTGGTCCAAGCAGGTAATTTCAATGCAGTTGCTTTGATTTTTCGATCAATTTAAAATCAAGATTGTGTACCACGTAGGATAATGAATGAGGTATCAAAATAATAAATATGTGACATTTAAAAACAACAAGAAAATTCATAAATGCACTAAAGAGATATGAGTTCATATGTGAAAGCGCTCAAATATTGCCGTTATCTCCATCCAACGGTATTCTAGGACTCTTATTTTTTGAATTCATATTTAAATCAATAATTTCTATCATCCATCTAAATTTCTGCTTTCTAGCCCTTGTCTTTAAAAAGATAAAAATAAAATACTTCACAAATTCAAACTTTTCCATACATTTTCATTATACTGCAGCTATTCGATTTTTAAACGAATAAATATAAATTTCATGTGAACACCCGATATTTGTGCGGAAAAATCCGAATACGATAAAAAACGTACGGTACAATCTCGTATGAACCAGGCCTTACGGTATTTCAGTACGATTCATATTAAGTGAAAACGTGAAAGCAGTACGTCTGCCTCTTTGATATGTTAGACTACATAGTTTTTGCTATTCAAAAATAGTAAAGGCAGACATAGGGCGTAGTACCTCTAGGAATTTCGGAATTTTTAAAAATGGCCTAGAAAAATTCCTAAAAAAAATAAGCTTTTTTTCTTAAGTACAAAAAAGCACTTTTTCTTGAAGGAATACGTTCAAGTCTTTTATATTTTAATACTTACAGTCCATTTAACTAAAAAAAATAGTTTTCAGACAGGCTGTACATAGTACCTGGATTTTTAACGGAATTTCAAAATACAAATATTAGGGAAAAATCTCCATACATATTTCACTGTTTCTTTTCAAATACAACAAAATGTATTTTCTGTTGAGCAATACGTCTGCCTATTTGACATAATAAGTAGTATAGTTTTTATTAATTATAAAAAATATTAGCAGATACATGGTGACGTTAATTGTTTTTAACGAAATTTTGAAAAAAAAAGTCTTAAAAATCTCTATAAAAATTCTGCTGTATTAAAAAACTTAAAAGAAAAAAGTTTTTACTGAAGGAATATGTTTGTCTCTTTGATATAATAATTCTTATAGTTTAATTTATGAGCAGATACTTGGTGTATTACCCAAATCTGTGACGGAATTTAAAAAAATAAGTTTTGAAAAATTCCAAGAAGCTGGGTCAACTAGTCCTATTTTGAAAGTTGTGATAACCGTGTTAGCAACTTCCTTTTTCAGACCAACCGACTCATTTTCGCTATACCTGGCGTCAATTATCTCAATTGACGTAGCCTGAAGTGTCGCTAAACGCCTAGCAAACGTTTTCACGTCTTCCCCAAACAGTTGACGGCACTGCTTCAACTCGTTCAACACGTTGTCCAATGTTTTTGGCACCAAATAACTGTCTTTAAATAGTTTTGCCAAATCCGCTATTGTTTTGACCGTGTTTGAACGAGTGAGCTCAAACGCATCGCCCACTAGCCGTGTTGAAATAAGAGACACTAAAATCTCTTCCTCCTCTGCCTTAACCATTCTTAATGCCAGATTGCAAGCATTTAGAAACTCATGGACTCTACGTGAGAGTTCATGATTCCTTTCCCCGGAGAAAATGGGTACCAACCTCGAAACTATTTTACTAATATTTTCAAGCGACATTTTGACTAAACCTTTTTGTTTTGTTTGATCTGTTTGAGTTGATTTTGATTCGTTGGTGGATCTCTCTACCTCTACTGCTGTGGTTTGAACTCCTGTGTTTACAGAATTTCTAATCACAGATGTTTTGGGTGTAGAAGTATGTTGAGGGGTACAGAGCAATGGAAGTAAATTTTTTGAACTACCTGCTAAAGTTGATATTGAACCCTTTTTTTTTCTAAGCTCCCTTTGAGCTGACAAGCTTTTGTCCAACTCAATAGTTAGCTGGTCTATTTCTTGATCAGCTTCCTCTGCCGCTTGCCGAAATCGTTTTTCAACTTCTTTACGACAGAACTCGCTTTTTTCGAGCTGTTTAGTGAGGTCTTCTGTCTCTCTGGTGTGTTTTTTTATTAAATCATGGACTGAATTTACGTATTCCGCAAGAATAGCGTCTGTAGCTTTCACACGCGTAAATTTACCCCACCGAGAGCTAAACTCAAAACTGACTAGTTTATAAACCTCTGGGTTCAAAATTTCCTTTAGCTCTGAAAGAAGAAAATCGTTCAACAACTTTAACTGCCGTTGGTTTTCTTTCTTTTCTTTTTTCAAAAACTCTGACTCCTCAATAAGATCATTAAGTTGGGCTTCTATTTGCTTTTTGGCCATTAACTTAACACCAACAAATAAAACTCAGATTTTCACAAATCACAAACAAAAATTAAATCGAATCTATTTAAGCGGATCTAACCTACCTCAATGCAAACTAAGAACACGAAGGGGAAGAAAACAAAAATAATGAAAAATAACCTTGAAAAACCACAATAAAAAACAAAAAATCAAATATGTATGTAGCTATAATTTTATAAATACTTTTAAATAGTAGTAACATACAATTTTATATACTCACCTGGTTTCGTTGGCGATGTTTTTCCTTTGGTGAAATTCGATTCTCAAGCACAATTTTGCAGTGTTTTTTGTTTTTTCGGTAGACACTCACTTTTTTCTTTTATGCAGTTAATATTTTTCTTATCAGTTCTTTTCACAGAAAGTATGTTTATTTTTTTTTTTTTTTTATAATTTTAATGTTACAAACAAAGATGTTTCAACTATGGAAGTTTAAATTTTTACTCTTTTTCTATTATTTTTGTATTTTCCCTAGCCTTCCTACTACATAAATGTTTACTTTAGCATATAATAATCTATAAAAAAAAAGAACTACCGGCTGCGCCAAAATGTTATACGAATTATCTACGAGTATTTTATCCGAGGGAAACGCACAGTTCAAGGTGTAATTTTCGACTCAACGATCGTTCATGTTTCCGATCGATACTTAGCTGCGGCCACCCAAATAGCCCACGCCGCATTTTAAGGTTGTTTCCCTCTTGGCCCAATTGCAAAGGTAAAACATTATTGATGAGTAGGATACTGCACAGCAATAATGTTTCGACACAGTGCAATGGCCCAAATGGGTTCAACTCCGATTATGCACAGTGGACTTAATGTGGGGTGCAACAGAATGAGCTTCAGTGGAGAGAAAAGTCGATGTACCCAAAAAAAATTAATCGACCGAAATGGTTGGTTTAAAAAATTATAACTCCGGTGATACTCATTGAATCTTAGAGGTTAAGGTCTTAAAATAAAGAAGAGGAGTGAGGCAATAAATATGCGTTTTTTGTTTTTCAAAATTATAAAAATTTTCATCAACATTTGAATTTAGAATAAAAATAATTTTAGTATAAAAATAATTGCCCCTCCTCAATGATTTTTTTACACAATATAGCCCGTTATGTCAGCTTTCATTAAAAACCTTAACCTTGAAGATCCAATCAGTAAAACGGGAGCTATAATTTTTTAAAGCCATCAATATCAAATTTTAATTAAAAAAATTCCATGTAGATAACGGGATCTTCTCGCTGGTCCAAGCAGGTAATTTCAATGCAGTTGCTTTGATTTTTCGATCAATTTAAAATCAAGATTGTGTACCACGTAGGATAATGAATGAGGTATCAAAATAATAAATATGTGACATTTAAAAACAACAAGAAAATTCATAAATGCACTAAAGAGATATGAGTTCATATGTGAAAGCGCTCAAATATTGCCGTTATCTCCATCCAACGGTATTCTAGGACTCTTATTTTTTGAATTCATATTTAAATCAATAATTTCTATCATCCATCTAAATTTCTGCTTTCTAGCCCTTGTCTTTAAAAAGATAAAAATAAAATACTTCACAAATTCAAACTTTTCCATACATTTTCATTATACTGCAGCTATTCGATTTTTAAACGAATAAATATAAATTTCATGTGAACACCCGATATTTGTGCGGAAAAATCCGAATACGATAAAAAACGTACGGTACAATCTCGTATGAACCAGGCCTTACGGTATTTCAGTACGATTCATATTAAGTGAAAACGTGAAAGCAGTACGTCTGCCTCTTTGATATGTTAGACTACATAGTTTTTGCTATTCAAAAATAGTAAAGGCAGACATAGGGCGTAGTACCTCTAGGAATTTCGGAATTTTTAAAAATGGCCTAGAAAAATTCCTAAAAAAAATAAGCTTTTTTTCTTAAGTACAAAAAAGCACTTTTTCTTGAAGGAATACGTTCAAGTCTTTTATATTTTAATACTTACAGTCCATTTAACTAAAAAAAATAGTTTTCAGACAGGCTGTACATTACCTGGATTTTTAACGGAATTTCAAAATACAAATATTAGGGAAAAATCTCCATACATATTTCACTGTTTCTTTTCAAATACAACAAAATGTATTTTCTGTTGAGCAATACGTCTGCCTATTTGACATAATAAGTAGTATAGTTTTTATTAATTATAAAAAATATTAGCAGATACATGGTGACGTTAATTGTTTTTAACGAAATTTTGAAAAAAAAAGTCTTAAAAATCTCTATAAAAATTCTGCTGTATTAAAAAACTTAAAAGAAAAAAGTTTTTACTGAAGGAATATGTTTGTCTCTTTGATATAATAATTCTTATAGTTTAATTTATTAAAAAAAAACTATGAGCAGATACTTGGTGTATTACCCAAATCTGTGACGGAATTTAAAAAAATAAGTTTTGAAAAATTCCATAAAAATTCCGATGAATTTCAAAATCAAGAAAAAAATATTTTAACTATAGCAATACGTCTGCCTCTCTGATATATTAATTCGTATACTCTCTTTTATTAGACAAACATAATAACAGGTCCCTGGTACAGTACCTGTATTTATAACGGAATTAAAAAAAAAAGCATTGGAAAACTCCATAGAAACTCCGCTGTATTTCAAAGGCAAAAACTAAATGTTTTAACTTAAGCAATGTGTCTGCCTCTCTGATATGTTAATATCGATACTCTCTTTTGTTAAAAAATAATTATAGCAGACACCTAGTACAGTACCTACATTTAAAACGGAATTTTGAAAAATTTCTTTTGAAATACAGCGGAATTTGTATGGAGTTACTATATCAGGTGTCTGCAATACTTTTTTTCTAACAAAAGAGAGTATTGGTATTAGCATATCAGTGAGGCAGACATATTGCTCTAATTAAAACATTTTTATTTTGCTTTTGAAATACAGCGGAGTTTCTATGGAGTTTTCCAAAGCTTTTTTTTCTAATTCCGTTTTAAATACAGGTACTGCACCAGGGACTTGTTATTATGTTTGTCTAATAAAAGAGAGTATACAAATTAATACATCAGAGAGGCAGATGTATTGATTTAGTTAAAATATTTTTTTCTTGGAATTTTTCAAAACTTATTTTTTTAAATTCCGTTACAGATTTGGGTAATGCACAAAGTATCTGCTCATAATTTTTTTTTATAAATAAAACTATAAAAATTATTATATCAAAGAGACAAACATATTCCTTCAGTAAAAACTTTTTTCTTTTAAGTTTTTTAATACAGCAGAATTTTTATAGAGATTTTTAAGACTTTTTTTTTCAAAATTTCGTTAAAAAACAATTAACGTCACCATGTATCTGCTAATATTTTTTATAATTAATAAAAACTATACTACTTATTATGTCAAATAGGCAGACGTATTGCTCAACAGGAAATACATTTTGTTGTATTTGAAAAGAAACAGTGAAATATGTATGGAGATTTTTCCCTAATATTTGTATTTCGAAATTCCGTTAAAAATCCAGGTACTATGTACAGCAGGTGTCTGAAAACTATTTTTTTTAGTTAAATAGACTGTAAGTATTAAAATATAAAAGACTTGAACGTATTCCTTCAAGAAAAATTGCATTTTTGTACTTAAGAAAAAAAGCTTTTAGGAATTTTTCTAGGCCATTTTTTAAAATTCCGTTACTCCTAGAGGTAGTATTTATTTATTTCATCAACATCATTTATAAAAGACTTTACATCATCTATAGCAATAAATCAGAATTTGTATTACAAACCATTTTAAAACAATTGTTTAATATAAAACTAAAGAAGTATACATAAGTTAAACTTAAATTCGTTAAGAAATTGACATTACATTGACTGTTTTATAACATTATTACTAGTCAACCATTCTTTAATAATTTTTAAAATTTGTTTTAAACTAAAAAGAAAAACAAAACTATTGATAATTTATATATTATTGCTTCCATATACCCAAGCGCTCTAGTTACCTGAAAGATGCTCAAAAAGAATTGCCTCGAATCTGTTTGTGCCAAAATGTCTCCTCACGTTCAAAGGAAGGTTATTCCAGAGTTTTATGGCATGAATGAAAAACTGTCGTTCTGTTACCAAACAAGAGAAACGCGGTAAAATAAGATATTTAAAACGGTTTGATGTTGGAAAAATTAAATTTTGAAATAAGTATGAAGGCTGTTCGCTGGTCATAATCTTATGAAGATACTTGATTGCACAATAGTCAAGAAGCCTTTATAATTTGCAACCAAGTACCTTAGTACTATACGGTGAAATGTGATCAAACCACCTCAAACCATACACATAGCGTGTTATATTATTGAAGGCAACGTTCAACGTACGTGTAGTATGTGCATTGTTTGAGCAAAAAATCTCACACCCATAGGTCAAAGTCGGAATAAGAAGACTTCTGGCCAACATAAGTCTTGTATTTACAGGTGTAAAATGTTGTGACATAGAAAGATTCCTGAGAGTACCATATATCTTTCCTATTATTATTTCAATGTGATCATCCCAACTCAACTTTCTATTAAACCACAGTCCAAGGTTCTTAGCCTTTTCAACAAATTCTATGGGTGTATCACCAAGGTAAATTACTGGAAAATAACTAAGATTTAACTCAGATTTACTGATAACCAAGCACTTGGTCTTATTGGGATCAAGTAAAAGAGAGTTTTCGGTAGTCCAAGAATTGATTTTGATTAGGTCTTCATTCAACCTTGACGCTGCATCGTCGATCATTCCAAGCTTACAGCTTATATAGAGTTGTACATCATCGGCGTACATATGCACAGTTGACTCTTTAATACAAGCAGGAAGACCATTTATAAACAAAGTGAACAAAATTGGACCCAAAATAGAGCCTTGAGGAACGCCAGATGTAGTTGCTTCAAAATCAGATATTTTGTCTTCCATAAAAACGGCTTGTTTTCTACCAGAAAGATATGAGAAAATGAAGTCTGATGCTGTTGAGGAGAAATGGAAGGACGTTCTCAGTTTGGATACAAGTATACTATGAGTAACTGTATCGAAGGCTTTCGTAAAATCAAAAGCACCAAGAACGTAATATAATCTTTATCCATGGCAATTCTTAAATCATCTGGTACTTTTAAAAGCGCGGATTTACAACTGTGATGCTGTCTGAAACCTGATTGAATGGGCGTAAGAAGTTTATTTTGCTCTAGAAATACCGTCATTTGCCTATGAATGATTTTTTCCAATACTTTTGACAAGTATGGTAGTATAGCAATGGGTCTGTATTCTGCCGGTGAGCTGGCTGACGCTTTATTTTTCAAAATTGGGGTAATTTTTGCAAGTTTCCAAGAGTCAGGAAATGTTGATGTAGTCAAGATCGTATTAAATATATATGTGATTACATCAAGTATGTAAGGTAGAATAATTTTGACAAAATTTGGGTGTATTTCATCAACACCAACAGCCTTAGATTGTATTTTAAGAATTTCTTCAACTACATCACTTGTTTCCACTCCTGAAAATTCGAAAGGACTTACAACAATGGGCCCTCGAGATGAATTATCATTTGATCCGACTGCATCAACATTGTTCAATGGATTTGGAACTATACTTATGTGATTTCACAAACACCTTGTTGAGTTCATTGGGATCAGCTTCATTAGTACTAGCATGACTTTTGGCACCAACTCCCAGGGCTTTAAGATTTTTCCACAATGTTTTGGTTGGTAGATTATAATTAAGATGATTATCATAATACCTTTTCTTCGCCTCTTTTATTTTCGAATTAACTAAGTTTCTCAAACTTCTGAAAACATCATAAAATTGTGGCAGTTTAAAATGTTTCCATCTTTTGTAAGCTGTGTCACGTTTATTTTTCAAAGCGAAAATTTCGGATGTAAACCAGGACCCATGCTCTGTAACTATCGCTTCGATAAAATTAGTCGAGAAACGTTGAAAAATGAAACAAAACTCATACAATTTGTTTCAGTTTCCATCGTTTCTCGACGAATTTTATCGATGCGATAGTTACAGAACATGGGTGCAGGAATTTGAGTTATGCTTCGTATGTTTAGTTACAAGTGGCACGTGAGTGTTAAAAAGTTGCCGAAGTACACTTTGAAGATAGTCAACTTGAAAATTTGGTGATGTTGCAGAATAAATTGGATTCCAGCTAATGTTTTGTATATCCTGTTCCAGAAATTCATGATTAAGGTTTTTAAAATTTCGATAAGTGTATTTTAATTGTTTTTTATAATTAACAAATTCGAAAATAGCAAAAATTAAGTCGTGTTTTGAAAAAACAGGAGCTTCAATTTGGTTGTAGAATGTATTTTCACATTCACTAGCTAAGAAAAGATCGAGAAGCGTGTTAACTCCAGTTGTATAGTGAGTTGGAAGAGTGGTGTTCACAATATTTAGATTAAGTGCTTTCAACGATCTTCTGAACTCTTTCGAGCTATCTGGCTTTAAAATGTTGCAGTTAAAATCACCACAGTACTACAGAGGTACTACGCCCTATGTCTGCCTTTACCATTTTTGAATAGCAAAAACTATGTAGTCTAACATATCAAAGAGGCAGACGTACTGCTATCACGTTTTCACTTAATATGAATCGTACTGAAATACCGTAAGTCTGCCGACCACTGACTCTACTAATAGGGAGAAAATAGAGAATAGAGTAGAGAGAAAATACAGAAACAAAAGGATGAACGGGGATCGGATAGGTACATATATGTATAACACTCTTGTCGCACTGGGATCCTGTTTGTTTTATTATGATAATCTAATGCGGATCAGATCTGGGGGATAATAAAATTAAACTATTACATATTACAAAAATGAGATCAATTCCAAACCGAACGATCGAGAAGCAAACAAAAGATAACTCAAAATGAAAACATTGTGATTTCAGCTGCTTTTGACGGATTAACCATTTCAACTCAGTATCAAAGAGATGAGTAGGAAAAATTAACTCAAAGTTACTTTTTGACACTTTAACTTTGAATCCAGGAACAACTTTGTGACGTCATAAAGTTTTATCGGAAGGTGTTTTTTAATGGGTAAATTCATTATAATTTGTGTCGTGCAACCATTTTGTTTTAGCGTTTGTATTACAGATTCCTAATTTTTGCCATACGTGGTAATGACCCGATCCCTTACCTTCAGGTGGAAACGAATGTTTACACATCTTCCACGCGAGTCCCGGTACTCACACATTTTTTTTATTTGTCATGCATCTGTTACCTCTTTTCTTGGCACTTTTGAGACACTTTGTAGAGATCATTTTACAAAATGATTCTGGCTCCCTACGCTACTGACTACGCCACTGACCACGCCCATAATAACAGACAAATGAGAGAAAAGAATTGGTTATTACAAATTTCTAATTACATAACGTTTAACAATAGTTAGTTGAAAACAAGCTTTCGTGTGCGGCAGTCGATTTAATATATATGTATAAATATATTACGTTTAAGAATACCTATATGAAATTGAAATTAAAATTAAGTTGAAAAGTAAAGATTTAATTAAATAAAATCTTTTGTTTGAATTATAAATACAAACGTCTATTTAATGAACTAAACTATCTACAAATTGGTGACCCCGAGTTGAACGCATAATCCGAAAAAAAAAAAAAAACAAAATTTAACTTTTTCTTTGATAAAGTGTAATCTTCTACCTTATCGATATCATTCTCGATACATTTTCACCCGTGATTACAAAAAAAAAAAAAAGAAACGCAAAATTAAACAATCATACATTGACAAAAAACACGTTTTTCATCATCATCGCATTAAAGCCGCAAGTGTCCCATATATGTATGTACCTACGTAATATACATAAGCGAGCTCATGTACCGTTCTAAAATAAGAACTGCTCACACTTAATATTCCGTTCATCATCTTCATCTCATCTCATCACATCATATTGTTCTGTTAACAATACCGCAAACACTTACCGGAGTACAGCTTACACCGTTTATCATTCCCTCATCATATTGTACTGTATGCAATACCGCAAACTACTATTGGAGCACAGTGCACAGCTTTTTGGGCTTTAACCACGCAGCAAGTTTTCAACTCAAATAAAATACGAATATAAATTGTATTGTACAAGCAAATATAGATATATTTTTATATTATATACCAAAACTAACTTTAAATTAAGATTAACTATCTTCAAATTCTAACTATATCTACAAACTAAACTTACTACCTACAAATTATTGCTACCTATTAAAATAATATTAAAATATTTTAATTTGACGTCGTCAGAATTTGCATGCATATTTATTATTTATACTTCCTTTTAAAATTATTGCCTTATATTTAGTTTTTTTTTTTTTTTTTTTTTTTTCTTATGTACCTAGTTCTAGATCATAGAATTATCACATTTTCATTTTTGTCTGCCTTTGTAAGCCAAACACGATAGCTGTCCAATTGATTCATAGAGTTAACACACTTTTTGTTTCTTTTTTAGTAGCGCATTATATATTTTTCTCTTTCATTTGTTGATTTCTTGTAATTTGATTATGCCCAACGAAAATAAAACCGAGGATGGTCATGTACCTACAGGTCAGGGAAGTTCCGTTGGTCAGACGTCGGCGTCGCCACAATTAAACAATTCTGAACAAATTTACAACAACTCATTTGAAATTTCATCGGTTAAACTTCCAACTTTTTGGGAGAAGGCTCCGGCAGCTTGGTTCATTGCTGTAGAAGCACAATTCGCTACGAGAAAAATTACAAAAGATGAAACTAGATATTCATATGTATTAGCCTCACTTCCAGTAGATGCAATAAACAATATAATAGACGTGTTAAACAATCCTCCAGAAACTAATAAGTACTCAAATTTGAAAGATATTTTAATTAAGCGCCATACTTTATCCGAACAAAGACGTTTGGAGCAGCTTTTATCGGCTGAAAATCTTGGTGATCGAAAACCATCCGATTTGTACCGTCATATGACATCCACGGCCGGAAACATTTCATCCTTATGTGAGGATTTAATAAAGTCTCTATGGGAAAGAAAACTTCCCACGCAAATAAGTATTCCTTTAGCTGTTACAATAGGACAACCTTTCCAAAATAGATTAGACCTAGCGGATAAAATCTGGGAAACAACACAAACGGTGGGTGTTAACTCTATTCAGCAGCCTTCCTGTAGCCAAAATCCTACTTCTAGTATGGAAGAAAGATTAATGAAAGAAATAAATGAGCTCAGATCGTCTCTTAAAAAGTTATCTTCTCGAGATAGAGGCCGTTCGCCACATCGTTCTGTCGGATTCAAAAATTTTAAAAGGGATAATCGAAGCAGTAGTAACCAAAAAATATGTTGGTTTCATCGCGTTCATGGTGAGAGAGCTAGAAATTGTAATCCACCATGCTATTTCAAAATAAAACATAGCAATACAAAAAACTAGGTACGCCGAGTGTATCCATGGCGGACACTCGGCATTCAAACTTCCGACGCCTTTTTGTTCAATGTAAAATTAATAAATTAGATTTTCTTATCGATACCGGTGCTGAAATATCGGTTTTACCGCATACTTTTTTTAAAAACCAAAACTTTTCCGCTTCAGAAGAATATCTTACAGCTGCAAACGGGTCTCAAATTAAAACTTATGGCTCAAAGCTTTTAAATCTCGACTTAGGCCTTCGACGAGAGTTTTCTTTTCCGTTTACTCTGGCTGCAGTCACCAGACCCATTATAGGTGCAGATTTCTTAGGCTATTTCAACTTACTTGTGGATATTAAACGTCGTAGACTTATTGATCGTTTAACAAATCTATCCGCTTGTGCAAGCATAGCCTCAAACAAAACCGATTTCGAATCGCCACGACTTTCCATCGTTGATAACGAATATGGGAATTTGCTAAGACAATTTCCTTCACTTACAAATCCAACAGATTACACCATGCCAGTTAAACATAATATTGTGCATTATATTGTGACTTCCGGCCACTTACCAGTTTCGACACCAAGACGTTTGGACAGTTCAAAATATAAAACTGCTAAGGCTGAATTCGAGCACATGCAAAAGCTAGGTATCTGTCGGCCTTCTACATCCCCAACTTGCTCTCCACTTCACATGGTACCCAAGAAAGAACCATATGATTGGCGTCCGTGCGGGGACTATCGAGGTTTAAACTGTGTTACTGTGCCAAACAGATATCCTATACCACATCTTCACAGTTTTTCACAGAATGCACTTGGATGTAAGGTTTTCTCGAAGATAGATTTAGTACGGGCATACAACCAAATTCCGGTGGCTGAAGAAGATATTTTTAAGACCGCAATCACAACTCCTTTCGGGATGTGGGAGTTTACAAGAATGCCTTATGGTCTTCGAAATGCAGCCCAAACGTTTCAAAGGCTAATGAATGAGGTTGTAAGGGGGCTGGATTTTTGTTATGTTTATATCGACGATATACTCATAGCAAGTCCAGACAAAGATGATCATTTAAAACATTTAAGAATTTTATTCGAGCGTTTATCAGAGCATGGGTTGACCATCAAACTAGGTAAATGCGAGTTTGGTAAGCAATGTCTAGATTTCTTAGGACACAAGATAGGTGAAGCGGGAATCTTACCATCAGATGAGCGGATAAAAGCGATTCAAAAATTTCCAAACCCATCATCTTTGAAGCAAATTCAACGTTTCGTTGGAATGGTTAACTTTTACCATCGTTTCATCCCTAAGCTTGCTGAACTTTTGACACCAATTTACGAACAGATAAAACTTCTTAGTAACACCAAAAACAAGAAGGCAAACGTTTGGCCGATAGGATGTGCAAATGCTTTCTCGGCTATCAAAACAGCTCTTTCGGAATCAACTTTACTAGTACATCCAAGTGAAAATTCACCTACGCGTCTCACGGTAGACGCATCTAGCTTTGCAGTAGGATCCGTGCTAGAACAGTTTATTGATAGAGAATGGAAACCGTTAGGATTTTTTTCGAAGAAGCTAAGTAATTCTGAAATTAAGTTCTCTGCTTTTGATAGAGAACTTTTGGCAATCTATCTGTCAATACGACATTTTAATTACTTCTTAGAAGGTCGAATATTCGTTGTATATACGGATCACAAACCCCTTACTACAGCTTTATTTACCAAAGCAATTAGAAGCCCGAGACAGACTAGGCATTTAGAATGGATAGCTCAATATACAAACGATATAAGGCACATCAAAGGTAAAGACAACAAGGTCGCTGATTTACTTTCGCGACCCGAAGAGAGCGCCATTACCACCGATCCATTTGATAATTCGCAAGTGTTTTCTCCTGAAAATGTTTCAAACGCTCAGGAATCAGATGAAGAGCTGAAACATCTTTTGACTCTCAAAGCAAAGGCTTCATTTAAGCTCGAAAAAATTACATTTCCGTTGTTAGTCCGTCCCATATGGTGTGAAACCTCCACCAAAGGGAATAGACCTTACATTCCGAAATGTCTTAGACAAGCAGTTTTCGCCAGTTTGCATTCTCTTTCACATCCTGGTGTTCGAGGATCAAGAAAACTACTAACTGATGATACTTCTGGCCGAAAATGAATTCGGATATTAAGACATTTGTGCAATCTTGCATTGAATGTCAGCGCTCTAAAATTCATAGACACACAAAAACACCTTTAGGCAACTTTAAAGCTCCAAGTGAACGCTTTGAACATGTTCACATGGATTTGGTAGGGCCTCTTGATATATCCAACGGGAATCGTTATATTTTGACCATAGTTGACAGATTCACACGTTGGCCAGAGGCTTACCCCCTTAAAGATATGTCAACTGAGTCAATTGCTAAAGTTTTCGTGGCTGAGTACATTAGTCGATTTGGTGTTCCATTAAGAATCACCACGGATCGTGGGGGGCAGTTTGAGTCAAAATTATTTTTCGAGTTGTCAAAGCTGTTAGGATCTCATAGAATCAGAACGACAGCCTACCACCCACAAGCAAATGGTATAGTGGAAAGATTCCACCGCGTCCTTAAAGCAGCACTAAAATGTCGGGAAAACACAACGCATTGGAGTGAAGACTTACCTATAGTTCTTTTGGGAATAAGGTCAGCTTTGAAAAAAGACATCAACTGTTCACCAGCCGAGATGGTTTATGGACAAACCTTACGACTGCCATCAGATTTTTTCAGCTCTCAAAGTGTAGCAGGATCCTTTAACGACGAAAATCTTCCAACTTTGATAGCCAATCTTAGAGATACTATGAACACTTTGCGTCCTAAGGAAACCCGCCAACAAGACTCTCACGTTTATATTCCAAAGCATCTATCCGACTGCGATCAGGTTTTTGTCCGCTCACCAACCAATAAAGCAGGTCTCAAACCTCCTTATGAAGGACCATTTAAAGTTTTAAAGCGACTTAGAAAATTTTATATTCTACAAATAAAAGGAAAAAATGTTTCTGTATCCTTGGACCGTCTGAAGCCCGCGTATATTATTGATTCATCTCATCAAAGAAAAATTATTGCTAAATGCGTTACATTTGCGCCTGGTTCTTAGTAAAGAACATTTTGAAAGGTATGTTTGGTACATATATGTTTATATTGTTTAACCGCCTTCGGCTGGAAGGGGGGTAATGTAGAGATCATTTTACAAAATGATTCTGGCTCCCTACGCTACTGACTACGCCACTGACCACGCCCATAATAACAGACAAATGAGAGAAAAGAATTGGTTATTACAAATTTCTAATTACATAACGTTTAACAATAGTTAGTTGAAAACAAGCTTTCGTGTGCGGCAGTCGATTTAATATATATGTATAAATATATTACGTTTAAGAATACCTATATGAAATTGAAATTAAAATTAAGTTGAAAAGTAAAGATTTAATTAAATAAAATCTTTTGTTTGAATTATAAATACAAACGTCTATTTAATGAACTAAACTATCTACACATTCACAATAGTCATTATTGATCATTGAAATAGATCCAGATAAAAAGCAGGATCCCATGTTGTTTTTGTAATCGCGTGTTAGAAATTGATCCGGATCAGATCATGTGGATAATAAAATGCGGCTAATGCTAAACAACAACAAAAAACTGACTTTGCGAATGATTCGCTATGATTTCGCATCGAAATTAACAATAATACAAAATATGAAAGATACACAATGCTTAACAACAACAAGAAACTGTCTTTGCGAATGATTCGCTATGATTTCGCGTTGGTTTGGGAGAGCCTTTAATCTTTGTTAAACCTGAAACTATTATTTGTTTTCAATATTTGTTAATGAATGAATTGGAAATAATTATAAAACACAAAGATTTTTCTTACCTGTCTAGGAATCGAACATGGAACTCCTGCGTAAAAGTCCATCACTCTACCCAATCAGCCATAGACATACTGGGTCGTATAAAAGAGCAATTGCTTGAAGTAAACTCCGTAGCAAAGTAAAAGCATTTAGCAATTGCTTAATATTAGTATTAATTAAAATTTACCTTGCTTAAGTTAGTTCGAAAATTCGAACTTAGCAATTGCTTTACATGCCGGCTCCACTGGGCATGAGCTATGCTTTGACTATGAACATGTCTTGAAAAAAAAACAATGCCTCGGGGTTAATTAAATTGAATGATTTTATTAGTCTGTAAAAAATGTTTCACTTAAATACCTGTAGGAAATGTTCTAAGTCACCTAAATAGCAGACTTCAAATTTTCTAGTAATTACTTTATTTTTTGTGTTTTATAATTACCGATTGAAGCATATGAGCGGTGGCATTGTTTTTCGAAGATAGAGAAAACAAAAGCAATTGCTATAATTTTTTTGTAATTATGAAACTAAGCAATTGCTTCAGATTTGACATTTCTAGCTAGTAAAAGCAATTGCTCGGGTTTATTAATATTACCCACTAGATACAAGATAACACAAAGAAACATCTTGGGTTGACGATCAAAATTATAAGAAAGATGCAGCATGGTTTGTTAAACAACTTGTGGAGGTAAAATAACGCTCTTAAAAACAATTTGCAAGCAAAAATCTCCAAGTGCATTGGAAACCATATATTTATCACATTCCTTCGTTATCAGAGTTGGATCGTTTTCGTTGAGTTTTGTATTCACATGTCCTTTGTAACAAATTATTTGGTAGCAGCTTACGAACAGGTTTCACAGGATCATTACAGCACTCTGCAATAGTTCCATAGTCTTCATCGTATCCCCCAAAAAAATAAATGAATTCAAATCTTATGGATATTTCTCACAAATGGTTGTATTTAATTTTTGATTTACTATCTCCTCCACAAGTTGTTTAACAAACCATGCTGCATCTTTCTTATAATTTGGAACGTCAACCCAAGATTTTTCTCTGTGTTATCTTATGATGACATCTCCTCCGGGCTCAAAGCGGACAAAAACTGTTGCACCATAAGGGGTTTTAGAAATTCATCCTGGGAAGAGAATAAAAAAGTGAAGGTCAATGAGAATAATAAGATGAATTTTTCAATTCTTCAAAACTTCATATTGCTACTTAAAACCTGGGGGGTCATTCCGTAATTTTTAAAACGATAATCGTCAAAACGATTATCTTTAACGATATCGTCTATAATTTGCTTCACGTAACTCAATCACTATCGTCTCTTCTATCGTTTATTTTTTTGAATGAATGAAATGAATTTTAAAATTAAATTTTGCTGTCAAAACAAAAAATCCTTGTAATTTCATTTGAAATGTCAATTTATTTTAAAAATTGAATTGCAATATCGTCCGTTAAAGTTTGTGTTCGTGGATAAATTGATTCTTTACGTTGCGCAACATTAAAGAAATAAGGCCTGAAAGCAGGTGGTCATCAGATTGTCCCTTTAAAAATACGATTTTGGCCTACAAGCACAAGTGTTGAAAACGAATATGAAAATACAAAAAAGACCATTCCTTTAATCACGGTGCGGGTCCTTACGGTTGACATAGCCTCTTCTCTCATCCTCTACGATTTCCAATTCTTTTGTTATTTAAAAAGTGCAAAATTGTCAAAAAATTATTGATGTGCATCAAAATTATTTATTCTTGAATAAAATACATTTGTACATATATCTAGCAAAGATATGCTTTTTGCTTCTTAACTTTTTTTCTCAAAACCAATAAGAGTAGGCATTCCCTAACTATCGCGTTTAACTAAACGTGAAAAAGACACCGTCAGACGATCATCGTCTTACGCGATGAGAGCCCTGTTGACATAGACGCCTGTATGGATAAACGATTATTTTGGTATAAATGGTCGAATTTTGATCACTGGGCAGATACTTTTTGTTAATTCGATATTATTGAAAAAACAATGGTTAAAAATCAACAAATAAGCATTTATCACTTTTAAAACACTCAAATAATTACAAGACGATACCTCTTTAGCTATCGTCTAAGCTCTATCGTTTTGACGATAGCGTTTTGACGATTATTGACTTACGTAGAGCAAATAATTCATCGCCAAAACGAGATCGCCAAGACGATAGTCATTTTCAAAGTTACGGAAAGCAAGACTATCGTCTAAACGATATCGTCTGGCGATAATCGAAATACGGAATGACCCCCCTGGTTAAAAATAAAGAAGATTATCAAACTTATTTCTCGCACAGTTTTTATGTTAGCTGAAACCGAATCGGCATTTATTACTATCCAAGATTCCTGACGAAGATAGTCTCATTTTTCGACGCAATTATAGAACTTTATACAGAACTCTGGGTATGTTCATGCACTACATCCTGCCAAACCAGATTACCCAGCGAATTAGATACAAATAATTATTTCTTTTTTTGATATTGTGCCTTCTGGTGGTTGGTCCAGCAACATTGTGGGAATGAATGGCTTAAATGAAAACAAAAATTGTTAATTCAAGTCCTTTTAATTACGTTTGTTTTAATTACGTTTATTTTACTCACGGTTCACGGAGCATTTCGTCAACATCGGCCATGATAAATAGATGAATAGTCGTCTTTTCCATTTTACAATGCTATTATAGAAAATTAATATTTTTTGTTAACAAAATAAACACAAACGTTAGAAGATGTCAAAATGTAGATTTGAATTTACACAGAAATGACTGTTTTCTATAAGTAATAAAAACAGATGGCTTTAGTTTCTATGGAAAAAAAATCTTACTGAGGGCAAGTGACAAGAGATGGCATTGGATGTTAAAAACATCTTTAAAAATAAAATCTAAGTTGGATCTGTGTATAAATGGAAATCCACACAAGTGCAGTGCATGTGCTGCGAATTATATTGAATAATTTTGAATGAACCACAACAACTTGAATGTGTTACCACCAAGTATATATAGGCCGGAGTTATAGCTATTTCACGAGAGCCCACCTCGATCATCAGGCTCCTTTAGTGGTGCTTAGGCTTGTTATGCTCGTATTAATTGAAAACTCTTTGCTGGCGGTGGTAACACACATAAGTTGTTGTTGTTCATTCAATTGATGTATAACTCGCATCACCTCGTGGCATGATGGTTAGTGTGTATGACTGTCATACCAAAGATGTGGGTTCCATTCCCAGCCGTGCCACCTACAAACAGAAATGTTTTATCCGAGGTACTGCCTCTTGCGAGGATATGACAAATCCTCCAAGAGTATACTTGTCATGAATAAGTGCTGCTCATTTAGCCGTTAGCCGGCAAAAAACTGTAGGTCCCCTCCATTCCTGCCAACAACACGCACACAGAAATGATTGAGAGTTGTATGTCACTAGGCCCTGGTTCTCCACGAGCTGTTGCGCCACCCAATTCAATTTATTTATTTATCGATAGATAACAGCTTAAGCTACGTTTTCATTAGAGCTGAAATGAGCTAATTTCGCAAATCACAGAAAAAGTGTTTTCATTTGTAATTTGGTGATTTCGTTTGACAGCTCATTTCCTTTTTGAATTTCAACTGGCTGTTAATAGATTTTTGTTGTTGTTTTCTTTTGTCTCCTTCCATTGCGCTTTGACATTTTCATACAAAACCAATTCAGAGCTCTTCAAACTTTGGCAAATTGGATGTGTTCGTTAGGTTTTGACTTAATTTCCAACCTAATTTCGTGCAAATTTGGTTGAAATTATCTCATTTTGAAATGTGAATTTGTATGGGAAATGAGATGATTTCGTATCGCATTTGGAAATTTTCAACGAAATTACCTCATTTGGCCTAATGAAAACGTAGTATTACACATGAAATACTTGCAATATTGCTTCTATCAAATCTGTGGACGATAAATTTTGCAAAATACAAATTTTAGCATCGATTTCCACGCATTGAAAAAATAATAGATGCTCAGAAAGACCCAATTTACACCAATGCAAGTTTTTGCACACACCTTCGTGCTTCGCAATAACGATTTATTCCAAAAAGCCACAGATAACAGTTTACACATAAATTCCTTGAAATATTACTGCAAAATACATATTTAATATCGATTTTCACGAATTTAAATTATCGATGGTCAGAAACATGCAGTTTACATCATGCACGTTCTTGCTCACACCTTCCTTTGAAACAAGATTTTGAAATATCAGTCAAAAAGGGCACACATAAGAGCTTAAAACCATGAATTGCCTTGATAAACAACGAAACCTGCATTGGGATTGAGCAGAGCATGTGGTTTCAGTGGCGCAATGTGTAGTGCATTAGCCATGGTGCAAGGTTCATGGTTCGCTCCCAGATTTTCTGAGAACCGTCAAACGCTAATCATTTGCAGTCCCCAGCATCAAGACTCATTTCACAAAGCAGATAATGACAAAATTAGCTAAAATTCAACCATTTTTAGCACCCATTTACTGTTTTATTTGAATGAAAATTCACGTCATTCGACGACCAAGCAAATTACTCATTTGAAAGAATAATGTAAGAATTCATGACCATTTGCAATTTTCAGTTTGCTACACAGCCCATATGCAAGGCACTTAAAGGGTTGGTTTCAGGAGAAATAGCAATAACAATAGCTGCGTTTTATTATCTCTGGGCCTGGGTCGAGGTTATCTTTTAACATGCATTACAAAAACAATATGAGATCTAGGTTTCTATCGAGGTTAATTTCAATAACCCAGATAGAGGTTTCCACTCTGACCGGCAGAGGGCTATTTACCATTGTGAATGGATATCAGCAATTTGTCAGCAGTATTAGGAATAGAGAGGAAAAGAGACAAGTGCTTACATGAAAAACAAATAAACATAAGGTGTCGCGGGACACCTGGCAGATGTGAAACACAAAACAAAACAAAAACAAATGGTTTTTAAAATTAAATGACAAGTTTAGTTAGATACTGAAAGCTCTGTACGTTTCTAATTCGAGGGAGATAGTTATATTGTTTCTGCTGTTTGCATACAGTTTACTATTGTGATTTGAAAAATCTATTACATACTGGGAAAAAGGAAGTCACAATAAAGGGCTTGTTCAAACAGAGAATAGGCTTGGTGCGGACAAAAAATCTGCACGCGCGACGCGTTATTTGTGCTGTTTACTATGATACAATAGACGGAATGCAAGTCACGAATTGCGTTGTCTTATCAAATAGAAAGCGGGAAGGTTAAGCGAACGCGACGGGCAAATTCAAATTGAAAGAATTTTACGACACTTAAGCGTGGTACACATTATCAAACATTCGTGTTGGTTATCACTATCAGTTCTGTTGGGCGTCAGGCAAAAAAATTCTACTACTCCCAGAAAATTGTGTCTATTTTATTTTGAGGCTATTTCCACCACGAATCGTGCTATTTCTTATTTTACATGACTCACACGAGCTTTTTCTTATTTTGTTTGCACTTTTTCCACTAATTCGGTATAAAAAATTGGGTTTTTGTTCCGTGAATGACGGCTCATGAATGAAATTGTGTACACATCATCGATCAACCACCCAACAAACCGAGGGCTGTCACGCAGTATCAAAAAATTTTGTGAGTAGCAGTTGTGAGTGACAGCCCATCATTCAGCATGTACACATTATCAGTTCTGTTTGATATCCAACATGGCTGACACTCAGGTTTGATAATGTGTACCACGCTTTATGCCTGACGAATGACATTGTGGGCATTCTGAATATTTATTTCTCTTTGATAAGACTATTCCTGAAAATAATCAAAAGTCATCTGATTACACAACTCAACAAAATAAAAAAGTATTTTTGTTTCTGGGCTTATTTCATGATTTTTGTATTCGTCATGCTCCAAAATGATGGAAAAATACCTACACCCCCCCTAAAGTTTGCTTTTGTAGGGTTGGTAGTCAAAATACAGTTACCATAGTTTTCATAGAAATAATAAATGATTGCTTTAATATTTTCTTTAAAAGAGGAGAGGGGAGGGGAATTCCCACGCCCACTTGGTATATCTAGAGTATATTTGTGTCACAAACTACACACATTTTTATTTTGATATTTAAGGACGTTAAAATGATATTAGGAATGTGCGAAGGTGATGCAAATGCATTTTGCTATAGATGTGGTTATTGTCTCTAAGATTGAATATTTTTCACGGTCATTTAGTAAAAATTAAAAACTTCATTGGGAGCATACTCAGAAGAAAAAGGAAAACGTTTTAACTTAGACTTTATAGACTTCGAAAGTAATCGTCTACAAAGGTCAATAAAATGAAACAATGTTGGGAAATTGTTATATAGGTTTAATTTTAGAATAGCACATTCCACAATCAGTGTGTTTGTTGATAAAAATTACCGTTTTAGCATTGAATATTGAAAACAAAAACTAACATTTTCACGTAAAACTAAGAAAAATTTAATATACAAAAAAATGATTTTTTTTTTCAATATTCTGAGTTTGAAAATTGATTAAAAAAAACTATTCATGGAAATGACTTAAAAAAAAAATTACCATAATCTTTTTGGTGTTGCCGTTGTTTAAACTCCACCAATAATAATTAAAACGAACAACAACTTTTATCGTGGGAAAAAATATACAAAAAAACCCACATTTATTTATCCGACTCCACGGAAGTATAAACATTTGCTCTCCCAGCAAGAAGCTGTTCGAGACTAAAAATATATTTCTTTTCACAATTATATTTGGCTCGTATGGCCAGTGTTGCCATACGTAACAGTCCCGGCTAAAAAACCTCGTTTTTTACTCCTGTAGCTCCGTGTTGAGAGGTAAAATACATAGCTTCTGGACGGGCCGCTTTAATTTGTTCGTTGCAGTACGTACCATGACGTTTCGGACGAGTCCATCTCGACTAGGTAGAAGTTCACAAATTCTGCCCAGCCCCCAACTGGCAGGGGGAAAATTCTCACTCCTGAGGACTACCAGTTGGCCAACCCTTAGATTCTCATTCTCCTTTCTTCATTTTTTCCGCTCCTGCAGAGTGGTAAGATATTCGGATTGCCACCGGTTCCAGAAATGCTTAACCATTTGCTGTCGGTCTCTCCATAAGTCAACTCCCGCTGTATCTGGTCTTTCATCTAATCTGAAAGGAAGAGGTAAAATTAATGGTTCACCTACCAGAAAATGTCCCGGCGTTAGCGCCTGAACATCCATAGGGTCATCACTCAAAGGATGAAGGGGTCTTGAGTTAAGAATCGCTTCAATTTGGGTGAGTAATGTTCCAAACTCCTCGTACGGTAATACCCGTGTTCCAACAATCCGTTTTAAATGGAACTTCATGGATTTAACCGCAGCTTCATATATCCCTCCTTGATGCGGTGCTGCTGGGGTCATAAAGTGCCAGACAGTACCCTTGTGATGAAGATGCTCCCGCACTTCTTTATCTGAAAATATTTGTAAGGCTTTATTTAGTTCTTTAGAGGCGCCAACGAAAGCTGTTCCGTTGTCGCTAAACATTTTTTCACATCTCCCTCTCCTTGCGATAAACCTCTCATAACAAGCTATGAAGGCGATCGCAGATAAATCTCCTACGATTTCAATATGTACTGCTCTCGTTTTGAGGCAGACAAATATTGCAACCCAACATTTTCTCCTATTTCTCCTTCCGACTCCACTGACCACTTTTAATTCAAAAGGACCAGCATAATCTACTCCTGTAGCTAAAAATGGTTTCCCAACCTGGACTCTTTCTGATGGTAATTCCGCCATCAGCTGTCCCTCCATT
This sequence comes from Dasysyrphus tricinctus, assembly GCA_963921185.1. Classification (NCBI taxonomy): domain Eukaryota; kingdom Metazoa; phylum Arthropoda; class Insecta; order Diptera; family Syrphidae; genus Dasysyrphus; species Dasysyrphus tricinctus. The sequence goes on along the minus strand of OY992531.1, from coordinate 181,372,214 downwards.
CTTGCATTTAATCTTACACATACTACACATTTATGAATGTGACTCCGTACTCCACTCCTTAATTTCGGTATCCAATATCTTTGCCTTATATATTGCATCATTAATTGAATGCCTCCATGCTTCGTCTCCCGATGAGCATAATCAACCACCAATTCAGACAACCTTGAACCGTTAGCTATAATTACTGGATGTTTCATTTCATAATCCAATTCCGACCTATCCAATCTACCCCCTACTCTGAGTAAACCGTTTGTGTCTACTATTGGCTTTAAACTTTCTATAGTACTCCTCTCCGGTAAGTGTTTTCCCGCTTTTAAAGCAGTGATCTCCTTGTTATAGTTCTCCTGTTGATTTTTTCTTATCAAATATTCCATGGCTAACGCTTTTTCCTTTAAAGTGGGTGGAACAACTTCCTGTTGGCCCACTCCTCTTTTAGATCTCCGTTTTATTTCTTTTGGTTTTTGTTTAAGTTCTTTTCTCCATGTTATCCAATTTTCTATATACCTCCCGGCATAACTAATAATGTTAATTGCTTGTTCCAGCTCACTAGTATACTCCAATAGTGGTACACTTGACTCAGTTCCTCTGAGCCTTATGTGTAAAGTCTCCTTGAATGAAGAGATAGAATATATTTTCATTTCTTCCTTTACCTCCTGGTTTTTTCCCTCCATTATTTTGCTTTTTGGCCATTTGCTTTGTTCCATAGTTATCCAACTAGGTCCAAGCAGCCATAGTTCATTTCCCACTAAATCCTTTGGTGAATATCCTCTTGTCAGTAAATCAGCTGGATTCTCCTTGCCATCAATATGACGCCAGCACCTGACATCCGTGTTTGTTTGGATTGATGCGACTCTATTTGCAATGTATGTTCTTAAGTCTCTTGTCTCCTTCTTTATCCAATAATATGCTGGACTGGAATCAATCCATAGCACATACTCCGCATTTGGCCATTCCATAGACTCCATTACTCCTTTTATCATTCTTGCAAGCAATTCTGCTGCTGATAACTCCAGCCGTGGAATGGTGACCATCTTCAATGGTGCCACTCTCGTTTTTGATGACTACTGGTTACTACTCCGCTCCCATGTTCGACACGAATGAATATCACTGCCCCTAATGCAGCTTCACTGCTGTCCGAAAAACCATGTATTTGTATTTTTGGGTTTCTTCCTGTACCCAACCACCTATCGATTTTGTAATGATATGTATAATACATATAATACATAACCTATAGTTTATAGCAAGAACAATGCTCATACATAATTATGTATAACTACTTTGTGTATATGACAAGTATTAGAAGTAAGCCAGTTGTTAATAAAGACTCATACTAAATAGTTCGTCTACTTAATACATGGCGCAGTCGATTTTGAAGAACCATTGGACGAAAAAAAAAAATTATATACAGCGTATATCTATAGAAAATAATTATTAGTAAAAAATTAAGTGCTAATTTATTAAAACTCAAATAAAAAATAAAACAACAATTTTATGTAAAGTTCCATCCTCAAAATCAGTCTAAAGGCGTGCGGAGAAAAATTCTTGTTGCATGGGCAAAGCTAAAGCTGACCTAAAAATAAAGCTTCCACGTGGCCGAGGCCACCCTCCAAAAAACGTGCGTGTGGTATACATTTACGAGAATATGGACTTCATAAAAAAAATTAATGAGCTAAACCTGAGCTCAGGCAATTTAGCAGAAAATTGGCAAACTTTCTACAGAAATTTTGAGGTATTTGCAACTGCTATTGAAGTTGAAAAAAAGAGTGATGTTGTTCAAGTAGCTGTATTCCTAAATGCGGCTGGTGAGGAAGCCACCGAAATCTTCCAAAATGTACTGAAACTTGATGCCGGAGACCGAACAAAGCTAAAGCCTGTTGTGGATGCATTCAAAAAATTTTGTACGGGTAGAACAAACCAAGTATATGAAAGTTTTGTTTTTCACACGAGGAACCAAGGTCAAAATGAACCATTTGATATCTTTCTGATGGATATCAAGAAACTAGTTCGCAATTGTGAATTCATGGATGCCGACAGAATGGTGAGAGATAGGATAGTTCTTGGAGTCAATGATAAGAACCTGCAAAAACGTTTACTCGAAACCGAAGACCTCTCGTTAGCAAAATCAATTGAAATGGCACGTTCCGCAGAAGCCACAGCAAAGTAAATGGAACAGATGAGCAACAAAGTTGAAGCAGCTCCAGTAGACGCAGTGAAATATGAAAATAGGCTTAACCTAAATGATAAGAATAAATCAAATTTATCAAATAAGCAACTTGAAAAAAATAATTTTTTTAATTCTAGATCAACAACCAATGTCAAATCAGATAGCCAAATTGATTGTATGCGATGCGGAAAAACACATGTAAGATCATCTTGCCCAGCTTATCGCAAAAGATGCACGAGGTGTAATAGACTCAATCACTTTGCAGCTGTTTGGAAAACAAAACCGGTTAATGAAGTCAATGTTGATAGCAATGAGGTGAGCGAAGACTTTTACATTGACACAATTTCAAACAATCATAAAGTAACTAGCCCGTGGCTAGAAACCATTAAAATTAAAAACAAAGAGGTCACTTTTAAATTGGACACGGGGGCGATGGTCAATATATTGCCAGCTAAATATATAAAAGATTTACGGGGTACAATTGTTTCTCGAAATGACTCCAAACTTTCAGCTTACAACGGGACTGAAATTAAAACGTTAGGTACAGTTGAACTAGAGTGCGAGGTTGGGAATAAAAAAGTGTTAATAGAATTCTTCGTTGTAGAAGACGATAGAGTTCCCTTGTTGGGACTAGAAACTTACATTAATTTAGAGTTTATAAAAAAAGTTAGTGAGGTGAATAAAAATGAATTAAAAGATGTGAGTTCGAAAACAGAGCTGCTAAAAAAGTATGTTAAAGTGTTTACTGGTCTCGGCTGCTGTTACAAAAACTTTCATATTGATGTAAAGGAAAATACAACACCTGTAGCTAAACCCGCTAGGCGTATTCCTTTGTCATTAAAAGATCCACTAAAAAAAGAACTAGAAAGGTTATGTCAAAGGGGTATTATTGAGCGATGTGAAGGTTCAAGTGAATGGATTTCAAACATTGTTATTGTGGAAAAACCCAATAAACTTAGAATTTGCTTGGATCCAAAATACTTGAACATGTCGATTAAAGAGCAATTTCACGAGATTCCTTCATTCGATCAAATTAAAGCTCAGTTCGCAAACAAAAATTTTTTTCGGTTTTCGATATAAAAGATGGATTTTTCCATATCGAACTAGATGAAAAGTCAAAAAATCTATGCACATTTAGCACTCCTCTTGGTACATATAGGTATATGAAATTTCCTTTTGGCCTTAAGACGGCCCCAGAGATTTTCCAAAAATCAATGAACAAAATTTTGCAGGCATCCCTAATCTCAGTATTTATATCGACGATATAGCTATAGCAACAGACAGTATGGAAGAGAATGATCGAATAGTGGATTTAGTGTTAAATAGAGCACTAGAAAAAAACATTACTTTTAATATAGATAAAGTACAATATAAACAAAAGAGTATTAAGTTTCTAGGTCATATATTCAGTGAGGATGGCATTGCACTCGATGATGACAGGGTGCAAGCAATTCAAGAGCTTAAAGCACCTAGTTGCAAAAACGATTTGCAAAAGCTGCTAGGATTTATTAATTACGTAAGGGAGTACATACCTAATTTGTCTGAAATATCGAATCCATTGCGAGAACTTTTAAAAAACAACATTTGTTTTCAATGGAACGACGTTCATGAGAAATGCCTTCAACAAATAAAAGACAATATCATAAGTGCCCCTATTCTTAAACCATTTGATGCAAACGAAATGATAGCTATACAGGCCGATGCTTCTCTAAATGGACTCGGTGCTTGCCTTCTACAAAATGGTAGACCCGTTTCATTCGCTTCTTGCAGCCTCACTGAAACGGAGAAGCAATATGCGAACATTGAACGAGAGTTTCTTGCGGTCGTGTTTGCATGCAATAAATGGCATTTCTTAATATACGGCAGAAAAATCAATGTAGTAACCGATCATAAGCCACTATTAGGAATAATGGAAAAAGAATATACATAATAAAATTCCATCTCCAAGACTTCAACACATGAAGCTTAAGTTAGAAAAATATTCTTTAAATTTTAAATATTTGCCTGGAAAGCAAATGGTTCTTTCCGACTTACTGTCACGTAATCCAAGCTCTCTTAAATTTAATAAAAACGAAATTAACGGCCTTCACGAGGTTATTCATTCTATAAATATAAGTACGGAAAAAAAAGAATTATACAAACAAAAAACAGATGAGGACGATGTTTTAAAAGACTTGAAAACAGTTTTGCATAATGGATGGCCAGTGCATAAAAGTAAACTTCAAGAAAAATTAAAGTATTTTTGGAATTTTAAAGAAAATCTTTTCTTGGATGATGGTTTAGTTTTTTTTGATAGAAGAATATTTGTCCCTAAAGCTTTGAGAAATTCCGTTCTTGACAAAATTCACTTGGCACATTTAGGAATAGAAAAAACTAAATCAAGGGCTCGTTCGCTAGTATATTGGCCAAGTTTAAACCAGGAAATTGAAAGTTTAAAAATCAAAATCATTTCTTGTAATAGGTGATTTTTTCTCAAAATATATTGATATAATACCACTAACCTATAAAACTGCTAAGGCAATTATAGAAAAGTTAGAAGTAGTTTTTTCTATTTACGGAATACTGAGGCAAATTGTTGCCGGAATTTTGCAAAAAAATGGATTTACAAATTATAACCAGCAGCCCAAAGTATCCTAAATCTAACGGATTTAGTGAAAAGTGTGTGCAAATAGCAAAAAATTTAGTTAGAAAGTCAAGTGAATCCAAAAGTAGCCTATGGCTTGCCTTACTTGAGTATAGAAATACTCCCATACAAAATTCTTACTTGACACCAACTCAAATACTTATGGGTAGACAAACTCGCACTCTCGTTCCTGGATCTGATAGTTTGTATAAAGATTCGAATATATGCAGAAAGATTTTACCAGTATTGAAACTTAACAACAAAAGAAACAAATTTTATCATGATCGCAATGCAAAACAAAAATCAGCTTTCCGTGTAGGGCAGGAGGTTTGGATACAGGATGGAAACCATTGGGTACCCGGTGAAATTAAAGAAAAGCATACGTCACCAAGATCTTATTGGATACAACTGCAGAGTGGTAGAGTCTTGCGCCGAAATTCTTTTTTCTTAAGAAACCGAAATTAACTATACTTATACAATCAGTTTGGCATTTGGTATCATATAATTCCATAGCATTTTAATTTAATTATAATTATTGCATTGAAGTAGCATTATAATTATGAAGTAGCATTACAAATGACTGAAAACATTACATTGTATGAGTAGAGTATATTTGAGTATGTATTATAAAACAAATTTCATGTATTTTGTTTTATTGAAGTTATTATTTGAATTCAAAAATGAAGTAACTAATAATTGTATTAACATTTAAATACTTGAAATCACCAGTATCTGGATTTATATGGGGGTGTAAGATTGTAAGAAATATTATATAATTTTCAGTTGTAACACAAGGGGGAGATGTAATGATATGTATAATACATATAATACATAACCTATAGTTTATAACAAGAACAATGCTCGTACATAATTATGTATAACTACTTTGTGTATATGACATGTATTAGAAGTAAGCCAGTTGTTAATAAAGACTCATACTAAATAGTGGGTGGAACAACTTCCTGTTGGCCCACTCCTCTTTTAGATCTCCGTTTTATTTCTTTTGGTTTTTGTTTAAGTTCTTTTCTCCATGTTATCCAATTTTCTATATACCTCCCGGCATAACTAATAAGGTTAATTGCTTGTTCCAGCTCACTAGTATACTCCAATAGTGGTACACTTGACTCAGTTCCTCTGAGCCTTATGTGTAAAGTCTCCTTGAATGAAGAGATAGAATATATTTTCATTTCTTCCTTTACCTCCTGGTTTTTTCCCTCCATTATTTTGCTTTTTGGCCATTTGCTTTGTTCCATAGTTATCCAACTAGGTCCATGCAGCCATAGTTCATTTCCCACTAAATCCTTTGGTGAATATCCTCTTGTCAGTAAATCAGCTGGATTCTCCTTGCCATCAATATGACGCCAGCACCTGACATCCGTGTTTGTTTGGATTGATGCGACTCTATTTGCAACGTATGTTCTTAAGTCTCTTGTCTCCTTCTTTATCCAATAATATGTTGGACTGGAATCAATCCATAGCACATACTCCGCATTTGGCCATTCCATAGACTCCATTACTCCTTTTATCATTCTTGCAAGCAATTCTGCTGCTGATAACTCCAGCCGTGGAATGGTGACCATCTTCAATGGTGCCACTCTCGTTTTTGATGTTAAAAGTCTACTGGTTACTACTCCGCTCCCATGTTCGACACGAATGAATATCACTGCCCCTAATGCAGCTTCACTGCTGTCCGAAAAACCATGTATTTGTATTTTTGGGTTTCTTCCTGTACCCAACCACCTATCGATTTTAAAGTTCTCCAAGTGTATAATGGAATTCCAAAACTCCAACCATCTATTTTGTATCTCCATCGATGGTATATCATCCCAATCAATTTTAAGTTTCCATAACTCCTGAATTATTATTTTACCGATAATAGTTACCGGTGAAAGGTATCCATTTGGATCATATAGTTGCGCTACATGACTCACTATTCTCCTTTTTGTTATAACTCCATCAAATTTGGGGTTCTTTACTATGAAGGTAAGCTTGTCCTCCTCTATCAACCATTTAAGTCCTAAAATGGTTGTGCCTTCCCCCTCCGAAAATAACAAAGTTTTTTCAGACTCCGAATCCATAGCTGTTACAACCGCCTGGCTGTTTGACTTCCATTTACGAAGTTCAAAACCAGCTCCTTTTGAAATAAAATCAATTTCTTTCGCTAGCTTGATAGCTGCTTTCTCTGAGTGAGCTCCTGTCACACAATCGTCCATATAGAAGTCCTCTTCTATTGCTTTAGCTGCTGTTGGATATTCTCCTTTTGCTCCTCTAGCAGTTTCTATTACAGATCTCACAGCCAAAAATGGCGATGATGTCAAACCGAAAGTTACTACTGTTAGCCAGTACTCCTGTCATCTCTGGCTTGCATCCTCCCTCCAAAAAATTCTTTGCAAGTTCCATTGTTCTTTAGCCACTCTGACTTGATTGAACATCTTGCGAATATCTCCATAGACCGCTATTTTATGTCTCCGAAAACGCATGATGGTTTCTTGCAAATCCTTTTGCAACTTTGGGCCTAGCATTTGAATATCATTGAGGGACAATCCCTTGTCCGTTTTGCAACTTGCATCGAATACGATTCGATTATCCTTAGGGATGCAATGGTGTGGTATATAATACACCATTTCTCCCTTTTTCGGTTTCTCCGTGGCCAAAACTAGATGACCTATTTTTATTTCCTCTCTCATTTTCTCCGTATAAACTATCCTCATCTCCTGATTTTTTGCTAATCGTCTTTCTAAATACAGAAAGCGTTTTAATGCTATCTCCCTAGAACTTCCTAGTTCTCTAAAATTCTCCTTTAATGGGATTTTTACTACGAATCTTCCTGATTCATCCCGTCTATATGTCTCCATGAAGTGTTTTTCCACTTCTTATTCTTCCTTTGTAAGCCTAGGGCATGACCTGACCTGATCTTGTTGCCAGAGTCGCTCTAATAGCTTATTTAATTGTTCCTCCTCTTTATATTGGATGCATGAAATTGACTGACCTGTCAATTCATCCACCTTTTCATAAAGTGTTCCAAAGGTAATTACTCCTAGTAACGTTTCCATTAACGCTATTCCATTTATGTTACTCTCAATAACTGATTTAATTATTTTTGCAAAAAATCCTACTCCAAACAACAAATGTGTTGGACTAGGTCTCCAATATTCTGGGTTCGCCCAGGGTACTCCGGTTTTGTTAAGAACCATTGTGGGGTCTAAGCCCGACGATGGCATTATTGGCTCCCAATTACTGTTTTTTGGTAAAACCCAAAATATCTCCTCTATACCCTCCTGAGCTTGACCTCCATACCATGGAAATATTTTTACTTTTACTTTCTGTTTAATTTTAAAAGGCTCTCCATCTATACCTACTGCTTTCTTAGTAGTGGTTAACGATGAAAATTTGTACTCCTGCACTAATTTCTGGCTCATCACATTTGGCTGAGCTCCTGTATCGATAAATCCTTTTAAAGGACCAAACCTATTCCCATCATTTTCAATGCTTACCATTACTGTTGGTAAAAAGCTAAAACCTGGAGAAGATAAATTAAACACGTTGTCATATGGTAAACCTTGGTTATTTTTATTCTTAAATTTTTTGTTGGTAAACGGATTTTTCTCCGAATTTGTATTCAGCCCTACGGCCACCTCTTCCTGAGTACTCCTTTTCTGACGTTTGGCTGGTGTCTCCTCCAGTCAGGATTTCCTTTTACCCTGCAAGTTCTCCTTCCTTGCTGTCTCCGCACGCAATGTCAACACGCTTTTGAACCCTTGCTTTACCGGGCAAAGCATGCTGTTGTGGGCCGGGTCCCCCTGGCAATTTGGATCTCTGCATTTGATACCAGTGCAGGCCTCCTTTTTGTGTCCTTTCCTAAGGCAGTTCGGACAGATCTTCCTTCTTGTAACGAAATCCTTTCTTGCATACAAGCTTAAGGCCATGAACTCCGGGCAGTGATAAAGAGCATGAGAGTCTTGTGCACATGCTTCACATGGATCTCCATAATATTGTCCTCTCGAGGTTCCCCTTGATGTCGAAGGAACACTTCTACGAGCTTCCATTCTCTCCCTTCTTCCTGCTCCTGCAGCTGTTTGTTGCGGGTTCCATACCATTTTTATGTTCTCCAAGGCTCCTGCCTGCTTGTCGAGAAAATCCAAAATCTCTCCTATTTTGGGAGTCTCGGACGATCTTTGCAATTCCCATTGCTTTCTAGTCTCCGAATCCAGGCGGTCGTGTAACCCTAGCACGAATACCATATCCCAATGCTCCACGGGTATTCCTAACGATCTTAGTTGGCGAACGGTCTCATGGGTGACATTCGCCATCCTTTGGATCTCTCCAGCCGATGGCTTCTCCTGAAGCACCGGTAGCCGATAGAACTGGTTTAAATGTTCTTTGGTTATGTGATATGGCTTTTCATATAGCTGAAAAAGCCTCTCCCATGCATCTTGGTAGCTCTCCTGGCTAAGATGACTTTCACCCAGTGCCTTTGCTGCCCTTCCTGTCAGCGACTTTTTAAGATAGGAGTATTTGTATGCTGGAGAAACATCCTTGTTCTCATGGATGGCCGCTCTGAAACGGTCACGGAAGCCGATCCATTTGAGGAGTGAACCATCAAACTCCCCCCAAGTATTTTTAATGTCATGTTGTTGGGTTGGTAGGGTCAGACTCACGTTGAGTTGCCTCCGTAATGCCTCCTCATTGTTAACAGAGCGTTCCTCGCTCTCTTGATTCTCCTTGGTAGCCTTTGCTATAAATTTCTTCATTATTTCGGCCGTTTCAAAATACTCCATCTCCATGGCTTCCATTTCGAGCTCCAATTTCTCCAGTTCTTCTCCTTCGGCGTTCTCCACGAGTTGCAAAAACAGCTCGTTACTCCTGTCCCATAGTTGCAACAACCTGTCTGTCCTCAGCAACAGCCCCTCATGCGAGCATTCAGCCACCTCCTGGGACTTTGCATAATTTGCAGCACGAGTGACTGCTCTCCTTAGGGATAGGAAAGTTTTGCCGCTCAAAACCCTCTCTTCATTCCCTTTAGTCTCCTGACTGTCCTGGGTTTTCCCAGCTTTTCCATGAAACGAGATAAGTTATATTCGATTTAGATTTTGTTTAAGATAGAGGAACAACAAAAAAATGTTTATTATGCAACCCCAATAATAGCAATACTACCACCTATTCCCTTCTAACGTAATAACTCTAAGTGTGGTGTGAATTTTGTACCTATAGTGGCAAAATAATTAAAAGTATTAAAGAACACTTATTCTCCATGGAAAACAAAATCACATTCCCATGTGATTAGGTTCCCCCTCCTTTCCATTTCCTTGTCAAAAATATTATCCTCTTATAATTATTCTCTAGACCTCCATGGAATTTCCTAATCCCAACTATCTCTCCTTTTCTTCCATAAAAATTCTGTCTTTAAGAAAGGAAATAAAAACTAAACGTAATTATTTCCCTGTGTTTGCGGTCTCAGCACCAATTATGCTACGCTAAACACTTCCACTCCTTCCTAGCTAGACTTATTCTCCCGTCCTCGAGTGAACTTTTCCAAATGTGTTTGCGATCCCTGCATCCCATAGATGCTACGCTTAACACCTCCATCCAATTCTTCCTAGAATAATTCTCACGTCCTCGAGAGAATTTTCTCCTATTGTGTTTGCGATCCCGGCATCCCACAGATGCTACGCTAAACACCTCCCTCCAATTCTTCCTAGAATAATTTCTCACGTCCTCGAGAGAATTTTCTCCTATTGTGTTTGCGATCCCGGCATCCCACAGATGCTACGCTAAACACCTCCCTCCAATTCTTCCTAGAATAATTTCTCACGTCCTCGAGAGAATTTTCTCCTATTGTGTTTGCGATCCCGGCATCCCACAGATGCTACGCTAAACACCTCCCTCCAATTCTTCCTAGAATAATTTCTCACGTCCTCGAGAGAATTTTCTCCTATTGTGTTTGCGATCCCGGCATCCCACAGATGCTACGCTAAACACCCTCCAATTCTTCCTAGAATACTCCTACTCCAATGCAAAATAACTATTAATATTTAAAAGAGCATTCAGCCCATTATCCTCTCCGGTCTTTTTCCCTCCTAGGTAAATTACATTTAAAAAATAGTTTCTTGTTTCCCAACAATATTTTCAATATTTATTAGAATTTTTCTTCCAAATAATAATTCCATAATAATTTGTAAAGAAGACAATTTGCTGTCTCCAAAACAAAAATAAATACTCCTTAATTTTATTGAATGCTCAATAGACTTGTTTAATATTGGTATATATTTACCTATCTAAACGTTAATGGCAAAAACTCCATAAAGTTATTGCAACTCCTTTGCTATAAATTTAAAAGCTTATGTTACTTAAATTAGTTTTCTTCCTAGAAACAAATAACATAGTAGTACATACTCCATTGACTCGTCAATTTAATTGTTTTAAATTAACTTTTTCATTTCCTCTCCGAAACATATTACTGTATTTGTGCTCATTTTTTTCCCAAAAAAGAGCACCTACAACTCCATAGTAAAAGCATATGTTTTGACTAGCAAAAAAATGCCAAACATTCCACTGTATCCAAATGTAACTAATTGTCACACACACATTCACACTTTCATGTTTTAGCACCTGCTTATATTCTCCTGATGGCGACGACGCACATCGCTAGATAAGAATGAATGTATATGAATATTTACATTCTTTATTAATTTCTCCCGATAACTCCACAGATAAATTATTTTAATTATTTAACTAAATAGAATTTCCTCCTGGAACTTAATTATTGCAGTTTTTATTTGCCAAAACGTTTAAATTATTTTGCAGTTCACTCCATAGACAATATTTTTTCTTATTCTACCTATCTAAACACACACACTTTTTATATTTTCTTGGGCAAAAACTTCCTCTTTACAATTAGATTAAACCACTTTATACATTTTACCTTTTTTATTCTTGTTTTTGACTTCCATTTTTTATTTATATTTTTGATTTTACGCACTTAAAAAATTTGTTTCTTACTTGGCGACTGAACACACTTGAATGAAAATGAATCCCTTTGTTTAGATTGAGATACACATTTTTTTTCTCTCTCCACAAGCAGACACATTTCCCATCTTGCAATAGTGTATATAATATTTTGGATGGTTGCTGAATTGGATGGTTGTTTTTTCTCCGTTGTATTGGGAACGAGTGAATGCTCCCGCATTATCGTTCTCTTTTACTGCTTTTGTGTGAGAATTCAGCACACACTACTCTCCGATGCATGATCTTACTTGCATTTTTTTTAAATACCTGCCAATAATGTGCTAGTGGTTGTAAATCACTCGCAGATTTATTTGGGTATACATATATATGTGAAACTAATAAACTACGTATTAGTAAATAATCAACAAAAAAAATATTCTAGGTGGTAGCATGACTCTACACGCAAAAACCTAATGGTGGTTGTAAGGCACCATACGCAAAAATTAAACTGGTGGTTGTAAGGCACCAGACGCCAACGAAAAAAAATACGACCTACCTAACGGTGGTTGTAAATCACCAAAAAAAAGCTGAAAAAGGTGGTTGTAAATCACCAATAAAAAGCTGAAAAAGATGATTGTAAGTCATCACAGAATTTTTTAAGAAAAAGTGTTTTTAGTAGAGAAAATAGAGATTATAAATAATGGATGGGCTGCCCATATCCTTATGTGCAGTTTGCCTCCAATCCAAACCTTTTCCTGAATTCACCTCCTGGATTCAACCTCCTGGTTGATAAATTTTTCCACAACACTTCACAATTTTCACTCCGATTTTTCCGATTTTTCCGATTTTTTTTATAATCGCGACTCGAAGGACCATAATGTTTAAACTCCACCAATAATAATTAAAACGAACAACAACTTTTATCGTGGGAAAAAATATACAAAAAAGCCCACATTTATTTATCCGACTCCACGGAAGTATAAACATTTGCTCTCCCAGCAAGAAGCTGTTCGAGACTAAAAATACATTTCATTTCACAATTATATTTGGCTCGTATGGCCAGTGTTGCCATACGTAACAGCCGTTGTTTTTTAACATTTTTGTTTTTAGTTTATGTAACTTTTTAAAGAAAATAACCCCTCCTGCCTAAACAGGGGAACATAGGCACCCCTTATCATATGTTTTTTTTTGTTTCGAACCAGCTTACACACTCTAGCGTTTTGGTGTATATTAGTCTTATATCTTAAAATATCTATTTAAATTGATTCTAATACTATGTTCCCACCAAAACGAAATCTGAGATTTCAGTTGAAAAATTTGGAGTTCTCGAATTAGTGGAGCGGGATTTCATTAAGATCTCGTTGAAATCTAGAGTTTTCATTGAGATTTCGTTGAAATTTTCATGAAATCTTGTTCCATCAACTTGAAATATCAAAAGTTTTCAACCGAAATCTCGGATTTCATTTTGGTGGGAACATAGCATAACATAGCACATTTTCATGAATTTTCAAATAATGTGCTCCTGGCTACAAAAGCAAACTTTTTCAAACATGACTAGTTTTTATGTAATAAGTAATATGTAAGGAATAAGAAAATCATATGCAGAACCCAGAAACAAAATTTGTGTTGACCAGTGTTATAGATATATAGTTAATTATGTATTTAATTTGTATGATTGGACGTCACGTTATTTGTAAAATAATATGGGTATTCATGCAACAGCGTAAACTCGTCGTAATCGTTGCAAAGTTTAGAACTTCGTAATTCTGTCACAATTTGTATGGAAAATTTGACAGATTTACGAAGTTTAAAACTTTACAACGATTACGACGAGTTTACGCTTTTGCATGAATACCCTTAATATAATTATTATATATAATAGAAATGACAGTTTTTGAATGCAACTAAGAGTTAAGCATTCTCTTCGCTCTTCAATATTCTCACCACCTTAAAGGCTCTCCCAAACCAACGCGAAATTATAGCGAATCATTCGCAAAGGCGTTTTTTTGTTGTTGCTTAGCATTGTGTATCTTTCAAATTTTTCAAATTATTGTGAATGATTTCGCGTCGTCAGCGAATGTTTCGCCTTAAAGGCTCTCCCGAACCAACGCAAATTCGTAGCGAATCATTCGCAAAGACATTTTTTTGTTGTTGTTCAGCATTGTGTATATCTTTCATATTTTATGTTATTGTGAATGATTTCGTGTCGAGGGCGAATGATTCGCGTTGGTTTGGGGGAGCCTTAACGCTATTATTTTCATTAAAACGCCAAGGGTCGTTTTTAGAGCCGTGTTATTTTAGTAAAACGATTATCGTAATAAGGGTGAATTTTATCTTTAAAGGCTCTCCCAAACCAACGCGAAATCATAGCGAATCATTCGCAAAGGCGTTTTTTTGTTGTTGTTTTGTATTATATATCTTTCAAATTTTGTATTATTGTGAATGATTTCGCGTCGTCGGAGAATATTTCGCGTTGGTTTGGGGGAGCCTTGATTCTTTCCCAAACCAACGCGAATTCGTAGCGAATCATTCACAATAGTAAAAAATATGACAAATTCGCGTTGGTTTGGGGGAACCTTTAAGGCTCTCCCAAACCAACGCGAAATATTCGCCGACGACGCGAAATCATTCACAATAATAGAGTGTAGCGAGGCAAGAGGATGTAAGAGGATGTTAGGTAGGGGCCTTAGGTAGGAACAAGGATGAAGGAAAGGAACGGGTAGGAAAGGAAACAGAATGGAATGCCTAGTTCGGGAACGCGGCCTGCTAGCGAGGCACGGCTTAGCTCGCCGGAATGGGGGGGGATCTTGCCCCCGAAACTAGGCCTCACCTCCCAACAAAACACAAATCAGGCCTGGAAAAAGGATGAAAAGCAGACGGACTGTTCACCACACCAAGGGGCTGCAGGTGTTGTTGCAGCCGGCCATAACCCAACCCTACCGTGGAACCCTTCGGCCATGTTCGGATTCCCCCAATGGTAATGATTCAATACCACTCCAGGTCACTCCATGTCACGGTTAACTGTCAGCTGTCCCTCGGCACCCCTGAAAAACTTCAACTTTAGAATAACATGTCTTGCTCCCGCAAAACAAAACAAACACTAAGGATAACTGGTAAATCAAACATTATATAACTTTTATTACAATTTTTAGGATAATATTTAAAAATACATAGTTCTGAAAAAGAAAACTACCTCTTTTATATCCCTTTAATACTAAGCATATAAGCAAAAGTAGTGCCTTTTTGCACTTTTTATCCCGATCGCGGCTCCTACCCCTACCTACCTCGAAAGAGCTCTTTAGAGTTTGGGGTGATAGGGCATATAACCAACTACTTTTCAACAAGTATTTAGGAACTTAGAAATCATAAGCGACGAGGTAAAACCAAACGGGACATAACAAATGAGGTTTACAAGAAACCAATTACATAAGAATTAATCCATACAAAAATAAGAACTTGAGATTAGCAAATTATTTGGCAATAACAACAGGAGTAGCTATTTATTGCTGTTAATAAATTTTGAATTTGAAGTATGTTTTTAAATAGATTTAAGTTTTTCTAGGAAGCTTTGTATATAGCTTTAATTATTTAATTGTTTTCGAAAATAGCTCAAATAATTTTAAAAAGTTTTTGTTTTTTTATAGCTTTAAATATTTTAAGTAGTTTTTGAAACAATTTTTGTTTTACAAAAGTTTTTTTTTTTTTTTTTTTTTTTTTTTTTTTTTTAGCTTTAATTGTTTCCAATAGGATTTTGAAATAGCTTCTATTTTAGATATTTTTTTTTTTTTGAAATAGCTTTAATTACTTTAAATAGATTGTTTTTTCAATTTTACTTTTAGTATTTTAGGTTGTTCAAGAATTAGTTTTGATTTTTTTTTATAAGTAGGTTTTTCTTATATCGCTTTTGATATTTTAGGTTGTTTTATGAACAGTTGTAAGTTGGTTTACGTAGTTTTATTTTTCAATAGCTTTAATTATTTGCTATAGGTTTTTTTTCTTTTTTACATAGCTTCTAGTAATTTAGGTTTTCTGTTTTTTTTCTTAGAACCAGCTTTAATTATTTTAAGTAGGTTTTATAATCTTTCTTTTAGTATTTTAGGTTTTGGTAATAGTTTTAATTATTTTAAGTAGGTTTTCCTAATATTTTTTTTTTTAATAGCTTTAAATGTCTTAAGTAGATTGGTTACTAGTTTTAATAATTTCAGGTAGTTTTGTATGTATCTTTACGTATTTTATATAGGTGTTTCAGAGGGCTAGTCGACTAAGTGGGTGTTTAAAATAGCTTTTACTAGTTTTAGGTAGTTTCGAAAATACCTTTAAATATTTTAATTAACTGGATAATAGTAACTTTAACTTCTTTGCCTTAATTTTAGTTTAGTTTTAAATTGTTTTTAGTATATATGTATATATATAGCAATTTTGGGTTTATATTGGTAACTTTAGATTTGACTTGGGGTTTTGAATAGCTTTTGATATTTTAAAAAGGCTTTTATATGCCTAGTTTTAAGTTTTAGTTTTCTTTAAAATAAGTTGTTTTTCTTTTAAATATGTTTACTTTGTAGTAGGTTAGTTTTGTCTTTGGGTTTTTTTTTTTTCTTAGCTTTCAAGCACTCACGTGACCTTTTCGGGGTGAAAACCCCTTCTTTCTTCTTTCTTCTTTGACGGCTACACAGTGGACTGCTGACTCCTGGTTAGGGAATTTAGTGGAGCTGCCACGCTGAACGCAGATTCCCAATTCACGTGGTGGGTTTGGTTAGCAGCCACAAAAAACTTGAATCCCAAAACGAGTTGAAGTTCAAACACAATTAAAAAGGGTGGATGGCCACAACTTTTGGCTAGCTGCTTATGGCCACCAGAAACACCTATTAGGGAGCAGTCATATTTAGCACTTGATCACTTTTTTTTTCCAACAAACTCACCCTCGTATTGTTTTATTTTTTTATTTTCTTCTTCCTGGTTTCTCGATTTTATCCGTGTGGGACTAAACGTAACCATATGTACCTGTAGATTCCTCGGTGGTTGTTTTTTCCTATTAGTTTTCACTGAGCGTTCTTCTAAATTTTAATCAAGCAATAAACCATCATCGTTTTAAGCAATGTGATCCTAAAATTTCACCCCCATTAAACTCAGTTTTCCATCATCCATGCTTCCAGTGACTGGAAGTATGTGGTTCTCTAATATGCTTTTTCTTTAAATGTTATTCCTTCTGTCAAATCAAATTGGATTTCATTCCTATCTGCATTCAGCCAAGTCTACATAAAAACATCTTCCTGTTTACGTCTGCGTTGGTAGTTATTTTGTTTAAAGGTCCTATTATTCTTTTACTTTATAAACATAATATTAACATAATCCTTTTCCTCTTCTTTTTATTTTCAGGGTTCCCGTCGTTCGGGTGGCCGTAACAAAATTTGTCCTTTATTTGCGGTTAACCCCAATTAAAGGATAAAAACAAGGTCGCCTGAAATGAAGCCCGTTTTTTTTGTTTTTAACTTATCGCAGTGGGGAGTTAACCCACGCTATAAGCCGGGCATATTATAATGCTAGCGTATTTTGCTATTCTGTACCTAAATATATATAGACCACGGCACTATGAGGCTATTTTTTTCTACTCTGATAGATTGTTGCTACAGAGGTAAGTTGTTACGTTTGTAATCAGACTTGTTTACTAATTTTGTTCTGTTTTTTTTTTTCCAGATGAAAATCATTAGTGCCTTGTACCTATCAATCTACGGCTACCGAGGTAAACCTTATGAAGCCTAAGGCGAGGAATTTTTTGAGGGATTGAAGCAAATTCTTTCCGCAAATAGCACCTGTCCCATGACCATTCAAGTAGGGATATTTGTTCCCGCATTGGCTGTGCGGTGAGGGCTATTTTGTTATTTTATAACTTGTGAACATTTAATTTACTGCAAAATGCAAAACTATTAACAGGTTATACCTATTAGTTAATTGATTTAGTAGTGATTATGTGATATGGATTATAAATAAAAGACTAACGTACATGTGAATAAATAAATAATTTTGTATAAGATTAAATACTAAATTACTACATGGTTTTTGTCTTGACTAGAGGATGGTGGAAGTGGTTTCCGGTGCTACTAGCTAAATTTGAAGTGTCTTATATACTATCAGGTACGGTGTGTTGATTAAAAACATAGATAAAAGAGATAAGACTACAAAAGAAAATAAGTGCAGTGTTAGCCCACAAACGTCTTGAAGTGTTTTTAGGAACGAGATATGAACGAACATACGGTTCAGTTTAAATCGACTAGATAGTGAACGACTAGGTGTATATTACTCCGTCTTGTCTATCACGTAGGTACTATGTGACCAAAATAATAAATAAGAATTACCAGCTTTGGCTCTCAGGTACAGTGTGAAATATAGATTCCGATACTTCCTTTTTACTTTCGAAGTAAATCCACTTGTTCGAAATCAACTTAAACAGGTACTACGTGATGTGTGAAATAAATTTTAAAGATTACGTTTTATTCGATAGGGCTTGCTCCTGTTTCCAATGGGTTTAGGAATATATTAATCAATAAATAGGTATACCGACTAACCATAACTGAGAACGTATAAATAAAAACACAAAAAGTATAAATATGGAACCAAAATATCACAGAAATCATGCATAATATCACAGTTGGTTAACGTTATTGGCAAAGGATGCTATCACAGTATATTATTAACTAATCAGGTACTAAGTAGAGAATTTGAATTAGTAATTCTTTTTTTTTTTTTCCCGTCTTAGCTCTCACGCTCTCACTAAATGACAAAAATAAATTACTAAGCCTGTTTTTGGTCATAAAGTAAAAAAATTAACACCGTTTAAAGTTAAAGGACAGTGATTTTGCCAAATTTGGTTTAGATTCGCCGCGCGGCATTTACAGACGGGTTTCCCAGGTACTGTTTGACTTAATAATAATTAACTAATTCTAAATAAGTAACTTAAGGTTGAAGTTTAAACAGTTTAATCGACATTGTTACAGTTTCAGTCAGGTACTTTGCGAATAAAACCTGAAGTGATAACTGATAATAGCTCACGAAGAGTGTTCGACAGAATCATAAAATACTGACTCTAACGTATAATGTATAATTACTGCTTGAGGTCTTTTGCATGAAATATGCCAATCTTTTTCCCTGATAAATTTTCTATTTCATACATTTGATTACCAACTTGTTTTACTATACGGCATTTTAGGAACTTTGGGGATAGTTTGGCGGACAAATATTTTGACGAATCACTTAAAATGAAGTTCTTCCGGTACACTTCCTGACCGGGCAGGAATCTGACGTTCTTGGTGCGGGTATTATAGGTCCTAGCAGACCTATCATTTGCTTTAGAAATGTTTTCACATATTTGGTTTCGTATGCACTGCAATCGATTTTGTCTGGAGAGGATTAACAGCTCATTGTCGTCTACCGCGTTCAGTCTCCGTGCTAGTTCATAGCCACTACCGTGTGTCATCATATTGGTTCCGAAGAGAGCAAAATATGGTGACACACCGATAGAGCTATGAACAGAACTTCTTAGAGCGCAAGCGATGTCGCAGAGGTGTAGATCCCATTCGCGTTGGTCCGTTTTCAGATATGAACGGATAGCCGCTAACAAAGTGCGGTTAACCCTCTCCGACGCATTCGATTGCGGTGCATAGTTAGCCGTTTTAAAATGTCTTATTCCATAGTTTGACAAAAACTTTTGGAACTCGTTGGCCAAAAATTGCTTTCCGTTATCGGAGTGGATTATGCTTGGAACGCCGAACATACTGAATACATCTTCTCGTAAAAACTTAATGACACTTGAGGAGTTGGCTTTTCTCAAAGCCTTTAAAAATACAAATTTTGATAAATGGTCTAGGACAATGAATACATAGGCGTTACCTAACTTGGACCTGGGGTAAGGACCCAAAAAGTCAACATATAGCTTCTCGAAAGGACGATAAGAACAGTAGGACGTAACGATAGGTGGACGGGAGATTTGATTTGACGCTTTACACTGCTTACACACGGAACAATTAGAAACGTAAAGACGAATTTGGACCGTCATATTGGGCCAGTAAAAATGTTGGCGGATCCGGTGGAGAGTTTTCGAAATGCCACCGTGAGCCACTTTTGGAGGATTATGGGCCTTCGAAATTATCTCTTCCGTTAGCCCCGATGGTATCCATAGTAACCAGGAGTGTTCCAGCATAACCTCGTCACCTTCGCATCTTAATGCTCGTTTATATACGAAGCCATCTTCGACCTTCAAATCAGGCAATTCTTCGGGCTTCGCTTTAATTGTCTGAATAAGACTTGTATACTCTTCCGAGTGAAACTCGGCAGAGTCTAAATCGACCAGAGGCGCTACTTCTTCAAGTACCAGAGAATCAACATGTACCCGAGAAAGAGTGTCCGGGACCACGTTCAGCGTGCCTTTTCGGTGCTGTATGTCGAAGACATAGGACTGCAGCAACAGGCTCCACCTGGCGAGCTTACCGCTCAGATCCTTCATGGTCATAAGCCATTGCAGGCTGGAGTGGTCTGTTATCACTGTGAAGTCCATGCCCTCGACATACGGCCTGAACTTCTTCACGGCCATCACTGCAGCCATACACTCCTTCTCGGTGACGCTGTAGTTCCTCTGGCACTTGTTGAATTTCTGAGAGAAGTATGCTATGGGGACCTCTTCTTCTTTGGAGTTTTTCTGAAATAATACCGCACCAATGCCCATATCCGATGCATCACACTGGATGTAAAATTTTTTCGAAAAGTCCGGGTGGGATAGCACTGGGGCGGTCGTGAGGGCCTTTTTCAACCCTTCAAATGCTTCCAGTGCCTCTTGCGTCATTTGGAATTTGCCGTTCTTTTTCTTCAGGAGGTCCGTCAAGGGTGCAGTCAGACTCGAAAAGTCTCGAATAAACTTGCGATACCACCCTGCCAGACCAAGTAGCCGCCGAACCTGACGAGGGGTTTTGGGAACCGGGAAATCCACGATTGCCTCCACCTTCGCAGGATCGGTTTTGAGTTGCCCACCACCAACAATGAACCCCAAATACTTCAGTTCTTTGAAGCAGAACTAGGAATTGTTCATGTTGATGGTGAGATTTGCTTTACGCAAACACTCAGCCACTTCATCTATCAGGGCAATATGAGTCTCGAAGTCTGGCGCCATGATAAGCAAATCATCCAGATACACGAAGACACGGTCTCTAAGTCGTGCAGGGATCACCTTGTCCATTAACTGACATAACCTTTGGGCTGCATTGCACAACCCAAAAGGCATAACAGTGAATTGGTACAAGGGTCTCCCCGGTACCGCAAAGGCAGTCTTTTCCTTACTCTGTTTCTCCAGCGGTATTTGCCAGAATGCTTCTTTGAGATCTATACTACTGATGTAGAAAGTATCTGGTAGCCGGCTGAGGAGCCCCTCGATATGGGGGAGAGGATTCGCGTTTTTCTTCGTCAGTGAGTTCACCTTGCGAGAATCCAGACAAAGTCGATTTTTGCCTGGTTTTCGCAAGAGAACCACTGGCGAACACCACGGACTTTCACTCTCCTCGATAACGCCGAGGCTCAACATCCGGTCTAGCTCTTCGTACAGAATGGCTTGTACCGCTGGTGAGACAGGGTAGTGACGCTGTTTCACAGGGACTGCGTCCCCTGTATCTATGACGTGCTCCATGAGCGTCGTCTTACCGAGACCATCGCGGTCAAAACAGAGAAATTTCTGTCTGACTACATTCAATCTGGCCTGCTGTTCCAGAGTCAACTGGTGGGCATTGGAAAGGTCGACTTCTTCCGGCATGGAAATTGAACTAATTATGTTTGGAGCAAGCTCAAAAGTGCGCCAGAAATCGACTCCTAAGTAAACCTCTTGATCCAAATTAGGAACCAAGAAGAAAGTTATCTTCTTCTCTTCGCCTTTATAGTTTACGGGCGCTACAATTTTCCCTACAATGTTCTGGCTCTTTCCGTCGGCCGTTTTTACGCCGGACTTCAACGGCATAACTGGAACGTTCAGAAGGTGGACCAGTTGTAAGCAATTTTTTCCCAGAATGCTTATACTGGCCCCGCTGTCTAACAGACCTAGCATTTCCTTACTTCCTAACGAAATCTTTGCATAGGGCCTAGGGTCTGAGCCAACCACTATTATCGTGGACGATATTTTGGCTCTTTGCTCTTTTCTAGCTCGACACCTTTCTCTTGCTTTTAAAATGTTGTTGGTCGCTGTGAATAAAGGAGTCTTAAAAATCCTCTCGCGGGCCTGGTTATACTCTCGGATCCTTTGATGTAGGGGTTTTAAATATAAAGGGGTTGAATTGACAATTTTGCTCACTAATTTACTCTCAGGTCTTTTTAAAATTTGTATATTTTTATTATCTTTTTCAGGTTGTTTTTCATTTAACGTTTCTTCGGTTTGACAGTGGGTATTTAAAATCGGTACTATTGGGGGTTTTGGGATTGAGTCGAACGCGACTCCCCCGAAGACTTCGCGTTCTTCGACCGGTTTTCCGGGTTGCACCTTAAGCAGTGAGGAGTTCTCACCCCCTCGTTACCACACTTGTAGCAAAATACGGTAAGTACCTCGGAACCACATTCAAAATAAGTGTGACCCGGTGCCTTACAGTTCCAACAGATCAACTTAGTGGCATCTGCGTACTTCCGTGGAGGAAGTTTTTGACGGGCCCCACCCACTTGAAAGGCTGCCACTTGTTCATCCGTTGGCTGTATCATTCCTTCGTCATCATACTCTAATTCGTTGGCTGCAAACTTTACCGCTGGTTTAAAGGGTTTCGGAAAATTTGCGTCCCTCCTCGGAAAAGCCACCTCCGCGTCCTTACACGCATGCCTCAGCTGATCCAAGGTAAATATGGGCATTGGAAAAACTAATTTTCCAATTTTTTCTGAAAGATTTTTCTTTAATATTTTTACAATTTCCCATTCAGGAATCGGTATTCTCAATTGCGACCTCAATTTGTTTATTGAAGCGAAATAGTCGTCGCTGTTCTCCCAGGATCCCTGCTTTCGCTCCATAATTTCGCGCATGAGTTCATAGTCGGATTTAAGATTCTTAAACTGGCGCATTAAAGAATCCTTCAACATTGGCCAGTCCGGTCTATAATTATTCCTCTGGAACTGCCAGAACCACTCGTAAGCGGATCCTGAGAGCAACAGGTGGAAATCGCGTAATATTTCCGACCAATGACAACCATGCTGGGCTTGGAGAGTTTCAACCCGAAATATGAAGTCTTCCACGGTGAGGTGATCAGGCTTTCCATTAAAATTAATACCCCACTTATTGATCTTAATTGGTCCTCGCGTAGGTGGGTTCGTGGTATTGAATGGTGGTGGAGGTCGAATGAATGCCGAATTGAACGAGTCTCTTTGCGGTTGGAAATGGTAATCCGGAAAAGGTTCAGCTTGAAACGTTCGTTCATGCACTTGCCTACCTGGTTCGTGTTGTCTACGACTCGGCTTACCTACAGGAACAAAAGTTCTACCACTTGGATCAAGCTGAGGTGGACGCTGGACTGGTGGTGGAGCGGCAGGTTGCTGTACCGAGAAGGGACCATCCGGTTGTGACGCTGGATCACCAGAAGGAGCCGGTCGACTTTGACTCAAATCCCTGATCAGCCCTCCCAGTTGACTTTGAATTTCGTCTTTCAACGTATTCGTAATTTCAGATCTTACCGATGACTGATAAGAAGACAGAGCATTGACGATCGCGAGATTGATGTAGGCTTTGAGATCTTCTGGAACGAGTATTCTTTCCCTACCAATACTACTAGGACGATTATTCATACCTTCGAGAAGATTTTTGGGAAGTCCTTCATTAGCGGTGTTGGTTCTTTGACCGCTGGGCTGAGGGACTATTCTACTATTTTTAGGCGGAACTCGTTTGACCGTGGCTCCCTGATCACTCAAACTGCTATAAGAGGGCGGCGTGATTGAATCTATTGACGTGTTAGCAAAACTCGATGGTAACGGAGTAGCGGTACTAGCTGGACGAGCTGGGGTTTGGAATCGAATGTTCGGCGGAGGAGGAGAGTGTTGCACCCGTGGCCTTTGTGAACGGTCAACGTCATAACCTAGCTCTTGACTGGCCCTATTTTGCTCTATCTCTGCATCTCGAATTAGCTTCCTAATCCTCTCTTCATTCTCTTTGTCCGAGGAAGCCATGTCAAAAAAAACACCGATATAATAAAAACAAAAACTTAACAATATTACCAGGGTGAGTTTGTGAAAATAACCAAAAAATTAGTGCTATAAGTGTTTTCTAATAAAACCGATCAAAACAAATGATCTAAAAAAAAAATTTTTTTTTTACGAAATATTTTTTTTTCAAAAACTTGCAATTGTTGCTTCAGAAACAAGGAAATTCGAAAATACCTATAAATAAACGAAAAACGATTTGAACCCAAGGTATTCAAACTAGAAATAATTTTCGTTGTTTAAGACGGAATATTAAGTGAGAATTGTAACTAAAGACTTGTAAACGAAGACAAACAAAATGCTTTTTCCAAACTGAAAATTAACTTAAAAAAGGACGTGATCAAAAACTAGTTTAACTACTTAAATTGGTGTAGGATAAAAACTAAAATTATACTTAAACTAAAAGTATAATATAGCTAAGTACCTACTTAAGTTAAACTTTTAACTTAAATCCTTCGAATAGATTCTTCAATTTGGTTCAATTCCAGCCTAAATTGAAAAATATATACAAAAAATTAAGTACCTACAAAAATGAACTATGAAACAAAGTTTTAGTTGGAAAGCTTTAGGATTTAAGCTTTTGAAAAACTTTGAAATTTTATTAAAGCTTATTTTTTTTAAGCTTAGACAAAACAACGAGAACGTTAACAAAAAAAATTAACGTTTCCTTAAAAGAAATGTTATAAAACGTAGAAAAAGATTAAATAGTAACGCCGTGAAGACTAAAGTAAGAAAACAAAAAAAATGAGTATTGAAAACTTGATTATTTTAAGTTTAGTTACGTATTTCGATAATTGGCAATGTTAAAACTATACCAATTAATCAAAGACCAACATAAAAAAAAATTGGAAAAACTTGACAAAAAAATGTATCTAATAAACCTTAACCAGGAAATAGAAACCTTACAAAACAAACTAGTGAAATATTGTCGTACTGAAAATTTGATTGAGTATAGAGTCTATGAATCTATTTTTTAAGTAGTCATAAACTTTCAGTAGGGGAAATTCTTTAAGTTATAAGACAAAAATAGGTTGTTTTTTTTCCAAAACAAAATGAACACTAAAGCCAAGCTTTTGAAACTAAATCAGCTGATCTTAATAGGTTGAATTCCAAATTAAATGTTGTATTTGAAAAACAAAAGATTGTAATTTATAATGCATGTGAGTATAAATACTGTTTTGTATAAGTTTAAAGACTCACCTTTTCAACGATGTTCTTAAAGCTATAATCTTGAAACCAAATATATATATTTTAACCAATAAAGGAAACAATTAACTACTGTAAAAACTATTTTTTTTTTTTTTTTGTGTTCTTTTTGAAAACTGGGTTTTTTTTTTCTTATAAGCATACGGGGTGCTTCAGGAAGCCGTTCAGTGACCTTATTTTGTTGACGGTATGGAGTGACCTTACTAATACCTAAACATAGAAGACATCGGACGGACGTGATAACTATACCCTTGGTGTGGTGAAATAAGGTTGGGAACTACAAACACTAGACAAAAATACGTTACAATGTTATCTTCTTGAAACCCGCAATTCAAGTCTGTCGTTTGGACTTTCTTTGAAGACTTGGTTTCGAAGAGATAACAAACATGAGAAGAGAACATGAGTTAAAAACTCGAATACTGTTTGGACTCATTGCAACGATGTTCGAAACCCTTCCAAACACGGACATGAATCCAAGTGAAAACTATAATTAGAACTGGACAAAAGGTAAAGAAAATGAAATTTTGAAAGAAAAGTAAAATAAAGTTAAGGATAGGAATAAGGATACACAATACCAGGGAAGGGGACTGTCGTCGCTGTAAATTTTCAATAACCCGTCGCAATTTACCTAAGTGCGTCAGTGACCTTCTTGGTAAAGACTTACGGGTATTAGAAATTTACAGCAAGTTCAGTAAACACACATTAACCGCGATCGCTATGAATTCCCAGGGAATCGTCGCAATCTAAGTCCGTCAGTGACCTTCTTGAAGCAGACTTACGATCCTTGAGAATTCATAACAAGGTTGGTTAGGTACTAAACACGACAAAATAAACGAAAACGAAGACTACACAAAGCTAAACGTTGGGCGCCATTTGTAGCGAGGCAAGAGGATGTAAGAGGATGTTAGGTAGGGGCCTTAGGTAGGAACAAGGATGAAGGAAAGGAACGGGTAGGAAAGGAAACAGAATGGAATGCCTAGTTCGGGAACGCGGCCTGCTAGCGAGGCACGGCTTAGCTCGCCGGAA
The DNA here is from genome assembly GCA_963921185.1 of Dasysyrphus tricinctus. Classification (NCBI taxonomy): domain Eukaryota; kingdom Metazoa; phylum Arthropoda; class Insecta; order Diptera; family Syrphidae; genus Dasysyrphus; species Dasysyrphus tricinctus. The sequence continues at coordinate 181,346,052 of OY992531.1, read as the reverse complement.
TGGGGGGGGATCTTGCCCCCGAAACTAGGCCTCACCTCCCAACAAAACACAAATCAGGCCTGGAAAAAGGATGAAAAGCAGACGGACTGTTCACCACACCAAGGGGCTGCAGGTGTTGTTGCAGCCGGCCATAACCCAACCCTACCGTGGAACCCTTCGGCCATGTTCGGATTCCCCCAATGGTAATGATTCAATACCACTCCAGGTCACTCCATGTCACGGTTAACTGTCAGCTGTCCCTCGGCACCCCTGAAAAACTTCAACTTTAGAATAACATGTCTTGCTCCCGCAAAACAAAACAAACACTAAGGATAACTGGTAAATCAAACATTATATAACTTTTATTACAATTTTTAGGATAATATTTAAAAATACATAGTTCTGAAAAAGAAAACTACCTCTTTTATATCCCTTTAATACTAAGCATATAAGCAAAAGTAGTGCCTTTTTGCACTTTTTATCCCGATCGCGGCTCCTACCCCTACCTACCTCGAAAGAGCTCTTTAGAGTTTGGGGTGATAGGGCATATAACCAACTACTTTTCAACAAGTATTTAGGAACTTAGAAATCATAAGCGACGAGGTAAAACCAAACGGGACATAACAAATGAGGTTTACAAGAAACCAATTACATAAGAATTAATCCATACAAAAATAAGAACTTGAGATTAGCAAATTATTTGGCAATAACAACAGGAGTAGCTATTTATTGCTGTTAATAAATTTTGAATTTGAAGTATGTTTTTAAATAGATTTAAGTTTTTCTAGGAAGCTTTGTATATAGCTTTAATTATTTAATTGTTTTCGAAAATAGCTCAAATAATTTTAAAAAGTTTTTGTTTTTTTATAGCTTTAAATATTTTAAGTAGTTTTTGAAACAATTTTTGTTTTACAAAAGTTTTTTTTTTTTTTTTTTTTTTTTTTTTTTTTTAGCTTTAATTGTTTCCAATAGGATTTTGAAATAGCTTCTATTTTAGATATTTTTTTTTTTTTTGAAATAGCTTTAATTACTTTAAATAGATTGTTTTTTCAATTTTACTTTTAGTATTTTAGGTTGTTCAAGAATTAGTTTTGATTTTTTTTTATAAGTAGGTTTTTCTTATATCGCTTTTGATATTTTAGGTTGTTTTATGAACAGTTGTAAGTTGGTTTACGTAGTTTTATTTTTCAATAGCTTTAATTATTTGCTATAGGTTTTTTTTCTTTTTTACATAGCTTCTAGTAATTTAGGTTTTCTGTTTTTTTTCTTAGAACCAGCTTTAATTATTTTAAGTAGGTTTTATAATCTTTCTTTTAGTATTTTAGGTTTTGGTAATAGTTTTAATTATTTTAAGTAGGTTTTCCTAATATTTTTTTTTTTAATAGCTTTAAATGTCTTAAGTAGATTGGTTACTAGTTTTAATAATTTCAGGTAGTTTTGTATGTATCTTTACGTATTTTATATAGGTGTTTCAGAGGGCTAGTCGACTAAGTGGGTGTTTAAAATAGCTTTTACTAGTTTTAGGTAGTTTCGAAAATACCTTTAAATATTTTAATTAACTGGATAATAGTAACTTTAACTTCTTTGCCTTAATTTTAGTTTAGTTTTAAATTGTTTTTAGTATATATGTATATATATAGCAATTTTGGGTTTATATTGGTAACTTTAGATTTGACTTGGGGTTTTGAATAGCTTTTGATATTTTAAAAAGGCTTTTATATGCCTAGTTTTAAGTTTTAGTTTTCTTTAAAATAAGTTGTTTTTCTTTTAAATATGTTTACTTTGTAGTAGGTTAGTTTTGTCTTTTGGTTTTTTTTTTTCTTAGCTTTCAAGCACTCACGTGACCTTTTCGGGGTGAAAACCCCTTCTTTCTTCTTTCTTCTTTGACGGCTACACAGTGGACTGCTGACTCCTGGTTAGGGAATTTAGTGGAGCTGCCACGCTGAACGCAGATTCCCAATTCACGTGGTGGGTTTGGTTAGCAGCCACAAAAAACTTGAATCCCAAAACGAGTTGAAGTTCAAACACAATTAAAAAGGGTGGGTGGCCACAACTTTTGGCTAGCTGCTTATGGCCACCAGAAACACCTATTAGGGAGCAGTCATATTTAGCACTTGATCACTTTTTTTTCCAACAAACTCACCCTCGTATTGTTTTATTTTTTTATTTTCTTCTTCCTGGTTTCTCGATTTTATCCGTGTGGGACTAAACGTAACCATATGTACCTGTAGATTCCTCGGTGGTTGTTTTTTCCTATTAGTTTTCACTGAGCGTTCTTCTAAATTTTAATTAAGCAATAAACCATCATCGTTTTAAGCAATGTGATCCTAAAATTTCACCCCCATTAAACTCAGTTTTCCATCATCCATGCTTCCAGTGGCTGGAAGTGTGTGGTTCTCTAATATGCTTTTTCTTTAAATGTTATTCCTTCTGTCAAATCAAATTGGATTTCATTCCTATCAGTGTTCCCAGATTGGTGGTTTTTCCAACCAAAATGGTTGGAAAAAATCCCTTTGGTGGGAAAAATGGTGGGAAAATATTCATAGTGGGATTAATGGTGGGAAAATATTTCAATAGTCTCTTTTTTGGTGGGAAAAAATTATTATTACCGTAACCATAATTTACTATACCTGCCTATCTTCGAATTTTATTACCTAATCAATTTGGCACAAACCAACTACTGAAACTAGCTGACCTTTTATAACCGTTCAAGTATCATACTTCCATTTTGAATGACCCAAATAAGGTGCCAACATTTTTTTTGTGACTTTGAAACGAACTTTAAAAATTCATAAGAAAAACTATGGCTAACCAATTATAGAAAATAGTTGACCTTATCACGATCTAGTGATCTTTCGGATCGGTATACATTTTTTGCGAATATTCCACAGATGAGGTGGCAAAAATCGTGCGTGACCTTAAAAACATTTTAGTATTGATTACAAGTTTTCTAGGGCTGACCAGTTTCTAGGACAAGTTGACATTCTTTACCAATTTCTGACCAATTAGATGACATATACTTTTTTTGCGAATATGAAGTGCCAAGAGAGCAAGGCCAACTTTCTTCTTTTTTTATATTAAGGAAATATTTGTAGCAGAAAAGGTTATGGTGGTTTTTTCTTCCTTCCAGTACAAAAATGGTGGGATTTTTTTGGGAATTTGGTGGGATTCTAGAAATCTCATCTGGCATCACTGATTCCTATCTGCATTCAGCCAAGTCTACATAAAAACATCTTCCTGTTTACGTCTGCGTTGGTAGTTATTTTGTTTAAAGGTCCTATTATTCTTTTACTTTATAAACATAATATTAACATAATCCTTTTCCTCTTCTTTTTATTTTCAGGGTTCCCGTCGTTCGGGTGGCCGTAACAAGAGATACACAATGCTAAACAACAACGAAAAACTGTCTTTGCGAATGATTCGCTATGATTTCACGTTGGCGAGCCTTTCAGGCTCTCCCAAACCAACGCGAAGCATTCGCTAACGACGCGAAATCATTCACAATAATGCAAAATATGAAAGAAACACAATGCTAGACAACAACAAAAAACTATCGTTGCGAATGATTCGCTATGATTTCTCGTTGGTTTGGGAGAGCCTGTATTCTCATCCAGCAAACGAAACAAAAGTTGAGAAGCTTGCAAGTACTAAATTGTTTTTTGAATTGTTGAACAGTACCGAAATCGCAATTTTAGTGGCGTCACATGAACTCTTTCGAACGACCACATTTGTATCTTTCCGCATGTTATAGTTCTAACTTAACCTTAAATTTAAGAACTTCCGCCTCACTTGGCCATCTCTCTCTTTTTAAGAGATGAGAATCAGATAAAAAAAAGAAATGTCAAAATGAGTCGCCTCATGTCTGAACACCGTCAAAGGAAGCGCCAGTAACGCATGTGTAACCACCCTTATCTGTTGTACTAGATTTTTCATTGTGAATGAAAGAAAAGAATAGCCGTTTTCCTTTGGAGGTGGCGAAGTACTTACGAGTAGATGAAAACCCTAATCTAGTACTACCAACTGCACATGCTCTCATGCGCGAGTAGATACATTTTACATGGGAAAGCAGTTTGATGTGTTCCATTGAAAAAAGCCAGCAAAGTACTTGCAAGTACTTCGTCACCTCCAAAGGAAAACGCCTAATGTTGAGTGTGAGTGACATGGATATATGTGTACATTTCTTCCACTTGGACTCTTCTTGCCGAAAAATGTAAACAAACAAATTTCCCCATTACGACCACTTTGTGAGTGCGAGTATAAATGAAAGAGAAACAAAATCTTTCCCCTTTTTCGTAACGCTTTAGGCCACGCCCAAAATCGAGTTTACCCGCCGCATTAGATGTTTCACATCAAAAAGAGACTGATATACAGCACTGCTTTCGCACTAACCCTGAGGCCACACGAGCAAGTACTTGCAAGCAAGTTGGCTACATACACTGCCTGTCAAATTCGTAATTTGCATTCCACTTGCCTCCCACTTGCTTTCCACTTGCATTCCCCTTGCTTGTCTCCCAACTTGCTTCACTGCTGGGTTCAAAACTTGCATGCCAGTTGATGAGTGCCCTATTACACGACGACTTTAGAGTCATGACTTTTTTCGAAATTCAATGAGTGCGAACGAGAAAAAACATCTGATCTCACCTTCGCACTCATTTAATTTCGAAAAAGTCATGACTCTAAAGTCGTCGTGTAATAGGGCACTAAGCAAGTTGCTTGGGTTTGTTTGTGTTAGTAAACAAATGTGTATGTATTGCAACTTGCTTGCAAGTACCTGCTCGTGTGGCCTCGGGATAACCACTGATCTCTATCACTGATCTTTATATATAACTGGATAGTGTGTTCCATAAAAAGTATAACAGTTTTTTTGACTCCAATTGAAGATGACATTTGTTAGGCATTCTCACTTTTTGACGTCTGCTGTGCACAAAAAAAAAGTATTTTGAAGTGAGATTTTTATTTGTACAAAAACATAGAATATTTTGTTTATTTTTTTTAAGTTCTGTCGAAATGTGAACGAAACTCCTGTGCAGCTCTTCAAATTCTCGAGAAGTGTGGTTTGCAGATGTCTAACGCGCCCCGGGAAGTAGTGGTCAGTTTGAGGAGGAACATACATTTCTTCGCCAGGAAAAAAATTTCGACCGGGGTACAGGCCGACTTTGGCAAATGCCACCAACAATCTACGGAACTGGCTGGTGATTTACTGCCCAAGCGAACACTGCGTTGCTGAGAGCTTATTGGATCTTATGGAGATGAATGCAAACACCATGGGTATCAACGTCCAGTTTGCCCTGCAAAATGGCCGCATTGAGTCGTATGTAGGGTGTTTGCGAGAGAACATTCGCCAAAGAGCTCAGACTGTCGTTTGGCTGGGGGAGATGTCATCACCTGGGACCTTCGTAGGACATGGTTAGTCTATATTATTTTTGTTCTAGATATCGTTAGATGCTTAGCAATGTTTTATTTCATTTTAGTGAACCAGCTGATATTAAACAAATCTACGAATACGGAGGACGTACTGTGAGATTTTTGCCCAACAGTGAAGTTTTTTATGCCAGTATTGGTCGACACGACATTACTCTAAAGGTATACATAGCTAAATCAACTGTTCCACTTATTGAATCGTCCCTTAAATTATATGGTGGAATGTCGATGTCAAGAATTAAATAAGTTTTTGCTGAGAAAATGTGTTTTTATTTACGAGAATGTGGAGACTTCTAAGATCCCAGAAATATAAAAAAATGTTTTATTGTTAAGTTTTTCATTGATCTAATAATGTATTAATAAAATTCTATTCTGTAACATATCTTACTGTGGGTTTTTTTTTTAATTTTCTTGGCTTATGTTTTAGGGCTGCTGAATCCTTGATATTGATAGATAGACCAAGCTCCTATTTCCAAACTATTTGCTTTATTTGAATGATTGGAACGCATTTAAGTCTCTTTTTAAGTATTCTAACAAGAATCAAAAACCATTTTCAATTCGAAAAAGGATTTCAAAAAATTTGCATATAAAAGTAGTATCATCATTTTTCCACTTTCAAAAAACTCATGAAATGTGTTTTGTATGCAAATTTTTCGAAATATAAGTTTGAATTGAAAATGGTTTTAAGAACCATTTAAATCACTTAAATTCAAACTCAGAAACGTTCCAATCATCCAAAAGGACCAAATATTTTGGAAATGAGAGCTTGGTCTATCCATCAATTTCAAGAAATTTCTAAAAATTCGTAGAAATTTCTTGATATTGGTAGATAGACCAAGCTCCCATTTCCAAACTATTTGCTTTATTTGAATGATTGGAACGCATTTAAGTCTCCTTTTAAGTATTCTAACAAGAATCAAAAACCATTTTCAATTCGAAAAAGGATTTCAAAAAATTTGCATATAAAAGTAGTATCATCATTTTTCCACCTTCAATAAACTCATGAAATGTGTTTTGTATGCAAATTTTTCGAAAAATAAGTTTGAATTGAAAATGGTTTTAAAAACCATTTAAAGGACTTAAATTCAAACTCAGACACGTTCCAATCATCCAAAAGCTCTCATTTCCAAAATATTTGGTCCTTTTGGATGATTGGAACGTTTCTGAGTTTGAATTTAAGTGCTTTAAATGGTTTTTAAAACCATTTTCAATTCAAACTTATATTTCGAAAAATTTGCATACAAAACACATTTCATGAGTTTTTTGAAGGTGGAAAAATGATGATACTACTTTTATATGCAAATTTTTTGAAATCCTTTTTCGAATTGAAAATGGTTTTGGATACTAGTGAGAGTACTTAAAAAGAGACTTAAAAGCGTTCCAATCATTCAAGTATAGCTAATAGTTTGGAAATAGGAGCTTGGTCTATCTATCAATATCAAGAAATTTCTACGAATTTTTAGAAATTTCTTGAAATTGATGGATAGACCAAGCTCTCATTTCCAAAATATTTGGTCCTTTTGGATGATTGGAACGTTTCTGAGTTTGAATTTAAGTGCTTTAAATGGTTCTTAAAACCATTTTCAATTCAAACTTATATTTCGAAAAATTTGATATTGGTAGATAGACCAAGGTTTAACTTTTCCGAGTTTAAAATTAATATTCAAGAGAATTCTAAAACTTTATTAAAAATGCGAACTAAAACTGATCCATCTCATGTGGTAAACTTTCCGAACAAATTTATGGCTTTTTCCAAATTCATTCTTAAAGGACACACGAATTACGTCAACGATGTGGCCTGGGAGCATGACGAAGAGTTCCTTGCCTCCGTTAGTGACGATCATTCGTGTAAGATTTGGAGTTCAGCTCACAGCTTTGAAACTGTTACAACCTTCTGCCTGTCTTAGGCTGGTATGTCATTGCGCTGGCATCCAGACATCCAGACATCCAGACGAACCTGGCAAGGTGTTGGTGGCCGAAAAGAAAGGAATAATACATTTGTACAACGTCCGCTCTCAACAAGACATACTGTCCTTGGAGTCACCGAATGTTCCTCTAATGGGTGCTGACTGGTCGTTACACAATCGTTTGTTTATGACGGCATTGGCTGGGGCAGATGTCATCACCTGGGACCTTCGTAGGACATGGTCAGTCTATCTTATTTTTGTTCTAGATATCGTTAGATGCTAAGCAATGTCTTATTTCATTTTAGTGGACCAGCTGATATTAAGCAAATCACGAATACGGAGGACGTACTGTGAGATTTTTGCCCAACAGTGAAGTTGTCTATGCCAGTATTGGTCGACCCGACATAACTCTAAAGGTATACATAGCTAAATCAACTGTTCCACTTATTGAATCGTCCCTTAAATTATATGGTGGAATGTCGATGTCAAGAATTAAATACGTTTTTGCTGAGAAAATGTGTTTTTATTTACGAGAATGTGGAGACTTCTAAGATCCCAGAAATATAAAAAAATGTTTTATTGTTAAGTTTTTCATTGATCTAATAATGTATTAATAAAATTCTATTCTGTAACATATCTTATTGTGGGTTTTTTTTTTTAATTTTCTTGGCTTATGTTTTAGGGCTGCTGAATCCTTGATATTGATAGATAGACCAAGCTCCCATTTCCAAACTATTTGCTTTATTTGAATGATTGGAACGCATTTAAGTTTCTTTTTAAGTATTCTAACAAGAATCAAAAACCATTTTCAATTCGAAAAAGGATTTCAAAAAATTTGCATATAAAAGTAGTATCATCATTTTTCCACTTTCAAAAAACTCATGAAATGTGTTTTGTATGCAAATTTTTCGAAATATAAGTTTGAACTGAAAATGGTTTTAAAAACCATTTAAAGCACTTAAATTCAAACTCAGAAACGTTCCAATCATCCAAAAGGACCAAATATTTTGGAAACGAGAGCTTGGTCTATCCATCAATTTCAAGAAATTTCTAAAAATTCGTAGAAATTTCTTGATATTGATAGATAGACCAAGCTCCTATTTCCAAACTATTAGCTATACTTGAATGATTGGAACGCTTTTAAGTCTCTTTTTAAGTACTCTCACTAGTATCCAAAACCATTTTCAATTCGAAAAAGGATTTCAAAAAATTTGCATATAAAAGTAGTATCATCATTTTTCCACCTTCAAAAAACTCATGAAATGTGTTTTGTATGCAAATTTTTCGAAATATAAGTTTGAACTGAAAATGGTTTTAAAAACCATTTAAAGCACTTAAATTCAAACTCAGAAACGTTCCAATCATCCAAAAGGACCAAATATTTTGGAAATGAGAGCTTTTGGATGATTGGAACGTGTCTGAGTTTGAATTTAAGTGCTTTAAATGGTTTTTAAAACCATTTTCAATTCAAACTTATTTTTCGAAAAATTTGCATACAAAACACATTTCATGAGTTTATTGAAGGTGGAAAAATGATGATACTACTTTTATATGCAAATTTTTTGAAATCCTTTTTCGAATTGAAAATGGTTTTGGATACTAGTGAGAGTACTTAAAAAGAGACTTAAAAGCGTTCCAATCATTCAAGTATAGCTAATAGTTTGGAAATAGGAGCTTGGTCTATCTATCAATATCAAGAAATTTCTACGAATTTTTAGAAATTTCTTGAAATTGATGGATAGACCAAGCTCTCGTTTCCAAAATATTTGGTCCTTTTGGATGATTGGAACGTTTCTGAGTTTGAATTTAAGTGCTTTAAATGGTTCTTAAAACCATTTTCAATTCAAACTTATATTTCGAAAAATTTGCATACAAAACACATTTCATGAGTTTTTTGAAAGTGGAAAAATGATGATACTACTTTTATATGCAAATTTTTTGAAATCCTTTTTCGAATTGAAAATGGTTTTTGATTCTTGTTAGAATACTTAAAAGGAGACTTAAATGCGTTCCAATCATTCAAATAAAGCAAATAGTTTGGAAATGGGAGCTTGGTCTATCTATCAATATCAAGGATTCAGCAGCCCTAAAACATAAGCCAAGAAAATTAAAAAAAAAACCCACAATAAGATATGTTACAGAATAGAATTTTATTAATACATTATTAGATCATGAAAAACTTAACAATAAAACATTTTTTTATATTTCTGGGATCTTAGAAGTCTCCACATTCTCGTAAATTAAAACTCATTTTCTCAGCAAAAACGTATTTAATTCTTGACATCGACATTCCACCATATAATTTAAGGGACGATTCAATAAGTGGAACAGTTGATTTAGCTATGTATACCTTTAGAGTTATGTCGGGTCGACCAATACTGGCATAGACAACTTCACTGTTGGGCAAAAATCTCACAGTACGTCCTCCGTATTCGTGATTTGTTTAATATCAGCTGGTCCACTTAAATGAAATAAAACATTGCTAAGCATCTAACGATATCTAGAACAAAAATAAGATAGACTAACCATGTCCTACGAAGGTCCCAGGTGATGACATCTCCCCCAGCCAAACGACAGTCTGAGCTCCTTGGCGAATGTTCTCTCGCAAACACCCTACATACGACTCAATGCGGCCATTTTGCAGGGCAAACTGGACGTTGATACCCATGGTGTTAGCATTCATCTCCATAAGATCCAATAAGCTCTTAGCAACGCAGTGTTCGCTTGGGCAGTAAATCACCAGCCAGTTCCGTAGATTGTTGGTGGCATTTGCCAAAGTCGGCCTGTACCCCGGTCGAAATTTTTTTCCTGGCGAAGAAATGTATGTTCCTCCTCAAACTGACCACTAATTCCCGGGGCGCGTTAGACATCTGCAAACCACACTTCTCGAGAATTTGAAGAGCTGCACAGGAGTTTCGTTCACATTTCGACAGAACTTAAAAAAAATAAACAAAATATTCTATGTTTTTGTACAAATAAAAATCTCACTTCAAATTACTTTTTTTTTTGTGCTCAGCAGACGTCAAAAAGTGAGAATGCCTAACAAATGTCATCTTCAATTGGAGTCAAAAAAAACTGTTATACTTTCTATGGAATACACTATCCAGTTATATATAGAGATCAGTGTGGGTAACCCACATCGTTTTATTGGGCACGTTCCGATAGTTATTCTCAGTTATCCGGATAGCTTTGTGTTGTTGTAATCCCTTGTTTAAAAACAGCTGATGACCGCTGACGCAACAACAACTCAAGTTATGACAAAATTTTTGGGATAACTAGATAGAATTGAATTGAATTGAATTTTATTGAGACTTTAGATAAATTACACTGTTTACAATTCAATAATAATTTCTTAGCAAAGCTATGTATACTGCGGCTATAGAGTATTGCCTGCTTTATAGAGTTACAAAGGTTGCCTCGTGGCTGTCAATTTAATGTTTTATTTGCCTGCTCAAGGGAAATATATATTTCGGTTATGTGTTGGCTTATGGATGCAACGGTTATATACATATATACAAGCTCCTACAAATAACTTAAAACTAATAAAATACAATTATACCAGAGAATACATAATATACATGTATATACCTACTATTATATCGAGTTTGAGCGAGTGCGCTCATAAGCAATTGATTGTGTAGAAGACACATGGAAGAAATGTTCTTTTTAGAGCGAGAGCGCTCGATATGAATTTAAATAGAAACGTATAGAGCTTTGCTTAATGCACGTGTGATTTTAACATACAACAAATTATTTTTGTGACGATTACGTATAAATATTGAAACAGTTATTGGAAGACACTGAGACACGTAATTTCCAACCTAATTTCGTGCAAATTTGGTTGAAATTATCTCATTTCGAAATGTGAATTTGTATGAGAAATGAGATGATTTCGTATCGAATTTGGAAATTTGCAACGAAATTACCTCATTTGGCCTAATGAAAACGTAGTATAATGATGATTAAATTATTTGTGGCTTTAATTTTTTTTTTCACCAAAAATTGTTGCCATTATTAAAGAGTCCTACAACAACGCAAGGTGTTTTTTGTTTTGCACAATGGGCAGCTATCCGACTCCTTCGTAGTGCAACAGGGTGTGAGACAAGGGGATGTTCTATCGCCAATTCTCTTCCTGTTGGCGATGGATGACGTATTGACGGCCAGTGTTAGTACAGCTGAGCGACAGGGCATTCAATGGAGACCGTTCGAAAGGCTCAGTCATTTAAACTATGCCGATGACATATGTTTACTGACAAATAACATCAGTGGGCTGAACGGGATGTGCCAAACACTGCAAGTGAAGGGAGAGTCGAGTGGTCTAAGAATAAACAGCAAAAAGACAAAAATAATGCTCACAGGCCGCTCCACACAGCAGTGTATTATTCTACAGGAGACGCCAGTTGAAGTTGTGGGACAGTTCAACTACCTTGGCAGTATTGTCTCTGCAAACGGTGGTACGGATCTGCAGGCTTTTGTGAATCGCTGTCTTCGCAACATCCTAAAGATTCGCTGGCCACAAATAATATCAAATGAGGAATTGTTGCGCAGGACAAGTCAAGAGCGGCTGGACGTCGACATAAGAAAGCGTAAATGGCGTTGGATTGGTCACACACTGAGGAAACCAAACGATGAAATTGCTAAGCAGTCCTTTGAATGGAATCCTCAGGGTGCACGGTGGGTTGGAAGACCAAGAACAACATGGAAATCAACTGTCTTAGCGGAAGCAGAATCCCAGAGAAAGACGTTGCCACCTAAGGTACCTTGCAGCAGACCGGGAAGGATGGAGACGTTTTGTTGACGCCCTATGCCCCAGCCGGGGTTACAGGACACGATGATTAATTTTGTGAAATTTTTTTTTTTTCGTAAAACCAAAAAGTATTTGATTGGCAGTAGATTTGTTTTGCGAACAAAAATGTAATAGGCAATCCGATGGTCTTAATTTATGTCATCTACCCATGGTATAAAAATACAAGGTATGTTGTGTATGAGATGAAGGGTCGCCATATTTTGTTTCGTGTGACGTCATAGCGAGTGTTCACCAATACATAGCTTTAAAAAATAAATTATTGATTGTTTTACTTGAAATTTAACAAAACATAAATAATCTATTGTTTTACTCAATGATTTACTTAATCTATTGTTTTCTTAATAGCAAATTGCTTCAAAACATTAACAATTTCTGATTCAAAATAGCTATTTATGGCCTTTAGTCCTACAAATTGGCGTTTCGTTCGGCTTACTCACTTGAACTCATCGGTGACATAGTGAGGGCTTTATCATACGCAATTTGTTTTAAGTTCAGCTCAACTTACATGAATTTTTCAACGAAAATCCACTGTAAACTATATCCAACAAAATTAGAATTCCTAATCATTAAGCTGAAAGTTTTTTTGCCCTGGGCCAGGCATAGTTTCTATATAAGAAGGTCGTTTTATAATACAAATTCTATATACTACTGAAATAAATCAGCCAAGTAGAAGACATAGCATTAAGGATTGGACTTGTTGAATTATTGATTCAAAATAGCTTTTTATGGCCTTTAGTCCTATAAATTGGCGTTTCGTTCGGCTTACTCACTTGAACTCATCAGTGACATAGTGCGAGGGCTTTGTCATACGCAATTTATATTAGGTTCAGTTCAACTTACATGAATTTTCCTTCTAATACTTATGTATGAGCTTGACTGCAAGCTCAATGATCTCATAGTAGCCCTTAACAAATCCATGGCTACTTCCTGTCCACTTACTCAGGTAAGAGTCATTCACGTTTGTGCTCTCATCGCGAACAGTTATACAGCGGAAGAATTTAATTTTATTTTAAATTAAAATCCACCCTAAGTAATAAAAAAAGGTCAACAATTCAGGTACACCTGCGGGCTACCTGATTTTACTGCCCAGAAGCAAAAACAAAAAGGGATTATCCCAGCAATTAATTTGAAGATTAATGCGGATTAAGTGTGTTAACAGTGTTTTCTTAAAATAGTGTTGTGCGTGTTTAAATCCGTGTTAATAAAACAATAAAAATAAAGCAAAAGGTTAATCCAGCAATGGAACCTTTAAGTCCGGATGCGGCAATCGCTTCATTTGAAGCATTGGTTAAGCGGATCGTCAAGGACCTTGGGCCTGAATATTGTGCCAGATTAGCAATGTCTTTCAACAGCATTGTCCAGCCCAATAAAGTCATTGAAGACATCAAAACAAACAAAAATATGGATACCGAAGCGATGGAAACTGACGACGAGTCAACCGCCAGCATTTTGGAGGAGTCATCCACCGAAGAGGATCTTAGTGAGATCACCAGCTCAGAAGAGGACGAAAGCGATTCTCCCTTACCTGGCCAGAAGAGACCAAGCAAGGCTTCCAAAAAGGAGAATGGAATAAAGCGCATCCAACTTGACAAGGATTCCTCAAAGAATCCACCTAAAGCTCCAATGCTTGTTCAAACTGAAGCCGAAAAGACACTGTCACCAGCATCAACATCAGCAGCCACCAAGCCCACCCCAGCCCAGCCTCCAAAGACATCCAAGGACAGTGCAGTTAACCCAATCAAGGCCCCAGGAATGCCACCAGCATCAACATCAGTAGCCACCAAACCCACCCCAGCCCAACCTTCAAAGACAGCCAAGGACAATACCATGAACCCAACGAAGGCCCCAGCAATGCCGCCAATTTTCTGCTTTTCCGGGAACATTGCTGAAATCAGCAGGTTCTGCAAAAGCAAGGACTTGAGTGTGACATTCAAAAACCGGAACACAAAGACGACCATAATTACCGCTGGAAACAGAGAAGCCTTTGACGCCATCAAAAACTTTCTGAAATCGAGGAAGATTCAATACAACTCCTTCACACCACGGGAGGATAGGAAGAATTTACTTCTACTAAAGGGAATCCATCACTCTTATGCTGCCATCGAAGTTGAGGATGAACTACGGATAGAAGGACTTCCAGTCATCAAGGTATCCCATTTCAAAGCTAAGAAGGCACAAGGGAAAAGCTACAACAACTTTGTGGTAGAGCTGTCGAAGTCATGTGACATCAACGAAGTCTACACAAAGACGTTAGTCATGAACCAGAGGGTGTACTGGGAGCGCCTAAAGTTCAACGATATTGTCCAGTGCCGAAACTGCCAGCGTTTCGGACACGTTGCCACCAACTGCGGACGCCAGTATGTGTGCGTCAAGTGCAAGGAGGACCACGAGCCTGGACAATGCCAACGGAAGGAGAACACTGGACTGGATGTATGGTGTGCCAATTGCCAAAAAGAGGGTCATCCAGCCAGCTTCAAGGGTTGCCCAACCCTCAAAGCCAGACTCACTGAAAGGAACAGGCTGTCAGCAGAAAAAAAGGCACAGCAGGAATTTGCTGCCAAATCAGCATGCTTGGTAACCCGCCCTGCAGTCAGCTTTGCAGCAATGGTGAAAGGCGCAGGATCATCACAGAAACCAGCAAACTCCACGAATCAACAGCAACAACAGAAAACGACACCAGCAAAAGTGATCACATCCCGGACAGCAACACCAAGGAGTAAACCAACCAAACCTACGTCAGCCCCACCAACGAACTTAAACACCGAAGTCCAAAGGATTTTTGGATCCGACCTACTCACAGTCATGGGAAAAGCTCGGAGTGCAGTTCCACCGAACTATGCTCAGCTTAGCGAAGGCGAGAAGTCCGTGGCACTGGCCACCTTCCTGTTCCAAATATGCAATTGAAGAAGCTCCGCATCCTGACGTACAATGTCAATTCATTGTACAGCCTAGAGAAGAGGACGACATTCAACTTGTGGATGAAGAACAACAACCCGGACATTGCACTCATCACTGAGACCAACGTCACCAGACGCAACAACATTGACATGGTCGGCTTCAAAACCTTTCGGAAGGACAAGGATGAGGGCCGTAGAGGAACGGCTATCTACGTACAGAAGAAGATTTCCCCCAACACCACCGAAACCATCATCTCAGGTCTCACAACTAGCGAAGCCACCGCAATCACCATACAACTAGGAACAGAGACTCTTTCTATCATCAGCGTGTACTTCAAATGCAAATCCAGCATGAGAAACATTCACAGCGATCTTCACATTCTCAACAGCATCCTTAGACGAAGCACTTATGGACTCATCGGTGGTGATTTCAACGCAAGGCATCACCTTTGGCTTGATACTGCTGTCACAAACGAAGGAAAGGCTATTGCTGACTGGCTGGATACCAACAGCGATCAACACTCATTGGTTGTTATTTCACAACCCAAACCAACTTTCCCCAGAACACCATCAACATTAGATTTCTTCATTTCTTCATCTAACTTTGTTCATATTCTTCCAGAAATCAGCAACTTTACCTGCACAATAGTACCCAGTGACTCGGACCATGAAGCTGTCCAACTAAGCATCAAACTCCAGCAACCCATCTTCCTAGTGACAGAACCAGTAGAAAACTACATCAACTACAGGAGACTGGATGTATACAGGCTACAAAGAGACGTTGAAGACACAATAATGCTGCCACCCGAAAACAGGAATCTGGACAATATCGAAATTGACACAGCCATCGACTGTCTAGAACTGGCTGTTGCAAACGCATTGGATAACCAAAAGCAGCCCAAGACGTCAAAGGATAGATATCAGAACCTTCCCCAGTATATCCAAAACCTATATGCCCACAGGCAACGACTTAGGAAACGTCTTCAAAGGATCCACCAGCGAGAACTCAACACAACTAACAGCAACTACCAGACAGTGTGGAGTGAACTTCAGTGTGTCAACATTATGTTCCGGAATTCCATCCAACACCACAATAACAACCAGTTCCAGAAGAGACTGCAGTCAATCAAACCTGGACCTGACGCCTTCAAGAATATCAACAGACTAATCGGCCAAAAATCACCAATGCCTGAGACGATCATCACC
Source organism: Dasysyrphus tricinctus (assembly GCA_963921185.1). Taxonomy (NCBI): domain Eukaryota; kingdom Metazoa; phylum Arthropoda; class Insecta; order Diptera; family Syrphidae; genus Dasysyrphus; species Dasysyrphus tricinctus. The sequence continues at coordinate 181,329,835 of OY992531.1, read as the reverse complement.
AACAATGGAGAAGCAACAACGATACAGGAAAAAGTTGAAGCCTTCGCTTCCCACTTCGAAGGAAGCTTCATGCCAAGTCCATCAGATGATCCAGTCTTCCTTGGCGAAATTGAGGCATCCATCCAGCAGACAATTATGCCCACCTTGGACAGAGCAATGTTTAGCGATGCCAATCCTGCAAGTGATCCAGTCGACAGCCCAAACTTGAGCACCCCAGAGGAGATAGCTGAGATAATTCACAATTCCAAACCAAAGAAGTCAGCTGGACCGGATGGGGTATCCAGCTTTGTTCTGAAAAGGCTTCCACAAACAGTGATGGTGTTGTTAGCCATCATATTCAACAACTGCATCAACAACAGTTACTTTCCCCAGAAGTGGAAAACTGCAAAAATCGTGGCTATTCCCAAGAAAGGTGAAAGGAACATGATCACCAACTACAGACCAATATCCCTCCTCAGCAATCTAAGTAAGCTCTTGGAAGAGCTCATACTCAGGAAGCTGAAGAAGTTCTGCAGTGAAAACAACATCATCCCAGACATGCAGTTCGGTTTCCGGGAAAAACATTCCACCCTACATCCACTCCTGAAGTTTCATCACGACATCACCACAGCCTTAAACAGCAATCAAGTTACTGTCGGATGCTTCCTGGATGTCGAGAAAGCATTCGACAGTGTATGGATTGAAGCCCTTATCCATAAACTCCACATACTAGGCTTTCCCTTAGCGCTAATTAAAATAATATTTTCTTTTCTTTCTTCCAGGAACTTTTTCGTGCAACTGGAAACCTGCAAATCGACAGTGAAGAGCATCAGGGCTGGAGTTGCCCAAGGGTCGAAACTTGGACCACTTCTATATAACATCATGACCTCTGACCAACCAATTTCAAGTGAATGCGAGAACCTTCTCTTTGCTGATGACTCACTTACATATTGCTCATCATTCTCTCCATTGATAGCTGTCCAAGCAGTCGAGGCCCACATCCGCAAACTCTTCAAGTTTTACACCAAATGGGGTATCCGCATCAACTCATCCAAATCGGAGCTTGTCTGCTTCAGAAAACCAGGGGGCAGACGTGGTCGCTCAGCTGGAAGCTGTAGAAACATCACCCTAGCACTCCCAGACGGAACTAGATTAGCAGCCAAACGTAGCGCCAAATACCTAGGCATCAACTTCAACGAGCTGCTGAGATTCAACCCACATTCACGGACTGTCCTCAAAAAAGCCAATTTTGCTTTCCACCGCCTCTACCCGCTGATGAAGAAGAAAACTGGGCTAAGCCAGCAGACAAAAGTTTTAATCTATAAGCAACTCCTGAGACCAGTCATCAGTTATAGCTTCCCAGTTTGGTTCACCATTTCCAAAACGGCTATGAAGGAACTCCAAATATTCGAGAGGAAAATCCTGAGGATCTGCACTGGGCTGTATTTCGATCGTCAACGGCGTAAGCATTTCAAGAACGAGCAAGTCTACTATGAGGCTAAGGTAGTCCCCCTGGACAAGTATTTATTGCTATCTGCCGATAAGCTGGTTAGAAACATCGCCAACCACCCTAATCAACTGATGAGAAGGATGACAAACCAACAACGACACCCAGCACCAAGGTACATAAGTGCTATGAAAATCCTGGATATAGCTCCAACAGCCAACGATGAAGCAGTACCCTTCTACTCTGACCCAGGGTCAGCACATTATCGTGGCTAAACACCAACTCTACCCCCCACCCTTAATAAATATACCACCACTGGACAACCGGGATTGAACAACCCAAGGACGACAAAGTCAAGCCGACTTTTATATTAAGTTTTTACATATGTATATTATAAATCTATGTAATTTATATTTTATATTGAATCAATGTATAGCGGTAGGCCCCTTATGTGCCAACAAAATCTTATTATTTGTCAATGTATCTTATATTTATAAATTATCTTTTAAGCCAATTGTAAATAGAAATGTTCAATAAAACAAAAATTGAAAAATTGAAAATACTCAGGTAAGAGGAAAAAAGAAACCACATTGGTGGGATTCAGGGCTTGAACCGCTCAGGAAAGATTGTCGCAAGAGCTTCAATCGAGCTAAAAGCACTCGTGAAGTGTCAGATTGGGAATCCTATAAGGTAACCCTCAAATTATATAAAAAAGCGTTGAGAAAGTCAAAGAGATCCTCCTGGAGAATTTTCTGTGGAAAAATAGAGGAAACTTCGGAGGCATCTAGGCTAAGGAAAATTCTCTCTACTAATCCAGTAATGCCAAGCTGCTTAAAAAATGCTGATGGCTCATGGACAAATTCCTGCGAAGAATCGCTTAGCTTGCTATTGGATACTCACTTCCCTGGTAGCTCCCAAAACATTAAAAGCTTAGACCGTAATAGGTTTGATATGAATCCAAGCTATCCACAAAGTGTGATTACAAGGGAAAAACTGCAATGGGCGCTCAACAGCTTCCAGCCTTACAAGTCTGCGGGACCAGATGACATAATACCAGCCGAACTCCAGATGAATAAAGATTTAATCGTGCCAATTCTGGAGTCTATCTTTACTATAGCTGCTTAGCACTCGTATACATCCCCTTGTCTTGGAGAGAGGTTAAGGTTGTGTTCATACCCAAAGCTGGAAAGTGCTCCCAAGTAAACCCAACGGATCTCAGACCTATTAGTCTATCATCATTCCTTCTAAAAACATTTGAACGATTGATTGATATCCACATAAGATCAAGCATTGACATGCTACTTTTGTCTACGAGTCAACATGCTTACTGCAAAGGGAAATCTGTAGAAATGGCCTTACATAGTTTAGTAAGAACCATTGAATATTCCCTCCATCATAAAGAGTACACCATGGTTGCTTTCTTAGATATAGAAGGTGCTTTTAACAATGTCGACACATCTGCAATCGCATCTGCACTGAACTCTCTGAAGGTAGATGGTTCGCTTGGTGAATTGATTAACCAAATGCTGACTAGCAGGGTCATCAACTCAAAACTGGGCGGCTTTTCTGCTAGAAGGTGTTGCTGGTGACTTATTTAGGACGAGGTGAGTATAGGAATAGGATTTTGGATGGAAAATGGGAGTGGGGTAGGTAGGTAACTGGGAACCGTTCAGGTTGTTCTGAAGTTTGACATTAACGAGGAAGTGGGAAGAAGTGGAAATTGAAAGTTTGCAGAGAGGTTACCGGAAGTCGAAAATAAGAAAAAAAAAAAACAATGCGGAAATAGAGGAATTTCTTAAGGGTAGAGGATAGGACTGGGGTAAGTTAAGCTAGTCCAGAACGGAAAGTAAAATGAAGCAAATACAAGATAGGTGATGGTGTAGGAAGGTGAGTGCATAGAATAAATCGAATACATGGGAGGAAACAGAGACGAATAGATAGAACCCGAACGGGGGAAGGGAGTGTCTAACCTCGGGACCTGGCACGCTTGCGAGGCACGGCTTAGCTCGCCGGATATGGGGGGGATCTTGGCCCGAAGTTAAACTGTGCCAGCAACAAAAAAAAACATAAATCGTGCCGAAAGAAAAGAAAACGAAACAACATGTAATGCCACCACCACACTTACGAAAGTTTCGCTTACCATATGATGACGTCCTATCACACACTCGACGCCGCTGTTGATGTGCGGTGAAGCCGCCCTCCCGTCCTGGAGCCCGTGGCAGGAATTTTCGGACTCCCCGGATGCCGGAAACGGAAGTCCCCTTCAGTCCATCTTTATCCGAAGATACTTAGCAGGCCCCACCCCACCCCGTAAATATTGGATTTAGAACGCCATCAAGCTGCTTTAGTTAGCGCTTAATAAAAAAATCGATGGGTTGGCGTGGTTTACAAACATTATTTATTCGAAAAAACAATAAACAAACTTAACATTACTGGTAAAACGAGGAAACAAAATGGAAGCTATTCCTAAATACCTTAATAAGCGAAAATGGAACATACTACCTCAACAAGTAACAACCAATATATCGAGAATTACTTAGATGTATACAAAAAGGTAAAGTAATATTTGAAATCTGTGAAATGGAAATTATTTCAATATGTTCTTACTAACTAATTATATATAACGTTTTTTTTTTTTTAATTTTTATATTGTTTTTTTCTTTTTTAGTTTTTTTTTTTTTGATCTTATGATTTTTTTTTTGATTTTTGGATTTTAAGATTTTTGACTTACTCTTACAAGACTTACTTACTAATATGTAGAAATAAAATAGACAGATTGGAAAACTATGTAACTGGAATTATTTGGTTTCGTTCTAAATAGCTAAATATAAAGTTTCCTTTTTTTTTTTTTTTGGAACTTCGGATTTTGTTTTTCTTTCGATTTTATGATTTTTGGATTTTACAACTTTTGATTTTTTTGGATTTGTTAAATTTTTTTTTTTGAATTTTGGATTTTGAATTGTATGTTTTTCTCTATTTCTTTTTTTTATTTTTATATATGAATATTCTTTCAACAAAAAAAGCTATAAGCATCGACACTGGCAAGCTTTAAAGCAAAAAGATGGTTACGGAAAAACCCCACCCCATATTTCTTCGGGCCGCGTAGCTAACGCCCCCCTTTTGGTTTCGGGGCACCGAATGTCCCTAATCGATCGCGAGTTCGGAGACCCTACCTGAACAGAGCTCTATTTAGGTCTACGCCTACCGGAACAAAGGCCAAAATGGCTGCCACGACCGTAAGCGGCACTACCGAAAGCAAGAGGTTGGACTAATATAACCTATGTTTTCTACCTTTTTTGCCTTTCTTTTAACTTATTTTTGTTTTCTTTATTTTAGAATTGTAGCGAAAGTGTTTCAATTTGATATCTAAATTAAAAGTAGTTATAATATAATATATATGATGTAATAATATATAGTATAATATGATTGGCAACACTGGTCTGTCATAGCGAAGTTGTCCTATAGAAGTGCTCCAGAAAAAAAAAATTTAAATTAAATAAGAAAAAGTGAGATTAATAGATCTTTTTTGATTATACATAAGTCCGTCTAAAAAATCCAAGCCACACAAGGCAACCTAAATCTGAGTAAGTCCTAGCATCCTAAGAACCAAGCTGATGTTCAAGTCATACTAGTTAGTTAACCTCACTAAATGAATAAAAGGGTACTCGAAGAAACCTCACCAGAACATTTTAACTGTGAGAAGCGGCGATCTAGCAATAGCTCCAACGATATGTCATCAGAAGGTATAACCGGTATTACTATCGACAAGCTTAAGGAGATTCTGGAAGAAAAGAATAGAGAGCTCGCAAGAGAACTTGTCTCAAAATCGGACTTTCAAATACTCTATGCTGAGCTGTCAGGAATGAAAATAAAACAAGACGAGATTTCAGCAAAGGTTGAGCAGTTGGAAAATCGTAACAAGATTTTGGAAGAGCAAATGGACAAACTTATGATGAAAAGCACTGAATCCAATGTGGTTGTTCACTTCCCGTCAGAAAGTGACAGTGACCCAACAGAAAAAGCAAAAGCCGTGTGTGTTGGTTTACTGGAGGAAAGTGAAAAAAATGCTGCCGTTGAATCTGCCTACAGAATTAACACCCGAGATGATCGTACAGCAACAATTATCGTCAAGATGAAATCCAGAGACACAGCTATGAATATTTTGCGCAATGCTAACAAACTTAGAAACACAAGCATAAGTATTCGCAAAGATATTCCGCCCAGCGTCCGCCAAAGAAGGGCTAAGTTAATCCCTTTAATGAAAGAACTGCGCGAGAAACGTTCAAAGGCACAGATGAAAATATCTTTAAGAGACGACAAGTTACATGTGGGTGGCAAAATATTCACTTGGGATTCATCGGAGGGGCTAAAATGTGGTAGAGAAAGTGGTGCAAAGACAATTCTTGAAATGTTCGGAGAGCTGCCGCCATCCTTAAAATACATTAATGATGAAATACAAAACCAAAACATAAATATGATCAAAACGTCAATGTCATCTGACAATCGGAAAAGTCATCATACAACTAAAGGCATGAACTCACCCCAAACATCCGCTGTACCAGATTTGGGCGCACACACAAGTAGGAGTTTACACGTGCCAAATATTTGAGAAGAGTCCGTCTACCAGAACAACATGCAATTATTTAATTTAAAAATCCTTAGTTATAATGTATCAGGGCTAAAAAATAAGCAAATATTTAATGAATTTTTTAGTTACATCAAAGAATTTGATATTTTTCTATTATATGAAACACATTTATTAAGTAGCGAAGAAGTAAGATTTAAGAATATTACTGATTATGAATTAAAATTTATACCTGCGGTTAAGACAAGTACATTTGGAAGAGGAAGTGGTGGTGAACTATTTGGAGTTCGTAAGCAGATAGAAGGAGCGATGGTTAACTTTATAAACATGGAAGGATCTTACGTAGTTGAGCTGAAAACGAATACTTACACCTGTCACATCATACCGATATATATTAATTGTAATCATTGGGCGCGAGACTTCAACAAAATGAACGATCTATTGAACTGCTTAGAAGCAGAGAATCTAGTACTCATCGGCGACTTTAATGGAAGAATAGGCATGTCACAAAATAATTTTGTAAGTGAGCTGGGTACATCAACATTATATGCAAACCGTGACTCAAAAGATGAAATTTGCGACGCAAAAGGAACTGCAATTCTGGAATTAATGGATGTTTTTGATTGCCACGTTCTTAATGGAAGCTGTGAAGGAGATTCTCGTGGGGAGTTCACATTTATTCGCGGAACAGCTTGTTCAGTAATAGATTACTGCTTTCTAACTGGAAACCTCTGCTCACGTCTAAAAGAATTTAAGGTAGGAATGAAGACGTTCTCAGACCACATGCCGTTGGAAGTTACGTTTCACCTGTATGGAAACCTGATTAATAACAGCACAACACAGTTAGGCCTGTTACCTAAACTACTATGGAAAGACAGTTTTCGAACTTTGTATCAAGAAAACCTCAACAAAGAGCTGTTAGCTTTGACTAACGTTAATGAGTCACCAAAAATTGAAAGACTAACAGAAATAATTAAAAAAGCGACACCCCAAAGAACAACAACAAAATGTGTTAAGAGTACCAGTACCCAAGAATGGTTTGACATAGATTGCAAGCGAGCTAGAGATGCATCGTTTGCGTTTCTCAGGCTTACTAGAACGAACAACACCAATACATTCAAAACGCTATACGCAGAAGCAAATAAACGATTTAAGAACATTTGCCGTATGAAAAAGCAGGCATTTAATGAGAAAAATATTGCCCTTTTAAATGGAACAAGATGCTCTACTGAATTTTGGAAAGCTGTTAAACTTATTAATGGGAGAAGAAGTTATATTGCCTTAGGTTTACAAGCGGACCAATTAAAAAACCACTTTTCAAACCTACTCAACACAACGGAAATCATCCAACCATTTCAATATGCAGCTCCCTGGATTGTCGATGAATTCCTAGACGCCCCAATAACACTAGACGAGGTACAAAATGTAATCGAAAATGCTAAAAATAACAAAGCCCCAGGTGACGACCGAATCCCATTTGAGTTCTACAAGAATTGTACATATGAATTCCTATCAGTCCTTGTATCTGAATTCAATAGAGTCTTCGAAACATCGGAAATACCAGGAAGCTTTCTAAAATCGATTATATTCCCATTGCACAAGAAAGGAGACCATAACGACCCGACAAACTACAGAGGAATATCATTTTTAAACACTTCAACAAAACTTTTTGGGGCCGTGCTTTTTAAAAGACTTATTCAGTGGGCAAACAATAATAAAATCATCCATGAGTTTCAAGCGGGCTTCAGACAAAATTACTCAACGATTGACCAAATATTTATGCTTACGAATATTGCTGAAATTTACAAGAAGAAACACAAAAAGCTTTACGCATTTTTTGTAGATTTCCGTGCAGCTTTCGATTCTGTTTCTAGAGAAGCACTTTTCTATAAACTTTTTAGATATGGAGTATCGACAAAAGTAATAAATGTTTTGCGAGCAATGTACGCAAATAACATAGCTTTTGTTTGGGATGGGAACTACTTGTCCGAAGGTTTTGAAACTACAATGGGAGTCAAGCAAGGCTGTATATTAAGTACATTACTGTTTCTATTATACATAAATGACATAACAGACTGTGTTAAAGGTGGCATTGAAATAGACCGAACAAATATCCCCGCTCTCATGTTTGCAGATGACATTGTCTTTCTCGCAGATACTGTTGAATGCATGCAACTAATGATAAATAGGCTTGATAGATACTGCAAAACATGGAACCTATCTGTTAATCTAACGAAGTCGAAGATGATGATTCTTAGAAATGGCGGTGGAAGAAACTGTCGAAACGAAAAGTGGACATTTCAAGGTGCAGATATTGAAATTGTACGAGAATACAAGTATCTTGGAGTTCTGATCACCTCTAATGTAAACATGAATAAACACCTTCAAAACAAATTGTCTGAAGCTAAACGTGCAATATGTTCAGTGTGGGGTAGATGCGTAAATAATAAATATGTAAGTCACAGTGCAAAGCTAAAGTTATTCCAATCAACTGCAGCAACAATTCTCTTATATGGAGCTCAAGTGTGGGGATACTGTTCTTTTGAAGTCGTCGAGAAGTTTCTGAGATACTTCCTTAAGCGAATATTTAGATTGCCTAGTAGTACCCCCAACTATATGCTACATTTAGAAACGGGGACACCCCCTGTATATCTAAACACATTAAAAATGCATTTTAAGTATATATTAAAAGTGATTGCGCTGGAGGAAGAAAGACTACCAAAAAAAGTGCTTATGCATATTATTAGGACAAAAGGGAAGTTAGTGCAAGAATGGGAGGAAATTGCGGCTGAATGTGGAGTAACCTTAAGCATTACACCAGACTTGCAATGCGACTCTCTAAAGAGGCAGTTTGAGGTCTTATTAGAAAAAACTGGCAATATTTTATACCAGAAATTTGTTAATGAAGCACAATCTTCACAATATAGGCTATATTATAGCAGAGTAAACTACCAACTCGAAGAACAAACATATCTCTTAAACTGCTTTTCAGCACATAAAATAAGCATTATTTTCAAAATGAGAGGAGAGTTAGTTAACTTGAATTATGTACCACACCGACCTGATCTACCAATTTTATGCAACATCTGTAATATGAAAGTAAGGGAAAATGTATTACACTTTCTGGCAATATGTCCAGTTTTAAGGGAATTTCGAATTCGATTTTTCGGATCGTATGTTTTGGACGAGGATGCTGCAATTTGTATATTGAATGGAGAACAAGGCTGGGATCTTTTATACTATTACGCCGTGAACGCACTTCAATACCGAAAATGCATTATCGAGGGAGACTTCTAAAAAATCTGAATAATTCAGCGAAGTAAGTATTTCATAGACAACATTATATTTAAATTAAAATCAATGCCAATCCGGTAGACGGCCTTGGGCCATACCTAATAGCGACTTAGAAACATTTTATGTAACACTTATAATGAAATAAAGTCAATTATTACTACTAGTATAATATATAATCTAAAAAAACTACCACGCCAAAAAAGGTATTAAGTACTAAATTTTCCCCACAAATTGACCCAAGAACCCCACTGTCTGCGTGCACGATATATAGGCTCCTATGGCTTGTTCCTCCGATTACGGGTAGCTACCAAATTGTAGCACTACCCAAAAAAACTATCGGCGGCCACGACCAGTTTCTGTAGTCGAGGACCGCCAAAATTTGCTGCTATAACACCACCTAAATACCTATATACTAAAACCTTCATGAATATCAATATACAGTATTTAACAAGAAACGTTTTCACTCACCGTTCCGTGTGCGGTGATTTTCAAACGGGATAGTTTACGGATCCGATCCTTCACCGTATGCTGATTCCAATCTCTTGATCAATCCTGCATCAAGGATTAAATCAATACCATAATATTTGCCGAATAAAACATCCCTCTCACCTTTTAATCCCTATTTCCTTTCTTTTTTCTTTCGGATTTAAAGGTAAAAGTCTTAGGCATCCGAACCCTATATGGCGAATTCACTTTCTATTTTCAACCTACAAATTGTTTTATTTTCTATCATCCCTCTGAATATTTTTATCTGTCATACACAAAACTCACCCTCTTAAATTTCCTTAATATCATCCACCATTCAAATTTGGAGTATTTAACGGCGGGCAGTTAATTTAAAATTTACTACACTTTCAATTTCAATTTCCAAACCGCACTGCCTATGATAAAATAGGGCTTTTTTTTTAACCGACAAGACCTTTGTAAATTCGCACTGTTCACTGAGCCAACTTTTACCTATCTGATTGAAGATGACGATAGGTCCACATCCCATACCACTTCTCCTTTCTCAATGTCACCCACACATGCCTCATCTACCGCTCCTCAACCGGACCCATATATAGCTGGGTGATCCCACAGTCAATACCTATTTGCTCAGCGTATATTTCTACTCAACCTCACCCCCGCCAGTCCACCAAGTTGCCAACCGCCCAAGTGTAGACTACGCTTTTTGGTTGGTTCGAATTTAGACCGACGGCACCCTGTGCTGGAGGCCTACCATACCGTAGGGACTACCTTACCTACTCGAATATCGTAGGTGCGAGTACTCTCATCTGTTCGTTTTTGATAAACGAGTACAGATCTAGCCTTATGCTCACCCTGTCTCTCTCTCACTCTCGACCAAAGATAGCAGACAAAATTTTATTCGCAATAAAATCAAAATCATGGCGACGGCGTTGGCTGGCTACATCGATGGATGGAAATTATTTGTGATTTGTGTTAATTTGTTTAGGTTTATTTCTTATTTTATTTTGTTCCTAGCTTTTATTGTTTATTGTTGCATCCTTTTTACAAAATTTAGTTCCCTATTCCTTCTTGTTTCCCTAATTTGTTGTTTTTTTTTTCTTTGTATGTATTTTGTTTTCCTTTTTTTTCAGTTTTACGTATTTCGAATGGGAAGTGGAAGTGTCTTCCAGGACGTATCCAGAGGATCCCAACGAGATGGTCTTATTACATGTGGCGGCCGGGCGGCCGACGATGCCACCCACGGATTCAGAAATGGGAATAGCTAGCAACAATCTCCACTGGTCTTTGCAGACCCCAATGTGGTCGAACAAAATGGTAGCTAAATCCCTCCATGGCCTTGGAATAATCATTCGGCCCCATTATGAGCCTCGCCCGGAAAACATTTCACCCGCAATATGTTTGTTCCCCCGGAATTTTTAAAACTATTACGTATTAAGTCTCTTGGCTTAAAATAAAAAGACAATTTGCGCAAAAGACACCAGTACCACCTGTTTATCTTTTGTTCACCTTCAAAAAACAGGTGATAGTTAATGACCCTAATTACGATACATTTCGCCCGAAATTACACCAAAAAAGGAATTATTATTTTTCGGGTGAAGCTCACAATAGGCGAAAAGTGCAGTTTCAATTTTTCTTGTGGAACGCTGTTCACGTAAATTCCTAATAAGCCTGATTATCGATGCCATTGAGCATATGGGATCGTAACAAACCACCGGTTCTGATGAGAACTTTTTCGATGCAGAGACGATGGCAGATCCCTGCCTAGAATTATTTCTTCTGTCATGGTAAAGATGTGGGGAGGTTAACCCACGTTCAAAGCCGGGCAATTTCGCTATATTATCCGTACCATATCGCCCTTTGCGACCGGATCATGTAGGTACGTTTAAAAGTTGTTTCTATTATTTTATTTTATTTCTGAAAACCGCTTTTTTTTTTTTTCTCTTGATGCAGATCAGAAATCAGTATCACATTGCCATCAGGTCGATATGGAGAAGAACGGCATCTCTGCAACCACAACACATCCCAACCTCTCTTATTATGCAGGAGTATCAGTTGTAAGTTGATCTTTTTCATCTGATTACTTCTTTTTATATGTACCAGAGCATCGGTCAGAACTCCGAAATAAAGGAAAAGCTAAAATTAACCAAAATGTAGGTATTTTTACTGCTTTGCTTCGCTTGACAACTGACCTTAAAAGCTAATTTGGATACCCGAAACAAGATTATTGCAGGATCCGACTTCCGGTCGAACCATAATGCAGCATCGGCTGAAATTTTCCGGCGTGCTTTCATTTTATATTATCGATGCTAACCAGATGTTGTCAACTTTTTTTTTCAACTATACCGGAACAACTAGTTCGCTTGCGCCTTCGTTAGGGAACTTATTAACCTATCGTACCGGTACCTAGTTTTCTTCTTATTTTTTTGTTTAACGTTTTTTTCTTTTTTTTTTGTTTCGATTGGGTTTTTTGTTAAGTTGTGGCATTTGGTTGAGCCCTTCCTGAAAGGTTGTACTGAGCCGGTCTCTAAACATAGGTATACGCTAGCCTTTTGTGTGTAAGGTCGTTCACATGGACTAACATCGCCCGACAACATGGCTTGATTTGATCATTTGAACGCACGAACCAACCGCTTAACAGCCAATGTTGTATGGTTTTTAAAAGATTTTGAATACTTGTTCCATTTCCATCAAGCGATGCTGCCAAGCGACGCGACGGCGGCCCATGAGCACACCCATTTTTCTTATACATGTGTATCTGCGTACGATTTATCCTCTAGGTACTAAGAAGGGTATGCACAACTGAGAGTTGCGCTCCGATTACACCTTGCTCATACGGGCGTCGATTTAGTTAGTGGCTCGAATCTAAGCATACGCTAAATCTTTAAATCCATGTTTCTCGTTTCTCATTAAATGATCTCCGTCCAAATATTTTATTGCGTCCAATTTACCTACTGTGCATTCACTACCGTAAATACTTGGAAATTGGTCCGAATTCAGAAGGTTAATGACCTCGGTATGGATAATTGAATAAACGATGAGCTCTTGCCACAAATGTAAATAACTCTTTCATAAGACTATTAGGTAATTACTTTTTTTTTACAACTAAAATTTTTAATAAATAAATTCACTTTTCTAACAATCAAAATGTTAAATGATTATTCAATATATGAGCCCTGAAATCAAGCCAACAATAAGGCTATCAATAAATAACAAAATAAATAAGCGAAATATATAACAGGGATATGTTACGCTGTATACATAAAAATAACTAAATACATATACAATCAAATAGTAAATTAATAGAATTGAACAAAAAGCTCCACCTATAGATAAATAAATAAACCATAAATAAATAAATCTAAATAGTGAATCTGATTAATAAATAACTAACTATAAAAATAAATAAATAAATAAATAACTAATCTAAGAACAAATAGGAAAATATAGCACGATGAGGAATTCTTGTTTGGTTTTGGCTATGCCTATCACAGGTACTTATGTATGTATATCACAGATCATTTATTGCTTCATATCCTTTGCGTGGAATACTCCTATCGTTTTGCCTGAAAGATTTTCTAATTCGTACATATTTTTTCCAACGCATTTAACCATACGACATTTGACAAATTTCGGGCAAAGTTTGGACGAGAGGTGTTTTGATGAGTCGCTGAGAATAAAGTTACGTCGGAACACTTCTTGCCCAGGCACAAAGCGAACGTTACGACTACGGATGTTATATGTCTTAGCACTTCTTTCATTGGCCTTAATAATATCTTTGACTTTTTCGCGAATGCACTGCAGCCGGTTCTGCCTAGAGAGCGCCAATAGCTCACCGTCACCCACAGCGTTCAACTTTCGAACCAGTTCGTAACTCTTGCCGTGTGTTATCATATTCATCCCGAAGAGGGTGAAGTATGGTGACACCCCGGTCGAAGAGTGCACGGAACTTCTCAACGCGGCTGCGATATCACTGATGTGTATATCCCAGTCACGTTGATCGTCTTTCAGGTACGAACGTATGGCCGCAAGTAGCGTTCTATTCACTCTCTCCGAGGCATTGGACTGAGGCGAATAGTTGGCTGTTTTAAAATGACGGATTCCGTAACTTTGGAGAAGATTCTGAAAATTTTTAGCTATAAATTGTTTACCGTTATCGGAGTGAACGATTTCCGGTACTCCAAACGCGTTAAATATTTCATTTTTCAAAAATTTAACTACACTAGTTGTATTCGCCGATCGCAAAGGCTTTAAAAACACGTATTTTGAAAAATGATCAAGGACTACAAACACATAAGCATTACCTGCTCTTGATCTTGGGTACGGGCCCAAGAAATCAATATATAATTTTTGGAAGGGTAGGTCAGTTACGAAACTGTTATTTATAGGTGGACGAAGGGTCTGATTGGTTGACTTGCTTTGCTTGCATATCGCGCATTTTGATATAAAATCCTTGATTTGTACCGCCATGTTCGGCCAGAAGAAAAATTGTTTTAGGCGGTGTATGGTCTTCGCTATACCTCCATGTGCGGTGTGTGGGGGTTCATGGGCCCGAGAGATGATCTCATCAGTCAAACCTGCCGGGATCCACAACCGCCATGTATGGTTTACCAAGGATTCGTCTAAACCTAAAGGAAAAGACCGCTTATATACAAAGTTTTCTTCAACCTTTAAGTCTGGTAACTCTTCCGCTCGACTTTGAATTGTTTTTATAAGCTCTAAATACTCTTCCGAGTGAAACTCTTCAGACTCTAAGTCTACCAGCGGTGCAACTTCTGCCATCTCTATACTATCCAAGTGTGCCCGAGAAAGGGTGCCTGGCACTACATTCAATGAACCTTTTCGGTGCTCTATGTCGAAGGTAAAGGCTTGAAGATCGAGACTCCACCTAGCCAGTCTGCCGTTAAGGTCTTTCATATTCATCAGCCATTTAAGGCTGGAGTGGTCGGTGATGATCGTGAAATCCATACCCTCGACATAGGGCCTGAACTTTTTCACCGCCATGACTGCTGCCATACACTCTTTCTCGGTCACACTGTAGTTCCGTTGACACGAGTTGAGTTTCTGCGAGAAGTATGACACTGGGGACTCTTCATCGGCATCATTCTTTTGGAATAGCACCGCCCCAATTCCGGACTCAGACGCATCGCACTGAATGTAAAATTTCCTAGTGAAATCTGGGTGCGTGAGGACCGGAGCAGTGGTTAACGCTTTTTTCAACGCTTCAAATGCAGCTATCGCTTCTTCCGTCATGCGAAATTTTTCGTTTTTCTTTTTCAGTGTATCTGTAAGGGGGGCAGTCAAGGTAGAAAAATCTCGAATAAATCGCCTATACCACCCTGCTAGACCGAGTAACCGACGAACCTGCCTCGGATTCTTCGGCAATGGAAAATCCACTACCGCCTCCACCTTAGCCGGGTCCGCTTTCAGCTTCCCACCACCAACGATGAAGCCCAAATATTTCAATTCCTTGAAACAGAATTTGGATTTCTTCACGTTGATGGTGAGATTCGCCTTTCTCAGGCATTCGGCTACTTCCTCTAACACGGCAATATGGGTCTCGAAATCCAGAGCTATAATGAGCAAGTCATCCAGATAAACAAAAACACGATCCCTGAGTCGTGCAGGAATCACCTTGTCCATTAAACGGCATAACCTTTGGGCTGCATTACACTAACCAAAGGGCATGACCGTAAACTGATACAAGGGTCTCCCCGGTACCGCAAACGCAGTTTTCTCCCTACTCTGCTTCTCCAGCGGTATCTGCCAGAATGCATCTTTCAGATCTACGCTACTAATATAGTAGGTGTCTGGTAGACGACTGAGAAGCCCGTCGATATGAGGAAGTGGATTCGCATCCTTTTTGCTCAACGCGTTGACCTTACGAGAGTCCAGGCAAAAACGGTATTTTACGGTACCGTCTTCACCTGGCTTCTTGATAAGGACTACAGGTGAGCACCAAGGACTCTCACTTTCCTCTATAACGCCGAGCTTCAGCATTCTGTCTAATTCTTGGTACAAAAGGGCTTGCACCGCAGGGGAAACAGGGTAGTGACGCTGCTTAACAGGGGTTGCATCTCCGGTATCGATGACATGCTCCATTAGAGACGTCTTACCGAGACCATAGCGATCAAAATCTAAGAATTTCCCCTTGACCGCCTCCAACTTCATTCGCTGCTCGTTTGAAAGCTGATGTGCGTTCCTCACCTCCTCGGCCTCGTCCAGAATTGAGACGGAGCTAACAACGTTCGGGGCAATTTGGAACGCCTTCCAAAAATCGACCCCGAGGTATACCTCTTGATCCAAATTTGGAACTAGATAAAATGTAATTTCATGATTTTGGTTTTTAAATTCTATTTTTGTATTGACTTTGCCGACAATTGCCTGGTTTTTCCCATCAGCCGTTTTCACATCCGACTTGTAGGGCTGCATAAGTATCCCTAAAGAGTTTATTAAATTCATACAATCTTTTCCTAAAATACTAACACTGGCCCCGCTATCCAAGAGACCTAACAGTTCTTTTCCAGCTAACTTAATTTTGGCGTAGGGCCTGGGGTCAGTGCTCGTATCAACGACTGTGGCTAAAATCTGTTTCCGAGTTTTCTTTCTTAATCTGTACCGTTCACGGGTTTTTAAAATTCTTTTCGATGCTCCCTTAATCTCGCCGTTAAATATTCTTTCTCTTGCCAAGTTGTACTCTCTTACTCTAACATGAAAAGGCTTTACTTCTCTCATTATGCTTTTTACAACAGGTTTTATTTCTTTACTACTTTCTTTACTTCTTTCTAATATCTTGATTTTTTTTTCTGTTACTTTATCTACTTTTTCTCCAGGTTCTGTTGGGGGGTCTGAGTCGAACGCGACTCCCCCAAAAACGTCGTGCTCCTCAATCTGTTTTCCGTGTTACAGATGCGGCATTTCGGTGTAATTACCCCTTCTTGTTCGCACCTGTAACAAAAAATATTTCTTACAGCCGACGGACAATCCATAAAGGAATGCCCAGCAGTTCGACAGTTCCAACAGGTCAAAGACCTGCCCTCCCCGTACTCGCGTCCGTTTTTCGGCCGAGCCCCTGAATGGTGGAAGGCTGCTAGGTTCTCCTCCTGGAATTGAGGAGGGTCATCAACAAATTCCAGTTCGTTAGCCTGATACCGAGCCGGCGGCCGATTCGGCTTTGGAGCTTCCCTTCCTCGACCTGAAAATGCGCGTTCAGCGTCTTTACAGGCTATTCTTAGCTGATCTAACGAGAACACCGCCTGGGGGTACACCAGCCGTCGTATGCGCTCATTCAAATTTTCTTTCAGCACGCGCACCAGCTCCAACTCCGGAATCTGCATCCTGAGCTGAGACTTAAGTTTATTCACTGCGGCAAAATAGTCTTCACTGGACTCCCAGGCACCTTGCTGACGGTCCATTATATCTCTCATAATGTCCAAATCGGATTTTGAATTTCTAAATTGACGCATCAAAGCGTCTCGAAGTTGCGGCCAATCGGGACTATACTGCGAACGTAGAAATTGCCAATACCAGTCATTGGCGGTACCTGAGAGCAGAACATGGAAATCGCGTAAGATCTCCGCCCAGGTGCAACCGTACTGGAATTGCATGGTCTCTACTCGGAAGATGAAATCCTTCACAGTCAGTGTTTCCGGCTTTCCGTCAAATTTCAGGCCCCATTTATCCATTTTAATGGGAATCCGAGCTCCCCTGTGTGGCGGATACTCGGGCGGCCGATACCACCCACCGGGAGGATTTCCCGCATGCTGAGGATAATGCGGAGGCCAAGGCGTCTGGCCTCCCCCGTTTAGTCTCTCAAAACCTCCATTTGGTCGCTCAAAACCACTATCGAATCGTCGTCGATTTGAAAACCCGGGATGGTTATCACCCGGAGCACTACTTTTCGCCATAGGATATTGTGGCTCTACACCGCTTGGGACCGTCTGCGCATAAGGGCTTGGTCGGGTCCTTGGCCGATCGACCGGTGGCTTCGGAGATCTCTCCTCCAAAGGTGGCTCGGTACGAACGGTCCTGTTAATGTCCCCCAAAAACTCCAGGAAGTTTTTTCCTGACCTCCACTTTCAGGGACTCCGAAAGTTCTCCTTTCAAGGAATTCGTATATGAATCATATGCTTGTACGACTGCCAAATTGATAACGGTTTTCAACTCCGCCGAAATGTTAAGTTCTTCTGAAGACATCGCCTTGGCATTATTATTCGCGATGTTGGTCTGAGGCCCTTTTGAAGGATTACCACCCGTGACCTCATTCGTGTTGAGGTTGCTCGACCGTACGAATGGTCTGGATATCGGGCGGTTACTACTTCCACCTTGCATTGGATTTGGATTTGAAACCTTTGGTATCGCTCCAGTCCCAAACAAGGAACTTCCGTTTTGTAGGTTGGCCCTCCATGAAACGACTTTTTCAGTCTCTATCTCCCTATTGAGTGGGACGTTGCCTGATCTAGAATTTAAGAACATGTCCCACTCATAACGAGCAGAACGAATATCACCTCTGCCATATCTCGGGGCGGTGGTATCATCAACTATATTATCGCCTTGTAAAGGCCTCGGCATCGACCCAGGGTCCACATCCCAATCAATGGGTTCGTAGTCCGGACCTAACAAGGAATCTCGCGGCCCCGCGGACATGGCTCTCTGAATGGAATTCTGTCCATTTTCATCTTCTAAATTAATCGCCATATCTCTCAACGCTGTTATGGGATTGTTTGGATTAATTTCTGTTCCCCCTATCAACGTGTCAGAGCCTCACGAGTGTCCCCTTTGGGACGGAGATCCTACCTCTGTTAGGCTACTGAACGTCGGAGATGGGATTGTGGCCGTGCTAGGCGTTTTACTAGTGGGCTTAGTTTGGACTGGTGCGGGGAAATTTGATTGATTAGTACCTTTAGCTTGAGAAGATGATGCTTTTTGGGTTTTTTTTACTGGTGAATGCTGTACTAAAGACATTATTGTGTTTGTGTTGCCTAAATCTCTTTTTTTTATCGACCTAGTAATCATTCTACTTTTAAATTCAAAAGAAAATTAATTTTTGTCTGTTCTTTTTTTTTCAGATTGTAACTACTGGATCAAAATCTTACTACTCCTAAGACCAGAGAAGCGGCAAGGGAATGGATCTCGCCTCTATTTTTGTATTTATATGTTTTTTTTTTTCTATGTATTTATTTATTTCAATTAAAGGCTATTCAATTTCACATGTAACAAAAACAAAATTATAAAAGTATCTATACCATAACTATTAAGCACCAGAAATTTACCTCTTCGATGATCGAAATGTTTCTAAAAAAAATAATTCTGGCTAGTGGATCGTAGGCTTATTCTAAAAGAAATTATGTACAGAGAAAAAAAAAATAAAAACTGTTGCTTATAAACTATAATAGACACAATGTACTTTCGTTTTACTATTTCTAACGACATCCATAGGTGTAACAAAAATAACAACGAAATTGTATACTGTAAATTATTTAGTGCCTTCGTAAATGAAGAGCTTTATTGTTAAGTTAGCTTCTATTAGTTTTAGATGTAATTTTGAAACTTTCACCTCAACTTGCTATCGCTAAATAACTTTGATAAAAAGGCGAATTAATTTGAATAGAGAGAAGAAAAAAAACACCCTATTAAACTCTACTCTTATATTCGGAACTAAATATTATTAATTATTATTATTTATTTATAACTCATTGAGATTAACTGCCTCAACAGTATTTTACTATATATAGCTATAACAGGTTAAAAATTGTATAAAAGATTAAACTGACATAAATGAAATTATAGAGAAGTGTATCTAATGGATATCCTGTTTGATGTGTGTTTTTGCTTAAAGAAGCTTCTTACTTTTTTATTATTGATTTATTCTTTTCAATATTTATGATGAGTTATTCCTACTCGATTAAAATTTTTGTTTTGTATGTTGGTTTTTTTTTTTCATAACATGCGGGGGTGAAGAGGGTTGCCATCTTCGGAGGACTTCTTTTTTCGATGGCCTAGAGATTGGAATCTGAAGGTAACTCCCGTGTGCATCTTGATTGTCGACATATGTGATACCGGGTAAGCGAAACGTACAAAATCACAATAATACACAACGTAAATACGTTACAAGCTCTCAATTGATGATGCTGTTGGAACTAAGGTGCCTCGTCGCTATTGATCGGACCTTCTTAAAAGCGATTCCGATCAAGTCATACGACTTACCTCACCCCAAAAGCAACACCCCTTGAGAAGGACAATAATTTAATGAATTGCTGTCGGTACCCCTTTGATGCTGCTGTTGGAGCTAAGATGCATCGTCGCTATTGACCAGGTATTCTGATGAGCTATCCTTGGTCACGACATACGAGTCATCTCGCACCAACAACAACACCACTTGAGTACCCTTTTCGTTACCTCCGATATTCAGCCCGGAAATTCTGCCGCGATTCAGAAGTTCGTTTAAAAAACCTTCTACATGAAGACTTGCAGAACTTTTCCGTACCGATCCGAAGACAACCGAGGACTACTTTTATCAGCTCGCTTTGCTCCCGATCCCATCATCTCGCTCACCGTCGCAGGTGTTCAGGCCTTCTTACGAGTGATCCTGAATCACGACATACGCTTCGTGAGATGATGACATCGAGACCAAAACGACTGATTGGGAAGGGGCTAAGGACAAAAGACTTGGACTACACGAATGGGCGCCATTTGTTGCTGGTGACTTATTTAGGACGAGGTGAGTATAGGAATAGGATTTTGGATGGAAAATGGGAGTGGGGTAGGTAGGTAACTGGGAACCGTTCAGGTTGTTCTGAAGTTTGACATTAACGAGGAAGTGGGAAGAAGTGGAAATTGAAAGTTTGCAGAGAGGTTACCGGAAGTCGAAAATAAGAAAAAAAAAACAATGCGGAAATAGAGGAATTTCTTAAGGGTAGAGGATAGGACTGGGGTAAGTAAAGCTAGTCCAGAACGGAAAGTAAAATGAAGTAAATACAAGATAGGTGATGGTGTAGGAAGGTGAGTGCATAGAATAAATCGAATACATGGGAGGAAACAGAGACGAATAGATAGAACCCGAACGGGGGAAGGGAGTGTCTAACCTCGGGACCTGGCACGCTTGCGAGGCACGGCTTAGCTCGCCGGATATGGGGGGGATCTTGGCCCGAAGTTAAACTGTGCCAGCAACAAAAAAAACATAAATCGTGCCGAAAGAAAAGAAAACGAAACAACATGTAATGCCACCACCACACTTACGAAAGTTTCGCTTACCATATGATGACGTCCTATCACACACTCGACGCCGCTGTTGATGTGCGGTGAAGCCGCCCTCCCATCCTGGAGCCCGTGGCAGGAATTTTCGGACTCCCCGGATGCCGGAAACGGAAGTCCCCTTCAGTCCATCTTTATCCGAAGATACTTAGCAGGCCCCACCCCACCCCGTAAATAATGGATTTAGAACGCCATCAAGCTGCTTTAGCGCTTAATAAAAAATCGATGGGTTGGCGTGGTTTACAAACATTATTTATTCGAAAAAACAATAAACAAACTTAACATTACTGGTAAAACGAGGAAACAAAATGGAAACTATTCCTAAATACCTAAATAAGCGAAAATGGAACATACTACCTCAACAAGTAACAACCAATATATCGAGAATTACTTAGATGTATACAAAAAGGTAAAGTAATATTTGAAATCTGTGAAATGGAAATTATTTCAATATGTTCTTACTAACTAATTATATATAACGTTTTTTTTTTTTTAATTTTTATATTGTTTTTTTCTTTTTTAGTTTTTTTTTTTGATCTTATGATTTTTTTTGATTTTTGGATTTTAAGATTTTTGACTTACTCTAACAAGACTTACTTACTAATATGTAGAAATAAAATAGACAGATTGAAAACTATGTAACTGGAATTATTTGGTTTCGTTCTAAATAGCTAAATATAAAGTTTCCTTTTTTTTTTTTTGGAACTTCGGATTTTGTTTTTCTTTCGATTTTATGATTTTTGGATTTTACAACTTTTGATTTTTTTGGATTTGTTAAATTTTTTTTTTTGAATTTTGGATTTTGAATTGTATGTTTTTCTCTATTTCTTTTTTTATTTTTATATATTTTTTTTTTTTTTTTTTTATTCATCTTTTTTTTCTAACATTTCAGGATGATGCTTTACAATTATAATAATTATTCATTAATGACAAAAAAAGCTGTCTGAAAAGAAAGAAAGGTTTATTCTGTGATCTTTAAAAGATCAGTGGCGAATGACCCAATTAAAATATAAATACGCAATATATGTGGGGTTTTTAGTTAAATATTTACTGTTTTAGAAGAAAAAAAATAAAATTAAATATCAAAATCTCATAGGTATTACACAAACAAAAATGTAAATAAAATTAGCAAATAAATGAAAGCAATATTAAACTATGCTCATAAATAAATTTTTGACTTGAGAAATATCCATTGAAAATAACCATATTTTTACTTTATTTAAAAAAGAATTCTGAATTCGTATTGCCCTTATTTCGTAAGGTAATTTGTTAAATAGTGTGGGTGCTGCAACAGTATAAAAGTTAGAAAAATGTGATCTATTTGAAACCGGAATATTTACGAGTTGCTGATTGTTAACTCTTAAGCCATAGGCATTTGAGTTTCTTAACATCGTATTATATCCACTGCGAATGAAAAAGACTTTAAGAACCTTATAGACATACAGATGTTTCAAAGGTAAAATTCGAAGATCAAGAAATAATGGCCAAATCCTAGTAAATCTACTTTTTTTGGTTCCATCACATTATTGTATGCTCCACCCCAACTTGGCAAACTGTACTGAAGCTTTGAATGTATAATTCCATAATAAATTACTGTTAGAAGTTTCTTCGAACAATGAGGTTGCAATAAAAACATTTTGCGAGTTGCTCGTCTCATATAAGCTTTTAAATCAGTCGCGTGAGTTTCCCAATTCTGGTTTCTGTCTATTGATAGCCCTAGGTATCTCAAATGTTCAACAGATTCGACTGTAAAACAATTAGAACAACAAGGCACATCTTCATAGAAATTTGCTTTTCCACAGTTATGGGAAAACATTGAAAGTCTTGTACACGCAGCTGAATGGAAAACAATATTACTCTCAAGCAAGCTGCAATGTTTTAAGTTGAAGAACATAACCTTAGTTTTTTCACTCACAATAAGTTCATGTTTTGCAAACCATTGCTTTAATCGTTGAACATCGCTTTGTATTCCTACCACTGATTCCAAAAGGTAGTTATCTGTATAAGAAAACGTTATATTATCAGCAAAAGCTGTTATCTTTCCACTAAAGTTTTGCTTGAAAATGGAGTTAACATAAACTAAAAAAAGAATAGGGCCCAATACTGATCCTTGCGGTACACCAATTTTTAATTCTAATTTATCGCTAAAAACTTCGTTAATTTTAACTCTTTGAAATCTCACAGATAAATAAGACTTAAACCAACTTAACACAGAATTTCTAAATCCAGCTTTGTAAAGTTTGTCTAAAAGAATTTTGTGGTTAACCATGTCGAAAGCCTTGGTCATGTCTATAAATAAAGCCACAGGGCTAACTTTTTTATTAAAACCATCGCAAATTTCACTACAAAATTTTAAAATGGCATCTTCTGTGGATTTTCCTTCTTGAAAACCATATTGTTGATTACAAAAGTAATCGTTTTAATTAAGAAAAGACATAATTCGTTTTTTCATTATTTTTTCAAAAAGTTTTGAAAAAGTTGGAAGCAATGAAATTGGTCTGTATTGGGTCACTGATTTTCTACATCCTTTTTTGTAAAGAGGAATTACCTCAGCAATTTTCAATCCCTCCGGAAAAATCCCACAGTTGATACTCATATTGAATATGTGACACAATATGTCAACTATAAAAAAAGCTATTTGTTTTACTAAACAGTTTGTTATACCATCGGAGGTACAAGTCAAAAGTTAACAGTCAACAAAAACACTCTTAGAACAAAGATATTTGTATGGACTATTTTGATTCTTGGTTGCCATGAAGAGTTTAATATTTTTGGCGAGTTTCATGAGTGTAAGAATTTTTACGTGGGTGTTATGGTTAACATTCTTTGTTGCCCCTCCCCCTTAAAAAAAACACCCTTTCACCATGAAATATTTTAAGGACTCTCTTGATTCTTAGTTACTAAGACAAATGAAACATTTATTCCAAGTTTCATTAACATACCGTTATTTTCAAAGGGGTTTCGGTAATATTTTACCTGTTGTACCTGAAAAAAAAAGTCATCATAACATAAAAAGGACTATAACCCTTTTTGGGTGGTTGTATCATTTTGAATTTGGTCTCATTAGATTCGGCGTTAAAAACTACCCTTAAAGCATGTATCATATGATCAGGTTTTACCCAAACAAATATTTAAGTTTGATAGACCTCCAAATTCTCCCCGTCTGCACCTCTTCAAATGCATCTACACAAAAAGCCAATGCGGGGATTTTGGGGGACTTTGGATATGTTATAGAGGTTGCAATTCTGCGTCGATTCCAATTTTAATATTTCATGAATTAATTTTTTCAAGGTTCCCCATACGATTTGTGCTATTTTTCCTGGTCTAAATTTATAAATTATTTAAATCCTCCAAACACCTAACCTTAATAGCATCATCCCCTTCCTTCTTACGCAAAAATATAATATTATTCCTAACCCATATATATTTGTACTTCTTTCTCTCTTTTTCTTTTTTTGCTGCATTAAAAATCCCTCGTACATGCTGAGTCAAACTGTCATTGATATAGATGTTGGTATTATCCTTAGAATAAAAAATATAAGGAAGCGCCATTTGTGGAAAAAAGTGAAGCATTTTTCATAATAGTGTTTGCTCTCACAAACACAAATACATTCCAAAAGGGACGGAGTGATTTTTAATGGCAACTTACTAGGGTGCCATAAAAATCATTTGTTATTTTCTGAATTTATTTTTCTTTTCAGTGGTATGTTTAAAAAAATACTTACTTTTTTATGATAACCCTCTAAGGCACCGATAAAATGTTTTAATATCTACTTTCTTTAAAATTGTGTTGTTTCAGTGGAACATTATAGATTTACTTAGTTTAATTTACGCATTGTCATGAAAGAAGGCTCTCCAAAACCAACGTGAATCATAGCAAATCATTCGCATCGATAAAAAATTGGCACCCCAAATGTGGCTTTAATTCATCCACTTTCAGAATGGTCATCCTTTTACCACTCGACTTTTGGAAACCTTTTAAATTTTTTATTAAATTATTTTAATTTTTGAATAGACAAATTAATTAACATAAAAAAAATTCACTAATAACTTCACTACAGAGAAAATTGAGCAATATTCTGAAGATGCACATGTTAACATAAATATACGAACTCGAAAGGTACAAAATTGATTTAATAACAAAAATAATTTACTGATATAAAGGGCGCTAAGCAAATAGTTGCGCCTTACAACCACCAATAACAAAAAAAGTACGTCCCTGTTTCACAGAATCGCAGTTTGACATTACTAGTATCCCAAATTAAAACCGAAAAACCATGTGCAAGTTTTCAATTAATTTATTAATTTTCTTAGTTTATTTAAAGTTTAATCATTTAAAATGTGTTACTTGATTGATGATTAATTAAATTATGATCAATTCACATCGCTTTCTTTGAGAAAAATATGATAAAACTCACTTGTGAAAGGAAATGATTCTTGTCCGCCTTATTCTTGCTTTATATACACAATTTAACACTGCACTTCATATTTTTGTATTGTTATTAGTAAGTATACATACATTTCTAAGTAAATCACTACAAACTATTTGTTTTTTTTCTAACAATTAATGATTTATTAATGTTTTTAGTCTTGTATCACTTTTTGTTTACTTTTTTTCTTCCATTCAGTCACCGATTTGACATTTCGGGCATACAGTTTTCTGCTTCATTCACGTACACTGTATATGTGATATACACCAGTTCCTTTACTTCTTCTTCTATGGTATTATCAAAGCTCTCACCAAAAAATTTCGCAGTGAGCTTAACGTTTTTCTTCGCTCTCATTATGCTTTCCTTTGTCTGCCAGCGGGTCAATTTAATGACAAGAATATTGGTGGTGTCTATATGAATATTCTTTCAACAAAAAAAGCTATAAGCATCGACACTGGCAAGCTTTAAAGCAAAAAGATGGTTACGGAAAAACCCCACCCCGTATTTCTTCGGGCCGCGTAGCTAACGCCCCCCTTTTGGTTTCGGGGCACCGAATGTCCCTAATCGATCGCGAGTTCGGAGACCCTACCTGAACAGAGCTCTATTTAGGTCTACGCCTACCGGAACAAAGGCCAAAATGGCTGCCACGACCGTAAGCGGCACTACCGAAAGCAAGAGGTTGGACTAATATAACTTATGTTTTCTACCTTTTTTGCCTTTCTTTTAACTTATTTTTGTTTTCTTTATTTTAGAATTGTAGCGAAAGTGTTTCAATTTGATATCTAAATTAAAAGTAGTTATAATATAATATATATGATGTAATAATATATAGTATAATATATAATCTAAAAAAACTACCACGCCAAAAAAGGTATTAAGTACTAAATTTTCCCCACAAATTGACCCAAAACCCCACTGTCTGCGTGCACGATATATAGGCTCCTATCGCTTGTTCCTCCGATTACGGGTAGCTACCAAACTGTAGCACTACCCAAAAAAACTATCGGCGGCCACGACCAGTTTCTGTAGTCGAGGACCGCCAAAATTTGCTGCTATAACACCACCTAAATACCTTTATACTAAAACCTTCATGAATATCAATATACAGTATTTAACAAGAAACGTTTTCACTCACCGTTCCGTGTGCGGTGATTTTCAAACGGGATAGTTTACGGATCCGATCCTTCACCGTATGCTGATTCCAATCTCTTGATCAATCCTGCATCAAGGATTAAATCAATACCATAATATTTGCCGAATAAAACATCCCTCTCACCTTTTAATCCCTATTTCCTTTCTTTTTTCTTTCGGATTTAAAGGTAAAAGTCTTAGGCATCCGAACCCTATACGGCGAATTCACTTTCTATTTTCAACCTAGAAATTGTTTTATTTTCTATCATCCCTCTGAATATTTTTATCTGTCATACACAAAACTCACCCTCTTAAATTTCCTTAATATCATCCACCATTCAATTTTGGAGTATTTAAAGGCGGGCAGTTAATTTAAAATTTACTACACTTTCAATTTCAATTTCCAAACCGCACTGCCTATGATAAAATAGGGCTTTTTTTTTAACCGACAAGACCTTTGTAAATTCGCACTGTTCACTGAGCCAACTTTTACCTATCTGATTGAAGATGACGATAGGTCCACATCCCATACCGCTTCTCCTTTCTCAATGTCACCCACACATGCCTCATCTACCGCTCCTCAACCGGACCCATATATAGCTGGGTGATCCCACAGTCAATACCTATTTGCTCAGCGTATATTCCTACTCAACCTCACCCCCGCCAGTCCACCAAGTTGCCAACCGCCCAAGTGTAGACTACGCTTTTTGGTTGGTTCGAATTTAGACCGACGGCACCCTGTGCTGGAGGCCTACCATACCGTAGGGACTACCTTACCTACTCGAATATCGTAGGTGCGAGTACTCTCATCTGTTCGTTTTTGATAAACGAGTACAGATCTAGCCTTATGCTCACCCTGTCTCTCTCTCACTCTCGACCAAAGATAGCAGACAAAATTTTATTCGCAATAAAATCAAAATCATGGCGACGGCGTTGGCTGGCTACATCGATGGATGGAAATTATTTGTGATTTGTGTTAATTTGTTTAGGTTTATTTCTTATTTTATTTTGTTCCTAGCTTTTATTGTTTATTGTTGCATCCTTTTGTGCAGTTTCAATTTTTCTTGTGGAACGCTGTTCACGTGAACTCCTAATAAGCCTGATTATCGATGCCATTGAGCATATGGGATCGTAACAAAGGTCTGTCAGTAGAGGCACGCCACATGGCGGGGTCCTATCTACTCTTCTCTGGAACTTGGTAGTTAATGAGCTGCTAACATGCCTGGAAGCGGAGGGCTACAGTGTGATTCCCTATGCGGACGATGTTGCAATTGCCGTATCAGGAAAGCATCCTAATACCTTAAAAGAACTCTTACAAAATGCTTTGAATAGGCTAACCAATTGGGCGGACCGGTGTGGTCTCGGTGTCAACCCTCATAAAACAGAACTTGTTCTATTTTTCAGGAAATATAAAATTCCTCATGTAGATCCTCCTTCTATAAAAGGTATTCCATTAACTTTTACTGATCAAGCGAAATATTTGGGTCTTATTTTAGATAAAAAAAATTAAGCTGGAAATCTAATATACAAGAAAGAGTTAAAAAGGCCACAGTGGCACTCTTCAAATGCAAAAAAGCCGTTGGGAATAAATGGGGCCTTCAACCTCGCATTACTCATTGGCTATATACGATTAGACCGATTCTCACTTATGGTGTTGCAGTATGGTGGACTGCTCTAGATAAAGCGGAAAACTGCGACAAACTTTGCAAAATACAACGCTCTGCTTGTTTATGTATAAGTGGTGTGCTTCGTACGACACCCTCTGCCGCTCTAGACGTTCTGCTTTATCTGACGCCCCTCGATATTTTTAGCAAACAGGTGGCTGCAAATACGGCCATTCGCCTACAAGCTTCCTCACAATGGACCAAAATAGCATTGGCCATTCCACCATTCTGAATTCATTCAGATTACCTAGTCACATTGACTACACCATCCCAAAACCACAATTCGGTTCAAACTTTCAAGTCACCATTCCTTCTAAAATCCTATGGGAGGATATGGCGTTCTTGGATGATGAATCGGTCCATATCTACACAGACGGTTGAAAACTGATGAGGGGCTGGGTGGCGGTGTGTACTCAGAAAGACTAAAATTAAGTCTCTCATTCCGTCTTCCTAATCATTGTAGCGTGTTCCAGGCGGAACTTATGGCGATTAAAGAAGCCTTATCTTGGCTGAAAGAAAACGTGATATCAACTACAGATATCCGCATCTTCTCGGATAGTCAAGCTGCTATCAAATCCCTGGAATCAGTCTCGACTAACTCTATAACAGCCCTTAATTGCCGTTCGTCTCTGCTGGAGATGGCGCAGCAGTTTAACATTCACCTGTGTTGGGTGCCGGGGCATAGGGACATCCCAGGTAATTTAAGGCCGATGAACTCGCTAAAAGTGGAACAACTCTACCTCTTCTACCTACCAAGGCAGATATAGGTATACCCATCGCTACTTGTAAACTTTTGCTGAGGCAAGATGCATTAGAGAGAACAAACCTTAGGTGGAACGATATCGCCACTTGTTTGGCAACAAAACAAATCTGGCCAGTAATAGATGTAAAGCGATCTAAGTGTTTGATATCTCTAAGTAGATTGCACATTAGCTCCATGAATGGTGTCATAACCGGACACTGTCTTATAGGAAAGCACGCAACACGTCTTGGCGTGTTCTCTAATGATTTTTGCAGAACCTGTTTGGATGAGGAAGAGATAGAATCAATCCCTCACCTCCTATGCACATGCCCTGCTCTATCTCATAGACGAAGACGTCACCTTGGTGATTTTTACTTCAATGATCCTAGTGATCTATCAGATTTAGACATAGGTAGTCTTTTACGCTTCATAAGAAGCTCCAATTGGTTCACCGAGTGAGGAAAAGGGTCTCCTAGATTCATGTGGTGTCACAATGGACCAACTCATGGTCTAAGTGTGTCAGTCTTCACGACTGGCAGCCACTTCAACCTAACCTAACCTAACCTACATGAATTTTTCAACGAAAATCCACTATAAACTATATCCAACAAGATTAGAATTTCTAATCATTAAGCTGAAAGTTTTTTTGCCCTGAGCCGAAATAAATCAGCCAAGTAGAAGACTTAGCATTAAGGATTGGACTTGTTGAATTATTGATTCAAAATAGCTTTTTTATGGCCTTTAGTCCTACTAATTGGCGTTTCGTTCGGCTTACTCACTTGAACTCAACAGTGACATCATAGTGAGGGCTTTGTCATACGCAATTTGTTTTAAGTTCAGTTCAACTTACATGAATTTTTCAACGAAAATCCACTGTAAACTATATCCAACAAGATTAGAATTCCTAATCATTAAGCTGGAAGTTTTTTTGCCCTGGGCCAGGCATAGTTTCTATATAAGAAGGTTTTATAATACAAATTCTATATACTACCGAAATAAATCAGCCAAGTAGAAGACTTAGCATTAAGGATTGGACTTGTTGAATTATTGATTCAAAATAGCTTTTTATGGCCTTTAGTCCTACAAATTGGCGTTTCGTTCGGCTTACTCACTTGAACTCATCAGTGACATAGTGAGGGCTTTGTCATACGCAATTTGTTTTAAGTTCAGTTCAACTTACATAAATTTTTCAACGAAAATCCACTATAAACTATATCCAACAAGATTAGAATTCCTAATCATTAAGCTGGAAGTTTTTTTGCCCGGGGCCAGGCATAGTTTCTATATAAGAAGGTTTTATAATACAAATTCTATATACTACCGAAATAAATCAGCCAAGTAGAAGACTTAGCTTACAAATTGCGTATGACAAAGCCCTCACTATGCCACTGATGAGTTCAAGTGAGTAAGCCGGACGAAACGCCAATTTGTAGGACTAAAGGCCATAAAAAGCTATTTTGAATCAATAATTATTGAAATCATGTTGAATTATTATTTTAGAAGATACAATTAGTGATAAAAAAAATATATAAAAAATAGCCTTTTTTATTTCAATAGACTTATTGTTGGTGTATGAAAACTTAACTACTTGAGGTGGCCGTGGCGAAAACGTTTTCAGGTGTTCAATATGCAATCAACTAAAGACCAAAGATGGGATTGCTTTCGAGATATTAGGTACAATATATTTGAGACGAAAACAAATTTTAACAACATTGTTTAATTTTTTTATAAAACCTTTCAATTAAAAACTAGTGTATAGAATTAAATTAACCTGAAATCTTCTTCTCAAGATATGTGAGACAAAAAAACTTCGGAAATTGACCAAGTACTACTGCCGGGCTCAACTATAGGCTCTTGCCATCAAGATCAGAGTGAGTCACAAGCGTGACCTAACTCCGTCCTTTGCCCCTTGATCCACTAGATTTGTAGATCCAGGCTTTTAGCCAACCGACCGTGACCTGCGATGGCGATTGTTGGCAACTTGGTGGCACTGACTAACTTCACTTATTTTCTCCGAACTATATCAGATTATATAATTCTGAATGCAAATCGCAGCTTCTCATCCTTGATACGCATTCTTTCTTGTAGTTTTTAATATAATCAATCAATTAATAAATAAAATATGTGCACGTGCATCAAGAATACTTACCTACCTTATCTAATCGGTATTCAGCATCTTTAAGGATAACCTAACGATCGATATGCATTGTTCCTTCACAGGTGTCGTCTCTGTCTCTGGGGCCCTACTATGTAACTTTATTCTACTTTCGAATTCATTTGAAAGTTGTTTTCAATGCTTATTATAAGTGATAATATGTATGAAAGTGGGATACAATTTTAGTGCTTCCGACTTTGTGCCAGAGAATCTTGAATTAGCGCTGTTCTATTTTCGTTTATAAGCCCTGGCTAAAGAATTAGCGAGCTGAGATTTTGCGAATTCGAACGTTTTAATTGTAGAATCGAGTTACATAGTTGGGCCCCTGGTGCAGCTTCAACAGCTGTCTCCGGAGGTGGAGAACCTCTAACGCCCATGACGTCATAACTTGCCGTAGAGTGTGGGGCATAGTATTGGCCAATGAATAGGAAACCTTGAAAAACAGATACGAAACAAGTTGGGAAGCCTAATCGAAACGTAGCCACCGGAGCAAGCGAATTTTGTATCATTCGAATTCTGGGATGCTCACTTATGTAAAAAACAAATAATTTAATATGAAAATGCACCCTCCAGGCCGAATAAAATCTTACAATTATTATAACCAACAAAAGTCCAAAAAACTCTTTGCTGTTCCCTTGGGAGTTGTTTCTTTGCAATAGATGTTAGTATTGTGGCAATTTGGTTCTTGGTGTAGCAGTAGATTATTTTTGTAGGAAACGGCATAACAATATAATTATCTACATATAATATAATAATAATAATAATAATAATAATAATAATAATAATAATAATAATACTAATAATAATAATAATAATAATAATAATAATCTGGGGCAGTTTATTCTAGTTTCTGCTACCAGACGCCTCCCCAGGTGGCGGATAGGGGAACGCTTGTCAAATATGACTGGCACCGGGGAAATCAAATACCCGGGGTGGACCAAAAAACTAGAAAACCAAAACCCAGAAGCGTCTGATTCAGAATGAGCGGCTCCCTGGTCAGCGTCTGCCTCACATTGAGCGGCTGTGACCTTCTCCCGATGTATCTTGAGGGATCGTCGGCCCTTCCCCAAAGGGACAAAAATTGGAAACCCATAATTATGGAGAAATATAAATATGAAATATGGAAAATCTAAATGCAGTTAACAGAGTAGGGATATCTACTCAAACGTCGGTAGAAGCTGCGGCTACCGGCACACAGTGGGCTCAAAAGCAAATCTAGCGGGTCAAAAATCCAAATCTTTGTAAACGAGTGGTGTGTGTGTCCGTATCTTATTTAAATACCTAAATAGCCTAACAGGTGGCAAATAGAGAGAATAGTTATTACAAGGTTATGGGACAATTAATTATTTTTAAAAGACAAGAAAGACACAGAAATAATGATGAAATGATGTCTCAATGACAGTTTTTGGACTAAATTATGGTTTGAACATGGGTAAAACTATATTAGCTAATATTATACTGACTTCTGAGATATTTTCCACGGATAGTTTTTCACTTTTAGCCGAAGAATTTGGACCACTGTCGTCAAATAACCTGTAAGATGCTATGTTTTCCTTTTTCGAAAACGGGCAAAAACGGGCAGATGAAATATAAAAATATGTTATCTATATTAATCCTGGAACTTAGTTTAAGTTCAATCTTTTTGTACAGGTTTGTACAGAAAAAGTTGCAGCCTACAGAATAAATGCTTTATCAATTTTTTCTTACTAATATAGTAAATGAAATGGTTCGTTTAGTTAAAATACCATAAATCATAAATAAACAAAATTACTTACCTTCTGAAATATAGTACATTTTGGAATAATAACAAAAAAGTTCATAACTTTTCAAACAAATAAGAGGTAAACAAAGTCCTACCATCATTAAATATTGAACGAACAATGACTGAATGATGTGTCTGCAATTAACGGTATTATTGCTTGAAAACTAAAGTCTTCTGTTAGTTAATTTGACTCTATTCATTGTCTCTGACATGTGTACAATCAACCTATGTACTAACTGCCTTAATATAAAATTCATATTTTTTGGACTTTTGACCCGCTAGATTCGCTTTTGAGACCACTGTGCGGCGGGGGCTTGGCTCTGGAAAGAGATGAGTCGCCAGCGGCACCACATCGAAACCACCAACCTGCGACAAGTGTTTCCCAAGGAAATCTTGGGACCACGAGAGCAGGCCGCCCTAGACAACGCATCCAATGGACAAACGACATGAATGAATATGTCCTGCGTTGCTACTTCACTACAATTAAATGCGAAAACCCTTCATTTATGATGTTTTACCGAAGAGAAATGCTCAGCATGTTCATTGAAAGATACACCCATCTTGAAGGAAGGGTAAATGAAAACAATTTAGCCCGCAGGAAAGATGCTATCCTTCAAAATAACTACGTTGAAGCAAACCGAAGACAGCGAATCAAGGATGAAGTCCAAGCCCAGATTGAACCGGTCACTGAACAGCCACCAGTAACAGCAAACGAAACATCACCAAATGCACTCGAACCCCCCACAGAACCCACACCCTCATCTACGGACACTTCTTTAATCCAATCGCATCAAGCAATTCTTGAAACCTTACCCAACACAACTACAGAACCAATGTCTGTACAATCAACAGACACAGAAACACAAAGACTGCGTGACATCTTTAGTCTTACTTTAGTTGAATTTGAAGGTATGGATCCAGCCCTCAGACCAAAAATCCCGAGGCTATACGAACTCAAGAAACTCGAATCAATGCTTAACATTATCAACACCGAAATCCTACCACATTATTTAGGGGAAGAATCAACGATAGAGCGAATAAACGACCTTGTGTTTGTTAGCGCAATTTCCTCCCTAAGAGCTCTAGGCAAGGAACCAAAACCAATTTCAGAAAACAAGACACAGCCGACGAGGAGAGTAGAAAAACCCCTGCCTAAATGGAATAAAAGGCTGCGAAACAGAATAGAAAACCTAAGGCGGGACATCGCAAGATTGATATCCTTTAGAGATGGGTCGAACTCAAGCCGTCTTAAAAGATACATTAGGCGCTTGATCGCACCGCTCCGACTTGAAGAAGCGACAAGGGATGAAATTATTGAATTAATCGATAGGAAAGGCCAAAGATTGTCGGCACTTGCAAAACGACTAAAACGCTATGAAAAGTGTAGCAAACGAAAAACTGAAAACGCTCTTTTTTACACGAACCAGAGAGATTTCTATAGGAATGCTGCATCAACAACAACAACAGAAACAGAAGCAAGTGATGTGTACCCACCCTTCAGTGCCTCGGAGGAATTCTGGAGCAACATATGGAGTACACAAAAACAACACAACGAGAACGCCCAGTGGATTGAAGATGAGACCAAGCATTTCGAAAATACAACACCTATGCCTTACCAGCCGATAAGTAAAGAAGAAGTCTATAATGCAATTTCAGTAACAAGCAACTGGAAATCACCTGGGGTCGATAAATTGCACAATATCTGGCTAAAAAAACTAACCGCATCTCATGAACCCCTCGCGAAATGTTTTACTGATCTGCTGCAACTCAAAACACAACCACCAAACTTTCTCGTAAGCGGACTAACATTCTTAATTCCCAAAGGAAAACCCTGCAATGACCCCTCAAAGTACCGCCCCATTACATGTCTATGCACAACTTACAAATTGTTTACTAAAATCCTCACCAACAGAATTTATGACCACTGCTCCATTAACAATGTCATACCTGATGAACAGAAAGGTTGTAGTAGACAAACAATGGGCTGCAAGGACCAACTCACTATTGACTCAGTAGTCACGGGCCTAGCTTTGAGGAAAAAACGCAGTATCAGTATGGCCTTCGTCGATTATAAAAAAGCATTCGATTCGATGCCCCACAAGTATCTCCTGAAAATCTTGGAAGTTTATAAGATAGACGCAACCATTATAAATTGCCTGGCCACCCTAATGGCTGGGTGGAATACAAGACTATGCCAGAATGGCCTCCTAAGCAAAACCCTCCCCATCAGATGCGGAATCTTCCAAGGTGACGCTCTAAGCCCCCTTTGGTTCTGCATGGGACTTAACCCCCTTAGCAGGATCCTATCTGGAATAAAATCGGGCTTCATCATCAAAACGGAGACGTACGATTACTCCTTGAACCACTTACTATATGTCGACGACTTAAAGCTCTATGCCAGGAATAGAGAAAAACTCCACCGAATGATTGAAGTGGTGAAAAGCTTCAGTACAGATATACAAATGGAATTCGGCATGGAAAAATGTAAAATGGTACATCTGGTGAGAGGAAAAGTTGATACCAACGATGAAGGCTTCCCAATCGACCAAGAACGGGCTGTTGAAGATCTACAAGACGGAGAATCATATAAATATCTTGGATTCCTCCAACTTAAAGGTATAAACCACACTACTATCAAGGCAAGCCTTACCACCCAATTCAAAAGAAGGCTGAACACCATTTTGAAATCGGAGCTATCAGGAGAAAACAAATGCAAAGCCATAAACACCTGGGCTATCCCATTGCTGACGTACTCTTTCGGAATAATAAAATGGTCTTCAACTGAGCTTGCAAACCTGGATATGATGGTACGAACAACTTTTACAAGGCATAACAGCCATCATCCACGAAGCGCTATTGAAAGGATGACTCTGTCTCGAAAAATAGGTGGAAGAGGAATCGTGAACATAACGAACCTACAGCATCGCCAATGCCTCAACATCCGGCACTACCTACTTAGCAGTGTATCAACACTAATTAGGACCATTTGCTTAGTGGATGATAAGTTTACGCCCCTCAACCTTAGCTTGTCGAATTTTCCCCTCCCCGACAATGTTAGAACAACCGATGAACTGATTTTTTCTTGGAAAGCAAAATCACTACACGGAAGCCACCCGAATGAAGTCTGCCAAGATCACATCAACCAGGAGGCGTCTAACTTATGGCTAATACAAGGCAACCTTTTCGCCGAAACTGAAGGCTTCGTAATGGCCATCCAAGATAAAGTTATAGCGACGCGAAACTATAGGAAATTTATTCTTAGAGAAGATGTTGACGATAGATGCAGACCATGTGGAGAGAACGGAGAAACCATCGAGCATATTATATCAGGATGCAGCTCCCTAGCTTCACAGGAATACATGCGCAGACATAACAACGTCGCCAAGCTAATACACCAACAATTAGCGTTGAACTGTGACCTGATTCAACACCATACCCCGTATTACAAGTACCAGCCCCTACCTGTCTTGGAAAATTCCCACTTCAAACTCTACTGGGATAGAACAATAACAACGGATCAATACATCCCAGCGAACAGACCTGATATCATACTGTTCAACAAAAGGGAAAAAAGGATAGATATCTTCGACATAGCGGTTACCCTCAATCGAAATTTGCAAACTACATTCTGCACAAAGATTTCTAAATACGCTGGTCTGGCCATCGAAATGCGGGCCATGTACAATATGGAAAGGGTAGATGTGACTCCGATTATTATCTCAACAACGGGGCTTGTCCCGAAAAATTTGTGCAGCAACCTAAAAAAACTGAATCTGGAATGGCTTTTGTCTCAGGTCCAAAAATCGGTGCTATTGGACACATGTCACATAGTAAGAAAGTTTCTCCAACTGTAAATACATCGAAACACACACCAACGAACATTTTCAATAGACGGTTATGGGTTGGGGGACCACCTCCCCCCCTCATCATCAAATTAACAACGCGCAAGGGCTAGAACATGGTCTATGCTCCAACAGAGCCTAATCCCTTTGGCATAGCCCGGGATAGGTGATTTCCAACTCCATAGGAGTTGAGAAGTTTTACTTAAGTCGATAATAATAATAATAATAATAATAATAATAATAATAATAATAATAATAATAATAATAATAATAATAATAATAATAATAATAATAATAATAATAATAATAATAATATTAATAATAATGTATCTAGGGATATTAATAATAATAATAATGTATCTAGGGATACAACACCCCTCGGGGGGGTGTTGTATCCCTAGAGGGCGCGTCCTCAGGTGGCGGATAGAGGAATGCTCGGTAGATATACCGGGTAGGTGGGAAATAAAATACCACCCGCGGACCAAACAACAACAAAAATCCTACATCCTAAACTGGCAACCAGAAAGCATGTAGATAAGCGTCTGTACTTCAGGTTAGAAGCGGCTTCAACCAAACATACCTGCCAGAAGGTTAAAAATGGATAACCCATAATGGAGAAACAAATGGAAAAAATGCCTAATTTAAATTTAACAAATCGAACGGGGATATACGTTCAACCGTCGGGAGAGGCCACGGCTACCGGCGTGGGCTTGGCTCCGCAAGGAGATGAGTCGCCAGTGGTACACCAAAACAACAATAATAATGATAACCAGCCCATTAGTGAACAGCAGGCACCAAACGATGCAGCTCTCACAGCTGCTGGTAGAAGTCGACAGCGTAGGAAATGGACACATAATATCAACGAAACCTTATTGCGCCTTTACTATCAATTAACAGACATAGAAACAAATATGACAACTTATCGATCAAGACTTCATACAGCTTTCCTCAACATACACCCTGATTTTAATGTTTCTGAACAAAGAGTTGCAGATCAGGTGAGAGTCATACATCGAAACAACCTTATACCCCTTGTTACGAGAGAAAGAATGAAAGAAGAAGTAAGAGCAACAAATTCACATCAAGATCAACTAATGGTAGTAACTCTACCAGCTGAAAATCACGTTCAAGAACAACCAATACAAATAACAGCAGGCCCAACAGCTGAAAACTTTGAACGAGAACATCAAATACAAGCAATAGCAACTCCACCAGCAGAAAATCAAGTTCAACCCATAACCCAAAGTGAAACAATACTTACAGAAGGCAACTCAGAACCCTCCTCTGAACTCCGTAACACTGTGACAGAAGAATTTTATAAACTATTCTCCATATTTGATAAGTCTAATCCTCTGAACCGGCCGCCTATAGCTAAGATAGGAACATCATCAAAAGCATGCCGAATTATACAATGCATTAACGAAGGAGTCCTTTCTGACTTAACTGAATTTTCAGAAAACCTTGAAGACTTACAAACATTAATTTACTGCGCAGCTCAGACTGTAACAACATTGATGGGAAAAGGACAACCTAGTAATTCAAGACAAGGTCCCAAAAAGTCACCACCCTGGTTAAGCAGAATAGATAAACAAATAGAAGTTTTAAGAAGCAAAATATCGAAACTGACCGATTTTCTAAGAGGCAATACTTCAAGAAGACTTAAGTTGAGTGTCAACAGGATATGTAGAGAACACCGTACTCATACAAGGTATGAGGACAACAACAATGTACCTAAACGAGTTTTAGATACACTCCGACAAAAACTTGGCGTCGTTAAGACTAAACGACGAAAGTATCTTCTTTCTGAGAAAAGAAAAACGAGCAACTCAACATTTTTCAGAAATGAAAAACTTTTCTATAGGAAACTGAGAAACAATGACGCCTCAAATCGAATACCGTTAGATATCCCAACAACAGAACACATTGAAAGTTACTGGTCATCAATATGGGCAGATGCAACCGTTCACAACAAAAAAGCACAATGGATTAATCAAGAGAAAAGACGCTTTTCTGCATTATCTCCTATGGAATCCTGCACGGTGACTGCCGAGAATCTAAACTCAGTGCTTTCTCGAACACAAAATTGGAAAGCCTCAGGTCCTGATCAGATTCAAAATTTTTGGTTAAAAAGGTTTAGGAGCACGCATGGGCGATTAGTTCAACTATTTAACTTGGCAATACAACAACCGGAAACGTTTCCATCGTTCCTTAGTCATGGGGTGGTCACGTGGTCGTACCTACATACATGGATAAATCATAAATTGATTTAAAGTGGTGAACCCTAAAAGAAAAAGAAAAGTTAAATCATATATTTAACTAAAACCTCCATATAGTTATGCGTTATTAAACTAAAATACTTACATACATAAAAAAAAAACCTAACAAAAGAACAATATACTTACCCATAGCCATACCAGTGAAAAAAGAAAGTATAAAGATAAAGAAATACGGTCAGCCTACATGATCTACCAAACAAAAAAAAACCTAATATACCCTACACAAACCCCCTGCTCATTCGTACCTAAAATTATCCCAACCAACTTATTTTAACAATAAAGAAAAAAAATAAAATCAAAATACCTGAAATAATAAAAAAAAAGAAATAAAACACATAAATACTTACCTAACTACCTGGAAAAAATTACTAACTTACCTGTGGGAATAAGCCTGGAGAAACCACCTACCAGTGAAATTATTACCGTACATCATCCCAAAGATCGCTGCAACGGACACCAAAGAAGCATCACCCTACTAGGCGGAGAGGCGGAGAGGCGGATTTCCCAAATTTCCCAGTGTAAAAGTGTCCAGTGTGTTCTCTCGTACTTACCTTTTTCTTATCTCTAAGTGTATACCCTATCCCTACTTCCTATTGTGTCGATTGTGCTGTGTAAGTGTTTAATTATTATAAGTGATATGAAAAAAAAAAAATGTAAACAAAATATTTCCTTCTAAAAAGAAATAGCAAATAGAGTGGCCAAGTTAAATTAAATAAATTAGTTAAGAAAAAAAAAAAGAAAAAAATTAAAAGAGATCTGCAATAAAATAAAAAATGTGTATTTTCCATAAACTACCCCTACGCCCTTAATCAAAACCAAAAAAAAAATAAACTCTCTTCCACAGTACGTCACCTATAATCAAGAACAATAATTGATACTCCAAAGCGGTGCATCGCCTTGGCAGTCCAATCTACTGAGTAAGTCATTTTTTGTATTTATTTCATTTTTTTTTTAATTTTGTTTACATATAGTAAATCTTTTTTTTCTGTTTTGGATTTGGGGAGGTAGTTGTCAATTCTGCTGACAATATAGTACATACGCAAAAGAGCAAAATAGATTATAAAAAAAAAAAAAAGAACAAATACCTGAAAACTAAATCACTAAAACAATCTTTACAAATTATATACCTATGTATAATCAAATTTTTAACAACTGCAGGGGAAGTTTGATCAGGATTGCTCAGTGACGTGCTGCAGACACGTATTGTATTTTGGACCTTGTGATTTTGTTTTTTGCATTAAGTCATTTTCTCATAAACATTAATTTTTTTTATTATCTTGTTTCGGTATGAACGTCCGGTAAATGGGTTCATCCACCCGTATTTAGTCTGTTTGCGATTCAGCCTAAACCGATAAAATCTATAACTTTACTTTTCAATTATTTTTAAATCCTAAGTTTTGCGATTTTATAAGTCAAGTTTCAGTTGTTTAAAAATATATTCGGAATAGTTTTTGGTTTCTTCATGTTTAACTGGCGCAGGGTTTCAATGCTTGGCTGTCAGCTCGGCTGGAAAAGCCAGCTGAACAATGCAAGTACGAACGCTGTTTTACAACTACGTCCAAGGTCTAAGGTGCAATATGGTGAATGCAGCATTGTTGCTTGTAACCGGGTCAAACTTATGTGATTTCATAGT
Organism: Dasysyrphus tricinctus; assembly: GCA_963921185.1. Taxonomy (NCBI): domain Eukaryota; kingdom Metazoa; phylum Arthropoda; class Insecta; order Diptera; family Syrphidae; genus Dasysyrphus; species Dasysyrphus tricinctus. The sequence continues at coordinate 181,289,177 of OY992531.1, read as the reverse complement.
GGGTAACCAGTCGTTATCCCATCCAGTCCTCAGCTTCCGGCTCCATTTCGTCACTTCCACCTCGACTGCATGCATTATTGAATTTTTTTAAATTTTACTCATCGATAATAATAATTGATTACGGTAAATATAAAGGAAAAAATTAATTAGAAGTAAATCTTTACATTAGAATTTTGAATTGAATTTTTTTTTGAAAAAAAAATTTTTTGCCTGTTTGAATTTGAGCATTTATTTTTTTTTATCTTTTGGATTCATCCTCTTTTAAAACTTTTATTTTTTTTTTCATTTCTTAAATTTACTTTTGCTTGCATCTCATTTTACTTTATTTCCTCCTTAAGAATACTTTTCTTTAGATTTTCATTCTTTTTTTTTATTCTTAAATTTTTACTTCAACTTTTTTCTCTCCTCTTTTGGGAATTTAACGCTTTTTACTTCTCATCTATACACATTTCTTTTTCCACCCACTCGTTTTGGTATTGCTATTGCTTAATTCCGGCTTCTATGACCATGGAGAGACTTAAAACCCGTTCCCGAACAATGGTGAATTTGCGAAACCAGGTTCTGCGTTCGCAATTTTTGACGGAGGTTTGATTTAGCAAGGATGCAGCTCCATCAGCTCCATCAGCTCTTTCTGCTCCATCACCACTACCTAAACCTAACCCCTGCATGGATCTTCGAGGAGGAGGATTTTCGCTTTTTAACCGGGGAGATTGAAAGGACGAGGACGGCTCTTCGAGATGAAGTGGCTAGCGTGGTACGGGAAACCCTTTTAGCACCAACGCCACCAGGAAATCGCTATGTGCCCCAGACAAGACCAACCCAAAATGAAGGACCCCCCACTACTCAACGGCCGCACCGGTACCCCCTCGATCTTCCCCGCGTCATCGATCACCACCTCGAAACCGATCTCCTCCGCGAACTCGCTCACCTCCACGTCGTCGTGATACAGCAGCTGATACTTCCAACATGGATGACTTCCTGCGTAGGCTTCATGACTTGACGATGAGTGAACCGGTCAACAACAACACCCAAGCTGCTCCCCGTCGTTCTGTGAGCAGATTGCAGAATTTCCACAAATGGGGGTTAAAATTCGACAACCGGACAATGACCGTCGACGACTTCCTGTTTCGTCTGGATCGCTTGAAGTCGAGCTATGGGGCAACGTGGGATGAAGTTGTACTCAACTTTCATCATTTCATCACAGGCGCCGTAGAAACCTGGTTTTGGGTCTACGTGAAGGCGAATCCCGAAGTTCCCTGGCATGTGCTAAAAAACGCGCTTATAGAGCAGTTCCGGAGTCTCGAAACGGATTCAGAGCTTTCGAGAAAACTCTACGATAGACACATGAGCCAGGGGGAATCGTTTGACGATTTTTACACAGCGATCCAGAAGTTGAATGGAAGGTTGAGGAATCCCAAAACAGACCTCGAGATCATCGATATCCTCAAGAACAACGTTCGGCGGCAGATGGGTTTGCTCCTCATAACCTTCCATACCAACTGTTTGGCAGAAATGGTTCACGTCTGTCGCAAAGTCGAAAAGTATATTCTCGATCGCGAGCAAAGAGCAAAAATTGGGCAACCAATACCTCCACGAAGAAGTGTTGTCTCTGAGCTGGTTGCTGAGGAAAGGGAGGATGATGAGGTTCTCGCACCCGAGATCGAGGCGTTCCACCCTAAAAGAGAAAATGATACTCGCAATTACACTTGTTGGAATTGCAAGGGTAAGGGTCATTCGTTCTTCGAATGCCCGGATCCTCAGAGGAACCTTTTCTGTTTTAGGTGTGGCAGGGAAAACACCACCTCTCCGCAATGTCCTCGATGTTCGGGAAACGAGCCGAAGAGCAGTTTGAAGCCCCGGGGGAATTGCTCTCTGGAGAAGAGCCCGGAGACCAAGTAAAATTACCTGCCATAATCACTCCTTCCCTTAGTAACCCTGAATCCGTTTTGAGCACCTACAAAGCTCCACAAACACCGAAACATCTTAACACTCCTGTTCCAGTCCCAAGAATCCTGCAACGACCCTACAAGGCCAAAGAAGCTGATGTAAAACCACCACCTGTTGCTCCACTGCCTCATAAGACCCTACACGAACGGCTCCAAAATTACTACGACGTGCGGAAACGAATTTTCGGAGACCAAAGCACCATCGTTTCCGAGAAAGTGGCTAAGCTGAGGAAGAAGTTTCGGGAAAAGAAGGAGGCGTTCAAAGCCATAGAAGCCACGACGTTGTGCAGCTCGGAAGATCCACGACCCTATGCTACGGTCCAGATTTATGGAGAATCTCTTCTAGGATTATTGGACAGTGGAGCCAGCATAAGCTGCTTAGGTGCGGATGGCTTTGAATTCCTCCGAAAACACGGCCAAAACTTCTCGAAACTTTCTTCCGAAGTGAAAACCGCAGATGGGAAAAATCAGGCCATAGTGGGAAAGATCTGTGCGGAGGTTACCTATAAAGGGATGACGAAAATAATTCCCCTTTATCTGGTTCCGTCTTTACAACAAAAACTATACTTGGGTATTGACTTCTGGAGGGAGTTTGATATCGCTCCGCAGCTGATCTCCGAAATCTCTTCAGCTCCATGCCCGGACGAAACAGACCCGAATGCTCATGTACTAACCCAACAACAATCCAAACGGTTAAAAGATGCTATTAGCTTGTTCCCATCCTCAGCTGTTGAAGGCTTAGGAAAAACGACGCTAGAAGTACATACCATTGACACAGGTGATGCTGAGCCCATTAAACAGCGTCATTACCCGATTTCTCCAGCGGTACAGAAACTGGTATATGAGGAATTGGATCGTATGCTTAAACTCGGAGTTATCGAGGAAAGTACGAGTGCGTGGAGCTCTCCTGTAGTCCTAGTGCGAAAGCCCGGCAAAAATCGCTTGTGCCTAGACTACAGGAAATTTAATGCCGTGACGAAGAAAGATGCGTATCCACTTTCTCACATAGAAGGATTGCTATCGCGTCTTCCAGATACACACTTCATATCGAGTGTGGATCTGAAAGACGCTTTTTGGCAGATCCCGCTAGAGAAATCCTCCAGGGAAAAGACGGCGTTTACTGTGCCCGGCATGCCCCTGCTGCAGTTTACGGTAATGCCCTTTGGCCTCTGCAATGCACCTCAACGCATGGTCAGATTAATGGACAAAGTGGTGCCCCATCAACTGCGAGAGAAAATCTTTCCGTACCTGGATGACTTGTTGGTGGTATCAAGCACTTTCGAGGAGCACATTGAGCTGTTGGAGATTTTGGCTGGTCGGCTGAAAGAAGCGGGATTGACAATGAACGTCCAGAAGTCAAAATTCTGCTTCAAGGAACTAAAATATCTTGGGTATATAGTTGGAGATGGTTGCTTGAAGACGGATCCGGATAAGGTAACCGCCATAGCAGACTTTCCCATTCCGACTTCGGCGAAACAAGTGCGGCGATTCTTGGGAATGGCAGGATGGTATTGACGTTTTGTGAAGAACTTCTCCTCTCTAGCGGGTCCAATCACCGATACGTTGAAGAAGGGGAAGAAGTTTGCCTTCACAGACGAGGCGATCGATGCTTTCGACAAACTTAAAACGGCCTTGACCTCGGCTCCGCTCCTGGTAAATCCGGACTTCACAAGGGAGTTCATCATTCTGTGCGATGCTTCCAACACCGGTATTGGTTGTGTGCTGAGCCAACTCGACGAGAGTGGTAACGAACGACCTATTTATTACCACTCACAGAAACTCAACTCGGCCCAGCGTAATTACAATGTGACCGAGCGCGAATGTCTGGCTGCTGTCATGGGAGTTCAGAAGTTTCGAGCGTACGTCGAAGGACATGCGTTTAAGATTGTGACAGACCATGCGAGTTTGAAGTGGTTGATGAACCAGAAAGATCTCAGTGGTCGGTTAGCAAGGTGGAGTTTGAAGCTCCAGGGATTCGATTTCACCATCGAGCACCGCAAAGGATCCCAGAACGTCGTACCCGATGCACTTTCACGAGTGCATGGGGTGGACGCCCTGGTTTGCGAGGTTTCGATGTTGATAGATCCCTGCGATGTGTTGCATATTGATCTTGAGGACCCTAGTTTTAAATCTACGGAATACCTTAAGCTCATGAACAGCATCGAAGAACAAAAAGAAAAGCTACCAGATCTTCAAGTGTCGGAAAATTTCGTCTACAAGAAGGTCAAACATTGCACACACTCAAAAAAAAAATCTATATTTGCAAACAGTACGATATAAGGAACGCTTAATCTAAGCGGAAAATTGTTGTCCTTAGCAGATATCCCTAACCATGAATGATTAGCTGATTGTTTGTATTTCTTTATCAATTTACACGAAATTCAGAAAAATATCGTTAAAAAATATTACTTTAAGCGATAAGCATTAACATCTACCAATGACGATAAGAGAAAAGTTAAATACCCAATAACTACATTCTCTAATATAGCAATGCTTAATATCAAGAATAGCTATCGATAAAACTGATTGATTTGCATGATAAAACTATTTGTATTCATAAAGAAAGACAATCAAGGGAATAACCCTTCAGAATTTTATGACCATCTCTAAAAACATTTGCTGTAAACGGTATTTCTAATAGCATTCTTAGTTTAAAGTCATATTGATTAGGGTAAAATGTACTTGACTGCCAACTCTCAAAGCGATTTTAAGGAATTGTTAGTGTTTGCTACAAAAGACATCATCAATTAACTTAAAAGAAAATTCCTATCAGTGGAAAAGCAAATGTACATTTAATGACTAACTCTTTAAACATTTACCTTAAACCATAAAATTGATTACTATTCTAGATTAAGGAATTTTAGATAAGCTTTGAAAGATATTTTATTTCGAAAGGGAAAAGCGTTTGCTACAAAAGACTTTACAAATAAATTTAAAAGAGAAAACAAATGAATAGAATTGTGTATCATATAATTTATGAATATGGTTAAAAACGTTAACCCCAAACCATAAAATTGATAACTATTGTAGATTTAAGATTTTTAGATAAGCGTGAGAGATATTTTCTTTCGAGCGGGAAAATCATATTTTCTAAGCTAAAAGCCGTTTGGTATAAGGGCTTATAACAATTATTTTAAAAGCGAAGTCAAATAAGTTGAAAAGTGTTTCTAAAACGTATGTGTATCTCTTTGCGCATTTACCTCAAGCGATATTATTGATTATTATTGTAGATTTGAGAGTTTTGGGTAAGTGATAAAAGCATTTGATGCCTAGCGGTCAAAAGCGTCTCTTCTAAGCTACATGCCGTTTGCTACAAAAGACTTTAGCAATTATTTTGAATGCGAATTCAAATAATTAGAAAAGTGTTTCTAAAACTTATGTGTACCTGTTTGCACATTAACCTACATGCTACATGCCGTTTCCTACAAAAGATTTTAACAATTATTTTGAATGCGAATTCAAATAAGTGGAAAAAAGTTTCCTAAACTAATATGTATCTGTTTGCGCATTTACCTCAAGCGATATTATTGATCATTATTGTAGATTTTGGAAATTAGGGTAAGTGATAGAAGCATTTGATGCCTACCCATCAAAGCGTCTCTTCTAAGCCACATGCCGTTTGCTACAAAAGACTTTAACAATTATTTTGAATGCGAATTCAAATAATTAGAAAAGTGTTTCTAAAACTTATGTGTACCTGTTTGCACATTAATCTACATGCTACATGCCGTTTCCTACAAAAGATTTTAACAATTATTTTGAATGCGAATTCAAATAAGTGGAAAAAAGTTTCCTACACTAATATGTATCTGTTTGCGCATTTACCTCAAGCGATATTATTGATCATTATTGTAGATTTTGGAAATTAGGATTAGTGATAGAAGCATTTGATGCCTACCCATCAAAGCGTCTCTTCTAAGCTACATGCCGTTTGCTACAAAAGACTTTAACAATTATTTTGAATGCGAATTCAAATAATTAGAAAAGTGTTTCTAAAACTTATGTGTACCTGTTTGCACATTAACCTACATGCTACATGCCGTTTCCTACAAAAGATTTTAACAATTATTTTGAATGCGAATTCAAATAAGTGGAAAAAAGTTTCCTAAACTAATATGTATCTGTTTGCGCATTTACCTCAAGCGATATTATTGATCATTATTGTAGATTTTCGAAATTAGGGTAAGTGATAGAAGCATTTGATGCCTACCCATCAAAGCGTCTCTTCTAAGCTACATGCCGTTTGCTACAAAAGACTTTAACAATTATTTCGAATGCGAATTCAAATAATTAGAAAAGTGTTTCTAAAACTTATGTGTACCTGTTTGCACATTAACCTACATGCTACATGCCGTTTGCTACAAAAGATTTTAACAATTATTTTGAATGCGAATTCAAATAAGTGGAAAAAAGTTTCCTAAACTAATATGTATCTGTTTGCGCATTTACCTCAAGCGATATTATTGCTCATTATTGTAGATTTTGGAAATTAGGGTAAGTGATAGAAGCATTTGATGCCTACCCATCAAAGCGTCTCTTCTAAGCTACATGCCGTTTGCTACAAAAGACTTTAACAATTATTTTGAATTCGAATTCAAATAATTGGAAAAGTGTTTCTAAAACTTATGTGTACCTGTTTGCACATTAACCTACATGCTACATGCCGTTTCCTACAAAAGATTTTAACAATTATTTTGAATGCGAATTCAAATAAGTGGAAAAAAGTTTCCTAAACTAATATGTATCTGTTTGCGCATTTACCTCAAGCGATATTATTGATCATTATTGTAGATTTTGGAAATTAGGGTAAGTGATAGAAGCATTTGATGCCTACCCATCAAAGCGTCTCTTCTAAGCTACATGCCGTTTGCTACAAAAGACTTTAACAATTATTTCGAATGCGAATTCAAATAATTAGAAAAGTGTTTCTAAAACTTATGTGTACCTGTTTGCACATTAACCTACATGCTACATGCCGTTTGCTACAAAAGATTTTAACAATTATTTTGAATGCGAATTCAAATAAGTGGAAAAAAGTTTCCTAAACTAATATGTATCTGTTTGCGCATTTACCTCAAGCGATATTATTGATCATTATTGTAGATTTTCGAAATTAGGGTAAGTGATAGAAGCATTTGATGCCTACCCATCAAAGCGTCTCTTCTAAGCTACATGCCGTTTGCTACAAAAGACTTTAACAATTATTTTGAATGCGAATTCAAATAATTGGAAAAGTGTTTCTAAAACTTATGTGTACCTGTTTGCACATTAACCTACATGCTACATGCCGTTTGCTACAAAAGATTTTAACAATTATTTTGAATGCGAATTCAAATAAGTGGAAAAAAGTTTCCTAAACTAATATGTATCTGTTTGCGCATTTACCTCAAGCGATATTATTGATCATTATTGTAGATTTTGGAAATTAGGGTAAGTGATAGAAGCATTTGATGCCTACCCATCAAAGCGTCTCTTCTAAGCTACATGCCGTTTGCTACAAAAGACTTTAACAATTATTTTGAATGCGAATTCAAATAATTAGAAAAGTGTTTCTAAAACTTATGTGTACCTGTTTGCACATTAACCTACATGCTACATGCCGTTTCCTACAAAAGATTTTAACAATTATTTTGAATGCGAATTCAAATAAGTGGAAAAAAGTTTCCTACACTAATATGTATCTGTTTGCGCATTTACCTCAAGCGATATTATTGATCATTATTGTAGATTTTGGAAATTAGGGTAAGTGATAGAAGCATTTGATGCCTACCCATCAAAGCGTCTCTTCTAAGCTACATGCCGTTTGCTACAAAAGACTTTAACAATTATTTTGAATGCGAATTCAAATAATTGGAAAAGTGTTTCTAAAACTTATGTGTACCTGTTTGCACATTAACCTCCATGCTACATGCCGTTTGCTACAAAAGATTTTAACAATTATTTTGAATGCGAATTCAAATAAGTGGAAAAAAGTTTCCTAAACTAATATGTATCTGTTTGCGCATTTACCTCAAGCGATATTATTGATCATTATTGTAGATTTTGGAAATTAGGATTAGTGATAGAAGCATTTGATGCCTACCCATCAAAGCGTCTCTTCTAAGCTACATGCCGTTTGCTACAAAAGACTTTAACAATTATTTTGAGTGCGAATTCAAATAATTAGAAAAGTGTTTCTAAAACTTATGTGTACCTGTTTGCACATTAACCTACATGCTACATGCCGTTTCCTACAAAAGATTTTAACAATTATTTTGAATGCGAATTCAAATAAGTGGAAAAAAGTTTCCTAAACTAATATGTATCTGTTTGCGCATTTACCTCAAGCGATATTATTGCTCATTATTGTAGATTTTGGAAATTAGGGTAAGTGATAGAAGCATTTGATGCCTACCCATCAAAGCGTCTCTTCTAAGCTACATGCCGTTTGCTACAAAAGACTTTAACAATTATTTTGAATTCGAATTCAAATAATTGGAAAAGTGTTTCTAAAACTTATGTGTACCTGTTTGCACATTAACCTACATGCTACATGCCGTTTGCTACAAAAGATTTTAACAGTTATTTTGAATGCGAATTCAAATAAGTGGAAAAAAGTTTCCTAAACTAATATGTATCTGTTTGCGCATTTACCTCAAGCGATATTATTGATCATTATTGTAGATTTTGGAAATTAGGGTAAGTGATAGAAGCATTTGATGCCTACCCATCAAAGCGTCTCTTCTAAGCTACATGCCGTTTGCTACAAAAGACTTTAACAATTATTTTGAATGCGAATTCAAATAATTAGAAAAGTGTTTCTAAAACTTATGTGTACCTGTTTGCACATTAACCTACATGCTACATGCCGTTTGCTACAAAAGATTTTAACAATTATTTTGAATGCGAATTCAAATAAGTGGAAAAAAGTTTCCTAAACTAATATGTATCTGTTTGCGCATTTACCTCAAGCGATATTATTGATCATTATTGTAGATTTTGGAAATTAGGGTAAGTGATAGAAGCATTTGATGCCTACCCATCAAAGCGTCTCTTCTAAGCTACATGCCGTTTGCTACAAAAGACTTTAACAATTATTTTGAATGCAAATTCAAATAATTGGAAAAGTGTTTCTAAAACTTATGTGTACCTGTTTGCACATTAACCTACATGCTACATGCCGTTTGCTACAAAAGATTTTAACAATTATTTTGAATGCGAATTCAAATAAGTGGAAAAAAGTTTCCTAAACTAATATGTATCTGTTTGCGCATTTACCTCAAGCGATATTATTGATCATTATTGTAGATTTTGGAAATTAGGGTAAGTGATAGAAGCATTTGATGCCTACCCATCAAAGCGTCTCTTCTAAGCTACATGCCGTTTGCTACAAAAGACGTCAACAATTATTTTGAATGCGAATTCAAATAATTGGAAAAGTGTTTCTAAAACTTATGTGTACCTGTTTGCACATTAGCCTACATGCTACATGCCGTTTGCTACAAAAGATTTTAACAATTATTTTGAATGCGAATTCAAATAAGTGGAAAAAAGTTTCCTAAACTAATATGTATCTGTTTGCGCATTTACCTCAAGCGATATTATTGATCATTATTGTAGATTTTGGAAATTAGGGTAAGTGATAGAAGCATTTGATGCCTACCCATCAAAGCGTCTCTTCTAAGCTACATGCCGTTTGCTACAAAAGACTTTAACAATTATTTTGAATGCGAATTCAAATAATTAGAAAAGTGTTTCTAAAACTTATGTGTACCTGTTTGCACATTAACCTACATGCTACATGCCGTTTGCTACAAAAGATTTTAACAATTATTTTGAATGCGAATTCAAATAAGTGGAAAAAAGTTTCCTAAACTAATATGTATCTGTTTGCGCATTTACCTCAAGCGATATTATTGATCATTATTGTAGATTTTGGAAATTAGGGTAAGTGATAGAAGCATTTGATGCCTACCCATCAAAGCGTCTCTTCTAAGCTACATGCCGTTTGCTACAAAAGACTTTAACAATTATTTTGAATGCAAATTCAAATAATTGGAAAAGTGTTTCTAAAACTTATGTGTACCTGTTTGCACATTAACCTACATGCTACATGCCGTTTGCTACAAAAGATTTTAACAATTATTTTGAATGCGAATTCAAATAAGTGGAAAAAAGTTTCCTACACTAATATGTATCTGTTTGCGCATTTACCTCAAGCGATATTATTGATCATTATTGTAGATTTTGGAAATTAGGGTAAGTGATAGAAGCATTTGATGCCTACCCATCAAAGCGTCTCTTCTAAGCTACATGCCGTTTGCTACAAAAGACTTTAACAATTATTTTGAATGCGAATTCAAATAATTAGAAAAGTGTTTCTAAAACTTATGTGTACCTGTTTGCACATTAACCTACATGCTACATGCCGTTTGCTACAAAAGATTTTAACAATTATTTTGAATGCGAATTCAAATAAGTGGAAAAAAGTTTCCTAAACTAATATGTATCTGTTTGCGCATTTACCTCAAGCGATATTATTGATCATTATTGTAGATTTTGGAAATTAGGATTAGTGATAGAAGCATTTGATGCCTACCCATCAAAGCGTCTCTTCTAAGCTACATGCCGTTTGCTACAAAAGACTTTAACAATTATTTTGAATGCGAATTCAAATAATTAGAAAAGTGTTTCTAAAACTTATGTGTACCTGTTTGCACATTAACCTACATGCTACATGCCGTTTCCTACAAAAGATTTTAACAATTATTTTGAATGCGAATTCAAATAAGTGGAAAAAAGTTACCTAAACTAATATGTATCTGTTTGCGAAATTACCTCAAGCGATATTATTGATTATTGTAGATTTTGGAAATTAGGATTAGTGATAGAAGCATTTGATGCCTACCCATCAAAGCGTCTCTTCTAAGCTACATGCCGTTTGCTACAAAAGACTTTAACAATTATTTTGAATGCGAATTCAAATAATTGGAAAAGTGTTTCTAAAACTTATGTGTACCTGTTTGCACATTAACCTACATGCTACATGCCGTTTGCTACAAAAGATTTTAACAATTATTTTGAATTCGAATTCAACTAAGTGGAAAAAAGTTTCCTAAACTAATACGTATCTGTTTGCGCATTTTCCACTTTTTTCACTTTTTTCCACTTATTTGAATTCGCATTCAAAATAAGTGTTATGCCGGATTTACACGATTGGAAAACTGCCAGTATAATGACAAAAGCAACAACAAAAGAATGGACAAATTCATTCTTTTTGTCATTATACTGGCAGCTTTCCATTCGTGTAAATTCGGCATTAAAGTCTTTTGTAGCAAACGACTTTTTGTTGGAAAAGACACTTTGACCGCTAGGCATCAAAAGTGTTTCTACAATTAGCGAGTATCTGCCTACACATTTACCTCAATCAAACTTTATTATTGATAACTAATCGTGATTTAAGATTTGGTCGTAAAAGGTAAATCATTTCATTTTAGTATCAAAAAAGATTCTTCTAAGCTTGAAATAGTTTTCTTCAAAACATTCTAGCAATAAGTTTCATAGAGAATCCATATAAGGTGGAAAAATGGATCCTCCATTTCTGAATATGTCCTTAAACATTTGCCTTAAGCGATATTACAGATTATTTTGGTAGATACGGGACTTTTGGGCTAGTGAGAAAAGCATTTAATGTCTAGCGGCCTAAGCGTCTTTTCTAAGCTAAAAACCATTTGCTTCAAAAGACTTTAAAATTTATTTTCAAAGAGTATTTGAGATACACATATTATAGAAATGACTTTCCACTTATTTGTGTTCTTTTTGTAAGCTCAGATAAGACGCTTTAACCACTAGAGTTCAAATAATTTTCTCTTTTATCCAAAAATCCTGTATCTACAATCACAACAAATATTATTGTTTATGGTAAATATTATGACATAATTTAGAAATTGGAGAAATACTTTTCCTTTTAATTGAGCTCTCTGAAAATAATTTGTAGTCTTTTGTAGCAAGTAGCTTTTAGGTTGGGAAAGACGCTCTGGCCGCTAGACATCAAATGATTTTATCATTCACCCGAAATTCCCAAATCTACAATAATTATCAGGAATATTAGTTGAGGTAAATGTTTGAAGACATATCAGAATTTGAAAATTCACTTTTCCATTTATACGGCTTCTCTTTGAATCTAGTTGCTAGAATCTTTTGAGGGAAACTGTTCCAAGCTTAGATTAGAAGTCATTTTTTCCGCTAAAATGAAATAAATTTACTTTTTATAATAGAGTCCTTGATCTCGATTAGTTATCAATAATAACGTTTGAGGTAAATGTGTTATCGGATACTCACAAATTGTAGGAATTCTTTTCCACTTATTTGTGTTTATTTGAACAAAAATGCTTAATCTTTTGAAGCAAAATGGCTTTCAGGTAGGGAAAGACACTTTGCTTGATAGAAATCAAATACTTTTCTCACTTATACAAACGTCATTAATCTATAGAAATCTTTTTAATTTCTTGCTACCGAAATAACTTTTCTAAGCTTGAAACAGTTTCCTACAAAAGGTTTTAGCAATAAATTTCAAAGAAATCACGTATATGTATGTATGTACATTAGTGGAAAAATGTATCGCATTTCTGAATGTTTTGAATTATTTACCTCAAGCGATATTATTTATTATTGCTGCAGATTAAGGACGTTTGGGTAAGTGAGGAAAATATTTTATTTCTAGCAGCCAAAACGTCTTTTTGAAGCTAAAAGCCATTTGTTACAAAAGACTTTTGTAAATTGAGAAAAAATCTCGACTCCTAGCGTCCAGAGTATTTTTTCTAAGCTAAAACCCATTTGCTTCAAAAGATTTTAGCAATTAATGGAAAAGTGTTCTTCAAGAATTAAAATGTCTTAAATCATTTAACCGCAAACCATATTAATGATTATTATTGTAAGTTTTGGACTTTTCGGTAATTACTTTTCATTTATTCAGAGGACGATGCCATACTTCTTATAACATATTTTTTTGCCGGCCGTCGAGTTTTTCCTTTGAAATAAGTGTTTTCAGAAATTGGAAAAAAACCCACAAGAACAACACTTTTATATATGATTGTTTTTAATTATTTGCAATTCTTAATTTGTTTCTTCAATTAATTAATTAACACTTACTTTAGAAGAAAAACTCGACGACCGGCAAAAAAGAATGGTTTTCGTTTTTTCAATAAGAAAATGACATCTTCCTCCTTCGTGAATAGTCAAGTGTCAAGTCACGCATAAGGAAAACGAAACGAAACGAAACGAGACATTTTATTTTAAGGTTGATGACACAATAGGTGTGTTTTTTTCCTAGCCCCAATGGACTTGGACGAAAAAAACGACGTCGGGGCTAAGCAGTTCACATGTTAAATGCAACAACAACTAAGCCCCTTCGGGCTTAGCTAAGCCCAGAGAATTTTCGGGACTTAACTTAGGCCCAGATAAAAACTTTGTTACCGGCACGAATTCCATACTTGTTATCTATAGTTTGTATGGAAACTCCATTTTTGTTTCTGGGATGGCGTCGCTAAGCCCCGATGTCGTTTTTTTCGTCCAAGCCCATTGGGGAAAGGAAAAAACACCTAATATTACTGTTTTAGTGCCTGTCTGCACTTTCTTTTTACTGAAAGGTACATCCAGTGAGATAGGTAAGTAGATTTGATGTGCGAAAGAAGAAATCCACCGATCTGCAACTTTTGATAATATTTCTTGGCTGCAACTTGAAGGATTTTATTTGTGCAAGTCAGAGATGTATGTAGCTTAATAGTGTGAAAAGGATTTATTCAGCATAATGTAGACACGTTGTTCACTAAAATTACTTTCAGTGAGATGACAATGTAGACAGACACTTAGATTACTCAATTTTATTGTTGTAAGTCTTAACTATAATCATTTTGTTGCAAAAAGTGTAAAGGTAAAAGCGCATATGCTAACGATACCTGGATGTGAAAAAAACGTACGAAAATTGAGTCTGGCGTGGTAAAGAAAAGACTAATTCAGTGATAGTTCTCGATATAAGAATCATCAACTTGTTTGTTTCTTAAATTATTTATTTAAGTTGATTTATGTTTTACTTTTATGCAAATGTTAAAGTTAAGACTGCCTTAACTTTTACTTTTTTAAAAGTTGAGAAAAAATATAGGATTGCGTAGTACGTTGATCAAGACAAAATATTTTGTTTACTTTGTACAAAAGTAAGTTGAATGTACATAGTTAAGGCTTTTCTTTCCTTCGGAAAATAAAGCAAGTAGGTACCTAATATTTTAAAGTACAAAGGCTCTCGCAACGATACAAAATACGACAAATACATTATGCTAAACAAGAACAAAAAAAACCGCCGTCGGCGAATGTTTCGCGTTGGTCCTAGAGGGCCTTATGAATTATAGCTAGGCATTGCCAATAAATTCTTTAGTGGTGTTTTTTTGAAACTTTATATAGAACTTCACTGTTGAACACAGTGTGTTTCAAAGGTGATACGTGTTAAATTCCAACTGAGCTTCCCTAAAAAGATTCGAAAACATGACTATTTTTGTTTTGATAATTTTCTTACAAAATTTTCTATTCAGTGAACTGTTATTAGCTGTATCAACGCAAATTTTTTCAAACATAAAAAGTAATTGCGTTTTCAAAAAAATCATTCTTTACTTTCAACTTTGGAAAATATCCCAACTAACAAATTCACTCCTATAATCATCCATAGATGCTTTTCGTTTTCATTCATTCTATATGCATCAAAGAATTGGATAATATTCCATAGATTAAAAAAGGTGACCTTTTTCACTTCTATTGTACCTTTATGAAGATAAGTATTATAAGAGCATTTAAGAGGTATACATAAAATAAATATAAAAAAACATGTTGGTAGGTCCAGGAATCGAACCCGGGTCCTTTTGCACCAACTGCCTTGCCCGATAACCGCTCCGACAAACTCAGATATATAATTAATTGCATCAAATCGGAATCACTTTTATCTTGAACTGCAGTCTCCTATGAGGCAAAAAGCTATGGCTTACATTAGAAAGAAAATTTCATACAGTTAAGCCCGTATGACACTACATTTTTCTCTCATTTTTAAATGTAGTGTCATACGGGTTTTAATATTAAATCTCATTCTGGCTCACAAATGATGATATCTATTACTATAAACACTAAGTTTGTTTTTGGTGCAAAATATTTCTTATACTTCATAATAATACTAACTTTATTTTTCTGAGCGAGAGAAAAGCGTAACAATTTTGCAATATAAAATCATAATAGTGTGCTCTCAGCTTAAGGAATCAAATGTCTCGTTACCTATCATTCCCTTTATGCGTGGCTATTCACGAAAGAGGATGATGTCATACTTCTTAAATAATTTTTTTTTTGCCGGCCGTCGAGTTTTTCCTTTTAAATAAGTGTTTCAGAAATTGGAAACAACCCACAAGAACAACACTTTTATATATGATTGTTTTTAATAATTTGCAACTCTTAATTTGTTTCTTCAATTAATTAATCAACACTTTTACATTAAAAGAAAACTCGACGACCGGCAAAAAAGAATGGTTTTCGTTAGGGTTGCTCAAAAAACATCGATACATCGAAAACATCGATGTTTACTATTCGATGTATCGAATAAATCCGATGTTTCACACCCTTTCGATGTTTACCGATACATCGATGTTTTTTTATTCGATGCATCGAATGAAGCAAGCATTGAAAAGACTCGCTCAAAGTGCCAAATCTACAGTTAAATTTATTCCACATGCTCTCTTCTCTTTCAATTTATGTATCAGTCTGATGGTCTATTTCATTCTACCATATTGAGGGCACCTGTTGGTCGTCTCAGTGAAAACCCTTTGGAAATATGGTCCGTTTACAAAAAACAATTCCCAAAGCTTTACAAAATTGCGTGCAAATACTTGACTTTGGTAGCAGGCTCAGAGCCATCTGAAAGACTTTATTCAAAAGCTTCACAAGTTTTTAGCCAGCAACGTAATAGGATTCAAGGAAAGCGCGTAAATAAAATTTTATTTATGCAAAGCGTAGAACAAAAGTATTGGGATTTTTAATTTCAAAATAATAACGCCCATATTATAATTAAATTAAACCGAAATTTAATTTAAGATTGTGTCTTTTAGATTTCAAATTTCAACTTCAAGCATTCACTAAACATGCTTTGAGATAAAACTTGTTTTGAAATTCGTTAATAATATGTTCGTTTATGTTTCCCTTTCTAGTCCCTAAGATTGCTTTATAATGAAACTTATGTTATATAAAATTATAAAATCTTATTTTGAATAAAACTCATTAAAAAATAAAAAAAAATATTTTATATTTTCATTCGATACATCGAAAACATCGATGTTTTTATGCGATGCATCGACAAACATCGATGTAAGATTACGATGTATCACATCGAATAAAACATCGATGTTTTTTTTCCATGAGCATCCCTAGTTTTCGTTTTTTCAATAAGAAAATGACATCATCCTACTTCGCGAATAGCCGCGCATAAGGAGAACGAAACGAAACGAGACACTTGATTCCTAAGGTGACGACACAATATTATTATTTTAGATTATAAAATTTTATCTTTTTAAGGCTTAACTACATTCAAAACTTTTAGCAAAAAGCACAAAATCAAAAACATACGCGCATACGCTAACGATACCTGCGTTAAGAAATATCGTGCGAAAATTGAGTCAGGCGTGGTAAGGAAAAGACTAGTTCGGCGATAATTCTGGATATAATTGACATGTACTTGTTTGTTACTTAAATTATTTATTTACGTTGATCAATGATTTGCTTGTGTGCAAAAGTAAAAGTTGAGACCACTTTAAATATTGTAAAATTTTAGGAAAAATATAAAATTGCTTATATACACCATGCCATTGAATATTAACACATGTAAAAAAAGTGTGAAGAAAGTCATGTATAAAGTATAATAGTGTGGAAGCAGAACATGAAATTTCATCACTCACAACTCGCCATCGCATCCCACACGATTTGTCAAGTGCTTATACCTACACGAAAATATTTATGATCGGTTTTAAAACCATCACACATTCTATCCCAATTGGGTGTTTAAGGTAATGGTGAAACTGATTTCTTTGTGGTTGCAGGTATGAAAGCAAAATATGAAATTCAGTTTCATCACACAAATATGGCAGTCGTATGAAACTCTATCCCACTTTATTCTGACATGTGTCAATACTCTGTGGGATAGTTTAGAACCACTTTTAAGACGTTGAGAAAGACACACAATTTTGCTCAATTTTGTACAAAAGAAAGCTGAATGTAGTAAAGGTCTTACTCTCGCTCAGAAAAATAAAGTTAGTGCATTTTAAAGTATAAAAATTATAATTTGCAAATTAGTAGCTAGGCCAATATTGTCCATACAGTTCATTAGTGTGTTTTTTTGAAACTTTATAAAGAACTTCAGTGGAATTGAACTTACTCCATTTGGCAAGATAAGAACGATGCAGTTTTACAATCTAGAATAATAATAGCTCTGTTTTTTTGGTCATTTTTATCTTCGCTTGAGAAAAAGTAGCACGTTAAATACAACAACTATTTCGTATAACTCCGTATTGTTGTTGTGTTTAACATGCAACTTTTTCTTAAGCGAAGATAAAAACGCACAAAAAAACAGGGCTAATGTTGTTTTCAACTTAGGAATCAAATGACTCATTTCCTATCGTTCCATTTTTGCGTGGCTATCCACAAAAAAAGAAGAGGATGATGTCATATTTCTTAAATCATTTTTTTTGCCGGCCGTCGAGTTTTTCTTTTAAAACAAGTTGTTTTCAGTAATTGGAAACAACCCACAACAAAAACACTTTTATATATGATTGTTTTTAATAATTTGCAACTCTTAATTTGTTTCTTCAATCAATTAATTGGCACTTTTATTGTGAAAGAAAAACTCGACGACCGGCAAAAAAAGAATGGTTTTCGTTTTTTTCAATAAGAAAATGACATCATCCTACTTCGCGAATAGCCGCGCATAAGGAGAACGAAACGAAACGAGACACTTGATTCCTAAGGTGACGACACAATGTTACTATTTTAGATTATAAAATTTTATCTTTTTAAGGCTTAACTACATTCAAAACTTTTAGCAAAAAGCACAAAATCAAAAACATACGCGCATACGCTAACGATACCTGCGTTAAGAAATATCGTGCGAAAATTGAGTCAGGCGTGGTAAGGAAAAGACTAGTTCGGCGATAATTCTGGATATAATTGACATGTACTTGTTTGTTACTTAAATTATTTATTTACGTTGATCAATGATTTGCTTTTGTGCAAAAGTAAAAGTTAAGACCGCTTTAAATATTGTAAAATTTTAGGAAAAATATAAAATTGCTTATATACACCATGCCATTGAATATTAACACATGTAAAAAAAAGTGTGAAGAAAGTCATATAAAGTATATTAGTGTGGAAGCAGAACATGAAATTTCATCACTCACAACTCGCCATCGCATCCCACACGATTTGTCAAGTGCTTATACCTGCACGAAAATATTTATGATCGGTTTTAAAACCATCACACATTCTATCCCAATTGGGTGTTTAAGGTAATGGTGAAACTGATTTCTTTGTGGTTGCAGGTATGAAAGCAAAATATGAAATTCAGTTTCATCACACAAATATGGCAGTCGTATGAAACTCTATCCCACTTTATTCTGACATGTGTCAATACTCTGTGGGATAGTTTAGAACCACTTTTAAGACGTTGAGAAAGACATACAATTTTGCTCAATTTTGTACAAAAGAAAGCTGAATGTAGTAAAGGTCTTACTCTCGCTCAGAAAAATAAAGTTAGTGCATTTTAATGTATAAAAATTATAATTTGCAAATTAGTAGCTAGGCCAATATTGTCCATACAGTTCATTAGTGTGTTTTTTTGAAACTTTATAAAGAACTTCAGTGGAATTGAACTTACTCCATTTGTCAAGATAAGAACGATACAGTTTTACAATCTAGAATAATAATAGCTCTGTTTTTTTGGTCATTTTTATCTTCGCTTGAGAAAAAGTAGCACGTTAAATACAACAACTATTTCGTATAACTCCGTATTGTTGTTGTGTTTAACATGCAACTTTTTCTTAAGCGAAGATAAAAACGCACAAAAAAACAGGGCTAATGTTGTTTTCAACTTAGGAATCAAATGACTCATTTCCTATCGTTCCATTTTTGCGTGGCTATCCACAAAAAAAGAAGAGGATGATGTCATATTTCTTAAATCATTTTTTTTTGCCGGCCGTCGAGTTTTTCTTTTAAAATAAGTTGTTTTCAGTAATTGGAAACAACCCACAACAAAAACACTTTTATATATGATTGTTTTTAATAATTTTCAACTCTTAATTTGTTTCTTCAATCAATTAATTGCCACTTAAACTTTCAAAGAAAAACTCGACGACCGGCAAAAAAGAATGGTTTTCGTTTTTTCAATAAGAAAATGACATCATCCTACTTCGCGAATAGCCGCGCATAAGGAGAACGAAACGAAACGAGACACTTGATTCCTAAGGTGACGACACAATATTATTATTTTAGATTATAAAATTTTATCTTTTTAAGGCTTAACTACATTCAAAACTTTTAGCAAAAAGCACAAAATCAAAAAAATAGGTGCATACGCTAACGATACCTGCGTTAAGAAATATCGTGCGAAAATTGAGTCAGGCGTGGTAAGGAAAAGACTAGTTCGGCGATAATTCTGGATATAATTGACATGTACTTGTTTGTTACTTAAATTATTTATTTACGTTAATCAATGATTTGTTTTTGTGCAAAAGTAAAAGTTAAGACCGCTTAAACTATTGTCAAATTTGAGGAACAATATAAAATTGCTTATATGCACTATGCCATTGAATATTAACACATGTCGAAAAAGTGTGAAGAAAGTCATGTATAAAGTATAATAGTGTGGAAACAGAACATGAAATTTCATCACTCACAACTTGACATCGCATCCTACACGATTTGACAAGTGTTTATACCTACCCGAAAATATTTATGATCGGTTTTAAGACCATCACACATTCCTTCCAACTTGTTTGTTTAAGGTAATGGTGAAACTGATTTCTTTGTGGTTGCAGGTATGAAAGCAAAATATGAAATTCAGTTTCATTACACAAATTTGGCAGGATGAAGTCATATTTTTTGAATAATTTTTTTTGCCGGCCGTCGAGTTTTTCCTTTATAATAAGTGTTTTCAGTAATCTGAAACAACCCACAAGAAAAACACTTTTACATATGATTGTTTTTAATTATTTGCAATTCTTAATTTGTTTCTTAAATTAATTAATTGACATTTTTACTTTAAAAGAAAAACTCGACGACCGGCAAAAAAGAATGCTTTTCGTTTTTTCAATAAGAAAAGGACATCATCTTCGTTCGTGAATAGTCACGCATAAGGAGAACGAAACGAAACAAGAAATTTTATTTTTAAGTTGATGAAACAATATTATTGTTTAAGTGCCTATCTGCACTTTCTTTTTGCTGAAAGGTACATCCAGTGAGATAGGTAAGTAGATTTGATGTGCGAAAGAAGAAATCCACCGATGCGCCACTTTTAATAATAATTCTTAGCTTCAACATGAATGATTTTTTTTTGTGCGAGTGAGAAATGTATGAAGCTTAATAGTGTGAAATTAAGATAGGTAGGTATATTGAACTGAAATGATTTTTCAGCATAATGTAAACACGGTGTTCACTAAAATTACTTTCAGTGAGAAGACAATGTAGACAGGCACTAAGATTACACAATTTTATAGTTGTAAGGCTTAACTATAATCAAAACTTTTAGCAAAAAGTACAAAAGTGAAAAAAATATGCGCAGCTTTATATAGAACTTAATTAGAATTTGTTGAACACAGTGTGTAATACGTGTTAAATTTCCACTGTCTTCGTTAATTTTCTTACAAGTTATTTATTCTGATAGTTCACAGCTGTATCATGGCAAATATTACCAAAAATAAAAAAAAGATTTGTCGTTTTATACTCTCAAATTTTGGAAAACACCAATAGGTACTGTCCTTTGAAGCTAGCTAATCGGAGCTGAATTGTGTCACAACATTTTATTCCTGGAATAATTAGCTGTTTTTTACTTGCGATGCTGTTTTTATATATGTAAGTTTAGCCCATATGACCTACAAGAAAACACAACTATTATTCTAAGCCCACTTTAGCTGAAAGATTGTGTTTAACCTTTCAGAAAAGGTTTTTTTGCTCTAGAGAGTTACTCCGAGTAACTTTTTTAATTTTTTTCAATTTTTTTTTTTTTTTTTGGATTAACAGACAATTTTTCTATTAAAAATCCCATCTTCAAGTCTCTTTCCCTAAATTTTGTGTTTTTTCTCACGCTTTGCGCGATGCTGTTTTTATATATGTAACTTTAGCCCATATGACCTACAAGAAAACACAACTATTATTCTAAGCCCACTTTAGCTGAAAGATTGTGTTTAACCTTTCAGAAAAGGTTTTTTTTGCTCTAGAGAGTTACTCCGAGTAACTTTTTTAATTTTTTTCGATTTTTTTTTTTTTTGGATTAACAGACAATTTTTCTATTAAAAATCCCATCTTCAAGTCTCTTTCCCTGAATTTTGTGTTTTTTCTCACGCTTTAGCACATCTTCATACAGTTAATATTAAATCTCATTCTCGCTCACAAATAAAAATATCCATTACAACTAACAATTGGTCTTCATATTTGGTGCAACAAATTCATTTATTATACTTTAAAATAATACTAGCTTAATGTTTCTGAGCGAGAAAAAAACGATAATCTTTTGCAATCCAAAATAATAACATTGTGCTTTCAGCTTAAGGAATCAAATGTCTCGTTTCCTATCGTTCCCCATAAGCGTCCTTTTTCAAAAGAAGATGATGCAATTTTACTCATTGGGAATCATACTTTCGTTTGTGCCGGGCGTCACCATAGAAGCTGTGCGAAAAAGTAAAATATTTAAAAAATAAATTCAAAGAAAAAAAATTAAAAGTTGTAAAGAAAAACAATCAATTAAGTGAAAATAACAGGAAAACAATTTGGACCTAGAAGATAAAGTATTATTTTTGGGAAATTGAAAACCCTCATGTATGTAGGTAACCATTTTGATTTGCCTTTTATAATTTTTTACACATATATATATAATTTTTTGCGTTTTGCTGGAAAAAGTTCATAGTAAAAGAAATGTAGTTATATGTAAAGTGTAATGGTAGGAATATTTTACCATTTGTTAATTTGTGTGATATTTTGCATTTACACTTTCAGTAGGAAAGTTCTAGGCCACTTGTTGAATTCGTGGGACAATTTTGTTTGCCATGTGCTTTTTCGTTCAACACAGCATTTTAAATTGAATCGGTCATTTCAAAAACCACATAAGTCGCACAGTTAGAATTTTTCAGGAAGTAATAAATATTGTGTCATTAAAAAATGAGCGAGTTGTTAGGAAGTTTTTTGGGCTCAGTATAGCATTGGAGTTAAAAAGATTGAAATAGGAATCGAAAAAATTCACAGTTCATCAATATTCATAAAGAAAAAGTCTGAAAACTGATCGTGACTTATGTTGTTTAAATAAAGTCGTAGCTTTTATTTCTTTAGAGCATTGGAGTTTTAAGAGATTGAAAAATGCATCGAAAAAAATTCACAGTTCATCAATATTAATAATGAAAAATTCTTGACTTATGTTTTTTATTAAAACCATAGTTTTTATTGCTTATGATTGAAAATTACACTTAAACATTACCTTGTTAGTATGTCACAGGTTTTAATTTATCATATTTTAATATATTTAACCCTTAATTACGATGTTCAAAGGGTAGACACGGTGAGTACTGGCAAGCTAGCTGGGCACATATGTATGTACATATTCTTTTAGTGTAAAATCACTCGCCGCTTTACTCGCTTCCAAATAACTGGCTTCGAAAAGGCTTCATAAATAACTTGAGTTCTAATGGTCAAATTTAAATGATAAATGTTTTAGAATCACGTTAAATTATTAATTAACATTATACTGTGCCATAATGATACTAAGGGTATTCATTCAACAGCGTAAACTCGTCGTAATCGTTGTAAAGTTTTAAACTTCGTAAATCTGTCAAATTTTCCATACAAATTGTGACAGAATTACGAAGTTTTAAACTTTACAACGATTACGACGAGTTTACGCTGTTGTATGAATACCCATACTATATTTAATATGTACGTTAGCGTAGCAATGGGCAAATCGGCTTGTCAAATCAGTAAATGAAATTGATTTATGCACGGATTCAAAACGATGTTCTGAATTTCACTTTCAGGGTAGCCAGTATGCTAATCTTTTTGTTTTTCTAAGCATTAAAAACCAGATTATAAACTTCCAATTTGTTAAAAAAAAATAAAACATGAGTTATAGAAAATGCGTTTTCAAGAAAAAGGATGATGCACTTTTTCTTATTGGAAATCGTGTTTTTTTCTTCAACCTTTGAGTTTTTTTAATAGTAAAATTGTTTAATAATTTAAATGAACAAATTGAGAGTTGCGGAGAATCAAAAACAATCATACCAAGGTATATAAAAAGAAAACAATTGAAAAAACAATTTGAACTGCCTGCAAAAATACAGGATTATTTTTGGGAAATTGGAAACAACCCCTCATGTGAGAAGGTAACCATCTTGATTTGTCTTTTATACATTTTTATATTTTTTCCTCTTGTGCGTTTTGCTAGGACATTTATTCATGTTAAAATAAATTTAAAAATATGAAGGGTCCAGGGAAAAAATGACTTTTTTGAAAAAAAAAACGTAACTAATGATGCCATCGTGTAGATTTTTATAGATTTCTGACGAAATATAGCTTTCTTCACATGGGATTTTTAAAACTCGCAAAATAGCGCACACTTCCTAAAAACTTTTTCCCAAAAGTTTTTTAGTTCCAAAAATTAAATAAAGCGATAATAAACGAAGAGAAACTTGTGTCTAGGTTTAGCGACAGGGCAAGGAAATAATTTAAAAAAATATCCGATATTCTTCATACTTCCGGTCAAAGTCCTGTCAAAACAGATTGAATTTCAAAACTGGTCCAATGGACACGTTTGTAGAAATAATTTCATTTTCAAACTATATTTTTAAAATCAAAAGAAGATGATGCAATTTTTCTCAATGGGAATCATACTTTCGTTTGTGTCAGACGTCATCATAGAAGCTGAGTGAAAAAGTAAAATATTTAAGTTAAAAAATTTAAAGAAACAAAGTAAAAGTAGCAAGAAAAATAAAAACTAAGTGAAAAGAAGAGGAAAATAATTTGGACTGGGAAGATAAAGTATTATTTTTGAGAAATTAGAAACAATCCCTCATGTATGCAGGTATCTATCTTGATTTTACTTTTATAATTTTTTGTACATACATATATCCATGGCCGTCGTGAAGAACCAGGTAAGTCGAGATACCTGAAGTGAATTTTTATTTTTCAAAAATTCCTTAATAAATAGTTTACAGTATTTAACAAAATTTTGACTTCATCTAACACTTTCCTTATATATTTGAAAACACATGATGAACACTTGTTTTGACATAAGTCGGACTTTGTCAATGTTATTAAACTTTGACCCCGACCTTATAATTTTTTTTTTGGGTTTGAGTTACCTGGTTCTTCACGACCGCCACGGATATATCGTCGTCGGTCAATGAAAACTCCCTAAGTCCATTTTATTTTTTTAGTGTTGAGACATTTGTAATTTGTAGTTTTACTGACCAGAATTTGAAAAATGTTTGATTTTGAGAATTTTTTCCTATGGAAATAGACCGACATAAGATTTACAGAAGTTATACGTAACTATTTTTTCTGTTTTATTAAATATGTCTTCTTTACGAGAAATTTCTCGATTGCGAAAAAAATGGACTTAGGGACAATGGACAATGGACAAAAAACAAAGTGAAAAGAAGTGGAAAACAGTTTGGACTGGGAAGATAAAGGATTATTTTAGAGAAATTGAAAAAACACCTCATGTTTGTAGGTAACCATGTTGATTTGCCTTTTATAATTTTTTAAACAATTTTTTCCGTTTTGCTAGCAAAATTGTTTATAGTAAAAGAAATATTTTTATATATAAAGAGTAATGGTGTGAATATTTTACCATTTGTTAATTTGTGTGATATTTTGGTATTACGCTTTTGGAGGAAAGTTCTAGGCCACTTGTTGAATTCGCAGGACAATTTTGTTTGCAATCTGCTCTTTCGTTTAACACAGCATTAAAAATTGAAACGGTCATTTTAAAAACCACATAAGTCAAACAATTAGAATTTTTCAGGAATCAATAAGAACTGTGTCATTAAAAAGTAAACGCAATCTTAGGAAGTTTTTTGGACTCCGCATAGCATTACTGAGCATTACAGGTATAAAGCGATCATATTAGCTTTTGTTTTGCTTCTATGATAGTTCAATTGAATTGAAACGCATCTTTTTTTTTACTATATATTTCTAGGTCTTTATTGCGTCATCGTCATAGAAGCAAAACAAAAGGTTATATAATATAAACTATTAACCAAGTTTAGCATAACAAGAATCTAAAAAATAAAGCGATATTAAAAGAAGAGAAACTTGTGTCTAGGCTTAGCGACAGGGCAAGAATATAATTTTAAAATACTAAATGTAATTTTGGTTTTATTTAAATAATGCCAACAATTTTTTTTAAATAATTTTTTATAAGATATGCAAAAAAGGAGTTCAAAGGAGGCTTTGAACTCTAACATCCCTATTACAAATATCAATTATCAACTTGATACTTGACAAACCTTGAAAATTGGGTTTTAAGCTCAATGTATTAAAAAACTATTGAACTATTCTTCAATATTTTTATTTTCTTGTGTTTCGCAACGGTCTGTATCGTTCCCAATAATCAAAATTTTTACATCAGTTGCATTTTTAAACATCGACTTTAAAATTTCTCAACTATCAAGTTGATGATTGATAATCGTAATAGGGTGTAAGCAGATGATATATTAATGGTAAAGGTGCTAATATTTTAGCATTTGTTAATTTGGTAATAGTTTCTATAGGCCACTTGTTGAATATATTAGGACAAGGTTTTTCGTTTAAAACAGCACTTAGAATTGCATTTGATTGTATTTCTGTTACTTTTTAGAAGTTAATGTATTAACTGATAATTGGTACTTAATAAAATAAAACGTAAATTAAGGGTGAAGTAGTAAATACTTTTGGTAAAGAAAACAGCTTTTTACTGTAGGGGATTCATTTAGTATTACGGGTACATAGTAAGCTTGTAAATCTTCAAAAATAATGCTAGCCAGAGTTAGTGTAATGAAAACTCAAAGTTGCAAACGAAACATCAATAAAGCGCCTCGCCGGGAGGTTAAGACTGTTAATACAGTTCAGCTTATTGAGTGCACCTAGGTAACCTCTTGAGATTTTCGATACCAACATTGGAAGTAGAGCTTTTATGGGAAAGAGTAGATTTTAAATATTATCTGTATTTACAGGTTTTTGACGTTTTGAAACATCAATAATGCAAATGATAGGCGGTAGCGTCGAGTTTTTCTTTTAAAGTAAAAGTTTAAATTGATTAATTAATTGAAGAAAAAAATTAAGAGTTGCAAATAATTAAAAGCAATCATATATAAAAGTGTTGTTCTTGTGGGTTGTTTTCAATTTCAGAAAACACTTATTTAAAAGGAAAAACTCGCCGGCAAAAAAAAATTATTTAAGAAGTATGACATCACCCTCTTTGGTGAATTGCCTCGCATAAAGGGAAAGATAGGTAACGAGACATTTGATTCCTTAAGCTGAGAGTACATTATTATTATTTAACATTGCAAAATTGTTACGTTTTTGTCTAGCTCAGAAAAATAAAGTTAGTATTATTATGAAATAGAAACTGATACTACTAACTCTATTACCCTAACAAAGGCCCTAAGCATGCTAGTCAATTTTAATCAAATTTTAATTTTTAAATTTAACTTTTACTTTTACAATAATTTAACTTCTTTGACTTTTTAACTAGCGATCTGCTTTTGCATAATACTTTTTTCTAATATAAATTTTTCTTTTTAAACTTTTTTTTATTTTAACTTATTTCATTTTCATAACTGCCGATAACTTGCAATCGAAATTGCCGTCGTTCTCGGTGTAGATGGACCCCAGCGCGTGCGGTATCTGGGGGGGAAAGAGGCGTGGGATTTTTTATTTTATTTAAAGAAAGCGGCTTACTCCACATTTTTTTTATCATTAAAGACCACTTCGAAAATCTCTAACAAATACAAAAATCTATCAAATCTTTTCAATTTCACTGAATTTAGCATTAACGATTGTAAATAATGTCAACACTTTTTTTTAAATAATTTTTTATAAGATATGCAAAAAAGTAATTAGCTGCTTTGAACTCTAACATCCCTATTACAAATATCAATTATCAACTTGATACTTGACAAACCTTGAAAATTGGTTTTTAAACTTAATATATTAAAAAACTATTCAACTATTCTTCAATTTTTTTATTTTTATTAAAATTTTTACATCAGTTGCATTTCTAAACATCGACTTTAAAATTTCTCAACTATCAAGTTGATAATTGATAATCGTAATAGGGGTGTAAGCCGACGATATATTAATGGTAAATGTGCTAATATTTTAGCATTTGTTATTTTGGTAATAGTTTCTAGGCCACTTGCTGAATATATGGGGACAAGGTTTTTCGTTTAAAACAGCACTTAGAATTGCATTTGATTGTATTTCTGTTACTTTTTAGAAGTTAATGTATTAACTGATAATTGGTACTTAATAAAATAAAACGTAAATTAAGGGTGAAGTAGTAAATACTTTTGGTAAAGAAAACAGCTTTTTACTGTAGGGGATTCATTTAGTATTACGGGTACATAGTAAACTTGTAAATCTACAAAAATAATGCTAGCCAGAGTTAGTGTAATGAAAACTCAATGTTGCAAACGAAACATCAATAAATCGCCTCGTCGGGAGGTTAAGACTGTTCATACAGTTCAGCTGATAGGTAACCTCTGGAGAATTTTGATCCCAATAATGGGGTAGAGCTTTTATGGGAAAGAGTAGATTTTAAATATCATCTGTATTAAAGAGCTATTTCACTGACTTAATAGTTCTTCAATTATTTTGTTTTTTTTTTAATATTTTAAACAAATTTACTTAATAATTTTTTGCTATTTTTTATAAAGGTCAAAATTAATAAATTCAAGTTGCCCGTCTGTCGATTCAAATTTTTTATCATTTAGTTTGTCGACTGAAACCAAATTTTTTTTTACGAAAGAGGTTAGTTAGTTTATAGATTTTATTTGTATTACTAATTTTTTGTTACGTTCTTATGTGTACCTACCTTACTTGTTTGTAGATTTTTTTTTAAATTCTGCTATGTATGACTGCTTTCAAACACAGATAATTTTGCGTGGGATTCGTTTGGTTCTCACCCCTTTATTCGGTTTTTTTGAGAAGGATACGTAGTTTGATTTAAATTGCTGATGTTAAAAAAATTCAAATAAACGAATTGCAAGCTATGGTTGTGGGTGTTTAAAAGCAGTCAATTTGTTTTCATAAATTTAGTAATATCATTAAATAAAATAAATATTGCTGACTTAGTTGCTAGGGAGTTGCCCTTGCGCTACAGCTGGCTGAAGAAGTTGATGTGAATGCATGTAAGTACGGTATTCATAAAGTTTAAAGATTATTTTTGAAGGGTGTTCCGCTTCAGATTTATTAATATTGAAATGAATAAAAATAGAAATAAAACATACAATATCATCAAAAATAAAATCTTATAACATGCCTTTATTTTGTAAAAAATAAATCTGCTGCTGAATTATCTCTACTTTTAACTTGTTTGAATTAGGTATTTATTTTATGAATTTTCCGCATCTGAAAATTTTTTGTTTTATTTCAATTTATCATAATGTAGGTTCTTCTGAGTGAGTGCTTAGAAATTAATTTGGAAACCTTTATCATTTTGAAAAAGTACGAAAAGACCCAAACATTGGACGAATCGGACAGATCGAAGATAGCAAAAGTCATAATCAATACGCTTTTATTGGATAAATTTGACAGACTGTAAATAGTCCATAAAATTTTTTGTAACACTACACAATATTATCTTCCAAAATTACAATTCAGGCTACAAAAGCAAGAATATATTCATCTTTCTACTCTACTGTGTCAAATCTTCCCCACCGAAGAGAAAGAAACATTTTATTCGGCAGCTATAGGAAAAATTAAAGCAGGTGGAAAACTTTTATGTGCTTTAATGAACACAAGAACAGCACTTAAGGCATGTGGATTAATAGACCGGAGATCGTTAGCAGAAACAACAATCGTGAATGATAAAAAAAATAGTAAGTTCCTTAAGTTCATTGCTTGGTGCATTATTCAATACAAATATCTCCCAGTGGTCGAAATTTGACCATTAATAACATAATATAAATTAGATTCTCCAAGAGCAGTAGGCTATACCTTTCAAATAAAAGAATTATGAAAATACGTTGTCATTAAGTCACTTAAAAAGGAAGATATAGAATAGAGTTTACGTATTAATATCGTCAGTTCAAAGGTAAAATTAACTAAGTGCAGGAAAAAATGCTCAAAAAAACTAGAATGAAATTAATTTCTTAAATCTAAAAAGTTTCATTTTGCACGGTTTTTATAAGTACATTCAAAGGTATGAAAATTTACTTCAAAATTTAAGGGACGTGACTTTTCAGCTTCAAAAAGTATGTTGCAATCTAATTTTTTTCAAAAGTTTAATTTGTAAGTTAGTGAATTTTACTTTTGAACCGACGATATGTAGATTAGTGGTCAAATACAAATAATCACTGTTATTATTTAAATGTTGAACTAATGGTGAGTTCGTCCTTAGATATTCTGAACACTTTATCATCCGAAGAAGCTGATAAGAACTTGCTTCTCAGTTCAGTTGAAGAAAAGAAATTTCTGGATTTGTGGGCTGCATCCTATTGTTGCCGAAGAAAATTTGTCTGCGAAAATGGAGTTAGTGCATATTTCGAACGTTACAAGTTTCTAAAGGGGGATATTACAATTCAATTGGTAATTTATAACTTCATGCTTACCTAATTAAGTTTAGTTAAAATAAAACTATTGAATGTAAATATACACCCTTGTACCTCGCTTATTTAACTTTATTTTTTCAGCTACTTTCTGACGCCGTTAATTATTTTTCGGAAAACAACAAAAACAAGACAAAGATTGACTTTACGATTTCATCAAAGAGGCTTGATATTTTAGCAGAAATTCTATTGAGGCTCGCCTCAAAAAGTAAAAGTTTGGATTTGAAAAAATGGTGGCTTCTCTCTGAAGAGATAAAGGGGAGTAAAGGTAAGATTTATACTACACTTTTAAAAATAATATGTAAAGAATACTTTATTTTATACTAGAACTGTGCACTTTATTTGGCCTCCGAGCACTGCCATATTTTTTCCCTGTCAAACCTTTAAAGGCTAAGAAAGGTGTGACAACACCGAAGCGGTCAACAAAAGCAGTCGCAGCAGCTAATTTCTTACCTCTGTTTGCTACTGAGCAAGAGGCTCATGAATTTTATCAGCAAAATGAGATCACTACGCCAAGAATTCATTTGATTGGACAAGAAAAAGAGGTGAATAATTTAATTACAGTTGTTACCATTGAGGACAAGCAATTTGTGTTTAATGATTTCAAGAATGGTTTTCAGTTTTGTTTCGCAAGTTTTTTTGCATTAGATGTAGAATATCCTAATGTTTCTAGTAGCTTTTGGGTTTTAATACAACAGACCGCGTACCAACTCTATCTAACACAAGATAGACAGATTGAGGTTTCAAGAAATATTTCATTAAGAAAAGAAATTTTAAACGAATGGAAAAATAAAGACCCTCAAACAGGTAACGCTTTAGATGACGATTTTGGTTGTTTCTCTCCAAATGGCAGCTCTTTCAGTTTGTTGTTTTGAATGTGGAAATACATTTGAAAACCTTAATCTTTACCGAAAACACTTAAATACTCATACAAATCTCAAAAATTTTAAATGTGTTTTATGTCTTACATTTTTTTCCACATCTAAGGCCTTAATTAAGCATATAAAAACACATTTTAAGTCATGCTTAGAAAAAGAGTCAAATATTTCACAGATTCAAAACGAAAAAGAATTGAATGAAATTAATTGCAATGCAATAGGTTGTGATCTTAAAAATAATGTTAAGGATGTAATAAATCCTAATAGATTTTTATGTCACTACCGTGAACATTTTTTGAAGTTTATTCTTTCTATATATTCTGACGAAAATATAGCTCGAAAAAAATCCAAAGATCTACTGCTTCAAATCTGTAACCAAAATGACTTAATTTTTGACTATCTCGAAACCACTGTCTCCAGGGAAGAAAACCAAGATTTTTTTGAAAACTTACAAAAGATAAAAAACTTCAGTCATAAAGGCTTTACTTGTAGTGAATACAAATTTTTAAATCTCTTAGAAGATTTAAGTCTATACTTCCCTCCAGAAGAAAAGATAGTAGAAAAGCGATTAGATGTTCAAAGCAAAAATGAGTTACTTCAAACCAAGTTGATGAAGTTTTTATTGATGATATTTCCTTTGCGAAAAATATTTAAAGCTTTGTTGAATGACGTCAATTTCTTGGACACAGTACTTAAATACGTAGCCGAAATAAAAGAGCTAAAATCACGAGGTGTTGTTGTGAACGTTATGGGTTCTCAATTTTGGGAAAAGAAGTTACAAACTTTTGAAAAAAATCCTAGCGTTTTGTATCTTCCATTAGATGGATATTTTGATGACTTTGAACCACAAAATGCGTTAGGTGCACATGCTGGAGCTTATAAAATAGGAGGTTTTTATGTGAAGATTGATTGTTTGCCCCCATGTTTGCAATCAAACCTAGATTTTATATTTGTTGGTTCATTATTATTCTCTAATGATCGAACTAAATATGGTAACGAAACCATGTTCGAATTCATAATAAAAGAGCTGAATTATCTTCAAAATGAAGGTATTGAGATAGAACATGATACATATAAAAGAGTCAAATTTGTATTCGTAAGTTTGCTAGGTGATAACTTGGGTATACATGCAATTACAGGTTTTTCTGAATGCTTTATATGCAATTATCCATGTCGCATTTGTAAAATTGATAAATACTCTCTTAAATACTGTACAGATACTACGTTTCCTATTAGAAACAGATATAATTATGAAGAAGATCTTAATATGAATGATTTGTCCAAAACTGGCATTAAAGGAAAATGTGTGTGGAACAGTCTTCAATATTTTCACGTTACAGAAAATATAAGCGTTGATATAATGCATGATATTTTGGAAGGTGTTGCGCATGAAGATGCATGCAAAGTATTTGAAAAGTTAATTAAAAACAAAGTATTGTCTTTGGAAACCCTAAATTTTAGGATTAAAAAGTTTGACTTTGGTATTAAGAACAGACCGGACATTATTACTGAAACAATGTTAGAATGTAAAAAACTTAAGTTTACAGCAGCAGAAATGTTAAATTTTATTCTCAATCTACCTCTCATTATTGGTGATATAATACCCCCAAGCTCACAGGAGTGGCAACTAATACTTCTGTTAAAAAAAATTTTAAGTCTTGTTATTCTAGAACAATATGTATATTACACACCATATTTGTTTAAAAACTTAGTAATGGAACATCACACATTATTCATAAAATTGTTTGGAGAAATTTTAAAGTTTAAGGCCCATATTCTTCTTCATTATCCTGCAATTATGTCAGACATTGGGCCTCTTAAAAATAAGTGGGCAATGAGATTTGAGTCAAAACATCAAACATTGAAAAATATTTCAAGATCCACAAAAAATCGTAGAAATTTAATCAAAACAATTTCTATCAAGATGCAACTCAAGACAGCATATTCCTTAATGCAAAGCAATGTTTATACAGGGTTGAAATATGAAAAGTTAAATGAAATAAGTAAGTCTCACTTACATAAAAAATTTGGATTATCTATTAAAAAAGAAATTGGAATAATGTATAAAATCAGGTCCTTAAAATCTAATGGAAGTATTTTAGAAGTTAATTGCGTAATAGAAATAAATTCATTTGATGAAGAAATAATTCAATTTGCAATCATAAAAACCATGCTTTGCACAGACTTAGAAGAATTTTATTTTGTGTGTCAATTGGTTGAAACATGTGGTTTCATTCAACATTATCAAGCCTTTAAAGTAAAAGTTTTAGATGCGTTTCGTGTATTTAATATTGATGAAATTTCTCTAGATTATACATCAAAAATCACAAAAATTTCAAACGGTGAGTTGTTTGTCAACTGGAAATTTATGAATCTTTAAAATCACTTACCTACACATACATGTGATTTATAAAAAAAAATGCGTTATGTGCCATAAATATTAATTTTCAATTCAAAGCTATAAACATACATATAAATCTACTATAAAATATTTAAAAAAATATATTTAAGAAAAGATTTTAAAAACTGATGATTCATATTACTTTTATTCAAATTATTCATTTCTTTTAACATAAATGTTGATTAACCGATTTCCAAAAATTAATTATCACTATCAAATATATTTAAATTATTAATAATATTAAATATTACAAACAAAACGTTTTTCATTTTTGAATAAACTATATCGTTCATCTAAGTTTTGAATCATCGATAAACTGAGATTACTTTTAGTAAATATATTCATTTCCACATTTACATAACACACCACTGATGAACTTTCTTGGTCATTACTTGAAGCTTGTATTAAGCTTATGCTTAATACTTATTAAGCTTATGCAATACAGTTCTGATAGTGGACAAAATAAATGTAAATGTAGATAAAAAAACGTGGTTTTTAAAAGTTTTTCAAAAATTAATTATCAATTCTTTTTTAAATTGTAAGTCCTAAAAAGTATTTCCTGCAAAAATACGCTTTTTTTTTGTTTTAAATAAACTAAAGACCTAGTGTTGTCAACGATAATTTGAAATTACATTTATTTTCATTTTTTGGTTTTTATATTTATATAAATAAGGTCAAAAAGCGGCTTACTGTCATTTTCAATTATAATTACAATAAAATATTACAAAAACATAAACTACATGTAGTATGTATGTATCTCAGTTTTTAAGAATTTTCTGTGTTTACACCACTTGTATATCTATATGTCCCTATAAATTTTACCCCTGTATATAGAAACTTGAATAGTTATTTTATGTTAAGGGGTTCTCAACGTCATCAATATTGGCCTTTTGGAAACTCAAAGTTGCAAATGACACATCAATATAGCGCCTCGTCGGGAGGTTAAGACTGTTGGTACAGTTCAGCTAATTGGGTGCATCTAGGTGACTTCTTGAGATTTTCGATCCCAATAGTGACGGTAGATAAACAGACAGATTCTTCTGCATAAATGTTTATAAACGCATATAATTTTAAGAGAGCTTCTCAGTTCGGTTGAAAAAAAGAAATTTTGGGATTTGTGGGCTGATCCTATTGCTGCCAAACAAAATTTGTTTGCGGAAATGGAGATAGTGCATATATTTTGAACTTAACAAGTACTTAAAGGGGGATATTACAACTCAATTGGTATTTTATAAATACCAAACAAACAAAAACGAGACAAAAATTTACTTTACGATTTCATCAAAAAGACTTTGGCGGAAATTCTGGTGAAGCTCGCCTCAAAAAGCAAAAGATTTCTTACGCGTTACTTGTAGCTTGTATTAAGCTTATGCCACACTGTTCTTATAGTGGAAAAAATGTATACAAATGGAGATAAAATCGGTTTCTAAACGTTTTTCAAAACCAATTATCAACTCTGTTTTAACTATAAATCCTTAAAAATATTTCCTAAAAAAAACATGTTTTTTTCTTATATTAACTACTATCTATATGGTTTGTCTAAGTATTAAAACACCTGGTGAAACCATTGATGGTTTGAAATGACTTTAAGTAAATTTCTTTATTCCGGAATTTTGTCATTTATTGCAACTTTTATACGTTTTTCAAAACTCCATTACAATTATGGAACTATAGTTACTACAAAATACAATACCAACAGAAATCCTCACTCGTTTTTACTAAGTATCCAAAACCACTACCTTTTGGGCTTAAATACAACACACCGGGCTTAAACCCTTTCCACATTTGCATAACACAGCACTAGCACTTTCCACATTTACACAACACAACACAACACTGCATGATGAACTTTCTGGCTCGTTACTTGTAGCTTGTATTAAGCTTATGCGTCACTGTTCTGATAGTGGAAAGACTTTATACAAATGCAGATAAAAAGCGGGTTTTAAACGTTCTTAAAAATCCATTATCAATTCGTTTTTAATTAGAAATCCTAACAAAATATTTCCTAAAAAAAAAAAAAAGAAGTTTCTTTTATATAAACTACTGTCCATATGCTTTATCTAAGTTTTAATGACAGCACCAATTAATAGTTTGAGATAATTTTGAGTAAATTTCTTCATTTTTGAATTTTTACATTTATCACAGATTTTACACGTTTTTGAAAAAAGCTTTTGAATTTAAATACAGCACACCGCGTTTTAACCGTTTACACATTAACATAACACAGCTCTAAATGATGAAATGTATATCTCGTTACTTGTAGTTTGTATTAAGCTTATGCGACACAGTTCTGATAGTGAATAAAATGTATGTAAATGTAGATAAAAGGCAGTTTTGAAATGTTTTTCAAAACTTAATATCAACTTTTTTTGAATTATGAGTCCTCAAAAATATTTCCTTAAAAAAACATGTTTTTTTCTTATATTAACTACTACCTTTATGGTTTATCGAAGTATTTAAAGACTTGATATTAGTATTGATAGTTTGAGATTACGTTTTAGTAAATTCCTTCATTTTTGAATTTTACATCTTCGCAGTTTTAATACGTTTTCATTTTTATACGTTTTCATTGCTTTTGTGCATCCTCAGATATTTTGAACACTTTATCAGCCGATTCTTGGCTCATAAGAACTTACTTCTCAGTTCGGTTGAAGAAAAGATATTTTGTGATTTGTGGGCTGCATCCTATTGTTGCCGAACAAAATTTGTTTGTGAAAATGGAGATAGTGCATATATTTTGAACTTTACGAGTATTTAAAGGGGGATATTACAACTCAATTGGTATTTTATAAATACCAAACAAACAAAAACGAGACAAAAATTTACTTTACGATTTCATCAAAAAGACTTTGGCGGAAATTCTGGTGAAGCTCGCCTCAAAAAGCAAAAGATTTCTTACGCGTTACTTGAAGCTTGTATTAAGCTTATGCCACACTGTTCTTATAGTGGAAAAAATGTATACAAATGGAGATAAAAGCGGTTTCTAAACGTTTTTCAAAACCAATTATCAACTCTGTTTTAACTATAAATCCTTAAAAATATTTCCTAAAAAAAAACATGTTTTTTTCTTATATTAACTACTATCTATATGGTTTGTCTAAGTATTAAAACACCTGGTGAAACCATTGATGGTTTGAAATTACTTTAAGTAAATTTCTTTATTCCTGAATTTTTTCATTTATTGCAACTTTTATACGTTTTTCAAAACTCCATTACAATTATGGAACTATAATTACTACAAAATACAATACCAACAGAAATCCTCACTCATTTTTACTAAGTATCCAAAACCACTACCTTTTGGGCTTAAATACAACACACCGGGCTTAAACCCTTTCCACATTTGCATAACACAGCACTAGCACTTTCCACATTTACACAACACAACACAACACTGCATGATGAACTTTCTGGCTCGTTACTTGTAGCTTGTATTAAGCTTATGCGTCACTGTTCTGATAGTGGAAAGACTTTATACAAATGCAGATAAAAAGCGGGTTTTAAACGTTCTTAAAAATCCATTATCAATTCGTTTTTAATTAGAAATCCTAACAAAATATTTCCTAAAAAAAAAAAAAGAAGTTTCTTTTATATAAACTACTGTCCATATGCTTTATCTAAGTTTTAATGACAGCACCAATTAATAGTTTGAGATAATTTTGAGTAAATTTCTTCATTTTTGAATTTTTACATTTATCACAGATTTTACACGTTTTTGAAAAATGCTTCCATTAGCTTTTGAATTTAAATACAGCACACCGCGTTTTAACCGTTTACACATTAATATAACACAGCACTAAATGATGAAATGTATATCTCGTTACTTGTAGCTTGTATTAAGCTTATGCGACACAGTTCTGATAGTGAATAAAATGTATGTAAATGTAGATAAAAGGCAGTTTTGAAATGTTTTTCAAAACTTAATATCAACTTTTTTTGAGTTATGAGTCCTCAAAAATATTTCCTTAAAAAAACATGTTTTTTTTTCTTATATTAACTACTACCTTTATGGTTTATCGAAGTATTTAAAGACTTGATATTAGTATTGATAGTTTGAGATTACGTTTTAGTAAATTCCTTCATTTTTGAATTTTTACATCTTCGCAGTTTTAATACGTTTTCATTTTTATACGTTTTCATTGCTTTTGTGCATCCTCAGATATTTTGAACACTTTATCAGCCGATTCTTGGCTCATAAGGACTTACTTCTCAGTTCGGTTGAAGAAAATTTGTTTGTGAAAATGGAGATAGTGCATATATTTTGAACTTTACGAGTATTTAAAGGGGGATATTACAACTCAATTGGTATCTTATAAATACCAAACAAACAAAAACGAGAAAAAAATTCACTTTACGATTTCATCAAAAAGCCTTTGGCAGAAATTCTGTTGAAGCTCGTCTCAAAAAGCAAAAGATTTTTTGCGCGTAACTTCTAGCTTGTATTAAGCTAATGCCAAACAGTTCTGATAGTAGAAAAAATGTATTCAAACGGAGATAAAAACCGGTTTTAAACCATTGCCTTAATCAAGTATTAATTCTTTTTGAATAATTATAAATCCTAAACAATATTTCCTCCAAAAAAACATGTCTTTTTATATAAACTACATTCTATATTCATTCTATATTCGTTTATGAAGTTTTTATAGACCTGGTGTTGTTATTGATGGTTTGAGATTACGTTTAGTAAATTTCTTAATTTTTAATTTTTACTTTATCGCGGTTTATATACGTTTTTCAAAAATCCATTACAATTATGGTGTTATAGTTACTACAAAATATACAATACAAAAATCCTCACTCGTTTTTATTACGTCTCTTGCTTTCACTTGCTTTTGAATTTAAATACAACACTCCGCGTTTAAGCCCTTGCCACATTTACATAGCACAGCACTAGATGATGAACTTTCTTGCTCGTTACTTGTAGCTGTATTAAGCTTATGCGACACAGTTCTGATAGTGGACAACATATATGTAAATTTAGATAAAAAGCGGTTTTTAAACGTTTTTCAAAATCAATTTTCATCCATTTTTAACTTTAAATCCTAAAGAAATATTTCCTACAAAAAAAAAACATTTTTTTTTCCTTATATTAACTACTACCTATATGGTTTATCCAAGTATTTAAAGACCTGGTGTAACCATTGATAGTTTGAGATTACGTTTTAGTAAATTTCTTCATTTTTGAATTCTTACATCTATCGCCATTTGTATACGTTTTTCAAAAATCCATTATAATTATGGTATTATAATTACTACTACAAAATACAATACAAAAATCCTCACTCGTTTTTATTATGCTTTCACTTGCTTTTGCACTTAAATACAACACTCCGCGTTTAAGCCCTTGCCACATTTACATAACACAGCACTACATGATGAACTTTTTGGCTCGTTACTTGTAGCTTGTATTTAGCTTATGCGACACTGTTCTGATAGTGAACAAAATGTATGTAAATGTAGATAAAAGGCGGTTTTTAAACGTTTTTCAAAATCCATTATCAATTCTTTTTTAATTATAAATCCTAAAAAATATTTCTTACATTTTCTTATATTTCTTTTATATAACTTTCTGCCTATATGGTTTATCTAAGTTTTTAAGGACCTGGTGTTTTCATTGATAGTTTGAGATTACTTTTTTACATTTTTATTTTTTTACATTTATCGTGGTGATATACATTTTTCAAAAAGGCTTCACTGTTTCCACGATATTCTTGTTCCTTTACTTCTTCTTCTTTGGCAAGAAGCCAAGAGGAAGAAATGTACATATGTACATATTTGGTGGAGGAAACTCCATTCGTGCGTCGGAGCTAGTTTTTTAAATTATAAATCCTAAAAAATATTTCCTAAAAAAAATTGTTTTGTTCTTATATGAACTACTACCTACATAAGTACATATATGGTTCATCAAGTTTTTGAAGACCTGATGGTGTTGTCATTGATAATTTAAGCATAGGCACCCGGAGGGGGGCAAGGGTGGGCACTTCCCCCTCCCCCTGGCTCTGGGCAATACCACACCACTAACATTTTTTTTAATTTGTTATGATGAATTTTATAAAATATTTTCGCTTTTTTGTAGGAGTCCATGATTTGCCCCCACTGGCTCTCGACCAGGCCGAATATATCTGAAAATGTCCTCATTTTTTTCAATATTGTTTTCAAAATATGGCTTTTTTCTTGACAGCTTCTTTTCACTGTTTATGGTTTTCCCCCTCCTGGCAATTGCCAATAGAAAAGGAGGTTCTAGGTTATTTTGAGGAACATGCAAAAATGCATGAGAAGGATATTGCTTCTCAAGAAAATGGAGAGATAAATTGCGAATTGTTGCTTGCCTAAAATAATTCACAACTTTTTTTTGAGTGATTTTGGTTACGATTCTGATTTCTGACATCAAAGCAAGAGCCATTCCTTGTTTTCCAGTTCCTATCCGCTACGCTATCTAGCTACCTTTAAAAAATTCAGATATTTTGAGTTGCTTTTGTTTCAGCTATCATCAGGTGTTTTTTGCGCAAGGGATTACAACAACACAAACATTTCCAAAGAGCTTTGGATTATTTTTGAATAAGGAATTCAATTTTTTGTTTAGAATTTCTAAATGATTAAATATTTTTTTCAAAATCCAATTCAATTCTGACGTCCTACTTTCATCACCTTTTACGCATTTTACAATTTGTTTTGGCCTTGCCCCCCTAGACAAAATCCTGCGGGCGCCTATAAATTTGAGATTACGTTTAAGTTAATTTCTACATTTTTAATTTGATAATAGGCGCCCGGAGGGGGGCAAGGGAGGGCAATCTGCCCCCCTCCCGTGGCTCTGGGCAATACCACACCACTAACATATTTTTCTATTTGTTATGATGAATTTTATAAAATACTTTCGTTTTTTTGTCGGAGTCCATAATTTGCCCCCCTCTGGCTCTCGACAAGGCCGAATATATCTGAAAATATCCTTATTTTCGATATTATTTTCCAAATTTGGCTATTTTCTTGACAGATTCTGTTCGCTGTTCATGGTTTTCCCCCTCCTGGCAATTGCCAATAGAAAAGGAGGTTATAGGTTATTAATATTTTCAAATGTTTGAGGCACATGCAAAAATGCATGAGAAGGATATTGCTTCTCAAGAAAAGGGAGAGATAAATTGCGAATTGTTGCTTGCCTAAAATAATTCACAACTTTTTTGTGAGTGATTTTGGTTACGATTCTGATTTCTGACATCAAAGCAAGAGCCATTCCTTGTTTTCCAGTTCATATCCGCTACGCTATCTAGCTACCTTTAAAAAAAATCAGATATTTTGAGTTGCTTTTGTATCAGCTATCATTAGGTGTTTTTTGCGCAAGGGATTACAACAACATAAAAATATCCAAAGAGCTTTGGATTATTTTTGAATAAGGAATTCAATTTTTTGTTTAGAATTTCCAAATGATTAAATATTTTTTTCACAATCCAATTCAATTTTACGATTTGTTTTGGCCTTGCCCCCCTGGACGAAATCCTGCGGGCGCCTATGAATTTGAGATTACGTTTTAGTAAATTTCTTCATTTTTAAGCTTTTGCGACAAAGTTCTATGAATAAATTTATGTAAATATTCTTTTTCTTATGATTTTTGATTACAACAGTGGCGGTAGAGATTTTATGGCATAGACTAAATTTTCATCTGCATAGAGATTTTCGACGTCTTCAATGTTGGCCTTTTACAACCTTTAAAACCTCAATGCTGCAGATTTTCGACGTCTTCAATGTTGCCATTTTACAACCTTTAAAACCTTAATGCTGCAAATGAAGTAATTTTTTTTTAAGTAAAATTTATTGAAAAGAAAAACTGAAAGCTATGAAATATATTCCCATTAATATTTAAAAAATACCAATATAAATTATGTAAGATAACCAGAAATGTAAAATTTTAATTAATTGGCTGTCCTTTTATATAATTTTGTTTTATATATATTTTATGTTATGAAAGTCAATAATTTAATGTTAGTTTGTATTTTTTAATTACCTAATTATAAAATTACAGTTTTTTATAAAAATTATATTAGAAAATTATTATTTTAAAAGATTTTCACAAACCATTTCCATGGAAAGCCATTACAATATAAGTTAAAAAAAAAACGTTGTGCACCTATATTTAAAAAAAATATTTTCTGTATTATTTCAAAAATTCGTTTTATTCTTTCCAAAAATTAGTTTTAGTACTAACTTTATATTTATAAATACATACAAAACTTAATTGTAATAAAATAATTTTTACTAAGCTACATCGCTTAAAACAAATGAAAAGTTTTTATTTCAGCATATAAACCCATTGGACCACATTGTTTTTGAATATTAGCGCTGATGATAAGGTACCTTATTGATTTTTTACTTTATTTAGTCAGTTCACGTAAAACTTGGGCAATGAATTTCCTATATTTGAATGTAAAAATATTATAAATATCGTATTAGCTGTTATAAATAAAGCAGCTTCTGAGTAACGGATATTACGAGCTACTATAAGGTTACGTGCAACAACTACGGAGTTAAAGATCAATAAGATATTTTATCATGGCAAACAGGATTCACTGCTTTGTTTATTTAGCTAAACTTTTAATCTCATCTTCAAAACAGTTTGGAGTAAA
The DNA here is from genome assembly GCA_963921185.1 of Dasysyrphus tricinctus. Taxonomy (NCBI): domain Eukaryota; kingdom Metazoa; phylum Arthropoda; class Insecta; order Diptera; family Syrphidae; genus Dasysyrphus; species Dasysyrphus tricinctus. The sequence goes on along the minus strand of OY992531.1, from coordinate 181,247,276 downwards.
CGTTTATTAAGGGCAAGAAACGATATTGCTATTGAAATGGAGCTTCTTTAGAGTTTGTGTTGATTGAAGTAAGTATTTCTGTTAAATGATAAATCAGCTTCATAGCAAGGATTATAACTTTCATGGCAAAAGGAAATCACTGCAATGATCATGTAGTTAAACTATGAAAGCCATCTATAAAATCGTTTGGGATAAACGATATTGTCATTGCAGTGGAGCTTCTTTAGAGTTTGTGTTGATTGAAGTGAGTATTTCTGTTAAATAATAAATCTGCTTCCGAGCAAGGATTTTAACTTTTATGGCAAAAGGAAATCACTGCAATGATCATGTAGTTAAACCATGAATGCCATCTATAAAATCGTTTGGGATGAACGATATTGCCATTGCAGTGGAGCTTCTTTAGAGTTTGTGTTGATTGAAGTAAGTATTTCTGTTAAATAATAAATCTGCTTCTGAGCAAGGATTTTAACTTTTGTGGCAATAGGAAATCACTACAATGATCATGTAGTTAAACTATGAATGCCACCTATAAAATCGTTTGGGATAAACGATATTGCCATTGCAGTGGAGTATCTTTAGAGTTTGTGTTGATTGAAGTAAGTATTTCTGTTAAATAATAAATCTGCTTCTGAGCAAGGATTTTAACTTTTGTGGCAATAGGAAATCACTACAATGATCATGTAGTTAAACTATGAATGCCACCTATAAAATCGTTTGGGATAAACGATATTGCCATTGCAGTGGAGCTTCTTTAGAGTTTGTGTTGATTGAAGAAAGTATTTCTGTTAAATAATAAATCTCCTTCTGAGCAAGGATTTTAACTTTTGTGGCAATAGGAAATCACGTCAATGATCATGTAGTAAAACTATGAATGCCAGCTATAAAATCGTTTGGGATAAACGATATTGCCATTGCAGTGGAGCTTCTTTAGAGTTTGTGTTGATTGAAGTAAGTATTTCTGTTAAATAATAAATCTGCTTCTGAGCAAGGATTTTAACTTTTGTGGCAATAGGAAATCACTACAATGATCATGTAGTTAAACTATGAATGCCACCTATAAAATCGTTTGGGATAAACGATATTGCCATTGCAGTGGAGCTTCTTTAGAGTTTGTGTTGATTGAAGAAAGTATTTCTGTTAAATAATAAATCTCCTTCTGAGCAAGGATTTTAACTTTTGTGGCAATAGGAAATCACGTTAATGATCATGTAGTAAAACTATGAATGCCAGCTATAAAATCGTTTGGGATAAACGATATTGCCATTGCAGTGGAGCTTCTTTAGAGTTTGTGTTGATTGAAGTAAGTATTTCTGTTAAATAATAAATCTGCTTCTGAGCAAGGATTTTAACTTTTGTGGCAATAGGAAATCACTACAATGATCATGTAGTTAAACTATGAATGCCACCTATAAAATCGTTTGGGATAAACGATATTGCCATTGCAGTGCAGCTTCTTTAGAGTTTGTGTTGATTGAAGTAAGTATTTCTGTTAAATAATAAATCTGCTTCTAAGCAAGGATTTTAACTTCTGTGGCAATAGGAAATCACCACAATGATCATGTAGTTAAACTATGAATGCCACCTATAAAATCGTTTGGGATAAACGCTATTGCCATTGAAGTGGAGCTTCTTAAGAGTTTGTGTTGATTGAAGAAAGTATTTCTGTTAAATAATATATCTGCTTCCGAGCAAGGATTTTAACTTTTGTGGCAAAAGGAAATCACTACAACGATCATGTAGTTAAACTATAAATGCCATCTATAAAATCGTTTGGGATAAACGCTATTATAATGTGTGATAATCGATATTGCCATTGAAGTGGACCTCCTTGTGAGTGTGTTGATTGAAGTAAGTATTTCTGTTAAATAATAAATCTGCTTCAGAGCAAGAATTTTAGTATTCATGACAAAAGGAGATCACTGCAATCATCATGTAGTTAAACTTTGAATCTCATCTATAAAGTCGTTTGTGGTAAACGCTTTATTTATCTTGTCATTGGACCCGATTTTCTTTAGAGTTTGTCACAAACGCTTTTGTAATTCCCCTGAATAAACATTAGAGTTTATGTTAACTGAGGTATGCACTTCTCTTTAAAAGTACATTCTTTTCGGACAAACTGTTTCTTTTTTTGTGACTAACTAGATACACTATAGCGTTTATTTTGTTAATCTTTGTGTCGTATCAACAAAATTGTTGGGAATCAACCCTTATATACTATATAAGGAGTTAGATTTAAACGATTTTGTAGGTACGGCTTGGGGTTAAACACATTTGCATTAGGCAATATTCGAATTTGTGGGTATGAAGATTTATTTTTATCCGGATGTACATTCCTGTGTGTTGTAAAATACATTCCTTATTAAAATCGTCAGAAATGTATCTCACACCTAAAATATAAAGCTGCTGCCACAGTATCTCTAAATTAGATTATAATAAGCTCTTTTCGAGTTTGGTCCTTTTTCCGCTTGTGGCTATCGTTTTTCGCATGGTGAGAAAGGATTTTTTTTTTGGGTGCAGGGAATCCTCTAGAGGATGACCTTGTATGGAAGCTTTGGGTTCCACAGCCGCTAACTGAACGCTTGATTGCTCTTGCTCATCAACCACCGCGAGCTTCGCATGGTGGAGTCGCCAAAACCCTGTTCCGACTACAGCGACAATTCTTCTGGCCTAACATGGCAGCCCAGGCAAAAGCGTTTATCGGGAGGTGCGACATCTGCAAGGCCTCAAAAGCCCCAAATGCAACCCTGAGGCCTCCGATGGGCAAAGCATTTTTGGCTGAGAGACCTTTCCAGATGTTGTACATCGATTTCCTTGGTCCGTATCCACGCTCCAGAGACGGAAATACTCACATTGTGATTGCGTTGGACCAGTTGACCAAGTTTGTGGTCATAAAGGCTATTCGTAAGGCCACAACTGATACAGTGCGGAAGTTTTTGCAGGAACAGGTGTTCTGCGTTTTTGGAGTCCCGGAAACGATTCTCTCCGACAACGGCAAACAATTCACTAGCCGTGAGTTTGAGAAGTGTATGTCGTTGTTGGGGATAAATCACGTCAGGACCGCCGTATATTCTCCGCAAGCAAACGCTAGCGAGAGAGTTAATAGGTCGATACTTGCAGCGATTAGAGCGTACATCGACCCAGATCAAAGAAACTGGGACACCAATCTGCAGTCGATAGCCAGCGCACTCCGCACAACACTTCTCTCGGCAATAAATATGTCGCCGTACGAAGCCTTGTTTGGACAGAGTTGTGTGGAGCATGGCTCAGATTACAAACTGCTCCGTAAACTGAATGGGCTCAACAACTCAAACGTGGATATTGTTTCGAAAGCGGCACAAATGAACATCCTGCATGCCTATATTAAAAACTCTCTCGCTAGTGCGCATGAGAACACCTACAATCTAAGGAGAAAAGATGTCAAGTTTGCGGTGGGAGATGTCGTCTTTCGAAGGAATTTCGCCTTAAGTGATAAGTCAAAGAAGTTTTGCGCGAAACTCGGCCCAAAATTCGTAAAAATGAAAATATGTAAGATAATCGGCAACAATCTTTACGAGCTAGAGGACTTCAATGGGAGAAAAGTAGGGGTCTTCCATTTCAAGGACTTAAGAAAGTAAATCTTCGAAGGCCCGGCAACAGTCTGCGCATGAGACTCCAAAAAGGCGATAGAACCGTTTCGATTCTTTTCCTTTCAACTCGAAAGATCTTTTTGAAAGGAAAAGTTTTGTAGGAAACGGCATAACAATATAATTATCTACATATAATAATAATGCTAAACTCGATAATAATAATAATAATAATAATAATAATAATAATAATAATAATAATAATAATAATAATAATAATAATAATAATAATAATAATAATAATAATAATAATAATAATAATAATAATAATAATAATAATAATAATAATAATAATAATAATAATAATAATAATAATAATAATAATAATAATAATAATAATAATAATAATAATAATAATAATAATAATAATAATAATAATAATAATAATAATAATAATAATAATAATAATAATAATAATAATAATAATAATAATAATAATAATAATAATAATAATAATAATAATAATAATAATAATAATAATAATAATAATAATAATAATAATAATAATAATAATAATAATAATAATAATAATAATAATAATAATAACAATTTTTTTTTTTTTTTTTTTTTTTTTTTTTCCTTTAAGGGGAGCGAAGAAATGCTTTATGCACCGTAAGGAGGCCTTTTGGCGTTGACCCATGACCATCCCCGTGTGTCGGACTGTTGAGGTATGTATGACATACCGACTAAAACTCCACCATAACCCTTTTGGCTTCTGACCCACCCCCCCGGGACCGCTCTTTGCATTACTTCAGGGGGGTTGTCATGATTCCCTTGCGGGATTAACTTACGGGTTCAACTGTTTCCCGATCATTTTCTTCTTCTCTTTTCTTTCTTCTGAGAATATGTTCTGTGTAGCTGCAGACTTTTTGCCAGTTCTCATAACTCTGTAGCATCTTCTCTGTTATATTCTCCGGTGTGATGGCGCCGATACTCATCTGCAGGTCCTGGCGGAGGCTTTCCCATCTGCTGCAGGCGAAGAAGGTATGGTTCGCGTCATCTTCTAGTGAGTCTCCGTACTGGCAGGCGGGACTGTTTTTTTTGCCGATTTTGTGGAGGAAGGCGTTGAAATATCCGTGTCCGGTGAGTAACTGGGTGACGTAGTAGTTGACCTCACCGTGTTTCCGGTCATTCCACTCAGCCACGTTCCTAATCAGCCTCGCTGTCCATCGTCCTCTATTTTCCAAGCTCCAACGCTCTTGCCACTGCTGTTTCGTGAGCTGCTTAGCCAACTCGGTTGCCGCTTCCAATCCCATTTCCGTCTTGTTGTCGTAGACGTACTTCCTTTCTGCCGCTAGGAGATCGATGGGAGTCACTCCTGCGACTACAAGGACGGCTGGTTCCGATACCGTTCGGTAAGAGCTAGCTACACGTAGAGCTCCGCATCTTTGCACTGCCGCCATTTGTTTCCGGTACTTCTCTTGTTTAAGAGCGTCTGCCCAAATTTGGCTGCCATAGAGAAGGATGGAGTGCGTTGTCGCCATCAGTAATCTTCGCTTACTGGCCGTTGGGCCACCAACATTCGCCATCAGTCTGCTCAGCGATGTAGTTGTTTTTGAAGCTCTTTCCGCTGCTGCCTTAATTTGTTGCCAGTAGGTTAGCTTTGTGTCGAGCCGCAATCCCAAGTACTTCACTGCAGCGCTGCTTCTTATGACTTCTGCCCCAATTTGGAAGTCGATTTGTGTGGGTATCCTCTTCGTCGTGAGGAGGACTATCTCAGTTTTCTCCGTTGCAAGGCTGAGTCCGTGCTCTTCCATCCAAGAAGTTGCTCGTCGCATGACCTGGTTCAACTTTCTTTGCGCGCTATCGGTGTCTCGTGCCGTAATCACCGCGGCGATGTCGTCTGCGTACCCAACCAGAAAGGCGTCCTCAGGCATCTCCATGCGGAGGATGTCATCGTAGGAGATGTTCCAGAGGTCTGGTCCTAGAATCGATCCCTGCGCTGCACCTGATGTCACTTGCTTTCGTCGTGGGCCTTCTGTAGTCTCGTAAATCAGCTCTCGATCCCTGAGATAGTCCTTCACCATCCGCAGGAGATATGCTGGAATGTGGAACCTCCGTTCGAGCGCGTCCAATATATCAGTCCACCTGGCTGAGTTGAAGGCATTTCGTACGTCTAGAGTCGCCAACAAGACGATCCGCCTAGAGTGATGATTCCCCTGCTGGGCGATTTGGGTGGCGTTCACCACTTCTTTTACGGCTCCAATCGTAGAGCGGCCTCTCCGGAAACCGTACTGCCTCGCTGATAGATCACCTGCCGTTTGTACTGCCGCTATGAGCCGTGGCTTGAGTAACTTTTCCAACAGTTTCCCCGCAGTGTCTAGCATGCACAGAGGCCTGTATGCCGATGGGGAATCCGGGTCTCCTTTGCCTTTGCTGATAAGCACCAAGCGTTGTTTCTTCCAGTTCTTGGGGAAGATGCCTTCCTCCAGCAAGCTGTTAAACATGTTCAGCAGCAAGTGCGGGCATGTTTGGGCGGTCACTTTCAGGACTTCGGTGGGAATTCCGTCGGGGCCGGGGGCTCTTCTGTTTTGCAGGGACTGCACCGCTATGCTCAGCTCTTCCTCGCTGAAAGCTGGGATTTCCTGTCGTTGGGCCGGTGTGTTGTCGGGTGGCCTGACAGAATGTGTTGGAAACAGTGTGTCCACGATGTGCTCCATCTTTCCTTCACTTAGGACAGGGGGTGCCTTCTGAGCTCCGAGTTTCCGCGTTACGATCTTGTAGCCTAGTCCCCAGGGGTCGCTATTGACGTCACGGCGGAGATCTTCCCACTTCTGTTTCTTGCTCGCATTGATGGCCCTCTTGAGCTCAGACCTCTGGGCTCTGAACTCCGCTAGAGCATCTTCCATAGGTTCAGCGTTTCTTCTTCTTCTTCCCCTGGTGACAAGGCGCCGGAGTTGTAGGCATCGCCGGCGTAGCGCAGCTATCTCCTCGGTCCACCAGTACACTGGATCTCTGTTTCGGTTGGTGCCACTCGTTCGGGGCATTGAAGAGTCGCAAGCGAGCCGAATTAGTTGCATCGTGGCTTCAGCTTTCATTTCCGCAGGTCCTTGTACTTGGATCACGGCATCTGCACCTTCCTCGATCACGCCCTTAAGGAGGTCTGCGTTAAGCCTGTTTAAGTTCCACCTCGGAGCCCGTGGTTGTTGACGATGGTTCGGAACTCGTTGGTTTTCCTCCAGATCAAATACAATGTACTGATGGTCGCTACCTGTGTAATCCTCGATTACTCTCCAATTTTTGATTTTCGCGGAAGTGGTGTCCGTCGCGAAGGTTACATCTGGGATAGTTCCTCTGTGTCCAGGTCTCCTGAAAGTGGGGGTGTCTCCTGTGTTGGCCACGTAAAGTCCACGTCTCGCGGCCATCTCGAGTATTTGCCTTCCTCGAGAGTCAGTAGTTGGCATTCCCCACTCTTGTGCTCTGGCGTTGAAGTCGCCTGCGACCAGGATCTCTCCTGTGGTGTCGACAAGGAAGTCTTCCAGATCGTTCAGTTTTTCCCGGAACGCGTCAATTCTGTCGTTTGGGCTCAGATAGACGCTTACAACCGTGAGTCCGTCGCATTTTATCCACGTGAAGCCTCTTTGTTTGCCTTGACTTTTCATGGGGAATTTGCTTACATCCAAGACCCAGATTGCAGCAGTTCCAAGCACGTCCGCTACCCAGTTTGTCTCCTTATTCGCGTACTGCTCGCTGATGATGGCGACATCTACTTTCATTTCATCGAGTAGTTTGATTAGCAGGTTGTCCGCCGTTTGACTCCTGTGTATATTTCCCTGCAGAATTCTGGTCATTGTGAGGCCGTTTTCTTCTCATTTGTGAGTGCCTCTCGGAAAACTTGGCACTTACCTGCACCCGGGACATGATCCAATGCGGACGGTGGAGCTTGGAGGCTCGCGCATAGGCAGCACTTTGGTGGATTTTGGCAGTCTATCTTCTTGTGGCCTTTTTCTCCGCAGTTGAAGCACAGTCCTAGCCCCTTTCTGTCTACGCCGCTACATGTTGCTTGTTGGTGGCCATATCCGAAGCATTTATAACACCGTGAGACCTCTGTTCTGCGTCGAACTCGGCACTGGACCCATCCTATTTTGATTGTTGGGCTCTTCAGCATGTTGTAGGCTGCTCGGGCACTCATATGCACTATGGCCATCTTGAGGGAGCTTCTATTTTTCGCTGTCACTGACACCTGTATATCCGAGGTGGAAACGGCAACTTTTTTCTTTACTGCTTCTTGAACTTCTTCGGCTGTAGTTAGTTCATCTAAGTCCCTGATCTCTAGGGCCATCTTCGGTTCAAGACTGCGAACCGTTGCCTTATCCCCTAGAATAGCTCTAAGAGATTCTCCGAAAGCGGTTTTGTTTTTAGTTTTCGATCCAAGTTCTAGAAGAACATCTCCTGTTTTCGTTTGCCGAACAGTTTTGACGATGGTTTCGGTATCATCTGGATTCGCCTTGCTTCGGATCTCCCTCAGGATATCGGTGAACTTCTCTGTTCCCTTTGGCTTAATGAGAATAGCTTCGGGTCGAGGTCTCCGTTGGTTTTTCTCTTTCTTCTTCTTTGCCTTCTTTTTATTTTCCCGCGCCCCTTCTTTGGGTTTGTCCTTAGGTCTAACCTTCTGGGCAGTTAGGTCTTTTGCGACAGCCACAGGATTTTTCTTCTTTAGGGCTTCAGCGTAGCTCTCTTGCTCACGATTCACCGTTGGAATAGGAGCTTCCCTTTGTTGTCCGTTTTGTTGGTCGACTGGATTTTTGGGGGAGTTCCTTGTTCTTTTGTCGGTGTCCTTTGCAAGTGGACTCGAAGGTGGTCTTTTAGAAGAGCTCGGTTGATCTTTCTCGCTCTGGCCTGGAGACGTTATCTTCGTCGTACCCAATTTTTGGGTTAGAAGCCTTCCTTCGGTTTTTCTCCTGTCTTTCTCGTGCCACATCATTTTGTCCAGAGCTTCTTCTAGAAGCGTTATGCCGTTTTTGATGTCTAGACTAATGTTTTTCTGCTTCGTACACGCTACTTTCATGGTTTTAATCACTTCTAAGCATTTCTGCATCTCTTGTGAAAAAACGTCTCCTGAATATTCCTCATCTGCTGTTTTATCTTGTTCGTTTTCCGTTTGAAAAACATTTCGAGCAGCTTGTGGTTTTTTCTGCATTCGTTGTGGTGTATTCACTGCTGATGGTGGTGTCCTGTTCAGTCTGGAAACTCTCTGGAAAGGGTTGGTGATGGTTTCACTTGTAGCTTTTTCTTCAGCGGAAGCCAAGTGTGCCACTTCCGGGGTTAAAATTTCATTTGTATTGCGGTCGCTGGATGTCGACGTCCCGGGGCCCGCGCGCACACCCCTGACAGACGCCGGTACTGGGTATCCGACTCCCTGCACCGTAAGGTTTCTCCTCATCTCTTCTCTATCCATATTTGGTTTCATTTCTGTGTTCCTTCACATAGTTGTTTTGTTGGTCCGCGATTGGTATTTTATTTCCCACTTACCCTGCATTAATAACAAGTATTAACACCGAGCGTTCCTCTATCCGCCACCTGAGGACGCGCCCTCTAGGGGAAAACAACAAACCCCCGAGGGAATAATAATAACAATAATAATAATAATAATAATAATAATAATAATAATAATAATAATAATAATAATAATAATAATAATAATAATAATAATAATAATAATAATAATAATAATAATAATAATAATAATAATAATAATAATAATAATAATAATAATAATAATAATAATAATAATAATAATAATAATAATAATAATAATAATAATAATAATAATAATAATAATAATAATAATAATAATAATAATAATAATAATAATAATAATAATAATAATAATAATAATAATAATAATAATAATAATAATAATAATAATAATAATAATAATAATAATAATAATAATAATAATAATAATAATAATAATGATAATAATAATAATAATAATAATAATAATAATAATAATAATAATAATAATAATAATAATAATAATAATAATAATAATAATAATAATAATAATAATAATAATAATAATAATAATAATAATAATAATAATAATAATAATAATAATAATAATAATAATAATAATAATAATAATAATAATAATAATAATAATAATAATAATAATAATAATAATAATAATAATAATAATAATAATAATAATAATAATAATAATAATAATAATAATAATAATAATAATAATAATAATAATAATAATAATAATAATAATAATAATAAACCCCCTGCGGGTTAGGGGTTAGAATATTCCCGAGGTAAGGCATGCCTGTCGTAAAAGGCGACTAAAATCCGACTTGGATCTGTGTACAAATTTTAGGACTGACGCCCCTATGATCCCACCGTCGAAACGGCCTAGTATGCAGGCAACAGTGGTAAAATGTATACCTGAAGGAAACAGTAAACCATACCTCAATGCGAACAGGTATAAAATAGTGCATAAAACCCATAATGGAGAACACAACAGAAATAATAAATAGTCCAATATCGCTGCCTGGGGATCGCCAGGGCATGGCCAGAGCCGGTGATGGTCATGACAGCTTGCGAGACGCCGGTGATGGGGTGCTGAGGAGGCGGGCCCCCATCTTCCAACAAACTACAGCTCAAACAAATTCAGTGGATGAAGCGATCAACATGGCAATACCACCACAAGCCACATTATCCTCTGGCTCGTCCTCAACTATTATGGGGACTGCTCGAAGAGAAATGCGCTCGCAAAGAATCAAATGGACACGTGAAATGAATATCGAAGTCATAAAAATATACTACCGTGTCAACAATTGTGAAAGTAATCCGCTCCCTGGCTTTAGACAAAAAATGCACCAGGAATTCTGCCGAAGATATCCCGACCTGAGAATATCTGAACAAAATATCGTTGATCGAAAAAGGGTTATAGTAAGAAAAGGATATCTTACTGATATAGAACTGGAAAGCATAAAACGGGAAGTACAAATAGAAATGGAATTGGAAAACACGACAACAAACGACCAGCTGCAACCTATTCTATCATCAACCGAGGCTCAAATAGTACCAGTAGAAAACGGCACCGAAGCACCCGAAAGTATAATCGATACCCACTCTACGGAAAGTTTAAGATTGGTAGAAAATGAACAAATAGCACAAGCTTCATCAAGAGAGACGAGAGATAAATTCTTAAGCAGTTTTGAAATGTTCAAGGATATTGAACCCGATGAAAGACCACACATACCCAAGCTTATAAACCTAACAATGCTAGAAAAATTTTGGAAAATGTGAATAGAATCCTCTCTGAATTCTTTATGGAACAAAGGAGCTTTGAAGATGTCCAAACTGCTCTCTACTGTGCAGCAAGAACAGCAATCGAACTCAATGGACAAAAAATGCCAACTCGAAACACGAACTCATTAAACACCAGAGAACGAGTACCGATATGGAAAAGAAGGTTGGAAAGGAGTATAGAAACACTGCGAGCGATGCACGACCAAATCTCTGAGTACCTGAAAGGAAACATTTCAAGAAAAATAAAGAGAAAATTATCTGGTATCGCGCAAAAATATCACATTGATCTCCAGAATTCTGAAAGTAACCAAAAGTTATTGAACCTGAAAGATAACCTTAGGCAAAGGATCAAAGTAAAGGGTTCAAGACTAAGGAGATACAATGAGATGTATAAAAGGAAAAAACAAAACAAGGACTTCTACAAGAACAGGAAACACTTCTTCAGAGGCCTGGAATCAAACAATGAGACCCAAACTCATATGGAAAGAACCCAGAATGACAACGATAACGAAATCTTCGACAGTTCTGGAGCTCAACCTGGTCTGAAACGAAACCATTCAATAAGACTGCGAAATGGATTGAAGACGAGAAAAATCGGCAGCAAATAACACCGGAAATGAGAGTTGAAGGCTTCACAAAAGAAGAAGTAAATGAAGTTGTCCGAAAAACCATGAACTGGAATGCCCCAGGCCCAGACAAAATACAAAACTTCTGGCTGAAATACCTAACATCAAGCCATGAACCACTGGCTAAGTTATTCAGCGACGCTCTTAGTAATCCAAGCGTGATACCTGGACATCTGGCAAAGGGAACAACTTTCCTTATATTCAAAAAAGGAGATCCAAACAAACCAGAGAACTACAGGCCAATAACATGCTTATCGGTTCTATACAAACTTTTAACTGCACTCATGAGCAACAAAATCTACCAACACTGCTTAGAAAACAACATTTTGGAAGAAGAACAAAAAGGCTGCATCAGAAATGCGCTTGGTTGTAAACACCAGCTAACCATAGATGCTATTATCCTTAAACAAGCCCAGACAAAGAAAAGAAACCTACACATGGGATATATAGATTATAAAAAAGCTTTCGATTCTGTACCCCATGAGTGGCTTTTGCAAACACTTAGAATATACAAAGTTTGCCCGAGGATTTTAAATATATTAAGCTCACTTATGCAAAGTTGGAAAGTAAACCTGCGACTGGGCCAGAGAGAAATTGCTTCCGTTGATATAAGAAAGGGGATATTCCAAGGGGATTCTCTATCACCACTGTGGTTCTGCCTCGCGCTCAACCCACTATCAAATATGCTGAAAAGTTCAAACCTTGGATACAAATTTAGCCCATCTGGAACACAACGAATCTCTCACCTGCTGTTTATGGATGATCTCAAACTATATGCAGAAAGCCGTTCTAAACTCCAATCCCTTATTGATATTACCAAAATATTTAGCAACGACATAAACATGTCATTTGGATATGACAAATGTGCCTTGCTAAAAGTCATCAAAGGTAATACAGCTCCAACCGAAGGGCCTTACCAAGGAGTAGAAGAGATGGAAAAGGAGGACCTCTATAAGTACTTAGGTATAACGCAGAACGCACGAATCGACCACACGAATCTTAAAGCTGAGTTACTGAAAAATACAGGAAAAGACTTACAAAGGTATTAAACACAAAACTGTCAGCAAAGAACTTGATTGAAAGCATTAACTCTTGGGCTATACCATCGCTTAGCTACTCGTTCGGTATTCTCAAATGGTCAGACACTGATCTTAATGATCTGGATAGGCTGACAAGGAGATTACTGACCAAATTCCGATGCCTTCACCCGAATTCGTCAGTTCATCGCATATATCTCCCAAGAAAGGAAGGGGGGTAGAGGCCTTCTCAACATATATAGAATGTGCAGGATGTTGGAAACAAAAATAAAAAATAAACTTCTTAGCTCATCTGAAGAAGTAATGTCAAATGCTCGTGCCCTAGACGACAACTACACGCCCTTGAACATGAAAAACGCGAATATTGAAGATCCGGTGGAAATTATTTTAATGGACGATGAAAGGTACCTAGATATGAGTCTTCATGGAAAGTTCCCGAGAGCCTTGCGTGAGGAGCACATCGACAAAACAAGCTCCCTAGAATGGCTCACAAATGGATACCTATTCCCAGAAACCGAAGGATTCGCAATTGCGATACAAGACAAGGTGATGAAAACTAGGAACTACGAAAGAAATTGCCTTGGTGCGGATGTAGTCGACAGATGTAGAAAATGTGACAAACCTGGAGAAACTATCGAACATATAATAGCAGGATGCCCTGTGCTATCAAACTCGGCTTATTTAGGTAGACACAATCAACTGGCAAAAATTGTCCACCAGGAATTAGCCAAAAAATGTGGATTGATAGATAACCTGGTAGCTTTCTACAAATACAAGCCATCGGAAGTTCTAGAGTCAACCAGCTATATTTTGTACTGGGATCGTCCAATACTAACGGATCGGACCGTTGACTATAACCGGCCAGATATAGTTCTTATTGATAAAAGATCTAAAACGGCAATGATTGTAGACATTGCAGTCCCATTGACCAGCAATATCCAAAAAACCGAAGCAGAAAAGTCAACAAAATATGAGAACTTAGCTATTGAAATAAAAGCAGTATGGCAGTTGGAAAGGGTTAACATCTACCCTATTGTTATATCCGCAGAAGGGCTTATGTCCAAAAAATTGAAGAAAAACCTTGAACAAATAGGCGTTAATGCCAAACTAGTCTCAACAGAGGGGCAGAAGGCAGTTCTGCTGCAAACCTGCCACATAGTAAGAAAATTTCTAAACATCTAATCCTAATCCAAAAAAAAAAAAAAAAAAAAAAAAAAAAAAAAAAAAAAAAAAAAAAAAAAAAAAAAATGCGCTACATATAAGGTTTTGGTGAGATAGGGTGAACTCCCTCCTCAACAACGTCCGAGCCGAATCAAGAATGATCGGTAAATGTTTTCCAGCTAACAGCTGAGAAAGTGTAAGAACTCGATAATAATAATAATAATAATAATAATAATAATAATAATAATAATAATAATAATAATAATAATAATAATAATAATAATAATAATAATAATAATAATAATAATAATAATAATAATAATAATAATAATAATAATAATAATAATAATAATAATAATAATAATAATAATAATAATAATAATAATAATAATAATAATAATAATAATAATAATAATAATAATAATAATAATAATAATAATAATAATAATAATAATAATAATAATAATAATAATAATAATAATAATAATAATAATAATAATAATAATAATAATAATAATATAATAATAATAATAATAATAATAATAATAATAATAATAATAATAATAATAATAATAATAATAATAATAATAATAATAATAATATAATGATAATAATAATAATAATAATAATAATAATAATAATAATAATAATAATAATAATAATAATAATAATAATAATAATAATAATAATAATAATAATAATAATAATAATAATAATAATAATAATAATAATAATAATAATAATAATAATAATAATAATAATAATAATAATAATAATATAATAATAATAATAATAATAATAATAATAATAATAATAATAATAATAATAATAATAATAATAATAATAATAATAATAATAATAATAATAATAATAATAATAATAATAATAATAATAATAATAATAATAATAATAATAATAATAATAATAATAATAATAATAATAATAGTAATAATAATAATAATAATAATAATAATAATAATAATAATAATAATAATAATAATAATAATAATAATAATAATAATAATAATAATAATAATAATAATAATAATAATAATAATGATAATAATAATAATGATAGTAATAATAATAATAATAATAATCTACCTATAATAATACTTAAAATATTTATACTAATACCAATCGTATGAACCGGAGTGTGATCATGCTGATTTAAATATGATTTCAATAACTATCAATAATATGCACAATTATTTGGGCATATTCTAACGAGACCTTTTTTTATATTGGATTTGTCGACTCCACATGGAGTACCGATAGATCGGGATTTAGAGGATAAGCAATATATTAGCTGTTATTACCGCTGTCCGCAAGTATGAGGTGATAAAGTCAACGACCGAGTTTGCCAAAAGGACCGGTAAAATAAAGAGAAAAAAACTACTGGAAAATGGGCGGAGCTATGACACCGAACATGAACTGATAGCTAGAATTGCTAGGACAGGACAGTTGGTGGATAATCATATAGCAGAGATCGGGTCGTGAAACTAAAAAGCTAAACTTAAAAAAAAAAAACAAATACAAAATCGAAGTAACGCGCAAAGTTAGAAACGTGCAACTCGAATTTTTGAATTTTATCGCGCACTAAAACGCTTAAAAAAAAAAGTGCCTTACCTTAAATTAATAAAAAAAAAACCATATAAGAAGCAAAAACCGAAATAGTTTAAAGAAAAAAAAACTATACAAAAAACGAAAAAAAGCGGTATCATAAACGTGGTCGTACCTACATGGATAAATCATAAATTGATTTAAAGTGGTGAACCCTAAAAGAAAAAGAAAAGTTAAATCATATATTTAATTAAAACCTCCATATAATTATGCGTTATTAAACTAAAATACTTACATACATAAAAAAAAAACCTAACGAAAGAACAATATACTTACCCATAGCCATACCAGTGAAAAAAGAAAGTATAAAGATAAAGAAATACGGTCAGCCTACATGATCTACCAAACAAAAAAAAAACCTAATATACCCTACACAAACCCCCTGCTCATTCGTACCTAAAATTATCCCAACCAACTTATTTTAACAATAAAGAAAAAAAATAAAATCAAAATACCTGAAATAATAAAAAAAAAGAAATAAAATATATAAATACTTACCTAACTACCTGGAAAAAAATTACTAACTTACCTGTGGGAATAAGCCTGGAGAAACCACCTACCAGTGAAATTATTACCGTACACAGTGTTGCCGCTGAGGAATTTGAAAAAGTCGCATAAAAAAGGGTCACGAGGAAAAAAAGTCGCACTAACAAATTTGTTGATAAATAACAAAAACAATCAGAAAACGTATAAAGCACGAAAAAAGTAAACTATTTATTTTAGATTTCTTTCTTAAGAAATTGACTACAGCAAAAAATCAGTTCTAACATTCATTCAAACTGTATTTAACTTCACAGACACATTTAAATCTGTAGTTTTCTATAAATATTAAGTCCAAAAATTAATTTGCTTCTTAACATCCCCAGTTCGCTTTACATAGAGTTAGAGCCTTAAACCGTTAAACAATTTTCTACAAACCTTATGCATAATTTTTTTTTAGAACAAGTTCATGAATATTTTAATTTTGAAGAAAATGGACCTGAGTTATCCTTATCATCACCATCACCACAGAAGAAAATCGTACGACTGGATCGCACATATTATTTGCACTTATGTTCAAGCTGCTTGGGACTTAGGAACTTTGGAAAATGGCAAAGTAATTACAGAAAAAACTATTGGAAAAAAGGACTGAAATATAGAATATTCCATTTAAAACAAAAATTTGATCAAAATCGTTGGAGCCGTTAATAAGAAAATCAAAGTCATTTGTGTCCCCTTTTCCACGTTTTCAGTTTTAGGGGACGAAATCGTTTTTGAGATATGAAATATTGGGAAAATTCAAATAGGGGACGTATGGTATCCCTACGTTAAAGCCTTTTTTGAGATATTCAGTACCGTTATTTTGAACCAAAACCTCTAGGGAATCACCAAAAAATCTTAACTTCCAGTGGTTTGGGCTCAGGTCGAGGTAGTAATAGACAGACAGAATTGTGCCATACACTTTTTTGGGGTTCTCTATAATCGTAATGACACATTTGACAATACCTCAATTTTTGTTTGTCTGCCATTCGTGCCATTTAAGTAAATATGAAAAATGGGGGAAGGTATATTTCAAAACTAAATAACTGGACAGTAATTATGTTTATTTGAAGAAAATAGAAAAATCTAATTGGATTTTCATGGTAGAGGTAGCAAGTTTTGACTCAATTGCACTGACCGTGTGCCAAGACGATTTCAAATCATATGTATATATGTTTTCTTCATATAAATGGGAAATTGGAAAGTCTTTTTTTTAAGAACAAACCCAGGAACTTAACCTTGTTAATGCAATTTCCTAGAGATGGGGTCAGAAAAGTCGCAATATTTATAAAAAAGGGTAAAAAGAGCTAGTTTTTTAAAAAGTCGTCTCATGGTCGCACGAGGCAATAAAAGGGGTCAA
Organism: Dasysyrphus tricinctus; assembly: GCA_963921185.1. Taxonomy (NCBI): domain Eukaryota; kingdom Metazoa; phylum Arthropoda; class Insecta; order Diptera; family Syrphidae; genus Dasysyrphus; species Dasysyrphus tricinctus. The sequence continues at coordinate 181,230,064 of OY992531.1, read as the reverse complement.
AATGCGACTAAAGTCGCACAGCGGCAACCGTGACCGTACATCATCCCAAAGATCGCTGCAACGGACACCAAAGAAGCATCACCCTACTAGGCGGAGAGGCGGAGAGGCGGATTTCCCAAATTTCCCAGTGTAAAAGTGTCCAGTGTGTTCTCTCGTACTTACCTTTTTCTTATCTCTAAGTGTATACCCTATCCCTACTTCCTATTGTGTCGATTGTGTCGATTGTGCTGTGTAAGTGTTTAATTATTATAAGTGATATGAAAAAAAAAAATGTAAACAAAATATTTCCTTCTAAAAGAAATAGCAAATAGAGTGGCCAAGTTAAATTAAAAAAATTAGTTAAGAAAAAAAAAAAGAAAAAAATTAAAAGAGATCTGCAATAAAATAAAAAATGTGTATTTTCCATAAACTACCCCTACGCCCTTAATCAAAACAAAAAAAATAAACTCTCTTCCACAGTACGTCACCTATAATCAAGAACAATAATTGATACTCCAAGCGGTGCACCTCCTTGGCAGTCCAATCTACTGAGTAAGTCATTTTTTGTATTAATTTCATTTTTTTTTTAATTTTGTTTACATATGGTAAATCTTTTTTTTTCTGTTTGGATTTGGGGAGGTAGTTGTCAATTCTGCTGACAATATAGTACATACGCAAAAGAGCAAAATAGATATAAAAACAAAAAAAAAAAGAACAAATACCTGAAAACTAAATCACTAAAACAATCTTTACAAATTATATACCTATGTATACTTAAATACAAAAAGAAACAAACAAATATACAACACCTAAGAATACACAAATATACCACATACATACCAATTATACAGATTTTGTTTTATAAGGTTACATAACATACATATTACTATACAAATAATTTATAATTAATAATATTAATTAATACACAAACTTTAAATATACATACTACCCGAATAAATAAAACTAAGAAAGAAATTACAAACCTATAACAAATAACATGAAACATAATATAAAACCATTGCATTAATAATTTTATTATATTTTGATTGATTAATACTAGGGTTGCCAACTAGGCAGAAATTATTTTTATTTAATTGTTTAACTTTTTTATTCAAATTAATTTATTTAAAAATTTTATTGATTAGAATTTATTTTTTTTTGTCCCTATACTTGGCCAACAAATAAATATTGTTAACTTTTTTTTATAGAAATATTTTGGATTTATTATTTTAATGGTGATTTTGGGTTTTCCTTTCGTCCAATGATCGATTGATGATTTTTTTTATTTAGAAGGGAAGTATTATTCCTCTGGAATTAAAACTATTTGGACTTAAGATGGCTGCTTAAATCCTAGGTCAGAGGTGGAGCTGACGGAAGGAGACGATGGGACATTTTAGATAACGACTGGGTAAGCTTGTAGACACACAGGTTAGGGGCTACTGCACAATATGGAGGAAGCAGTAGCCAAGGTGGTATCCGTAGGATACATTGGGTGGGTTAATTCCTCCGGAGGGTCATCAACACCTTTGACCCTCCCCCCCTATTGAGATCACACCCCTCCTTTTGGACGATTTCGGGCTCGACTATTTTTTTTGTTGAACCCAAACTTCTCTACTCTTTGGCATGAACATTTTCGTAACCTCAGTCCCGCTACGGTAGCAAGAACCCCCCCTCCGACGAGCTAGGACGTGCACATGCTAGCATGCCTCGCTGCCGTAGCTTGGACGCCCTCTCTTTCCTGCTGCCAGGATCAGCCTCATGTGCCTGTAGCATGGGGTTGTAATGGTGGTAAAGGAAGGGGAGGTTAAGGGTTCTCAAATTGGTCTATGTGCTGGTGATTTTCATCCCTCCGTGGAAAGCCATAGCATTCAGTTTGGGAACCCTTACCGATAACACCCGCGGTTCGTTACATTTTGTATGTATGTAGTTTCCTTGGGTGCTGAAGTAAATAACACCTGTTGAGTTGAAAGATAGTGGTGCTGTTATGACACGCTCTGGCAGAGATATGATTTCGTTTCCTGCACTCTGCCTTACTAAGTTTAAGAGCTGGTGATGGTTTTTTTTTTCTTCAAGAACTTACCCTTGAGGGAATTACGTTGAAATTTTTTGCTTTTATAATTTAAAAAATATATTTGATCGTATGTTTCATTTTTTATTATTTTAGGAACTTTAATATTTCTTACATACTACTTATTTACTAAACAAAAAGCCTTAAATAATTAATGTAACAAAAAAAAAAACAATTTACAAAAAAAATTCATTGTTTAAACAAAAAAAATGCATCCGTTGCACAGTTTGGAACCTGGGGCGATTCCTGCGAAAGAAAAGAAGATTGAATTTAGTATTGACTATTACAATATTTTTGAAATATGTGAAATTTAACAATTACTACAAAATTTGTTTTAAATTGATATTTAAACTGCATTTGGAACTTTAAATTAAAAAAATTAATTTTTAAACTATGCGCTTTACCCATAGGACATAACATACCTTACAAGCCACGGTTCCTGTGCTTGCGGAGTTCTGTGATGGCCTGTTGCTGGAATCTAAGCCCCAGGTCCTCTACCACTTCAGTGGGTAATTCCCTCAAGACCCGATCTAAATTTGCCAAGAGGGTATAATTGGCGAGAGGCTGCTGTGTATGTTGTTGGGGTTCAGTTTTTCTCAAATTTACTAACTCCGTGACAGTCTGTGCTAACGTCACAACATTCTCCAGCATCGAGTGTTTTTTCGGCGGTTTTGGACTCTGAAATAACAACAAAAATGTATAAATAAATCTGCTTTATATAATATTTTCAATTTATACTTACAAAGTTGTAGCTTGAACAGGGCGTCTCCTGCTCCTGCTGTGTGCAGTCTGTAGGTTGTTCTGACTCGTTGCTCGAAAATGTTCTGTAAAATATCAAAAGAAATAATTTTTTGTTTCGTTTAAATGCATTTTACAAAATTTTGTAAGTTCTTACGTGCGCTTTCCGGAATTGGGTTGCAGGAAAGCCAGGCAATCCGAAAACTCCCAGTCAATGGTGTCATCATCTGAGAGGTGTTCCTCAGTGTCACCATTGACTGAAGAGGTTGCAGCACTGCCAGACTTTAACTTCCTCTTTCCAGATTGATGATACCTCAAACTGCCACGGAGTGATTTCCATGAGTTCTTGCACTCTTCCACTGTCATAAAAAAACCATTATAACTCAAGTAGTTTTATCTAAAATATGCATAGGTACAAACCTGTCCTGTTCATCTCCTCGGCGATATATCGCCAAGCTGAGTGGACTGCCTCGCCGTTGCTGTGGGACTTATCCCCAAGGTCCCAAATAACTGGACGTTCCTGGACCAGCCTGCACAATTTTTTTTTTTCATTTTGCGAAAACTGCACCTTTTTTGCTTTTTTTTTATTTTTTTTCGCCATCTGTTTTTTGACTTACTTCTAGTAGGTAGTCTTCCAGAAAATCCATTTTGTCTTTTATAATTTTATTTTATTTTTTTCGCAATACGTTTTCTATTTTGTGTTTTTTATGCCGCTGTCAAAATTTGTCCGCCAAAATAATGATTGGAACATTATTTTTCCGGAAAAATTAAGTGGAGATTTTCTTATGCCTGTTTGGTAACTTGAAATCTTCACCAAGTTTCGTTAAACTTGTTTTTTTTTAGTATGGGATTTGACAGAAAATTGTGAAAATTTCATTTTGCCGGACACACCTTTTAATTCAAACGTCACAATTTTGCGCATAACACCGTACTGCTTGGAAAAAAATCGAAGACAAAATTTTTCCGGGGAAAAAAATTGTATGGAGAAAAATTTTTTCCCGATCTGCGTACTAGGCTTGACTCTTGTCAAAATCCAATGAGTGCGAAGGTGAAATCCGATGCTTTTTCTCCTTCGCACTCATGAAAATTCGAAAAGAGCCAGACGCAAAGAATCATCGTGTAATAGAGGTCTTATCAAATTTGAGTTCTTATAGGGATGGGCATGGACCTCCCGATTTTTATTTAATTAATATTTTGTGAACAAAATGTTAGTGAACTTAAGTTTTAGTCCTTTTTTTCCAAATATGCTACGAAATAGTACTGCCGAACCCTGTTACTGGCTGCTCTACTGGCTTCCCAACTGGCTACAAAAAAGGCAAGCCAGTTGACGAGCCAGTTGCTCAGGTTTGTATGTGTTAGTAAAAAAATGTGAGTGTATTGCGACTGGCTAGCCAGTACTGGCTCGTGTGGCCTCAGGGTTAGGTGGAAATGTAGCATTATACCATGTCATCTACCTCTGAATGCAAAATGAAAGTGTCAGCAATAAAGTATGAAGAGGACAGGGACACATATCTGACTGGAAAGATTGTTTCATGTAAACAAATTTCACCCGATTTTGCGAAAAATCGTATTGGGAAAATCGGGTGAGGTAAATGTCGACTATCCGGAAATCTTATGTGGTTTTCCTTTCGACCAAAAATGTCGACTTTTTTCTGATTTTTTCGACCTGAGATCAACTTTTGCTTTCCATTCAACCAAAAAAAATCGATTTTTTTTTTCGATCTCAGGTCGATTCTTCAAATCTCAATTTTTAGCAAGATTTACACGCATTTGCACACACACCAAAATAAAATGACATAGCTTTTTTTCTTCATGAGAATACTATAGAATTTATATACAAGGTATTAGTTTGCATTCGGCATTTCGCAGTGTTGTTTACTTTCGATAAGAAGGTGGTGTTTGTTGGACAAATTCATCAATAGAAAAATAGTCACTAACACAATTGCAAAAGCAAATCAAATCTCATTTTGTGTTCTATTTACCACTAAACAAATTTGATCTGACCACCAAATCTGAAATAGTTGAATGGAAAACCACATTAAAATAAACATCGGAACGCAGCCATTAAAAGATTCTTTAAGTTCTCTATTGTGAATCACGCTTAACTAGTTCATATGAATTTGTATGACAGCCGGCCAATCGGAATCTTGAAAAATTCAGATATCTGAAAATCTATACATAAACCCTAAACTTTGAATGCGGCCATTTTGTTTAGTTTATTTTATGTCAATTCATGTCACTTGAAATTTCAATAATTTTGTATTTGTTTAGTTTGAAATCGAAATTAAATGCAATTGGGTATACACAGAATTTAATTTTGTTTAAACTAATGCTAGCTAATTTCTAAATTTCAATAAAAAGGAACTCAAATTAATAAAAATTGTAAAATGCCAACTATAATTGCTCTTGATGTATCCCTGTCAATGCAACGCTATATTCCTGGCCGTGCCGACGACAACGCTCTGTCTTACTACCAACTCGCAGTGAAGGGAATTAATCAGTTCCTGGAACATCTAAGCAATAACTCAAAACTAGAATTCGTCTCATACGTAACTTTCTCACGAGAATTCGATGTACGTGTTGATTTCACAAGAGATTATGACCAGATAAGACAAGCAGTAAAGAAGCAATTGCATTACGATAGTTCTTGTTTAGAAACCCTGCTAAAGGGTGTAAACGATATACTCTCTAGTAACTGGGGCGCACAAAACCTTTGCCAAGTTGTTGTCTTCACAGATTGTGGTATAGGCTTTGGTTCTAAGTCATTACCGGCGACAATACGAGGATTGTCTTCCAACCAAACCATATTTGCCTGGTTAAATGGCTTATCGTCCACAAAACTAAACTTTATTTGCATGGGCCTAAATAGTGAATATTACTTTTCGAAGGCTGTAAGCATGTATCAAAGATTCTTCGATGTAAGTGGATTGAAAGGAGTTCTTTTTCAGCCAAAATCAAACGAGCAATCGATCCATGATGACTCCAGAAATCCTAGTGTAAGAAAAAGTGAACTTGGTCGCACAGTTATGTATGAAATGATTGAGCGATTATGCGAGAGCAGCTACAAACCTTTTGAGTCCGTCTTAAAATGTGGTGGTTACTTCCGAATGGAATGTCCGATTCTTATCTGGCCTCCACCGACGTTATGTAATTGGAACAACAATCTTTCCACCGCTCAGTCATTAATTCTCTCCAATACGATTCAAATCTGTGGCTATGTAGGCTTGTCAGATATAGGATCACCAGCATCGCTCAGCCGGCACTTGATTGTTCCGAAAATGGACCGTGAGAAACACAATAAGCGAAGCTCTGACAAAAATTCGAAGAGTGTAAAAACGGAATCGCCGTCTACTTCAAATGAATTGGAAAAGCTTGAAAGTGAAATTCGGTCATTTTACTTAAAAGCAGACGGAAGCGAAGAAGATTGCACTAGGTCTTCAACGCAATCAGAAACTCAAAGGGAATCTATTTGCGTCCTACTGCACGGAGCACTGAAAATTGAGAACATGGCGGCCCTTGTCCTGTTATCAGACAATTGGTTTGGCTTTATATATACTTTTGCGGACAGTAAAAAGAAATCCAATCTAATGCTTAACGTTCTGCCTCAAGGAAGTAATGCCATACCATGGCTAGGTGATCTACGACAGTTTGGAATTGTGGATGATTTCCTAACTGGGGAGAGTTCATGTTTTCCTGTAAAATCTGAAAAGCGCAGTTACTCCCAGAATTTCGTTATTTGGATTAAACACTCTAGTCTACAATCTGACATACAAAAAGTTCTTAGACATGCAAAGAAAATACCCGAAAAAACTCAACATTTTTATAAAGAACTTAATCGTATACGAAGAGCTGCACTGTCCATTGGTTTTATTGAACTTATGGAGATTTTGGCAAGTATATTTGAAAAGGAACTCGTTGCACTGCCGAGTACAACCAACCCAGAATGTACTCTGCAGTTAAAACATTCGGCAATAGAACTAAGAAAAACTGCTAGCAGAGATTTGAAAAATTCAATAAATCCTTTGACAAGCGATGTGAATCCATAGCTGCTTAAGTTTATTTTCGTTTATCATTTTTAATTTCATATTATTTGTATTTCAATTGTAAATTAACTTTTATTTAAACATAAATACAATTTTTAAAATATAAATCAAATTTATTTCTTTATTTTTATGAAGGATTAACGAAAAATCTGCAAAATCGGAAAGCTGAATTTTAGTACACAGCCTCCTCATGCCTTAGCGCCGTAAATAATTTAATGGGGGGATCATTATTCTGTGAATATCCCTCGCACTCTAACAGAAATATTTGGGGAGCATATGAACAAAAGGTGACATTTTCACTTGAGGTACTTTTGTTTTTTTTTTTTTTTTTTTAATTTCTGAAAAAAATGCAAAAGTAAAAATTTCAGCATTTTTTTGCTTAGCGTAAAAATAACCGTTTTTGTAATATAATTGAATCGGTCATTTCAAAAACCACTTAAGTCACACAATAAGAATTTTTCACGAATCAATAAAAACTGTTTTATTAAAAAATAAACGAGTTTTAAAGGACTTTTTTGGGCTCAATTAGTCTTAAAAGATTGAAATATAAAAATGCAATGTAACGAAAAAAGTCTGATACCCGTTTGTGACTTACGTTGTTTTTAGCAAGAAACGGGGTCAGTGGTATACAATTTAAACAAATTCAAAGGTTTTTATTGCATTTTATTAAAAATTTCACTTAAATATTAACTTATTAACATGTAAAATGTTTCAATTTATCATGCTTCAATATTGTAATGACTTTTCATATTTGAACTATAACGACTCCGAAAAGCAAACAAACGGACACAATAAAGGCTCTCCCAAACCAAGGCAAAACCATAGCGAATCATTCGCAAAGATAGTTTTTTGTTGTTGTTTAGCATTGTGTATCTTTCATATTTTGTATTATTGTGAATGATTTCGCGTCGTTGGCGAATGTTTCGCGTTGGTTTGGGAGAGCCTTAAAACTTTCGGTCACAGTGCAAACATACCCTTATTAGCTATAATTATAACGACTCTTAAACGAAGGAGGCGCCATCTGCCGGATTATAGCAGATATACCAGCTGTCAAATGAAAGCTTTTGGAAGGGAAATTTCCCCTACGGAAAGCTCTAGAAGCAGAGACCAGAACCTTCCACTACTTTCCAGAGTTTGTCAAACAAGCATTAGCCGCGTTTTATTATCTCTCATAACCCATATGGTTCACCTCGTGAAAATAAAACGATGTGGGTTAGTGCAAAAGCAGTCCTGTATATCAGTCTCTTTTTTTCTTATGTTTATTTGTTTTTCATGTAAGCACTTGTCTCTTTTCCTCTCTATTCCTTATACTGCTGACAAATCGCTGACATCCATTCACAATGGTAAATTGCCATGGATCTAGGTTTCTATCGAGGTTAATTTCAATAACCCAGATACATAGAAGAAGAAGTAAAGGAACTGGTGTATATCACATATACAGTGTACGTGAATGAAGCAGAAAACTGTATGCCCGAAATGTCAAATCGGTGACTGAATGGAAGAAAAAAAGTAAACAAAAAGTGATACAAGACTAAAAACATTAATAAATCATTAATTATTAGAAAAAAAACAAATAGTTTGGAGTGATTTACTTAGAAATGTATGCATACTTACTAATAACAATACAAAAATATGAAGTGCAGTGTTAAATTGTGTATATAAAGCAAGAATAAGACGGACAAGAATCATTTCCTTTCACAAGTGAGTTTTATCATATTTTTCTCAAAGAAAGCGATGTGAATTGATCATAATTTAATTAATCATAAATCAAGTAACACATTTTAAATGATTAAACTTTAAATAAACTAAGAAAATTAATAAATTAATTGAAAACTTGCACATGGTTTTTCGGTTTTAATTTGGGATACTAGTAATGTCAAACTGCGATTCTGTGAAACAGGGACGTATTTTTTTTTGTTATTGGTGGTTGTAAGGCGCAACTATTTGCTAAACGCCCTTTATATCAGCAAATTATTTTTGTTATTAAATCGATTTTGTACGTTTGGAGTTAGTATATTTATGTTATCATGTGCATCTTCAGAATATTGCTCAATTTTCTCTGTAGTGAAGTTATTAGTGCATTTTTTTAATGTTAATTAATTTGTCTATTCAAAAATTAAAATAATTTAATACAAAATTTAAAAGGTTTCCGAAAGTCGAGTGGTAAAAGGATGACCATTCTGAAATTGGATGAAGTAAAGCCACATTTGGGGTGCCAATTTTTTATCGATGCGAATGATTTGCTATGATTCACATTGGTTTTGAGGAGCCTTCTTTCATGACAGTGCGTAAATTAAACTATGTAAATCTATAATGTTCCACTGAAACAACACAATTTTGAAGAAAGTAGATATTAAAAGATTTTATCGGTGCCTTAGAGGGTTATCATAAAAAAGTAAGTATTTTTTTAAACATACCACTGAAAAGAAAAATAAATTCTGAAAATAACAAATGATTGTTATGGCGCCCTAGTAAGTTGCCATTAAAAATCACTCCGTCCCTTTTGGAATGTATTTGTGTTTGTGAGAGCAAACACTATTATGAAAAATGCTTCACTTTTTTCCACAAATGGCGCTTCCTTATATTTTTTATTCTAAGCCCAGATAGAGGTTTTCACTCTGGCCGGCAGAGGGCTATTTACCATTGTGAATGGATGTCAGCGATTTGTCAGCAGTATAAGGAATAGAGAGGAAAAGAGAAAAGTGCTTACATGAAAAACAAATAAACATAAGAAAAAAAGAGACTGATATACAGCACTGCTTTTGCACTAACCCACATCGTTTTATTTTCATGAGGTGAACCATATGGGTTATGAGCGATAATAAAACGCGGCTATTGTATATCCAATCTATAGTATTCTCATGAAACACGATTTTGTAGGTAGACATTTGGTCGATAGGTTCGCTGTGATCGCCTTACCGAGATCCCTTAACAAAAATTAGTATTACATTTGGACGCATAGATGGCCACGAGCTTTTTTTCTTCGAGAATACTATAGAATTTATATACCTACAATGAAACAAGTATAAAAGGTACATGTTTGAACGGCAGCGACACAGTTTGTTTTTAATAGTGAATTAATAAAGTTGGTTCCCTTCAAGCAAAGGAGTCCATTTTGGATCCGCAAACGTAGTGAGCAACGTATGAACGACTACGTTTTCGGATCCAAATGTGGATCCTCAAAACTGCGTTTTACGGCTCGGATTAGTATGGAAATTAGAATCACCGCGGACCCACTTGCGGGTGGCAATGGTGAAGTTGATGTAGTGCTTGAACTTAGAGGTGTGGGTTCGAGCCCCATTCTAGGCAGCATTCTTTTCTATATTCCCCCAGCTTAACTGGATGCCACCCGTGGGATTTAATGAGATAAAAAACACCTTGATCTCAATCCACTGTGCCAAATCTTTCCTATCCTTCTACTCTTTCTAACTAGTGCCGTGCAATCCAGGTTGCATTTAAAAGACCAAGGTCTTACAGGCATATAGTTAAAATCATTATTATTTATTACTTGCGCATGCGTTGTGAGATACAAAATTCACCACAGAGAATATCAAATAAAGAAGCCAATCCTTCGTACGTTTCACCCCCCAAAACCCATTTGTTTACATTGTTGTATTTGTAATTTCATTTCGTGTCCAAGAAATAGATGTGAATTGCAACAACAACAAGACCCGTGCTGAATGATGTGCTGAATGACTAGTTGATTCTATCAGCCCTATTCTCCCCATCATCACTGATACCTCACAAGTCACGAGAAGTGGTGAAACTGATTTTGTGACTTTTTCGTATTCTCCCCCTAAAGTCACAACTTTTGAGAGTCATAAAAACAACCGAAACTGTGATCTCCTCCAGAGCAGGTCACAACTCACAATTTACTTGAGTTTCTACAAATCATTGAATTATATTTTTTCTAAGGAGGCGTTATGTTCTCTGTGTGAAAGAGAACAAATTGTATGTATTCTTTCATTTCTTAAGCAAAAGAATAGGACAAAGGCGCGATATTCTTTTGCTTTGTATTTATGAGACTGATAAACTGAATACATATTGTGGGTGTGTTGGTTAAGTTCGTTGCGATTACTTGTAGAGTTGTTTATGTGTGCGCTCATCGGTCAAGAAGCTACCAACAAAATGCTGTGGTGAATTTCGTTGTGAGTTTTCTTGTGACTACTAGGGGGAGAATACCAAAATGTTATCGAGTCACAACAATCCTCACAAGGAGTAGTCACAAGAGCTTGTGACTTGTGATTCCTCACAAGGGGGAGAATCGGGCTATATGTGTGCGTTTTGCACTGCTTTTCACTAATACTTTGCAAATCTAATACATCAGCTGTTCGCTTCCAGCTTGTAGGCAAATCAAATTGACAGCTGAGGATTGACTTCTTTATTTCATATTCTCTGATTCACCATACTTATAGTCCTATTCTCCCCATCATCACTGATACCTCACAAGTCACAAGAAGTGGTAAAACTGATTTTGTGACTTTTTCGTGTTCTCCCCCTAAAGTCACAACTTGTGAGAGTCATAAAAACAACCGAAACTGTGATGTCCTCCAGAGCAGGTCACAACTCACAATTTACTTGAGTTTCTACATATCATTGAATTATATTATTTCTAAGGAGGCATTATGTTCTCTGTGCGAAAGAGAACAAAATGTATGTATTCTTTCATTTCTTAAGCAAAAGAATAGGACAAAGGTGCGATATTCTTTTGCTTTGTATTTTTGAGACATATAAACTGTACCTACGTTCTGTAACTCTCGCATCAATAAAATCAGTCGAGAAACGTTGAAAAATGGAACAAAACTCATGCATTTTGTTTCAATTTTCATCGTTTCTCGACCAGTTTTTTCGATGCGAGAGTTACAGAACGTAGGCACTGAATACATATTTTGGGTGTGTTAGTTGAGTTCGTTGCGATTACTTGTAGAGTTGTTTATGTGTGCGCTCATCGGTCAAGAAGCTACCAACAAAATGATGTGGTGAATTTCGTTGTGAGTTTTCTTGTGACTACTAGGGGGAGAATACCAAAATGTTATCGAGTCACAACAATCCTCACAAGGAGGAGTCACAAGAGCTTGTGACTTGTGATTTATCACAAGGGGGAGAACATAGATAAACAAATAAAGATGGGAAACTTTCGTACGTTTCACCCCCCAAAACCCATTTGTTTACATTGTTGTTTTTGTAATTTCACTCGTGTCGATGAATAGATGTGAATTGCAACAACAATTTAACGCGGTGAGTTTGTTTTGTTTTGACAGTTCGATTTTTTTTTCCAAACTCGGTGATATTTTTCTTCAGTGCGTCTAAAAAAAACAAATAATATGTTAAAATAATAAATAAAATGTCTAATTATCCTTCGTCTACTGGTGTCCTGATTGCCAATGATTTATTCGGCGTATAATTTGAATTCTGCCTATGGAAACTGGTTCCCTGGATGCAAGACGCTCATCCAACAGGCAATGGCTAAGATCAGGCAAATCCAGCATTGTTTGTGTTGAAGGAGCGCATCAGGAAAGGAAGGGCTGGACAGAAACGTTTGGGGTAGCTGGCCAAGTGGAAAACTGCTGAAGAAGGATCCATTGGAAGTTTATTTGTTGGATTTCCCCAACATTGAAATCAAATGTTCTGAAATACAATTGCCTTTCCAGGCGTGTAAAGAAGTTTAGTGATCTTATTTTGAAGGCAACCGAACCTCCAATGATGTTGTTCAATCTTTACGATGATTAACTGAAAACTATTTCGTCCTACACAGCTTTCAGTCGATTTATTTTGATCACCAGAGCCTCGAATGTAAAACACCGAACGAACAAAGATCATTCTGAAGCCAGATAAAACAACAACCACAGAAGTTCATCACATTTGGCCAACGTTGCAATAAATTTATATGAAATTCTTGCAAGTGCTGGATACAAAGCGTTGTCATTTCAAAACTACATGCTGGATTTTGATAGTTGAAGCGGTTTTTAGCCTTAATTTAATCCTTCTAAGTTATTTTAAGAAAATATTTCCAATTTAAACAAAAATTTCGAAAAATTTGCCCATAGAACTAGTATCATCATATTCTTATTGAAATTCGAAAAAAGACGAAAATAGTTTTTTGAGACAATTTTTTGAAATCTTTGCTCGAATTGGAAATGGTTTTTGAAATAAGTTAGAATACCTTAATTAAGACTAAGAACCGTTTCAATAATTAAAATCCGGCAAGTAGTTTTGAAATGGCAACGTTTTGTATCCAGCACTTGCAAGAATTTCATATAAATTTCTTGCAAGTGTTAAATACAAAGCGTTGTCATTTCAAAACTACTTGGTGGATTTTGATGGTTGAAGCGGTTTTAAGACTTTATTTAAACCTTCTAAGTTATTTTAAAAAACATTTCCAATTTAAACAAATATTTCGAAAAATTTTCCCATAGAACTAGTATCATCATATTCTTATTGAAATTCGAAAAAAGACGAAAATAGTTTTTTGAGACAATTTTTTGAAATCTTTGCTCGAATTGGAAATGGTTTTTGAAATAAGTTCATCATCATCATCATCGTGTCCTGTAACCCCGGCTGGGGCATAGGGCGTCAACAAAACGTCTCCATCCTTCACGGTCTGCTGCAAGGTACTTTAGCTGTGGCCACGTCTTTCTCTGGGATTCTGCTTCCGCTAAGACAGTTGATTTCCATGTTGTTCTTGGTCTTCCAACCCGCCGTGCACCCTGAGGATTCCATTCAAAGGACTGCTTTGCAATTTCATTGTTTGGTTTCCTCAGTGTGTGACCAATCCAACGCCATTTACGCTTTCTTATGTCGACGTCCAGCCGCTCTTGACTTGTCCTGCGCCACAATTCCTCATTTGATATTATTTGTGGCCAGCGAATCTTTAGGATGTGGCGAAGACAGCGATTCACAAAAGCCTGCAATTTCTTCGAAATGATAGACGTGACTTTCCAGGTTTCACAAGCATATAACAGCACGGATTTGACATTGGATTCGAAGAATCTCAACTTAGTGCGTAAGGAGATTTGACTTGATTTCCAGATTGGGGACAGAGTACCGAAGGCAGCACGAGCTTTATTTATTCTACTTTTAACGTCCAGATCCGTACCACCGTTTGCAGAGACAATACTGCCAAGGTAGTTGAACTGTTCCACTACTTCAACTGGCGTCTCCTGTAGAATAATACGCTGCTGTGTGGAGCGGCCTGTGAGCATTATTTTTGTCTTTTTGCTGTTTATTCTTAGACCACTCGACTCTCCCTTCACTTGCAGTGTTTGGCACATCCCGTTCAGCCCACTGATGTTATTTGCCAGTAGACATATGTCATCGGCATAGTCTAAATGACTGAGCCTTTCGAACGGTCTCCATTGAATGCCCTGTCGCTCTGCTGTACCTACACTGGCCGTCAATACGTCGTCCATCGCCAGCAGGAAGAGAATTGGCGATAGAACATCCCCTTGTCTCACACCCTGTTGCACTACAAAGGAGTCGGATAGCTGCCCATTGTGCAAAACAAAACACCTTGCGTTGTTGTAGGACTCTTTAATAATGGCAACTATTTTTGGTGGAATTCCTCTACCAAGCAACGATCTCCATATACATTCTCGGTTAACTCGATCAAAGGCTTTCTCAAAATCCACGAACATGAGGTAAAGCGGTGATTGAAATTCCATCGACTGCTCGAGGACAATACGCAGGGTGTTGATATGGTCGACACACGATCGACCACTGCGGAAGCCAGCTTGATGCCTCTTGAGTGTAGACTCGATTCTATCCTTTATTCGCTCGAGTATGATTGTTGCCATTAGTTTTGGGAAAACGGACAAAACGGTGATACCACGCCAATTGTTGCAATTCTTTAAGTCACCTTTCTTTGGCAACTTAACAATCACACCATCCTTCCAATCCCTGGGATAGCTTTCGTTTTCCCAAATGTTTTTTATCAACGGATGTAAAATACTAGCCGCTGTTACGGGATCGGCTTTCAGGAATTCAGCTGGTATTCCGTCCAGTCCAGCTGCCTTGTTGTTTTTGAGGAGATTTATTGATGTCTGGATTTCCGATTCTGACGGGGGTTCGATGTCAATACCCCTATAGGACCTGCGCATCTCGTTTAGTTGGGGCACTTCAGCACTCTGCTCAACTGAATCCTCATTTAGCAGGGCACAAAAATGGTCCTTCCATCTACGAAGCTGATCCTCAATTGATACCAAAAGTGTGCCATCCACATCCATTACAGGATGATTGGTGTTGCTTTTTTTCCCGATAACATCTTTGGCTATTTGGTACAATTCCCGGATATCTCCTCTTCTGGCAGCGATTTCCGCATTATCTGCGAGTCCATCTACCTTCACCCTCTTGTCACGTCTCACACAGCGATAGACCATCTTATGTGCAATGCGGTACTCTCTTCGCAAGTCAGCCTTTCGTTGAACATCTGCTTCAGCATTTATTTGGATTTTCAACGATTTGCGAAGTTCGATCTTATCCCAGGTGTCTTGGGATATCCAAGAGTCTCTACGTCTCGTTCGCTTGGGTACAGTTTCGGATCCAGCCTCCATAAAAACACTTTTAATTTCACCCCACATCTCATCAATTGTTGAATTCTGGATTCCGTTTAATGACGAGGCTCTGTCGTTAAGGGTGGTGACATAGTTTCGACATATGTTGGGGTCATTTAAAGCATTCGTAATGAATTTTGAGCTCCTTGCTGCATCCTGCGCTGGTTTTTGTACGGCAGCGGTTCGTAGTTTGAGACTCATCAGAACCAAATGGTGGTCGCTTCCCACATCGGCATTTCTTATACTCCGGACATCACACATAGACTTCCTCCATCGCTGCTGAATCATGATATGATCAATTTGGTTTTCGGTTTGACCATCCGGATGCACCCAGGTAATTTTGTTGCACGTCTTATGCTTAAATACAGTCCCACCTATCACAAGACGATTCGCGTTACAAAAGTCGACAAGCAAGTCACCATTTTCATTCCGTGACCCCAAGCCATTTCTTCCCATCACGCGTTCCAGTCCGTAATTGTCTGAACCGACTTGGGCATTGAGGTCTCCCATAACGACTATGATGTCGGCTCTCGGAACACTACTGTAAACCGAGTTAAGATGAGTGTAGAACGCGGTTTTGTCTTCCTCGGTCGCTTCATTTGTGGGGGCGTAGCACTGAATAATTGTGACGTTACGAATTTTTGAACGAAACCTTGCTGTCATTAATCTCTCAGAAATGGGCGCCCAGGAGATCAAACTACGCCTTGCTTCTTCGTTCAACATAATTCCGACACCATGCAGCCTTTGGCCACCCTCTCTTTCATCTTCCCCGGAATACAGCATTCTCGTCTGTCCAGTGTCTGATCTGTATTCAGCTCTTCCTCTCCACTTAGTTTCGCTTATGCCCAGGATACTGATGTTTAGACGAAGCATTTCACGCTCAACCTGCTCGTATCTACCATCGCTGTACAAGGATCGAACGTTCCATGCTCCGATTTTCGTACGTATGCGGTAGCCAAAAGTAACATTTGCGCTTCTTGAAAGATTTCTTCTATTTGTCAACGATTCATTTATTATTATGGCGTCTTGATTGACGCTCGTACATGAAAGATGCCGCACCCCCAAATCCGATGTGCGGTTTACTGCAACCGAAGCTACAGAAGGATTTTCTATAAAAAGATTACCTCTTGGGGACTCATTTCCATTTGTTGTCATAATTCATGTATTTGCTTATATCCTTCCACCATGGTGTTTTCCGAGCCGAGATATGATTAATAACATACATAAGCTCAGATTTGACAGGCACACCCGCCTTTTGTATGGTCAAACACATAACTGCTCGAGGCCGCCCACTATGGGAAAACAGACGCCTTTTGTAGCCGCCCAATATGGGTTACAGACGCTACCTGCTGCTGCCGTTGGCCTTTTACCGAAAAAGCTCCTCCGCCACCAGACTATCATGCCGTTGACCGCTACCTGCAGTTCATCCGTCTTAAGGGGGCTTTTAACCATCCCAAGGACAAGTTTGTGCCCTGACCAGCAACGCTGGGTTGTCTGCTTATCCCGGCATCCATTCGGTCCCCCTGCACGTTAGCGTTACCCGCCCTCTACCACGCGGAGGTGTGCATAGGGATTTTCCTATCATTGAGCCTAGGGCCATATGGCGTCCTAGCACTCTCAAGTACTTTTAGAGGGAGGGAAATAAGTTAGAATACCTTAATTAAGACTAAGAACCGTTTCAATAATCAAAATCCAGCAAGTAGTTTTGAAATGGCAACGTTTTGTATCCAGCACTTGCAAGAATTTCATATAAATTTCTTGCAAGTGTTAAATACAAAGCGTTGTCATTTCAAAACTACTTGGTGGATTTTGATGGTTGAAGCGGTTTTTAGACTTTATTTAAACCTTCTAAGTTATTTTAAAAAACATTTCCAATTTAAACAAAAATTTCGAAAAATTTTCCCATAGAACTAGTATCATCATATTCTTATTGAAATTCGAAAAAAGACGAAAATAGTTTTTTGAGACAATTTTTTGAAATCTTTGCTCGAATTGGAAATGGTTTTTGAAATAAGTTAGAATACCTTAATTAAGACTAAGAACCGTTTCAATAATCAAAATCCAGCAAGTAGTTTTGAAATGGCAACGTTTTGTATCCAGCACTTGCAAGAATTTCATATAAATTTCTTGCAAGTGTTAAATACAAAGCGTTGTCATTTCAAAACTACTTGGTGGATTTTGATGGTTGAAGCGGTTTTTAGACTTTATTTAAACCTTCTAAGTTATTTTAAAAAACATTTCCAATTTAAACAAAAATTTCGAAAAATTTTCCCATAGAACTAGTATCATCATATTCTTATTGAAATTCGAAAAAAGACGAAAATAGTTTTTTGAGACAATTTTTTGAAATCTTTGCTCGAATTGGAAATGGTTTTTGAAATAAGTTAGAATACCTTAATTAAGACTAAGAACCGTTTCAATAATCAAAATCCAGCAAGTAGTTTTGAAATGGCAACGTTTTGTATCCAGCACTTGCAAGAATTTCATATAAATTTCTTGCAAGTGTTAAATACAAAGCGTTGTCATTTCAAAACTACTTGGTGGATTTTGATGGTTGAAGCGGTTTTTAGACTTTATTTAAACCTTCTAAGTTATTTTAAAAAACATTTCCAATTTAAACAAAAATTTCGATTATTGAAACGGTTCTTAGTCTTAATTAAGGTAAATTCTTGCAAGTGCTGGATACAAAACGTTGCCATTTCAAAACTTCTTGCCGGATTTTAATTATTGAAACGGTTTTTAGTCTTAATTAAGGTATTCTAACTTATTTCAAAAACCATTTCCAATTCGAGCAAAGATTTCAAAAAATTGTCTATTTATTTACTATTTACTATTTTCGTCTTTTTTCGAATTTCAATAAGAATATGATGATACTAGTTCTATGGGCAAATTTTTCGAAATTTTTGTTTAAATTGGAAATATTTTCTTAAAATAACTTAGAAGGATTAAATTAAGGCTAAAAACCGCTTCAACTATCAAAATCCAGCATGTAGTTTTGAAATGACAACGCTTTGTATCCAGCACTTGCAAGAATTTCATATAAATTTATTGCAACGTTGGCAAATGTGATGAACTTCTGTGGTTGTTGTTTTATCTGGCTTCAGAATGATCTTTGTTCGTTCGGTGTTTTACATTCGAGGCTCTGGTGATCAAAATAAATCGACTGAAAGCTGTGTAGGACGAAATAGTTTTCAGTTAATCATCGTAAAGATTGAACAACATCATTGGAGGTTCGGTTGCCTTCAAAATAAGATCACTAAACTTCTTTACACGCCTGGAAAGGCAATTGTATTTCAGAACATTTGATTTCAATGTTGGGGAAATCCAACAAATAAACTTCCAATGGATCCTTCTTCAGCAGTTTTCCACTTGGCCAGCTACCCCAAACGTTTCTGTCCAGCCTTTCCTTTCCTGATGCGCTCCTTCAACACAAACAATGCTGGATTTGCCTGATCTTAGCCATTGCCTGTTGGATGAGCGTCTTGCATCCAGGGAACCAGTTTCCATAGGCAGAATTCAAATTATACGCCGAATAAATCATTGGCAATCAGGACACCAGTAGACGAAGGATAATTAGACATTTTATTTATTATTTTAACATATTATTTGTTTTTTTTAGACGCACTGAAGAAAAATATCACCGAGTTTGGAAAAAAAATGACGTTTCAAAATTCACCTCGGAACTATTGGGATGCGTTTGAAATATTGTTCCTAGAGGTGCGGTCGCACTTTTTTTTAATATCTCTGTTCTGTTTTTGTATTCTGCATTGACTCTATTATAATAATATGTTAAAAAAACTTATTTCGAGAAAATTTGTTTGAAATTGTCTTATTTAAAAATGAGAATTTGTATGAGTAATGAGATGATTTCGTATCGAATTTGGAAATTTTCATCGAAATCACCTCATTTGGTCTAATGAAAACGTAGTATTACGATTATTTTATTATACGTTGCATGCATAAATAGAATACCCTTATTATTATAGTTAAATGACCAATTGAATTAAAACTCTTAAGCTGGCCATAAGCAACACAGTCATCCGATCCATTTGGCTCAGTTGGATTTAAGATGGGCTGAAAATCCAAAATGTGATAGTAGCCAATTACATGCTTGAGCCGTCGTTGAACCTCAGCAGAAACTCGAATCAAAATTTTAACCACGTTTGTCCCTAGTCATTGTTCACGAATAGAATGTAAACAGGGCCTGATCTGGCAGGCGTGGGGGGCAAACCAGGAATTTTCCCCCGGTGGCAAAAGTTGAGGGCGGTAAAATTGAAAATTTAGGGTGGAGGCGGCTACAAAAAAAATTTTTTTTTTGATTTTTAACTGATCGAAGCATACAAAATAGGTGTGTTTCGGACGAAAAAATAGGATCGGGGCTTAGTGACGCAATCACAGAAAAAATGGAGTTTCCATGCAAACTAACGATAACATTTATGAAATTCGTGCCGGTATTGTATTTTGTATCAGGGTCTGAGACCCTTTGCACCATTTGTAATCAATCTCAGATATACAAATCATTACATTAAATCGGAGATACTTTTATCTTGAATATTCCATCTATGAGACACAAAGCTATAGCTTGCATTAATAAGAATATTGTCTTCAAGAATATCATAGATTAATAAATTGGTGATCGTTAGGTATAATAGATTAATTAATAATAAATACCAACCTTAAATATTGGCTGACAATAATAAGAAATATATGTGTGCTCGGATGCTAAATGAATATAAATTATAAAATGACTGACTAGCTTTAAGCGTCACCATATTCACTAATACAAGTAATATAGAAACGAAGTAATACAAACTAACATAAATGTATTAAAATTTTAATTTTTACAACTATAATTACTAATTTTGAGTTTTTGCTACGGTTTGATTTAATATAATTGAAATTGAAAGTAAACTTTGGCTACACAACACCCCAGGTCAACATCTTACACCCAATGATGATCTCATCAAACAGAAAAGTGTCGCAAAAATTCAAAATTAATAATAGTTGTGAAAATAAAATTTTAATAAATTTAAATCATTTTTTTTAAATAATTTTTTTCAAAAAATTGTATGTATGTATTTGTATTGTCTACACACTGACAGGTATGTTTGTTAACGTGAAATTTCTTCTTCTAATATATGTGCACCGGAATCAGCAAGTTAAACTTGCTGAACCACAGTTCAAAATTTTAAGCACTTTTTAACAACATAGCCCTTAAGGCTTTACTACATTGGCCACTTTTTGCAAAATTACGACAGTAAAAATATTTTTTTCCCGCTAGCGCAGTTGTTTTGTGAAAAAATATACGAATTGTTTTTTAAACCAAAATTTAAGCTTTCTGCATCATTTTAATATGTTTTCCAATAAGAAACATTATCTAAAAATGAGTTTGAAAATGTTCACTTTTATACTTTTTCACTTTCTTGGCCAATGTAGTTAAGGCTTTAGTCTGCTAGTACCCGATAACTTTTGAGTGGTGAAAGTCATGACTCAAAAGAGTCCTCTTGTAACAGCAGACTTAAATTTGGAAATTCATCAGCTATTTGTTGAATATGATTTGTTATTACTTTTTAAACTCATAAAAGTTGTACAAACGTGGCTCATTATTTATTCTGTGGTTCAGAAATCGGTTAATTAAAATTGCTGAACCACTGATTTAAATTAACATACTTTATTTACGATTGAAAGATAACTAAAAGCAAAAACAAAATTCATTCAATAATTGTATTAAGGCTCCCCCAAACCAACGCGAAATCATAGCGAATCATTCGCAGTCAGTTTTTTGTATTCGTTTTGCATTGTGTATCTTTCATATTTTGCGTTATTGTGAATGATTTCGCGTCGAGGGCGAATGATTCGCGTTGGTTTGGGGGAGCCTTTATCCAGACAAATTTTGATAGTTCGTTTCTGTGGAGATCAAAAAACTAAGGGAGTATACAAGCAACAGCTGTGTTTTTTTGCATGTCCATATGGAGTTTGGCGAAAAAAACGACACCGGGACATTTCAACATTTTTGTTTACCTTTTGCATCGGTCTGCCATTTTGTTTTGAATTATCTTACCAACAAACATTTGACATTTCTATATATGTAAATCATCGATAACACAACGATAATCGTAGTTTGGCATTAGCATTTTTATCGGGACAAAAGCTAACTCCAGATAATTATCTGGACTTATCTAACTCTATATGGACATAGTTGTTGTTGTATTTAACATGTAAATTGTTTTGCTTTGCTGTCGTTTTTTTCACACAATTTTATTTGGACATGCAAAAAAACAACTAACATATACAAATTTAAAGAAAAACTTATGTAACTTCATAATTCACAAACAAATTTTCTCCCACTTCGATTCAATAAAGCTACATTTATTATTCAATTATTTATTACAAAAAATATTAAGGGTATTCATGCAACAGAGTAAACTCGTCGTAATCGTTGTAAAGTTTTAAACTTCTTAAATCTGTCAAATTTTCCATACAAATTGTGACAGAATTACGAAGTTTTAAACTTTACAACGATTACGACGAGTTTACGCTGTTGCATGAGTACCCATATTGTTGTTTCTTATTTTAGTACGCGTAAATATTAGAAGCCAATGCAATTTTAAAATAAAATGATATAAAGGGAAGTGAGCACTTAAAAATTCAGTTCACCCGCTTTTATACTTAACGAACATGTCCATGAGATTTTTAAAATAACTGACAAATTTAAAAAAAACCGACGAATTGTGGTGAAAATCATAAAGTTGCACTAGTGTGCGTGTGGTAAAGGTTACTAGTGCAACTTTATGACATTCACCACGGTCTGAGCTTGTAGGCAAATCAGTTTGACAGCCGAAGATTCCCATCTTTATATTTTTTATCTATGGGGGAGAATCGGGCTATTAGCAAGTACCGAAACCAGTAGGTATGAAGAGAAAATTCCCTTAGGGGCCAGTTATAGCGATCAGGAAAATCCATCAGGAAAAGTTGAAACAGTATAAAATTGAATACTTTTTCCTGATGGTCGTTTATAGCGAACAGGAAAAATATGTCAGTTGGCAAGCTGAAAACATGTGAATATATGCACACATACAACCTACCGCAAAATTTTCCTGATTGAAAAGCATACGAAACATTTTTTCGTCCACAATTCTGTCGGTGGAACAGGATAAAATTGGAACTCAAATCATTGGAACGATTTGTTCCATTTTGTTTGATTTGTAAATCAGCTGGCACGAAAAATGAATTTACATCAGGAAAATAGATAAATTCATTTTAAACAAAAAATAATTAATCAATTGAAAATGTTTTTCGCAAAAAAAATTCTTTGAGTTAATTGCCATTGATTAGTGTAGCATTTGTGTTTCAAATCGTTTTCCTGATCGCAATAACTGGCCCCTTATCGAGTTCTAAATTTCCTACAAGCAACAACCAACAAACACAGACAAAGGCCAAACAAACAAGAAGAAGAATGTTTTTCCTTCCAAAGCACATTTATTTGGAATTTATACAAATATTTACAAAAACACACTTATTTGCACTAGCAAAGATTAAACAAATTGCAATTGCATTTAGTTTGTATTGTTGACCGAAAATGTGTTGAAGTTTTCACAACAAAATGAATTAAAACAAGAAATGATCTCTCCGGATCCTAAAAAATTTTTACTTTTAAATTGTGGTATTTTTGAGTTTTTTTTTTGACGTTTCCAGTTTTGACATGTTAATAAAAACAAAAATGGAGGACGCAATAAAAGTGAGTAAATTTTCTTTTATAATAAATTGCAATATTTGTTAATATCAATCACTAAAAAAACTTTTTCTTAGTTATTATTAGAAAGTGAAGGTAGTGACAGTGATTTAAGTTCTACTGAAGCGTCTACATCCTCTTCTAGCAATGATTCTTCTTCTGATTTCGAAAATCAAAATCACCAAAAAATTCAAGGTTTTGTGGAAGTTATCAATATACATACAGTAATTCAGATTTTAAAAAACATTTCCGATTGAATCGTTCGACTGTTCATATTTTAATAGGTATACTAACTTTTATATTTTAACTCTGTTTATAAAAATATAAATCATCCTTTTTCAGATCGATACAAAGCTTCCGAGCGGTTCCAAAACACCACTAAAAGAGGATTGCCAAAAGTTTTACCTGAAAAGAAAATATTTATGTTCATTTGGTATCTGGCTAACACCGACACGTTTGGCGAGCTTGGAAATTTATTCGGAGTCACAAAATCTACAGCCTGGAATGTCGTAAGGAGAGTTTCAACCTGGTTGATTTCGATAGGTCATGAACATATAAAATGGCCCAATGAAAATGAGGCAATGCAAAATGCGTCCATCTTCGAGGAGCGCTGCAAAATTCCTGGCATTTTCGGTTGCATCGACGGACCCCACATAAGGATAAAAGCACCTACTGAAAATAAGAAAAGCTACTTTAACCGAAAAAAATTTTACAGTATATGCTTACAAGGAGTGGTCGATGCAAACAAAAAATTTATAAATGGTTTCGCTGGAGAGCCAGGAAGTTTGCATGACAGCCGCGTATTGCGTAGGTCGGATCTCTATAGAGATGCAAGTGCAATGTTCCCGAATAGTACTTTCTTGCTGGGAGACTCTGGCATATGCATCCCTAGATTGGTTAGTTCCACCATTTAAGGACAACGGCATGTTGACCAATATCGAAATTCAGTTCAATATTTTGGTCGCGTGGTTGTAGAACACGCGTTTGGGCTACTCAAGACTCGCTTTAGAAGACCACTTCATTTTACGGAACAAGCCAATATAAATCTGGTCGTAAATTTAGTAGTCTGTGGGTGCATACTACATAACTTATGCTCCGAAGCAAATGATGTTTTCGATGCCGATGAGAATGTAGAGAACAATGTTCAGAATCCCGAAGGAACTAGTGTATTGAATTCGAACAGCACCAGACGACAACGACTCTTGGATGATCTAATAACAGCAAATATAATACGCACCTAATCCTTTTTAAGAAATACCAACAACATTGACATATTACCTATGTATATATGAACTGGCAAGGAGCCAACTTCACTATTGTTCATCTACAGCAGCTAAGCGCCAGCACCGCTAGTTGAAGCAAAATGGAAAACATGGTAACTTTTGACGTTAATTTTGTAATTATTTATTTTAGAGACCAATCGTATATCTGTTGTATATATGTACATACAAAACTTAGATTCTTAAGTACATAAGTACATAGTTCGAAAGAGTTCATGTTATTCTTCCAGTCAAATCTCAGTGAGGAATCTACGTTGCCGAAAATCGAAGAAATCATCGCCACCACAGCATGCAACAAACCGATGGTGTTCAAGTCTATGAAAACTCTTTTTCACACACGAGAACCCATAGCCCCCTTTCACACAAAAAAACAAGTTGCTGGAGACTTTTTTGACCTTTTCTTTTAATTTCCTTAAAATTCTCTTGTACCTTTCACACAAGGAAACAAAATCTCCAGGCAATTTTTGAAATTTCCTTTGAAAGTCTGTTGGTTGAACGCACTTTTTTAATAATTTATATTTATCGATGTGCTGTGATTATTCTTTAAAAAGAAAATTAGCAAAAACAACACACACGATTGGTTCATCATCTCAATGATGTGTAGTTTTCTTCTTTTGAGTATCCTAATTGATTCGTTCGTTGTACAAAAGAATGGGCGTTGGGTTGGGTTGCGCAGCATGCACTGCACTCGTGTGGATTTCCATTTACACACAAGACCCAACTTATTTACTTTACTTAAAACGTCCACTTATTTATATCACAAAATAAAACACTCTACTTTTCTTACTACAAACAAAACAATTCATTTTTCACCGATGAAATTAATTCACCAACTTAACTTTTCACTTTTATTAGCTGCGTTTTATTATCTTTTATCGGGATCCGGATCTGGATCTGGGGTGGAATCGTGTAAGGTGATTTTTGATAGTTGATAGTCAAAATTTAAAAAATCTGTCTGGGTAAGATGATAGTCATCGATGACTATCTTATTTTTGTGATTTATTCTTGTGACAGCTATTTTAGTGTCATTTTGATGGAAAATGACATTTATGTTTTTAGATTCAAGAAAAATGAACGTGTTTGTGACGGTACAATTGTTTTTAAACGAACAAAATCAAGAAAATGAAAATAAAAACCAAAATAGAATGGTTAGACTTACATCGCATTCATCTAAGAAACAAATTAAATATCTTTGATCTTCCAAATGCAAAGTAAGTAAATACGAAAATTGTTTATCAATTTGTACCTACATTATGTGTATGTAATAGAATTCATAATTTTCCGTTTACTATGGATTCCTAAAGAATTTTCGTCTTACAAAAGATACGTTTGTGCGCATTCTTAATCTTTTGGATTTACCAATCGGAGTTCGTTCAACTCACATTCCTCCCGTTCTCCAGTTGGCAGTAACTTTAAATTTTCTTGGTGGTGGCGGCTATCAAAGGCAAGTTGGTGCAGACTGGTCCGCCCCAATGGGCCAAAGTACCATCTTCCAAGTGACTACCACCACCCTTAAGGTAATGGAAAGGAAACTCTGCCCTCTTAAGATAAAGTTTATTCCATCAGCCTTAGAAGAAACCAAGGACTTTTTTTATGAGAAATATCGAATTCCTGGAGGCAAGCATACGATTATTACTTACATATATCTTTCTGTAAAAACTATAAGTATCTATTCTTTCAGTGATAGGATGTATAGATGGCAGCCACATAATGATTTTACGCCCTACTGAAAACGAGCATGAATTTTTCAATAGAAAGGGAAGACACAGCATAAACGCCATGGTTGTAAGTAAATATTTCAAATTTTAAGTTACCGAAATAATTAATTTATGTTTTTCTATTTGTTATTTCAAAGATATGTGATCATAAAACCAAAATAATGGCCATTAATGCCAAGTATGATGGAAGCTCCCACGACAGTTTTGTATGGAGGCAAAGTGCACAAAGAGAACTGCTTAAGGTGCCAGTTATAGCTATCATTGAAACTCATCATTGAAAATTTTAATGATTGATTTTGAGACGTTTAAGAAGTAAAATCATTTAGTATTTTGATGGAAGAATAAAGCTAAGGACTTAATTAATATTTCTAGCCAAAAAAAATGTTCAAATAGGCCCAACTTTCCACATAAAAAGATTTTTCTTATTTCAATGATTGAACTGCCTTACCAATGATCATTGAAAAGTTAAAACTCAATTTATGTGGAAAGTTGGGCCTACTTGAAATTTTTTCTGGACTAGAATTATTTATTCAGTCTTGAGCTTTAATCGTCCATCAAAATAATAAATGATTTTGCTTTCTAAATGCCTCAAAATCAATCATTAAAATTTTCAATGATGAGTTTCAATGATAGCTATAACTGGCACCTAATACAAATTACTGTGCTGGAACAACATCATCATTTCAATATTAAGTTTAAGAACATGTTTGATCATATTGCTTTTCTTAAATGCGACAGTGGTTGGTTATCCTATAGAACCGTTTTTAATTACACCATACAGAAGTGCAGCCGAAAATTCTCCAGAAGCTCGATTTAACAACGTTCATTCTCAGGCAAGGAGTCATGAAAGGTAAAAACATTAATTACTAATAGTTCCATTCCCTTCATTATTAATTTTGCTTGTTTAGTTCGATGGAGATGCAATTTAGAAGAACGAAAATTAAGATATTCTCCAAAACGATCGGCACAAATAATAAATGTTTGTGCTGCTCTGCACAACGTTTGCTTGGAAGAAAGAGAACCACTACCATAAGAAAATGAGAGTGTTCCAACACTTGAAAATGTTACCAACAATCAAACAGAAACGGAAAGCAACGAAAGTGAAGGAGCTCGAATCCGAAACAGAATAAGAGACAGTCTTTGGGCCAACTAACAATAAAAACTCTTAAGTATTAAACCAAAAATGAGTGTATTTACTTCTTCAAAAAAAACTAAATAATAGTTCATAAAAAAGAAAACAAAAATACTTAATTCTAGTTTAATTAAATAAAGAAAAATTGTTTCACAACACTTGTTTCCATTTCATTAAAAATGGGTCACAATACTTAATTCTATTTAAAAGGAACAAAAATGTGGCACAGCACTTGTTTTCAGTTTTATCTTTACCTAAACATATTACATACATCACTTTTTTAATTCACTTATTTTTAAATTATTAACCGCTTGGGCTAACTCGATCTCCATTCTCTTTAAAGTAATGTCGAATTCCTTACAACCATTTCAAATCGATTTTTTTTGTTGGTTGTAAGGAACACACAAAAAATCAAATTTTTCGCGTGGGATTGTGTGTGTGTCATTTGACAGTAGCTTTGAGGCAAAAAGTAAACAAACTATGCGCATACAAATTTATTACAAATATTCCAAAGTGCATTCAGTTTTTCGCGTCATTTTGTAAGATTAAAAACATATACATTTCCAAGAAAAGTAGCAAAAATAAACAAAAAATAGTTATGTTGCCATTAAAGTAAAAAAAACAACCGAAATTCATCCAAGAAACAGATTATTTGAGACACACATCGGCGAGCGCGCGATTTATATCTTTAATCGACTTTGGGCACTTTGAATCGAAGTTAGATGATATTTTTTTAACTTCTTACTGACTATTCACTATTTTTTGATGAATTTAAATTAGTTTTGATGATTTATTTGCTTTTAAACTATTAAAATGACCGACGAACACTTTAGAACATTTGTTAAACCCACCGCAAAATACTTTCGACTCCAGAGAAATGTCAAGTCTTGTTAGTGTGTGTGAAATCGATTTGAAATCTTGCTGAAAATGCAAGATTTGTTTTGACAGAATAAAATCGATTTTGTTTAGAAAAAAATCGATTCTGTTTAGAAAAAAATCGATTATTTGGTTGTAAGGAATTCGACATAAGTTCTTCCTTCTTAAAAGCAACATTTATCTTTCTTTCGTTCTCTTTCTCAATTTTTTTTTTATTATCCGATGGAAATCTTCAAAACACACTCGGTAAGAATCTTTTTAAATGCATAGACTTTTTATGCAATCTTTAAGCTCTATGATCGAACCATTCATCGCTTTGATGGAATTTTGTATTTCCTCTTGTACCTTTAAACATTTTTCCTGCTTTTTTATTTTGTTGGCTCTCTGGCAATTGTTTTTCCTTGTATGGTGCAGGAGCCTCTATTATTTCTACGGTCTCCGCTGTGTCGACAGTTGCTTCCGGCGGTTCTTGTAAGAAATGTTCTGCCTCCGAAAGAACTTGGGCTATTTCCAGTTCCAAATCTGAGTATATGTAAAAAAAAAAACAATAATTATAATTATAAGTAATAGCGAAATTAAAACAAACTCGCCTTCCTCTCCACAGCCATAGCTTGATACACCGCTGATGCCAGCTACTGCCGCCTCAATCCCACAGGTCTTCCCAATGGTTTCTTCATTGGTATCCAAGGGAATCTCCACAAATGGACCGCCCCCTATTTTAGACAACAAATTCTTATTAAATGTGAGCTTTCTTTTCACATTGTACTTTCGCGTGGTGCATATCTGAAAATAGTTTGTAATATATTGAAAATATTGAATTAAATTCTTCAAATAATAAACATGTTACCCTTCTCCACTCCTGAGTTGTTTTGGTTGGTGGTCCATTTCTATTCAGAGCTTTTGTTAATCTTTCCCAAAGTTTTTTTTGATTTTCTTTGAAGTTATTTCCCTTCTCTGAATATGATTTGGCTAGCCACGAATGTTTCTCCATAAAATCGGTCATAAATTCTATTTGTTTTTTATTTGCATGCGACCTATTAACAAAATAAAACATTTTAGTACACTATTTTAAAATTTTAAGTAATGTTTACTTGCATTTTTATTTTCTTCTTTTGCTATTCTTACAAAATTTCATGATTTTAGTTAACAAATCATGGTTTACAGGTCTGAGTTGGAAAACGGTAAAAGAGATATTAAAAATTTTGAATTACATCGTAACAAGTAAAACAAATATTTTCAAATATTTATTGAGAGCATTTATTAAAAAAATACAAAAATGGAAGGAACACGAGTATATAACATTAAAATAAATTATTATAATTAATATACATATTTATGAATGCTATTATATTATTTTTTTTCACAGTTTCAGGTACATAGGTATTATATAGCATATTGAAAATCAAAAATATAGATAGTATAAAATATTTTTTAAATTTTACGTTAGTAAGTTAGAAACTTGAATCTGAAGCATAGAGAAATGAAATGAAGCATAATCTCTGGATTATTTTTGCTGAGAAAGTGTGTGTGTGGTGACTGGTGAGTAGCTAAAATGATGAGTTGTATAACAGTATGTATTCCTTACTTCATGAATTTTTGTATGGTGAATTTACATTTATTCACAGTCAAGAAATTAAATCACAGAAACAAAAATGTAGTTATGCATTTGAGTCAAAGCGTCATTTTAACTATGTTTGTGTTTGTAATGTGTTCGTCGTTTCAGGTTGTAGTGTAGCTTAGACATGTTTTTTTCAAAGCGATTATAAAAACAAATATTTTTTTTTAAAATTAGAAAATCATGATTTTGGACTCGAAATCATTAAAACATTATTTGGGTCCAAAAAACATGAAAATAATGATAAATCATGATTTCTGGCAGCCCTGTTTACACGTAATTCAAAAACAATTTGGGATCTTGCTTTCTATCTGGATCTATTTCAAGATCCAATAATTAGTTTTAATTCTGAACACCAGATGACAATTTTGTTATGTGAATGTTGTCAGCACTGTGAAAAAAACAACAAATCGTGAAATGTCATAATAAATAACTGATTAAAAGCTGAAGTCTGCAAAAATCGTCAAGAAAAAAGAAATAAAAAGATGAACACAAAAGAAAATAAAATGTTAGTACTTATTTATTCTTTTGTAATTTAATTTACTATACTAAAATATTTCTTTATTAAAGCCTAGTACGCTGCTGATGCGAAACGAAATTTTTAGTTGGTCTCCAACAAGACAACGAAATGCTTACGAAAACGCAGCGAAAAAATATTTATTGACAGTTACACCAATTCAAAAAATTCAAAACAAATCCAACTGAAAAAAAAAACACACAGCCACGCTGGAAGCAAAGAAACAACAAAAATATACACGATAAAACACAAATGTCATTTTTCCGCACACAATAAATGGCCTGGGTAATTAATTGTGTGCGAAAAAAGAGTGTAGACTTCTCCAAAAAATATGCAACAATTTTTAATTTCGTTCATCGATCAGCGTACTGCAGAACGAAAAGTAAAGCCTAGTACGCTGCTGATGCGAAACGAAATTTTTAGTTGGTCTCCAACAAGACAACGAAATGCTTACGAAACCACAGCGAAAAAATATTCATTGACAGTTACACCAATTCAAAAATTCAAAACAAATCCAACTGAAAAAACAGAACACACACAGCCACGCTGGAAGCAAAGAAGCAACAAAAATACACACAAAAAAACACAAATGTCATTTTTCCGCACACAATAAATGGTCTGGGTAATTAATTGTGTGCGAAAAAAGAGTGTAGACTTCTCCAAAAAATATGCAACAATTTCCAATTTCGTTCATCGAACAGCGTACTGCAGAACGAAAAGTAAAACTAAATTTTTCGTTTATGATTTCGTTGTGTCATTTTTGTATGGGATTTTTCGTTTCGCATCAGCAGCGTACTAGGCTTAAAACTAAATTTTTTGTTGCTTAAAGACGAATAATCTGGACAAAACAAGAAACTATTGCTTTTTAAGCGGATATGAAAAGCGGCAAGCCGAGTTCGAACACCCCCGAAAAAAAAAATATGCCATGAGCAATGTGCTTGAGGATCTCTTGGCAGCTGAAGTCCTCGTAAGTTTCTTGTTCAATCAAAACAAATATCAAATTAAGTGAACTATTTACAGACTCAACCAACTACAACAGATATGCTAGTAACAAAGCTAAAAAATCTGAAAAAGGCGTTGAAAGAAACCAATGATAACAACAACAGGACCGGCGCATCTGCCAGCAAAGCACCATATGAGGAAATTATGGAGGAACTATTTGGAAAGCGACCTGAAATAAGGAACTCCCATACATTCAATTTAAGTGGGACGGTCGTTTCAGCTCCGTGCGCTTTTCCGAAGAAGAAGAGGAATGGTTAGAAGGTAAGAATAGAAAATTTAACTGTCCAGTTAATATTTCTGAGGGCTCAGATAATTTTCCAAGCTTTGCTGTCCAAAAGGGCCAAATACAAATGTTCAATAAAGCATTTAATTTGATTTCCATTTTATTATGAGAAATATGGGTTACGGTAGCACGCCTAGAGTGTTAATTTCTTTTTGTAGTGAGCTAAGGGTCTCAATAGAATAACTATAAGATATTACGGTGAGGGAACACTGTTAAATGTGATAAATACAATAAATTAATTTGATTTTTTGATATACATACTATAAAAAATTCTTGAGCAACGATACCGTCAGGAATTGGCTAAATGTATTTCTAGCTACGGTACTGTTTTTATTTAAAAAATAAATGTACTTTGAGTAAAGAAATGAAAAGACAAAATTTGTCTTTTCTCGATCTGTGTACTAAGCTTGAAAACCTATCAACTTGTCCTATTACGAATTTTGATAGAATAATAAAACGTTCAAACAATCAGCGCATCGAATAAATCATTGACCATTTAATAGTTGCATAAATAAAGATTTTTTTATTTTTTTTCAGAATTATCAATATCACCGTTGCAGAAGCTAGCAACACCACCGCCTGAATCTGAACCATCGACGTCGTAGCAACAAAATCCATTAAGCCCAACGCCACCATCATCGGGATCAGAAACAGCGTCGCAGCCACCTAATCCAAACACAATCTCAACTAATCCCAACACATCTTCATCAAAAATTAAAAAACCACAACAAAAAAGCGCTAAAGAAAAATATTTTGATAACAAAATTAATTTAAAAAGAGAAATGGCCATTGGAAAAAACGAAATCTTAAAAGATTATTATGCCAAAAAATTAAAAAAATTAGATGAAAATGAGAAAGGCAGAAACGAACGTTTTGAAAAGAAGCTAAACGCGTTAAAAGAAATTTTTGAAATATAATAACCATTCGAAGTACCTACATACTTCTTTCAGTTCCTTTTTAACATAATGCTTTAAGTAAAATGTTGAATTTTAGTTTTATTAGTTTATTTATGAAATCTTTTTTTGTTAAAGTTTTTTATTCACCTAAATAAAAGTATATTTTGTTTGTAATTATTCTTTTGTTTTGATAACCTGGGAGTTGATTCTTAGTTGAGAAAAGCAAAATTGATTCTCGGTATTTTTGTGGAAAGTTCCAGTTAAGAGAAACAATGACTTGATCCAATGTACGCAGACATGAGTCCCTTAAAAATTTAATTTGTCGCCAGTCCAGATTTGATTTCGAGAATTGGAATCTATCGATTCCATATTTTTAAATGGCTTATATTGTGTCGAAGTTCGAGAAAGCGATCCTGAAAGATTTATATATTACAATTTTTTTCGAATTGAAACAAATAAAATTCACAATAATTAATTTAAACTCACTATATTGTTACCCTAAATGGTTCGTGCTCCGTATTGAATCGGAATGCATAGAATATTAGCAGGAAGACCGAATTCCAGACTGTTGCACTAGCTTCCATAGAAGCAAGGAAGCAACAGGCGATTGAGAAAGGGATGCTACAGAGCGATCCATATCCATTCTTTTTGAATCAACAATTGAAAGCCATCAATTGTTCGAAACAGAGTATCGAGGATGATTTGTGCTAGGCTAGCGCTAGATATGACGCAACACAACGGTTGTACACACATTTGAGTGACGGCTTCTGATGCATTGCTCAAGCAGAATGAAACACATTAGCCACGTTTTATTATCGCTCATAACCCATATGGTTCACCTCGTGAAAATAAAACGATGTGGGTTAGTGCAAAAGTAGTCCTGTATATCAGTCTCTTTTTTTCTTATGTTTATTTGTTTTTCATGTAAGCACTTGTCTCTTTTCCTCTCTATTCCTTATACTGCTGACAAATCGCTGACATCCATTCACAATGGTAAATAGCCCTCTGCCGGCCAGAATGAAAACCTCTATCTGGGTTATTGAAATTAACCTCGATAGAAACCTAGATCCCATGTTGGTTTTGCAATGCATGTTAAAAGATAACCTCGACCCAGACCCAAAAATATTAAAACGCAGCTATTAAAGCCAACCTAGGAAGTGAGTGAGATGAGTCACTTTTCGTCCAAAACCGATTCATCTAGCAAAAGTGAGTGAGTGAGCGAGTGAAATGAAATGTCAGATTACTCGCCAGATATTTCCGCAGTGACTTGGTGTATATGTTGGTAAATTTGCAGTTTTTGATAGGTATGTGTGTTTTTGTCAAGAATTCCTATTCATGCTACCCTAAAACTTGGCCCGGGCCTAAATTTTTTAGGGGGGGGGGGGGTGAAAAGGGTTGAAGTTCAGGTTTTTGGGAATTGCTTTTAAGCTATCGGTTTTATTGACAAAATGTGAAGGTAAAAATTTAAGCTTATGCTATTCTACACAAAAAATTTTGACATACGTTTTTTCGTAGACCCAATAGATTCAGAGAAAAACGTTCAAGAACTTCATGGTGCAGTGAGTTTAGTCCAAAAAATTTATAAATCTTAGCTTATCGCTGGGAAAATTTTGTTTTGTGATTCCTGTGTAAGTACAAATCCTTATTGTAAAA
Organism: Dasysyrphus tricinctus; assembly: GCA_963921185.1. NCBI lineage: Eukaryota > Metazoa > Arthropoda > Insecta > Diptera > Syrphidae > Dasysyrphus > Dasysyrphus tricinctus. Next base: position 181,195,983 of record OY992531.1, on the reverse strand, counting down.
TCAACTTTTTGGTGTGGTAGGGGAAAGTGAATGGCCGCCATCTTGAAAACAAGGGTGATTTTTTTTTGTTTAATAACTCGTTGAAATTGCGTTTTTCAAAAAAATGACCCAAGAACAGATTTAAGACGATTAAATTATCTAAAAAATAAGCCATTAAACAGGAAGGGTCACCTATGCCTCATATGGTGGGTGAAAAATGACGTTTTTTAAGGTTTTTCGCTTATTTGTGATTTTTTTTCATGATGTCTACAATATGTATGAATATTTTGTACTGCTCTTAATTATCTGTAAAATGAGTCCTCTATTATGCCTATAGACCATATTATATTTTGTGTTAAATCTAACGTCAAAGTTCACTCTGCATGCGTCAAATAAACATGCAAATCCCTTTTTAATGTACTATTTTGCCACAGAGGTAAAGTACTTGACGCGTTTTTTTTGTGTGGTATCTCTAATAGGCCTAATCCACATTTAAAACAAGCGCGAGCATAACAAAGTTAGTTTAATCGAACTCATTCTTCTGGTGGATATTCATTTCTTCATCGTTATCTCCATTATCATCATATTTTTCAGCCTCGGCGCGTTTGAACATGATTGTCCACGACAATGACAATGTCCGCAAGCTAAAGAACAGCTTAAACCAATTTTTCTGCAGCTGCAGCTTGTATTGCATCCTTTAGTTCAGTTACAAAATATATTAGGCGTTTTCCTTTGGAGGTGGCGAAGTACTTGCAAGTACTTTGCCAGTTTTTTTCAATGGAACACATCAAACTGCTTCCCCATGTAAAATGTATCTACTCGCACATGAGAGCATGTGCAGTTGGTAGTACTAGATTATGGTTTTCATCTACTCACAAGTACTTTGCCACCTCCAAAGGAAAACGGCTATTATTTACTATCTGATCGGGAGCAGGTGGCATGTGGTTTTTTATAGGTTCTAGTACATTTTTATAAATCTTCCACCCCCAGTCTTCAGGATTTCAGTCATTGTCGTATACGTATTATTTCATATGCAACTACATGAGTTGTAAGTATAAAAGAAGTAATACAGTAAAATATTTATTTATATTTTTGTTCAATTCAATCCCCTCCCCCGAAATTTGTACAGCGTTCGCCTTTGGTAAAAAACAAAAGTTAATTGAAGACAAAATGGTTTGGAACATGGTTCGGATCATGCTCACCATCATCATATTCTTATCAATAACATAACGGGAAGAAATAGACTGGGCAAAATTTGATGACTGCGTTCGGTTTAGCTAATCTTGTTTTGTTTACATTTATATTAAATGTGGATTAGGCCTACTAGCTTACCCAGTCTCTTACCTCCGTGGTGGCGCAGAAAATAGTACATGCAAAAAGTGTATGCATGTTTATTTGACGCATGCAGAGTGAACTTTGACTATATAGTCTATATAAGAAGGTTTTATAATACAAATTCTATATACTACTGAAATAAATCAGCCAAGTAGAAGACTTAGCATTAAGGATTGGACTTGTTGAATTATTGATTCAAAATAGCTTTTTATGGCCTTTAGTCCTATAAATTGGCGTTTCGTTCGGCTTACTCACTTGAACTCATCAGTGACATAGTGAGGGCTTCGTCATACGCAATTTATATTAAGTTCAGTTCAACTTACATGAATTTTTCAACGAAAATCCACTGTAAACTATACCTATCCAACAAGATTACAATTCCTAATCATTAAGCTGGAAGTTTTTTTTGCCCTGGGCCAGGCATAGTTTCTATATAAGAAGGTTTTATAATACAAATTCTATATACTACTGAAATAAATCAGCCAAGTAGAAGACTTAGCATTAAGGATTGGACTTGTTGAATTATTGATTCAAAATAGCTTTTTATGGCCTTTAGTCCTATAAATTGGCGTTTCGTTCGGCTTACTCACTTGAACTCATCAGTGACATAGTGAGGGCTTTGTCATACGCAATTTATATTAAGTTCAGTTCAACTTACATGAATTTTTCAACGAAAATCCACTGTAAACTATATCCAACAAGATTAGAATTCTTCTTCTTCTTATATAGAAACTATGCCTGGCCCAGGGCAAAAAAAACTTCCAGCTTAATGACTAGGAATTCTAATCTTGTTGGATATAGTTTACAGTGGATTTTCGTTGAAAAATTCATGTAAGTTGAACTGAACTTAATATAAATTGCGTATGACAAAGCCCTCACTATGTCACTGATGAGTTCAAGTGAGTAAGCCGAACGAAACGCCAATTTATAGGACTAAAGGCCATAAAAAGCTATTTTGAATCAATAATTCAACAAGTCCAATCCTTAATGCTAAGTCTTCTACTTGGCTGATTTATTTCAGTAGTATATAGAATTTGTATTATAAAACCTTCTTATATAGAAACTATGCCTGGCCCAGGGCAAAAAAAACTTCCAGCTTAATGATTAGGAATTCTAATCTTGTTGGATATAGTTTACAGTGGATTTTCGTTGAAAAATTCATGTAAGTTGAACTGAACTTAATATAAATTGCGTAAAGCTTAATGACTAGGAATTCTAATCTTGTTGGATATAGTTTACAGTGGATTTTCGTTGAAAAATTCATGTAAGTTGAACTGAACTTAATATAAATTGCGTATGACAAAGCCCTCACTATGTCACTGATGAGTTCAAGTGAGTAAGCCGAACGAAACGCCAATTTATAGGACTAAAGGCCATAAAAAGCTATTTTGAATCAATAATTCAACAAGTCCAATCCTTAATGCTAAGTCTTCTACTTGGCTGATTTATTTCAGTAGTATATAGAATTTGTATTATAAAACCTTCTTATATAGAAACTATGCCTGGCCCAGGGCAAAAAAAACTTCCAGCTTAATGATTAGGAATTGTAATCTTGTTGGATATAGTTTACAGTGGATTTTCGTTGAAAAATTCATGTAAGTTGAACTGAACTTAATATAAATTGTGTATGACAAAGCCCTCACTATGTCACTGATGAGTTCAAGTGAGTAAGCCGAACGAAACGCCAATTTATAGGACTAAAGGCCATAAAAAGCTATTTTGAATCAATAATTCAACAAGTCCAATCCTTAATGCTAAGTCTTCTACTTGGCTGATTTATTTCAGTAGTATATAGAATTTGTATTGTAAAACCTTCTTATATAGAAACTATGCCTGGCCCAGGGCAAAAAAAACTTCCAGCTTAATGATTAGGAATTCTAATCTTGTTGGATATAGTTTACAGTGGATTTTCGTTGAAAAATTCATGTAAGTTGAACTGAACTTAATATAAATTGCGTATGACAAAGCCCTCACTATGTCACTGATGAGTTCAAGTGAGTAAGCCGAACGAAACGCCAATTTATAGGACTAAAGGCCATAAAAAGCTATTTTGAATCAATAATTCAACAAGTCCAATCCTTAATGCTAAGTCTTCTACTTGGCTGATTTATTTCAGTAGTATATAGAATTTGTATTATAAAACCTTCTTATATAGAAACTATGCCTGGCCCAGGGCAAAAAAAACTTCCAGCTTAATGATTAGGAATTCTAATCTTGTTGGATATAGTTTACAGTGGATTTTCGTTGAAAAATTCATGTAAGTTGAACTGAACTTAATATAAATTGCGTATGACAAAGCCCTCACTATGTCACTGATGAGTTCAAGTGAGTAAGCCGAACGAAACGCCAATTTATAGGACTAAAGGCCATAAAAAGCTATTTTGAATCAATAATTCAACAAGTCCAATCCTTAATGCTAAGTCTTCTACTTGGCTGATTTATTTCAGTAGTATATAGAATTTGTATTATAAAACCTTCTTATATAGAAACTATGCCTGGCCCAGGGCAAAAAAAACTTCCAGCTTAATGATTAGGAATTCTAATCTTGTTGGATATAGTTTACAGTGGATTTTCGTTGAAAAATTCATGTAAGTTGAACTGAACTTAATATAAATTGCGTATGACAAAGCCCTCACTATGTCACTGATGAGTTCAAGTGAGTAAGCCGAACGAAACGCCAATTTATAGGACTAAAGGCCATAAAAAGCTATTTTGAATCAATAATTCAACAAGTCCAATCCTTAATGCTAAGTCTTCTACTTGGCTGATTTATTTCAGTAGTATATAGAATTTGTATTATAAAACCTTCTTATATAGAAACTATGCCTGGCCCAGGGCAAAAAAAACTTCCAGCTTAATGATTAGGAATTCTAATCTTGTTGGATATAGTTTACAGTGGATTTTCGTTGAAAAATTCATGTAAGTTGAACTGAACTTAATATAAATTGCGTATGACAAAGCCCTCACTATGTCACTGATGAGTTCAAGTGAGTAAGCCGAACGAAACGCCAATTTATAGGACTAAAGGCCATAAAAAGCTATTTCGAATCAATAATTCAACAAGTCCAATCCTTAATGCTAAGTCTTCTACTTGGCTGATTTATTTCAGTAGTATATAGAATTTGTATTATAAAACCTTCTTATATAGAAACTATGCCTGGCCCAGGGCAAAAAAAACTTCCAGCTTAATGATTAGGAATTCTAATCTTGTTGGATATAGTTTACAGTGGATTTTCGTTGAAAAATTCATGTAAGTTGAACTGAACTTAATATAAATTGCGTATGACAAAGCCCTCACTATGTCACTGATGAGTTCAAGTGAGTAAGCCGAACGAAACGCCAATTTATAGGATTAAAGGCCATAAAAAGCTATTTTGAATCAATAATTCAACAAGTCCAATCCTTAATGCTAAGTCTTCTACTTGGCTGATTTATTTCAGTAGTATATAGAATTTGTATTATAAAACCTTCTTATATAGAAACTATGCCTGGCCCAGGGCAAAAAAAACTTCCAGCTTAATGATTAGGAATTCTAATCTTGTTGGATATAGTTTACAGTGGATTTTCGTTGAAAAATTCATGTAAGTTGAACTGAACTTAATATAAATTGCGTATGACAAAGCCCTCACTATGTCACTGATGAGTTCAAGTGAGTAAGCCGAACGAAACGCCAATTTATAGGACTAAAGGCCATAAAAAGCTATTTTGAATATATAGTCTATAGTCATAATATAGGACTCATTTTATAGACAATTATCCTTGAGGCCACACGAGCAAGTACTTGCAAGCAAGTTGGCTACATACACTGCCTGTCAAATTCGTAATTTGCATTCCACTTGCCTCCCACTTGTTTTCCACTTGCATTCCACTTGTTGTCTCCCAACTTGCTTCACTACTGGCTTCAAAATTGCATGCCAGTTGATAAGCAAGTTGCTTGGGTTTGTTTGTGTTAGTAAACAAATTTGTATGTATTGCAACTTGCTTGCAAGTACTTGCTCGTGTGGCCTCGGGGTAAGAGCAGTACAAAATATATTGAGATATCATCAAAAATATTCACAAATAAGCGAAAAACCTTAAAAACGTAATTTTACCCCCACCATATGAGGCATAGGTGACCTTTGATGCAATGTAACTTTGACAATAATAAACTAACAGTTAACAGAGCTGTTTAATGGCTCATTTTTTAGATAATTTAATCGTCTAAAATCTGTTTTTGGGTAATTTTTTCGAAAAACGCAATTTCAACGAATTATTAAACAAAAACATACGAAGAAAAACGCAAATAATAGAAAATTATTTTTGTTTATGTTTTGTGGACTATTGAATATAATTCAAATTAAAAGTTTTTTGCGACCTTAAGTCCAAATGCGTTTTGCCCAGGTACAACAGTTGGGCCTACCAGTTCTTCTAAGACGCATTATTTTTAATCGATAGATACCGACAACTAATAATAATTCTTTTTACAGTGCTTCCACGCTGTATATTTTATTAGTTGTTGGTATCCATCGATTAAAAATAATGCATCTTAGAAGGGTACAACAGCATCTAACTGATGAGCTCAACTGCTGTACCTGGGCGAAACTCATTTGGACTAAAAGGTCACAAAAAATTTTTAATTTGCATTAAACAAAAACAAAATCACCCTTGTCTTCAAGATGGCGGCGATTCCCTTTCCACTACTACCCCAAAAAGTTGATTTTACAATAAGGAGTTGTACTTAAACATGAATCACAAAACAAAATTTGCCCAGCGATAAGCTAAAATTTTATAAATTTTTTGGACACAACTAACTCGACCATATGAAGTTCTTAAACGTTTCTCTGAATCTATTGGTTCTACGAAAAAAAGTATGTTAAAATTTTTTGTGTCGAATAGCATAAGCTTACATTTTTACCTTTACATTTTTTCAATAAAACCGATAGTTTAGGAGCAATTCCCAAAAAAACTGAACTTCAACCCTTTTCACCCCCCCCTAAAAAATCTAGCCCCGGGCCAAATTTAGGGTAATTTTCAGGAAATGCTTAAGACGTCATAATAAACCACTCCACCAAAATTATCAGCTTTGTCGCAATTTTTTCGAAGTGAAAGTCTAATTTTCCTGGGCTATACTATAGGGGTATTCACGATATGGTTGCCAAAAAGAATGACATTAATTTGGCGAGTTATCAAATACACAAGCTCAAACTTTACTATGGTGTATTTTTCTTTTACAATAGGGTTGGGGTATAGCAAAAGTGTAAAAGTGTAAGAATTTGACATTCAGTATATTTTGTTGTGTAGTTCAAGAAAGTGTTACACTTTTACACTTTCGCAATGATACAAGACCAGTTACATCGGATCGTGAATACCCCTAATAATACACTGATTTTTAAAAATTTAGATCATCACATAAATTTCGCCTCTATCTCGAATTTTCTTTTTCTTGAATCCAAAACTTGCCCTATCAATAGTACCTACCTATTTCGCAAGTAAGAACATCAGTGACGTGCGGCACTCGAACGAACTGGGTAGACAGTTATAAATTAAATTCATCAAAAAATAAAAACTGTTAACAAAGTCCAAAAAACAGCGTATTTCTCTTTGAAATCAAACGTTAAACTTCACACAAGACTTCACGAACGTGTCTAAAAAACATGGCTACCAATAAGGAACTCTATTAATAATTAGCAAAAATTAAATACCTATTTAATACAAGAATACAAATTATAAAAAATTGTACACAGATAAGTATATTTATCAAATGCTTCTATTTCTTGGAAACAAACGTTGAAGGGCCAAGATATGAACATAGTCCACATAAAGTTTTAAAACATTATTTTGAAAACCTTTTCAAGTCTTAAAAGCTGAATTGAATAGGTATGCATCCTCATCCTTATTATTTTTTGTTGAGATAATGGTGATCAAAGACAAAAGTATGCATTTGTTTGACTAAAAGTAATATAAGTACACCAATTTCAAACAAACAAAACTGGCAGACCTAAATTGATTTATAAAAAAAATCATGAAACTCATAAAACAAAGAAAATAATAGGTAGAACATTTGATTTTCGTACCATTTCTCTCAGTCGCAATGAGGCAATAATGGTACCTTAAAATAAATATGTATTTGAAAAACAATTTCAAAACAAGAAGAAGCACACAGCTTCAAAATGCTTTTTGTTTCGACTCAATATGATCCCAAAGATACAGCTCTTCAAAACGCACAAGGGAGAATTATTATTCCCTTAATTTTGTTTTCATCAGTACGGTACTTCTGCGAAAGAGTCCAGCCTTCCTACCTATTGCATTTTTTAGGGTTGACCTACAACTGCCCACTCCTCTTTAATCTACTCCAAAAATAAAAAATTAAGAAGTTGTTCTCTTTACTTAACAGTCAACGAAAAAGTTTCGAATTAACTTCAAAATTCAAAGCAAAACAAGAAATTAGACAGATTCAAATCTGTCTACTTGCTCCACATAGAAATTCTACCTGAGCAACATAATCCGCTGATTTTATTTTCATTTAATTAAGGTAGAACGAAAGACTCTGTCTTCGTTTTCAGTCGGGTTTTCCCGAAGCACGTAGCAGATGCCGAAGGCAGAGCCATAGCGAAGCTATAGTGTTTGTATTGTGTGAGAGCATTGAGATTTTTTGCTTTGTGGATTGTGGTTGTTGGTAGAGAGGTCAAATTATCTAAAGAAATAAAAGTAGGTGTGGAAAATGTGAGTGTGTGAATAGTAAGGGATGAATGTATGATTTAAGTTCGTTAAATTATAGATGTTGAAAATTTGAGATAGGTTATGGATGTTAGTGTTAGAGACTCAATGCAATGAATGTAAGTAAACACAGTTTTTTTGATTGTAACAAGTAGGTTTCTTTTTTTTCTCTCTTTACGGTAGGGTAGACACTTTCTAAAACGTCTTATTGACGCACCGTCACTGAAGAACATGGTGAAAATCTTTTTTGTGCTGTGTATTTGATGCTTGCAAACAAGTGTTTTTTCTCATTGCATACTTCTTGGATCTGTACATGAAGAAAAATGTACTGCATATTTTATTTTACTGATGAGATAAATTGAGACTTGAAAACAATTTGCGGCCTTCTTAAAATTTACAAAAGCATACTTTTTGGATAATAGTGCCAAATAGAGGGAATTACGGTTCGCAAATTGAACGTTCGCTTGAAATCGAACGGTGTGTAGCAGGGAAGCCCACGATGCTAAATGTGGATTTACTCGAGCGTCGCACAGTGCGTCGACTTGTGGACAAAAATAAAAAAAATAAAAATGCAATTTCTTTGTTTTAAGCTCTAAACCTGTGTTGGAACATCTTGGAGTACTTAAATTTGTTTTTGTTTTGTTTTTTGTTTTTCTCTTCTTAGGGGATTAGCGGGACTTTCGTTAGAAATTGAGGTAATTTAAGCTGCAGTGTAATTAAAGGTTGAAATTTTGTGCGAACAAGTCAAGCTCGTGTGTGAAAAATATTTTGCTTTTATAATTTTTCTTATTTAAATATTGAAAATGGATACATTGGGTACTTGTATGAGTTGTTGTTTTATTTTTTTCTTGTTTATGTGAATTTTGGTGATTTTTTGAAAAAATGCACTTTTTTAAGGTTTATAAATTGTAGAAACTTAAGCTTTAAAAAAAATGTTAGCAAATGGCAGCAAAATCCTTTATGCCATTATGTTCTATTGATATTGTGCTCTAAGAAAATGTTAACCTTTCTTGCTACTTCTTGCTAACCTTCAAAATATTTGACTTTTTGTAGGACAAGGTCAAACCATTAAAAATGAAAAAAAATTCGAAAAATGGATTTCTTTCGATAAAAACTCTAAAATAGAAGGTGTTATTCAATTTGTATTAAATGAATTGAAAATAAAAAAATGTTCTGGTACAACTAAGAGTGATTTGGCGGAAAAAATGAGACTTTTTGACAATTTGGAACGTAGGTGGAAAGCAGGTACACGAAACCACGCTCTTTTTGCGAGACGCCACGGAGTCTGGTTAAAAACTCCTTTTATTCTTCCAAAAAGCATTCTCAATTTTCTAGAAAATGCAATATCTTGTGAAAAACTAAGTACTAGCCGTGGAAGACCACTAAAAGCATTTTCTGATTTATCTCAGAAAATGCTTTCATAAAGTATTGGCCTCTAACTTGGATATATTCTATGTACTTCTTACCTTTGAAGAAACAGTCTTTCTCATATAAAAATAAACACTGAATCAAAAAAAATAAATCAGGACATTTTAACACAACCAGCTTCTGTACACTAAAACTTGCTCTCATGACGTCACTGAAATGACCATGAATCAATATATACGTACTTTTTCGGTTATTTCTGGTTTAATTGATCAAAAACCATAGATGTTGTAAGACGATAACATTCAGCCTTATCGCCAATTCCGAGGGAAAAAGCTTTCCCTCGGATTTTATTTGTTCCCAGGAGTTGATACTCTCATCGCCAATCTCCCCCGAATACAATTTCCCCCGGAAATAACTTCGAACTAGTTTCGAAATATTTTAAGAGAATTATTTAATTTAAATTATTGAACTGTCAAAATATGTGAATAAATTAATGAAGTACAATTATGTACCTAAATTTTTGAAGCATTCAGATCTGTATTTCTGAAAATCTATACCATAGCCTTCAAATTAACCACGGGATAAGGAGATCGGAGAAACCTAAACAGAATTCGAAGAAACTTTAAGGATATAAAAAGGTATCGTTTGCATTGATTTTCAAGCTCACTCAATAGTTTTTTCATGCTTGTAGGTTTGTATGGGACTGTATTCTGAAAAAAAAAAAAAATATAACAATAGACGTTTCGTGAAGCAAATCACTGACGATTACGTTATGGATAATCGTTTCAACGATTATCATTTTTAAAATTACTGCTTTCACATATTTACTGGATATTTACATAAATGAATTCAGTGCCACCACCCAAAAAAGCATTTGGCATACCTTCTATCGTCAAACTGAATGCATGCTTGCGTTGCGTTGTTTTTTTTTGAGAAGGTGGCTATCAAAAAGGTGGCTCAATCCAGCTTCAGGGAAGTCTTGGCATTAATTAATTTTTGCCCCTAATATATCACTGAAGATATCACGGAAGATATAAAAATGTTAAAATAAACAGACAAAACTGGAATAAAAAAGCCAAAAGTAAAACTTACGTGTTATATTTTCAAAATCCTCCAGCTAAACTTAAGTGAATTTTTTCCAGGGAAAAATCACTAATTTTCCTTCGGAAAAAAAATTGGCGATACCTACTTTTTTCCTAGGAATTTTTTCCTTTTTTTCGAATATTGTTTACGATTGGAGAGTATCACACGGGGGAAAAAATCCGGGGGAACATTTATTTGCGATAAGGCTGATTGTTTTTCAATTTCTTGAATTTTTTTACTTCCCGTATCTTTCTTAACCTTGCTCCTACCGAAAATATCAAGAAGATCTTTTTTGTAGGAAATTTATTATTCTTTCATTTTGTAGTATACACTTTTCCACTTAAACGCTTAGTTTTCAAAGTATTCCCGAAAAATTACAAAAGAGGACCTTTAAGCCCCCCTCCTGGCTATAGCTCGCGGCCCTGGGCTGGGGACTTTTAGTATGTTATACCTGGGGGTCACCCCTACCACATTTAATAATAACCCAGAGAGCATGATTTATTGCATTTATTTTTCCTTCGTTGACTAGACTATTATTAGAAGTAAACAATTTAAAAAAGTGGGCGTGGCAGTGGGCGGATAGGGTCCATACTATTTTTTTGTTTTTGAACTCACCTAGAAAGTCAAATTATCTAAATTTTATTCAAATCGTGCTAACCATTCTTAAGATATAAACCATTTTCAAAAGTGGGCGTGGCAGGAGGCGTGAAAATTTCATAAGATTTTAGAAAATTTCTTCTTTATTACATTTACAACAAATTTTTTTTGCAAAGTCAACTTAGTTTTGGAAAATTGATTTTTGTCCACCATCTCCATACAATCGACGCACTGTGCGATGGTATGCTCGCTGTGCTCGACTTAACTCCCCGGTTAAGGGGGGGAGTGATCTTGCCTTCGTAGCTGGACCTCACCACTTTCAAAACAAAAAAACATGCCAGCAAAAACAAAAACAAACTTAACCACCACGAACACGACACCTTGGGAACCCTACTGCTGTTGGTACGGCCATTCCCCCACCCAACCTGGGATCCGTTCAGCCCTATCTACGAATCCCCCTGTCCTTAACGAAGCCCTTACTATCGCTGTTGAACCATACTTACGTTACCATGCTTCCTCTAGCCTGCCTTACCGCATCCCCCTGAAATAAAAACTTTAGGTATTCATAGTGCTTCTGGGAAGCTCAGAAAAAGTCATTATTTTTCATCCACATTGACGTGATGCACAATATTTTTATTAAAGATCGAAAGGTAAGAAACTCATAATCGTATCTTGCCAGGCAAACAAAAGTATTAATAAAATTAAAAACCAAAAAAAAAAAGACCGTAAAAGTTAACATAAAAAAAAAACAATTATGCGTATCAAGAAAAATCTTAAATCCAACTATTCAAATGATGATATAACGAAAAATAAAAAAAGGAACAAAGATAAGAGAAACAAGGTATTGATTAAAAACTAAATTGGGAAATGATTTTACAAAGTATTAAAAAATTTTAATTTTGAGAGAACCAAAAAGTGTGGGAATTTGATATCCAAAGCAAAATTTGAATCGCTTGTTAATTATATACCTTCCACGTGGGTGTAGGTATGTTAGCCCCTATTTCGAGGGGAACCTTCCTTTCCTCCTTCGAAGGCTTCTCCCAACCCCTTTTCCCTGCCTACAGAGAGCTCTTTGTAAGTATTTAAGGGGTTCGCAAAATGTTGCGCTACTAACAGGAGATTAAAAAACCTAAATCTACTTCAGGTTAGCGGTTCCTAGTAAGATTTACTATCTTTTCTTCCTCCCTTTACTTTTTCTTCCTCTATCGCAACAAAAAAAAAAAAACTAATTTTAGAAATATAAAATATAAAAAACAAATAGCTAAATATCACGCCAATTAAACTTAAATCTAAAATTCTATTCGGTGTTCGTAAAAGGGTCCTGGAGACTCCGCAACTTGGTTCCGAAAGGAACGGACATCGATTGGTACGGAAAATTGAAATTACGGTTTTCTTATTTTTCTTTTATGGGTATACAACATATATGTATATATAGTTTATGTAGCGAAATGGAAATTTCCGCCGGTGAGGGTGAACAAAAACTTGCATTAGCTGCAACACTGACTATGGTGCACCCCTTTTTTTTGCAAATTCGAGGTGTAGGTACTCTGTTATATGTATGTAAAGGGTTTTTCAACAGGGACGCTACAAAAGTAGAGCGACAGGGACAGCAAACGACGCCATATTTCTTTCCGCTCTTTTGACATTTCTCTTCAGTAAGGTTTGTCATTTCATGATGGAAAGATATACGAGCCAACAACGAGTCGAAATTATTAAAATTTACTACCGAAATTCGGAGTCAGTGGCCTCAACGTTTTAGAGCGCTACGTCCAATTTATGATGAGGCTCATTTCTGGCTGAATGGCTTCGTCAATAAACAAAATATGCGGTATTGGTCAGGTAGCAATCCACACGTACTCCATGAGTCATCATTGCATCCCGAAAAAATTACGGTTTGGTGTGGTTTATGGGCCGGCGCCGGTCGTACAGGTTCAATTTTTGTATGGAACATTTGTGTGAAAAGTCGAATTTATCGGAAAAAATCGTGTTTTAAGTCACAAATCGACAACAAATCCCTAAAGTTTTAGTTTAGACCTTCTAAAATGTCTTATAACTTTTTATCAGCAATAAATAATCTTCTGTTTGTATTTTTTTGGATGTAGGGATAAACCCAAATTCTCTGTTTCTGACCCTTTATATGGGAGATACATTTTATCTCGATCTGCGTACTAGGCTTAACAACCAAATTACTAAACACGAGTTAGCTAACAGCTAGCTTTAAAGGCTCTCCCAAACCAACGCGAATTCGTAGCGCATCATTCACAATAGTACAAAAAATGACAAATAGGTACACAACGCTAAACAACAAAAAAGTAGTCGTTGATGGCAAACGTTTAGCGTTGGTTTGGGAGAATCTTAAGGCTCTCCCAAACCAACGTGAAATCATAGTGAATCATTCGCAAAAACAGTTTTTTGTTGTTGCTAAGCATTGTGTATCTCTCAGATTTTCTACTATTGTGAATGATTTCGCGTCGTCGGCGAACGTTTCGTGTTGGTTTGGGAGAGCCTTTAAAGGATCTCTGCGAGTTTACTAACTCACCAAAGAGGGTGGTAAAGTCACATTAGCCGCGTTTTATTAGCTGCGTTTTATTATCTCTGGGTCTTGATCGAGGTTATCTTTTAACATGTATTACAAAAACAACATGGGGTCTAGGTTTCTATCGAGGTTAATTTCAATAACCCAGATAGAGGTTTTCACTTTGACCAGCAGAGGGCTATTTACCATTGTGAATGAATTCAGTGGTTTGTCAGCAATGTTAGGAATATCGAGGAAAAGAGGCAGGCTTTAAATGAAAAATAAATAAACATAAGAAAAAAAGAGACTGATATACAGCACTGTTTTTGCACTAACCCACATCGTTTTATTTTCACGAGGTGAACCACATGGTTTATGAGTGATAATAGCCGCGTCTTATTATCGCTCATAACGCATATGGTTCACCTCGTGAAAATAAAACGATGTGGGTTAGTGCAAAAGCAGTGCTGTATATTAGTCTCTTTTTTCTTATGTTTATTTGTTTTTCATGTAAGCACTTGTCTCTTTTCCTCTCTATTCCTAATACTGCTGACAAATCGCTGACATCCATTCACAATGGTAAATAGCCCTCTGCCGATCAGAGTGAAAACCTCTATCTGGGTAATTGAAATTAACCTCGATAGAAACCTAGATCACATGTTGTTTTTGTAATGCATGTTAAAAGATAACCTCGACCCAGACCCAGAGATAATAAAACGCAGCTAATAAAACGCGGCTAATGTGACTTTACCACCCTCTTTGGTGAGTTAGTAAACTCGCAGAGATCCTTTAAAGGCTCTCCCAAACCAACACGAAACATTCGCCGACGACGCGAAATCATTCACAATAGTAGAAAATCTGAGAGATACACAATACTTAGAAACAACAAAAAACTGTTTTTGCGAATGATTCACTATGATTTCGCGTTGGTTTGGGAGAGCCTTAAGATTCCCCCAAACCAACGCGAAACGTTTGCCATCAACGACTATTTTTTTGTTGTTTAGCGTTGTGTATTTGTCATTTTTTGTACTATTGTGAATGATGCGCTACGAATTCGCGTTGGTTTGGGAGAGCCTTTAAAGCTAGCTATTAGCTAACTCGTGTTTAGTAATTTGGTTGTTAAGCCTAGTACGCAGATCGAGATAAAATGTATCTCCCATATAAAGGGTCCGCCAAATAACTTTTTTTTTGTTGAAAATGCTATAAAAAAAACTACTGAATATTTTCTCAAATTTCTTTTTTTATTTAAAAGTACAATCCTTCCGGTTAATAATGGAAAATAATTTGATTCAAATGGCTGCTTCGCTAAGTGGGCCTGCGATCGGCTTAGAGAAGATGCCGATTTTGCCAAAAAAATCATCTTTTCAGATGAAGCTCATTTTGATCTTGGCGGGTATGTAAACAAGCAAAATTGTCGCATTTGGGGCACAGAAAACCCGAACGCCATTGAAAAGCCAATACACCCAAAACGAGTCACTGTTTGGTGCGGATTTTGGTCCAGAGGCATAATTGGGCCATTTTTCTTCGAGTGGCCGTTACAGTCAATGGTGATCGTTATCGGGCCATGTTGAACGAATTTTTGTTCACAAAAATTGAAGAGGAGGATATTGGCAACATTTGGTTTCAACAGGACGGCGCTACGTGCCACACAGCCGAAGCTACACTCCATGTAGTAGAAGCATTTTCAAAAAAAAACTTACCTATTTGGCGGACCCTTTAGAATTTTTCCCAGGACAAATTTTATCTCGGATTTTTTTCCAAGCGGTACGCAGCTCCAACGCAACATTTTACAGTTGTAACCGCTGTAAGTGAAAAGGCAAAAGAAAGTCTCCACTTAATTTTGCGCGGAAAAGGAATGTTCGAAGCACTATTTTTCCGGACAAATTGTGACGTTTTATATATATTTCGCTTTTTATAAACTAAAATCATCTCCCTGTTTCATTCTTTCCATTTTTAAGACGTTGTGAGGACGGATGACGGAAATAAAATATAAAATGCGTACAGAAAATCCTCGCGCTCCGATGTTTATTCGCTAGGCTATCTAGTTATCCCAAAAATTTTGAGATAACTTGAGTTGTTGTTGCGTCAGCGGTCATCAGCTGTTTTCTAACAAGGGATTACTACAACACAAAGCTATCCGGATAACTGAGAATAACCATCGGAACGTGCCCAATGATGACATGGAATGAGAATAGAATAAATAGAACAGCTGTTTTTAATCAGTCAGTAGCGTAGCTAATGGGAAAGGGTACAAAAGGGCCACATTCAGATGCGGAAAATATTTTTTTCAATACAAAAATTAAATTGATTCCCAAACTGAGTTAAATAGAGTTGGTTTGAATCAGCAAACAGAGTTGGCTAATTTATACAGCATTTTCATCAGAGACGAAATGTGGTAATTTCGCAAATTGAAAAAAAAAGTGTTTTCATCTAAATTTACTAATTTTGTTTGACAGCCCTGGTCAAACTTTTGAAATTTATTTGATGATTGGTTTTAGTTTGATAGAAGTAAAACTGAAGAAAATAAAAAAAAATGAGTAAGAATAATAAAAATGGAAAAATGAAACAACCACAGAAACTGTAGATGAAAATGTTGTACAAAGAAGCAGGAATAATTCACAGTTTGTACAATACTTGTTTATATGATTTGCAGGGAGGACTTCGAAAGAACATCTGAATTCTGAACCAATAATCATGTGAAAGGAAAATGAGACCACCAAACGACTTTGTCGCACACCCAGTGCTATTATTATTCTTGTAGAGCTCCCATACTGGTCAGCTGTTAAACATTTGTATATTCATTGTCAAAAGAAACATTGGACTATTAAATTTTCACAACTTATTTTTATTTGGACCATAGGTATTCTTTTAAAAATTATTTAAATTCGATTCAATGGTCAGTTGTGAAGCAATCAGGAACAGGAAGATGGTGTTTTGCATTTTTGCAACCGAGCACACATCTTGTACTTCTTTATTACGATTACGAGTCAAATCAGTAAAACCGATAGATTGTGTTCTCCAGACGACAATACAGCTGCTGCAGTATTTTTGATCTCAAGTCTTAAGGTAGAACTATAATAGTCGGAAGGGCACTGAAGCTAATGTCAAAAACCAACGAAAAGTAGCTTTCCGTACCGAAAAAAGGGGAACACACCCATAATGTAATTATCATCTATCTCTTTTTGGCACTCCTATTTCACCAAATGTCAGTTTTACTTAAGTGAGGAGCGCTCCGGAGCTTCCACTCACTTCCGTAACCAAAGTTGAACGAAACTTGACGAAACGCTCCACTCCGCAATTATAGTCACCGTCATATGCTTTCCGTGTATTTGCTTGTTTTCTTCCGACCACTTAAGTGCCCCTCCGAGCATTATAGTTCTAGCTTTATTATTTGTTTGTGGTAGAAGATTCTTTTTGGTGGCTTCTAAGAGCTTCATTGAAATACCACCGAGAGTGTTGTGCCGTTTAGCATCGAATTCCTCTTAATTTTCCAAACACACGTTCCTCCATTTAACATTCAGCTCTAAAACTACACATATCAATTATCAATACATCATATATCTATATCTTCTGTTTATTATTTAAACATTTACCTGGCCGATTGTAATGTTTTATCAGTAAAACTAATTATTCTTTAGGCGTTTTCCTTTGGAGGTGGCGAAGTACTTGCAAGTACTTTGCCAGCTTTTTTCAATGGAACACATCAAACTACTTTCACATATAAAATGTATCTACTCGCGCATGAGATTGAGAGCATGTGCAGTTGGTAGTACTAGATTAGGGTTTTCATCTACTCGTAAGTACTTCGCCACCTCCAAAGGAAAACGGCTTTTATATTCCTAGTTTGTTTGTTTTGATTGCTAAAATTTGACAATCAGAAATTGACTGATTCACAATAGTATTGAATTCAGATGTGTTCGATTTGGTTTCACCAAATTTCCAACCTAATTTCGTGCAAATTTGGTTGAAATTATCTCATTTCGAAATTTAAATTTGTATGGGAAATGAGGTAATTTGGGATCTAATTTGGAAAAATTCAACGAAATTACCTCATTTGGCCTAATAAAAACGTAATATTAAATGCATTTTGGGAGCAGTACACAAATTGTGAACATATCTGATTTTGGCAGGGTTTTCTTAAGCCATCGAAAACACATCCATCCCTCAATGGAATTTGACAGTTGATGGCTTGAAAGATGAAGAACATACTATGTCAAACAAGTGCCCTAAATCACTTTTTCCCTAAGAAGTAAAAAACCTTCAAAACTTTCGGAATTTGTAGTGGTTTTTTAATCCATTGACATCGTTGCGATCCTTCAATATAATTTGACAGTTGATGGCTTGACAGACAAACTATATTTTGACGGAAAAAGTGTATTTTGTTCCAAATAATACCAAATTTCCCTAGAATCGCCTTTTTCCAGAGAAGTAAAAACTGAAAATTTCAGACCTATAGGGGTATTTTCTTCCAACCACATTATACTGTTCCCCATCAAGCGCATATGATTAATTTTTCTTGCTCTGCAAATGCTTTGAAGGAATCTGATTTCTGGTAAAAGTTTCAAATTTATAGGAAGTGAAGGATATTTTATAATTTTTTAAATTTCTAACTATGCTACTGTTCTCATTTGACTTTTGTTTTATCTCCACACCTTCAGAATTTGCCTCGAGAAAAAAAATGTAGAGATAAAATTAGTCTTTGCTCGATCTTTGGCTTTAATGTTTAATGATGCTATTAGGGATAGAACGAGGCATTTCTTCACCCTCTGTAATATTGATAAATTTTCATCTAGATAAGAAAATTCTGTCTGAAGCTGCAAAAACAAGTATTTATTAAATATGATCTTAAATTTTGCTGTTCCTGCTAAAACAGGTTTAAATATGTTTACATAAGTGCAACTGAGAATATAATAAACATCACAAGTAAAATATTATTTATGTTAGAGTTTCAAATAGCATCGTCAGATAATAACTCGTTTTCATCTCCATGATCCGGCAAGCAAACGAAAAATTCTAACAAATTTAATATTGGTCCACGTGAAAAAGGATTATGATATCGTCCACGCTTGTCTCTCAAATACGGATATCTTTTATAGTTGAACATCTCATTTGTTGTGAGATTCATACATGCGTGAAGTATCTGAAAATATGCATCTTTTAACTTATTCGTATATTTTGAAGTTCTACTCACAGAAGTACACGTAAGAATCCAACCAAGCCCACAAAATACAACAGCTTCAATGAGGCCAAGGACATAAAGCCAAGAAAATCCCTCAATCATAACACAGTAGCATGCAAAATATATCGTGAATGAACAATTTATAGCAACTGATAAAACAAACAGAAAAAACCACATTCGATTTCGCAATCCGACACAAGCCGCGTTTTATTATCGCTCATAACCCATATGGTTCACCTCATGAAAATAAAACGATGTGGGTTAGTGCAAAAGCAGTGCTGTATATCAGTCTTTTTTTTTCTTATGTTTATTTGTTTTTCATGTAAGCACTTGTCTCTTTTCCTCTCTATTCCTTATACTGCTGACAAATCGCTGACATCCATTCACAATGGTAAATAGCCCTCTGCCGGCCAGAGTGAAAACCTCTATCTGGGTTATTGAAATTAACCTCGATAGAAACCTAGATCCCATGTTGTTTTTGTAATACATGTTAAAAGATAACCTCGACCCAGACCCAGAGATAATAAAACGCAGCTACAGTTATGTATAAATGGGCAGTGATGGTCAAAATAGGAAACGCATCTATTACAAACACGACAGTGTTTTGCCCTTAATGGCCTTAAGCAGCGACAGCTGTGACACAGTCTCGTGAGAATGACATTACTTTTCTTCCACTTATCAAAATATGGAATTTGTTTAATGGCACAATAATAGGCATCTGAGCTCAATGGAATATAACCGGGATCTCGTCGATTTGGCACGATCCAACTAATCCACATAATAGCATTCCAATAAATGAAGCAATAGTGTGAACGGCGAAGGACATTCCATGTGATCGGTATTGCCTGTAAGTAAAAGAAAAAACACTTCCATAATTATTGGTTTGTTTGGTAACTTGAAAATTCAAACAAAGGAGAATAGGACAAAACGGTCTACAAGACCAATAACGACGAGACATATGTCGTCGGAAAGGTATATTTATGTACTACAATAATTACTATGGGGGCTTACTTCAAATCACTGTGCGAAAAAAGTTATTCGCTAAATAGGATTGTGTTCTGGTGCATTCTAGTATGAATAAAACATTTTTAGTATGGGGAAAATTTATGAAAACTGGTCTAACCAATAACGACAATATATATGTCATTGGAAAGGTATTTCCATTACCTACAGACTTTTTCATATAAGTTCAGTTCAAATCACTGTGTGAAAAAAGTTATTCGTACACTAATGAAATATTGTGGTTAATCTTAGTGTGAAAAAAATGTTTTTGTTTTTAGTATGGGCAAAAAGTGTGATAGTAAGTTCAACCAATAACAACGGGACGTATGTCGTTGGAAAGGAAAATTTTATGTACTACAATAGTAAATACGGCAGCTTAGATAAAATCACTGTGTGAAAAAAGTTATTCTCTAATTATTACCCACTTTTTTACTTTTTTCACACAGTGATTTGAAACAAGCCGCCATAGTGACTATTGTAGCGCATACAAATACCTTTCCAACGACATACGTCTCGTTGTTATTGGTTCCTAGACCACCTTCCAAACATTTTTGCCGATTGTCCTTTGTCAAAAATCCTAGGAAAAACAACTGTTTGTTAAATGTAATTCGTCGATATTAAATCCTATTTTATATAGACACAATAGTGTCACCTGAGCTACATACCACTGTTGAATTATATCTATAAAATTTCTCTGGAAACGATTACAAAAATGCACATACATAGGTATAACTGTAGATATTAAGCTTGTCATACACGAGCGAGCCATCCAATCCATCTGGCTTGGTCCGATTTCAGATTGGCTGAAAATCCAAATGGATCGGTTGCCGATCAACCCCACACATGATGGATTTGGCTCTTTGGCTTTGTCGTGCTTTAAGATTATATTGTTGTGTTGTGTGTGTACCGACTACAGTTTGTTTGTTTTTAATCGTGAATGCTTAAATTGGATTGTAATAAAAGCTAAGTGAATGGTAAATTTGATGAATTGATTTCAGTGGTGAACACTAAATTGGTTTTATAGTAAGAAAGTAAAGTTTTTTGATTTGCGAAATAAATAAGATGAAGTTTGAATAAAGTAAATAAGTTTTACTAACGAACCTGAGAAAATGTTAAATCAGTGTTAGATGTGGAATAAAACTTATTTTATCTGTGCACTCAGATAATTTCTTATAAGAGAAAATAATTACGAAAAGTAAACGTCGACTATGAATTGTGAAAAGTGAAAAATAAGAAAAGATAATGGGTAGAACCCTGAATGATTTAAATTTATTTGAATTTAAGGCAGAACTGAACAAGCAAGGTATTCCTACTGCTGGAAAAAAGAATGATCTCATAACTCGTCTGAAGGAGGGTATAAGAAGACGTGGAGAAAACCCAGACACGTCGATATTTGACATTGAAATGTAGGAGGAGTAAGAACAAGTAAGTTTATCGGACATGAGCAGTGTGATGTCTCAGCTACTTGCTAAATTTGAAAAGAATCTTCTAGAATATCAAAGCCAAGAACAAAATAATCTTCGACTTGATCAACAAAGCTCGAAACACATGGAAAAAAACCTTCAACCAATCCAAACAGACAAATCTGCTGGAAGGTAAGAGCCTTTGAAAACAGAATTATTGCCCTTGACGAGTGTTTCGATAAACAGAAATTGTCGACAGTAGAAGCAAAGTTCCAAGATAAATAAAGTCGAGTGTATTACCAAGTAATAAGATAAAGTAAAGAAAATGAAGGTTCGAGAAAAGAGATGCATCTATCAATCTTCGATGGACAATCTACAAGAAGCAGTTTGAGCAGTGTTCCCAGATTGGTGGTTTTTCCAACCAAAATGGTTGGAAAAAATGCCTTTGGTGGGAAAAATGGTGGGAAAATATTCATAGTGGGATTTATGGTGGGAAAATATTTCAGTAGTCTCTTTTTTGGTGAGGAAAACCACAATTCACTATACCTGCCTATCTTCGAATTTTATGACCTATAATGATTTGGCACAAAAAAACAGAAACTTAAAAAAATATTTTTTTTTGTGAATACCACACAAGTGAAGTACCAAAGATCACTGATCTTGAAAACATTAAAAAATATCTCAAAATTCATAAAAATCAATGGCTGACCAATTACTGAAACTTACTAATTGACCTTTTATGGCAGTTAAGTCACCTTTCAAGTGAGATGCCAACATTTTGTTTGTAACCTTGAAACGAACTTTAAAAATGCATAAGAAAAACTTTGGCTGACCAATTATTGAAAGTAAATAGTTGATACTACATGATCTAGTGATCTTTCGGATCGGTATACATTATTTGTGAATATTCCATAAATGAGGTGGCAAAAATCGTGCGTGACCTTAAGAAACTTTAAGTCTTGATTACAAGTTTTTTAGGGCTGACTTATTTCTAGGACAAGTTGACTAATCCAATTACCAATTACTGACCAATTATATGAAGTACCAAGAGTGCAGAGCCAACATTCTTTTTTTTTATATCTAGGAAATATTTGTAGCGGAAAAGGTTATGGTGGTTTTTTTTTCCATCCAGTACAAAAATGGTGGGATTTTTTTTTGAATTTGGTGGGATTCTAGAAATCTCATCTGGCATCACTGAGTTTGAGGCAGCCACTGCAACGAACGGCTGGAATAGGAAGACAAATATAATTTGCCTGTCTACATTGTCTTCTTACTGAAAGGTGCATCCAGTGATATAGGTAGATTATATGTGCGAAAAAAGGGAAAGACGATTTCACCCAAAATCCACCGATGCACCACTTTTGAGATCGAGTGAGAGATGTATGGACCTTAATTGTGTGAAATAAGGAAGGGTATATTGAACTGAAAGGATTTTCTTGCATAATGTCGACACGCTGTATATCAAAACGACTTTCAGTAAGAAGACAATGTAGACCGGCACTATAGCTCTGACGCTTGTCCCCAGAAGAACTACTGCTGAACTACAAACCATACCAGCAGATAAGAATGGCTTCAGTGCTCTTGTCCAGTCCATTGGCAAACCCTTTGGAGATGGACGACATATGCGATATGAAAGAAGACCGGGTCCAACTCAATACTAGAGTCCAGAAAAGAGGAGAAAGTCACACAAATTGTGAACATATCTGATTTTGGCAGGGTTTTCTTAAGCCATCGAAAACACATCCATCCCTCAATGTAATTTGACAGTTGATGGCTTGAAAGATGAAGAACATACTATGTCAAACAAGTGCCCTAAATCACTTTTTCCCTAAGAAGTAAAAAACCTTCAAAAATTTCGGAATTTGTAGTGGTTTTTTAATCCATTGACATCGTAGCGATCCTTCAATATAATTTGACAGTTGATGGCTTGACAGACAAACTATATTTTGACGGAAAAAGTGTATTTTGTTCCAAATAATACCAAATTGCCCTAGAATCGCCTTTTTCCAGAGAAGTAAAAACTGAAAATTTCAGACCTATAGGGGTATTTTCTTCCAACCACATTATACTGTTCCCCATCAAGCGCATATGATTAATTTTTCTTGCTCTGCAAATGCTTTGAAGGAATCTGATTTCTGGTAAAAGTTTCAAATTTATAGGAAGTGAAGGATATTTTATAATTTTTTCAATTTCTAACTACGCTACTGTTCTCATTTGACTTTTGTTTTATCTCCACACCTTCAGAATTTGCCTCGAGAAAAAAAATGTAGAGATAAAATTAGTCTTTGCTGGATCTTTGGCTTTAATGTTTAATGATGCTATTAGGGATAGAACGAGGCATTTCTTCACCCTCTGTAATATTGATAAATTTTCATCTAGATAAGAAAATTCTGTCTGAAGCTGCAAAAACAAGTATTTATTAAATATGATCTTAAATTTTGCTGTTCCTGCTAAAACAGGTTTAAATATGTTTACATAAGTGCAACTGAGAATATAATAAACATCACAAGTAAAATATTATTTATGTTAGAGTTTCAAATAGCATCGTCAGATAATAACTCGTTTTCATCTCCATGATCCGGCAAGCAAACGAAAAATTCTAACAAATTTAATATTGGTCCACGTGAAAAAGGATTATGATATCGTCCACGCTTGTCTCTCAAATACGGATATCTTTTATAGTTGAACATCTCATTTGTTGTGAGATTCATACATGCGTGAAGTATCTGAAAATATGCATCTTTTAACTTATTCGTATATTTTGAAGTTCTACTCACAGAAGTACACGTAAGAATCCAACCAAGCCCACAAAATACAACAGCTTCAATGAGGCCAAGGACATAAAGCCAAGAAAATCCCTCAATCATAACACAGTAGCATGCAAAATATATCGTGAATGAACAATTTATAGCAACTGATAAAACAAACAGAAAAAACCACATTCGATTTCGCAATCCGACACAGTTATGTATAAATGGGCAGTGATGGTCAAAATAGGAAACGCATCTATTACAAACACGACAGTGTTTTGCCCTTAATGGCCTTAAGCAGCGACAGCTGTGACACAGTCTCGTGAGAATGACATTACTTTTCTTCCACTTATCAAAATATGGAATTTGTTTAATGGCACAATAATAGGCATCTGAGCTCAATGGAATATAACCGGGATCTCGTCGATTTGCCACGATCCAACTAATCCACATAATAGCATTCCAATAAATGAAGCAATAGTGTGAACGGCGAAGGACATTCCATGTGATCGGTATTGCCTGTAAGTAAAAGAAAAAACACTTCCATAATTATTGGTTTGTTTGGTAACTTGAAAATTCAAACAAAGGAGAATAGGACAAAACGGTCTACAAGACCAATAACGACGAGACATATGTCGTCGGAAAGGTATATTTATGTACTACAATAATTACTATGGGGGCTTACTTCAAATCACTGTGCGAAAAAAGTTATTCGCTAAATAGGATTGTGTTCTGGTGCATTCTAGTATGAATAAAACATTTTTAGTATGGGGAAAATTTATGAAAACTGGTCTAACCAATAACGACAATATATATGTCATTGGAAAGGTATTTCCATTACCTACAGACTTTTTCATATAAGTTCAGTTCAAATCACTGTGTGAAAAAAGTTATTCGTACACTAATGAAATATTGTGGTTAATCTTAGTGTGAAAAAAATGTTTTTGTTTTTAGTATGGGCAAAAAGTGTGATAGTAAGTTCAACCAATAACAACGGGACGTATGTCGTTGGAAAGGAAATTTTATGTACTACAATAGTAAATACGGCAGCTTAGATAAAATCACTGTGTGAAAAAAGTTATTCTCTAATTATTACCCATGCTCCATAAATTTTATCTGTGCCAAAATTCCTTAAAGCAGGGAATAATTTTTTCCACACAGTAATTTTTAGTAAGTTGTTATGGTAACTATTATTGTTCAAAAACGACATAAATTTTATTAGTACTGGTAAGACCAGTTTGTATAAATTTTGTCCACATTAAAATGTACCAAAACAAAACCTGGGTTAATGAATAACTTTTTTCACACAGTGATTTGAAACAAGCCGCCATAGTGACTATTGTAGCGCATACAAATACCTTTCCAACGACATACGTCTCGTTGTTATTGGTTCCTAGACCACCTTCCAAACATTTTTGCCGATTGTCCTTTGTCAAAAATCCTAGGAAAAACAACTGTTTGTTAAATGTAATTCGTCGATATTAAATCCTATTTTATATAGACACAATAGTGTCACCTGAGCTACATACCACTGTTGAATTATATCTATAAAATTTCTCTGGAAATGATTACAAAAATGCACATACATAGGTATAACTGTAGATATTAAGCTTGTCATACACGAGCGAGCCATCCAATCCATCTGGCTTGGTCCGATTTCAGATTGGCTGAAAATCCAAATGGATCGGTTGCCGATCAACCCCACACATGATGGATTTGGCTCTTTGGCTTTGTCGTGCTTTAAGATTATATTGTTGTGTTGTGTGTTGTGTACCGACTACAGTTTGTTTGTTTTTAATCGTGAATGCTTAAATTGGATTGTAATAAAAGCTAAGTGAATGGTAAATTTGATGAATTGATTTCAGTGGTGAACACTAAATTGGTTTTATAGTAAGAAAGTAAAGTTTTTTGATTTGCGAAATAAATAAGATAAAGTTTGAATAAAGTAAATAAGTTTTACTAACGAACCTGAGAAAATGTTAAATCAGTGTTAGATGTGGAATAAAACTTATTTTATCTGTGCACTCAGATAATTTCTTATAAGAGAAAATAATTACGAAAAGTAAACGTCGACTATGAATTGTGAAAAGTGAAAAATAAGAAAAGATAATGGGTAGAACCCTGAATGATTTAAATTTATTTGAATTTAAGGCAGAACTGAACAAGCAAGGTATTCCTACTGCTGGAAAAAAGAATGATCTCATAACTCGTCTGAAGGAGGGTATAAGAAGACGTGGAGAAAACCCAGACACGTCGATATTTGACATTGAAATGTAGGAGGAGTAAGAACAAGTAAGTTTATCGGACATGAGCAGTGTGATGTCTCAGCTACTTGCTAAATTTGAAAAGAATCTTCTAGAATATCAAAGCCAAGAACAAAATAATCTTCGACTTGATCAACAAAGCTCGAAACACATGGAAAAAAACCTTCAACCAATCCAAACAGACAAATCTGCTGGAAGGTAAGAGCCTTTGAAAACAGAATTATTGCCCTTGACGAGTGTTTCGATAAACAGAAATTGTCGACAGTAGAAGCAAAGTTCCAAGATAAATAAAGTCGAGTGTATTACCAAGTAATAAGATAAAGTAAAGAAAATGAAGGTTCGAGAAAAGAGATGCATCTATCAATCTTCGATGGACAATCTACAAGAAGCAGTTTGAGGCAGCCACTGCAACGAACGGCTGGAATAGGAAGACAAATATAATTTGCCTGTCTACATTGTCTTCTTACTGAAAGGTGCATCCAGTGAGATAGGTAGATTATATGTGCGAAAAAAGGGAAAGACGATTTCACCCAAAATCCACCGATGCACCACTTTTGAGATCGAGTGAGAGATGTATGGACCTTAATTGTGTGAAATAAGGAAGGGTATATTGAACTGAAAGGATTTTCTTGCATAATGTCGACACGCTGTATATCAAAACGACTTTCAGTAAGAAGACAATGTAGACCGGCACTATAGCTCTGACGCTTGTCCCCAGAAGAACTACTGCTGAACTACAAACCATACCAGCAGATAAGAATGGCTTCAGTGCTCTTGTCCAGTCCATTGGCAAACCCTTTGGAGATGGACGACATATGCGATATGAAAGAAGACCGGGTCCAACTCAATACTAGAGTCCAGAAAAGAGGAGAAAGTCACACAAATTGTGAACATATCTGATTTTGGCAGGGTTTTCTTAAGCCATCGAAAGCACATCCATCCCTCAATGGAATTTGACAGTTGATGGCTTGAAAGATGAAGAACATACTATGTCAAACAAGTGCCCTAAATCACTTTTTCCCTAAGAAGTAAAAAACCTTCAAAAATTTCGGAATTTGTAGTGGTTTTTTAATCCATTGACATCGTAGCGATCCTTCAATATAATTTGACAGTTGATGGCTTGACAGACAAACTATATTTTGACGGAAAAAGTGTATTTTGTTCCAAATAATACCAAATTGCCCTAGAATCGCCTTTTTCCAGAGAAGTAAAAACTGAAAATTTCAGACCTATAGGGGTATTTTCTTCCAACCACATTATACTGTTCCCCATCAAGCGCATATGATTAATTTTTCTTGCTCTGCAAATGCTTTGAAGGAATCTGATTTCTGGTAAAAGTTTCAAATTTATAGGAAGTGAAGGATATTTTATAATTTTTTAAATTTCTAACTATGCTACTGTTCTCATTTGACTTTTGTTTTATCTCCACACCTTCAGAATTTGCCTCGAGAAAAAAAATGTAGAGATAAAATTAGTCTTTGCTCGATCTTTGGCTTTAATGTTTAATGATGCTATTAGGGATAGAACGAGGCATTTCTTCACCCTCTGTAATATTGATAAATTTTCATCTAGATAAGAAAATTCTGTCTGAAGCTGCAAAAACAAGTATTTATTAAATATGATCTTAAATTTTGCTGTTCCTGCTAAAACAGGTTTAAATATGTTTACATAAGTGCAACTGAGAATATAATAAACATCACAAGTAAAATATTATTTATGTTAGAGTTTCAAATAGCATCGTCAGATAATAACTCGTTTTCATCTCCATGATCCGGCAAGCAAACGAAAAATTCTAACAAATTTAATATTGGTCCACGTGAAAAAGGATTATGATATCGTCCACGCTTGTCTCTCAAATACGGATATCTTTTATAGTTGAACATCTCATTTGTTGTGAGATTCATACATGCGTGAAGTATCTGAAAATATGCATCTTTTAACTTATTCGTATATTTTGAAGTTCTACTCACAGAAGTACACGTAAGAATCCAACCAAGCCCACAAAATACAACAGCTTCAATGAGGCCAAGGACATAAAGCCAAGAAAATCCCTCAATCATAACACAGTAGCATGCAAAATATATCGTGAATGAACAATTTATAGCAACTGATAAAACAAACAGAAAAAACCACATTCGATTTCGCAATCCGACACAGTTATGTATAAATGGGCAGTGATGGTCAAAATAGGAAACGCATCTATTACAAACACGACAGTGTTTTGCCCTTAATGGCCTTAAGCAGCGACAGCTGTGACACAGTCTCGTGAGAATGACATTACTTTTCTTCCACTTATCAAAATATGGAATTTGTTTAATGGCACAATAATAGGCATCTGAGCTCAATGGAATATAACCGGGATCTCGTCGATTTGCCACGATCCAACTAATCCACATAATAGCATTCCAATAAATGAAGCAATAGTGTGAACGGCGAAGGACATTCCATGTGATCGGTATTGCCTGTAAGTAAAAGAAAAAACACTTCCATAATTATTGGTTTGTTTGGTAACTTGAAAATTCAAACAAAGGAGAATAGGACAAAACGGTCTACAAGACCAATAACGACGAGACATATGTCGTCGGAAAGGTATATTTATGTACTACAATAATTACTATGGGGGCTTACTTCAAATCACTGTGCGAAAAAAGTTATTCGCTAAATAGGATTGTGTTCTGGTGCATTCTAGTATGAATAAAACATTTTTAGTATGGGGAAAATTTATGAAAACTGGTCTAACCAATAACGACAATATATATGTCATTGGAAAGGTATTTCCATTACCTACAGACTTTTTCATATAAGTTCAGTTCAAATCACTGTGTGAAAAAAGTTATTCGTACACTAATGAAATATTGTGGTTAATCTTAGTGTGAAAAAAATGTTTTTGTTTTTAGTATGGGCAAAAAGTGTGATAGTAAGTTCAACCAATAACAACGGGACGTATGTCGTTGGAAAGGAAATTTTATGTACTACAATAGTAAATACGGCAGCTTAGATAAAATCACTGTGTGAAAAAAGTTATTCTCTAATTATTACCCATGCTCCATAAATTTTATCTGTGCCAAAATTCCTTAAAGCAGGGAATAATTTTTTCCACACAGTAATTTTTAGTAAGTTGTTATGGTAACTATTATTGTTCAAAAACGACATAAATTTTATTAGTACTGGTAAGACCAGTTTGTATAAATTTTGTCCACATTAAAATGTACCAAAACAAAACCTGGGTTAATGAATAACTTTTTTCACACAGTGATTTGAAACAAGCCGCCATAGTGACTATTGTAGCGCATACAAATACCTTTCCAACGACATACGTCTCGTTGTTATTGGTTCCTAGACCACCTTCCAAACATTTTTGCCGATTGTCCTTTGTCAAAAATCCTAGGAAAAACAACTGTTTGTTAAATGTAATTCGTCGATATTAAATCCTATTTTATATAGACACAATAGTGTCACCTGAGCTACATACCACTGTTGAATTATATCTATAAAATTTCTCTGGAAATGATTACAAAAATGCACATACATAGGTATAACTGTAGATATTAAGCTTGTCATACACGAGCGAGCCATCCAATCCATCTGGCTTGGTCCGATTTCAGATTGGCTGAAAATCCAAATGGATCGGTTGCCGATCAACCCCACACATGATGGATTTGGCTCTTTGGCTTTGTCGTGCTTTAAGATTATATTGTTGTGTTGTGTGTACCGACTACAGTTTGTTTGTTTTTAATCGTGAATGCTTAAATTGGATTGTAATAAAAGCTAAGTGAATGGTAAATTTGATGAATTGATTTCAGTGGTGAACACTAAATTGGTTTTATAGTAAGAAAGTAAAGTTTTTTGATTTGCGAAATAAATAAGATGAAGTTTGAATAAAGTAAATAAGTTTTACTAACGAACCTGAGAAAATGTTAAATCAGTGTTAGATGTGGAATAAAACTTATTTTATCTGTGCACTCAGATAATTTCTTATAAGAGAAAATAATTACGAAAAGTAAACGTCGACTATGAATTGTGAAAAGTGAAAAATAAGAAAAGATAATGGGTAGAACCCTGAATGATTTAAATTTATTTGAATTTAAGGCAGAACTGAACAAGCAAGGTATTCCTATAATAATAATAATTTATAATAATTTTATAATAATTTTAACTATATGCCTGTAAGACCTAAGGTCTTTTAAATGCAACCTGAATTGCACGGCACTAGTTAGAAAGAGTAGGAGGATAGGAAAGATTTGGCACAGTGGATTGAGATCAAGATGTTTATTATCTCATTAAATCTCACGGGTGGCGTCCAGTTAAGCTGGGAGAATATAGAAAAGAATGCTGCCTAGAATGGGGCTCGAACCCACACCTCTAAGTTAGCAGTCAAGCACTACATCCACTGCACCATTGCCACCCGCAATTTTCCCTACTGCTGGAAAAAAGAATGATCTCATAACTCGTCTGAAGGAGGGTATAAGAAGACGTGGAGAAAACCCAGACACGTCGATATTTGACATTGAAATGTAGGAGGAGTAAGAACAAGTAAGTTTATCGGACATGAGCAGTGTGATGTCTCAGCTACTTGCTAAATTTGAAAAGAATCTTCTAGAATATCAAAGCCAAGTACAAAATAATCTTCGACTTGATCAACAAAGCTCGAAACACATGGAAAAAAACCTTCAACCAATCCAAACAGACAAATCTGCTGGAAGGTAAGAGCCTTTGAAAACAGAATTATTGCCCTTGACGAGTGTTTCGATAAACAGAAATTGTCGACAGTAGAAGCAAAGTTCCAAGATAAATAAAGTCGAGTGTATTACCAAGTAATAAGATAAAGTAAAGAAAATGAAGGTTCGAGAAAAGAGATGCATCTATCAATCTTCGATGGACAATCTACAAGAAGCAGTTTGAGGCAGCCACTGCAACGAACGGCTGGAATAGGAAGACAAATATAATTTGCCTGTCTACATTGTCTTCTTACTGAAAGGTGCATCCAGTGAGATAGGTAGATTATATGTGCGAAAAAAGGGAAAGACGATTTCACCCAAAATCCACCGATGCACCACTTTTGAGATCGAGTGAGAGATGTATGGACCTTAATTGTGTGAAATAAGGAAGGGTATATTGAACTGAAAGGATTTTCTTGCATAATGTCGACACGCTGTATATCAAAACGACTTTCAGTAAGAAGACAATGTAGACCGGCACTATAGCTCTGACGCTTGTCCCCAGAAGAACTACTGCTGAACTACAAACCATACCAGCAGATAAGAATGGCTTCAGTGCTCTTGTCCAGTCCATTGGCAAACCCTTTGGAGATGGACGACATATGCGATATGAAAGAAGACCGGGTCCAACTCAATACTAGAGTCCAGAAAAGAGGAGAAAGTCACACAAATTGTGAACATATCTGATTTTGGCAGGGTTTTCTTAAGCCATCGAAAACACATCCATCCCTCAATGTAATTTGACAGTTGATGGCTTGAAAGATGAAGAACATACTATGTCAAACAAGTGCCCTAAATCACTTTTTCCCTAAGAAGTAAAAAACCTTCAAAAATTTCGGAATTTGTAGTGGTTTTTTAATCCATTGACATCGTAGCGATCCTTCAATATAATTTGACAGTTGATGGCTTGACAGACAAACTATATTTTGACGGAAAAAGTGTATTTTGTTCCAAATAATACCAAATTGCCCTAGAATCGCCTTTTTCCAGAGAAGTAAAAACTGAAAATTTCAGACCTATAGGGGTATTTTCTTCCAACCACATTATACTGTTCCCCATCAAGCGCATATGATTAATTTTTCTTGCTCTGCAAATGCTTTGAAGGAATCTGATTTCTGGTAAAAGTTTCAAATTTATAGGAAGTGAAGGATATTTTATAATTTTTTAAATTTCTAACTACGCTACTGTTCTCATTTGACTTTTGTTTTATCTCCACACCTTCAGAATTTGCCTCGAGAAAAAAAATGTAGAGATAAAATTAGTCTTTGCTGGATCTTTGGCTTTAATGTTTAATGATGCTATTAGGGATAGAACGAGGCATTTCTTCACCCTCTGTAATATTGATAAATTTTCATCTAGATAAGAAAATTCTGTCTGAAGCTGCAAAAACAAGTATTTATTAAATATGATCTTAAATTTTGCTGTTCCTGCTAAAACAGGTTTAAATATGTTTACATAAGTGCAACTGAGAATATAATAAACATCACAAGTAAAATATTATTTATGTTAGAGTTTCAAATAGCATCGTCAGATAATAACTCGTTTTCATCTCCATGATCCGGCAAGCAAACGAAAAATTCTAACAAATTTAATATTGGTCCACGTGAAAAAGGATTATGATATCGTCCACGCTTGTCTCTCAAATACGGATATCTTTTATAGTTGAACATCTCATTTGTTGTGAGATTCATACATGCGTGAAGTATCTGAAAATATGCATCTTTTAACTTATTCGTATATTTTGAAGTTCTACTCACAGAAGTACACGTAAGAATCCAACCAAGCCCACAAAATACAACAGCTTCAATGAGGCCAAGGACATAAAGCCAAGAAAATCCCTCAATCATAACACAGTAGCATGCAAAATATATCGTGAATGAACAATTTATAGCAACTGATAAAACAAACAGAAAAAACCACATTCGATTTCGCAATCCGACACAGTTATGTATAAATGGGCAGTGATGGTCAAAATAGGAAACGCATCTATTACAAACACGACAGTGTTTTGCCCTTAATGGCCTTAAGCAGCGACAGCTGTGACACAGTCTCGTGAGAATGACATTACTTTTCTTCCACTTATCAAAATATGGAATTTGTTTAATGGCACAATAATAGGCATCTGAGCTCAATGGAATATAACCGGGATCTCGTCGATTTGCCACGATCCAACTAATCCACATAATAGCATTCCAATAAATGAAGCAATAGTGTGAACGGCGAAGGACATTCCATGTGATCGGTATTGCCTGTAAGTAAAAGAAAAAACACTTCCATAATTATTGGTTTGTTTGGTAACTTGAAAATTCAAACAAAGGAGAATAGGACAAAACGGTCTACAAGACCAATAACGACGAGACATATGTCGTCGGAAAGGTATATTTATGTACTACAATAATTACTATGGGGGCTTACTTCAAATCACTGTGCGAAAAAAGTTATTCGCTAAATAGGATTGTGTTCTGGTGCATTCTAGTATGAATAAAACATTTTTAGTATGGGGAAAATTTATGAAAACTGGTCTAACCAATAACGACAATATATATGTCATTGGAAAGGTATTTCCATTACCTACAGACTCTTTCATATAAGTTCAGTTCAAATCACTGTGTGAAAAAAGTTATTCGTACACTAATGAAATATTGTGGTTAATCTTAGTGTGAAAAAAATGTTTTTGTTTTTAGTATGGGCAAAAAGTGTGATAATAAGTTCAACCAATAACAACGGGACGTATGTCGTTGGAAAGGAAATTTTATGTACTACAATAGTAAATACGGCAGCTTAGATAAAATCACTGTGTGAAAAAAGTTATTCTCTAATTATTACCCATGCTCCATAAATTTTATCTGTGCCAAAATTCCTTAAAGCAGGGAATAATTTTTTCCACACAGTAATTTTTAGTAAGTTGTTATGGTAACTATTATTGTTCAAAAACGACATAAATTTTATTAGTACTGGTAAGACCAGTTTGTATAAATTTTGTCCACATTAAAATGTACCAAAACAAAACCTGGGTTAATGAATAACTTTTTTCACACAGTGATTTGAAACAAGCCGCCATAGTGACTATTGTAGCGCATACAAATACCTTTCCAACGACATACGTCTCGTTGTTATTGGTTCCTAGACCACCTTCCAAACATTTTTGCCGATTGTCCTTTGTCAAAAATCCTAGGAAAAACAACTGTTTGTTAAATGTAATTCGTCGATATTAAATCCTATTTTATATAGACACAACAATAGTGTCACCTGTGCTACATACCACTGTTGAATTATATCTATAAAATTTCTCTGGAAATGATTACAAAAATGCACATACATAGGTATAACTGTAGATATTAAGCTTGTCATACACGAGCGAGCCATCCAATCCATCTGGCTTGGTCCGATTTCAGATTGGCTGAAAATCCAAATGGATCGGTTGCCGATCAACCCCACACATGATGGATTTGGCTCTTTGGCTTTGTCGTGCTTTAAGATTATATTGTTGTGTTGTGTGTGTACCGGCTACAGTTTGTTTGTTTTTAATCGTGAATGCTTAAATTGAATTGTAATAAAAGCTAAGTGAATGGTAAATTTGATGAATTGATTTCAGTGGTGAACACTAAATTGGTTTTATAGTAAGAAAGTAAAGTTTTTTGATTTGCGAAATAAATAAGATGAAGTTTGAATAAAGTAAATAAGTTTTACTAACGAACCTGAGAAAATGTTAAATCAGTGATAGATGTGGAATTAAACTTATTTTATCTGTGCACTCAGATAATTTCTTATAAGAGAAAATAATTACGAAAAGTAAACGTCGACTATGAATTGTGAAAAGTGAAAAATAAGAAAAGATAATGGGTAGAACCCTGAATGATTTAAATTTATTTGAATTTAAGGCAGAACTGAACAAGCAAGGTATTCCTACTGCTGGAAAAAAGAATGATCTCATAACTCGTCTGAAGGAGGGTATAAGAAGACGTGGAGAAAACCCAGACACGTCGATATTTGACATTGAAATGTAGGAGGAGTAAGAACAAGTAAGTTCATCGGACATGAGCAGTGTGATGTCTCAGCTACTTGCTAAATTTGAAAAGAATCTTCTAGAATATCAAAGCCAAGAACAAAATAATCTTCGACTTGATCAACAAAGCTCGAAACACATGGAAAAAAACCTTCAACCAATCCAAACAGACAAATCTGCTGGAAGGTAAGAGCCTTTGAAAACAGAATTATTGCCCTTGACGAGTGTTTCGATAAACAGAAATTGTCGACAGTAGAAGCAAAGTTCCAAGATAAATAAAGTCGAGTGTATTACCAAGTAATAAGATAAAGTAAAGAAAATGAAGGTTCGAGAAAAGAGATGCATCTATCAATCTTCGATGGACAATCTACAAGAAGCAGTTTGAGGCAGCCACTGCAACGAACGGCTGGAATAGGAAGACAAATATAATTTGCCTGTCTACATTGTCTTCTTACTGAAAGGTGCATCCAGTGAGATAGGTAGATTATATGTGCGAAAAAAGGGAAAGACGATTTCACCCAAAATCCACCGATGCACCACTTTTGAGATCGAG
Source organism: Dasysyrphus tricinctus (assembly GCA_963921185.1). NCBI lineage: Eukaryota > Metazoa > Arthropoda > Insecta > Diptera > Syrphidae > Dasysyrphus > Dasysyrphus tricinctus. The sequence goes on along the minus strand of OY992531.1, from coordinate 181,160,535 downwards.
TGAGAGATGTATGGACCTTAATTGTGTGAAATAAGGAAGGGTATATTGAACTGAAAGGATTTTCTTGCATAATGTCGACACGCTGTATATCAAAACGACTTTCAGTAAGAAGACAATGTAGACCGGCACTATAGCTCTGACGCTTGTCCCCAGAAGAACTACTGCTGAACTACAAACCATACCAGCAGATAAGAATGGCTTCAGTGCTCTTGTCCAGTCCATTGGCAAACCCTTTGGAGATGGACGACATATGCGATATGAAAGAAGACCGGGTCCAACTCAATACTAGAGTCCAGAAAAGAGGAGAAAGTCTGCAGCAACTCCAAGCTGACATCGAATGGTTGGTGCATCTGGCATATCCGGGTGCAGGGGATGAAATCATCAACCAATTCGCAACAGTAGTCTTTGTTAATGCTGTATCTGATATCAACCTTCAGCGAGCAATTCTACTGAAAAACGTACGCTTTCTAAAGCATCGGGTAAGAGAAATAGAAATCGAGGAGTGTTTTGCCGGGGAACAGCGTTCCAAAGGAACCAGCGAAGTGGACCTACTCGATGCTAGAATTGTAATAAGACCGGACATCGCCAACATCAGTGGAGATACCCACCTAGAAGACATGCCAAGCATTGGCCGCGTTTAAGTTTCACTGCACGCGTGAAGAAGAAAAGGTGGGTTTTTCAATCCAGCGATTAAGAGCCGATCCCATTTGCGATTAGAGTAAAAAGAAAATGAGGACTGTCCAGCAAGATTTGTTATTGTCGATATATGGCCAAAAATGTTGGATAAAGTCATCAAAAATTGGGCTTCCAGATTTGACTACGTCCGAGTAAGAATGCCAGAAGATTATCTTTCGAATAAAGTAAGTTTCATGTCAATTAAAAAAAAAAAATCACCTTTGTTTTATTCTAGGTTACTATGAGTCGTCATGTAACTATATACACATAGCTCTTGAGCAGGAGCTTAGCCACTATATTACCGAAAGCCATGAGGCAAATATATATTTAACGGAAAGTTTCCAACAAGACATAATATGTATTGCAAACATCTCATGGTAAGTTCTCTCATTGAAGTCTCAATAAAATAAAATATCTTGGTTTTATATAAGAAGGTTTTATAATACAAATTCTACTACTGAAATAAATCAGCCAAGTAGAAGACTTATGTCCAGTTGCACCAAAATTCACTAAAAGCGGTTTTTGCTAAAATGGAGTTAAAATTTATCGGACTGATAAATTTATTTGGGTTGCACCAATCTCTTTCGTGCATTTTTTAGCTAAAATGCAGTTCATGAACCACCCCTGGATTTTATCATATGTTTATTTAACTGAACGAAAAAATTTAACCAGTGCAAGTGAGATAGCAATAAGGAAAATGTGAATACACAATAAACAGAAACAAGGTATTCTCATACAGCCAATGCGCCATCTTGTTGTTTTTTTATTATTATTTATTATTTTATTTTTTTTTCAGAGAAATTATGAAACTATTGAAATAGATACCAACTAACACTAATATTTTTTCGACACACTCTTGAAAATTATGAACAGATATTTTAAAGCGACGTCATCGAATTCAGAAAATGGATTTCTCTGTGAACCTGAACAACTCTTCGACTTCTCGCCATTTTTAGGTGTAGTTCGTTATCAGATGAACACACGATGCCCAGTCTATAATTTTTCTGGAATAATTTATTTATTTTAGTAGTGAATTATAAATATGAAACAAAATGCCTTCACCTGTTGTTTTCGTTATTTTAATTTGGAATTAACAATATTCCGTCAAAAAAATTGAATTATTTTGTTTGTAGGTAGTTAGATATGTTCGTTTAAACTTGCTTTTAAAATTTATCTGGAGGAAAATGGAACTTTAGTTTATTGGTTCGTTTATTGGCCTGTTAGATTTAGAAGTGGTTGGTGCAACCGATTAATGTCATTTTAAAATTAAACGAAGCAATAAATATTTAAAAGAGGTCGGTGCAACTGGCCATTAGCATTAAGGATTGGACTTGTTGAATTATTGATTCAAAATAGCTTTTTATGGCCTTTAGTCCTATAAATTGGCGTTTCGTTCGGCTTACTCACTTGAACTCATCAGTGACATAGTGAGGGCTTTGTCATACGCAATTTATATTAAGTTCAGTTCAACTTACATGAATTTTTCAACGAAAATCCACTGTAAACTATATCCAACAAGATTAGAATTCCTAATCATTAAGCTGAAAGTTTTTTTGCCCTGGGCCAGGCATATAGTTTCTATATAAAAAGGTTTTATAATACAAATTCTATATACTACTGAAATAAATCAGCCAAGAAGAAGACTTAGCATTAAGGATTGGACTTGTTGAATTATTGATTCAAAATAGCTTTTAATGGCCTTTAGTCCTGTAAATTGGCGTTTCGTTCGGCTTACTCACTTGAACTCATCAGTGACATAGTGAGGGCTTTGTCATACGCAATTTATATTAAGTTCAGTTCAACTTACATGAATTTTTCAACGAAAATCCACTGTAAACTATATAAAGGCCATAAAAAGCTATTTTGAATCAATAATTCAACAAGTCCAATCCTTAATGCTAAGTCTTCTACTTGGCTGATTTATTTCAGTAGTATATAGAATTTGTATTATAAAACCTTCTTATATAGAAACTATGCCTGGCCCAGGGCAAAAAAAAAAAAACTTCCAGCTTAATGATTAGGAATTCTAATCTTGTTGGATATAGTTTACAGTGGATTTTCGTTGAAAAATTCATGTAAGTTGAACTGAACTTAATATAAATTGCGTATGACAAAGCCCTCACTATGTCACTGATGAGTTCAAGTGAGTAAGCCGAACGAAACGCCAGTTTATAGGACTAAAGGCCATAAAAAGCTATTTTGAATCAATAATTCAACAAGTCCAATCCTTAATGCTAAGTCTTCTACTTGGCTGATTTATTTCAGTAGTATATAGAATTTGTATTATAAAACCTTCTTATATAGAAACTATGCCTGGCCCAGGGCAAAAAAAACTTCCAGCTTAATGATTAGGAATTCTAATCTTGTTGGATATAGTTTACAGTGGATTTTCGTTGAAAAATTCATGTAAGTTGAACTGAACTTAATATAAATTGCGTATGACAAAGCCCTCACTATGTCACTGATGAGTTCAAGTGAGTAAGTTTGAATTGAAATAACACCTTCATCTAGGAAATACCCCGAAATGGCAGCAGTGGTTTTTTAACCCTAATACCACTGCTGCCATTTGGGCGTATTTCCTACTCGCAAATGGTGTCAGGACGAGGATGCACGGTACAGCCTGCAGCTAAGGTAGCCCAACCAGCCCTTTTGCCTAAGGCGCCAGATGCTGAGGCCGAAATTAAAAGCATGTTGCTGGCAATTCAAGGCCAGTTGACAAGACTTCAAGAAGAGATCAGGGAGCAGGTGAATAGGGTAGATTATATCTACTCTGTTTTGCCTAGCTTAATGCAGATTAATGGCGTGCTGTCGAAGAGGCCTCTTGATCCTTGCTGAGAATGCAAATTCACTGATTAGAACCGAACGCGGAGCTAATCTTTTTCAATTATTGAAAGACCAAAGTCCAGATGTGTTTATGGCCAGCGAAACTAAGCTGAGCTAAGTCAAGTTATCCTACATACACAAAATTATAACAAATCAGTCATGAAAAGAAAGGAGATCCAAAAATACGCTGAGTTCTAAGCTTATGCAGGTTTAATAACAAATATTCTAAGTAGCGTTATATCGAAATAACTTCAAGTTATTAAATAACGGTGTCATGTCCATAATTATCCGGTTTGATGTTTTTGTCCTCTACCTACTTACACAGAGCTCTACTGATAACTTTTTTGAATACCTTGCTGATACTCGGTAGAAGACTTATCGACCAGAGATTCACCGGATTGGAGTTGTCCTTCCCCTTTTTTGGGAGAGGATGCACCATAGCTGCAGGGTGGTATAAATGTCTACTGCTTCTTGCGGTAAATGTCGAAGTACAATGTTGGATATTCTATCGACTTCTGCTGACTTTTTCTTTATTTAATCGAAGATGAGCTGGAGCTCCAACTTCGTAGTTAACAGGGAACTGGACCCATTTCGCTTGGCGATTATGGCGTTTTACGAATGATCGTAATTGAATCCAGGGAAACCGAGGTTCTCTGATCGCCATTGCGTGATGTCATTCCGAAGGTAGAAGTGGTGGAGCAAGGCTCTGTTTTCCAGTTCTGGTTCGGGAAAATGCATGCATTCACCTTGTACACTTGCTGGAAAGCAGTTCCCACAGCCTCCACTTTCTCCTGCGGATCTTCGAAGTAGAAGTATGTCTCTTTTATCTGTCGTTCTCTGAAGCTAAAGATACGGAAGGTCGTTCTGATCATTCCTTCTAAATATCTTGTTAATTTGGTCGCTAGTATTAACGGTGCGAATTTTGCTGTCCCAATGCAAATTAATTGACAACCGATAGTTTTCTTTTATAAGTTGGTTGATGTTCTTGATCGACGCTGAAGTCCTACTCTCCAAATTGTGTGGGTCAGTAAACCGTCAGTACAAGACTTTGATTCTTATCAGCAGTCCACTTTATTGTCTGTGTAATTTTTTCTAAGTACTGGTCTATTCCGTTATTTTTGTCAAATTCCTGTCATTTGGTGGGGATATATTGTTCCAACTGATTTGGCTCCAAAGGGCGTTGGTAAAGCGTGGCCAGCAAACCTTACAGTAGTTGTAAGTATGGACAGGCACATACTCATCCAACTCCACAAGCTCGTTCGAAAATTGTATAATGGCGGCGAGTCCGCAGTGGTCACTGTCGTATTCGATCGATCGTAAAAAGTATTTTGGTCTTTGACCCACAGTGTCAGTCTTGGATACCTCTTGGATTTTGTATTTGATTTTCCCAATCTAGGTGTTTGGCATTCAAATCACCGGCCATGAGAAAGTAATTTTCTTGCTAGCTCAAGCTTAGACATTCGAAAAATTTTCCAAGCTCTGTCATAAAATCAGTTGGCTGAGCTGAATGCATGCTTCTAACAGCCGAAATCTGCGCAGTTCACTGTTTTTAATAACTTTATGATTAATGCCTTTTCGTATGAAAATTGCGACACCCCTCCCCCCCCTCCCCCCTTGAGTGATCTCTTCTAACGATATTGTAATTGTTGTTTCTCAACTGATGTTCCTGGTTCAGCTTAGTTTCGCTGGCCATAAACACATCTGGACTTTGGTCTTTCAATAATTGGAAAAGATTAGCTCCGCGTTCGGTTCTAATCAGTGAATTTGCATTCACAGCAAGGATCAAGAGGCCTCTTCGACAGCACGCCATTAATCTGCATTAAGCTAGGCAAAACAGAGTATATTCACCTGCTCCCTGATCTCTTCTTGAAGTCCTGTCAACTGGCCCTGAATTGCCAGCAACATGCTTCTTATTTCGGCCTCAGCATCTGGCGCCTTAGGCAAAAGGGCTGGTTGGGCTACCAAAGCTGCAGGCTGTACCGTGCATCCTCTTCCTGCCATTCTTCCTGGTATTATAACCCTTTGGTAGGTGTTATTTCCATACAAACTGACGGCTTATGAAGCCATAATCATCTTCGTCATCATATTTACCTTCAACTATCACGCTGTTGCCAACAGGTTAGACCGTTGATTCATTTGGGTTGAAATGGCAAACATACATGCACACTTGAAATCCGTCCTTTCCAACTGTGTAGTTGGGGAGAGTACGATAACTTAGGCGCCAAGAAATGATAACGGTTTTTAGTAGAACAGTTCAATACAAGAATTTTTTTCTATGGGAGGGGGGGGTCTATCTGCCCCCGTTTGGTCAGTAGGGGCATTTTCATAAAAAAAGTACTTAAAGAATAAAAAAATTATACAAAAATAACGGTAATACTTACAGGTAAGTTTTATACTTTTTTTTAAAGCCAATACTCCGTTCTATTTGCTAATTTTTAAATCAAGTGAAATCTATGCATGGTTTTTGAAAAAATGAATTTTAAACTCAAAATTTGCGAGAAAAAAGCATACAAAATAGGTTTAAAGTTTAATTTCTCAAAACTGTAAGATTATATATCATTATCGATTTTTTCAAAAACTAGAAGACATAGAATCATCTAGTTTTCAGTTTTTGATTAAGAATTAATTAGAGCAAAGAATTTCAGAAAAAAAATTATATATAATTTTACAGTTTTAATTAATTACACTTTAAACCTTTTTTTTATGCTTTTTTCTCGCAAATTTTGAGTTTAAAATTCATTTTTTCAAAAATCATACATAGATTTCACTTGATTCAAAAACTGGCTAATAGAACAAAGTATTGGCTTTAAATAAAGATATCATACTTTGTTGTAAGTATTACCGTTATTTTTTAATATTTTTTTTACATTTTTGGTACTGTTTTTATGAAATTGCCCCTCCCACCCAAACGGGGTGAGATAGACCCCCCCCTTCCAATAGAAAAAAGTGCTTGTATTGAACTGTTCTACAAAAAACCGTTATTATTTCTTGGCGCCTAAGTTATCGTACTCTTGCCGTGTAGTTTTCTTTGGAATAACGTTTGTGACCCTTTCGTCGAATAGGAGTTAATAATTGTAACGAAGCCACTCTTGGGCGATATATAGGGTGTTTTTGTTTAGAGGTATATAACTTTGAAATGGAATAAAACAAAGATATTTTATTTTATTGAGACTTCAATGAGAGAGTTTACCATGAGATGTTTACAATATTATGACTTGTTGGAAACTGCGGCTATAATGTATTACCATTACCAGCTCTTTCGGTTAAATATATAGTTGCCTCATGGCTTTCGGTTTCGGGGATAATATAGTGGTTTAGCTCCTACTCAAGAGCTACATATATATAGTAACGTGGCGACTCATGGTCACCTAGAATAAAACAAAGATGATTTTTGTTTAAATTGACATGAAACTTACTTAATTCGAAAGATAATCTTCTAGCATTCTTGCTCGGACGTAGTCAAATCTGGTAGCCCAATTTTTGATGACTTTTTCCTAAATTTGTAGCCGTATATCTTCTATGTATTTGTTATTAAAGTAAATTTGTGTATTCGTCGATTTTTTTTTGTTTCAAAAACAAAAGAATAGCCTGCAGCACAAGAATCTACAACAAAAATTACTTAAAAGGTTATGCCATGCAACAGTTTTTCTTTACCCAGTAAAATACCTATAGTTTATCCAACAAAAATGTGCAGTACAGGCAAGATAGGGTGTTTGCCTCGCATTCTGCCTATAGTAGATTGCATAAATCTGTCCTTCATTAAAGCTCTCTCAGGGTTGTCGTAGCGTTTTTTTTACATGAACCCAAATATAAAAGAATAGTATGTAGGGTTACCGCACTTTTTTATATAGAAATTTTCATTTAATGTTTTATTTATAAAAATTTGGTTTGTCACGTCAACAATTTCTTTTTTCTTTTCGGAGCTTAAGTCTTTTGAAGTCTTCGAAGCCATTTCGAACAACTTACATAAAGCACCAAATACACGACTTAAAAATACAAATTGTACAAAACTTAAAAAATACACCTTTTAAAAATACAATTTACATACCAATTTTACTTTACCTCGTGTTACGAAAATCTATACAAATAATAATCTCCTTCAAAGAAAAGAGCTTAAAATTTTGTAACTGCATTTTAACGTATTATTCACACATTAAAATAAATGCAAACGATGAAAAACACTCCACGATAACACTCATCATTAAAAACTTTTTTTAAAGCTCTAAAATCAAAAGCACCTCGACAGAAACTCAAGGAAAAAAAGCTGAAGGAGTTACTAAATAGACACGGGTAACTCTGAATACACATCAATACTTTGATGAAGTTGAATAGCAGCAGCCATAGGCCACAGCAATTCAGTGCACTCTGCACTCTCAGATGTGCGCTCAATAGGACGTTGGGTCTGCGTCAGCTGCAATCAAAAACTTACGGGCGGGCAAACACTTTTTTATGGAGGAGTTCTTTCAATTTGGTATGGTGCAAAAATATGCACGTTACTGATTTTGAAAAAGCTTTCCCATAAGACGTGTACTGCACATTTTTGTTGGATAAACTATAGATCTACTTCGGGGCGAGTTCAAGGCGACCCTAGGTTTCAAAAGTAACAGAATTTGCTGCCCTGCGTGAGTTCAGGGCTTTCAAAAAACGCTTTGGGGTGACCCCAGGGTGACTTCAGGGCTCAACGAACAAACTTAGTAATCTACTAACATTTTCCGTTTTAGTGATATTTATTTTCGAGCTGCGTACTGAAGAATAAAAGTCACATCGACATTTTTATGGTTTACTTGTACCAATTTTTGTATAGAAATTTTCATTTCACTTAGCTGCTTAGTGCCCTATTACACGACGACTTTAGAGTCATGACTTTTTTCGAAATTCAATAAGTGCGAACGAGAAATAACATCTGATCTCACCTTCGCACTCATTTAATTTCGAAAAAAGTCATGACTCTAAAGTCGTTGTGTAAAAGGACACTTAAAAGTGTTCCGGACTGAAATTGTGATTTCATGAAAAAGATTGTGAAGCGTGTACTTGTCTGATCAAAACGATTAAGGTGTCTATGGACAGATAAATTTGTTTTCTAGGACATCATTGGAAAAATTTTTTGTTTTGTGCTCTTGTTCTTGGTAAAAGCCTCTAAGAAAACGAGAAAATGGCAAAAATGGCTGTTTTTCAAAACAAATGTAGCTTACACTACAGCATTTCTTGCAAAACAATGTCTAATAACATAAAATTCCATATTTTTTTTTTATATTATTTTTAATTTTGTACCTTATAAAAATTTTAATAATACAAAATAAAAAAGCTTGAAAATGACGGCAAAGCGTTTTGAGCATAACCAGACTAAGCACCACTAAAGGAGTCTGATGATCGAGGTGGCTCTCGTGAAATAGCTATAACTCCAGCCTATATACACACAAGTTGTTGTGTTGCAGCATGCACTGCACTTGTGTCGATTTCCATTTACACACAAATCCAACTTAATTTGTTAAACTAAATGTTTTGTAAGTATATTTGTTACAACCAATTGTGTTTATTTACTTTTTAATCTTTTAGTCATCACCCTATTTTTATGAAACTGAAAAAAAGTCTAAGGCACTTTCTTGCAAAAATTAGTTTTTTCTTTGACGGGTAGATGGCTTTTTACGTTGGAAATAGGGAGGAAATAAAGAATAGAGTAGAGAGAAAATACAGAGAAAGGATGAACGGAGATAGGCATATAAGACTCTCTTCGCACTGGGATCTTGTTTGTTTTATTATAATAATCTAATCCGGATCAGATCTGGGGGATAATAAAATGCAGCTATTGAAATCCAATCAGTGATTATTTGTTTGCCAAAATAAAGTTCTTGTCTTAACTATTATTTGTAGTCAAACACAAATTTCAGTTTGGCCCAGCCTTCCACATTTAATGAGTTTAAGTATTGCAAGGATTGCACCACCTTATCAATGATCATTGAAATATTTAAAGTCTTTTAATGTAAAAGGTTGGGCTTATTTGAAGCGAGAAACATTAATTTAGTCATGAGCGTTGTTTTTCTATTAAAACAGTTACAGTACAGTCGAATTTATTAGATTTTCTTTAAATGCCTCTAAGAGGTCATTTAGTTAAGTTTGCTTAAATATTTGATAGAGGTCTGCAATGAATGTCTTGAAAGCAGTTTCAAGACATTAATTTTTTTTCAAACCAATCAACACCAATACTACTGAATGAATGAATCAATACAAAAATGAAAATGAATGAATCAATTCAAAAAGGAAAAGCATTAATTTCATTCATTCATTTTAAAACAAGCACTGTGTAGTGTGTAGTGTACACCTATAAGAATGAATAGCTGTGTACTCACAAAATTAGTGCACACTATTCTAAGTATACTGAATATACTGAATAATACACTGAGTACACTGGATACACTCAATACACTGAGTGTACGTGAACCTCTGAAGTGAGTAGTGAGAACATCAAATAGAGATTTGCTTATCTTACCTTTCATTGCAGTTTAGTTCAAATTTGTTCTTAAATTGGTTGGTGAAGTCTGTGAAAATTTAATAAATGGCTTATGTAGGTATATCGTATATATACATAAAGAAAACAAATTAAGCATTTTGTTCTTTTTTTTATTTATTTCTTATGCTAATTTTACACCTTAAAGCTAATCTGAGATTTAATAAGATTTACCTCAAATCTTCTTTAAATCTTGAAGATTTACCATACAAATATATTTCGTTAATCTTGGAGATTAGAAATTAATCTTATTAAATCTTCCTAGGACAAATAGTTTTACAAATCGAACTAACCTATTTTAACATGGTGCTGAACGATTCATTCGAGACTCGATTCAGTTCTTCATTGTTTGACACGAATAAAACATTCTGTCTCTTTCGCACTTGATAAGAAGAATTGAAGTGCCATTTGCATTTTTGAAAGTGTTGTCAGATTCAATCTTTTTTAAATCTTTTTGTGCGGTGGAAACACCAAAAAGATTTATTTAATCTAAACTGAGATAAGCCTTAGGTAGAAACATAGCATTAGAAAAGTAGTTTTAAATCTTACACAGGTGTGTAATGAATATGTATTACATAAAGAGGACAATCTGCATTTGACTCGGAAAAATTTAAGGATAGGTTTGGTAAGGCTTGGGACAGAGAAAAAAATGAATGAGATATTGAGACTTTTCATCTTTTTAAGATGCAATTTACTGAAAAATTAACTTATGTGTTTTGAAAAAATAATAATAAGAAATTAAATTTATCAATAGCATTTATTTAATCAATTTTAATACAAAAAAACAGTAAATGAATATTATATATCATTTAAAAAGTTCAAATTCTTAACGCTCTTGCTTATTACTTCATCCAGTAAACATTAGCTAATTTTTCAATAAATTGCCCCGCCTGTCTTAACAAGATGAAAAAAAGCTCAATCTTTCATTCAATTTTTTCTCTGTTCTAACCCTCACAAAAACCTTTTCGTTATGATATTTTTTGCGTCTAACACAAATCACCTTTTAAACATTAGTATCTGTAGTCTATTAATACATAATTTTTATGAAAAGATCAATAGTTTTGCACACCAGAACCAACTTAGTTGAAAAATTTCAGATACAAATTGGATTTTGAAGATCATTACAAATCTCAATTTTTTTTATATTTGCATTCAAAAACATTATTTGATTTATTAAAAATGGGTCGGATCCAATAATACTCCGTTTTTTCAGAAATTAATAATCAAGCTGAAGAAAATATTCGTTCAGAAGATGCACTACTGGCTGGTGTAGCTAATATTTTGCAACTGACTTTATAAAGCAGTGGAAACTCAATTTTATGCAAATATCACCACTGCAAGACATCGAAACCTTCATGATATATCACATTTACATTTTCATAAGGAGATAATTCATTGCTTATTTTATCATGGGTAGAATTCACACTTTCAACTGGCTGCATAAGATCTTGGAAAACATTTTTATCATTGGACAAAAGCATGTCCAACTCTTCATTTAACTCCCTATCAAAATTTTGATCATCAGATGTTTCATCGTCTAAATAAAATTGCATATATTTTGTAACGGGTGATTTTTTAAGAGGTTTAGAACTTTTAAAAAAAAAAAAACACAAAAAATTCGAAAAAATGAATGAAATATTTATTTGAATCGATAGTTTGAACCTTGCAATTTAATGTTTAAAAATAATTTCATGCAAATGTTGACCGCGGCTGCGTCTCAGGTAGCCCATCCGCTGAGTCCAATTTTGGCATACTCTTTCACACATATCGGCCGGTATCTCACGAATGAATGCATGGATGTTGGCTTCCAGTGCGTCAATCGAAGCGGGCTTGTCCCTATAGACATTAGCCTTGACATACCCCCACAAAAAATAATCTAATGATGTCAAATCGCACGATCTAGGCGGCCAATTGACCGGCCCGAAACGTGAAATTAACTGTTCACCAAACTCGCCTCGCAATTGCGCCATTGTTTCGCGTGCTGTGTGGCATGTGGCACCGTCTTGTTGAAACCACATATCATGCAAGTCAAGAACTTCCATTTCGGGCAAAAAAAGTTTGTTATCATCGCTCGGAAGCGTTCACCATTGACAGTAACGCTGCGATTCGCATCATCTTTGAAGAAATATGGCCCAATAATGCCGCCGGCCCATAAACCGCGCCAAACAGTGGCTTTTTCGGGATGCATTGGTAGCTGTTGCAATGCTTCTGGCTGATCTTCACTCCAAATGCGGCAATTATGCTTATTTACGTACCCATTCAACCAAAAATGAGCCTCATCGCTGAACACAATTTTTCGATAAAAAAGCGGATCCGAACCGAGCACGAATTTTGATAGTAAAATTCAATAATTTGCAAGCGTTGTTCATTTGTAAGACGATCCATGGTTAAATTGCAAACCAAACTGAAGCTGTTTGACAGTGACACAAGGTACTAAACACACGTCAGCTGTCAAAACCAGTGTTGCCAAAACCAAACCAGCTAAAAAATCACCCTTTACATTCATCTTTGATGCTCGTTTTTTGATCTGATCTTCATTGTACTGTAATAACTTATTAGTGGGGGAAAAAGGAATAATGCTATTTTGTGTACTACTGTCAATTTTTTTAGGGCTATTGTATCTAAAAAAAGTGCTTAATTTGGTTTTGAAATTTTTAATTATGTCTTAATCTGAAGTAAGTTTCAACTGTACAAACTTTTTTTTAACTGATGATTTTTGTTAACGAGAGTTAAATGAGTTGTTGGATAGCTCTCACCTTCTAAAATCTTAGAGGATTCCTCAAAAAATCCCAAGATTTTAATTAAGCCACTCATGTAGCTTAAGTTAATATTGCATATTTTTTGGAGCTCGTTTTTTTCTCTTTATATGATTTTTATTTCGATCCAATTTTTTTCTATAGAAAGTAATGTATAAAACATAGTATTAAATCGTGTGCAAACAAAACTTTTTAATGTTGATTGTAGTGAACAAATGACCCCCGATTTTTTAAAATATTTTACAAGTTTTGTGCAAATGTTACAAAGCTCAAGTACATCAGGTACTTCTTTTATACTTTTTTCTACAATATTGTGAAGTAAATGAACAACACAAAAGCTATGATCCACGGAACGAAAAGCAGAAATCATATTTGATCCCCTATCATTTACGATAATTATTGCTATGTGATTTTAATCACATTCAAATTCACTTAAAAGTGTTTCAATTCTTGAATGAATATTTTGACTCTGAAATTTAAATTGAATGTGTTTTTTAAAACACTTTTATGAAATAATAAGAAATTAGAAGAGCATTTGCAGCTGTAATTGAAATTCATCAATGAACATTTTGATTTTTGTTTTCTTTCTTTTTAATATCCATCAAACAACACAGGCTTTAGTTGGAATAAAATAAAGGACAATTATTTAAAAACGAACATATGAATCTTATTTCTATATAGTTTCAATTTGTAGTGATAAAAGGGTCACGAAAATTATGTATATCTGTTTTCTATAGCACTGATGAATAAATAGCATACATCAACGAACGAATTAAAAATTGTTTTCTATATAACTCATACGCCACAGTGAACTAACTGTTTTAATTTAATGTATAATGTATGTGAGAAAACCGATAACTTACAAAAATCAAATAACAATAATAAAATTCAATCTAAAGTGTATAAGCTTCATGAATATTATTATGTGTTTGTCTTTTTTTATATATATAGTGTCATACAAAAATTCAAAACAAAAGAAGATTACCTGTACATGAAATCCATTTCATTGATTTTAGGCCCAAAAGTCTTGTAAAAATACTTCCATCTTTAACATAATGAATTGTAAGTGATAAGTACGATGTTCTTAAGAAATTAGCAGTCCACCAATCACTCGTTGAACCAAAACCGATTTTGTTTATAACTACTTTTAATTACTGTTTTAATTATATTAAAATATTTTTCATACAAATTTTCGATATTTCGCGAAATTGTCGCTGGGTGTAGTATCAAATTTTCTATGTCTATATTTGATCCATATTTTGAACCAATTGATATCAAAAATTAAAATCGATAAAATTTTAAAATCAACTGTCTTTCACAATATTAAAGGGCCTTCAATTTTCGACCGTCCATTTTGTTAGAATCGCGATACTTTTTTTTTGTCCTCAAGATCAACTTGTTTTTACTATTGCATCTTCAGTTTTCGCGTTTTTTATAGCATAGCACTTATGTTTAACGAGATTAGATGTGCTTTTATTGTTAAATGTTTGTACCGAAAGACAATTTTCGCACGCCCAATCGTCCCAAATGTGTCCCACACTTTACTTCGGCCTCGTTTGTTGTTTATTTTAAAAATCCCACTACAAAACTTTGCTTTTATCATTGAGCTGCTAAACATACTACCGTCAAGGCTTGCGATTGAAAAATCAGAATCGTTTGTTAAATCCTAGTTGAGAAAAATTCACATTTAAGCGTTAGTTAAGTAAACAAAAAAGCAACAATTTTCTATCACGAAAAGTTTTGTTTACTTCATCCATATTAATGTTTTTGGTTTCTTGCTGTTTTTGTTTGTTGTTATTGTTTTTTTTTTAATGTTCACTTAGTTGTGTTTTTTTTAACCTTCCATTCTATAACCTATTTAAACAAAGTCAAGTCACCGAATGAGATTATGTTATATATACAGGGTGTCCTGTAAATAATGGATAACCTTGCAACTGGTTATAGCAGGCCTTATGACCTTATCAGAAAAAAATATAAAAAAAATATTTTCCCAGTGGTTACTATGTTATGATATTTTTTCCAAAAGTTGTTAACAAGTACTACTTTCCTCAAATACGTGAACGCTACGACCATGGATGAACAATTTTTGCTTTTTTTTTATTTTTGTAATATTCTAGAATGACTGTTGTAATAGATAGATGGTAAAATTTAATAGTTGTTTAGTTTAGTTTAGTTTAGTTTAGTTTATTAAATTCAATGTATGCCTACACATTAAGAATATACTTCTTATCAATTAGTGTTAAGCTAATTATTTCAAGAAAGATTTGAAGAAAACTACTTTATAATATTTTTGGCATAAAAAACAGGAAATAATTTCATTAATTACATATTTTTTGAGAAAAATCAAAATCTAGAGAGAAAAAAAATAAATAAATAGTTGTTTTTGCATTTTTTTTATTATAATTTTTTAAATATTTTTTTCAGTACACAAATTTGTTTTCAAAAAAGTTTGACCACCTTTAATAAATTTAAATTGTACGAGAACATGAATAGCCAATTGCCTCAAAAAGTTGTCTATTTAATGCACTTTCCAAAATGGTATAACACATGCTTGTGTATTAACGAAATAACCAAGGAAATTTGTCAATCATCTAATAAAACAGTTTTTAACATTTTCGCAAAATGTCTATCAAAATGTTACAATAACCTCCAAATTTAGGTTGGACAAAGATTTTCTCTCTTGATGTGTAAGAGGGTTCAGTGCAAGTATAAAACTCGATTTTAGGTGTTGAAAACCCCACCATTTCATCCACGGAGGAAAGTAGTACTTGTTAACAACTTTTGGAAAAAACATCATAACATAAATTTCCCATTATTTTGTTTTTGTATTACGTGTAAAACTTAATCCAGATCCAGATCCCGATGATAATAAAACACGCCTATAGTTATACCACTGGGAAAATATTTTTTTTATATTTTTTTACGGGACACCCTGTATAATATATAATGCACTTGGAGCACTGTACTAATTGCACTTGAACCATTGTATATAAATTCTATAGTAGTCTCATGAAGAAAAAAAGCTCGTGGCCATCTATGCGTCCAAATGTAATACTAATTTTTGTTAAGGGATCTCGGTAAGGCGATCACAGCGAACCTATCGACCAAATGTCTACCTACAAAATCGTGTTTCATGGGAATACTATAGATTGGATATACAATGCTTGAACTACAAAACCAACGCGAACCGTTACGAAATCTACGTTTTGAATTTTGTCCTAGCGGTGAACTCCAGAAAACAACTTATTTATAATTGGGTGAGCTTCTCGGAACTAATTATTCCAGATGGTGACATCATCGAATGGTAAAAAATAATTTGTTTTCTAGAGATTACCGTTAGAGTAAAATTCTAATTCAAAAGTTGAATTTCGTAACGGCTTACACTGCACAATGGTTTCGCCCATACGACAAAAATGAAAAAATAACAGTGCTTATTTTTTTTCTTTATTTACTTTTTATAGTTGATTATGGTTTAATATTTACAGTTGCCAACTTGCGTCTTAAATGTCACGTGTTATCAGTTTCGTTTTCGCAGCTAAAGTCAGCTAATTGTTTTGTCTTAATATACAATCGAATTTGTGCGTAAAATTGACTTATTTAAAAGTAATTTTTTTGTTTAGATAAAAGTAATATTTTCGAAATGTTTGTATTATGGAATTACAATGGATGCTGGGATAAGCAGACAACCCAGCTATGCTGGTCTGGGCACAAACTTGACCTCGGGATGGTTAAAAGCCCCTTAAAGTCAGATGAACTGCAGGTGGCGGTCAACGTCATGATAGTCTGGTGGCGGAGGAGCCTTCTTTATTGAAAGGCCAACGGCAGCAGCAAGTAGCGTCTGTAACCCATATTGGGCGGCTACAAAAGGCGTCTGTTTTCCCATAGTGGGCAGCCTCGAGCAGTTATGTGTTTGATCATACAAAAGGCGGGTGTGCCTGTCAAATCTGGGCTTATGTATGTTATTAATCGTATCTCGTAAAACACCATGGTGGAAGGATATATGCTTATACATAAAATATGACATCAACTGGAAATGAGCTCCCAAGAGGTAAACATTTTATGGAGAATCCTTCTGCATAAATTAATCGTTAACAAATAGAAGAAGTCTTTCAAGAAGAGCAAATGATACTTTTGACTACCGCATACGTACGAAAATCTGAGCATGGAACGTTCGATCCTTGTACGGCGAAGGTAGATATGAGCAGGCTGAGCATGAAATGCTTCACTTTAAGATCAGTATCCTGGGCATCAGCGAAACTAGGTGGAGAGGAATAGCCGAATACAGATCTGACTCTGGGCAAACGAGAATGCTGTATTCCGGGGAGGATGAAAGAGAGGGTGGCCAAAGGCTGCATGGTGTCGGAATCATGTTGGACGAAGAAGCGAGGCGTAGTCTTACATCCTGAGCGCCCATTTGTGCAAGAATAATGACAGCAAAAATTCGTAACGTCTCAATAATTCAGTGCTACGCCCCCACAAATGAAGCGACCGAGGAAGACAAAACCGCTTTCTAAACTCAACTTAACTCAGTTTACAGTAGTGTTCCAAGAGCCGACATCATAATTGTCATGGGAGATCTCAATGCCCAAGTCGGATCAGACAACTACGGTCTGGAACGCGTCATGGGGAAAAATGGCTTGGGGTCACGCAATGAAAATGGCGATTTGCTGGTCGATTTTTGTAACGCTAATCGTCTTGTACTGGGTTTCACTGTGGTTTAACATAAGACTTGCAACAAAATCAGCTGGGTACATCCGGATGGTCAAACTGAAAACATAATTGACCACATCATGATTCAGCAGCGATGAAGGAAGTCAATGTGTGACGTTCGAAGCATTCGAAATGCTGACATGGGAAGCGACCACCATTAGGTTCTCATGAGTCTGAAGCTACAAACTGCAGCTGTATAACGACAATCACAGGGTGCAGCAAGGAATTCGAAGTTCAATGCTTTAAGTGATCCCAACATATGTCGTAACTATGTCACCAACCTTAACGACAGATCTTCGTCATTAAACCGAGTTCAACATTCAACAATTGATGAGATGTGGGGTGATATTAAGAGTGTTTTTATGGAGGCTGGATCCGAAACTGTACCAAAGCAGACGAGAGTTAGAGACTTTTGAATATCCCAAGACACCTGGGATAAAATCGAGCTTCGAAAATCATTGAAGATGCAAATAAATGCCGAAGCAGATGCTCAACGAAAGGCTGAATTGCGAAGAGCGTTTCGCTTATCACATAAGATGATCTATCGCTGTGTGAGACGTGACAAGAGGGTGGAGGTTAGACGGTCTCGCAGAATAAACGGAAAACGCTGCAAGAAGAGAAGATATGAGGGAATTGTACCAAATATCCAAGGAAGTTATCGGGAAAAAAGCAACACCAATCATCCTGTAGTGAATATGGATGGTACACTTTTGGTATCAATCGAGGATTAGCTACGCGCAGGTGGAAGGATCACTTTTGTGCATTGCTTAATAAAGATTCCGTTGAACAGAATGCTGAATGTGCCCCAGCTTAACGAGATGCGAAGATCTTATAGGGGTATTAACACCCCCTACAGTACTGGAAATCCAATCTTCGATAACTCTTCTCAAAAACAACAAAGCAGCTGGACTTGACGGAATACCAGCCGAATTCCTGAAAGCTGACCCCGTCAGAACGGCTCGTATGCTACACACGTTGATACAAGCTGTGTGGGAAAACGAAATCTATCCCAGCGACTGGAAGAATGGTGTGATTGTTAAGTTGCCGAAGAAAAATGACCTTAAGAATTGCAACAATTGGCGAAGTATTACAGTTTTGTCCGTTTTTCCAAAACTAATGGCAACCATCATTCTGGAGCGGATAAAGGTTAGAATCGAGTCTACACGATATGGTCGTGTGTCGACCATATCAACACTCTACGTATCGTTCTTGAGCAGTCTGCGGAGTTGTAATCACCACTTTACCTCATATTCATGGATTTTGAGAAGGCCTTTGACCAAGTCAACCGTGAATGTATATGGATATCACTTCTTGGAAGGGGAATTCCTCAGAAAATTGGTGCCATTATAAGAGAGTCCTATAACAACGCAAGATGTTTTGTTTTACACAATGGGCAGCTATCCGACTCTTTCGAAGTGCGGCAGGGTGTGAGACAGGGGGATACTCTTTCGCCAATTCTCTTTCCATTCTGGTGATAGACGATGTTTTGATGGACAGCGTTGGAACAGCAGAAAGACACGACATTCAATGGAGACCGTTTGAAAGGCTTAGTCACTTAGACTATGTCGATGATGTATGTCTCTTGGCAAATAACATCAGCGGGCTGAACGGGATGTGTCAAGCTCTGAAGATGAAAGGAGATTCGAGTGGTCTTAAAATAAATTGCAAAAAGACAAAAATAATGCTCATAGGCCGCTCCACGAACCAGCGTATTTTTATACAGGAGACGCCAGTTGAGGAGGCTGAACAATTTAACTACCTTGGAAGTTGGAAGTATTGTTTCAGCAAATGGTGGTACTGATATGCTGATAATGGTGGTACTGATGTGCTGTTATATGCTTGCGAAACCTGGAAAGTCACGACTACCATCTCGGAGAAATTGCAGGCTTTTGCGAACTGCTGTCTACGCCATATTATAAAGATTCACTGGCCACAATATTATATCAAACGAAGAATTGTGGCGCAGGGCAAGTCAAGAGCGGCTGGACGTTGACATTAGAAAGCGTAAATGGCAATGGATTGGCCACAAACTAAGAAAACCAAACGATGAAATTGCAAAGCAGTCCTTTGAATGGAATCCTCAGGCAGGGTTGTCAGACGTTGAAGAGTTTTCACGCATCGACCTTGAAACAAAAACAACAATGTCACTGATGAGTCCAAGTGAGTACGCCGGTCGAAACGCCAATTTGTAGGACGAAAGGCCATAAAAAGCTATTTTAAATCAATAATTCAATAAGTCCAATCCTTAATGCTAAGTCTTCTACTTAGCTGATTTATTTCAGTAGTACATGTATAGAATTTGTATTATAAAACCTTCTTATATTAAAACAACAATGTATTGGCACTCAAATGGATTTAAAAACAGATATGGGCGTGTCAGTGGTGAATATTCTTTGTGATCATTTCTCATTTATCATGCCTCAAAATTGAGTTGAGGTTGAGTTGTTTGGATTTTATTGCTTAAGACTGTTCGTTAACATGAAAAAAGATGCTCAAAAACACCCAGAAAGTGGGCGTGGCAAACATGTTTGTATAGGCGAATTTCTTAAAAAAGCATTTTCTAAAAAAATATCTCAAAACTAAATCTAAGCTTTTGCCAATTTGGGTAACTATATCACCTTATTCAAAAAGTAGGCGTGGCAGGAGGTGGAAATTTATGGTGATGATTTTTTAAGTAATTTTTTGTCTTTGCTGAAAGATTTTTGACGCCTTCTCCATACAACCGAAACCACTGTGCACTGGTAAGCTTTACCAAAAAGATGGCCAAAATTATTTTCAGTCTGTATTTAGTTTATTTTTGCATGGAATATCAAAAACAAATTGTTTTAAGAAAAATCTTCATTTTCGACAGAATGAATAAATTACATCTTTTTTTGACAATTTTGGCATAAAAAGTTACAAAAACTTGGTTTTAAAATATTTGTTTTAATTACATACATATATTTAAATTAAACAACTAATTTTTTGATGTATACATACTTATGTAGGTCATATCTCGAGCAATACTCATGAAAAATAAAAAAAAGAAAGTGTCGTTCTAAACTTATTTAAAAAAAGAAGATTTTAAGGAAACAATAATCTAACTTTTAAGACTCAAGCGAATCCAATCAATTTAACTTTTGCAATTTAAAAGAGAAATTTTTGTTTGCTTCTAAAACACATAACTTGAAATTGTTTTTATTCTTCAAATTTTACAAAGTTCGATGATTGAAGTTTTTGTTCACGAATGCACGTTAAACCATTTTATAAAGCACAAAGAACATTGATAGACAAAAAAGTTAACCTACAATTTTTCACAACAAAAAAATTTACTGCACATCTCAATTTAAAGTTTAAAGAGCAACAGTCTTCAAAATATAATAAATAATTATTAAAATCTCTCGATATTTTTAAACAACATAAGCTAATAGACCGAGAGCCCACAGCAGATTTTAGGTGTGAACGATAGCAAAAAAAGAAGTATAGGCGTCGAAAGCTTCATTAAAGACTATTAAAAAATCAAAGTCTTGCAGTCCACAACTAGGGCCTTTGCGAGAAACAGTGCATCGAAAAAAAAATATGAATGCAACTTCGAGGAAAATCGTGTTAGCCGAAATTGGTTTTCACCCCTCCCTAGATAAGCTCCGCGGATCCCATATCACGGAATTTGAGATCATTTGAGTGTTTAATTCGCCCTGTCAGACTGTTTAAAAAAACCGTTTTTCACTTAGAATTTTGAATTTTTTTAAACGGTCCGGTAGAGCGAACTATACACTCAAATGGTCTCAGATTCCACGATATGTGATCAGTGTTGCCATAATCTCAAATTTCATTATGCTAGATTTCAATTTTTATAATGCTAAATCGTATGGAAGCCCAAAAAACAGAATGCTAGATTTCAAAATCCATTTAAAAACACATAATGCACAAAATATCAATGTTTATTTTTTCAGAAACACTCTTAACATAGCAAAATATATAATTGATTCAAACATTACTAGCTTTGGCTTGGTATTTTTCTGCTTGATATTTGAAACATCTTTGTTTACACTGAAGACTGAACACAATCCCTGCTTATCTATATTTGAATTCAGACAATGATGGACTTCGTCGCGCCAGTGCATAGTCACTCATACGTATATAAACTGTTTGTTAAACAACCAATTTTCCATTGAGCCCCTGAATTTATTTCATAAATCAACTTATATTACATTAATTTATAAAACAAATTCACTGACCCAACGAAAAATTTGGTGGTGCAATGAACTGCTTAACCAACGACTATTCATTAGTCCAAGGAAGTCCATCATCGGCTGAAATGTAGTTCAGTCAGCCATCATATGATCACATTTGAAATTCATAAGATCAAAATTTTAAAAAGTTTAAAATTTGGTGCTAGATTATACATAATTGAATAATTTTTTTGAATCAAATCTAGCATTCTAGAATGCCAAACAAAAACAGATAATGCCAAAAAAGCATTTGGCATAATTTTAAAATTTCAAAATGCTTTTCACTCCTGTATTATGCTAGATTTAGCATTTAAAATGCCATTATGGCAACGCTGTATGTGATCGGAGGAGCTTCTCAAGGGAGGAGTGAAAACCAATTTCGGCTAACACGATTATCCTCGAAGTTGCATTCATATTTTTTTTTGTTCGATGCACTGTTTCTCGCAAAGGCCTCAGTTGTGGACTGCAAGACTTTGATTTTTGTAATAGTCTTTAATGGAGCTTTCGAGGCCTATACTTCTTTTTTTGCTATCGTTCACACCCAAAATCTGCTGTGGGCTCTTAGTCTATAAACAAAAATATAAAATTTTGAAAAAAAAAATTGACCTATTACCATCTCTTTGGAAAATTTAGATGTAGATTCTTACACACTAACAGCCAAATTTATTTAATTTTCTTTAAATGCCTCTAAGAGATCATTTAGTTAAGTTCGCTTAAATATTTAAGTTGCCTTTAAATTACATTACTTAAATTCTCATCTTTAATCAAATTTCTATTGACGACTAGAAAAGTCAAAATGCGATACCTGGTGGCGAATAAAACAACTGGATCACTACATTATGAAGAAGTTTTACTTTATTATTCAAGTAAAAATATAGTTTTTATATTTATTAGAATAGTTTTTTTTTCTTTTAATAAATAATTTCGGAAAAACACTTCACAAATCACATACGATTTACATTCTGTTGCATTTTTTGCCCGGTAGAGTACTGCCTCCAGTCGTCAATTGCTACTTAACTAAACGATTGAAATGTAACGTAACGTGATAAAACTAACAAATACATGTACATTTCAGCAGTTTTTTGACAGCTCGCAAACAATAAATGAGCGTATTCTTATAAGACAGAAAGACAAGCAACTGGGTGTAGCATCTAAGCATAGTCAAATGCAAAAGAAATGAAACATGACTCCATTTTGGTTTGTGATGCTTTTATTTTTGTGTCCAGAAATTATTTTTTTAATTTATTAATTCACACCTTGGTATTTTGATAGAAAAGTAGTACCTCGTGGCTTGATGGTTAGTGCGTAGGACTGTCATGCCGAAGGTGTGGGTTCGATTCCCAGCCGTGCCACCTAAAAACAGAAATGTTTTATTCGAGGTACTGCCTCTTGCGAGGAACTGACAAATCCTCCAAGAGTATACTTGTCATGAAAAAGTGCTTCTCATTTAGCCGTTCGGACTCGGCAAAAAACTGTAGGTCCCCTCCATTCCTGCCCAACAAACACGCACACAGGAATGGTTGTGAGTTGTAAGTCACTAGGCCCTGGTTCTCCTCGAGCTGTTGCGCCACCCAATTTATTTATTTATTTATTTTGATAGAAAAATATGTTGATAGTTCAACAAAGAAATTTATTTTACAAATTAATTTACTAAATTAAATCATTAATCTCAAAACTTTCATTAGGTACACCAAAAATACGAAAACTACCTACATACATATATTACATAGGCATAGTTGTATTTTTGTAATAAAAACAAAAAGCAATTCTTCTCCATAGGCGCAGGAAGAAAAATAGAAAAATCAACAGTTAAACTTTTATGGTTCTACAGTCCACCCAAGAAGCCAGATTAAACAACTGTGAATGAAATTTCAGACACCAAAATTCAAATTTTGCCTACAGTTACAGTTGGTCGTCATATAAAAGCACTTTTTGCACACCTTCATTTTGTTTTTATTTACACATTGCATCACTGTCCGGGAAACCTCAACTCGGTTTATTAAACCGAGTCAAGCACAAACCTAGTTGAACCGGTCTCGAACAAAGTTAGCTTGAACTTTGAAGATGAGTAGGTTGTCAGGTTGAAAAAGCGGAAGCACCAAACGTAAGATATATGTAAATCATCAAAAAATCTCAAGATTTCAAAATTTTCCACTCTATGAATAACCGAACTCAAAAAACTATTAAAATTAATTAGGAATAAGAAAGAAATTGTTTTTCAGCTTTGGGGTGCGTTCAGATTTAGAACTACGATACCTCCATCTAGCAGAGTATTAAATTATAAAAGAAATGTTAAGTTTAAGTAAAAACTTAAAAAAAAATATAGAGATTTGAACTCAAAAAATTAAAATCACCAAAAGCTAAAAATATTGCCTTTTTTTGTGTACGTCACCAAATCGATTTTAATGCCACCAAATGAAATTTCAAATCGTCTGTTTGGCGATAAATCGCTACATCTGACAAATTTGGAACATTAACCGAAACCTAATTCGATTTGGTTTGTTTAAAATTAAAGTTTCCGGTTAGGTTTCGGTATGTATCAACTCGTTTTTCATCGACTCAGTCTTAACTATTTGCTATTTTGTACTATTTGCTCTGTAACAGACAAATCAAACCGAAAAATTGGAATTTAATAAAAATCTAAACCGAGTTGCTTCTACCTATCGCCTGCGTTTTATGGGGTACAATATAATGTTGAGGAATTACAAAACTTCAACAAAATCATAAACTTTTAGTTTTTTTACTGTTCCGGAAAAAAAGGATTTTATGGCAATTGGGTGACATTTGGATCACAATACACTTTTTCTGTGCCATTACCTACACTCTACAGACTGTACAGTTACAGTCCATACCTTTGAAACATTAAGGAATGATTTTAAAATTTTGTTTGAAATAGAAAAATTTTCACAAAAGTATGAGATTTCTTTAGAACCTATACGAGCATCAAAAAGGAGACGTCCGTCAGGAAAAACAAATTTACTTTCCAGAAACAGTTGTGGCAAAAGCAATACACTTGATTTTGCCTCCCATATCGAAACTGAAGATTGTTGGAGAATAAATATTATTATAATTTGTACCCAGGTAGATTTTTGAATCAAGTTTTTTTTTATTTTTTAATGCAGCTTCAATTTGTTTTCAATGGTCTAGTATTTTTAAATTCATATTTTTGAAATTTCTTTTCAAAATGCGATCAAAGTTTTAGAGAAAAAACTTATTTTTCTTTTCAATAAATGACTCAAAAGGGAAACTCTTTTTAAAGAAAAATCAAATTGAATAGGATTAATACTCTGAATTTAAATTTGTTAGACGGTTAGTTGGAAATATGCTTTGTTTAATTAAATAAAATGCAAAGTTCGACAAATATAGATAACCTTTGGACAAGGGGGAACAAAGTTTTTAAAGAACTTTTTGAGGACAGCTATCAAAGTATATACATAAATACGATCGTATAACTCTTTTTTCGACCAAGGTGATGGATAACATATATGTCAACTTCAAAAGGCGGTTTGAAAATATTCTATTGGCTGAATGGGCCAGTAGAAGTCGCATTCGTCAAATTTAATATGAGTACTGCAGACAAATTTTATCAATAACTTTAAAGATGAAGTCTAGAATATGAAAAATATGTTCGAATTAAAGAACTATGAAATAAACCTTGACAATTTAAAAAAAAAAAAAAACATTAAATATTTTCAAATGTATGTATATACAAACTGCAACAAGCTGCATTACCGCTTCCGGTTAGTTGCGCCAATTGTGAAAGAAATGCATCGACAGTGCGGCGGAAACTTGGTTGAGAACTAATTTTACCCAATACCATTAATTTTTAATACAGATGCATCGTAAGACATTAGCCCTGTTTTGTTGAGAAGTTGTTACCCAGCCAGTTGAAATTTTATACGCAGTACAACAACAACCACCAGCTGCCAATAACTTTACCTTTTTTCTGCAGTCAAATGTGACTATAGCAAAGAATGCTTTGGAACAAATTGGAACTATGGAATTCTCATACAAAATGAGCGTTATAAACCAATTTGTTCCGCATCGTTTTGTTGAAAAGCTTTCGCGCAACTGTATATAGTTTTCGACAAAATACGGCTATTGTTGCAGAGTTGAGTTTGGTGGCACTTCTAACGATTGTTAATTTGCTTTACTGTTGACGTCGTTGTAGGCTTCATTCATTACATCTCTTTTGAACAAATCCGGGAATTAATTAAATGCTCAAGCCCAAATAAATACATAGTTATTGAAGATTAGTTTTGATTTGGACTTGTTGCCCACGTTAGAAAAAATTCGTTCCCACGTCAATGTTCTTCTCGAATGTCAACTTTTGTTAAAGATGGCTTTGAGTTACCTTTAAACGCAATGGATGGCGTCATTTAAGTTGAGTTAAGTTAAGTAACATTGCTTAGATGTGAAAATTGATTATAGATACCCATTTCGCACTTAAGAGCAATTTAAAGATATCTTAAAGTTACGAAGCCTTTAAATTTTTTAATAAATATGGCTGTTAATGATTTAGCTTTCTAAATACCTCCAAATTGAAGAATAACATTTTCAATGGTGAGTGTCAATGATAGCTATAATGGCACCTAAAACCATCCATTTGTTATTTTTTCAATAAATGATTTAAAACAATTCATTAAAACTATCAATGAACTGAAAACAACAAGGTTTTATTTACAACTATTAACCAAAACTGTAAATAGCTGTGTTTAATAAAGAAAACTGGATCAGAACAGAGCAGAACAGCATAAGTGTGTGCAAACTGTCAGAACAAGAAAAAACAGAAAAGTGCAGCTTTGTATTGACAGGATTGACCTGTCCAATTTAAAATTTAAAAATGTTTCAATAGTTATTTGTTTGCATTATTTTTCAATTCAAAATTATTATCAATTCACACTTTTTTTATATTCTTTTATGTCATTTTCTTTATGTTGAGTCCAAAAATATAAGAAAGGTATGTACTTTTGTGATAAATTTTGGCTTGTTATTATCCCAAACAAACAAATCACCTCAAAAGTAGGTGTGTTTAATGAATCTGTTCCGAACATAAAATTACAGAAAAGATCAGAAAAGTACAGGATTGTGTGTTCCATGAATGTTAACCTTGCCCCAAACTGTTCTACATTGTGCCAGTTTGTGTTCCATGACGTTTTTCAGAACAGTTAAGAACAATATTTTCTGCACCTACTATTGAGAAGGAGCAAGTGAGTGAGAAATGTCAAAGTACCAGCTGATTTGTTTGTTTCGGATAATAATATGCTAAAATTTATCACAGATGTACATTTCTTATGTTTTTGGACTTAACATGAAGAAAAATACATAAAAGAATATAGAAAGTGTGAATTTATAAGAAATTTGAGTTGAAAACTAATGCAAGGAAATTACAATTGAAATTTTTTTAAATTTGAAATTGCACACCTGATAGGCATCGGTCAATCCCGTCAACACAAAGCTGCAATTTTCTGTTCTTTCTTGTTCTGACAGTTTTCACACACTTGTGCTCTTCTGTTCTGTTCTGATCTAGTTTTTCTTCACTAAACACAGCTAGTAGTTGCAGAAAATATTGTTCTTAACTGTTCTGAAAAACTTCATAGAACACAAAGTGACAGAATGTAGAACGTTTTGGGGCAAGGTTTTTACTCATGGAACACACAATCCTGTACTTTTCTGATCTTTTCTGTAATTTTCTGTTCGGAACAGATTCATTAAATACACCTAATGACTTGACTACAATACAAGATTTTCACTTTTTATAAACAGCTGCTGCTCACATAAATGTCAAATCGGGCTGTGATAGTACAGTTCGCCCGACGGATAACGTATGGTAAGGGAATCACTTGGGTGATTCAAATCTTCGATTAACGTGAAATAGAGCTGATAGCTTCTTTGATCATTTTAGCCAGTTTATATTTCTGAGAACTCAGAGGGCTCAGAGGACTCAGAAATATAAACACGATTACTCAAAAAAATTCCTCACTTTTCCCCTTAAAAAGTGAGACTGGTTTTTTTTGGACTCGCTTACTCAACTATTTTTTTGTCGCAGTAAATTACATAAGGCAAAGATTACACATGTGAGTTTTACTTACCACTTATGTAAGTCTTACAGAAGCAACTTACGAGAGGCTTTATATTATAGATGAACTTACAGTAAGAAATACTTTCATAAGTTTGAAAACTTATCACTTCCGTTTGAATAAGCTGTGAGAATTCCGTAAGTTGGAAAAAACGTATTTCCACTTGTAAGCTTTTCTCTCAACTTACAGCTTACGTAAGTTGCTTTGCGAAAGTAAAACTTACAAATGTAACCTTGGCCTAAGATGAAAAGAAAAAAAGAGTTGTCTTGACTTCTATGTGAGGAATCCTGTTAATATTTTATTCTCCTGCTCTTAAACAACCGAGGAAAATTACTGACCGCTCAAAAAATATAAAATGGCTAGTTTTTTTATGGGAATTTTCGTTTCGCATCAGCAGCTTACTAGGCTTAAGAAATAAATAAAAAAGGTCTTACCCTTATCATATACATCGGATATCCCCATAGTAACACTGAAAATAGGAACATCAATAGTGGTCCCTTAGTATCACCAGCTCCTCCGAATAGCATCCCCCAGATTTCAGATATTGACGGAATCCATCGAGACTTCTTTTTAACTTCGTTGTATAATATTTTAACTATCTCGTGATGACGGTGCGATTGAGCAAGCATTATTGGAGTTTTTCCATTTTTATCTCTTGGATCTAAATCTAATCTATTTTTCTCACAAAGAAGACGGACACAAGTGGTATTACCCGACAGGCAAGCCAAATGTAACGGGGTCGATCCAAAATTATCAGTTTTTTGCAGCTCGACGCCACTGTACATAAGTAGCCTCATCAAATCAGCGTGTCCTTTGTACGCAGCCCAATGAAGGGCAGTATCTCCATTAATATCAGTTAAGTGATTTAACGCACCCATTCCTAAAAGAAACGCTGCTGTTGCCGTCCGTCCATACATACAAGCAGTCATCAAAGGTGTTAATCCTTTGAAGTCCGCAACATTTACTCCAACTCCGGTTTGCAAAAGAACTTGTACAACATCAGCATGACCCTTTCTGCACGCCCAGTGAATTGGTCGTGGACCTTGAATTCCTAAGCAAGGCAAATCAATAGGTGCGTTACATTCTATCAAGAAGCGCATTATATCAACGTTTCCGTTCAAGGCAACCCAGTGTGCTGGAGTATAGCCATGAGAATCTCTTGCAGATAAATATTCCAAACCATACTTTTCAATCAACACTTCAACATCGCCAACTTCTCCATTTTTGAATACCTCGAATATATCATCTGTGTTTGTTGTCATTTTTCCATCAGCGTTTTCTTTTAGTAAAGTATTTTCGCATTGTTCTTCGAGTGGTGAATGGTCTACATCCTGATTTGTGCGGGATGCATTGTCTTCTTCAGCTACCATATTGCAGGATGCAGTCAAGGGTAGCGCCCAAACACTACGGGCGGCCCCCGGACTTGGATGTACCTTGCTATTCTGCGTTCTGATTCTGTTTTCCGAAGCCAGTTTATAACTTATATCCTCCGCCTTTTTCGATTTTAGCATCTATTATTATTTTTGTTCAGTAGCACGGAAAGCAGTATTGTATCTCCAAACTATGTAGTAGGTATCTAACATCGTTTGAGCAAGAAAAGAAAATCAATGGAACTTCAGTTTTAAAATTATGTGTCATCCTTTTAACGCGCAGGACACGACAAAGTACTGCACTACACTATAGCTATTAGTTGTTATGTTCTACACATCGCCTGCTCAGTACCGCGGAGTTAAACAGAATTGAGCATGTACATTATGTACACTTATTTTTGTTTTGATGATTTCTTACTAGTGACAAAAGAATATTTTTCAATGGCTGTACCTTATCTCTTTTATAACATTATGTAGGTCAAAAGAATATATTTTTTATTTTGGTGTCTTGAATTCGAATACAATCTGTACATCAGACCTTGCGTTAGATCCGATTCTGATTGTTTTCTTTCTGTGTTGTTTGTCATGGATTTCTTTTTTCAAGCAAAAGTTCTAAATAATTCGTATAAGGTTGGGATTTTACATGGTTGAAAACCTTGAAAAAGTCCCCGCCACTTAATATTGCGGAAATCCAATAATCGCTGTTAAAAAAATGTTGGTAAAAAAATGTATAACCCTACATTTTACAAATTTAAAAAATGCTAAATTAAATATTTTATAAGATTGTTTACAATTTGCTTGAAGAGTATCGTAAAGTATTTTTATGATGTATAACATCTATTCAAGCGCTTTAGGGGTAAATAAAATAAAACTAACTTCCGTGTAAAAGTAAAAAATCGTTAAAATTTAAAAATTATGCAATGGTTATTTGAATTTGTGTAGCATTTTATTCTTATCTTTTTAAAGGGTGGGACCAGAAGACTGAAATTTTGACAAATCATAGAAATTATTGATTTGAGTTTGAATTTTAAAAAATTAAAATCCTAGTATTAAGGTGCCGTCACACCGTGCAAGTAAAGTACTTGCAGCAATTGTTTCAAAAATTTCGATTTTGAAATATTCGTGCAAGTACTTGCAAGAGCAGTCACACCAGGCAAGTAAATTGCTTGCTGAAACGACTGTTTACTTGCTTGCAAAACAAACTTGCTGCAAGTACTTTTTAGGGCGTCACACCGAGCAAGCAAGTACTTGCTGAAATTAATTGCTGAAAGTACTTGCTGCAAGTAATTGCTGAAATTAATTGCTGAAATTAAGGTGCCGTCACACCGTGCAAGTAAAGTACTTGCAGCAATTGTTTCAAAAATTTCGATTTTGAAATATTCGTGCAAGTACTTGCAGAGAGCAGTCACACCAGGCAAGTAAATTGCTTGCTGAAACGACTTTTTACTTGCTTGCAAAACAAACTTGCTGCAAGTACTTTTCAGGTCGTCACACCGAGCAAGCAAGTACTTGCTGAAATTAATTGCTGAAAGTACTTGCTGCAAGTAATTGCTGAAATTACTTGCTGAAATTAGTTTCTGAAAGTACTTGCACGTGTAAACGGGTGTGATTTTGCCATTTTCAGTTCAGTTTGGTTTATTGTTTCTTCAGAAATAGATCTAAATAGATAATCCAGATTTTGAAAAAGAATTTTTTACGAGGAAATGGTTTTTGAACATGAAAATTTGTTGAAATCGAGGCAATTGGTTCTTGTAGATTATTATTTGTAAAAATAACATGCAATTGATTGCAGCAAGTGATTTGATTGCAAGTGAGTTGAACTTTCTGATAAAAAATGTACTAAAAGCTGTTATTAGCGGTACCTTCCTTATACGTTTTTTTTTATTTCGACTTTCTCATTAATTGCTCTTCCCATTTCTATCAAAATCTGGCGAGTTGTTTTTACAATTATTGATAGAAAGCTTTATGCTTCCTTGCATTTTTCTTTCATTACTCAAATATTTTTAAGAGATCTGAAGTTCCAAGCAGGTTGAACTTTAAGAACAATTACGTACGATCCAGTCGTTCATATTATTCATATCAAAAAACATGTATCCAAAAACAATACGAGACCCTGTTCTATGTCAGAGCATTTGAAACCAAAAAATGCGGCTGATCGATGATAAATCATTTTGGTATGACCCTGTTTTGAAAGTCGTGCTGATTATCCGTACTTTAAAACACTGATGAGAGACTTCTGGGCAGAGGGAGACGATTGTTTCTGTAATTTTGATCGGAAAACATACGTTCGCTTGCAAGCAAGTAATAAACTTGCTTGCGCAAATCCTGCAAGTGGCAAGTACTTGCGGCAAGTGATTTCAAGTGTTTTACTTGCTTGCAAGCGCTTGCAGGAACTAGTCACACCGTGCAAGCATTGCCTGCGCAAGTACTTGCAAGCAAGTAAATCAATTGCAGCAATTAATTGCTTGCAAGTACTTTTTTGGGTCGTCACACCAGGCAAGTTTTACTTGCCGCAAGTACTTGCTCGCAAGTAAATCACTTGCAGCAATCACTTGCTGCAAGTACTTTTCGGGTCGTCACACCAGGCAAGTTTTACTTGCAGCAATCATTTTACTTGCTGCAAGTACTTGCGGCAAGTAAAACTTGCCTGGTGTGACGGCACCTTTAGTTTCTGAAAGTACTTGCACGTGTAAACCGGTGTGTTTTTGCTATTTTCAGTTCAATTTGGTTTATTGTTTCTTCAGAAATAGATTAAAATGGATAATCCAGATTTGGAAGAAGATTTTTTACGAGGAATTGGTCTTTGAACATGAAGATTTGTTGAAATCTAGGCAATTGATTCTTGTAGAGTGTTATTAGTAAAAAAACATGCGATTGCTTGCATCAAGTGATTTGATTGTAAGCGAGTTGAACTTTCTGATACAAAATTTACTAAAACTGGTACCTTCCACATAATTTTTTTTTTCTTCGACTTTCACATTAATTGCTCTACCGATTTCAATCAAAATACCTACGGCGAGTTGTTTTTACAATTGAAAGAAAGAGCCTTATGCTTCGTTGCATTTTTCTTTAATTGTTCGAATATTCTTAAAAGATCTTAAGTTCCAAGCAAGTTGAAGCATAGGAGCAATTACGTATTTTTTTGTAATTTTGATTGAAAAACATACGTTCGCTTGCAAGCAAGTACAAAACTTGCGGCAAGTAAAACTTGCCTGGTGTGACGGCACCTTTACTTATGAACTCATGTCCTTTGAGTGCATGAATGGATTATTTTGGTTTTTCTTATTTTCGGATATTAATAAAAAACGGTTATTTGGATACCTCATTTATTATTATGATTTTAAGTCAATCGAATTATTTAAAAAAATGCATTGCAATTATCTGCTTGGACCATTGTCCACGCTCATCCACCAGCGTGGAAGATTCCGTTATCTACATCGAATGTTTTATTAGAATTTAATATGAAGATAGATTTAAAAATCATAGCTCCTGTTCCACTAATCGGATCTTCAAGGTTAAGGTATTTAAAGAAAGCTGACATGACAGGTTACATTGTGTTAGAAAATGGGGAGAGTGCGATAACTTTGGCGCCAAGAAATTATAATGGTTTTAGAACAGTTCAAAACAAGCATTTCTTTATCATGAGAGGGGGTCTATCTCCCCCCGTTTGAGCGGGAGAGGCAATTTCATAAAAACCTGTGCGTAAAAAGTCAGCCAAAAAAAGTAATGATATCTAAAATATGTGCCAAGTTTTATGTTCATGAAGTTGAACATCAAATATCTTAAAAGGAGTAATATCGAAACAACTCCAAATTATGATAAAAAGTTGGTATTTAATGTATTTTACTGATTAAAATTTGTTCAAGTCACTGGTCAAGTTTTCATACATTTTAAATTTGTGATTAAGTAAGTAATTAAGAGAAAACTTGCTTAGTAAATCCACCAAATTATAATCAGTAATCATTAAATACCAAATTTCGTAGTACGTCGTGGCTTGATGGTTAGTGCGTAGGACTGTCATGCCGAAGGTGTGGGTTCGATTCCCAGCCGTGCCACCTAAGAACAGAAATGTTTTATTCGAGGTATTGCCTCTTGCGAGGAACTGACAAATCCTCCAAGAGTATACTTGTCATGAAAAAGTGCTTCTCATTTTAGCCGTTCGGACTCGGCAAAAAACTGTAGGTCCCTCCATTCCTGCCAACAAACACGCACACAGGAATGGTTGTGAGTTGTAAGTCACTAGGCCCTGGTTCTCCATGAGCTGTTGCGCCACCCAATTTATTTATATATTTAAATACCAAATTTCTGTCATAATTTGGAAATTTTTTTTTCAATATTACTCTTTTTAACATATTTGATATTAAACTTCATGAACAATTGACTTAAGACTTAGCATATATCTTAGATCTCATTCCTTTTTCTGACTGACTTTTAACGCAGAGGTGTCTTGTACATATAAAACTTGGCTCTTTTTGTACATTTATGTTTTTGTTGTGATTTCACTCTTTTTTGCCAGGTTAAAATCAAGACCCGCTCTACAAAGTTTCATAATTCTACGTCAGCCGAAAGTGCTCCATATACATAGTAGCAGTTCTGAAAAAGTGGGCGGATGCCACGCCCCTGAATGGACAATCTCAATTTTTATGTTTCTCTTTGAATGCTCTTCAAGTCATACTGTTGTAGCAATTTTCATCGTTCAACAATCAGAAGTGCATTATATAATTGATAACAATTTTTTAAAAAGTCGGCAGATGCCACGCCCCTTGAGCGGAAAATTATAAATTTCTAACCTTTATCTTTGTATGCATGTCAAACCCTACCGCTCTACCAATTTCCATCGTTCTACCACAATCGGAAGTGCTATATATAATTAATAACAGTGGGTGGATGCCATGCCCCTTGAAGTTAAAACTTCAATTTTCTGATTATTTTCTTTCTAAGTACTTCAAGCCCTACCGATCCCAATTTTCATTATTCTACAACAATCGGAAATGCTTCATGTAGTTTATAAGAAAAGACAATTGCAGATTTTCGATTTTTTCCTTTGTATGCACCACATGGCCTAAAAAATACATAAAAAAGGTTTAAAGCGTAATTTTTGAAAACTGTAAATCAATAAGGGTATCCATGCAACAGCGTAAACTCATCGTAAACATGGTAGAGTTGTAAACTTCGTAAATCTGTCAAATTTTCCATACAAATTGTGACAGAATTACGAAGTTTTAAAGTTTACAACGTTTACGACGACTTTACGCTGTTGTATGAATAGGTACCCTTAATATCGTCCTCTGATTGCAAGAACTAGGTAACTCAATTTTCTATTTTTACAATATCTTGCCAAAACCGGTATTATTTTGAACGCTTTTCAAGACTTTTTGTCAAATTTTTTTCTGCTGTAGACAAATATTAATAAAGGAAGAAAAATTAAACTTTCTCACGTAATCAAATAGCTAGGTATCTATGAACGTTGCTATCTTCAGAATTTATAAAATTGAGTTACCTAGTTCTTGAAATCAGGGGACGATATATTATTTGTTTTTCTGAAATTCGCTGTTCTAATTAATTCTCAATCAAAAACTGAAAACTAGATGATTTGATGTCTTCTAGTTTTTGAGAAAATTTAAAATTACTAAAACTACTACGGTGCAAAACTCGAATGTTTCCTATCCTATAATGTGTCCAAGCAGGGGGGTTGCAGGGGGCAGCCGCAGCATGTCCCCGCCTGATAAATTTCACACTGTTTATAAGCAATAATGCGGGCTGCTAGCACTGTAATTACATATGTATGTAAGCAACCAAAAAAACAAAAATCATAAAAAGTAGTTTTAATAATTTTCAGTTTTCTCAAAAACTAGAAGACGTAATACCATTCGGTTTTTTTGTTTTCGGTTCAGAATTGATATTAACATTGATCACAAACAGTCAATTTAGCAATTCATTTCGCAATTATGAAAAAAAAAATGCTCTAAACTGTACTTTTGTATCAAAATTTTGAGTTTGCATGCGATTTTTTTTTTAAACTATTGACTTAAATAATTTAATTTTAATTTAGGATGATTTGTGGCTAGTATATATTTATATATATTAGACTGTTTCAAAAAAATTGAAATGTCTTCGATTTTCAATGCCACTAGCTTTTTAGTTAGAGTAGTGAAATAATAATGCTGGCAAAATTTCAGCCCTTTAGGTAAGGTTCTTACTTCTTCTTATCTAATTAATGTACTCCTTCCGAAGTTATTCAAGGTCAAAGTAGTATTCATGGTGAATTTAAAAGTTTTTTTGGACTCCGTGTTGAAAAAATCAGCAATAATACAAGGTGTTTTACAAAAGTTGTAACAAAAGGCAAGTGCGTGTAGGTTGAACTCAGACAAGAAAAAAATCATTTTAGAGCGGGGGTCTATTTCCCCCCGTTTAGGCGGGAGGGGCAATTTTCTAAAAAATTGGTAAAAAAGTATTAAAAATAAATGGCAATACTTATAGTGTCAAGCTATATCTTTTTTAAAGCCAACAATCCATTATTTAATTAGCTTTTAAAAATAAGTTCTTTTTGTAAGTTAAGTTTAAAAAATTAATTTTTAAATATCCTTTTGAAAAATTTTTCGTTATCAAGTACAATTTTTGTTTACGGATTTCAATACCTTCCTTAATTTTTAATCAGATGCTGAAAACCGCATGCTAAAATGTTTTGTAGTTTCTGAGAAAATAACAAAAACTAAGTTTCCTGTTATTTGACGCCCTGGAATTCAAATTGTTCTTTCCTCCAAACATCCAATTTCCAGTAGTAGTGGTAGGTATTTCAATTTTCTCAGAAACTTCAAAACATTTTAGCATGCGGTTTTCAGCAGTACAGAAATCCGCAAACAAAAATTGTACTTGATGACGAAAAATTTTTCAAAAAGATATTTAAAAAATAAAATCACTTTTTAATTGCTTAAACTAAAGTTTGAAATTAAGTTTTTTCAAAAAATGTTTACAAAAACAACTTATTTTTAAAAGTTAATTAAAAATTGGATTGTTGGCTTAAAAAAAAGATATAGCATGACACTATAAGTATTGCCGTTGATTTTTAAAGTTTTTTTCTTTTTTAAACCAATTTTTTTAGAAAATTGCCCCTCCCGCCTAGACGGGAGGAAATAGAACGCCGCTGTAAAATTATTTTTTTCTTGTCTGAATTCAACTTACACGCACTTGCCGTACGAACCTTTTTTAAAGAACATCGAATCTTCCTTCAGATTCTACCTTGATCATTTCTGTATGATAGCCGCTTCTAAAGTTATACAGCAGAATTAATAAAAAACTGGTATTCGCTCCCTTACACAAGTGTTAACTGGCACACGGATAGACCTTAACCTAACCTAACTATCACACGGATAGACAACTTGTACGCTTGATAACTTTCCTATTAAGAAAGATATGATATCTTTCCAGTATTTATCACTTCACCAAATTCACCACTTCATCAAATTATGGTGATTTTCTAATACGTGTGTCACATGCATGCACTGCATTACGAAGTGTATACTGGTAGTAGTAAACGGTGCTATCATACGCGTGCGTGTATGTGTTAAGAAGTTATCCGTTCATATATACATATCTGGCTAGTTGAAGTTATCCCTACGTTAACACACGTCACAGACTATTACGCATTTGTTAATAAGAATTACTAGTTAACAGATGTATAAACGCTAGTACGTTGTAATCCGCTGTTTATTAATATGGAGGATAGAATATAGAAGGAATAAAAAAAAAAAGTTTCCATATCATTTGCATGGGAAACAGAATGAAGCGATGAGCGACCTGTAGATATTGTAGTATTTTCTCAGGTTCGTTAATAAAACTTATTTACTTTATTCAACACTTCCACTTACATATTTATTTTACAAAATAAAACACTTTACTTTTCTTACTACAAATAAAACAATTTATTATTCACAACCAACTTCATTCATTCACGATTAAAAACAAACTGTGTCGCTGCCGGTCAAGCATGTGCCTTTTATTCTTGTTTGACAAACTCTGGAAATTAGTAGAAGGTTCTGGTCTCTGCTTCCAGAGCTTTCCGTAGGGGAAATTTACCATAATTCCTCTTTCAAATGCTTTTATTTGACAGCTGGTTTCCTGAAAAATATATGGAGTAAAGCTCACTTAAACTTCTTTATTTGATTTTAAAATACTGTCGTTAAGATAAGGATTTATGAAAAAAATATCACATTTTACATGGAAGCTTTGAAAAAAAAATGTAGAAGCAATTTGAATTTGTTTATTTTGCACATACTTAATGGCATTAATAATTAAAAAAAAATAAAACATAAATATTGAAGATAGGAAAAAACTTTATATCAAGTATTTTTATTAGGTATAAATAGTAGCTCAAATAATTTTAGGTCGTTACAAAGATGTTTATCCAACACGAAAGCAGAAATTGTATTAATATTTTAATTGCATAAATTAAAAAAACATGTTTTTATTACTTGTTCCCGAAACATTAAAACATGAATAACATTTTTAATTTCAAACTTATTTTAATTATTTTTTTTTCAATTTTCAATTCAGAATTAAAAATAATTTAATTTTCACATATCATCATGTATAACTGTAGACCGTGGAAAGGCTTATAAAAAGGTGTTCAAAAAAAAATTATCTTTAATTTTTGCATACAAAATAGCTGAAAGAGTTCAGTAAATGGCTTATAATGGTAAAATGTATTTAAATATTTCAAAATGAGTTGTAAAATTAAAGATTTTAATAATACAAATAAGTTTTAGCTAAAAAAAATATTATAAAAATCGCAACAAGTCTTACAGAGGCAAAGACGCATTAGGTATAGAATAAATATATACTTTTCGAGGACATTAAAAATTGATATTCATATAACTTGACTAGGGAACTAAAATTCATCTTTACTATGGTGTAGTATTTTTCCTAAGACATCTGAAATAAATTATAATGCTCAATTGAAAATAAAATATAAAAATGTGTTCTTAAAATAGTCTTACATTCAAAATCTGCTCCATTTTGCAAATTATATGGCTTATATTTTTCGACCACGCCCACCAAGTGGTTGAAATTTTAAAAAATTCTATACTACGATTCCTATTAAACATTTTGATATATAAAAAATTACTTTTTATTGTTCACAAGCTTCACAATTAATTTTCAATTTATTAATTAATAATTATCACATCAAAAACATAAATGTTAAAAAAAGAGCCAAGTTCTTATATGTACAAGAAACCTGTGTGTAAAAAGTCAGCCAAAAAAAGTAATGAGATCTAAAATATATGCCAGGTTTTAAGTTCATGAAGTTTAATATCAAATATCTTAAGTAGAGTTATATCGAAACAAATCCAAATCATGACAGGAATTTGGTATTTAATGATTTCCTTAATTTACTGATTAAAATTTGGTGGGTTCTGGCTCGTCGGAGGGGGGATCTTTTCCGCTGTCCTATTAAAGTCCACAAAAATAAAAACATTCATGCCGATCTGGGGAACTAGGGAAAATGAGGAGGAGGGGTAGTTAAACGCGATGGATCAGTAGTACTCTTTTCAAAAAAAAAAAAAAAAAATGAATCGGCTGATGTAATGCCGGAAGCTGACCTAAAAAGGAATATAATCAGCTGAGCTGATGATTGCAGGGAAAGAAAGGGAAAACACACACACAAGAAGTATCGGGGTCGGATGTTCATGACCCCTGGCTGTGCCCACCCAACCACTGACTAGCTGTCAGGGCTCCATGACCATCAATTGCCTGAAATTTTTGTTGACGGCCCCAAAAGTTAATAAAAGTTCACGTGGAATTATTTTACATCACCCTTTTAGTTTCGCTTACCTCTTCGTCGCCAATGAGGTTTTGAATTACCCTGACATCAAATTTAAAATTCAAATTGAAGGAAAGTACAAATTTTTAGGTACCGAATTCATAGCTTATTTATTGTTGAAAAATAAGTTCAGTAGTAATGTATAAAACATTTATGTTAAAAAAAAATAAGTTCAGATTTTAGACCTTAGAACTGTAAACATAATTCATTTTCGAAAAATAGTCTTAACCATTAAAAACGGATATAATAAACCTGTTTGATTTGATTTCAAAATCTCAATTTAAGTTTAAAGATTCGTTTAACTTTGAAAAATAATTTCGATTTTAATCATCGAAAACGGATACAATAAATCCCGCGAATTACAAAATTGAAATTTAAGTTTAATGAAAGAACATTTAGTTTTGAAAAATAATTTCAAATTTTGATTCCAAAGAAAATCAGATGAAATAAATCTATCAAATTCGAAAATCATGAATTGAGTAAAAGGACTTAATTTTTAAAAGTGAAAAAGCTTATACTTAAATCAACGAAGTGAAAATTCGAGGTGAAAGAATCAAATTATTACTCCGAGTATTCAATTAACAAAATCGAGATAAAAGGGTATGTATTTGAGAGTATTGAATAAAAACTCTTCTCTTTTTTTTATAATGAATTCATTAACAGGTAAGTTTTTTTTTGGTAAATGTAAATTTTCTTTTTTTTTTTCAGTGTAGATACGAACGTACCAGCAAAATATAAAATACTATGAATGTAAATTAATAAAAATAAAAGTTTTAATTACTTACAGCTTTTTTTCAGGTTTATGATCCGTGCGCACGAAGATTCCTGTTGGCTGGCTATAAAATAAAATCTGTTACGGGAATATAGTGCTGATATTTTCTATCTCTTAGGTTTATGTTTTGTTTGTCTGGTTTTTGTTTTTTATTTCTTTTTTTTTTTAAATTAGTTAGATATTTTACTTTTTCGTTTCAGGTTTGGAAAATTTCTTTACTCTTTTTTTTTCAGGTGGGAACTCTTATGTATTTTTGTTCTCTTTTCTTTTTTTTTTAAATTTCACCGAGATATCTCAATTTACTTCGCGACACAAAACAATCTGTTTAAATACGATACCGATCGGATTTCAGCTTTTACAAAATTTACAACTAAGAACTAGT
Organism: Dasysyrphus tricinctus; assembly: GCA_963921185.1. Taxonomy (NCBI): domain Eukaryota; kingdom Metazoa; phylum Arthropoda; class Insecta; order Diptera; family Syrphidae; genus Dasysyrphus; species Dasysyrphus tricinctus. The sequence goes on along the minus strand of OY992531.1, from coordinate 181,120,431 downwards.
AAAGTACTAGGTACTATTTACGGTCTCTTTTTTTATGCTCGAGTAAACTTTAATATTAGTTTGTACTTTAATAAGTAGCAAACTCTTTTTTTATTATTTATATAAAAAAACTACGATGACTTGGTGACGATGGCGATGACGGAGACGATAATATAATGAGTCGTCGATGGGAGCGGCCACAGTACACATATCTAAAGGTATTATCTTGCGCATGTGGTCCGAAATGAGAACTGTCAAAGAAATTCAAGATGGCAGCCTTACGTGACCTCTTCCACTGTATTACAACAACAACGAAGAAAACAAACACAAAAGGATAATTTAAATAACACTAAAAAAATGTTAATAAACACTAAAAAGCTTGAAATAATTGTATTTGTTTTTAAATAAGTAACAAATGAACACATAACACACAACAAATTTTGATGTTTAACTAGTCGGGGTCACGGAGAGTCGCCATTTTCCACTGATTTTGATGGATGCGCAGAACTGAACAAAAATGAAAACGCTAATGATATTACCTTCAATATGTGTACTGTGGGGAGCGGCGACGAAGATGACGACTGTGCTGAAAACAACTGCACTGGGTCATAGATAAACAAATAAAGATGGGAAACTTTCGTACGTTTCACCCCCCAAAACCCATTTGTTTACATTGTTGTTTTTGTAATTTCACTCGTGTCGATGAATAGATGTGAATTGCAACAACAATTTAACGCGGTGAGTTTGTTTTGTTTTGACAGTTCGATTTTTTTTTTCCAAACTCGGTGATATTTTTCTTCAGTGCGTCTAAAAAAAACAAATAATATGTTAAAATAATAAATAAAATGTCTAATTATCCTTCGTCTACTGGTGTCCTGATTGCCAATGATTTATTCGGCGTATAATTTGAATTCTGCCTATGGAAACTGGTTCCCTGGATGCAAGACGCTCATCCAACAGGCAATGGCTAAGATCAGGCAAATCCAGCATTGTTTGTGTTGAAGGAGCGCATCAGGAAAGGAAGGGCTGGACAGAAACGTTTGGGGTAGCTGGCCAAGTGGAAAACTGCTGAAGAAGGATCCATTGGAAGTTTATTTGTTGGATTTCCCCAACATTGAAATCAAATGTTCTGAAATACAATTGCCTTTCCAGGCGTGTAAAGAAGTTTAGTGATCTTATTTTGAAGGCAACCGAACCTCCAATGATGTTGTTCAATCTTTACGATGATTAACTGAAAACCATTTCGTCCTACACAGCTTTCAGTCGATTTATTTTGATCACCAGAGCCTCGAACGTAAAACACCGAACGAACAAAGATCATTCTGAAGCCAGATAAAACAACAACCACAGAAGTTCATCACATTTGGCCAACGTTGCAATAAATTTATATGAAATTCTTGCAAGTGCTGGATACAAAGCGTTGTCATTTCAAAACTACATGCTGGATTTTGATAGTTGAAGCGGTTTTTAGCCTTAATTTAATCCTTCTAAGTTATTTTAAGAAAATATTTCCAATTTAAACAAAAATTTCGAAAAATTTGCCCATAGAACTAGTATCATCATATTCTTATTGAAATTCGAAAAAAGACGAAAATAGTTTTTTGAGACAATTTTTTGAAATCTTTGCTCGAATTGGAAATGGTTTTTGAAATAAGTTAGAATACCTTAATTAAGACTAAGAACCGTTTCAATAATCAAAATCCAGCACGTAGTTTTGAAATGGCAACGTTTTGTATCCAGCACTTGCAAGAATTTCATATAAATTTCTTGCAAGTGTTAAATACAAATCGTTGTCATTTCAAAACTACTTGGTGGATTTTGATGGTTGAAGCGGTTTTTAGACTTTAGTTAAACCTTCTAAGTTATTTTAAAAAACATTTCCAATTTAAACGAAAATTTCGAAAAATTTTCCCATAGAACTAGTATCATCATATTCTTATTGAAATTCGAAAAAAGACGAAAATAGTTTTTTGAGACAATTTTTTGAAATCTTTGCTCGAATTGGAAATGGTTTTTGAAATAAGTTAGAATACCTTAATTCAGACTAAGAACCGTTTCAATAATTAAAATCCGGCAAGTAGTTTTGAAATGGCAACGTTTTGTATCCAGCACTTGCAAGAATTTCATATAAATTTCTTGCAAGTGTTAAATACAAAGCGTTGTCATTTCAAAACTACTTGGTGGATTTTGATGGTTGAAGCGGTTTTTAGACTTTATTTAAACCTTCTAAGTTATTTTAAAAAACATTTCTAATTTAAACAAAAATTTCGAAAAATTTTCCCATAGAACTAGTATCATCATATTCTTATTGAAATTCGAAAAAAGACGAAAATAGTTTTTTGAGACAATTTTTTGAAATCTTTGCTCGAATTGGAAATGGTTTTTGAAATAAGTTAGAATACCTTAATTAAGACTAAGAACCGTTTCAATAATTAAAATCCGGCAAGTAGTTTTGAAATGGCAACGTTTTGTATCCAGCACTTGCAACAATTTCATATAAATTTCTTGCAAGTGTTAAATACAAAGCGTTGTCATTTCAAAACTACTTGCCGGATTTTGATTATTGAAACGGTTCTTAGTCTTAATTAAGGTATTCTAACTTATTTCAAAAACCATTTCCAATTCGAGCAAAGATTTCAAAAAATTGTCTCAAAAAACTATTTTCGTCTTTTTTCGAATTTCAATAAGAATATGATGATACTAGTTCTATGGGCAAATTTTTCGAAATTTTTGTTTAAATTGGAAATATTTTCTTAAAATAACTTAATGGGATTAAATTAAGGCTAAAAACCGCTTCAACCATCAAAATCCAGCATGTAGTTTTGAAATGACAACGCTTTGTATCCAGCACTTGCAAGAATTTCATATAAATTTATTGCAACGTTGGCCAAATGTGATGAACTTCTGTGGTTGTTGTTTTATCTGGCTTCAGAATGATCTTTGTTCGTTCGGTGTTTTACGTTCGAGGCTCTGGTGATCAAAATAAATCGACTGAAAGCTGTGTAGGACGAAATGGTTTTCATTTAATCATCGTAAAGATTGAACAACATCATTGGAGGTTCGGTTGCCTTCAAAATGAGATCACTAAACTTCTTTACACGCCTGGAAAGGCAATTGTATTTCAGAACATTTGATTTCAATGTTGGGGAAATCCAACAAATAAACTTCCAATGGATCCTTCTTCAGCAGTTTTCCACTTGGCCAGCTACCCCAAACGTTTCTGTCCAGCCCTTCCTTTCCTGATGCGCTCCTTCAACACAAACAATGCTGGATTTGCCTGATCTTAGCCATTGCCTGTTGGATGAGCGTCTTGCATCCAGGGAACCAGTTTCCATAGGCAGAATTCAAATTATACGCCGAATAAATCATTGGCAATCAGGACCAGCGTTACCACTTCCGAAAAAAAAGGCGAAGTAGTTTTGAAGAAAAATGTGAAGTAGATTGAGAAAAATCGAAGTAGATTTCAAAATGTACTTTCTTGTACAAACATTTATTAGGCCAAGAGCCGGGTACTTTTTTCTTGCAATTTATTCCTGAATTGATTGACTTGATGAAATATGTTCAGGGGTGTCTCCTGAATATAAATCCAAGTTGGCGGGACTGGGAGGCACGAGCGTCAGCCACCATCATGGAAAACGCGTTTTATCATATATCTCGTGAACCGTGCATCGTACCATAGACTAACTAATAATAAAGACAGGCCGCTTCATATAAAGAAAAAGGACCCGATTTGAGATTGCCTCCACCTAGATTGCCTCCACTTCATACATGTTTTGTACTTGGCGAGAAAAGCTTTTGCTTCATATGAAGCTTTCAAGTTGCATCGAACTGAAATTCATTTCACCACTATCGCAAGTGTACCTGTGTTTGTTGTTGGTTTTTGGGTATTTTGTCTGTTTTTTTTTGCAATTAATGAATGTTGTGAAGCAGTGGTGGTAGTTTTTTTGTCTTCATAGTTAGCTCTAACTTAAATTTTGCTTGTGTGTGTGTACACTTCAGGTAGGTATATTTATTTCATTCTTGTCGATCTTGGCAAGAATTCTCGTTTTTGGGTTTTGCTTTTGGTAGGTTTGAAGGAAAAAATTGTTCTTTCTAGGATTTCTCTTTTTTCACGTTTGGGGGTGGATGTTGAGAATATATGGCTGTTCTGAAGCAATGGTAGACTTGGTGGCGGTTGTTTCATTTATCCTTTTCTGTGCGCTTGCTTGTGTACATTCATAAATATAATCTCGATCTTCTAGTAATGACATAGGATTTTCGTTTTTGATGGTTTCGAGGATTTCTATACAGCATTATGAAGGAATATTTTTTTTATTTTATGCATTTATTTATTCAGTACCAAAATAAAAAAATGTTAAGAAATACAGGTGAATAACATACCTTATTAATTGTTTAATTGCAAAAATAAACTTACCGAGTCGAGGAGTATGTTCGCAAATGATGTGTATAACATTTCTTTAAATCGAGTAAACTTATTGTAAAGTTAAAATGCTATTTTTTTTACATATTTAAAGCATAAATAAAGATTCATTATTTCTATGCATTCATGTGTTTTTCTTAAAGTTTCTAGGGAAATGCGCCCGAAAATAGCGATATTTTCACTCTAAACGAATTTCCACTTCTCATACTTAGTAATTTATCATGTTCACTTCAATCATTATAGTTTTCTAAAAATATAATCCTTGTTATATTATCATTCATTTCATACCTTAAAAAAGAATTACTGAAGTTATAAACCATTTCCGTAGAGCTTATTCGTGATATTCCAAATACTGTATTTGTACCTAGTTTGCAAAATTTTGGGTTGAGTAATTTTCAAAAATCGATATAACATCATGTGGTTAACCAAGAAATATGTCTGATACACCAAAATAACCTGTTATTAATCAAAATTATTTTTAAATACAAATTTTTAAAATCGTAGCGTTTCTCGACTTATATAGAATTTAATGCAGCGGGATCAAAATGCAAATTTGCTTGCAATTGATTAATATATTGAAACTTAACTGTGTAGCTTGTGAACAACACACATAAACACACTCCTATATGTACGAGTATAATCAAATTTTAGTTAGGTTTTGCAAAATAGAATTTTGGAAAACTGAAATCATTTGGTGGGTGTGGTCAACAGATATGAATTATATAATTCGCTGAGGAGGTGGAGGATTAATTTAGCAGCTTTTGAATGTATGTAAATTATCTTCAAAAAATCCATTTTCTGTTCTTTCTATTCGAAAATACTATTATTTTGGATATTTAAAGCATAATCTAAGATTCTGTATTTTGTTTAAGATTCATTTTATTTCTTAATATTCAAGCTTACTATTGATTTTCAGGAAAATGTGCTCGAAAGAATTGATATTTTCTCTATAAACCAAGTTACACCTCATATAATAATTTCATATTCATTGGAACTATTACAACTTTTATAAAAATATAAATGATATAAGAATAAAATTTCATCGAATTTATCGTTTTTATAGAATACAAATTTGAGTTGAAATTAAAAGTCATTAGAAGCTCAAATACTTACATATTATTTAAAAAAAAAAATAACACTTAAAAAATAAAAAAAAAAAATAAAAAAAAATATAGGCACGAGTATAACTACCTATGGAAACAGAATTGAAGAACTAAAATTAATAAAAATGAAAAGAAAACACTTAAAACATAAAATAAAAATATTCAGAACCTCAAAAATTAAAACTGTAAGAAAAATAAAACAAAATAAAAACGTAAAAAATAAAAAAGAGTAACAAAAATAAAAAAAAAAAAAAATAAAAAGTTGCATAAATAAATGGTGCATAAATAAAAGAATGGTTACTCCAGCTGAATTGAAATGAGAGCAACCATTGCTTTTTGCTTATTTTCCAAACAAAAAAAAACTGAAAAAACGAAAATGAACATACTGGTACTGGTCAAATTTTAAAGGTATGTTCATTATCATACCTTTAAAATTTGAGACCTTTATGTTCAAAGCAATTGCTCATTCAACAAACAGTAATTTAAAAGGAACATGTAAACTATCGATTTAACTGAATTAAAAATATAACAAAATTAGAACCACTTAGCAATCTTGAAATTAATCAGGAAAATAATGCCGACAAAAAATTAAAACTAAAAAAAAAAAAATATTTAAAAATGCAAAAAAAAAAAACTAAACTACAAAAAAACAAAAAAGGTAAGAAAAAGACGAGAAAAACATTGAAAAACATAGAAATGAACTTTTCGGACTAGGATAGCAAATTGAGAGCAAAAATACAAATAATTTCTCAATTTTGTTTACTGATTGAAACTGAATTTCTATCTACATGCCAACTTTTATGAGCAAATATCTGTTAGAGTAGAGAAGTGCACTAACAATTTGCCTCAAATATTTAAATAAATAATTTTTTATTTAAATAAAGAAAGGTTCTCTACTTTCAAAATTTAAATGGAAATGGCATTAAATCATACTGCTATTTTGATATACATATCATAAGAAATAATTTCACTATCAACATAAGCAGAAATAAAAAATTTGTCTAAATCCGTTAAGCCAAAAAATTCAAAATAAAAAAAACATAAAATATAAAAAACGTCTTTTTAAAAAGTCTTGTATTAAGAAACTGCTAAATTGATCCTACTTATGGCAAACTTTATGGGTTATATATTTCAACCCCCCCCCCCCCCCCCTCCAGATGGTTTCATTGTTTTATTCATGAAGTCCTAAGAAACGTGTTGTTGCTGTGCATTGCTCACAAGCTTAAGTATTAAAATTGAATTCAATATTACCTTTTGTTTTGCTTCATAAAAGTTCAATAAAACGCATTGTGTATTTTTGTTTTTATTGTCTATGCCTATATATGCATATCGAGGTCTAATTTCCTCATCTTCAGGCTTGTTTCACACATATTCGGTTTCATTCGGTTCGGTCTCTATTCGGTTCGGTTTCAGTTTTGTATTTTCACACATACGGTTCCTATAAGGTTTGTATTCAAATATATCAATTTTTAACTCCAAAAATTTCAACATACTTCAGCCCTAAAGTTGTTAATTCCAAATAAAAACGAACAAAAAAAACCTTATGCAACCGAATATTTGTGAACGCTACGATAAGTTTGTGTGCCGTTGAAACCGAATGAAACCGATTCGTGTCGAGGGGACGTTCGGTGCTATTCGGTTTCTATTAGGTTTTTATTCTTGCCGTTTTCATCGGCTCACACTTATCAGGTCCGACCGAAAATGAACCGAATAGAGACCGAACCGAATGAAACCGAATATGTGTGAAACAAGCAGGGTCAAACGGAAATATTAATAGAATTATGTATAATGTATATATTGAACTTTTTCAGAAAGTTCTAACAGCCCTATTATGGACACGATTCAAAACTAGTTTCAATGTAAAACTAGTTCTATAGGGGTTTCGAGTTGCAGGTTTTGAACATATTGGTATTATTCAAACAAAAATTGACATCTAAAACTCTGATTTCATGTTTTAGATGTCAATTTTTGTTTGAATAATACCAATATGTTCAAAACCTGCAACTCGAAACCCCTATAGAACTAGTTTTACATTGAAACTAGTTTTGAATCGTGTCAATAATAGGGCTGTAAGAAAAGTTTTCATATATATAAAACATTGCTGTACATTATTGCTCACAAGTATCGATAAAATTCGAGATTTGGAAAGTCATACACAAGCTCTCCCAAAATGGCTTATAACTTCAGTAATTTTTTTCTAACAAATGAGGTAGGTATCAACTAAAAGATAATATAAAAAGTTTATATTTTTATTAAACCAGTAATATTTCGAATTAATATGAAATTATTGTAAAAGGTGCAACTTGGTTTATAGAGAAAATACCACTTCTTCGAGTACATGTGCCTAGAAAATCAATAGTTTACTTGAATTTTGAGAAGATACAGATTCTTAATATACCTAAGCTTAAAATATTTAATAAATAACATTTTCAAACAAAAAGCATAGATAATGGATTCTTAAAGATATTTACATACATTCAAAAACTGCCATATAAATCCCCCAACCTGTGAATTATATAGTTCATATCTGTTGACCACACCCACTAAATGATTTCAGTTTTCCAAAATTCTATTTTGCAAAACCTAACTAAAATTTGATTATACTCGTACATATACGAGTGTGTTTATGTGTGTTGTTCACAAGCTCCACAGTTAAGTTTCAATATATTAATCAATTGCAAGCAAATTTGCATTTTGATCCCGCTGCATTAAATTCTATATAAGTCGAGAAACGCTACGATTTTAAAAATTTGTATTTAAAAATAATTTTGATTAATAACAGGTTATTTTGGTGTATCAGACATATTTCTTGGTTAACCACATGATGTTATATCGATTTTTGAAAATTACTCAACCCAAAATTTTGCAAACTAGGTACAAATACAGTATTTGGAATATCACGAATAAGCTCTACGGAAATGGTTTATAACTTCAGTAATTCTTTTTTAAGGTATGAAATGAATGATAATATAAACAGGATTATATTTTTAGAAAACTATAATGATTGAAGTGAACATGATAAATTACTAAGTATGAGAAGTGGAAATTCGTTTAGAGTGAAAATATCGCTATTTTCGGGCGCATTTCCCTAGAAACTTTAAGAAAAACACATGAATGCATAGAAATAATGAATCTTTATTTATGCTTTAAATATGTAAAAATAGCATTTTAACTTTACAATAAGTTTACTCGATTTAAAAAAAATGTTATACACATCATTTGCGAACATACTCCTCGACTCGGTAAGTTTAATTTTGCAATTAAACAAATAAGGTATGTTATTCACCTGTATTTCTTAACATTTTTTTTATTTCGGTACTGAATAAATAAATGCATAAAATAAAAAATATTCCTTCATAATGCTGTATAGAAATCCTCGAAACCACCAAAAACGAAAATCCTTATGTCATTACTAGAAGATCGAGATTATATTTATGAATGTATGTACATACCTATATGCAAGAGTACACAAGCAAGCGCACAAAAAATGATAAATGAAACAACCGCCACCAAGTCTACCATTGCTTCAGAACAGTCATATATTCTCAACATCCACCCCCAAACGTGAAAACAGAGAAATCCTCAAAAGAACAAATTTTTCCTTCAAACCTACCAAAACAAAACCCAAAAACGAAAATTCTTGCCAAGATCGACAAGAATGAAATAAATATACCTACCTGAAGTGTACACACACACAAGCAAAATTTAAGTTTAGAGCTAACTATGAAGACAAAAAAACTACCACCACTGCTTCACAACATTCATTAATTGCAAAAAAAAAAAACAGACAAAATACCCAAAACCAACAACAAAAACAGGTACACTTGCGATAGTGGTGAAATGAATTCCAGTTCGATGCAACTTGAAAGCTTCATATGAAGCAAAAGCTTTTCTCGCCAAGTACAAAACATGTATGAAGTGGAGGCAATCTAGGTGGAGGCAATCTCAAATCGGGTCCTTTTTCTTTATATGAAGCGGCCTGTCTTTATTATTAGTTAGTCTATGATCGTACGAATATAATAGTAATTTTTTTTTAAAGCTAATGATCCATTCTTTTATTTGTTTTTCTAAGTCATGTTGTTGTTGCGAAAAGTTTTTGAGAAGTTTAATTTTTAAGTCAATGAATTTTTGAAAACAATCAACTTGAACAAAAATTTGCAATTTTTTTCAAAAATATAGACTAAATTTTTATTTCTTTAAAACTTTTCACGAAAACAACTTGATTTAAGAAAAATCAAACAAAAGAATGGAATATTTACTCTAAAAAAATAACTGTTATATTCGAACGACGCACGGTTCACGAGGTATATGATAAAACGCGTTTTCCAAGATGGCGGCTGACGCTTGCGCTCCCCAGTCCCGCCAACTTGGATTAATATTCTGGGTCTGGGCCGGGGACACCCCTGATCATATTCCATCAAGAAAATCAGTTCAGTAATAAATTGCATTAAGAACCGCCTTTTTGGTTCTGGCTCTTGGAGTATATATTTTGATGAAATTTAATTAAATTAAACTAAAAAAAAACTAAAAACAAAAATGTTACTCTCTCAGACTTCATATCAACATACTTATATACAATATTTCAATATAGCTGAAATTATAAAACAAATTGTTTTTTTTTTCGACGGTAATTTTTATTGTTTCACTTCAAAACCTGACAACACCTGGTTCAAGTGTAAACTTTTTTACGAATCTTTTGTGTGCTCCTAACAGTAAACGCCACTTATTCCAGTCAATTTGTGCTCAAAACGGTGCTTACCAAGCATGATACGTCAGGAAATTTTAGTCGCAAATCTACATAAAGTAGGGAAAAAATCAAAACTACGCTACAATTTGCATGGTAAAAACACATATGGCTGAATTAACTGCGAATTCAATGAAATAAAGGAAAAGGAAGTAGATTTGGGTTTATTTTTGTAAAATTGAAGTAGGTTAAAACAGAGAATTTTAAAATGAAGTAGATTCCCATATTTCAGTGATGGTGCGAAGTAGGAAGTAGATTTTTAAAAAATAAGAAAAAAAGAAGTAGATCTACTTCAATTGAAGTAAAGTGGTATCACTGATCAGGACACCAGTAGACGAAGGATAATTAGACATTTTATTTATTATTTTAACATATTATTTGTTTTTTTTAGACGCACTGAAGAAAAATATCACCGAGTTTGGAAAAAAAATGACGTTTCAAAATTCACCTCGGAATTATTGGGATGCGTTTGAAATATTGTTCCAAGAGGTGCGGTCGCACTTTTTTTAATATCTCTGTTCTGTTTTTGTATTCTGCATTGACTCTATTATAATAATATGTTAAAAAAACTTATTTCGAGAAAATTTGTTTGAAATTGTCTTATTTAAAAATGAGAATTTGTATGAGTAATGAGATGATTTCGTATCGAATTTGGAAATTTTCATCGAAATCACCTCATTTGGTCTAATGAAAACGTAGTATTACGATGATTTTATTATACGTTGCATGCATAAATAGAATACCCTATATATTATAGTTTAGGGCAAACCAAGAATTTTCCCCCGGTGGCAAAAGTTGAGGGCGGTAAAATTGAAAATTTAGGGTGGAGGCGGCTACAAAAATTTTTTTTTTTTGATCGAAGCATACAAAATAGGTGTGTTTCGGACGAAAAAATAGCATCGGGGCTTAGTGACGCAATCACAGAAAAAATGGAGTTTCCATTAGAGCTGTGTGCCAATCGTTCATTTTGAAAGACCGAATCAATCAATGATTGATTTGACCAAAGATTCGATCTTTTCAATCAATCATTTTATCAATCATTCCTTTGATTATGGCATATTAGAAAAAAACTTCTAATATCTGTATAGCTACAGTATGTTTTCAATCCTGATTTAAGGAAGAATTTATATCTTAGAAAAAATAGTTTAAAATTTTCATGTGGGCATTATTTTTTTTTTAAATAGGCCTTAATCCAAAACAAAAACTTTCACCTAAATTCTTTTTTTTTTTCAAAGCTAAAAAGTGCTTACCTACTTAAAATAATTATTTACTATTTTTTTGCAAATGAATTGAAAATACGATTAATTAAGAAAGAACTGCATTTTTGTATTCAATTATATCTTTATTGTTTATTATAAACAAAGATCTATTCGTTCACAATGCCAATGAGATTGATTTGGTCTTGGTCCACAATGGATCTCAATTCCAATCAATCTCAAATGAACGTAAGAACGATATGAACGAAATGAACGATATCGTTCAACTCAATCTCAATCTCTATCTCAATCAAATAATTCTCCAAAACCAAACATGTATTGCGCATAGTCAATAGAGACATAGACAAAATTCACATAGAATGGAGACAAAATGAACACAAATACATACGAGAAAGAGAAAACCCGAAATAAAATGGAAATGAATTGTAGCTAAGCTAATAGCCGCGTTTTATTATCCCTCATAACCCATATGGTTCACCTCGTGAAAATAAAACGATGTGGGTTAGTGCAAAAGCAGTGCTGTATATCAGTCTCTTTTTTTCTTATGTTTATTTGTTTTTCATGTAAGCACTTGTCTCTTTTCCTCTCTATACCTTATACTGCTGACAAATCGCTGACATCCATTCACAATGGTAAATAGCCCTCTGCCGGCCAGAGTGAAAACCTCTATCTGGGTTATTGAAATTAACCTCGATAGAAACCTAGATCCCAAGTTGTTTTTGTAATACATGTTAAAAGATAACCTAGACCCAGACCCAGAGATAATAAAACGCAGCTAATAGTAGATGTGGATATGTATATCAATTTATGTTCCTGTGGTGTGTTTTTTCATTCACGTAAATAGAGATTGAGATTGTATGTGTTTTTTGTTTCGTAAAGTATTCTGGTGTAGAAATGGATTGATTGAGAATGAGTGGAATGAACGAAACATATCTCGCTCTTTGAAAACTTAAATGATTGATATTGGGATCGATTGATTCGGTCTGCTGTGATTGCAATCAATCATTCTTTGTGAAGAACGGGTCAAAAAGACCGAATCAATCACGATTGACACAGCTCTAGTTTCCATGCAAACTAACGATAACATTTATGAAATTCGTGCCGGTATTGTATTTTGTATCTGGGTCTGAAACCCTTTGCACCATTTGTAATCAATCTCAGATATACAAATCATTACATTAAATCGGAGATACTTTTATCTTGAATATTCTATCTATGAGACACAAAGCTATAGCTTGCATTAATAAGAATATTGTCTTCAAGAATATCATAGATTAATAAATTGGTGATCGTTAGGTATAATAGATTAATTAATAAATACCAACCTTAAATATTGGCTGACAATAATAAGAAATATGTGTGCTCGGATGCTAAACTGAATGTAAATTATAAAATGACTGACTAGCTTTAAGCGTCACCATATTCACTAATACAAGCAATATAGAAACGAAGTAATACAAACTAACATAAATGTATTGAAATTTTAATTTTCACAACTATAATTACTAATTTTGAGTTTTTGCTACGGTTTGATTTAATATAATTGAAATTGAAAGTAAACTTTGGCTATACAGCACCGCAGGTCAACATCTTACACCCAATGATGATCTAATCAAACAGAAAAGCGTCGCAAAAATTCAAAATTTATAATAGTTGTGAAAATAAATAAATTATAAAAAAAAAAAAAATTATAAAAATTATATCAAACGAGGAATTGTGGCGCAGGACAAGCCAGGAGCGGCTGGACGTTGACATAAGAAAGCGTAAATGGCAATGGATTGGTCACACACTGAGGAAACCAAACGATGAAATTGCAAAGCAGTCATTTGAATGGAATCCTCAGAGTGCACGGCGGGTTGGAAGACCAAGAACAACATGGAAATCAACAGTTCTAGCAGAAGCAGACTCCCAGAGAAAGACGTGGCCACAGTTAAAATATCTATCTGCAGACCGAGAAGGATGGAAACGATTTGTTGGCGCCCTATGCCCCAACCGGGGTTACAGGACTTGATGATGATGATGTGAAAATAAAATTTTAATAAATTTAAATCATTTTTTTTAAATAATTTTTTTCAAAAAATTGTATGTATGTATTTGTATTGTCAGTGTGTAATTAGGTATGTTTGTTAACGTGAAATTTCTTCTTCTAATATATGTGCACCGGAATCAGCAAGTTAAACTTGCTGAACCACAGTTCAAAATTTTAAGCACTTTTTAACAACATGGCCCTTAAGGCTTTACTACATTGGCCACTTTTTGCAAAATTACGAGGGTAAAAATATTTTTTTTCCGCTAGCGCAGTTGTTCTGTGAAAAAATATACGAATTGTTTTTTAAACCAAAATTTAAGCTTTCTGCATCATTTTAATATGTTTTCCAATAAGAAACATTATCTAAAAATGAGTTTGAAAATGTTCACTTTTATACTTTTTCACTTTCTTGGCCAATGTAGTTAAGGCTTTAGTCTGCTAGTACCCGATAACTTTTGAGTGGTGAAAGTCATGACTCAAAAGAGTCCTCCTGTAACAGCAGACATAAATTTGGAAATTCATCAGCTATTTGTTGAATATGATTTGTTATTAATTTTTAAACTCATAAAAGTTGTACAAACGTGGCTCATAATTTATTCTGTGGTTCAGAAATCGGTTAATTAAAATTGCTGAACCACTGATTTAAATTAACATACTTTATTTACGATTGAAAGATAACTAAAAACAAAAACAAAATTCATTCAATAATTGTATTAAGGCTCCCCCAAACCAACGCGAAATCATAGCGAATCATTCGCAGTCAGTTTTTTGTATTCGTTTTGCATTGTGTATCTTTCATATTTTGTGTTATTGTGAATGATTTCGCGTCGAGGGCGAATGATTCGCGTTGGTTTGGGGGAGCCTTTATTCAGACAAAATTTGATAGTTCGTTTCTGTGGAGATCAAAAAACTAAGGGAGTATTCAAGCAACAGCTGTGTTTTTTTGCATGTCCATATGGAGTTTGGCGAAAAAAACGACACCAGGACATTTCAACATTTTTGTTTACCTTTTGCATCGGTCTGCCATTTTGTTTTGAATTATCTTACCAACAAACATTTGACATTTCTATATATGTAAATCATCGATAACACAACGATAATCGTAGTTTGGCATTAGCATTTTTATCGAGACAAAAGTTAACTCCAGATAATTATCTGGACTTATCTAACTCTATATGGACATAGTTGTTGTTGTATTTAACATGTAAATTGTTTTGCTTTGCTGTCGTTTTTTTCACACAATTTTATTTGGACATGCAAAAAAACAACTAACATATACAAATTTAAAGAAAAACTTATGTAACTTCATAATTCACAAACAAATTTTCTCCCACTTCGATTCAATTAACCTACATTTATTATTCAATTATTTATTACAAAAAATATTGTTGTTTCTTATTTTAGTACGCGTAAATATTAGAAGCCAATGCAATTTTAAAATAAAATGATATAAAGGGAAGTGAGCACTTAAAAATTCAGTTTACCCGCTTTTATACTTTACGAACATGTCCATGAGATTTTTAAAATAACTGACAAATTCAAAAAAAACCGACGATTTGTGGTGAAAATCATAAAGTTGCACTAGTGTGCGTGTGGTAAAGGTTACTAGTGCAACTTTATGACATTCACCACGGTCTGAGCTTGTAGGCAAATCAGTTTGACAGCCGCAGATTCCCATCTTTATATTTTTTATCTATGGTTAACACCATCATTGAAAGAGAGATTTAGAAAAGCTTTTGGCACGGATAAATTAAAAGATGTCTTCACAGGTGACGAAGTGGTTTATAATTAGAAAGAGAATCATGTCAGACGCCTAGCAACGGCACTTATCGTAGAACATGCTACTCTAAAAAAAACTATCGAGAATATTTTATCAAATGATGATTATGAACATTTAGAAGATGATATCATGCGAAGTGATTGGTCTGTAGTTGAATGCAGTCAAAGCCCACCACACCGCCTTTTCCAAGCCAGAGGTCTCAGACATGAAAAGATTTTTTTCGCTTTTTATTTATTTATAATTTTTGTTAGTGATGTAAAAAGTCGTTACTTTTGAGGAATCGTTACTTTCGTTACTTTTTCCAAAGTAATCGTTACTTTTGAGTGATTACTTTGATTACTTTGATTACTTTTTTCGTAAAAAATTGATTAATATGTGTTGTTTTTTTTACTACGCAAATCTTGTAGTCTTAGACAAAAACAGGAAAAAAAGGGGTTTTTTGGTAAAAAAAAAATGGCCACTAAAGAAATGTATGTAGTGATGTTGGGAGATGGTTTTTATAAAAAAATGTGTATGATTCACAAAACTTCAATAAATTTGGATTATTTTTCTTCTTTTTTAAATAACATTAACATATAAAACTAAAACTCTGAATGATTTCATCTTTACCCCTTTCCCCTCCCCCACAACAATGTTTTTACTTTATAAAGTACCTCTCCATGGTACCCTATTATTTACCCTTGATTTAATTATTCCAACCTTTAGGATCCGTCAGCTAGAACTCAAGTTATGGGCTTCCAAAGAAAACCACACCCTAACTGAATTATTTTCAGTACTCTGATTGACTTTGTCTTTACCCCATTCCCCTCCCCCACAACGATTTTTTTATAAAGCACCTCTCCATGGTAGCCTATTATTTACCCTTGATTTAACCATTTCAACCTTGAGGATCCGTTTGCTAGAACTCAAGTTATGGGCTTAAATATCCGTTTTGTACTCTAATGGATCTCAGATCTCACTATTGGATTTGATTACTTTGATTACTTTGGTTACTTTGGTTACTTTGATTACTTTGATTACTTTGATTACTTTGGTTACTTTTTGGATTTGATTACTTTGATTACTTGTCGTTATTTTTGGATTGGGTACTTTTGGTTACTTTGGGATTCGATAGTCAAATTTGGATTTGATTACTTTCGAGTCAGATAGGGTCAGAACAGGAAGGATCCAAAAAACGAGAAAAAACAATCTTCTATGGATATTTCTCTGTTTTGGATTAAAACTTTGTAAAATATAATATTTTAACTACGCAGTACTGCGAAAATATACAGGTCAATATTTAAGCCATATTTATATGAAGCAAAAATTATTTGCCTGAGGGTGGTCCAAAGAAAAACTATCGAAATTTTGGGATTTAAATCTTTTGAAAATTGCTTGAAGCGTACATTTTGAAAAAAAAAATGCAAAATATTAAATTGTCCGAAAACCAAAACCCTCGGATCTTCGTTGTTCCTTGATCGATTTCAATGAAATTGAACACCGGTGATAACTGATACAGAATTAAAAAAGGAAAAAATATTTTCAAAGTAGGGTGTTCCAAAAATATGTCAACATATTTCAACTTCGTTGTTCCTTGAGTGATTTCAACGAAATTCACGTAGGTGATAGCTGAAACAGAATTAAAAACAAATAAAATATTTGCATTAGGGTGTTCCAAAAAAAAATGTCAACTTCGTTGTTTGTTGAGCGATTTCAACTAAATTGACACAGGTGATAGCTGATACAGAATTAAAAAAGAAAAAAATATTTTCAAAGTAGGGTGTTACAAAAATATGTCAACATATTGCAACTTCGTTGTTCCTTGAGTGATTTCAACGAAATTCACGTAGGTGATAGCTGAAACAGAATTAAAAACAAATAAAATATTTGCATTAGGGTGTTCCAAAAAAAAAATGTCAACTTCGTTGTTCCTTGAGCGATTTCAACGAAATTGACAGGTGATAGCTGAAACAGAATTAAAAAAGAAAAAAAAATATTTTCAAAGTAGGGTGTTCCAAAAATATGTCAACATATTGCAACTTCGTTGTTCCTTGAGTGATTTCAACGAAATTCACGTAAGTGATAGCTGAAACAGAATTAAAACAAAAAAAATATTTGCATTAGGGTGTTCCAAAAAAAAATGTCAACTTCGTTGTTTGTTGAGCGATTTCAACGAAATTGACACAGGTGATAGCTGATACAGAATTAAAAAAGAGAAAAATATTTTCTAAGTAGGGTGTTCCAAAAATATGTCAACATATTGCAACTTCGTTGTTCCTTGAGTGATTTCAACGAAATTCACGTAGGTGATAGCTGAAACAGAATTAAAAACAAAAAAAATATTTACATTAGGGTGTTCCAAAAAAATGTGAACTTCGTTGCTCCTTGAGCAATTTCAACGAAATTGACACAGGTGATAGCTGATACAGAATTAAAACAGAAAAAAATATTTTCAAAGTAGGGTGTTCCAAAAATATGTCAACATATTGCAACTTCGTTGTTCCTTGAGCGTTTTAAACGAAATTGACACAAGTGATAGCTGATACAGAATTAAAAAAGAAAAAAAAAATATTTCCAGTAGGGTGTTCCAAAAAAAATGTGAATTTTGTTGCTCCTTGAGCGATTTCAACGAAATTGACAGCAGTAAAAGCTGATATAGAATTAAGAAAGAAAAAAATATTTTGAAAACAGGGTGTTCCAAAAATATGTCAACATATTGCAACCTCGTTGTTCCTTGAGCGATTTCAACGAAATTGACAGAAGTTATAGCTTATATAGAATTAAGAAAGAAACCAATATTTTCAAAACAGGGTGTTCTAAAAATATGTCAATATATTGCAACTTCACTGTTCCTTGAGCGATTTCAACAAAATTGACAGCAGTAATAGCTGATATAGAATTAAAAAAGAAAAAAATATTTTCAAAACGGTCTATTATCAAAAATTATAAAATTTTACACATAGCAACTATTAGTAGTACCTGTCATAGAATTTTTTTTTATTTTGAGATTTCTCGTTATCAGCTTAACGGATTTAGATGATTTTTTTCATATAAAAATTTCAGATAAAATTAAATAATATTGCATATCAAAATTTTCAAAAAAAAAGTTTTTGAATTTTTAAAAAAAATTTTCAAACTTTTTTTTTGAAAATTCGATATCTCAAAAACGGGTTGACAATTTTTTTTTTAATTTTGTTTTTATATACACATAAATATATAGTTTAAATCTGCATACCAAAATTTGTTCTTAAAAATGTTTTAAGAATTTTATATATAAAAAATTAATTAAATTAAAAAACCGCTCCAACGATTTTAAATTTTTTTTCCCATACAATCATATTCCATCATGAATTAAGATGGCATACTTTTTTTTCACCTCAAACTGTCAAAAGAGTTGTTTTAGCCCATTTAAATGTCGTATTTCATGCTTCTCTACATTTTTCTCTCATAATTTCCATGTTTGTATATACAATTTTCTTAAACTCGCAGTGTCTTGAACATAAGAGCAAGTACGTGCGACCCAGTCGTGCATTTTATTTTTACCTGTCTGAGGCATCGCTCGTCGCTTTTTGGATGAAAGAATGTACGCGATTCGAATTGTTGATAAAAGTTTAATCAGACCGAAGATTTCGAAATTTGTTTTGTTATGCTACGTTCCCACCAAAATGAAATCCGAGATTTCGGTTGAAAACTTTTGATATTTTGAGCCACTGGAACAAGTTTTCATAGAAATTTCAACGAAATCTTAATAAAAACTCGGGATTTCAACGAAATCTCATTGAAATTCTGCTCCACCAATTTGAAATCTCGAAATTTTTTAGCTGAAATCTCGGATTTCGTTTTGGTGGGAACATAGCATTACCAAGCATTGTAGCTTTGAAACTAATTAATATACCACTAAAACTATATAACTTCCATGGGATCTTTTTTCGGACCAATATCCTCAAAACATCGAAAATTTCAATCCCACGGGTAAAATTCTAACATTCTCGCATACTGCAAATGCTATCATTAAAAGGATTTATGACGGTGTCCACATTGGGTATGAAAAAGTGAATTTTTAATGACTTTTCAGTATTCATATCTCGCTCCCACTCCTTCATTGAAGTGAGATGTGAATACTGAAAAGTCATTAAAAATCCACTTTTTCATACCCAATGTGGACACCGTCTATGACATCATCGACATGTTTTTCCGTATTTTTAATTCGTAGCACTTCATTCGACAGACCTCAATTAAGAAACTAATTTCCGCGAAATCGTTGAAGAATTTTTTATTGTTAAGTCATTTTTATTGAAGAGTTAATTGCTATAATGACCTGGTCGAATATTCTTGTTCTAACAATAGACTTTCACGGAAAGCCCAGATTTCTCACAAAAATAACTAAATAAAAGTAAATTTAACAAATCTTCGTTTAATTAAATATTTCTCTATTAGACAAAGTTTTATTTTTGTTTAGTTTTGTTGTTTTGTTTAGTTTTTTTAATTGGATTCTATAATAATTCCAATTAAATCTTTTGTTTAAATTTTAAAAATCAACACATAGTTATGTTTGCCATCATTTTCTTTTACAAACTAGAAACATAATAAAGTATAATATTTTCTTCTACATTTTATTAACTGTTAAACTTTTAGCTACCCAAAGGATTATTATTCACATGTCTATTTAACAATATAATCATTACCTACGAGAGTTGTTGATTTTGTTTAAACGGTTTAAACTTTAAATTAAAAAATAATATATAGAATGTGCAAATTTTATTCCAGGGGGCTGTCTATCTATACTACTTGACACCGTTGCTGTGTTGTTTGTACGGGGGCTGTAGAAGATATTGTAATATTTCTCAGATTCGTTAATAAAACTTATTTACTTTACTTAAAACGTCCACTTATTTATTTCACAATATAAAACACTTTACTTTTCTTATTACAACAAACGATTTATTATTCACCACTGAAATTAATTCAAAAACTTTACTTTCACTTTTATCACAACCAACTTTATTCATTCACGATTAAAAACAAACTGTCGCTGCCGTTCAAACATGTGCCTTTTATACTTGTTTTCCAAACTCTCGAAATAAGGAGAACGTTCTGGTCTCTGCTTCTAGAGCTTTCCGTAGGGGAAATTTCCCAATAATTTCCCTTCCAAAAGCTTTTATTTGACAGCTGGTAAATCTGCTATAATCCGGCAGATGGCGCTTCCTTCGTTTGAGAGTTGCTATAATTATAGCTAATAAGGGTATGTTTGCACTGCGACCGTAAGCTTTATTGTGTCCGTTTGTTTGCATTTCGGAGTCGTTATAGTTTAAATATGGAAAGTTATTACACTGCCCCCCTCTTAGGATTGATCGTCCCGAGCAAATCCATTACTTCCATCACCATTATAATGATGTAAACGGTCGCTGTGAACTACTTTTAGTTTGCCTCTTAATCCTCTCTGAATGCGGTAGACGACATCGTTTATTCGTGTTACGACAGTATAAGGGCCTTCCCAATTTTGTTGAAGCTTCGGTGAGAGTCCCTTCCGACGCACAGTGGTCTCAAAAGCGAATCTAGCGGGTCAAAAGTCCAAAAAATATGCATTTTATATCAGGGCAGGTAGTACATAGGTTGATTGTACACATGTCAGAAACAATGTATAGAGTCAAATTAACTGACAGAAGACTTTAGTTTTCAAGCAATAATACCGTTAATTGCAGACACATCATTCAGTCATTGTTCGTTCAATATTTAATGATGGTAGGACTTTGTTTACCTCTTATTTGTTTGAAAAGTCATGAACTTTTTTGTTATTATTCCCAAATGTACTATATTTAAGAAGGTTAGTAATTTTGTTTATTTATGATTTATGGTGTTTTAACTAAACGAACTATGGCATTTACTTTATTAGTAAGAAAAAATTGATAAAGCATTTATTCTGTAGGCTGCAACTTTTTCTGTACAAACCTGTACAAAAGGATTGAACTTAAACTAAGTTTTAGGATTAATATATATAACATATTTTAATATTTCATCTGCCCGTTTTTGCCCGTTTTCGAAAAACTATAACATAACATCTTACAGGTTATTTGACGACAGTGGTCCAAATTCTTCGGCTAAAAGTGAAAAACTATCAGTGGAAAATATCTCAGAGGTCAACATAATATTAGCTAATATAGTTTTACCTATGTTCAAACCATAATTTAGTCCAAAAACTGGCATTGAGACATCATTTCATCATTATTTCTGTGACTTTCTACTCCTTTAAAAATATTTAATTGTTCACATAACCATGAAATAACGATTCTCTCTATTTGGCACCTGCTAGGCTATTTAGGTGTTTAAATAAGATACGGACACACACACCACTCGTTTACAAAGATTTTGATTTTTGACCCGCTAGATTTGCTTTTCAGCCCACTGTGCGACGGTGGGGATTATAAAACCACACAAGGTCTCCCACTTGGAATCCTGTCGTTGTGGCTTTTGCGTCGTATCTTGTTTTCATCCGATCACTCGACAGCTTTATATTTGCCCTCGTCCTTTCGTGAATGTCAACTAGCTTTTCTTTGAGGTTGTCCGCGTAGTCGTCTATTCCTTGTGGCTCGCTTGTATAACATCCAAATTTGATTTCGCTTGGTAGTCGTATTGTGCTCCCGAGCAGGATTTCTGATGGTGTCTGTCCTGTTGAGCTATGTACCGCACTTCGATAGGCCATCAAGAATAACGGAATTTGCCGATCCCAGTCTCGTTGGTTGTTGCTTACAACTTTGGAAAGGTGTTCTTTAAGGGTCCGGTTGAATCGTTCAACCATCCCATCAGATTGTGGGTGAAGCGGTGTTGTCCTCGTCTTTTTAATGCCAAGGAGTGTACAAACTTCCTGAAAGATTTTGGACTCGAAGTTCCTCCCTTGATCTGAATGGAGTTCCATAGGTACACCAAACCTGCTTACCCAGTTGAAAACAATCTGATCCGCGACTGTTTTGGTTTCCTGGTTTGGGATGGCAAATGCCTCAGGCCACTTGCTGAAGTAGTCCATTACTACCAGGATGTATCGGTTTCCGTTTCTGGTTTCTGGAAAAGGGCCTGCAACGTCTATTGCAATTCTTTCAAAAGGCGTGCCCACATTATACTGCTGCATCTTACTCTGAACTTTTCTGCCTGGTCCCTTGCTTGCAGCACAAGTATCACATTTTCGGCACCATTTTTCGACGTCTTCTCTTGCATGTAGCCAGTAGAATCGCTGCCTTACCTTTTCCAGTGTCTTATTGACACCCAAGTGTCCTCCGGAAGCTCCATCATGCATCTCTTGAAGAACGTCATTAACTTTGGAACGAGGTACGACTAGCTGCATCACATATGATTTGCCGTCTGTGGACTCCCATTTACGTCTAAGTACTCCTTCTTGTACATGAAGCGAGTCCCATTGTGCCCAATACGCCTTAAGAGTTGGACTTCTGTAGGAGATGTCACACCATTCTGGCTTCTCTTGGTGTTCCTTCCATGCAAGAATGGGCTCAATATCAGAGTCTTCTTGTTGGGCAGCTCTTACTTCTTCATTACTCCAACCGTAAATGGGGTCGGCTCTTAATCGCTGGATGGAAGCAACCTCTTTCTCTTCTTGACGTGTGCAGTGCTTGCAGTCCGGTTTGCATGGTCTCCGAGATAAGGCATCTGCATTTAAGTGCAACCTTCCTCTTCGATGTTGGATCTGGTAGTCGTATGTCTGCAATCTCTCAATCCATCTTGCCACTTGACCTTCAGGATTTTTGAAGTTCAGCAGCCAATTAAGTGCGCCATGATCTGTTCGAAGAAGGAACTTCTGTCCATAGATGTACTTATGGAAGTGTTTTATTGCCGATACTAAAGCTAGAAGTTCTCTTCTGGTCACACAGTAATTTCTTTCTGGCTTTGAGAGCACCTTGCTGTAATAGGCAACGACCCTCTCTTCTCCTTCGTGGACTTGTGATAGTACGGCACCAATTCCCACGTTACTTGCGTCAGCGTCGATGATGAAAGGTTTCCCTGGTGTCGGATAGGCCAAAACTGGGGTATTGCATAGGCGCTGCTTAAGTTCCTGGAAGCTTTTCTCGCACTCGCTTGACCATTTGAACGGTTTGCCTTTCTCTGTTAGCTGATGCAAACTTTTCGCGATCCCAGCAAAATCCTTCACAAATCGTCGATAGTACGTGGCTAGACCAAGAAAGCTCCGGAGTTGATGTTTATCCTGTGGTGTTGGCCAATTCTTTACGGTGTCAACTTTTTCAGGATCAGTCTTCACTCCTTGGGAAGAGATGATATGTCCCAAGTATTTTACCTCAGACTTGAAAAACTCGCACTTGTCTGGATTCAATTTCAAGTTTGCTTCTCGAAGCCTCTGGAACACGGCCTTAAGGTTTCCACAATGCTCATCAAATGTCTTACCATAAACAATGACATCGTCCAAATAGACTAGGCAAGATTTCCAAGTAAGTCCTTGTAAAACACACTCCATCAAACGCTCAAATGTTGCCGGAGCGTTTCATAGTCCGAAAGGCATCACTTTAAATTGCAACAGACCATTTCCTGTGGAGAAAGCCGTCTTTTCTCGATCTTCTGGATGGATTTCTACCTGCCAGTAGCCACTCTTCAAGTCCAATGTTGAAAACCATTCAGCTCCTTCCATCGCATCCAGAGTACCGCTGATTCTTGGCAGAGGGTAGCTGTCTTTCTTTGTCACATCGTTCAGCCTCCGATAGTCCACACAAAATCGAGTACTTCCGTCCTTCTTTTTGACAAGAACTACTGGGGATGCCCAAGGACTTTTAGAGTTTTCTATTAGCCCATCTTTCTTCATGCTCGATATCATCTCTTCAACTTCGGCTTGTTTGGCTAATGGGAGACGTCTTGCTGGTTGTCGAATAGGTCTCGCGTCTCCTGTGTCGATTCGATGCTGCACCAGTTGTGTTCGACCATACTGCCCATTGGGTGAAGAGAGTATATCAGCGTACTCGTGAAGGAGGCTTCCAGCAACACTAAGCTGATGTTCACTTAATTTTGAAGACTTGAGAATGTTTGACTTCATAGAGTTCACTTTCCTGGGGTCCACATATTCTTGTGTATCGACTTCTGTGATTTTAGTTATTGCAGATACGGATTCACATTTTCCAACAACTTCTCCTTTTCTAAGCTTGACTTCATACGGTTTGATGTTGAGTATCCGTACGGGCACCATGTTGTTCTTTGGTGCCACAAGGGTCTTCCCTAGGATGATGTTTTGAGAAGACTGCTCAGACTCTGGCTCCACCATTAGGTATCGATGGCTACCCAAATCTCCCTTTATTTTTGTCCAAACGAACACTTCTGAAGAAGGTGGCAGGCAAATATCTTCCTTTATGACAGTTCTCAGAGTTGATGAATTTTCATTGCCATAAACCATAGGAAATTCCACATTTCGGTATTTGAGAACTTGCTTTCCGATATCGAGAATTACTCCATGCTCTTTCATAAAGTCGATTCCAACGATGCACTCGTCACATATATCTGCTACCAGAAACAGATGTGAAAACTCCAGTTCTGCCAAACGGATCGTTAGACGAACCTCCCCGTACACTCTGGCTGCCTCTCCTGTTGCTGTTTTCAGACGGTAGGCGTTGGTGTTATGCAGCCACGTCATCTTCACCAAGTCCTTTCGAACAATGGAGGCAGTGGCACCGGTGTCGATCGTAGCCACTTGCTTCTTGCCGTTTAGTGTTGTCTCCACAGTCAGACTTTTGTTGTTTCGTTTCGTCTGTGAGACCTGGATGGTGGTTCTGGGGCCATCGATACCAGAAACCAGCTTCTGCCCCTCGAAGTTGGTTCTTACTCGTTTCCCGGTTGAGAAATGGGGCGAGTAGGAGTATTGACATTGTTGTTGTTAAAGTTTCTGCTTCCACAATGTTGACATGCAGGTCTTCTAGGTGGCAATCTGCACTGGCGTTGAAGATGTCCGGTCTTGTTACAATTCCAGCATCGAGCAGGTCCATCTCGCTGGTTCCTTTGGAATGCAGTTCTCTGGCAAGAACACTCCTCAATTTCTAGTTCTCTTACCCGATGAACTCCTTGAGAAGCCTGTTCTGCTGCTTCCATTGTCAGGGCGAACGCCAATGCTTCAGGAAGTGTGCGTTTTCCAGCCGTTCGAATTGCTCGCTGAAGGTTGATGTCAGATACAGCACGAACAAAGGCTTCTGTTGCGAATTGGTTGATGATTTCATCTCCTGCAGCTGGATATGCCAGATGTGCCAATCGTTCGATGTCTGCTTGAAGCTGTTGCAGAGTTTCTCCCCTCTTTTGGATTCTAGTATTGAGTTAAACATGGAAGACTTCTTGCATATGGTCATCTCCAAAGCGTTTGTCAATGGTCTGAACAAGAGCACTGAAGTTGCCATTCTTATCTGCTGGTATGGTTTGCAGCAGTTCAGCAGCAGTTCCTCTGAGGGCAAGCGTCAGAGCTATGTATTTGTCCTCCTCATCCCAGCCATTTGTTGTTGCGGCTGCTTCAAACTGCTTCTTGTAGATTGACCAAGAAGTTTGTCCATCGAAGGTTGGGGGATGCATCTCCTTTCTCCTAGGACAGTCACCAGAACTTTCTCGAACCTTCATTTTTCTTACTTTGTCCAATTCCTTAGTAATGGATTCGATTTTATCTTCCACTTTTTCGAACTATGATTCTACTGTCGACAATAGTTGATCGACAGTTAACAATTGTTTATCGATAGAAGAAAATTGTTTATCGACACGCTCGTCAAGGGCAATAATTCTATTGTCAAAGGCATCTAACTTACATTCGAGCATATTTGTCTGTTTTTCCAGCAGACACTTTTGTTCTTGGCTTTGTTGCTCGAATCGTTCGAGAAGATTCTTTTGTTCACTACGTTGTTCTTGGCTTTGTTGTTTTAGAAGATTCTTCTGCTCTTGGCTTTGTTTTTCTAGAAGATTCTTCTGCTCTTGACTTTGTTGTTCGAAACGTTCGAAAAGATTCTTTTCCTGACTATCAAATTTGGCAAGCAGCTGAGACAGCATGTTGGTCATGCCCGATGTACTTACTTGCTCTTGCTGTTCTTCCATTTCAATGTCGAATATAAACGTGTCCGGGTTTTTTCCACATCTTCTTAAATCTTCTTGCAGACGAATTATAAGATCATTCTTTGTTCCAGCAGTAGGAAGATCTCGCTTATTCAGTTCTGCCTTAAGTTCCACTAAATTTAAATCATTCAAAGATTTACCCATTGTCTCCTTTTTTTCACTTTCCACACAATAAATTAACTGAGTGCACAGATAAAATAAGTTTTATTCCACTTCTAACACCAATGTAATATTTCTCAGATTCGTTAATAAAACTTATTTACTTTACTTAAAACGTCCACTTATTTATTTCACAATATAAAACACTTTACTTTTCTTATTACAACAAACGATTTATTATTCACCACTGAAATTAATTCAAAAACTTTACTTTCACTTTTATCACAACCAACTTTATTCATTCACGATTAAAAACAAACTGTCGCTGCCGTTCAAACATGTGCCTTTTATACTTGTTTTCCAAACTCTCGAAATAAGGAGAACGTTCTGGTCTCTGCTTCTAGAGCTTTCCGTAGGGGAAATTTCCCAATAATTTCCCTTCCAAAAGCTTTTATTTGACAGCTGGTAAATCTGCTATAATCCGGCAGATGGCGCTTCCTTCGTTTGAGAGTTGCTATAATTATAGCTAATAAGGGTATGTTTGCACTGCGACCGTAAGCTTTATTGTGTCCGTTTGTTTGCATTTCGGAGTCGTTATAGTTTAAATATGGAAAGTTATTACAATATTTACTTGTATTAATTTAGCATTTAAAATATTTGTGTTTAGATGCTCTTTTATTTACCAAAACAAAAACCTTTTTAGGCATCGAGCGCTGTACTAAGTGATTGAGAAGCTGGTTTTGTGACTCATCTCTGCTTGGATCTGTGATCGTATTAAATTCTAATGGCCTTTTCGATTGGCAATCCAGAAGCGTTCGGAATGCGTGAAAAGAACAGAAAACGATTCTGGATTTAATTTCAGAATCGAAACCAGAACTACTCACACATTCAAACACATAGTTGTCAAAGTGTTGTCAAATATTGCAAAAAGTAAAGTTTTAGTTAAAAATAAGTAAATTTCACACATTTTACTGCTTCTAAGAACAATTATTTTCCGTTTAGAATATTATTTTCTCATTTTCTTAATTGAAAATTATCATATTCGTTCATATTTGTGTCCACCAAGTTTCCAAATGTGAAGACCTATTTCGGCATCCGCATGCGAAGTTGCACAAATACAGGGATACGGAAACTTCAGAATCAAACTGCATGTGCCTGTTTGTTTTATTGGCGTTCCGGATCGGGGAGTTCTTCCGAATTGCCAATCGAAAAGGCCATAAGTGAAGTTCAGGAAGATTTTGCCAACCAACTTTAAGTGGGTATAAATTGAACACCAGTTCCTTTTCTGAATACGCAAATATCGAAATGTCAAGCTAAGAGGAAGAAAAAATAATTATAATTAAAAATCAGTAGCAAATCTTTATCCAACTCACCTGCTTATGACCGGAACACATGAAATTATCTGAATTGCTGACACTAATTGTAGAAATCAAATGCACAACTTTTGCAGTGGCATTTTTAAGGACAACCTTCAGAGTCATTGGAACTTTGACGAACATTTTCTCTTCAATCGAACAATAAATATTAAAAGGAGGTTCATCGATTTCCAGTCCTGATACTACTAACTTTAACTCATTTTCATCTTTACAGCCATTTCGTCGCCACTTAATGCAATAAACCCAAATATTGGTGCCATTGTTGCAGAATTAGCATCATTTGTAGTTACTACATCTTTTATAAAACCACGAAATGGTCCTGTTGGAGTTATGGCTTCAATAGCCTTACTAAAAACCATTCGTGAGCTTTAATGGGTTGCGTTTGATCTTCTTTGGACGAATCTGAGTGGTTTTTTAATTTGCCGTCGTCGGAGATATTCGATGAACTTAGAATTGAACTTTGGCACAATATTGCTGTCAAGCTTACCACTGGCCGTTAGCTGAAGTCTACGCAGAGTCCGAGAGCGTTGAAATAGTTCTGCAGGTTCATTTTCGGTATGCTCGAACTGTTTTGCCGTAATCCAGTCACAGTTGGTTGAGTTTGTTCTTAGGACAATAACATCTTGCTGCGATAGCAGTTGCTATATTTTTTGCGCTTAAAAATGTACGTGGATTTAACTAGATTATGGTCCAAAGGGTATATAATAAATGGGAAAGTTAGAAAATTGAGTGTTTATTATATAGAGATCTCTAGGAATCTAAGCTGTATTGTTTCTTGAATAACCAAAAGAAAGTATAAGATTTTTTAGATTCCTAGCATGTGGCTCAAAAAGGAATACAATACTCAATTGATTTATATATAAAATGCTGCGAAATGAGATTTTATAGTATTGATACCTAAAAGCTACAGCTAGAATTATTTTACTTAATTAATAGCTCCCAGTAGTTATATCTATCAATCTACTAACAAATAACCTGGATATACTCAACTTGTTCTTCCTAGATTTATGTGGATAACACTGTCAACACAAATTTTGTGCCTGGGTTCTGCATATGATTTTCTTATTCCTTACATATTTCTTATTAAATACATTTTTTTCGAAAATATTATAATACAATTGATTCTTACCTCTGAGCTCTGACACGTAACTTATCCTATTAGATACTTGCTCTCTAAGTGAAAGTAGATTGCTGGTGGTAGGTGCATAATGTATGTATACATTAGGGTGGTCCTTATATTGGGTTTTTTTGAAATTCCAACTTGGATAGGCATCAAATTACTCTAAATAGAGAAAACAAATTTTCCTAATTTTTTCAGATTTGTATTTCACCCCCCTGGTCTCCCTTTTTTCACTTCAAGGTGCAAACAATGGAGTTAGGGTTATTCTTATATCACGCGAAAAAAAAATCAGAACTTATAGATTAAATTCAGACGAAAAAAAAATCGTACTGGATAGGGGGCCTATTTCCCCCTGTTCAGGCGGGAGGGGAAATTTTCTAAAAATTTGACCCAAAATAGAAAAAAAATTATTAAAAAACAACGGGACCACTTACAATGGCATGCTATAGCTTTTTTCAAAGCCATGAATCCAGTCTTTAATATGTTTTTAAAATCAAGTTTTTATTGTTAATAGTTTCTGAAAAAAATAATTTTCAAACGAAAAAAATTATTATTTTTATTTTTACTTTTGAGTTTGAAAATTATTTTTTTCAGAAACTATTAACAATAAAAACTTGATTTTAAAAACATATTAGAGACTGGATTCATGGCTTTAAAAAAAAGCTATAGCATGCCATTGTAAGTGGTCCCGTTGTTTTTTAATAATTTTTTTCTATTTTGGGTAAAATTTTTAGAAAATTACCCCTCCCGCCTGAACGGGGGGAAATAGACCCCCCCTCCAGTACTATTTTTTTTTCGTCTGAATCTAATCTATAAGTTCTGATTTTTTTCGCGTGATATAAGAATAACCCTAACTCCATTGTTTGCACCTTGAAGTGAAAAAAGGGAGACCAGGGGGGTGAAATAAAAATTTGAAAAAATTAGGGAAATTGTTTTTCAATGTTTTGAATCGAATGAGGGCTATCCAAGACAATGTCCAATTTAAGGACCACCCTAGTATACATATATCTACTCTCGATCTCTTTTTGTTGATATCTCAACCTGATAAGTCTTCTTATCTTATCTTTTGATTTTAGTGTTTCCTCGAATTAATTATTTAACGCATCCACGTTTGTAAAACTTCCTTAATCAGTCCAAGTATTTGGACAGAATTTGTTTCAGTGTCCAGTAGACTGTAGCAACGAGGTGGGAAGCTGCTTCAAACTGAAAATTAAGAAAATATTGAATCAGATTGAAATTATATCGAAAAATCTCAGAACATTCTTGAAAGCCCGTGAATTGCTTGTAAATTCGGTTTTTTCCTGGTGTGTTCGATGGATTATCTGTTCCAATTCCAACAGCATAGGGTATTGATGAAATCTGAAATCTGAAATCAATAGACGCATAGTGCTTATAGTTGTATAAGACAAATCTATAAAATATATAAAAAAAATTCTTTTAAAAATGTTAAATTTTTCTTATTTAATTTCAATCTTTTATTTTGTTTACGGGTATAACACTGATTGTGAAACAAATTAATATTTATAAAATTTTATGAAACAATTTAAAGTTTTTTTTTTTTAATTTTAATAATTGATACATGAAGTCTTTGTTATAAATAATATACTAATAGTTTAACTTAGAGCGCCCACATGGGGCCAGTATGTTAGTGATAAGATAAGATGATAAGAATGATTAGTAGGAGTTTTTATGACTTTTTGCCTAGCTTTAAGTTAGTAGTAAGTGAATGGAAAAATAAAAAAATTAATTGAAAATTAAATTACTTTTTTCTTTGCAAAAGTCATAGATACTTAAATCATAAAGGTATTGCCATGATTTAGATTTGAGATTTTATATTCACAGGTTGTATACATAAATAAAAAAAAAAACACGACACAATAGTGGATTGATAAAGTACTTTTACTACCAAACTCTTCAAAGGCCAGCTTAAGAGGGGATGTGGATATTTTTCCTTCGTTTTGGTTCATGACTAATAAAAAAATCATAAAAATAGTTTAACATATAGTTAAGGTAGAAACCCCTGTTCATACATACTCGCGATGTATCAAGATTTTTTAAATCTATATTTGAACATCAAAAATTGTTCTAAAAATGCATTTCTTTATTTTATTATATTAAAAATATTAAGGTATTTTTTTGCTTATTTGAAATTTGAATTTATTTAAAACCAAAGTGAAATACAAAATTTGTATGAAATATGTCATTAACCAAACTAAGAGTTAAATATGTTAAATATTTAACTCTTAGTTAGGTTAACAGCGGACTCACTCAGCTCACAAGAATAAAGCTTTTGTATCAGAAAATTAGTGACCATCAACTACAAAAAAGAACAGGTAAGCAATATAACAGATGACCACAATTCAAAAAATTGTTACAAAATGGAGCATATTTTCTTAAAAACCTGGGTATCTGAACCATAACTGACCTACATCACCTGTTTTTGAACACTTTGCAAAAAAACAAATTTATAAAAATATTTTTACTGACAATAGTTTATTGAAAAAGTTGTCAGAGAAAAAAATTGAAATTGTTACATCAAACATACTCATTATAAATAACAATAAAAGACCAAAAATGAGGTGCTCTGTAATTGGTTGCAAGTCCCATCTTCAGACAGACAAATATATATCGCTGCATAGGTGAGCATAGTTCCCTAATTAAAATTGTAAAGTGCAAAGATATTTACTTTAATTATATTTTAGATTGTTTCGGAAAGGACAGTATAGAGATGATTGGATTCAGGCCATTATGTCTCTAAGCGGCTATAGTGTCAACACACTAAAAGTGTCCAAAACATTTAGGGTTTGTGACATTCACTTCGAAAAAAAGCTGCTTCATTACCATGGGAAGAACGCAACGATGAAATCAAATGCAATTCCAACTATTTTTCCCAATGTATTGGGAGGAGCAACGTAAGTTTATTTATTTTTATTTAAAA
Source organism: Dasysyrphus tricinctus (assembly GCA_963921185.1). NCBI lineage: Eukaryota > Metazoa > Arthropoda > Insecta > Diptera > Syrphidae > Dasysyrphus > Dasysyrphus tricinctus. The sequence continues at coordinate 181,088,562 of OY992531.1, read as the reverse complement.
CATTTGAATTGAAGTGTATAAATTCAACTTCAACTGCAACTTGAAAAAAATAAAAATCAAATCAAATAACTTAGGAAAAAATATGCAAGCTTGTATATTTTTTCCTAAATTATTTGAATTGAATTAATAGTCTAGTAACTATATACATCAGACCTTGCGTCAGATCCGGTAGTCCTGACTTTTTGCTGAGTTGTTTGTGATGTTGGCCTTATAAATAATCCAAGTTTTCTACCTCGAGTGCCGAACGCATCATGGTCAAAAATTCGAAAAACCGCGAAATTTTCGCGCTTTTTTCAGTATTTATCGATTTTATACCTGAAGGACTAGTTTTTGATTAAAACATTGATCTATGACTTAAAGCTAATTAAATTAACATCAATTTTAACCTAAAATCGTCTCTGTAGACCCAAGAGTTTCCAAGGGACAGCCTTTCAAAAAGTATCAATTATAAATTTAAAGCAACAAGTAGTATAATTAAAAGTGTATAATGAAAAATACAGTGTGCTTGGCATAAGATGCTTCAAAACTCTAGAGTGTGCAGGTTGGGTCAAAAGAAGAAAAAAATGGTGTTTGAAAATTATTTTTTCAAAAGCTATGAATCAAAATACCATTATTATAAAAGATAATTGCCCCTCTCGCCTGAACGGTGAGATATGCACCCCCTTCATATACCATTTCTTTTCTTCTTTTGATCCAACCTACACACTCTAGAGCTTTGAAGCATCTTATGCCAAGCACACTGTATTTGTTATTATACTGTTAATTGTACTACTTGTTGTTAAAAATTTATAATTGATACTTTTTGAAAGGCTGTCCCTTGGAAACTCTTGGGTCTACAGAGACGATTTAAGGTTCAAATTGATGTTAATTGAATTAACTTTAAGTTTTAATCAAAAACTAGTCCTTCAGTTATGAGATCGACAAATAGCGCGAAAATTTCGCGGTTTTTCGAATTTTTGACCTTGATGCGTTTGGCACTCGAGGTCAAAAACTTGGTTTATTTATCAGGCCAACATCACAAACAATGCAGCAAAAAACCAGAACTACCGGATTTGACTCAAGGTCTCCTTCCCATGAAAATAGTAGGTTACTGGACTATAAACTGCAACTAATGAAATAAAATTTTAATTATAGTGATATTATCATTGAATAAATATAAATAGAAGTGACACCGCATTACTCAAAGCGATACTAGAAGGTGTTGGCCAATAGAAACAAATAAATAGAATTTATGAAACTTTTGCGTACGCAAACCAATTCTCAAAGGGATATTTATTTATTTAATAGCTGCATTTTATTATCCCCCAAATCTGATCCGGATTAGATTATTATAATTAAACAAACAGGATCCCAGTGCGACGAGAGTTTTATATACCTATCTCTGTTTATCCTTTTGCTTCCGTATTTTTCTCTCTATTTTCTCCCTATTTTCAACACAAAAAAGCCATCTACACGTCAGAGAAAAAACTTATTTTTGCAAGAAAATGCTAAGGGTGTGTGATCAGAATGGATTTGTAAATCGAAATCTAAAATCAAAGTTGGATTTTGAGTTGTTTTTGTAATACATGTATTTTCGTTGGCAAATCCAATCCAGATCAGATCTGGGGGAAAATAAAATACAGCTATATATAATATTTCCTTTATTACTGGTTTTCATGACGATTATGGGTCAATTTATTATTTTGTATTTAAATTTTGTTTACAATTTGTGTTATAAGGTATGGTGGTATTGGTTGTTTTTGTTTTTTTTTGTTGCTATGACTATGATTTTTCAAGCTAAGCAGAAGATTTTATTTTTCTTATTGAAATATAGAACAAAATTATTTGTTATTTGTCTTATTATTATTTCATAATGTGTTTAGATACAAACAAAAAATAATGTGGGAAGTTTAGAGACTTGTTGATTTTGATTATTTATGTAGGGTGGAGGGTTCATTTTCATTTAGTTTCTTGTATAATTTCTGCGAAAAATAGTTTTTGCTCTCAGATTTTAATTTAGAGATGTAGCTACATATGTACTGCACCTACATATGTATGTACTGGCTCAGTAGAGTAAGTCATATTTTAAACAAGACAAACACTTTGGTTTTGAAATCGTTTGGTCACATTTCGGAAGCTAAATTGCGTGGCTTCAACCATGAGAAGTGCAACAGGTCCATTGCTAGGACATTACTTATAACATCTTGCTCAGAAGCTCTGATTGATGCCTTTAATGTCATAATCTTTCTCCTCTGCATATGAAGCTTTAGTTGGTGAATTCAGACATGAAGTGATTTGTCATGAAGCATCGACAGATCCAAACCTAGATGCACGTTGTTTTTGGTCTTGATAACAGTCAATACACTGTCTTCAAAAATCAGTCTGTTGCAAAAATCATAACACTTAAGGATATCATAGGTATTTGTTTCTGCTTTGTTAAAAAAACACTCCTGTAACTAAACATAATTTTATATGACTAGTGCATTGGGATCTGTCACGCTGGAAGTCTTGCAATCGAATATTAGCTTATTCCACCCACCATTTTCGAGGGACTATATCAATTATATCCGGCTACAGTCAGCAGAAAATCGTAGGCGTTCTCCATTCATGCCAATTGCCAATGGCAGCTCACAATACGGACACTGTATAGGCCAGGAAGCCACTAGAACTTCCTTCTTTGCGCAGAGGTGGTATTATAGACCATGAAGAAACGAGGAACGAGGACTCTTCTTGATTCTAGATTATAGTTCTATAGCTGATTTTTTATTTCCATAGAAAACTATAAATTTGTTGATTCCAATTCGTAATCAGTTGAGCGGAGTCACCCATAACGTGAGAAGCACAGTATCACAGAAAATAGAGTTACATACGACCCCAGTAAAAATAAAAATTACCAATTTTCAATACTTTTCCTTTCAAGCTTTTTTCTTTTTCCTCAGAGACGTTTATAATAAGAGTTTTGTATTGAAATGAAATTTTTTTCATCATCTTGCTTGAGTAAAATAGGTATAATGAGCGGGTTTGTGCACGTTTTTTTAATATCTGTTGCTCCTACGAAAAAAAGTGTTACAATATTTTTTGTGTAGAATTTTATGAGCAATAATATAAATTCATTAATTTTTTGAAAACAATTAAATTTCCTGAGATATTTACAAAAAACTGTAATCTGTCCCATTTACAGTACAAAATCAAAAGTGATACTTTGACACGCTATAACTTCAAGATTAATTAACCTACAGAGTTTGTTAATAGCTCCACCATGAAGTTCTTGTATGATTTTCTCTGAATCCATTGATTGCATGAAAAAAGTATGTTAATCTTTTTCGTGTAAAATTACATAAGCTAAATTTGTACCTTCACACTTTAAAAAAAAAACTGCTAGTTTTCGTGAAATAAAAGAAACAACTTAATTGTATCCCCCCTTTTAAATTAAGCCCCGGCCCAAATTTACGGAGCTTTTGGGGAAATGCTAAAGACGTCAAAACAAAGTTCTCCACAGAATTTCAGCTTTGACGAAATTTTTCGAAGTTTTGCCATTTGTTTGTCTAATTTTCCTGGGCTATTCCTTTTTACCTCTAAGAAATCCTTATTTAAAATTTATTATTTAGCGTATTTTCATACTATCTGGTTTAAGATGAAAGCTAACAACTAATTAATGATGTTATCAAAGATGAATGAAGGTATTTGGAAGATTCAAAAAGAATTTCGAAGCAAAATGTTCATACTTTAGAATTACCATAAATCTTAATTCGAAAAAAAATTACCGCGAGTTTTTTTTTTAAATAATTTGCATCAAAACGCATTCCTTTTTTATTTTTTGATTTGAATATCTTAAAAACGTGACGTGCTAGAGCAATTTTTAGGCCAGATTCGAAATCAGCGCATCAAAAACCACCAGAAAAGTATATCTTATTAATGTTAAAGACAAAAATTCAAATTTTGTCACGCAAAGTCGTAAATTAGTGTTTTCAAGTGGATTTTCTCAAACAAAAACCTCCCAAAAAATGCACTTTTGCATCATTTACATTTTTGTCCACGTTGCGTCACGAAATTTTGTTTGAAAACCTCAGATTCGGATTCAGCACCCCCGAAACCATAAAGAACGGAACAAATCAAAACTACCCCACAATTTGCATGCTAAAAACACTATATGAGTGTACTAAATCGCAATGTAACGAAAACGATGGATTTTGAACGATGATCGTAGTTCGTAATACGGGCCTGCATTAGGATTGGGCTAATCATGAGGCCTCAGTGGCATGGTGTGTTGTGTATCGACTTCTGAATCTCTTGGTTCATAAATATGAGCAAAACGAAATACTCGTTAAATAGCAGCGTTGCCGCCAAAAAAAAAAATTCGTGCCACATTTTTTGAAAAAACGTGCCATTTATGAAATTTTCGTGCCATATGAAAAAAAAATGAATTTGTTCTTTAAAGCCTAGTTTACAGTTCCCGTGCGCAAAAAAAAATCTATGCAAATATTCTCGCATGTCAAAAATAATTGAGGTGAAATGTAAAATTAATTGTTTGCATGATTGGTTTACAGTTTCATGCAAAAAAAAAACTATGCTGTCATGGAATGTCATGCAAAACAATGGACCGGCAATTGATTTGCATGCGAAAAAAAGTGTGGTGAATAAAATATTTTTTTTTGATGGTCGGTTTATACTTCCGAAAAAAAAAATATATTCACCTCAAGACATTATTTGCATGCAAATTGTTTTCGCATCCAAAAATAATTATTTTCCATTTTTAGGCCTATAGCTTGTCAATTAAGGGTAAATTAATGACTCAATGGGTGGTTTAGGCCAAAGCAAACGTTTTTCGCCTTGAATATTATTCAACTCGGTGCGCAGAATAGGTAGGAAATCGTTTTGAAAATTTTGATTTTTTTTTCGCATCGGAACTGTAAACTATGCTTAAAAATAAATTTTAATTCTACTATTACTATTACAAAAACAAAAATCACTTCCTCTATTCGTGTAGGCATTGTCCAGAAACAGGAGTTTTTGGAAAGTTTATAACTAACTGTTTCACATCACATTATGATAGACTAAGAGCCCACAGCAGATTTTGGGTGTGATCGATAGCAAAAAAAGAAGTATAGGCGTCGAAAGCTCCATTAAAAGATATTCAAAAAATCAAAGTTTTGCAGTCCACAACTGGGGCCTTTGCGACAAATAGTGCATCGAAAAAAAATTATAAATGTAACTTCGAGGATAATCGTGTTAGCCGAAATTGGCTTTCACCCCTCCCTAGATAAGCTCCGCGGATCCCATATCACGGAATCTGAGATCATTTGAGTGTTTAATTCGCCCTGCCAGACTGTTTAAAAAAACGGTTTTTCACTTAGAATTTTGAATTTTTTAAACGGTCCGGAAATATATTTTCGTATTTTCATAATGAAATACACGATTTGATTGGTTGGATTGGATAGGAGAAGCAACACAAAAGAGAACGTCAATTTTCTACACCGAATATTTTCAAATATTTAAAAATATTTCATCCCCCTTCCTCTTCTGCAAGCTACCCCGCTCACCATCACAAAACGCAGAAAATGCTTGATTTTCTTCACGAGTGATCAGGGACAATAAAATCATTTTTAAAATTTCAGTGACAGCATTGCTGAATCGTACAACGACGAACCTTCCCCTTCAGGAGTAAGTGTTCGCGTGGACAGGTAAGAATATTATCTTCATTATTATTTAAAATGTTTCAGTTTAACTAACAAAACCAAAATTGCCAAGGGTCTGTTTACAAAATCTTTTTTATTATTTCAGAGACAACATTGAAAACTCTCATAGTGATCAGCCTTGCACAACTGAAATAAACACTCACTCTCAATGGTAAAAATCATGTTTATTTTTTATCTGAAATATTTGCAACTGCAACTAATAAAACAATTTGTAATTTTAGTGATATAATTGACTATTCAAAAATGAACTATGCCGATGAAGAAGGCTTTTATGATTTAATCGAATAGTAAGTTTTTTGTTTTTATATCAAATCCTATTTCTTATTCACAAAATCATTTTTAACATTTTAGTGACAGCCAGGGCTGTCAGGTTTAAAAAAGCGAAATCGCCAAATGTAAAATTTAAATCGCCAAAAAATCGCCAATTTTAAAATGTTCCACTTTATAAATGCCACGGTTAAAAATTGTGGGGTATTTTTTAATACAGCCTTTGTATTACAGCCGTATTCAATACAGAAAATATTACTTTTTAATATTTCGTAAATATTAAAGATATTTTCTAATAACTTTGTATTACATTCTAATAGATTAGTATTAAAATTGTTATTTGTAATATCAAAAAGATTAAAAAGTAATCGAATGAAATAAAATATAATAATAATGGTATTAAAATTTAATAACTTAAGTATATGCGTTCATTTTTAATACAAAAAGTATTGAAATTTAATAAAATTGTATTAAGAGAATTGGGACGCGTGTATTTTTAATACAAAAAGTATTAAAATTTAATACAAATTGCATTAAAAATATCGGGACTCGTGAATTTTTAAATATTAATAAAAATTATATTAAAATATTCGGGTTTCGGGATTCGTGTATTTTTAATACAAAAAGTATAAAAATTGAATACAAATTGTATTAAAATACCTAGATGCGTATACTTTCAATACAAGAGTATTAAAATCTAATACAATTTGTATTACAACAGGAAGCCATTACAAGGAAGCATCAGCCATATTTAAATATGAATATGACGCATATGTTTTTAATAACAAAGTATTAAAATTCAATACAGATTGTATTAAAACATTTATTTATTTGCCATTAGATTTATTTATTTCAATGTGTTAGCAAATACCTTGCAACAAGAGACCTCTTAGGTTAGGTTAGGTAGAAGGGCTGACAGTTGATCTCGTTACCGTCACACTTAGATCTATGTAGATCCGTTGTGATACCCTAGGAAATTGTATTCCACTTAATGTAAAAACCTATGTGTTCTGTTAGCAGTCAAGCCATTTAGAGGCGTTGATGAAATTCAGAAGGCTATTAGCCGAAGTTCCAGAAAGTTCCTCTAGGTCATTATAGAAATAATTTCCTAGGTGTTTCTTTCTTAAATGACAGAGTGCTGGGCAGTGGCAAAGGAAGTGTGAGGTATCCTCATGTGCTTCTTCGTCACTGCATCCTCTGCAAAGGTAATCAGTACTGAGCCTCATTTTCTTTTTATGGTATCTCAGTAGGTTGTGTCCGGTGATTATGCTGACAAGGGAACGGAGATGTTTCTTGTTCATTTGCATAGTTTTGTCTGTTCTCTGCTTATTGAAATTTGGCCATAACTTTCTAGTTGTGGCGCATGTTTCAAGCAGATTCCATCTTTCATTGGTTTTTTCTAATATTTTGTTACCAATTTCCTGTTTGATGCTACAGGTTGGTACTTTGATATTTTGTTCGGCTTGACTTGAATCAAGTGACGAACCCGTTCTCGCCAGCTCATCAGCTCTCTCGTTTCCCTGTACATCACTGTGACCGGGAACCCAGCAGAGTCTAATGTTATGCTGCATGCCAAGAACCCTAAGCTCTTCGCGACAGCAAGTCACAAGCTTCGAATGTATCTCGGTGGCAGAAATTGCTTTTATTGCTGCTTGGCTATCAATAAAGAGGGTGATATCAGCACGTGGTATCGCCATCATTGATATTTGCGTAGCTGCTTTTGTCACTGCCAAGACCTCGGCTTGGAGGACGCTGCAAAAGTCCGGAAGTCTGAAGGAGCTAGCTAGTCCCAGAGTTTCCGAGAAAATTCCTGCACCAACTCCAGTGTCCATCTTTGAACCATCGGTGAAGACAGTTATCGTAGATGCATTACTGAAAGGTTGGTTGTTTTCCCACTCCTCTCTATTAGGAAAAGAGGTAGTGAAGGGTCTGTTGAAATTTAAATAAGGTGTTGTGTAGTCTGTGCAAACATTATTTCCCACATATCTCTGCAGAATCTGAGTATGGCCCGATGTGCTTTGCTTCCAGCATTTAGTCTGGCTTAGGCGCAGTGCACTGTATGCTGCAGATTCTTGCACGAATAGATCTAGGGGTCTCAAGTTGAGTATCGCTTCCAGTCCCGCTGTGGGAGTGGTTTTCAACGCCCCCGTAATAGCTACGCATGCTAATCTTTGAACTTTTGTCAAGGTTTTCAGGTTTGTTGCTTTCTCAGTCGCGTTCCACCAAACTAAATTACCGTAGGTAAGTATCGGTCTAACTATTGCCGTGTACATCCACCTGATAATTTTTGGATTGGGTCCCCAGGATTTTCCAAAGATCCTGTTGCAGGAATAGAACGCAACCATAGCTTTCTTTGCTCTCTCTTTAGTGTTGAGACTCCAGTTCAGTTTCTTATCAAGGATCACACCCAAGTATTTGGCTTGATCCGAGATTTTGAGTGGAGTCCCTGCAATTGATGGTAATCTAAAAAGAGACCTCTTGGACTGAAAAATAATTTCATTCTCATTTTTTTTTTTTTTTTTTTTTTTAAATATATTTTTCTGTACTCCTCGAGATTTACCTTTTGACCGAAGAAATGAGGACTTTGATTAACAAAATTAGAATCGCCAAAGCCTTAAAATATCGCCTTTTTTAAGGTACATCGCCAAACCGATTTTCGTGTCGCCAAATAAAATTTCATATCGCCTGTTTGGCGACAAATCGCCACATCTGACAACCCTGGTGACAGCATTGCTGACAATGAGCCACCCTCCACTTCAGGAGTAAGCGTTCGCTTGGAGAGGTAAGAAAACGAAAAAAAAAATGTTAGTATTTTTGGATTTAACGGTCGAAATCAATTTAAAGACTACGACTACGGTGAAATATATGAAGGTGAAAACATTATCTTTTGGGGAGTTATGGATGCAAATGGTATCTGCAATCTGGTTTTTATTGAAAAAAACAATGGAAAAACACAAAAAATTGCAGATTTGAGTAAAAAATTTAAGGCCAGCGTTGAAAGAATTGAGTTACAGAATGATTTCATACTTTAAGAGGACAAAGGCCGGAAGAATTCATCTATATTATTAAGAGAGTGGCTGCTTTTTAGTGGAAAATTTTAGTTGCCTCAGCCACGACAATCTTCAGATCTTCACCCCATTAAGCATCTGTTGGACTTTTAGACAAAATTCCAAACACTCATATAACTAGCGAAAAACTCCCCTTACCTGTAACTTTATAGAAACTGATTACAATACCAACAGAAGTTATCTCCAAGTGTTTTTAATGAACAACCGTGTCAGATATATAGTAAGAATCAAAGAATGGCACTTTCTTTACTAATCTGTAAGACATTTTACCTTAAGGCCACTGAACGTGCAATAATTTGATGTATTTTTTTCGTTTATCTTAATTTTTAATTTTTTTTATTTAAAAAAGCTTTGAAATATATAATTTTATCTTGTTTCTGATAAAACTTTCAGTTAACCACAGATAAATTGCAAAAGCTTTACCAAATTATGCCAATTTGATTACAAAAACCTTTTTTTTATTCAAGATAATGAAATGTACGTACAATTTTTTGGTTCACAGTATCACAGTATATAACTGTATAGGTTTACCATTTAATTTTTCAACTAATTTTGAGCTTAACGAAATATGCACTCCAAGTAAGAAAGTGCTGGTTGCAAAGTAATTTTATATTTGTTCTTAATTTTTAAATCAATTATCAAGTGATTAATTATTTCTACAGCACCCATTCCATTCAAAATCATAAACGGAAATTCGATATTGAACAAGCCTCTCCCAGAACCGTTAAAAGAAAGTGCCTATTTTATAAGGAACTAGTAAAAAAAAAGACAACACTTTAAAGGTTCTAAGGCGCAAGCTATTCAAACGCTAAGCTCCTTAATAGTAGATTTGGAAAGTAAATCTATGATATCTGAAAACTGTTCGCAAATCTAGCAGGTAATTAATTTTTTCTATGTTTTTAAGTTCATAGAGTAAAATTGTAAAAATAACGAAATATTTATATAGGTAGGTATACATTATGCATAAATATACATACATATTAACACTCCATAAAATTATTTTCTCTTTGCGTCCGCTTTACAAGCTGCTTTACTACTTACTTACCTTGACATTTATAATGAACTATTTTTGTTTTTTCAAAATAGCTTTTTATGGCCTTTAGTCCTACAAATTGGCGTTTCGTTCGGCTTACTCACTTGAACTCATCAGTGACATAGTGAGGGCTTTGTCATACGCAATTTGTTTTAAGTTCAGTTCAACTTACATGAATTTTTCAACGAAAATCCACTGTAAACTATATCCAACAGGATTAGAATTCCTAATCATTAAGCTGGAAGTGTTTTTGCCCGGGGCCAGGCATAGTTTCTATATAAGAAGGTTTTATAATACAAATTCTATATACTACTGAAATAAATCAGCCAAGTAGAAGACTTAGCATTAAGGATTGGACTTGTTGAATTATTGATTCAAAATAGCTTTTTATGGCCTTTAGTCCTACAAATTGGCGTTTCGTTCGGCTTACTCACTTGAACTCATCAGTGACATAGTGAGGGCTTTGTCATACGCAATTTGTTTTAAGTTCAGTTCAACTTACATGAATTTTTCAACGAAAATCCACTGTAAACTATATCCAACAAGATTATAATTCCTAATCATTAAGCTGGAAGTGTATGACAAAGCCCTCACTATGTCACTGATGAGTTCAAGTGAGTAAGCCGAACGAAACGCCAATTTGTAGGACTAAAGGCCATAAAAAGCTATTTTGAATCAATAATTCAACAAGTCCAATCCTTAATGCTAAGTCTTCTTCTTGGCTGATTTATTTCAGTAGTATATAGAATTTGTATTATAAAACCTTCTTATTTTTGTTTTTATTTTTAGACTTATGATAATGATTTGATGAAAGTTCTAAGAGGTGGAAAAGTTACTGGAAAATACCCCGTCCCCGTGGAACTAAGGTCATTTGCTTTGACCTTGCATTTTTATAGTCCACGGGCGTATAAGTACGTGCGATCCCTTTCCAAAAATAATTTACCAGCTGAAAGTACCCTAAGGTCATGGTACAGCCAAACGGAAGTTGGTCCTGGCTATACATCAAAATCATTAGACGTTCTAAGGCTCAAAAGCCTATCGCTCTCAAAGCGCAATAGAAAGCTGGTGGCATGTTTAATGATGGATGAAATGGCCATAAGGAAACATATTCAATGGGACGATTCAAGAAAAAAATTTGTCGGCACCATTGACTATGGGACTGAATTTTTAACGACAGACGAACTTCCTCCAGCAAAAGAAGCTTCAGTGTATCTGCTCGTAGGCATGAATGGTGCATGGAAGCTTCCGGTTGCGTACTTTTTGTGCAATGGGCTTAGTTCTGCCGAAAAAGCAAGCTATACCAAGCAAGTCCTGAATTTCCTTGAGGCATCAAATGTTGGTCTGACGTTTGATGGTCATGCTGGAAATATTGGTATGCTCAAGCACTTAGGAACCAGCCTCGTGAACTTCGAGCCAAGGCTCGAAAATCCGGAAAACGCTTCCCATATTTCAATTTTCCTTATTTTTAAATTTTTTGAGGAATCAGTAGCTTATATCTCGAAATTAAGTCTCGGCAACGAAAAAATTATAAGCTCGAAAAATAAAACTGGATTTGTAGGCTTTATAGTCAATATGAAGAATTTAAAAAACTTGTACAAGAAGCATGTACATACAAGAACGAAAGATCCTCGACTACGCCTTAAAGCTACAAGCTGTCTCAAGACCATTTGGAACTGCTTTTTTTAAGTATACGTTCGAGGGGCGGTTTTAATAATAACCCGACGTCTTTTCAATTTGCTTCAGCGTGCAAGCGCCTCTTAATACACAATGAAGTGAAATCATCTGCTGAAGCAAATTGTATTCCGTGTGATGAAACAAATATATTGATAGCATCCTCAAGTCCACATAAAACCTCACAGAGTTATGAGGATGCAAGTGATGAGGAACTCCTAGTTCTTGAAGGACTAGGTGATATATCTTCTAATAATGATCCCTTGGAGGAGATTACAACTTACATTAGTGGATTTGTAGAGTTTAAAATTCTAAAAACAGTAACATGTAAAAAGCGCAAACAATTTTTCATAAGTTGCGATAAAAGTGTTTCAAAGCTTATATCCATCAAATCGAAAGGTTTTCTTAGGTATCCCCACAAGGATACCGTTAAGATATGTAAAATAGTGAGAAAAACAATATCAATTTTAGAAAAAGAGGAGAAATTATCTTGTAAAAATGTATATAGTATAATAGTTTTAAGTAGTATTAGGAGCTTAGATTTAAATAATATATATACTGAACTAGACACCCATGTACTAGAGTGTGAAATTCTTAACAACCACAAGTATTTACTTATAAAAACTGTTATCCAACAACTTGCAAAAGTTCTTTTGCATCATATATAAAAAAAAACATAAATGAACACAAAAAATTGGTAAGAGATAGGCTCACAAAAATTGTGCAGTTCATGGGCCAGTAAATTGAAAAAAGAAAAAATCTTCTTATTGTTTTTATTCACAAGAAAAGATTAATCGGAAGAAAATTTCATGTAAGCATCCTCTGAAGAAAACAAACAAAACTGTCAAAACGTTAGGACAAAGTCATGATATAAAAATACAAGGTATGTTGCATATGAGATGAAGGGTCGCCATATTTTGTTTTGTGTGACGTCATAGCGAGTGTTCACCAACGCATAGCTTTAAAAAATAAATTATTTATTGCTTTACTTGAAATTTAACAAAACATAACTTCAAAACATAAATAATCTTTTGTTTAACTTTGAGTTTTAATAGCAAATAGCTTCAAAACATAAACAATTTCTAATTACTCTCTTTGCCATAAATGACAACCAATTGAGATCATTCACTCGCAATGACGTCACGACTCAATTGCATGAACTGTCAAGCATACCTTGTTATTCTTATACCATGGGACAAAGTCATCCAGTAAAAAGTTAAACAATAAAGTCTGCACTGTGCATATGTAAGTTGTGATCAACTTTTAGTGGCTCTTGGCTCTAGCACCATGTAGCAACTATGATTTGTGGTAGGGACAGGGAGTCCTTTTCTTATCACAATTACCACCGCATTTGTATTCGACTTTCCCACCCTAATGTTCTTGTTTCGAATGAAGTCTTAAACTTGAATGATTTGGCAAGTCAAATCGCATTCTGATTCAATGTGACGAGCTGCATATTATCGAGAATGCGGAAAACTTTCAGGACCTGCCTTAAAAAAAAAAACAAATAATTATTGTATGAAGATGTAAAAATTAAAAATTTAAGCAACTTCAGCCCTTTATAGTAGGCTACAGAGCCATTCTATGAAAATGATAGATATATAAAAATGATAGAAAATTTAACGGACTACAATTGTGCTATGGCGTTTGATTACAAAAAATTGATGGTTTACTCATAATATCGAAAAGAACCATTTCAGCCACCCGAAATTCTGTTTTCAAACACTTACAACTTATATAACTTCTTATATATTCAAAATTTTGAAAAAAGTTTCGAGTAAAAGTTGTGGAAAAATTTGTCGCTACAGTAATTCACTAATTTTTTTTATCAAAATCGATGGAGATGTTTTTGAGATAAATAAGCTTTTCCTTTATGGTTTTACGGCAAGTTCCGTTATTTTTGGTGCTAAGAAAAATTTCACTTTCCCCTCTGGAGAGTTCATCATCATCATCAAGTCCTGTAACCCCGGTTGGGGCATAGGGCACAAACAAATCGTTTCCATCCTTCTCGGTCTGCAGATAGATATTTTAACTGTGGCCACGTCTTTCTCTGGGAGTCTGCTTCTGCTAGAACTGTTGATTTCCATGTTGTTCTTGGTCTTCCAACCCGCCGTGCACCCTGAGGATTCCATTCAAATGACTGCTTTGCAATTTCATCGTTTGGTTTCCTCAGTGTGTGACCAATCCATTGCCATTTACGCTTTCTTATGTCAACGTCCAGCCGCTCTTGGCTTGTCCTGCGCCACAATTCCTCGTTTGATATAATTTGTGGCCAGCGAATTTTTAGAATATGGCGTAGACAACGGTTCACAAAAGCCTGCAATTTCTTTGAGATGGTAGTCGTGACTTTCCAGGTTTCGCAAGCATATAACAGCTCGGATTTGACATTGGATTCGAAGAATCTCAACTTTGTGCGCAAGGAGATTTGACATGATTTCCAAATTTGGGAGAGAGAACCGAAGGCTGCGCGAGCTTTATTTATTCTACTTTGAACGTCCAGATCAGTACCACCATTTGCTGAAACAATACTTCCAAGGTAGTTAAATTGTTCAACCTCTTCAACTGGCGTCTCCTGTATTAAAATACGCTGATGTGTGGAGCGGCCTGTGAGCATTATTTTTGTCTTTTTGCTATTTATTTTAAGACCACTCGCCTCTCCTTTTTTCTTCAGAGCTTGACACATCCCGTTCAGCCCGCTGATGTTATTTGCCAAGAGACATATATCATCGGCATAGTCTAAGTGGCTAAGCCTTTCAAACGGTCTCCATTGAATGCCCTGCCTCTCTGATGTTCCAACGCTGGCCGTCAAGACATCGTCCATCGCCAGTAGAAAGAGAATTGGCGATAGAACATCTCCCTGTCTCACACCCTGCCGCACTTCGAAAGAGTCGGATAGCTGCCCATTGTGTAAAACAAAGCATCTTGCGTTGTTATAGGACTCTCTTATAATGGCAACAATTTTTGGGGGAATTCCTCTACCAAGAAGTGATCTCCATATCCATTCACGGTTGACTCGGTCAAAGGCCTTCTCAAAATCCACGAACATGAGGTAAAGCGGTGATTGAAACTCCGCAGACTGCTCAAGAACGATACGCAGAGTGTTGATATGGTCGACACAAGACCGCCCACTGCGGAAACCAGCTTGATGCCTCTTGAGTGTAGACTCGATTCTAACCTTTATCCGCTCGAGAATGATGGTTGCCATTAATTTTGGAAAAACGGACAAAACTGTAATACCTCGCCAATTGTTGCAATTTTTAAGATCACCTTTCTTTGGCAACTTAACAATTACACCATCCTTCCAGTCGCTGGGATAGATTTCGTTTTCCCACACAGCTTGTATCAACGGATGTAGAATACTAGCCGTTCTGACAGGGTCAGCTTTCAGGAACTCGGCTGGAATACCATCAAGTCCAGCTGCTTTGTTGTTTTTGAGAAGATTTATCGAAGATTGAATTTCCAGTACTGTAGGGGGCTCGATGTCAATACCCCTATATGATCTACGCATCTCGTTAAGCTGGGGCACTTCAGCACTCTGCTCGACAGAATCCTCATTAAGCAAGGCACAAAAGTGCTCCTTCCACCTGCGCAGCTGATCCTCGATTGATACCAAAAGTGTACCATCCACATCCATTACAGGATGATTGGTGTTGGTTTTCTTCCCGACAACTTCCTTGGATATTTGGTACAATTCCCTCATGTCTCCTCTTCTTGCAGCGTTTTCCGCATTTTCTGCGAGACCGTCTAACCTCACCCTCTTGTCTCGTCTCACACAGCGATAGACCATCTTATGTGCTAAGCGATACTCTCTTCGCAATTCAGCCTTTCGTTGAGCATCCGCTTCGGCATTTATTTGCATCTTCAACGATTTGCGAAGCTCGATTTTATCCCAGGTGTCTTGGGATATCCAAGAGTCTCTAACTCTCAACTGCTTGGGTACAGTTTCGGATCCAGCATCCATAAAAACACTTTTTATATCACCCCACATCTCATCAATTGTTGAATGTTGTATTCCGTTTGATGACGAAGCTCTGTCGTTAAGGTTGGTGACATAGTTACGACATATGTTGGGATCACTTAAAGCATTTGTATTGAACTTCGAATTCCTTGCTGCACCCTGTGATTGACGTTGTACAGCTGCCGTTCGTAGCTTGAGACTCATGAGAACCAAATGATGGTCGCTTCCAATGTCGGCATTTCTTATGCTCCGAACATCGCACATTGACTTCCTCCATCGCTGCTGAATCATGATGTGGTCAATTTGGTTTTCAGTTTGACCATCCGGATGTACCCAGGTGATTTTGTTGCAAGTCTTATGTTTAAACACAGTTCCACCCAGTACAAGACGATTAGCGTTACAAAAATCGACCAGCAAATCGCCATTTTCATTTCGTGACCCCAAGCCATTTTTCCCCATGACGCGTTCCAGACCGTAGTTGTCTGATCCAAATTGGGCATTGAGATCTCCCATGACAATTATGATGTCGGCTCTTGGAACACCACTGTAAACTGAGTTAAGATGAGTGTAGAAAGCGGTTTTGTCTTCCTCGGTCGCTTCATTTGTGGGGGCGTAGCACTGAATTATTGTGACGTTGCGAATTTTTGAACGGAACCTTGCTGTCATTATTCTTGCTGAAATGGGCGCCCAGAATATAAGACTACGCCTTGCTTCTCGTTCAACATAATTCCGACACCATGCAGCCTTTGGCCACCCTCTCTTTCATCCTCCCCGGAATACAGCATTCTCGTTTGCCCAGAGTCAGCTCTGTATTCGGCTCTTCCTCTCCACCTAGTTTCACTGATGCCCAGGATACTGATCTTAAGGTAAAGCATTTCACGCTCAACCTGCTCGTATCTACCTTCGCCGTACAAGGATCGAACGTTCCATGCTCCGATTTTCGTACGTATGCGGTAGCCAAAAGTATCATTTGCTCTTCTTAAAAGACTTCTTCTATTTGTTAACGATTCATTTATTGTTATGGCGTCTTGATTGACACTGGTACACGAAAGATGCCGCACCCCCAAATCCGATGTGCGCTTTACAGCAGCCGAAGCTGCAGAAGGATTCTCCATAAAATGGTTACCTCTTGGGGACTCATTTCCAATTGTTGTCATATTTCATGTAATAGCATATATCCTTCCACCATGGTGTTTTCCGAGATACGATTAATAACATACATAAGCTCAGATTTGACAGGCACACCCGCCTTTTGTATGGTCAAACACATAACTGCTCGAGGCCGCCCACTATGGGAAAACAGACGCCTTTTGTAGCCGCCCAATATGGGTTACAGACGCTACCTGCTGCTGCCGTTGGCCTTTTAACAAACAAAAAAAAAACGCTCCTCCGCCACCAGACTATCATGCCGTTGACCGCCACCTGCAGTTCATCCGTCTTAAGGGGGCTTTTAACCATCCCAAGGACAAGTTTGTGCCCTGACCAGCAAAGCTGGGTTGTCTGCTTATCCCGGCATCCATTCGGTCCCCCTGCACGTTAGCGTTACCCACCCTCCACCACGTGGAGGTGTGCATAGGGATTTTCCTATCATTGAGCCTAGGGCCATATGGCGTCCTAGCACTCTCAAGTACTCTGGAGAGTTACAATAAAACATTAAGTTCAAAATTTGAAGAAAATGGCTTCAGTCGATTAGGCTGTATGTCCAAATACGAACGGTAAGACACACAGACAGATAGACAGAACTGTATTTTTTTTTCGAGTTCTCATCATAGATAAAAAATATAAAGATGGGAATCTTCGGCTGTCAAACTGATTTGCCTACAAGCTCAGACCGTGGTGAATGTCATAAAGTTGCACTAGTAACCTTTACCACACGCACACTAGTGCAACTTTATGATTTTCACCACAAATCGTCGGTTTTTTTTAAATTTGTCAGTTATTTTAAAAATCTCATGGACATGTTCGTAAAGTATAAAAGCGGGTAAACTGAATTTTTAAGTGCTCACTTCCCTTTATATCATTTTATTTTAAAATTGCATTGGCTTCTAATATTTACGCACACTAAAATAAGAAACAACAATATTTTTTGTAATAAATAATTGAATAATAAATGTAGGTTAATTGAATCGAAGTGGGAGAAAATTTGTTTGTGAATTATGAAGTTACATAAGTTTTTCTTTAAATTTGTATATGTTAGTTGTTTTTTTGCATGTCCAAATAAAATTGTGTGAAAAAAACGACAGCAAAGCAAAACAATTTACATGTTAAATACAACAACAACTATGTCCATATAGAGTTAGATAAGTCCAGATAATTATCTGGAGTTAACTTTTGTCTCGATAAAAATGCTAATGCCAAACTACGATTATCGTTGTGTTATCGATGATTTACATATATAGAAATGTCAAATGTTTGTTGGTAAGATAATTCAAAACAAAATGGCAGACCGATGCAAAAGGTAAACAAAAATGTTGAAATGTCCCGGTGTCGTTTTTTTCGCCAAACTCCATATGGACATGCAAAAAAACACAGCTGTTGCTTGTATACTCCCTTAGTTTTTTGATCTCCACAGAAACGAACTATCAAAATTTGTCTGGATAAAGGCTCCCCCAAACCAACGCGAATCATTCGCCCTCGACGCGAAATCATTCACAGTAACGCAAAATATGAAAGATACACAATGCAAAACGAATACAAAAAACTGATTGCGAATGATTCGCTATGATTTCGCGTTGGTTTGGGGGAGCCTTAATACAATTATTGAATGAATTTTGTTTTTGCTTTTAGTTATCTTTCAATCGTAAATAAAGTATGTTAATTTAAATCAGTGGTTCAGCAATTTTAATTAACCGATTTCTGAACCACAGAATAAATAATGAGCCACGTTTGTACAACTTTTATGAGTTTAAAAAGTAATAACAAATCATATTCAACAAATAGCTGATGAATTTCCAAATTTAAGTCTGCTGTTACAAGAGGACTCTTTTGAGTCATGACTTTCACCACTCAAAAGTTATCGGGTACTAGCAGACTAAAGCCTTAACTACATTGGCCAAGAAAGTGAAAAAGTATAAAAGTGAACATTTTCAAACTCATTTTTAGATAATGTTTCTTATTGGAAAACATATTAAAATGATGCAGAAAGCTTAAATTTTGGTTTAAAAAACAATTCGTATATTTTTTCACAAAACAACTGCGCTAGCGGGAAAAAAATATTTTTACTGTCGTGATTTTGCAAAAAGTGGCCAATGTAGTAAAGCCTTAAGGGCCATGTTGTTAAAAAGTGCTTAAAATTTTGAACTGTGGTTCAGCAAGTTTAACTTGCTGATTCCGGTGCACATATATTAGAAGAAGAAATTTCACGTTAACAAACATTGTCACTGTGTAGACAATACAAATACATACATACAATTTTTTGAAAAAAATTATTTAAAAAAAATGATTTAAATTTATTAAAATTTTATTTTCACAACTATTATAAATTTTGAATTTTTGCGACGCTTTTCTGTTTGATTAGATCATCATTGGGTGTAAGATGTTGACCTGCGGTGCTGTGTAGCCAAAGTTTACTTTCAATTTCAATTATATTAAATCAAACCGTAGCAAAAACTCAAAATTAGTAATTATAGTTGTGAAAATTAAAATTTCAATACATTTATGTTAGTTTGTATTACTTCGTTTCTATATTGCTTGTATTAGTGAATATGGTGACGCTTAAAGCTAGTCAGTCATTTTATAATTTACATTCAGTTTAGCATCCGAGCACACATATATTTCTTATTATTGTCAGCCAATATTTAAGGTTGGTATTAATTAATTAATCTATTATACCTAACGATCACCAATTTATTAATCTATGATATTCTTGAAGACAAAATTCTTATTAATGCAAGCTATAGCTTTGTGTCTCATAGATAGAATATTCAAGATAAAAGTATCTCCGATTTAATGTAATGATTTGTATATCTGAGATTGATTACAAATGGTGCAAAGGGTTTCAGACCCAGATACAAAATACAATACCGGCACGAATTTCATAAATGTTATCGTTAGTTTGCATGGAAACTCCATTTTTTCTGTGATTGCGTCACTAAGCCCCGATGCTGTTTTTTCGTCCGAAACACACCTATTTTGTATGCTTCGATCAGTTACAAAATAAAAAAAAAAAAATTTTTTTGTAGCCGCCAACCACTCTAAATTTTCAATTTAACCGCCCTCAACTTTTGCCACCGGGGGAAAATTCCTGGTTTGCCCCCCACGCCTGCCAGATCAGGCCATGTTTACATTCTATTCGTGAACAATGACTAGGGACAAACGTGGTTAAAATTTTGATCCGTGTTTCTGCTGAGGTACAACGACGGCTCAAGCATGTAATTGGTTACTATCACATTTTGGATTTTCAGCCCATCTTAAATCCAACTGAGCCAAATGGATCGGATGACTGTGTTGCTTATGGCCAGCTTAAGAGTTTTAATTCAATTGGTCATTTAACTATAATAATAAGGGTATTCTATTTATGCATGCAACGTATAATAAAATCATCGTAATACTACGTTTTCATTAGACCAAATGAGGTGATTTCGATGAAAATTTCCAAATTCGATACGAAATCATCTCATTACTCATACAAATTCTCATTTTTAAATTAGACAATTTCAAACAAATTTTCTCGAAATAAGTTTTTTTAACATATTATTATAATAGAGTCAATGCAGAATACAAAAACAGAACAGAGATATTAAAAAAAGTGCGACCGCACCTCTAGGAACAATATTTCAAACGCATCCCAATAGTTCCGAGGTGAATTTTGAAACGTCATTTTTTTCCAAACTCGGTGATATTTTTCTTCAGTGCGTCTAAAAAAAACAAAGAATATGTTAAAATAATAAATAAAATGTCTAATTACACAAGGGAACAAATTTTAACCTTTTTTATACAACAGAAAAATATTGACTTGTTTCGGATTATATTAACCCTACATAACTAGAAACTGAAAGTCAATTTATTGTAACAGGTCTAGATTTTTAGATATAGCGATAATTAAAAAAATTAGAGAACAGAAAAAACATTTATTAAAAAATTCAAAAAATATATGTACATATAGTTATATATAAATGTAATACAATAGTTTTAAATATAATATAACAGTTTTGACAAAACTGCCCAAATTTAAGTAGTCCACGATCAGAAGAGTATTTTGAGCAGAGAAACTGGTCTAATTTGGTCAATGACTTTTCTTTTGCCTTTTGTGTGGCGATGAATCTTCCTTTTTTTAGGAACCAGCAAAAATCTGCCATCATAGCTGCATCCCAACGTCCCTGGTATCTTATTTCAATTGTCTTGACATCTTGATGGAACCTCTCACCTTGTTCATCACTCACCGCACCAAGATTGTCAGGAAAAAAATCTAAATGGGAGTGTAGAAAATGAATTTTGAGAGACATTCTACATCCAAGGTTTTGGTACGATTGAAGCAGGTTATTTACTATAAGTTCATAGTTATCTGATTTTGTACTGCCTAAAAATCCCTTTATGATAGCTACAAAACATTTCCAGGCTTGCAGTTCCTTTTGACTTAATTTTTGGGTAAACAATTCGTCTTTAACCAATTTTCTAATTTGCGGACCTATGAAAACTCCTTCATTTAGCTTTGCATCACTTGTTGAGGAACACTGTCCTCAAATATGTGAATCCTTCACCTTCTTTGTCCATTGCTTTAATGAAATTTTTTATTAATCCCAATTTAATATGTAAGGGAGGTAAGATTACTTTTTGGGGATCAACTAAAGGCTGATACTTAATGTTATTGCTTCCTGGTTGATACGTAGTTCTTGCTGGCCAATCCTTCTTAATATAATGTTCTTTCGTTGCTCGGCTGTCCCACAAGCACAAGAAACAACTGTATTTTGTGAAGCCACCCTGTAATCCGAGGAGTATAGCAATGATCTTGAGGTCACCACAAATTGCCCAATTGTATTTTTTGTAATTGATTAACTTCAAAATCAAGTCCATGGTATCGTATGTTTCTTTCATAACTACAGAATGAGCTATGGGAATAGAAGGCTTTTTGTTACCATTATGCAAAAGGACTGCTTTTAAGCTGTATTTCGATGAATCGATAAATAGCCTCCATTCGGATGGATCGTGGCTCATATCAAGCTCGTTCATAAGACCTTCAACATCGTGACATACACATAAAGATCCTTCCATTTTAAAATATGCTTTAAAAGGCTCATTGCGCCTTCTAAATGAAGACACTGTAACACCCAAGCGCGGATCCAGGAATTCAGCTTGGGGGGGGTCATGAAATTGAAACATCATACCTAATTTGAACTGAAACCTCTTGAAATAAGCCTTGAATTTTCGACATATCTGGTGATTACAAAAAGTCCAATTTTATCAAGACTTTTTTACAGTCGAAGGCATGATCAGAGATCTTTGCCGCTCTGCCGCTCACTACGTGACCAGGTCATAAAACTATATCATCCTGCTAAGAGTAATAGTGCACAAATTTCTGGTTCCTGGAAAACTTATTTATCAACGTGATTTAGCTCCATTTCATACTTTTCAGACAATTATGAGAGTATAGCTAAAAATAATTGCAAATATGTGATGGAATCCATGCCGAAAAGAAAAAAAAATTGTTGTCAATGCAAAGAGGAAGATATTTTCTTACATGGACATTTTTTTTTAAATTTCGTTACAAATTTGAGTACTGCACATATTTTTTTATTAAATACAATTAAATTTAATTAATTAAATTTTTCACATCGTGTTCGTCATCTTATTCTCCAACGTGAACAAGCATTCAGACGCTGGAAACTGTTTCGGTTACAGGAGCATTATAACATATATCGCCTCCTTCGTAACAAAGTTGTCATGGCTGTACGCACCGAAAAACGACAAATGTACTTTAACAAATTAAATCCATCCCTTAGTGGGCGAGACCTTTGGAATAATCTTCGCCAAATAGGAGTTGCAAAAAGCAAACATAATTGTATTGATGAAATGGACAGCAACAAGCTCAACAAAAAATTCATTTCTCTGCCGTCAGCCCATTCAGCTACAATTAACGCAACTTTAAGTCTTAGCATGAGAAACGATTTTTCTAATCTCGGTTTTTGCTTTAGGTCAGTTGATAGCTCCGAAGTAGTCAAAAGTATTCTTTCCATTAAATCGAATGCTGTTGGCCTCGATGAAATGAACCCTAGATTTCTCAAGATAATTCTACCTTTTGTTCTACCGTATATTTCTTATATTTTTAACACGATTTTAACTACAGGAGAATATCCCAAGCAGTGGAAATTAGCAAAAATAATACCGGTTCCCAAAAATTCAAAGAATGATGAGTATAGACCCATTGCTATTTTGCCTTTTTTAACTAAAGTCTTTGGAAGAATCTTGCAAAATCAAATGATCTCATTCCTTAATGCCTCAATTTTTTTAAAACCGAAGCAATCTGGATTTCGAAAAGGATGTAGCTGTATAACAGCTTTGCTTAAAGTAACGGAAGATATTCATATAGCCTTGGGCCAGAAAAACGTTAGCTTACTAATACTCTTAGATTTCTCCAAAGCCTTTAATTTGGTTGATCATTCCGTTTTATGTGAAAAACTTCTTCGTTTTTACAATTTTTCGACTTGCGCTGTTAAGCTTTTGTTCTCCTACTTAACTGACCGAAAGCAGTCTATTCATTTAAATAACGAATCGTCTGATCTTCTTCCAACACCACGTGGTGTGCCGCAAGGTTCTATTCTGGGTCCTCTTTTGTTCTCGCTTTACGTTAATGAATTGCCATCTATAGTTAAACATTGTCATTTAAAGATGTATGCCGATGACGTGCAACTGTATTTTAGCTTCCCAATAGGGCTAATGGAAGACGGTGTGTGTAGAGTTAACGAAGATCTCGAAAAGATTTCGCATTGGTCTCAGCAAATTGGTCTTGTGCTGAATCCCAAAAAATCAACTTCCATTGTGATTTCTAAAAAACAGGTCGATGTTTCCTACTTTCCCCCTGTGATCTTGCAAAACACCCTAGTCCCGTATGTTGAAACTGCTAGAAATCTTGGAGTGATTTTTAATCGGACTTTAACATAGAGTAATCACATAAACAATGTTGTGGGTAGAACGTATGGTATTCTTCGCACTTTGTGGGCAACGCAGTACTTCACCCCTCTAAGAGCTCGGATGCTACTAGCGATAACACTGGTCGTGCCTACTCTGATTTACGGGTGTGAAATTTATTCACATTGTGACTCTGTCAGTAAGCGAAAACTAAAAGTCACTTTCAATAATATAGTTCGTTACATTTATGGACTACGCAAATACGATAGTATTTCAAATTTTTCGAAGTGTGTTTTAAATATGAGTTTCGAGAACTATTTAAAGTATCGCGCCCTAACTATGCTCGCTAACATTTTCTTGAACAACCAACCCCAGTATCTCAGCGAAATGATAAGTATGGCATCTTCGCAAAGAACAAGAATGATGGTTCATCCACGCTATGCTTCCCTTACATCCGAGCGTCAATTTTTTATATATTCTACTCGCTTATGGAATTCCCTACCGCGCAGTTTTAGAGAAATGAATGACTCTGCGAAATTAAAGGACAAACTAAGAATTCATTTTTCTCAATTATAAATTACAAAACGACTTATAAACAACTTTACTTGCAATATTTTCTGATCTTCCCCTAACTTACGCTTTTTTTTTCTTGCTTTTGGTATTTTTTTTTATTTTTCTTTCAAATATAAGCAATAGTTTATAAATTTTTCTTTTTATTCTCTGCTAAGAAAAATGTAAATTTCTAGCTTTCATACAAATTGTTGTAATTAATAATAGCTTATATCTAAGTTATAAGACACTTTGTCTAATGTATATAAGCACTTCATAAATAAATAAATTGTAAATTGTAAATAAATTGTAAATTGTAAATTGTAAATTTGTATGGAGTTTTTCAATGCGGTTTTTTAAATTCCGTTATAAATCCAGGTATCTGCTATAATTTTACCAAAAAAATAGAATATCAGGATTCGCTGATTAGAGAGGCAGGCATATTGCTTAGTTAAAATTATTTTTTTTTTTCGGAATTTGTATAGAATTTTTTCAAAGCCTTTTTTAAAAATTCCATTATAAATTCAGGTACTGTACCAGGACTCCGTTATAATTTTTTCTAGTAAAACAGAGTATAATGATTTACATACATATAAAAGAGTCAGGCATACTGATTAAGTAAAAATTGTTTTTCTTTTTGCTTTTGAAGTAAAGGAGAGTTTGTATGGAGTTTTTAAAGCCCTTTTTCAAAATTCCGTTATAAATCCAAGTACTGCAACATATAACCGCAATAGTTTTGTTCTAACAAAAAAGAGTATTAGGATTCACATAACAGAGAGGTAGACATAGGTACATATGGCTTTTGTTAAATTTTGTTTGTTTGTTTTTGACAAAAATCGGAGCTTGCATGAAGTTTTCGAAGCTCTTTTTTCGAAATTCCGTTATAGATCCAGGTACTGCACCAGGTTTCTGCTATAATTTTCTAATAAAAAATAGTATACAAATGAGTAGTTGAGAACCAAAACTCGTTATATCCAAAATTTTCGTTTTGTGCAAATGGAGACAAACTTAAACGACTAAATGATAGTTGCTAGAAAAGATTTTATTTTGTATAATAAAAGATTTTTAAATCTATATGGTATAATTAAGAGCAAAAATATATTGGAAGTTCCGTTTAAAAGATATTTAACAATTAAATTCGGATATGAAGAGTTTTGCTGCAAATGATTGTATACGGCCAGTTTCCACACCTTCTCTCAATTGCACCCTCTAAAATAATAGCACTACACTTCTTTCCAATCTTCAATGACCTATTTAAAGACTTTCACAACAAAAACCCATGAATGTTTTAGTTCCTTATTATTATGACATAATCAATTGCCTATGTTGGATAAGAAGAGTTTTGAAACCAAACCTACTGCATACATTGGACATGGAAAGTTTTGATGTAAATTGCACTGTGGATATGGAGAGTTTTGGAGACAATTACGATGTTTGACGATATTAAAGGGGATTAGAGGGGTAAGGTTGTCAAATTTTCCTTTGATACTATTCAATATGCCCATCTTAACAAATCTGCATCAAAATCTCAATTTTTGATAAAAGTGGATATGACGAGTTTTGGTTCTCATCTACTCAAATTTTTATATCAGGAGGCAGACATATTGCTTTAGTACAAAACAAGCTGTCTTTGCTTTTAAAGAGACAGATATATTCCTTCAGTGAAAACTGTGATTTTTTAAACTTTGAAAGCTTATATGGAGATTTTTAAAGCCTATTTTTCAAAATTCTGTTAAAAAACTAGGAATTTCACCTTTTTTCTGCCATAATTTTTTTTTTTCAAATATAAACATTAACAGGAAACACATTTTATCTTATTTGAAAAAAAAAACAGTTAAACGTGTATGGAAATTTTTCCTTATTTTTTGTATTTCAAAATTCCGCTTAAAGTCCAGGTACTGCAACAGGTATCTGAAAATTATTTTGTTGGATATATTTACTATTTTTATTAAAATATAAAAGACCTGAAGGTATGACTCCAAGATATACTACACCCTATGCCTGCCTTTACTGTTTTTGAATAGAAACAATTATGTACATATCAAGTCTTACATATCAAGGGGTGGACATACTGCTATCACGTTTCCAGGTAGATTTTTTGACTTTTGTTACTCCGGTGGAATGCCCATTCCATGTTCAGGAAGTCTAATAGAAAATGGCTCCACTTATCGTACTGAAATACAGTAAGCCTGGCGACCACTGGCTCTTAGACTATAACCACCGCATATGAAAACCATGACTTGCGGTAACCCTATATATATTATCTAAGAGGGTGCGCATCCAGGGCTACCAGTAATTTCTGTCAATATTTATTTTCTGACCATATCATTACGAAGTTAGAATTTGCTAAAGAAAACAGAAGCTAACCATTAATATGTCATGGTTTTCGTATAATTTACTAAAATATATGGAATTACCCAAAAAGTTTATCTCTGTCTTCTAATGTGTTGAATAACAAGTAAAGATTGTTCGTATTTCTTCTTTTCTCTGGAGCTCTGGGGGGGGGGTCATGACCCCCATGACCTCCCCCCTGGATCCGCCACTGGTAACACCTCGTGCCAAAAGATTCCATTCTTGTAGCCTGGAGCCCATTAATTCGGCTTTTTCTTTTGATAAGCCTAAGTCCTTAGCCAAATCATTAAGTTCACACTGGTTAATGAGGTGAGGAGTATCTAAAAGTGCATACGTTGAATCTTCATCACTCGTCTGATCTGACAGATTTTCTGAAGTAAGTGTTTCATTAGGGTCAAGCATCGAAAATGATGAAGTGGATGGTGCACTAGGCACAGGATAGTTTTCTCCATGGGGGATAGGTCGGGATGCTGATGACAAATTTGGATATTTTATTTTATGTTTATCCTTCTTCGAGTATCCGGAGACACTTACAATGCAAAAATAGCAATCATCTATATGATTGGAAGGCTCTCGCCACAACATAGGAACTGTGAACGGCATTTTATTTTGTTTACCTTGCATCCACTTTAAAAGTCCCATGTAACAGGAAATACAGCACATATGAGGTGTCCACGCCTTTTCCAGATCTCCAATTCTAAATCCAAAATAAGAGAGGTATGCTGTTTTTATTTTTTCTGTAAGTTTTCTTAGGTTGGTCACTACGTAGCTTCCGCACACGTAACAAAATTTATTGGGTGAATTTTTGCAACAGTTTCTTTTAACATTCGCCATTTTTTTATGCACAAAACGTATTTTTAACTCTACTTTATATAAAATTACAAAAAAACTTGTTGATTACTCAAAATTTTATATAATCTTTTGAGAGGATGTGAGTACAGTAGGCTAATCAAAGCAAAATACGTAACTGTAAATAAAATCCATACTAGACCTGTCACAACATTTTGATGACTTGATGTGTTAAAGGTAAGAGTAGGACAATAATAATACATCATTACTTTTCTTGTTGTCTGACCCTTGTTCCCTTGTGTTATCCTTCGTCTACTGGTGTCCTGATTGCCAATGATTTATTCGGCGTATAATTTGAATTCTGCCTATGGAAACTGGTTCCCTGGATGCAAGACGCTCATCCAACAGGCAATGGCTAAGATCAGGCAAATCCAGCATTGTTTGTGTTGAAGGAGCGCATCAGGAAAGGAAGGGCTGGACAGAAACGTTTGGGGTAGCTGGCCAAGTGGAAAACTGCTGAAGAAGGATCCATTGGAAGTTTATTTGTTGGATTTCCCCAACATTGAAATCAAATGTTCTGAAATACAATTGCCTTTCCAGGCGTGTAAAGAAGTTTAGTGATCTTATTTTGAAGGCAACCGAACCTCCAATGATGTTGTTCAATCTTTACGATGATTAAATGAAAACCATTTCGTCCTACACCATTTCGTCCTACACAGCAACACAGAATTTCATATAAATTTCTTGCAAGTGTTAAATACAAAGCGTTGTCATTTCAAAACTACTTGCCGGATTTTGATTATTGAAACGGTTCTTAGTCTTAATTAAGGTATTCTAACTTATTTCAAAACCATTTCCAATTCGAGCAAAGATTTCAAAAAATTGTCTCAAAAAACTATTTTCGTCTTTTTTCGAATTTCAATAAGAATATGATGATACTAGTTCTATGGGCAAATTTTTCGAAATTTTTGTTTAAATTGGAAATATTTTCTTAAAATAACTTAGAGGGATTAAATTAAGGCTAAAAACCGCTTCAACTATCAAAATCCAGCATGTAGTTTTGAAATGACAACGCTTTGTATCCAGCACTTGCAAGAATTTCATATAAATTTATTGCAACGTTGGCCAAATGTGATGAACTTCTGTGGTTGTTGTTTTATCTGGCTTCAGAATGATCTTTGTTCGTTCGGTGTTTTACGTTCGAGGCTCTGGTGATCAAAATAAATCGACTGAAAGCTGTGTAGGACGAAATGGTTTTCATTTAATCATCGTAAAGATTGAACAACATCATTGGAGGTTCGGTTGCCTTCAAAATGGGATCACTAAACTTCTTTACACGCCTGGAAAGGCAATTGTATTTCAGAACATTTGATTTCAATGTTGGGGAAATCCAACAAATAAACTTCCAATGGATCCTTCTTCAGCAGTTTTCCACTTGGCCAGCTACCCCAAACGTTTCTGTCCAGCCCTTCCTTTCCTGATGCGCTCCTTCAACACAAACAATGCTGGATTTGCCTGATCTTAGCCATTGCCTGTTGGATGAGCGTCTTGCATCCAGGGAACCAGTTTCCATAGGCAGAATTCAAATTATACGCCGAATAAATCATTGGCAATCAGGACACCAGTAGACGAAGGATAATTAGACATTTTATTTGTTATTTTAACATATTATTTGTTTTTTTTAGACGCACTGAAGAAAAATATCACCGAGTTTGGAAAAATAAAATCGAACTGTCAAAACAAAACAAACTCACCGCGTTAAATTGTTGTTGCAATTCACATCTATTCATCGACACGAGTGAAATTACAAAAACAACAATGTAAACAAATGGGTTTTGGGGGGTGAAACGTACGAAAGTTTCCCATCTTTATTTGTTTATCTATGGTTCTCATGTTTGATTGGTATCACGAAATTTTTTTTGCCACGAATCCAAAACAGTACCTACATAAATCGCAAGTAAAAAGTGCTTCTAATTTGAAAAGTACTTCTTATTAATATTGGAATTAAAAAAAAAAATTGAAAAGTATTTTAATACAATAATTCAATACAACTACAAGTACTGGTACTTAAAAATTTCAAGTACAAAGTATTTATATTATGTGGTCCGATCACTGCAGATTTCGCAGCAACACTTTAACTCCTCCTGGAGCATAGGGCAGCAACAGATTCTCTATATTTATCCGGGTTAGCGGTATGCAGCTTAAGCTGTGACACCGCGTTTGAATATTAATGGACTGAGCTTCGTTTAGTACAGTTGACCTCTAAGTGTTTCTTGGTCTACCAAATCGCCTGCAGCTTAAGCTGTGACACCGCGTTTGAATATTAATGGACTGAGCTTCGTTAAGTACAGTTGACCTCTAAGTGTTTCTTGGTCTACTAAATCGTCTTACTGAGGATTCCACAAGAAGGACTGCTTCGTTATGTAGTATGTAAAAAGTAACTGTACTTAAATAATTAAATTCAATAATTATTTCACAGTTCTGATTTCAAGTATTTCATAACATAATGAGGACTGAGCTTTTGGGTTTCCTCAATGCAAGTGCCACTCGTAGTTGTAGGCAGTGATGAAAAGTTTGGCTCAGGGCAGTATTGAATGCTACGTCATTCATATACCAAAATTTGAAGTGGTTACTTATTCACTAGATCACTGATGGCACTCAACTGACTCGGTCACTGGTGCGATAATTTGGCCCCAGAATTATTTAACGACCTTATCATACGCTGAAGTTGAAGTTCCACATCTGGAGAGAGAGGAGCTGAGTCTGGAAACGAGTACGACACTCTTTTCTCAAGTTCACAACATAAATATTAAGACATACAAAGCTGTCGTAAAGTTGCCGATGTTAGGATTGTACATAGAAATGTCACCCAATGTTTAGATTAAGTCGAATGCTGAGTTCATGTCTTCATTCAATATTTAATTCAAGAATGGGAACACAAATTGGCAACAAAATTGTACAATGTTGATTTAAATAAAATAAATATGTACACTTGAAACTATTTAATTGAAGGATCAATTATGTAAATAAACCTTGCTCGAAAACAAGCTATTCGATTTCTTTTCACTCATTGGCATGGCATTCGACAGCTTTATAATTGTTTCAAAATCAGCCGATCGAATTTGTTCCTTAAATTTTGGATAGAGTGCATACAGAACACCTTCGGTATCTTCGCGATCTTTCTTAAGAACATTCTGCAGGGAAGCAAAAACACCCATCCAAACAGTCCATCGAATAGGATTGTCTTCAATGTGCTTCATCAAACTACGCACCAGTTCCTTAAAAGAGAAAACAACAACAAAAATATATTCTATTTTTTTAAATAAAATCTATGTCCTTTACCTTTCCCTTGCGAACACTCATCATAGCAACAACTTTGTCCAGAGCTAGACCATCAAATAATCGTCCCAGAAGTACTTCTTTTGGTTCCAACTCGTATGAAAATTTGTTCCTCAGAGCTGGATTTATTGCGGCTGCAGTGGTGTCGGCTGATTTGTCATCGCCAGTTGACACTTTGCGTTCTCCATTTGTTCCAATAATGCAAGACGTTCACTTTCCTTTTTTTTCTATATTTTATTGAATGAAGATTTTGAAATCTAAAGGAAAACTGTGTAAGCAAAACTTACCTTCATAATGATAGTTGCAATGGCAGCTGGATTATCCAAGTCCTCCAGCTTCAAAACAATCCTGAACAGAGTCTCAATGTGCAGCAAAATGTGACGTGACTTCCTCTGAGCCGATAGCTCAATATTCGTGCTCAATTGTGGACTACCCTCGGGCTCCATAATATCCATGTCGATAATCTTTCTAGGAGCTGTGACACTGCCGCATTGCAGTTTGCCCAGTGAGTTCTCGAACTTCAGAGGAGTAAACACATACTTTCGCTGCTGTTCCTGGTCGTTCTTCGTCTCCGAGTTCCTGCGATCACGATTATTTTGTCCGTTACGATTATTCGTGCCATTTTTGTTTCCCAATGACACCAGTATAAGCTGTGCATGGCATTTCGATTGAGTGAGTGGATGATTCAATTGGTTGTCCTTGTGGGTCTTGCTCTGGCCAGAGTCACCACTAAGTTCCGCTTTGCGTTGCCTAAAAACCGTGTAGTAATAGTCGTCTATGTATGGTGTGTCGGTATTGAGTTGTGTCAGCTGAATGCTTATCAGCCAATGTTTGTCCCGCGTACTCATCAAGTTGGCATATTCGTCATACTCATCGGGCAGGTTGCCATTCGAACGCAGCCCACCACTGCCATTGTTCTGGTGATGACTATTGCTGCTGGTGCTGTTGATGCTGTGTTTCCGTTCAATGCGGTTGTGCTGCTGCATTTGTTGTTGGTGTTGTTGTTGCTGCAGCTGTTGATGCGCGTTAATGCTCATGCCTCGGTTGGGTTCATCAAGCTCGGATGGGGAGGCATTCTAGGCGGTACCATGGGAGGGGCGCATCGCATTGAAGTTGGGATGCATTGCAAAGTTGTTGAGAGCAACGGGCAAATTCGGCATAGGACGCGGTGGATAGTTGGGAAGTTGGTGCGGACCTGGGATTCCCGAGGGAAATAGCGGGACTGCTGGAAACCCTGGCAGCAGCTGACCCCTATGATGGTTTGGAGGCCCACCCTGATGGATAAGGTTATTAAGTGGATGTTGGCGTGGCAGGTTGTTGAAATTTGGCCGAGGACCATTGAAGCCTGGTGGTGGGCCTGCTGCGTTGGGAAACGGAAACTTGAATTGCTGCTGTTGTTGTTGTTGTTGTTGATGTTGTTGTTGTTGATGATGATGCTGTTGCTGTTGCTGTTGAAGAGGATGATGGTTAGCTAGATGTTTCTGCGGAGTTGGTGGTTGATGGTGCTGCTGTGATGGTAGGGTGTGTGGAATCGTCGCTGTCATCATTGTCATTAGTTGAACAAGTTGCTCGAACCTATCAGCCAATACTGTTTCGGCGAGTGTATCAAATTCAGTTCCTTGCTGCAGAATTTGTGTGAGGACTTCCATGAAAGCCGCTCGGGTTTGTAAATCAGGATTATAGCCCAAATCGATGGAGTGCATTAACCCGAAATCAATATTGGCTCCCAACAAATTAGACATTGCTTGGATCGTAGCATTACGCAAGGCTGTTAATATGCCCGCAGGGATTCGAGGTCGAGGAGGAAGCATTTGTGAATTTTGAAGATCTTTTTCAGCTTCTGAGCTATCAATGCAGTCATTTAACAAATTCATGAACAGAGTGAAATACCTGGAAAGAGTAAAATCATTTTTTAATAACCGACTTTGAACTTATAGTTTTTATCAATACTTAATTTTCGTATGAAAATAAAAAATATCTAACGTCAGATTCTAGGCCAAGTTGCCAGAGATGACATTGGTAATAGTTACAATTTCTCTCCACTTTGCTGTTTGGTCCAATAAGCAGTAATGTCGCTAAGAAGATGTGAAGTCGTTTTAATTCAGGCTTTTGTATGGAAATAAGACTCGACTAGCAGTCCATATATAATAGGTCAATGATTGAGGGAGTCATCTCCCTGGTAGTAAATATGGTTACAACCGGAAGCTTAAGTGGTCAAGACCACTAACAAACGTCCCCAAAAATGAGGTTTTTTAGCGTTTTAAGATATTTGGGTAATTACTTACAATATATCTTAAACGACAGGTCTTGACTGCTAGAGTCAGAGTTATGTATACATACTACATAGATATGCATAAGAAAGACCTCAAACCACTGCGATTTTTTTTGGCAGTTACATAAATGGAACTCAAAGTCTTTTGTTCGTAGGAACCCAAAAGTCAAAAGTCTAAATTTGAGGGACATAAGGGAAAAAGAAGCGCACGAAAATATTGTATTTAGTTTCCATTTGTATCCGATCGTGATACAAATTTAATTCTAAAATTGCATCACACCATGCAAACATTTATCAAATTCGTCCTCTTAAGCTGTATTTAGACCTACGGTTTGTCCGTACGCTGAACAACGAAGGTGCAAATGATAACACCAAATACGAACAACGAAGAAATTCAAGCCCTTTTTGAATTTTCGATGAAGTTTGTAAACGTTATTACCGAATAAAGAAAGAAAGTCTAAATACAGCTTTGTTTCAAATACATTCAGTAACAGTCCAACCATTACATTTATCTGTTTTTTTGAGTTGCACTTACAGCTTTGAATGTTTTAATTGCCAGTTAAATTTGCTAATCAATACTTCATCTGACCATTAAAATACTCAGAACTTTATTTACTAGTTAGACGTATTCAGATATTGTGAAACGTAAATGAGATTATTATTTGACGAATAAGTTCAAAGTAGCTTAATTGAAGCTTTAATCAGAGAATGTGAAACAAGCTCTTAAAGGTGTATTATCTGCGCACTACCTACTATTTTTTTGACCGCTGTTTTTCAAAAGTTCTTCAATAAATTTGAAAATATCTTATAAAATATTATATTTGGAATTTTTTCTTTTTTCGAAAATAAAAGCTTAAAAACACCAATTTGAAAATCACATGGGTATTAATTTGTTAAAAACTAAGAGATCAACTTTTTTTCAAGTTTGATTTTTTATTAAGGAGTACTACTATTATTTTGACCGCAGCTGTACCTATCTGTGTAGGTACCTACCAAAAATACCTATACCGTTGCCTAAGCCCACCCCCGAATTTTGCATACAAAATTTAATTAAAATATGTATAGATACCTACCTACCTACAAATACCTATTTAACATAATTACTCGAAATAATTTATAATTATGTAGCTGCATAGGTACCTATGAAGGTAATTAAAACTATTAACAAAAAAACTATCTAACAAAAAATTATAGTAATTACAAAACTATTAACAAAAAAAACTATCTAGCAAAAAATTAATAGCAGGTAATTACATAAAAACTTTAATTCAAATAACTACATACCTACCTACATCAAAAGACCCATCCTGGCAAAAAAGATTGCAATTACAAATCCAAATAGGTACCTACCCACCAAAATACCTACCACCGAATCATGCAAGAAAATTTCAATCAAAATATCTACCAAAAGATATATGCCTATCCTCGTAGCAACGAGTAGAAAAATTATTATTTGCAGAGATTTTCTTGTATGTGAGTGTGAAAAGACAAACGTGTGTAGGTTATAGCTATATTTTCTTATTGAGGGTAGGTTTTGTTTTTGCTCTTTTTTTAATTGACTTGAAACTTTCTTGCAAAGTTTCGAGCATAGGCTAGGCATATATCGTCACCTGGGTTCTATCTTGTTCAATGTCCATTTTTCAAATTGTTGGGAAATCGATTTTTTAAGTTTAAGTTCAAAACTTTTGTTTATTTTTACGAATTTTTGTTTGGAAAGTAATTTTTTTTTTTGAAAGCCTTAACAATTTTGTATTCAAATTGACTGAATTTTACAAATTTACTGTTAATTCGAATTGATTAAAAATTTAAATATACCATCAAGTCATTTTGGATATTGAACAATGATGTATGGGACGTTTCAAAGTTGTTTCGTTGATCGGATATTGAACAAAAAAAAGTCATATTGAACAAAATAGAAATCAATTTCAATTTGTTTTATTGAACATAATATATACAATTTGGCTTACAACTAGAGAATGCAATCCCGGGATCCCGAATCCCGGGATCCCAGGATCCCAAGCCATTTTTGGATCCCGAAAATCCCGGGATTGTAATGCTTCAATCCCGGGATTTCCGGGATTGGTGGCTTAAATATTCGCATACAATTTTTCTTCCTACTTGCATTTAGACTTTCGAATAGTTGCCAACAATTTTAATGTAGGTCAAAACTAGTCGTCCCCTTCGTTATTTTTTTCTTTTTGTTGCATTACCGTACGACTATTGAATCCATTGACTTCCTATATACCTAATAAAAATCGATGTCGGTTTCAGTTGAATTCAAAAAGTATGAAGAATATTCATTTTTTTTTAAACAACTGAATAAAATATTTTTGTTAAGTAAATGCAAAAATATTCCAATACATGCCAAATTCATATCAGAAAAACTTTTCACGATCAAATTTAATTTTTAATAAGTTTTAAATGATTTTGTTATGGTTTGAAGGAAAATCACTTTTAAAGTTCCATTTAAAAGATATTTAATAATTAAATTTGATTATGGCGAGGTTTTCTGGGTATTGCGGGTTTTGGTTCTCATCAGCTCATTTGTATTTTCGTTAAAATTTTCTTTTAAAATTTTATTCGAGGAAAATGGAACTTTAATTTATTGACCTCTTAGAATTTAAAGTGCGGCTGATGCACCGATAAATGTTAGCTTCCTGCAACTAGCATTACTGCCTCAACAGAATGCAAGACGCAGCTGGAATAGATGTCAAAAATGCTGCAGTAAAAGTTAAACATTTTTCAACTCCGGCTGCAGCATTTTTGATATTTATTCCAGCTCCGTCTTGCACTCTGTTCAGGCAGTTAAGAGTAGATAGGTACCTATTTATGAAATAACTAGATAAATTTTGTTTCTGTATTTTCTAAGAACTTTTCTTTATTGTGAGAAAACATGGAGAATAACGAACTAAGAACTTTTCTGTTATGTGAGAAAACATGGAGAATAACGATTTTTTTTCTTCTAAATAAAAACATTTCAACCATAAAACTTATTTTTCTTGCCAGGCGGAGGCCGAAGTAGAAGTTTTAACTCTTTGCATATTCAGAAAAGCGTTTTTAATTTGGAAAACGAACAGTTTCAAACAAAAATATATTCTTAATGAATTTTTAAAAAATAGTTTGAAATCCCGGGACTATCCCGGGATCCCGGGATTGAAATTTTTGAATCCCGAAATCCCGGGATTGAAAAAACAGTCCGGGATTGCATTCTCTACTTACAACTAATAAGATACATTGAAAAATTTACATTTGTTGGCACATAGGGGGTAGGGTGGGCCGAAAAACCAATATTTTCGATTTTTAAATCACAATAACGCGGAAAAGTTGCGGGTGGGGCAGACTTAGAAGGGGTACACAAAAAAAACTTAATTGGTTTATATCTTCCGATCGCGCATGAGCCCTTTACTTTGGCGAAATGAGCAAAAAATCACATTTTTTCGATAATTATTTTTCTAGCTTACTTTACTAATTATTGAATTCAAAAGCTTAAGTTAGCTTCAATTTGAACCGATAATTAATTAAAAAAAAGAATGGTTCAAATCGATTGAAGTCTTCTGGTAACGTATGTGCCCCAAATTCTGTCAAAATATGGAAAAAATCACATTTTTACGATAATTTTTAATCTTCTGTAACACAGGTTTACAAATATCGGTTAACTTTTTCGACACGTGAAAGTAAGAATCGTTCTAAGGGTAATTTTTTACGCTAAACTCAAATCCGTTATCCGTTTTTCGCTATCAGCTCTGGTTTTCGAAATATTACCGTTAGAAAGTGCCGAAAACCCCCTTTTTCGCCATTTTTGGGGTTATGTAACTGTGCAAACTGATTTTTATTTTTTTTAATTGTACAGATTTCTGAAAGTACTAGTTTTAATCTTCAAGTTTCAGCTTTAATCGTCCCAATATCTCTTTTACTTTTTGAGAAACCTTCAGTTGCATTTCTCAATATATTGTGAAGAGCAGGGAGAGCGACTTCACCAAGATTTAGAAAGAATAGAAAAAAGTTACAAAGGTTTTAGGGATGATGGTATATTAAGTGACTATTGTTGGTCTCTTGTACGTGAAACGGACCAAAATTTATATAAACCGTGCAGTTCCGTTACACTTTGTTTTAATTTGTAAGATTTATGTCAAATTAAAAAAAAACTATGGTCAAAAAGGGTGATTTTTTAATTTATTTCCAAAAGTTAAGCCGATAGCAAAAAATGGATATCAGATTTGAAATCTACACTAAAAGCTCTTTTTGGAACATAGTTTACCTGCTCCTGTCGAAAACAACTTAAGGCAAAGAGAAAGCATTTTTTAAATTATATGTAGTCAGATGAGGAATAATAACTTATTTAATATCTCTCAAAAAGTAAAAGAGATATTGGAACGATTAAAGCTGAATTTTGAAGATTAAGATTAGTACTTTTAGAATTCTGTACAATTAAAAAAAATCAAAATCAATTCGCATTAGCTACATAACCCCAAAAATGGCAAAAAAGGGGGTTTTCGACACTTTCTAACGGTAATATCTCGAAAACCAGAGCTGATAGCGAGAAACGGATAACGGATTTGAGTTTAGCGTGAAAAATTACCCTTAGGACGATTCTTACTTTCACGTGTCGACAAAGTTTAACGATATTTGTAAACCTGTGTTATAGAAGATTAAAAATCATCGTAAAAAAAAAATAATTATCGAAAAAATGTGATTTTTGCTCATTTCGCCAAAGTAAAGGGCTCATGCGCGATCGGAAGATATAAACCAATTTAATTTTTTTTGTGTATCCCTTCTAAGTCTGCCCCACCCGCAACTTTTCCGCGCTATTGTGATTTAAAAATCGAAAATATTTGTTTTTCGGCCCACCCTAATAGGGGGCCTAACTTTATACTTTGTCTTAGGTTTAAAATTTTATAATTATATAAAATACATGTCAAAATTAATTTAAGCATCCGTTGACTTTTTACTTCTCGGGGTGTTCCATCCCGGTTGTCTAGTGGTGATTTTGGTGCGGATTGTTAGGAGGTTTGGCATTTAGCCGCGGTAGTAGGCTGAACCTGTGTCAGCGTAGAAGGAAACTGTTTCCTCGTTGTCTATGGGGATAATGTTGTCGTCCAGGGTTTCCATCACACTGAGGTACCTCGGATCGGGTTGTCGTTGCTCGGTGGACATACTTCTTATCAGCTGATTTGGATGACTGTGGATGTTTTCTATTAGCTTCTTTGTAGAGAGCACTAGGTACCTGTCCAGAGGGATTATGTTCGCTTCCGTGTAGAGGTGTTCATTCCTGTAGTGTTTCCGTCGCTGGCGGTTGAAGTGTAGTCCGGTGCAAATTCTAAGTATTTTTTTTTCGAACACTTGAAGTTCCTTCATGGCTGTCTTGGATATTGAGAACCAGACTGGGAAGCAATAGGCTATGACTGGCCGCAGGAGTTGCTTGTACATCAGTATTTTCGTCTGTTGACTTAGTCCGGTTCTTTTTCTCATCAGGGGGTGTAAACGGTGGAAGACCCAGCTGGCTCTTTTGAGCACACTTCTTGAGTGCGGGTTGAACCTAAGCAACTCATTGAAGTGGATTCCCAGATACTTGACGTTCCGTTTGGCAGTTATAGTGGATCCATCTGGGAGTCTCAGAACGATGTTTCTGCACTTCGCTGCAGTGCAACTGCCTCTGCCTGTTGAGGGTCTCCTGAAGCAGACAAGTTCCGATTTAGAAGTGTTGATCCGGATGCCCCATTTCCTGTAGAAATCAAAGGGTCTATTGATGTGAGTCTCTACTTTCCGCACGGCGAGTACCGGTGACGTTGAATTGGCGTAGGTGAGCGAGTCATCAGCATACAGGAGGTTCTCACATCCAGTTGCGACAGGTTGGTCAGATGTCATCAAGTTGTAAAGAAAGGGGCCAAGTTTCGATCCTTGAGCGACTCCGGCTCTGATGGTCTTTATGTTTGATTTACAGTTGTCCAGTTGAACGAAAAATTTTCTGAAAGAAAGAAAAGAAAAAAGAATTTTGATTAGTGGCAGAGGTAAGTGTAGTAGATGTAGTTTGTGAATAAGGGCTTCTATCCATACGCTGTCGAATGCTTTCTCGACATCCAGGAAGCATCCAACGGTGACACGGTGACTGTTGAGCGCTGACGTGATATCATGTTGAAACTTTAGCAGCGGATGTAGACAAAATAGAAATA
This sequence comes from Dasysyrphus tricinctus, assembly GCA_963921185.1. Classification (NCBI taxonomy): domain Eukaryota; kingdom Metazoa; phylum Arthropoda; class Insecta; order Diptera; family Syrphidae; genus Dasysyrphus; species Dasysyrphus tricinctus. The sequence continues at coordinate 181,049,355 of OY992531.1, read as the reverse complement.
ATCAAAGTTAAACTACGAAAACAATGTAGCTAACGGTAAATTGAACAAAAAGCCATCCTTATTGGTTTAAATCAAATTTAACTTTAATTTAGAGTATTAAAAAATTGAGAATTGTTCGTGTGTATAAGTTTAACTAATTTTTCTTAAATGTTCCTTCTTTACATAAGTTTAAATAAGTTATGTTAAGAAGCAAAATTACTAAGGAAATGTTTTTCGTAATAGTTTTTTCTGATTATCTCTCATTGCCAAAAAAAAAATACAAAAAGCAAATAATTTTTTTAAAAACAACGCATTTTATTGAAAAAATCTTTTTTAAGAACAACATACTCTTAAAAATAAATAAATAAATTCATAAATCAACTCACAAAAAAAAAGCAAACAAACAAAAAATCTTACAATAGGTATTGCATTAATTAAATAATATTGATATTAATCAACTTTTCTCTTAGACTAAGAGCCCACAGCAGATCTTGGGTGTGAGTGATAGCAAAAATTAAGTAGTCGTCGAAAGCTTCATTAAAGGCTATTTAAAAAATCAAAGTCTTGCCGTCCACAACTGGGGCCTTTGCGAGAAACAGTGCATCGAAAAAGAATATGAATGCAACTTGGAGGATAATCGTGTTAGCCGAAATTAGTTTTCACCCCTCCCTAGATAAGCTCCGCGGATCCCATATCACGCAATCTGAGATCATTTCAGTGTTTAATTCGCCCTGCCAGACTGTTTAAAGCAGTTTCGATTCTCATTAGGCGTTTTTTTTTTAAGTTCAGAATATAACTCTGAATAGAGTCCGAGCATGTCGAGTATGTTCTGAACATCCTATCGCGGGATTTTGGTGAATAGCACAAGGTGGATGGAGTGGCAGCTTGGCTTGTTGGGGGGCTTTAAATTCAAAGTCCCCTTTCACACGAAGAAACAAGTTGCTGGCGTTTTCTTTTAATCTCCTTAAAAATCTCTTGTACCTTTCATACGAGGAAACAAATCTCCCGGCAATTTTTGAAATTTCCTTTGAAAGTCTACTGGTTGAACACACCTAAGCCTAGATGTGAAAGGAAATGTCAACAAATCTCCTCAAATCCTCGACCGGGGAGATTCTGTTCGCCCCTCTTTCCTCCTGCCCTTCTCACCCAGGAACTAAAAGTTGCTGGCAACTCAGTTTCCTCGTGTGAAAGGGCACAAAGTTTTTTCATCAAAAGCTTCCACTTTTGCGATTTTCCAAATACCTATGATCTTTTTGTTTTTATTATTTGCCCTTTGCTCTGGGTGAAGTTTGAGCCGGCACTAAATGTATGTCATCGTCATCAGAGCTCTCCGATTCAGTTTCTGAATTGGTTGGAGTGTGAAGCCTGCTCACCATTACTCAAGAATCCATCACCCAGAAAGCGAATTTCCATAAAAGCTGAAAGCGTTCATTATTTTTGTAAAGAGCACAAACAATCTTAAATTCATATAAAGCCATATATGACAGGTAAGATTTTTTCGAGAACGCATACGAATTTCCAAAAATGGCAAGTTCCGAAAATTACCATAAGACCTATAGTTAAACAAGAAAAAATACAAAACTTTTTACAATTTCATGTTTTCGAATATACAAAATGTATAAGTAACTTATTTGAATTTTGACTTACTTTTTTGTATAGTTTTTGAATGTTTAAAAGTAGCACTTCCAAAATCTCACTTTTACTTTCGCACACGCTTAACAAAATCTCGAATAGTTTGACAGTTGCACGTTGCATAAACAAAATCAAACAGAATTACGTTACACAAATATGTGTTCTGTTGGAAAAAAAGCTTAAAACTTTACAAAATCATATACATATGGCTTCGTATGGGGTAAGGGGTTAAAAAAAACCGTTTTTCACTTAGAATTTTCAATTTTTTAAACGGTCTGGTAGAGCGAACTATACACTCAAATGGTCTCAGATTCCATGGTATGTGATGCGAGGAGCTTATCTGGGGAGGAAAGAAAACCAATTTCGGCTAAAACGATTATCCTCGAAGTTGCATTCATATTTTTCATGTTCATGTTTTCAAATACATGTTCATGTTCATGTTTTCATATACAAAGAGCATATGCAGTTGGTAGTACTAGATTGGGGTTTTCATCTACTCATAAGTACTTTGCCACCTCCAAAGTCCTATATTACACGATGATTCTTTGCGTCTGATGCTATGTTTCCACCAAAGGTTTATCTCAGATTAGATTAAATAAATCTTTTTGGTGTTTCCACCGCACAAAAGATTTAAAAAAGATTAAATTTGAAAGCACCTTCAAAAATGCAAATGGCGTTCCAATTTTCCTTATGAAGTGCGAATGAGACAGAATGTTTGATTCGTGCATAGATTTTAATATACAGCTAGATAACCAACTTCGCCTTCAAAAGTGAAGCTCGGCCACCATTTTATTGGAGGCATTTACAACAACAATTCTATAGTGTTTTGTGTGTTGTTTACTTTTTGTAGAGGAGATTTTTTCTAAAATAAAGTATTTGTATTTATTTAATTGTTTTTTTTATTTATGAAACGTGATTTTAAGGTGTGCAAGATTGCAAAAATATTAAAATACCTAGTTCTGGTAGTGTCTGTGCGTGTAAAAACAGTAACAAGAAAAAATGGTATTTTTGCTATATTTATTCGAGAAATGATAATAAATTATATCTGCAATTAAAGCCAACAATTTAAGCTTTCTTTTAATACCAAAAAATGTACACGTCATCACAGAATTTTAAAAGATATCAGTGCCCTCTAAAAGTACTTGAGAGTGCTAGGACGCCATATGACCCTAGACTCAATGATGGGAAAATCCCTATGCACACCTCCGCGTGGTAGAGGGCGGGTAACGCTAACGTGCAGGGGGAGCGAATGGATGCCGGGATAAGCAGACAACCCAGCGATGCTGGTCAGGGCACAAACTTGTCCTCGGGATGGTTAAAAGCCCCCTTAAGGCGGATGAACTGCAGGTGGCGGTCAACGGCATGATAGTCTGGTGGCGGAGGAGCTTTTTTTGTTAAAAGGCCAACGGCAGCAGCAGGTAGCGTCTGTAACCCATATTGGGCGGCTACAAAAGGCGTCTGTTTTCCCATAGTGGGCGGCCTCGAGCAGTTATGTGTTTTACCATACAAATAAAGGCGGGTGTGCCTGTCAAATCTGAGCTTATGTATGTTATTAATCATATCTCGGAAAACACCATGGTGGAAGGATATATGCAAATACATGAACTATGACAACAAATGGAAATGAGTCCCCAAGAGGTAATCTTTTTATGGAAAATCCTTCTGCTGCTTCGGTTGCAGTAAACCGCACATCGGATTTGGGGGTGCGGCATCTTTCATGTACGAGCGTCAATCAAGACGCCATAGTAATAAATGAATCGTTGACAAATAGAAGAAATCTTTCAAGAAGCGCAAATGTTACTTTTGGCTACCGCATACGTACGAAAATCGGAGCATGGAACGTTCGATCCTTGTACAGCGATGGTAGATACGAGCAGGTTGAGCGTGAAATGCTTCGCCTAAAGATCAGTATCCTGGGCATAAGCGAAACTAAGTGGAGAGGAAGAGCTGATACAGATCAGACACTGGACAGACGAGAATGCTGTATTCCGGGGAAGATGAAAGAGAGGGTGGCCAAAGACTGCATGGTGTCGGAATTATGTTAAACGAAGAAGCGAGGCGAAGTTTGATCTCCTGAGCGCCCATTTCTGCGAGATTAATGACAGCAAGGTTTCGTTCAAAAATTCGTAACGTCACAATTATTCAGTGCTACGCCCCCACAAATGAAGCGACAGAGGAAGACAAAACCGCGTTCTACACTCATCTTAACTCGGTTTACAGTAGTGTTCCGAGACCCGACATCATAGTCGTTATGGGAGACCTTAATGCCCAAGTTGGTTCAGACAATTACGGACTGGAACGCGTGATGGGAAGAAATGGCGTGGGGTCACGGAATGAAAATGGTGACTTGCTTGTCGACTTTTGTAACGCGAATCGTCTTGTGATAGGTGGGACTGTATTTAAGCATAAGACGTGCAACAAAATTACCTGGGTGCATCCGGATGGTTAAACCGAAAACCAAATTGATCATATCATGATTCAGCAGCGATGGAGGAAGTCTATGTGTGATGTCCGGAGTATAAGAAATGCCGATGTGGGAAGCGACCACCATTTGGTTGTGATGAATCTCAAACTACGAACCGCTGCCGTACAAAAACCAGCGCAGGATGCAGCAAGGAGCTCAAAATTCATTACTAATGCTTTGAATGACCCCAACATATGTCGAAACTATGTCACCACCCTTAACGACAGAGCCTCGTCATTAAACGGAATCGAGCATTCAACAATTGATGAGATGTGGGGTGAAATTAAAAGTGTTTTTATGGAGGCTGGATCCGAAACTGTACCCAAGCGAACGAGACGTTCGCAAATCGTTGAAAATCCAAATAAATGCTGAAGCAGATGTTCAACGAAAGGCTGACTTGCGAAGAGAGTACCGCATTGCACATAAGATGGTCTATCGTTGTGTGAGACGTGACAAGAGGGTGAAGTTAGATGGGCTCGCAGATAATGCGGAAATCGCTGCCAGAAGAGGAGATATCCGGGAATTGTACCAAATAGCCAAAGATGTGATCGGGAAAAAAAGCAACACCAATTATCCTGTAATGGATGTGGATGGCACACTTTTGGTATCAATTGAGGATCAGCTTCGTAGATGGAAGGACCATTTTTGTGCCCTGCTAAATGAGGATTCAGTTGAGCAGAGTGCTGAACCCCAACTAAACGAGATGCGCAGGTCCTATAGGGGTATTGACATCGAACCCCCGTCAGAATCGGAAATCCTTACATCAATAAATCTCCTCAAAAACAACAAGGCAGCTGGACTGGACGGAATACCAGCTGAATTCCTGAAAGCCGATCCCGTAACAGCGGCTAGTATTTTACAACCGTTGATACAAAGCATTTGGGAAAACGAATGCTATCCCAGGGATTGGAAGGATGGTGTGATTGTTAAGTTGCCAAAGAAAGGTGACTTAAAGAATTGCAACAATTGGCGTGGTATCACCGTTTTGTCCGTTTTCCCAAAACTAATGGCAACCATCATTCTCGAGCGAATAAAGGATAGAATCGAGTCTACACTCAAGAGGCACCAAGCTGGCTTCCGCAGTGGTCGATCGTGTGTCGACCATATCAACACCCTGCGTATCGTTCTCGAGCAGTCGATGGAATTTCAATCACCGTTTTACCTCATGTTCGTGGACTTTGAGAAGGCCTTTGATCGAGTTAACCGAGAATGTATATGGAGATCGTAGCTTGGTAGAGGAATTCCACCAAAAATTGTTGCCATTATTAAAGAGTCCTACAACAACGCAAGGTGTTTTGTTTTGCACAATGGGCAGCTATCCGACTCCTTCGTAGTGCAACAGGGTGTGAGACAAGGGGATGTTTTATCGCCAATTCTTTTCCTGCTGGCGATGGACGACGTATTGACGGCCAGTGTTGGTACAGCTGAGCGACAGGGCATTCAGTGGAGACCGTTCGAAAGGCTCAGTCATTTAGACTATGCCGATAACATATGTCTACTGGCAAATAACATCAGTGGGCTGAACGGGATGTGCCAAACGCTGCAAGTGAAAGGAGAGTCGAGTGGTCTAAGAATAAACAGCAAAAAGACAAAAATAATGCTCACAGGCCGCTCCACACAGCAGCGTATTATTCTACAGGGGACGCCAGTTGAAGTAGTGGAACAGTTCAACTACCTTGGCAGTATTGTTTCTGCAAACGGTGGTACGGATCTGAACGTTAAAAGTAGAATGAATAAAGCTCGTGCTGCCTTCGGTACCCTGTCCCCAATTTGGAAATCCAGTCAAATCTCCTTACGCACTAAGTTGAGATTCTTCGAATCCAATGTCAAATCCGTGCTGTTATATGCTTGTGAAACCTGGAAAGTCACGTCTACTATTTCGAAGAAAATGCAGGCTTTTGTGAATCGCTGTCTTCGCCACATCCTAAAGATTCGCTGGCCACAAATAATATCAAATGAGGAATTGTGGCGCAGGACAAGTCAAGAGCGGCTGAACGTCGACATAAGAAAGCGTAAATGGCGTTGGATTGGTCACACACTGAGGAAACCAAACGATGAAATTGCAAAGCAGTCCTTTGAATGGAATCCTCAGGGTGCACGGCGGGTTGGAAGACCAAGAACAACATGGAAATCAACTGTCTTAGCGGAAGCAGAATCCCAGAGAAAGACGTGGCCACAGCTAAAGTACCTTGCAGCAGACCGTGAAGGATGGAGACGTTTTGTTGACGCCCTATGCCCCAGCCGGGGTTACAGGACACGATGATGATGATGTACAAAAGCAAGACTAGGAAAAAATTTCTCGCAAGAAGTTAAATGTAAATATCTCAAAATATATTAAACGTAGTTATATAATTTTGTTACCATTTGGTACTTTATTGGACACAAGCGTTGCATAAGGATTGCATAAGGATTTATGTAACGTTACATAATGGCTACACAAATCCTTATGCAGTGCATAATTATTCATCTGTTTAGCGCATTCTAATGAATAAGGCTGATTATAGATAACACACCAACAATCGCAGTCTGGCACAAAATAAAAGAATAGATACATTTGTTCTCTTTCACACAGAGAACATAAGTCACTTTCGAAAGAACAAAATTCAACGATGTGGTTAAATATCTGCAACTATTTAGTTGCAAGTGCGCGCAGTTAGGTACATATTCACCTCTATTAGTGAATTCGGCGAATGATTTTTTGCCACGATTCAACTCATTTTCGAGATTTTAGCAATTAGTGAATTCGAGATAGAAAATTGTATTCAACAAATTTGATATTAGTGAAACCGCAAACCATTCGTTCTCCATACAAACTTTCCCATTTTATATCCGCGCCAATTTAATTGCGAATCTGCTGTTGATTTTCTTTGTTTGTCAGAAAATCATAATGAATAACAGAAAAATGTAAATTTAAATCTGAATTTTAAAGTATATGTCCTTTGAGCGGGAGCTCGAAATTAAATATTGCTTTTGTTTCTATGTACGATATTACAATATTTTATTTCTGAAATTACATGAATATATAACATTACAAATAAATGACTTTATACAATTTCTTACCGCAGTTTGCACTCCTCTTGGCTTCGACCACTCGCTTCAAAGGTTAGAATAGTTTTAAAATGGCGATGGCAAAAAATTATTTAAAATCATTATACGGCGTTAAGAAAGAGAGCAAACTACGGCACGAAGACAGTGACAGCTCTAGTTGTTTTTCTAGATGATTGTTGAATCGTCGGCTAGGTGGTGAAGTTCTGTTTCCTTCAATCTTCCGGAGGGAACTTAAGGGCGTTCTTCCACAGTAAAATTTAGTTTAAGTAAAGTATATAAGATTCTTTTTGAAGAAATAAATTGCTTACAATTTTAGGATGATGTTTAGACAGGCTTCATTTGAGGTGACTCATTTTGACGTGAGGACTGTCTGAACACCCCTTGAGATTGCGTGTCACGTTTGAAATGTCAATAAATGACAAAAGCGATATTATAGTTCGGAAAATGGTAGGGAAGTTCAGGAATCTATAGTATAGTTCATGGCGAGTTCACTAATTGAGAAAAAACGCGAACGCGAATCCAGTGCGATTCTGGTCAACTCCAGGGGGATAGAATATTGCGAATTGACTAATCGGCATGAATATTCTATATGACACACATTAAAAAACCGATTTCGGGGAATCGTCCAGTTTGTGGCAAAACACAAACTGAAAATTGCTTGAATCGACGACTGAATAGTTTCTGCATGTGCGCGCTGTCCCATATGAGTCAACTAGCCAGTTTATATTTCTGAAATCTCAGAGGAGTGAGAGGGCTCAGAAATATAAACAGGATTCCTCTAAAAAAATTTCGCTTTTCGCCTTAAAAATTGAGACTGAATTTTTTTGGATTCATTTGCTCAGTTATTTTTTGTCGCAGTAAATTACATAAGAAGAAAAGAAAAAGAGCGTTGTTTTGACTTCTATGTGAAGAATTCTGTTTATATTTTATTCTCCTGGGCCCCTATTCCGGTTCTATGATAAAATGAAATTATAAGTTTTTATCACGAGAGTTTTCATACCACTTTTTCATTTTATCATATCATTTTTCCCAAAATATTGATTCTCGTTATACCAGTGAAAAAATCAGCTGATTTTGTGCTGAATGAAAACAAAAATTATTTATAAGAAGATGTTTTTCGATATTTACGAATTATTTGGTGGTTTGTTAAGATTATTTTCAGTAAAATGTGTCCAGTTTATATTTCTGAGATCTCAGAGGGCTCAGAGGACTCTGGAAAATAAACACGATTCCTCACAAAAATTTCTCACTTTTCCCCTTCAAAACTGAGACTGAACTTTTTTGGATTCTCTTGCTCAGATATTTTTTGTCGCAGTAAATTACATAGGAAGAAAAGAAAAAGAGAGTTGTTTTGTCTTCTATGTGAAGAATTGTGTTTATATTTTATCCTCCTGTTCTGTCAAAAAGCGGAGAAAAATTACTGAGCGCTCAGGAAATATAAACTGGCTAATTGAATAAATTAAGTCAATCTATTAAATAATTATTTTTAAATCTATGTTTTTCCGTGTTTCTTACTACCTACTATGAAAAAAAAGATGGTTTGTGAAAGTATCTAATAAGAGACACTAGGGGTATTCATGCAACAGCGTAAAGTAGTCGTAAACGTGGTAAAGTTTTAAACTTCCTAAATCTGTCAAATTTTCCATACAAATTGTGACAAAATTATGAAGTTTCAAATTTTACAACTTTTTCGACGACTTTACGCTGTTGCATGAATACCCATACTATATTTTTCCAATAATTATTTTTTTTATTCAAAAAAACCTACAAATATTGTGAAGAAATTAATATGTGGGACAGCCAACACAAATTTAAGGTTATTTCTTGATAAAGATTCCTACACTCGTCCTTCCAATGAACAATCCATCTGCCAAATATGACAAAAAGATTATGGTTTTTATTTGCACGCTTTAAATGAATTAGCCAATCAATAAAAACTTTTATATGTGTGTATATCCACAATAATTCAAAAAAAATTACGTCTTGTGATCTAAATCCAAATTATTTACAACAAAGAAAATCAATAAAGAAGTACTTACTTACTTACTTACTTAAGGTGGCGCTACAGTCCGGGGTGGACCAGGGCCTCAACCAACAAGCTTCTTCCAGCCGGCTCGGTTTCTAGCTAGCTGTCTCCAGTTTCGCACGCCAAGTTGGTTGAGGTCCTCTTCCACTTGCGTGCGCCACCTTTTACGCTGTCCACCTCTACTGCGTTGTCCCACGGGGTTGGATTCAAAGACTTTCCGGGCCGGAGCATTGGTGTCCATTCGCTCTAGATGACCCAGCCATCTCAGTCGTTGGCTTTTCACTTTTGTGGCTAGGTCGGTGTCGCTGTACAGCCCATACAGTTCGTTGTTGTATCTTCTTCTCCATTCCCCATCTATGCAGACGGGACCAAAAATCACCCGGAGAATTTTCCTCTCAAAACAGCCTAACGCGTTCTCATCCACTGTTAGCAGTGTCCATGCCTCTGCACCATACATCAGGACCGGGATGATAAGCGTCTTATACAGGGACAGTTTAGTTGCTCGAGAGAGGGCTTTGCTTCTCAATTGCCTTCTTAGCCCAAAGAAACAGCGATTGGCAAGAGTAATTCTTCGTTTGATCTCAGCGCTGGTGTCGTTCGCTGAGTTTATAGCGGATCCTAGGTAGACAAAGTCTCTGACTACCTCAAAATTATAGCTGTCTATAGTGACGTTCTGTCCGAGACGTCGGTGTTGGGTGTCCTTTCTTGTGGACAGCATATATTTTGTTTTGCTTTCATTCACCGTTAAACCCATCTTTGGCTTCCTTCTCAATGCTCACAAAAGCACCACTGACATCACGCTTTGTTCGTCCGATTATGTCAATGTCGTCAGCGTAAGCGAGTAATTGGACGGACTTTTGAAAGATTGTGCCTCTGGTGTTGACGTGAGAGTTTTGCACTATTCTTTCAAGAACGATTTTGAAGAAGTCGCATGACAGCGCGTCGCCTTGCCTAAAACCTTTTTTGACATCAAAGGTGTCGGTGAGGTCTTTGCCGACCTTGATGGAGCAGCGTGCATTCTCCATCGTCATCCTGCACAAACGGACGAGTTTGGCAGGGATGCCAAAACTAGACATTGCTCTATATAGCTCGTCTCTATAAATGCTGTCATACGCGGCCTTGAAATCGATAAAAAGGTGGTGGGTATCGATTTGGAACTCCTGGGTTTTCTCCAAGATCTGCCGTAGTGCGAATATTTGGTCGATGGTGGACTTCCCTGGCCTAAAGCCACACTGATATGGACCTATCAGGTTGTTGACGAATGGCTTCAGGCGTTCACAAAGTACGGCAGAGAAGATCTTGTAGGCGATATTTAGAAGACTGATGCCTCTGTAGTTGGTGCAGTCCAGAGGATCGCCTTTCTTGAGGATCGGGCAAACAATACTGAGGTTCCATTCATCGGGCATGCTTTCTTCCGACCATATTTTACAGATGAGCTGGTGCATACTCCTAACCAATTCATCGCCAGCCGCTTTGAATAGCTCAGCCGCAAGGCCATCAGCTCCAGCAGCTTTATTGGAATTAAGTTTAGATATGGCTATCCTCACTTCGTCAAGATCGGGTGGACGGAATTGTTGGCCTACGTCGTCCAGGTTGAATGGTGCAATTTGCATGGTAGCGGAATTTGGTTCGTCATCGCCGTTATACAATTTGCAGAAATTATTTTTCCATATCCTCAGCACCGACTGCATTTCCACCACGATGTTCCCCTGATCGTCCTTGCAGGCTTCGGTTCGGGGTTTGTAACCTTGGGAGGTTCTTTTTACTTTTTGGTAAAACTTCCGAACTTCATTCCTGCAGTGGCATCCCTCTAATTCCTCGATCGCGCGCTTCTCATGATCTTTCTTTTTCTTTCTGAGAAGCTTGTGTTCCTCTTTCCTCTTCTGCTCGTAGAGCTCGCGAGCAGCTCTGGTCCTTCTATGCAGCGCCGCTTTGTATGCCTGTTGTTTGGCTGCATGTACTTGCCGGCATTCCTCGTCGAACCAGGGGTTTCGCTGTGGTGGTCGTGCGAAGCCCAGCACGTCAGAGGCGGCATCTCTGATGGCTTCCTGGCAGTTTTTCCACTGGTTCTCGATGTTTGCAGTTGGCGGCAAAGGACTAGTTAAGAGGGCGCGAGAGACTCGATCGGAAAAGGACCTGGCGATTTCTTGCGATAAAGAAGTGCATTGTTTAAATTTTGCTCATGTTTCTGGTTTTGTTTATCTTTTCAATTTATCATTAGGCTTTATCAGGCTAAATTTCTCGATGATAAAAAGTTTGACAGTCGTTTTCACGTTTAAATGCTATGTTCCCACCAAAACGAAATCCGAGATTTCGGTTGAAAACTTTTGATATTTCAAGTTGATGGAACAAGATTTCATGGAAATTTCAACGAAATCTCAATGAAAACTCTAGATTTCAACGAAATCTTAGTGAAATCCCACTCCACCAAGTCGAGAACTCCAAATTGTTCAGCTGAAATCTCAGATTTCGTTTTGGTTTGAACATAGTATTACATAGAACCAGAATCGGAAATTGAGATTTAGCACTGAAAAAACTTTTCATTACGTTTATCATCGAACCAGAATAGCCCCCCTGCTCTGTCAAAAAACGGGAGAAAATTACTGAGCGCTCAAGAAATATAAACTGGCTAAAAAGGATTCATTTTTGCAACCAAACAGTTCCGAAACTGAAAGTTGCATGTGCGCGACTAGCCTAAATTGTTTTGCTTCTATGTCGTTTTCTCAAACAAGTTAATTTTTACGTTTTAAAGAAACACAACTAATGTGAAGTATTTCTTAAGTAGAACTGACATTTGGTGAAATAGGAAGGCCAAAAAGAGAAAGATGATAGTTACATTATGGGTGTGTTCCCCTTTTCTCGGTACGGAAAGCTACTTTTCGTTGGTTTTTGACATTAGCTTCAGTGCCCTTTCGACTATTATAGTTCTACCATTGTATATCCAATCTATAGTATTCTCATGAAACACGATTTTGTAGGTAGACATTTGGTCGATAGGTTCGCTGTGATCGCCTTACCGAGATCCCTTAACAAAAATTAGTATTACATTTGGACGCATAGATGGCCACGAGCTTTTTTTCTTCATGAGAATACTATAGAATTTATATACAATGGTTCTACCTCAAGCCTTACGTAGTAAAAAGTCGCAATCTAAACAGGTTCTATGTAAATCGTCCAGTGCAGTGTAGGCTACCCCTCAAAGGTATATTTAAATCCTTGAATTCTGCCATTTTTGATTTCCAAACCAGAAAAGGAAGGCAATATATTATATTTATTGCGTGATCAAGAGGTAGCGGACAAGAGACAACACCATAAATATAATTGGTCTGCTATATTTTTTTTCATGAAGAAAAAATCATGCTAGTTGTCTCATTTCCACACGTTTAGACTTAAGAAATAAATTTTGTATTCGTTAGCCCGTATTGCCGCGATATTTTATTTTACATATTCTTTTCTTTCTGCGTTAAACAAAATTAAATTAATTTGATATATTATTAAAAAAATAAATAATTTGCATTCAAGAAGACATCGTAAATTTGATTATCAACGCCAATGTGTCTACATAGTGGTTAGTCTAATAAATATTTTTTGTATGGTTTATTTTGTGAATAGCAAAATGAGGTATTTTAATGAACATTCAATGAAAAAATACAAGGATTCTTTTCTTTAAATTGGTTGATCTCTGCCCGCAGCATGGCTTTCCTTTATTGTTTGTAACATTTATGTGATTTGATTTCTGTATCAAGGCGGACATGCATAATTTTTCAATAATTACGTGTATATTTTTCAGAAAAAACGAACTTAATTATATTATTTTCATTTCAATGTACATACATACTATCTCGTTAAAAACTAAAACAAAATAGCAAATTGAATTATTTTATTTTTTGTTTGATATTTTTGAAATGAAGATATCTGTTAAATATTAAAACAAGTGCTAATGTATTTATTATAAAAGCTCATAAAACGCAAATCGATCTTCCACAGGGCAACCTTTAATTTGAAAATTAATCAAACTTTTCGATTTTTTTTTATACATTTTAGAAAATATTTGTATTCTTGTGAGAAACAGGAACAAAAAAAATAAATGTCTGCATCCGAATTGCCTTGGGCGTGTTCAGGTCCTTTTGGTTATGATTGAAAGGAACTTCAATTTTCTAAATTAGGTATTGGTACAAATTATTTGCTCTGGCCATATTATTCACTCGTTTAATACAGATTAAAACTTTAATCTAGATTTTAAGTTATTTGTATCCGAAAATTAGATCCAATTCCATATAATTGGCTCGTTACATCCGCACTTAATAAAAAAAATATAATTTAATAATATGGACATTATACCTACTTATTTAGTTTAGTATTAATAAAGCCGAATTTAATGGTTGTATCGTAAAATATAAACATCATAGCTATGTACCTACAATATATGTACATAAATAATAGATATATAATAATAAATAAGTAGGTAGTTAAACTTCAACACTTCTTTAATATTGAAATACAAAATAATCTTATATTGCAAGGAATTGTAAACCACGTCCTTGACAGAGTTTTTAACAATAATGTATTGGTGTTTTGTTGACGTTCGTTCAACACCCAGTTGTCCTTTGTTTACTTTTTCTTGAACAAAGAAATGTTTTATATATAGTATATAGGCATGTATGTACATTGAATGCTTTTGTTCCTCGATTAAATCAAGAATTCTGAGCTAAGTCACTGCTGTAATACTTTCGAATTTGAAAACAGATGCATTTGTAATGTTGACAATTCCATTAAATAGTCTTGTTCCAATTATTTCCGCGGATGCCTATTTAAGCTTCTAATGTTGAAGTCCCAATTATAGTTTTCCTTAAGGTAAGCAAGGAAATAACTTACCTCGATAGATAATAGTTATCACTCTTAAAGTGTTTTGTGCACCCTGCTGTATGCTTCACCGATCTTCTTAACAAGCTTCAAGCCATTTCCCGAGAGGTGTCTGCCGAAATGCCAACTCTAAGATGGTGATGTTAAGACCTCAAAATCCTTCTTGTAATAATAATTGCTGGAACTAGCAGTTAGCTGCCAATATTAACACTAGAGTATACGCCCCCTTGGACTACTATGGTAGAAAATTTTAAAATGTCAATAAAATTTGTTTATTACTACGTCTAACATAATAGAGTAAGATCCCAGGGCCGCCAGACATACGTCATTTTATCATAGCTGGATTTTTTTTCATTTACAGAAAAAATTCAGTTTACAGAAAAAAATTCAGTTATGATAAAATGACGTATGTCTGGCGGCCCTGGGATCTTGGTCTATAATAACATTTATATACTATAATTCATTCATGATGAGTAGAAATTTTAAATTCAAAGTAATTTAATTATTAATTAAACAAAAACTAAATTGATATTCTAACCGTGTTCTACTATAGTAGTCCACGCGTGTCATCCAGTGTAAAGATTGTGAGTTTAAATATCTATTTTATTATTTCTCACAAAGGAGCAACATCGAGGAGCAAAGTCAGCTTTAAATGTAATGTGTGTACAATTTTTAGCAAAACACAAAATTGTGCTTCCAACAGTTGTTTTTTTTTAACTATGGCAAAGACGTGTACGTATACCAACTGCTTGAAGAAATTGAAGTCCAAATGTACTCGCGTTGAGCGTAGTCTACCGCAAATTTGTGTAAGAGACCTTAAGCCCACTTTAGACTTTCTCACCGAAACTATGCATAGACCTTATAACAATTTATGCAAGAAAATCTGGTTAGTATTATTGAATTGAAATGCAAAAAAAAAGAATAGAGAAATATGTTTAACGACTGCATCTGCATTATAGTTCATGACATGAAGAGTTTATGAAACAAATGGTGATATTTTCACTTTTTTTTTTTATTGGGTTCAGAAACCTGAATTTTATCGATTGTGAAGCAGATTTCATCATCGTGTCCTGTAACCCCGGCTGTGGCATAGGGCGTCAACAAAACGTCTCCATCCTTCACGGTCTGCTGCAAGGTACTTTAGCACTGGCCACGTCTTTCTCTGAGTTCTGCTTCCGCTAAGACAGTTGATTTCCATGTTGTTCTTGGTCTTCCAACCCGCCGTTTACCCTGAGGATTCCATTCAAAGGACTGCTTTGCAATTTCATCGTTTGGTTTCCTCAGTGTGTGACCAATCCAACACCATTTACTCTTTCTTATGTCGACGTTCAGCCGCTCTTGACTTGTCCTGCGCCACAATTCCTCATTTGATATTTTTTGTGGCCAGCGAATCTTAAGGATATTGCAAAGACAGCGCTTCACAAAAGTCTGCAATTTCTTCGAAATGGTAGAGGTGACTTTCCAGGTTTCACAAGCATATAACAGCACGGGTTTGACATTGGATTCGAAGAATCTCAACTTAGTGCGTAAGGAGAATTGACTGGATTTCCAAATTTGGGACAGAGTACCGCAGGCAGCACGAGCTTTATTTATTCTACTTTCTATTCTACAAATCTAGAGGGTCAAAAATCCAAATCTTTGTAGAAGAGTGGTGTGAGTGTCATAATCTTATTTCAACACCCAATTAGCCTAGCAAGTGCCAAATAAAGAGAATAGTCATTTCATGGCTGGACAATTAATTATTTTTCAAAGACAACAAAGGCACAGAAATAGTAATGAAATGATGTCTCAATGCCCGTTTTTGGACTAAATTTTGGATTGAACATGAACATACGTAAACTATAGGTATCAGCTAATATTACGTTGACCTCTGAGATGTTTGCTACTGCTAATTTTTCACTTTTTAACCGAACAATTTGGACCACTGTCGTTAAATAACCTGTAAGATGTTATGATTTACTTTTTCCAAACTGGCAAAAACGGGCAGATGAAAAATAAAAATATTTTATCTATATTAATCCTGGAACTCAATTTTAGTTCAATCTTTTTGTACAGATTTGTACAGAAAAATTTGCAGACTACAGAATAATTGTTTTACCAATTTTTTCTTACTAATAAAGAAAATGCCACGGTTCGTTTAGCTAAAACACCGTCAATCATAAATAAATAAAATTACTAATCTTCTTGAATATAGTCCATTTGGGAATTATAACAAAAAAGTTCATAACTCTTCAAACAAATAAGAGGTAAACAAAATCCTACCATCATAAATATTGAGCTAACAATGGCTGAAAGATGTGTCTGCAATTAACGGTATTATTGCTTAAAAACTAAAGTCTTCTGTCAGTAAATTTGACCTCTATTCATTGTCTCTGACATGTTTACAATCAACCTAATAACTAACTGCCCTGATATAAAATGCATATTTTTTGGACTTTTAACCCGCTAGATTCGCTTTTGAGCCCACTGTGCACCGTTAGCAGCAACAATACTGGCAAGGTAGTTAAACTGTTCGACTTCTTCAACTGGCGTCTCCTGTAGAATAATACGCTGCTGTGTGGAGCGGCTTGTGAGCATTATTTTTGTCTTTTTGCTATTTATTCTTAGACCACTCGACTCTCCCTTCACTTGCAGTGTTTGGCACATACCGTTCAGCCCACTGATGTTATTTGCCAGTAGACATATGTCATCGGCATAGTCTAAATTACTGAGCCTTTCGAACGGTCTCCATTGAATGCCCTGTCGCTCAGCTGTACCAACACTGGCCGTCAATACGTCGTCCATCGCCAGCAGGAAGAGAATTGGTGATAGAAAATCCCCTTGTCTCTCACCCTGTTGCACTATGAAGGAGTCGTATAGCTGCCCATTGTTTAAAACAAAACACCTTGCGTTGTTGTAGGACTCTTTAATAATGGCAACAATTTTTGGCGGAATTCCTCTAGCAAGGAATGATCTCCATATACATTCTCGGCTAACTCGATCAAAGGCCTTCTCAAAATCCACGAACATGAGGTAAAGCGGTGATTAAAATTCCATCGACTACTCGAGGACGACACGCAGGGTGTTAATATGGTCGACACACGATCGACCACTGCGGAAGCCAGCTTGATGCTTCTTGAGTGTAGACTCGATTCTATCGAGATTCGCTCGAGACTGATGGTTGCCATTAGTTTTGGGAAAACGGTCAAAACGGTGATACCACGCCAATTGTTACAATTCTTAAGGTCACCTTTCTTTAGCAACTTAACAATCACACCATCCTTCCAGTTCTTGGGATAGCTTTCGTTTTCCCAAATGCTTTGTATCAACGGATGTGTTGCTTTTTTCCCAATAACATCTTTGGTTATTTGGTACAATTCCCGGATATCTCCTCTTCTGGCAGCTATTTCCGCATTATCTGCGGGTCCATCTAACCTCACCTTCTTGTCACGTCTCACACAGCGATAGACCACTTATGTGCAATGCGGTACTCTCTTCGCAATTCAGCTTTTCGTTGAACATCTGCTTCGGCATTTATTTGGATTTTCAACGCTTTGCTAAGTTCGATCTTATCCCAGGTGTCTTGGGATATCCAAGAGTCCTTACGTCACGTTCGCTTGGGTACAGTTTCGGATCCAGCCTCCATAAAAACACTTTTAATTTCACCCCACATCTCATCAATTGTTGAATGTTGGGTTCCAGCGGTTCGTAGTATTTGAGACTCATCAGAACCAAATGGTGGTTGCTTCCCACATCGGCATTTCTTAAACTCCGGACATCACACATTGACTTCCTCCATCGCTGCTGAATCATGATATAATCAATTTGGTTTTCGGTTTGACCATCCGGATGCACGTCTTATGCTTAAATACAGTCCCACCTATCACAAGACGATTCGCGTTACAAAAATCGACAAGTAAGTCACCATTTTCATTCCTTGACCCCAAGCCATTTCTTCCCATCAAGCGTTCTAGCCCGTTATTGTCTGAACCGACTTGGGCATTGAGGTCTCCCATAACGACTATGATGTCGGCTCTCGGAACACTCCTGTAAACCGAGTTAAGATGAGTGAAGAACGCGGTTTTGTCTTCCTCGGTCGCTTCATTTGTGGGGGCGTAGCACTGAATAATTGTGACGTTACGGATTTTGGAACGAAACCTTGCTGTCATTAATCTCGCAGAAATGGGCGCCCAGGAGATCAAACTATGCCTCGCTTCTTCGTTCAACATAATCGCGACACCATGCAGTCTTTGGCCACCCTCTCTTTCATCTTCCCCGGAATACCGCATTCTCATCTGTCCAGTGTCTGATCTGTATTCAGCTCTTCCTCTCCACTTAGTTTCGCTTATGCCCAGCATACTAATCTTTAGGCGAAGCATTTCACACTCAACCTGCTCGTATCTACCATCGCTGTACAAGGATCGAACGTTTCATGCTCCGATTTTCGTACGTTTGCGGTAGCCAAAAGTAACATTTGCCCTTCTTGAATTTCTTCTATTTGTCAACGATTCATTTATTATTATGGCGTCTTGATTGACGCTTATCCCGGCATCCATTCGGCAACCCTGCACGTTAGCGTTACCCTACCACGCGGAGGTGTGCATAGGGATTTTCCTTTCATTGAGCCATGTGGCGTCCTAGCACTCTCCAGTACTTTTAGAGAGCGAAGCAGATTTAGTCAAGAATAATAATATGCATCAGTGAAAATTAAACTTGAAAAAAAACTTTCGGGACAAAAAGGTGACATTTTTAATTTTTGAATCCAATAATATAAATTATTTACTTGGTGTTGAATTAAAAGGTGACATATTTAACATATTGGGACATATTCATAGATGTTGTTTAGGCTATTGCTATACAAAACTGGAGTTTATCTGCAAGAGCTTCTAAAACAATTATGAATATGCCAATTGAGTTTTTACTTGCGATATTTTGGTTTTGGATCAAAAGGTGGCAAATGCAAAATATTTTCTTAAATAATAGCTCTATCTCAAATCTTTTGTTGGTGAAGAAACTGGTTCCTCTTCGGCTCTTTTGGTCACTTATGGTGCAATGAAACAAAGCTATTTCATTTACTTTCCCGACGTTTCGACAGGGTTTGCTGTCTTCTTCAGGGGATGTATTAAGTTAAAAATGATTTTAAGTTAATTTTTATATAAAAACATTGAACTCTTTATAAATTAAAGAATATAAAAAATACAATTAATTTGAAAATAAATTGAAAAAATGAAAAAAGTTAGCACTTCTTCTAACGAAGATCAGTCTTTTATTTTATTTTATTTTATAAAAGACTGATCTTCGTTAGAAGAAGTGCTAACTTTTTTCATTTTTTCAATTTATTTTCAAATTAATTGTATTTTTTATATTCTTTAATTTATAAAGAGTTCAATGTTTTTATATAAAAATTAACTTAAAATCATTTTTAACTTAATACATCCCCTGAAGAAGACAGCAAACCCTGTCGAAACGTCGGGAAAGTAAATGAAATAGCTTTGTTTCATTGCACCATAAGTGACCAAAAGAGCCGAAGAGGAACCAGTTTCTTCACCAACAAAATATTTATAACTTGGTCAAATAAAAATAATTAAATTCTATCTCAAATCTTTCCAAAATAGTTATAAATACAACAAATATAGGCTGCTTAAGTGTCGCACATAAGAAAAACAATTTTGTTTCTCTCAATTTCTGAAAAAAAAAATGAAAAAGTGAAAAGTCACCTTTTGTTCCTAAACTCCTCATATAATTCAAATTTTGAAAAGACTAGGAAATTAGCATATAAACCAAAACGAAGACTTTTATCATTTTTAAGCGATTTCGTACAAAAATTCGTAGACTTAAAGTGGTTAGGTCTCTTTCGAAATTATGTACATACACTCCCGTTCAATTGAATAGGTTCAACATTTTCGAGTGCGATTTACCGTTATAACTCCGAACTATGTGGAATAAATGAATTTTTGAAAATGGCATTAGAGAAAGCATCCAATTGAGGAGGAATAAGAAAACACACAAAATCAAACTTACCATCATTACACGTTTTATTATCATTTCTTTAAATTCATATTGAAATCGTAGCACTTTTTTTCATTTATTTGAATAGGTGCACCGCCTTTATAATCACTTTTGCTTTGAACTAGTTGAAGGTCAAACCTTTTAAAGCTATTTTGATATGACACACAAACAAATTGTAAAAGAAAAATTACTCAAGAAATTCGATATCGTAGGTCTGATAGTGACGATGAAAGGGTTAGGAATAGAGAGCTATTTACTGCAATACAAAAAGGTGATCTTGATTGAGTGGGTGGAATTTATAGTTTTCATGATCAAGGACTAACGGGACATCAAATTTCGGAAAAAATATCAGATATTTCTTCTTTGATCTATAATTATCTGAGAAATAATCAAAATAATGGTGTGGATATGAATAGCTGCAAAACACCTGCTAACTCCGCAAGTCATAGTCGACAAATTTTGAGGGTTGTGTCAAATTCAATCGTTAAATGGTTAAAACAAAGGAACAAGCTAGGTTCAGTGCTCGTAGTTCTTCAGTCGAGAGTGTTATAAAGTTCTGCATACTTCCTTAATACTCGCACAAATGTTCAATGTTCAAAAATTCCCCTTACTTACACACTTATTTTTTGGCGGTGAACGATGGAAACACAACGGGTACTGGTGGCCTTCGCCTAGTTTTTTTTTGTTTATTTTAGGGTAAGAGAAGTTCATGCAAACTCATAATAGCTTTTGAAAATCCGGGCGAAATTCATAATAAGGCTGAATAAGAATGATGACAATTGCATGACAACTTTGGACACAAAAATAACAAAACTTAATAGACCAAGAGCCGACAGCAGATTTTGGGAGTGGAGGTATAACCAAAATCGGAGTATGAGGGATTATAGGTCCATGTATCGTGATGTGGAATACAAAAGTCGGGCAGGTTTTTCTCTCCGCATTTGATCGGGGTAAAACACGCTTGGTTTCCTATTTATATGGTAGGTTCATTAACACTTCAATTCACTTTTAAAAAATAGGATTTGAAGCTCTGTCATTTTCCGTTTAATAGGACCCATGATTTAAACTTTTTAAGCAAACCTTATTGGCGTTTTTGTGGAGACTTTATTTGTTGATTTTTTATTTGCTGAAAATCTTCAAAAAAGGGATGATAAGGTTCACGTAAAATGGGTATATCTTGAATTCTATTAATCGGACCGTCAAGATTGTGGTGTTTATGCTTAGAAAAAATTAATCATATCCGATTTTTTTAAAATAAATTAAAGAGGTTATAACCCTGAAAATAAAACAGGGGATCTAGCACTTTTTAACCACCCACCCCTCCCAAAGGCTGAACACAAAACCTGCCAGACTTTGGTGTTTGATATCACGATACACGTACCTATAATCCTTATTAATTCCATTTCTTAAACGGTTGACTAGTTAAACAGTTTCTAAAAAGGTCTTAAGGTGCCGTCACACCGTGCAAGTAAAGTACTTGCAGCAAGTAAAATGATTGCTGCAAGTAAAACTTGCCTGGTGTGACGACCCGAAAATTACTTGCACGGTGTGACTTGTTCCTGTAAGCGCTTGCAAGCAAGTCAATCACTTGCCGCAAGTATTTGCCACTTGCAGGATTTGCGCAAGCAATTTTTTTACTTGCTTGCAAGCGACTTATGTTTTTCGATCAAAATTACAGACAAAATTGTCTCCTTCTGCCCAGAAGTCTCTCATCAGATCAAAATGATTTATCATCGATCAACCGCATTTTTTTATTTCAAATGCTCCGACATAGAACAGGGTTTTTGAATGCATGTTTTTTGATAATATGAACGACTGTATCCTACGGAATTGCTCTTATAGTTCAACTTGCTTGTAACTTAAGATCTTTTAAAAATATTTGAATTATTAAAAAAAAAATACAATTACAATCAAATCACTTGCTGCAAGCAATCGCATGTTATTTTACTAAAAATATTCTACAAGAATCAATTGCCTCGATTTCAACAAATATTCATTAAAAAAAAAAAAAACAATTTCCTCTTAAAAAAAATTTTAGATCTATTTCTGAAGAAACAATTAACCAAACTGAACTGAAAATGGCAAAGCCACATCCGTTTACACACGCAGAAACTAATTTCAGCAAGTAATTTCAACAATTAATTTCAGCAAGTAGGTACTTGCTTGCTCGGTGTGACGACCTGAAAAGTACTTGCAGGAAGTTTGTTTTGCAAGCAAGTAAAAAGTCGTTTCAGCCTGGTGTGACTGCTCTCTGCAAGTACTTGCACGAATATTTCAAAATCGAAATTTTTGAAACAATTGCTGCAAGTACTTTACTTGCAAGGTATGACAGCACCTTTAATAGTTGGAAATTTGATTTATTTAATTATCAAAGTTAGACAACTTAAGGACAGCAATGAACAAAATTTATTAATATTGCTGTTGCAATTGATAAACAACGAAACCTGCATTGGGATAGAGCTAACCATGTGGCTTCAGTGGCGCGGTGTGTAGTGCATCGGCCTCTGAATCGCAAGGTTCATGGTTCGCTCCCATATGACGGCCAAGAATTTTTCAATTAATACGAGCATAACCAGACTAAGCACCACTAAAAGGAGTCTGATGATCGAGGTGGCTCTCGTGAAATAGCTATAACTCCAGCCTATAATAAACTTGGTGGTAACACACACAAGTTGTTGTTATTCATTCAAAATTATTCAATATAAATTGATGTATAATGCGCAGCATGCACTGCACTTGTGTGTGAATTTCCATTTACACACAAGACCCAACTTAAAATTTATTAATATCTTTTTGGAGTTAAATGGGTGTCTAAAGTTAGAAAAAGTTTATAAACATGACTGTTGGATCTTTACTTATACTTTAAGGCTTTTACACAACCAAAAAGTAAAAAATCCGCATATTTTTATAAGAGGTCAGAATTGTATGGAAACAATTAGTTCAATATTACAATATTACCAATTGGTCGAGAAAAATAGGTTCGGAGATCGAAGAAAATAATTCAAAAAATATTAAGATTGGTATCGTAGATAGGGAAGGTGGAAGTTTATCAAACTGAAATATTTGTCATGGCACACTTAGATGATTGTGGGGCTGCGACTGCCTTATAATAAATTATAGTCATTTTTATGTAATCATGACTTTTTTTCAGTACAACAGGTAAAATAAAACCGAAACCCCTTTGAAAACAATGGTCAACCGAGTCCCGAAGAACATATATGATGAAAGGGTGTTTTTAGTGGGAGGCGCAGTCGTTGATTTCTAGATCCAAGTCTCCACTTTAGATGCTAAGGGTTCCAAATAATTGTGTTCTTCAGTTCGTTTCGATGGTAATTTTTTTCATTTTCAAATAAAATTCAACAGCAAAATATAACAAACTGTAAAATCGAAATCGAAACTGTAATCGAAAAAAGTTTTTTGACAAAAAAAAAATAAAAAAATCGCAATTTTCTTTATTTTTATTTATATGTATCTTTTTTTTATTGATAAAAAAAATCTCAAAAAAATATATTATAATGGTTTCAAGATGAGCTTTTCATAATTATATTTTTGAAAATAAAAATTGTATTTCAAAAACGTATGGGGAAAAAGAATTTGACAAAATTAAAAAGGCTACCAGTTACCGGTTAACTTTTTAGTAAAGGCAGTGGGGATTGTTTTTCAGTATACTCTTGATGCAGAATTCAAATCCGTCATCCGTTTGAGGCTATCAGCTCGGGTTTTCAAGAAATTGCCGTTAGAAAAATCGTTTTTTTGCAATTTTTGAAACCTTGAAACATCTAGAAATAAATATTTTTCAAAAAAAACTTTCGAAACTATCTGAAAGCACTAATCTTCTCCCTCAAATATCAGTTTAAATCTTTTCAATATAAATTGTCTTGCGAGCAGATGTTCTTGTTTACACTTTGTATTCGTTGAAATAAATATCGTTGGTGTTTGGTAGAAACATGATAACTCCATAAAATAATGTACGTCTTTACATACACTTCACATCGAGATGGAGCCTAAACAATTGAACCGACTTGGATCAAATTGATTCAAAGAACATATTCACAAATATTTTAGATTTGATTTAAGGCTCTAGCTCGATGTTAAGTGGACGCAAAGACGCAAATTATTTTATGGATTTATAATAATTTTTTTCACAAATCTAATTTTTTCAAGTAGTTTGATCTTCAGTCAATGTTGTGGTCAAAGTTACACATTTAAATTGGCGCTGATTTTGTTCACTTACTTTGAACCTTTAGGTGTATTAGATTCATTATCGCCAGCTTTTATGGCGATTCTATAAGTACGAAAAACGTAAGAATTATGTTAAATTTAATAAAATAAGAGAAATAAAATAACATTTTTCTAATCTTTTTTCGTACTAAAAACATAAGCGCCAACTTAAGTGTAACATTGACCACAGCATTGATCCTGTTTTGAGTTCGATTTTGGTATTCCTCAAATGAAAGGACATGTGACTAAAAAAGGAACCTCCGTTTATTACATCGGCTCAAATGGAAACAGGATGATTTATTGAGCGAACAAAACAAATCAAATACCAATATTTTGGATTTCCCGAATCAGCTGAAGCGCCGTGTGTACATTTTAAACAGCTGTACAAACTTTAAACAGTCGGCTTGGCCAAGAGTGTATTAATGCATGAAAGTAATCATTTACTCTATTTAATGCAATGAGGAACTCCAACTTGAACTGTCAAACCCTAAAGAATTGGTATATCGAAGTAAATACCTATTATAAAAATGTATGCCGAAAAAGAAAACATAGTTTGAAAAAACAACCCCAAACATTTGGTCGAACAAAAGAATCGAAAGAGAAGTTCTCTCCATCCACTTCAAAAAATCTAATTTATGGCAATTCCAACCTATTTTTCTCGTTTGCTGTACCACTTTTTTCTGACGAGATTTAAGACACCGAAATAACCTTGGATGCTGTTATACTGAAATTGAAGAACGGAAAGACGAAGATGGTATTCTGTTTGAGTTTTTCAAAAATGGTGGTGGATGTGAAATAGGTGAAAAAATTAATGAAATAGTGATAGTCTTAGAGCCGGTAGCAAATTTTGTGGGTGAACGCATAACCAAAATCGGAGTATGAGGGTTTGTAGGTGCATGTATCTTGATATTGAATTTAAAAGTCTGGCAGGATTTTTTTGGCGCCCGTAGTGGGGACGAGAGACTGAAAATAGCGGTTTTCCCATCTGCTGTGTCATGAGTCAGACCAGTTCAATTCATTTATTAAAAATGAGGAATGGTGCTCGGTCATTTTTCCTTTGTCCACAAACTTTCTTTTTAATGACCCGATTAATAGAACTCAAGATATGCCCTTTTGAACGAACCTTATCGGCCTTATTTTGGAGACTTTTTTTTGTTGATTTCAAATTTTTTTCAAATCTCCAAATTTCTCTCGAAACTGTGTGCCTTAAATGGTTATATCTTGAGTATTATCAATTGGATCATTAAAAATAAAGTCTTTGGGCTTAGCAAAAATAACAGAGCATCATTTCCCATTTTTAAAAAATTATATGAAGTGGTTGTACCCTTGACACAACAAATGGGAAAACCGCTATTTTCAATCCCTCGTCCCCTCTGCGGGCGCCATAAAAATCCTGCCAGACTTTGGTATTCGATATCAAGATGCATGCACCTACAAACCCTCATACTCATATTTTGGTTATGCGTTCACCCACAAAATTTGCTGCCAGCTCTTAGTCTATGAAGGCACATAATTCGGATAGTAGAATATTATATTCACAACTCAAATTCAATCTAATGGAAACAAACTACTGTAACATAGAAATCTTTGGTATTTAAAACTAGATGTGAAGTCCTGGGTACCAATGGTTGCACGTACAACGGAAGTTTTGCACGCTATGCAATTTGAAAGCCAAAGAATACTGTTTTCATGTCATTAGTATATCGTCCCCTGATTGGAAGAACTAGATTACTATTTTCTAATTTTATAATGTATCGTCAATAACGGTATTATTGTGTACATCGTCAGTGCTTAACGTAGGAAATCGTCAGTAACGAGGCTGACTGGAAAATACTTCGGGTTGATACATTTTATGTTATTAAATTAAATAAAACCGAGCTGACAGCAATGTTATAGTTTTTAAATTCACTAAAACTGTAAAAAAAATTTATTTAATAAAGTTATTTAATCGCGAAATGTTAGAGCCAAGTTTATGGTCTTTATAATTATTTGAAAACACTTTTTAATACCTTATCCACTGCAAATATCAAAACTCCCTAAGTCCATTTCTTTCGAAACCGATAAACCTCTCGTGAATACGATACATTTATTAAAATATAAACATTTTAGCTCTGTAAAAGGTCTTTAAGTCTTATGTTGGTCTATTTATAAATTAAAAAATTCCCAAAATCAGACATTTTCGAATTCTGGTTAGTACAAATCCATAAAAAGTACCGATGTCTCAAAATAAATAAAAATGGACTTAGGGAGTTTTCACTGAACGACGACGATATATGTATATTATTTGTGATCCATTCCCGCAAAAAACTCATCTTCTATACTATGATCTTAATTCTCCTAAACTAAAAATTTCACTGATATTAAAGACAAAATGTTTTATGAAGTTAAGAATTTGTTAACATCATTTTATTTAGTTCAAATATTCAATTACAATACAATACAATTATGTAAAGTCGTCATAAATGTAGTAAAGTTGTAAACTGCGTAAGGCTGTCAAATTTTCCATATAAATTGTAACAGGATTACGAAGGTTAAAACTTTACTTCTTTCGCCGTTGTATGAATACCCTTAATATAATTATGGATAGGGAAACTAAAACGGCCTACTAAATATGTACATATAATTCCGGGATAAATTGTTTTGCTGTGTATTTATTTTAAATAATTTTTTAACTTTATAAAATATCAGTAAGTTGATTCTGTAATTTTTTTTTAATTTTTTATAGATTTTACTTAAAAAGAATGAATCCTTCTGAATTAAGAATGATGTGGATGAGTCAATATAACCCAGATCGACTTTCGCTCGAAGATGGTACTTCTTACTTCAGCCATCCTTCGGTTGGACTATCTGTAATGGAGGATATTTCTCAACAGGAAAATGCTATGGTAAACAAAAACAAAATCTATTTTTAAACTATAAATACGAAAAAAGCAAAAAAAAAAAAAAACAATTGTATGTGCTTTTATATCGTTTATTCAAATAACAGTTCATAGCATGTCCCACACAAGTTAAAATTTCTTATTTGTTTATGTTTTTTTTTTTGTTTTTTTCTTTTATTAAAATTTGTATACATAATTTGATTTATTTACTTTTTGATTTCTTTTATGTCCTACATGTTCCTTCCCTTTACAATGCATACAACTTTAAAAAATGCAATTCATACGTTGTTCAAATACAATGTGTTTACAATGCATTTGCGTGTTTTGGTGCATTTATGTATATACCTGAATCATCATTTACTGTGTACAAATAATGTACCTCATACAGGATATGAATCCAATGATGAGCGTTGTTGGCGGAGAGTATAATGGTCAAGGAACAACATCTCCTGTAGTTACATCCGCTACACTTCGCGTACAGCCTACAACGGCTCTAATTGCCGCTCCAAGTGCCAATGATTTATATGGAATATCGCAAGTAGGTGGCATCCATCAAATTTTACAGCAATCTTCTGCGTTTCAAGGATATCCAGAAATGATTGATCAAGATGAGAGCATTGAGCACCCCGGTACACACTATGTTACTCAAGTTTTCGATCCAATAGGCGAAAGTAGGGACGACGATGAAATTGCTGGACTTACCAGTAAACAAGAAATAATTAATATTGATGACTTTGTCATGATGACCGACAGTAACTCATATGATGGTAATGAACACATTATTGGAGTTGGAGATATCAAAACTGAACCGACAGAAAAGGGAGTAATAGCTCCAAATAAGTCAAGAAATCAAAGAAAATCGCGAAAAATTGAACCAGTCAGTCGACCAGGATTGGTGTTAAAAACACCAATCGCTTACAAAGGAAATATAGATCCATCCGTTATACCAATACAAAAGGATGGCATGGGTAGGTTCTTTCAAACATTTTTCTTTTGTTGTACATTATACATACTTTGATTTTATTACAATTCCATATTTTAAAATTAGGTTATAAGTTTTGATTAGTTTGCATTTAAGGTTATTTTCCCGGAACCACATTTATATCTACATACATATGTTTGTTGATGCTTTGTATGATACCTACATTTTTAGATCTTGAAAATTACCCATTCCCCTCTACATATTTCACCAATTACATATTGTGTTTTAATGTTTTAATTGTGTTATGACTGACAAATGACTGACTTACATACAAATCGGTTAGGAATTACACTAGTTTACATCCATATAGACATTCAATAGCACTATTGTTTTCTTATGTTATGAGTTTTTGTGTTTTTTTGTTCGCTATGCATTGACTTAAGGATAACTTCTCTAAGTTCAGACGAATGCGAGTTAAACATTTTGTAACACCCATCGAATATTATTTTCTTTGTTTCTGAAAGGTTGAGCAATTCATTCATTCTTTTACCAAATAGGCAAAGTACTGAAATCTGAATATTTTATTATTTTGCCTATACAACATATTTGCATAGCACTTACACCTAGGCGACTCCTGGCCTAAGTAGTACAGTGGCGTGGCGTCCATATAACACCATTCCTTGCGTCTTCCCTTTTCAAATGACCACTTAACAACATTTGATTACAACATAAATATAGCTTATTGTTTTCCCAAGATTTTAAGACCTTATTCTAAGTAAAACTCAAGTTATAAACAAAGTTGAAACATCTTTTTTCTTTTTCCCGGAACGTTTTGAACAAATTCAATTAAAAGTTCAAATGAATCTTTTTTTCTGTTTTTTTCTTCTCTCTTCATATTCATTATCGTTTTGAACAAATTCACTCTAAATAACACGAAGAAGACCGTCTTATTTTGTCTAATGATTAGTGTGTGTTGGACAAAGAAAGCTAAAAAAAACTTTCCTAGAGAAAAAAGGGATGCAAAACAAATAAAATAGGTTTGTTTGGTGTCTTTTTACAAAAAAAAAAAAAATGTGTAAAATCTGTAAAATTTTGAAAAGAGGGAACAATTATATCAGAGTTGGGGAAATTTGAAAAAATTTAACAAACGCATTGAGTTATGAACTGCTCCACTTTTTGTCAGAAGCGTTATTTTTGTGTTTAAACGGCGTTGCAACTTTGCCATGATTTCAATAGATCTAATGCACTTTTTTCGTTAAACAAAGCTATTGCTTTTAAATCGAGCCTACTGCACTTTTATTTTTCGACTCAACTTTCCATTACGGTAGCACGAATTTTCATACGTGGATACTTTTATTCCGTAGATTTATCCTTCAGAGTAAAAAATATCATAATTTTAAAGTGGGGAAACTTTTATTTATATTTTTAATTAATTTTTTAAGTTTTCATTTTCCATACAAAATGTATGTTTGTCCTGTTGACATAGGTACCTGACAGGCGACTGAACATACCCTAAGCGTAGCGACGGATTCACGTGAGCGGGACAGAGGACCCAAAAAGTTAGTTAAAATCCTGACAACCCGCGAAGCGGGCCAGGCAAGGTACTTTTAATCCTTAGCCTTGACGAAAAAAAATGTAATCCGCAAAAATTTACTAAAAAATCACAAAATTTTTACTTAATCACATTTAAATGTGTTCTTATAGTTATTCTATTAGCTCACTATAAAAAATAACACTCTAGACGTGCTACCGTAATGTAAATAATTATCCATCAAATCCCCTACTTTTTCAATTCTATTCTTACGGCTTCTGGCTATTGGGTTGCTTTGATAACAATCGTGATAGCATAATTAATTATATAATACTATTTTTAATTTCTTTTGTTCTTCTTTTTTTTAAATGAAAGTAAAAATTAGAATAATGCAGATCTTCTTGAAGAAAACTGAATATACCGCTTCTTTTTTTGAAAACCTACTTCGGAAAATTTTCCAATTAGTGGCAACGCTGTGACAGAAACTGACCACCACAATTTTTGACAGTACCTAGTTGTAACACTTCGTGTTCACAGAAATTTGCGTAGAGGAAATTCGCAAGTTTTCCAATGGAGGGGAAATTATTTGCTCTCTCATTGCGCTCTCTGGATGCAACTTTTTTGAGTTAACAAACAGGAATTTGTGAAAATTTGCAAGAAATTTCAAGATAACAAACAAACCTAATAAGACGTGAACAATCGTCTTATTATTTTGTATGAGCGCCAGAGCGGCTGCTGAGCAATGAATATTAGGTCTGTTTGTTATCTTGAATTTTCTTGAAAATTTTCACAAATTCCTGTTTGATAGCTCAAAAAGTTGCATCGAGAGAGCGCAATGAGAGAGTTAATAATTTCCCCTCCGTTGGAAAACTTGCGAATTTCTGCTACACAAATTTCTGTGAACACGAAGTGTTACAACAACTGTCAAAAATCGTGGTGGCCAATTTCTGTCACAGCGTTACCACTGATCGGAAATTTTTTCGAAGTAGGTTTTCCAAAAAAATCCACTGTATTCAGTTTTCTTACAGAAGATCTGAGCATTCCAATTTTTACTTTTATTTTCAAAATAGAAGAACAGAAGAAATTAAAAATAGCATAGTATAATTAATTCTGCTATCACGATTGTTATCAAAGCAAGCCAATATAGCGGGAGCTGTAAGAATAGAATGAACAAATTAGGGAACTGAGTTTTGATAGATGATAA
This sequence comes from Dasysyrphus tricinctus, assembly GCA_963921185.1. NCBI lineage: Eukaryota > Metazoa > Arthropoda > Insecta > Diptera > Syrphidae > Dasysyrphus > Dasysyrphus tricinctus. The sequence continues at coordinate 181,018,598 of OY992531.1, read as the reverse complement.
TTTACTTTTCCGAAAAAAAGTGCAGTAGGCTCGATTTAAAAGAAGTAGATTTGTTTTACGAAAAAAGTGCATTAGATCTATTGAAATCATGGGAAAGTGGCAACGCTGTTTATACACAAAAATGACGCTTCTAACAAAAACTGGTGCAGTTCATGGTTCTATGCGTTTGTTAACTTTTTTCAAATTCCCCACCTCTGATAGAATTGTCCCCTCTTTTCAATTTGATTGCAAGGTTTTTAGGTAGGTAAGTGTGTACGAAGATAGCAAAAGTAGGTAGCATATGTGTATTTGTATGTTTGTATTTTATGAAAGCAATAACATGGCTGTTCTCGTCTTATTTAAAGTGGCTGTGCTTAAAATATCAATGTTGCCTTAGGAATGAATAAGCTTATAACTTGAGTTCTAATGGTTGGATTTTCCAGAAAAAGGTCCTAAAACCATGGGAAAATAATAGACTGCATTGTGTGTAAAAATATGTATTCACACGTTAGGTATGCAAACAAGTATTCGAAAGCTGAGTGTTCAGGTGTGTTTAAAAATAAGTCGGAGCGCTCACAACACACCTGGTTCAGAGATTGACCGTTGATCTGTCAAAGGTTATAAAAGTGAAAAACCACGGCTCCTGTAAAACTATTTAACTTTCTTTATGTATATTTCATCGCGAAACTAAAAATCTTTTTTTGTTTAATAAACACTAAAAAACAATCTCGGTCTAGTGTTTTTAATACAAAAAAACAAGAACAATAAAGTCAATAAACGCAAAGCTCAGTGAGTACAACTAATGCAACAAGCAAACAAAGGAAATTTGTTGGAAACATCCCCGGAGAAAAGCAGCAACAAAAAATCACACATCAAAGAAATGGCTGTAGCATCAAAGACAATTTCTGAACTACAAGATATGTTTGCAAGGACTTTAGAAATCAAAATCCCAGATTTTCCAACAAAAACTGACTTTGTATCCATGTGCCGATATGCAGAGTCTCAAAGCCACAAGTGAGCCGCTCGCGCAAGAACTTGAACAACTTGAGCACAAAAACAATGCACTTGAAAAGAAAATGGAAGGGTATTTTGTGGCAACCGAGATGGACTTCAGGTTATTTGGTGACATCGGAGATACGAATGAAATCTTTGCACAAACAACAAATAAATCACATTTGCAAGTCTGGGAAACGTCAACGTCAAATCCAGCTGCCAACGTGCCTGATGAGTTAGTCTGCTATTACACGATGAAATTAGATGCATGCGCCTTCTTCGAATTCTTCTCTGTTTTTTCGTCCGCTGATTCAAGCGCTATTACACGTTGAAACCAGATTCATGGAACACATTTGACAGTTCTCTTTATTTTTCATTTCCGAGTTGGACTGTGTCAAGGTTGCCACTTTACTGCAATTGCAATTTTTTTCTCAGAATATATCTACTGCCTTAATAAAATCTTCTGCGCTTGATTTTTCAAACAATAATTTGCAGGTACATAAAGTGAAAATCGGATAGGTAGGTATATAGATTTACTTCCCAAAACTAAAAATTCTATTACAATTTAATTTTTTATATGAGCTTTGATAGAACTTGCGGGCTAAATTCATATTTTTGGGAAGTACGCGAACAGGCATATTATTAAAAATATTTGAGCTAATTTTTATTATTTTTATTTATATTTTTCATTTTTACAATTATATTTATTTTATCATTGAAAAAAAAAGACTAAATATAAGTTTACTGCGAAAAAAGTTTTTTTGCAAATTTAATGTGAAAAATTTTCAGAGAAGTCGTAACCGTGACTGTTTGTTGCGTCGATGTTTAGGTAAGGTTAGGTAGAAGTGGCTGTCAATACTAAGTACTGACACACTTAGACCAGAATTGGTCCGTTGTGATACCACATGAATCTTAAAAACTCTTTCCTTACTCGCTAAAACCACTTTGAGCTCCTGACGAAGCGTGTGAGACTATAAATGTCTGTGTTTGCCAGATCACTAGGATCGTTAAAGAAGTAAACTCCTAAATGGAGCCTACGTCTGAGGGAAAGAGCAGGGCATGTGCAGAGAAGGTGAGGAATCGTTTCCTCTTCCTCCTCGTCCATGCAGCTTCTGCAGAAATCGTTTGAAGGTACGCCAAGCCGCGCTGCGTGCCTGCCTATTAAACAGTGTCCTGTTATGACACCTACAATAGAGCTAATATGCATTCTATTTAGAGATATTAAACACTTGGAGCGTTTGAGGTCAAGGTTTGGCCATACTTGTTTTGTCGCCAAACAAGTAGTGATGTTTTCCCACCTTGTGTTTGTTCTCTTCAACGCATCTTGCTTCAGTAAAAGTTTACGATGGGTATACCAATGTTTACCTTTTCAGGTAAAATGGGTAGTAATGTTCCACTTCTAGCGAGTTCATCAGCTTTACAATTACCTGGAATGTCACTATGACCCGGCACCCAACAAAGGTGAATATTAAACTGTTGCGCCATCTCCAACAGAGATGATCGACAGTTGAGGGCTGTTATAGAGTTTGTACGGACAGAGTCCAGGGATTTAATGGCGGCTTGACTATCAGAGAAGATGCGGATATCCGAGCATGATATCACGTTTTCTTTGAGCCAAGACAGTACTTCTTTTATCGCTAGAAGTTCCGCCTGGAATACGCTACAGTGATTAGGAAGACGGAATGAGAGACTTAAATTTAGTCTTTCAGAGTACACTCCCCCACCAACCCCATCTTTGGTCTTCGATCCGTCAGTGTAGAAGTGAATTGATTGATCTTCTAAGAATTCCACATCCTCCCAGGTGGATCTGGAAGGTATGGTCACTTCAAAATTTTTATCGAAATTCAATAGTGGGATTGTGTAGTCAGTGTTACTAGGAAGTGTTCCGAATGAATTCAGAATAGCGGAGTGACCAATCTCATTATTGATCCACTGTGAAGAGGCTTTGAGGCGAATGGCTGTGCTCGCAGCCGTTTGTTTGCTGAAAATATCGAGAGGTGTCAGATGGAGAAGAGTGTCTAATGCAGCGGAAGGAGTCGACCGAAGTGCTCCAGTAGTACATAGACATGCTGTTCTTTGGACTTTGCTTAGTTTGTCGCGATGTGTCGCTTTATCCAAGGCAGTCCACCATACTGCCACGCCGTAAGTTAGAATCGGTCTAATTACCGAAATGTATAGCCAGTGAGTGATTCGAGGTTGGAGGCCCCATTTACTACCTACGGCTTTTTTGCAGGAGAAAAGTGCCACTGTGGCTTTTTTCACTCTTTCTTGTATGTTAGGTTTCCAACTTAACTTCTTATCTAAGATGAGACCCAAGTATTTAGCTTCGTCTGAGAATTTTAGTGGAACACCATTAATAATAGGGGGGTCTGTTTGCGGAATTTGTATTTCCTGGAGAAGAGGACAAGATCTGTTTTATGGGGGTTAACTCCAAGTCCGCATCGATCTGTCCATCGTGTTAGCTTGTTTAGAGCGTTTTGTAGAAGATCTCTTAAAATGTTAGGATGTTTTCCTGATACTGCTATAGCAACGTCATCCGCATAGGCAATCACTCTGTAGCTCTCTGCCTCTAAGGTATTCAGCAGTTCATTAACTACCAAATTCCAAAGAAGGGGAGAAAGCACCCCGCCTTGCGGTGTACCTCTACTGACAGATCTTCTTGCCGAAAAGCCGCCCAGTTTTGAATTGATAACCCTGCTTGTAAGCATCTGATTAATCAGTTCACCAAGCGACCCATCCACATTCAGAGAAACCAGTGCAGATGTGATTGCAGATGTATCAACGTTATTAAAAGCACCTTCTATATCTAGGAAGGCAACCATTGTATATTCTTTATAATGGAGGGAATATTCGATGGTACGAACTAGTGTGTGGAGAGCTGTCTCCACTGACTTCCCTTTGCAATAGGCATGTTGAGCTGTAGACAATAGTCTCGTATCAATGCTTGACCTTAGTTCGATATCAATCAGTCGTTCAAAAGTTTTTAGAAGGAAAGATGATAGGCTAATAGGTCGTAAATCTTTAGGGTTTACGTGGGAACATTTACCGGCTTTGGGTATAAACACAACTTTGACTTCTCTCCATAGAAGCGGAATATGGACCAGATTTAAGCAACCATTGAAGATGACTTCCAGAATCGGCAGAATTACTTCTAAATTCATCTGTAGTTCAGCCGGAATGATGCCATCTGGCCCCGCCGTGCGTCGATGTTTACTCCTCGCACAACGAAATCATATGAAAAAAGTACTAAAGAAACGGACAAGAGAAAAGAGAAACGTCAAATAGTTGCACCGAAAGTTTTACCCACGCGACACAGGGCAGTTTTTCTCCGTCTCATCTTTTCGATTATTTTGTTCTCTTTTGCACTTATGGTGTTCGAAAAGTTGCACGCGTCTAGTTTCATCGTGTAACACCCTGTTTAGATTTGTTGGTTTCACTACGTAGTGAAAAGTCATGTCGTGTATACACTTTGTAGTTTTCACACAAATTTATTTCTGCATGCTCATGGAATATTTGCAAATTGGAACATTTGATTTTTGACACCGTATGAGTATGTCTGCTCTCGATCTCGTCCAACCATATACCTAGGTAGAAAATTAGGAACCTTTCTGTTGGAAGCACAAGCGAAAATGAACAAAATGGAATGAAATGGACCATTTTGGCTATGAAACGTGACTGCTCACTCAAATTTTTATATTTTCTTCTTGACTAACCCCTCCCTTTTTACCTCACCGATTTCACCCACGAACTGTCGTCATGCTGTAGTGAAACCAACAAATCTAAACAGGGTCTAATAGCAGACTTAGCGCCACATACAATATCAACACAACAACGAAGAGTACAACCTTATTGAAACAGTGTTGCCGTCTGTGACGACAGTAAAAGTAGTTCAAAATTAAGTAGTGCAAAAAAAAAAAAACTAATAGTAGCATTCTTTCTTTTAATATCGCTGGCTTGGCAAGTATGTTATTTAATGTAGATTTTTTTTTAATTTGTAAAAAAACATGATATTTTCTTCTTATTCGAAACATTTATAACAAATGAACATTTTGAAATATATAACAAATATTTCTCTGAATATACATTGCACTGGATATCGGCTAGTTGCGACCACAAATTTGGTAGAGCAATAGGAGGTTCTCTGTTTGGTTTCAAAGAACAAATATAAATGGTAGCTTTACGGAAATAAATAATTGCGTTTGCCATTAACTGCAATTTCTGGAATGTCGAGTTTTATGCACTCTGCGATCTTTTAAATATAATTGATTCTGAGGATATAATGCTTATCGGTGATATCAATGCTAGAATAGGTGAAAAATAGATAGTTCCATCAGAGAGTAGTTTCATTGGTTCAGAAATTTTAGATAAACGTAGCTCCAAAAATAAAATCACGAATAGAAATGGTCGCCTTTTTCTAGAAATGTGTCAAGCATTCAATTTGTACATACTTAACGGATGTAGCAAAGATGATGGCCACGGCGAGTTTAATTTTATTGGAGGTTCAGGAAAATCGGTTATAGATATTTTTGCAGGTTGGGTGAATGGAATAAACTCATATCTTGTTTTCAAGTAGGAACCGAAATTTTCTCGGTTGCCCATATCTGCGATATTCGACTTTGATAAAAACAGATTATTGCTCATTTAGTTTACCACCGAAACTTATTTGGAAAGAGAATCAAAAGGCATTGTATGCATCAAGATTACTGACTGAGTTAGTGAGTACCAGCGCAACAACTGAGGTACACCTTACCACCGGAGAAAAAATAAGTTTCTTAAGCAACTGCATTAAAAAAGTTGTTCCCATTAACGCAATAACGAGTAAACAAAACTATCGGCAGAAGTGGTTTGATGAAGAATGTTATATTGCCAGGAAATTTTCATTTTCCTTATTTTTTTTTATTTATTTATTTACTCAATTGATCATGCTTTACACTTTAAGATACAATATCTTATAAAATAGTGAAAGCTTCATAGACGATATAATTAATGTATTTTCTTATGGCTAGTCTATAAGGAAAATATTAAAAATCAAGATAAAGATAATTCAAAAAGAAAGTTAAATTAATCATTATAAATGTAACTATTTCAATAATTCAAATAATGTAATAAATTGATTCATTATCCTATAGAAAGAAATATTGTTAAGTGAAAAGTTAACTACTAATTAGAAAACGAATTTGAAAGAAGTTAATTTAAAGTTCGTTGCTTAAGTTCTTTTTTAAACAAGAAAACATTATTCATTCTTCGAATGTAACGTGGAAGCGAATTCCAGAGGTGAATGGCGTAGATAAAAAACTGTCGTGTTGAAGTAAGGCAAGTGTGTCGTAAAGTATTTATAATGTTGGATCTATTGGATATTCCAAACTGTATTCTTTCATAAAGATATGGTGGTGAACGAGTTTTAATAACATTAAACAAAAGAATAAGTGTGCGATTATCAAGCAAATCATCAAATTTCATATCATAGAGACTGAAAGAGAATCGAGATATATGATCATATCTCCTTAAACCATATACATATCTGTTAATATTATTAAAAGCTACATTTAACTTTCTACGACTGACCGAATCACAATTATTATAAATTTCACATCCATATGTCAAAATAGGTACTACAAGTGATTTAGCCACCATTTTTCGGGTATTCAAAGGAGTAAAATGATGAGAGGCCCATAACATTCTAAGTATACCGTAAACCTTCCCAATCATCAGATTTATATGGTCGTTCCAAGTCAAAGTTCTATTGAATATAACACCAAGGTTCTTTACATTGTCAACATAATCTATAGGGATATTGTTTAGCATTAAAGTGGGGAAATAAGACAAGCCGAGGACAGTTCTGGAAATAACTATGCACTTAGACTTGGATGGATTAATACATAATTCGTTATTTTTACACCAGATTGAAAGACGCTGTAGGTCCGAGTTCATGCAGTAAACACAATTATCAATGAGTCCTAGAGCACAACTTTTTACCAACTGCAAGTCATCCGCATACAAGTGTCCACAGCAATGATCCAGAGAAGACGGAATATCATTGATGTAAAGTGCAAACAACAATGGACCAAGGATAGATCCTTGTGGAACACCTCGCAGTAGAGAAACCAGATCAGAATATTTATTATTAAGAAACACAATCTGTTTTCTGTCATTCAAGTACGAACGAAGTAGTGAGATAGCAGAAGAAGAGAATTTATAATGTCTAAGAAGTTTGTTTAAAAGAATTGAATGGCTTATAGTGTCAAATGCTTTAGAGAAATCTAAAAGAATCAAAAATGACACACTATCTGCATCAAGTGCTTTCCTTACATCTTCTATAACATTAATAAGAGCAGTCATACAGCTATGTTTACCGCGAAACCCTGACTGGTTCGGAATCAGAAAATTATGTCTGGTAATGTGGGAATTAATCTGCTTTTGCATAATCCTTTCCAAAACTTTCGAGAAAAATGGTAATATAGATATTGGTCTAAATTCTTTCCTGCTAGCACCTTTAGGAACGGGAATCACTTTTGCCCTCTTCCACATCATAGGAAATATCCCCGTTGTTAAGACAGTATTGAATAAGTGCGTAATGAAGGGCAGAATTAGTGGTAAAATAATCATTATAAAGGTTGGGTGGATGCCATCAAGGCCCACAGCTCTTGACTTAACTGACATGAAACACTCTACAACTTCTGTACTCTCAACGCGATAAAACTCGAATGTATTATCATTGGTAGAATTAATAGGTTGTTCCGGTTGTGGAAACTCAGCAGATGAATAACTCTCAGGCAGTTTAACAAAACTTTGGTTCAATTCATTAGGATCTAAGTCACAATCAGAGGTAAACTTTCGCTTGCTAAGTCCCAGGTCCCGTAGATTATTCCAAAGTTTCTTGTTGCCATTTGAGGGATCAAGTCGACTGCTAAAAAGGCTGGCCTTGCTTGAACGTATTTTACGAACAACTAAATTACGAAGCCCACGGAAGAGATTACGGTGCTCTTCAACCCTAAAACGTTTCCATCGACAATAAGCTAGATTTCGTTGGTTTATTAGCGAAAGAATCTCAGGGGTAAACCATGGTCGAGAGCCATGGGTTATAATCTTAGACCGTAAAGGAGCGTACGCATTGAAAAGACTTTCAAGATGTAATTGCATAAAATTAATTTGATCATTAGGAGAGTGCATATAATACACTTGTTCCCACTGAATTCTTCGGAAGCTCTCATGAAGAGCAGTTTTGTTTACATTCTTAAAGTCTCTGAATTCAATTTTAGACGCAGGGATTAGAACGTTGAAGTTAAAAGTAAGATATATGAGGTCGTGTTTGGAGAACGCTGGGACAGAGAGCTGGTCATAAAATAGAACTTTATTTATATCACTCACAAAAAAAACATCAAGGAGCGTAGTAGATTCATTACAAAAATGAGTTGGTACAGAAGAATTGACAGGTAAAAGATTAAATGTTCTCATATTGCTCATAAGAGGATTTTCAGCCAATAGATTACAATTAATGTCTCCACAAATTATTAAATTTGTGGACGTAATAGCTATTTCCTCCATTAACGCGAAAAAAGAAGATAAACTCACATATCTGTTTGGTCTATAGACGGTTCCCAGAAGAAGCTTGGTATCACCACTTACAAATTCTACAAAAATGTATTCTATATCACTATCAATTCTAGATTTGCAAACTTCCTTGCAGATCAATCCTTCTTTGACATACATTGCCACACCTCCACCTCCACCTTGCCTATCAGCACGAAATAATCTATAGCCCTTTAAATCATAAATACTATTGTGAAAGCTAACTTGAAACCAACTTTCAGAAACACATATAACGTCTGCTTTTGAACCCTCAAACAGAAATTTAAACTCATCTAACTTAGGAAGCAGACTTTGAGCATTAATATGGCAAATCTGAAAGCCCTCACGAACATTACCAAACACCTTCAACATCGGCCGAGTATAACCGCCATCCACACCCAAACGAAAAACTGAATAATCAGCCATACTTAACTTTAATTGAACCGAATAATGAAGAATGCTTTCAACTGAAGTTTAAATAAATTTGAAAAGAAAAGAAAAAAAAAAAATATCGTTTTCCAATTATTACAAAAAAAAAAAAAAAAAATTATTAATAATTTTAATGACACAAAATGTTTAATTATTACAAGAAATATTATAATTATCAAATCAAAATTTAGATTATCAAAAGAGAAAGACAAAATGAAAGAAAAAGAAAATGAATTAATGTATAATATGAATGTTTAAATATGAATGTATTTGATGTTCTTTAATCTTGACTTCGTACAACAGTCGTGGCAATCCTGTCCAAGTCACCAATTTCATCTACTAAAACTGCTTCATCTTCAGCAAGTCGTTTGACATAGACAAGTCCTCTTAGCGTGAATACAGATGATAATTGTTTGTTTTTCTTTAAACTAAGCGCAGCTTGCAGCAAAATACGTTTCTTTTTAGTCAGTGATTCTCGTAAGAAAATAGTGACGTCAGAGTTTATACCAATACCTTATTACGGAAATTAAAAAGCTCAACAACACCAAATAAAGCCCTTACAAAGCAATGCACCACTGCAAATAAAACTTATAAAATGCTATGCAGAGACAAACGTCAGAAATATCTTACATCAGTAGCCTTAGAGCCATTTTTTTTCACTAATGCTCAACTTGAGGCAAACTCTCAATTTGACCAACTTGAGAGTTGACTTCAACTCGAGAGTTGAAACGCAAGTTGAAATTCCATTTTATTCACCAATTTTTTTCTCAACTCCCGAGTTGAAAATCTAAAGTTGGCCAACTTCCGATTTCAAAAAAATAATAATAAAATAATTCAAGAACTGTCATTTTAATATTTTAATTTGAAGGAATTTGGTCAATAAAACAGATTTTTCTCAAGTTTTGTGTGTTATTTTGTGTGAGATTGGTTTTTTTGAAGCCTTTCTGTCAATCAAATCGATTTTTTTTTCAAGTTTTGTGTGTTGTGTTATTTTGTGCGTGAAATGTGTTTGTGTATACATAGGTATAAAAGTTTTAAAAATATTGCCTGAAAAAGTCAAAAGATGCCTAACAAAAGAAATCCTTGTTAAGGTTGTTGGCACGTTTCATTATTTTTGTCTTGAGCATAGGTTTGTAGGTACAATATAAATAACCTCTACCTCACCCACACCCAAAAAAATCAGATGCAGACTTCCCCAAAGCGCTACAAATTTACAAATGACCAACAATTTTTACTAAAACAAAAAAGCTCTAGGGCCTGATAGAATAGGGAATTGTGTATACCCTATATACAAAAAGGTGATGTTAATGCAGCAAACAATTACAGAGGAATCTCCTTCATGAACTCAATCGCTAAGCTATTCTCCTCTATCCTTCTGAATAGAATCAACTCCTGGGTAGAAAGGAACAAAATATTGAGTGAATATCAAGCAGGTTTCCCAAAGCGCTATTCTACTGTTGACAACATATTCACATTCACAACTGTCGCTCGATACTTCCCTAAGCAAAATAGGAATTTGTACATATTTTTTGTGGATTTTAGGGCAGCATTTGGCTCAATCGACCGCAACGCACTGTTTTATAAACTGTTGCAGAAAGGTATGTCGACGAAAATGCTGAGAGTCTTGAAAAATATGTACATAAACTCGCGGCAAACTGTATGGGATGGTAGAAATATATCTGAATGGTTTGAAACTAAGACTGGAGTTAAACAGAGTTGTCTGCTCAGTGCAGTCCTGGGGTCCAACTATGTAACTCGATTCTGCAATAAAAACGTTCGAATTCGCAAAATCTCAGCTCGCTAATTCTTTAGCAAGCGCTTATAAACTGTAACAAAACAGCGCTAATTGAAGATTCTATAGCAAAAAGTCGGAAGCACTTAAATTTTATGCCACTTTCATACATATTACCACTTATAATAAGCATTGAAAACAGCTTTCGAATGGATTCGAAAGTAGAACAAAGTAACATTGTAGGGCCCCTGTTCGCTCTATTCATAGATGACATATCAGAACACCTACCCGCAGGTATCAAAATTGCTCTAGAAGTTATTAAGGTTTTACTCTACGCAGATGATATCGTTTTGCTAGCGGAATCTGCTCACAGCTTACAATTAATGATCAACAAAATGAACAAACACTGCAAAACTTGGAATTTGAAGGTGAACCTAGAAAAATCTAAGGTCATTATTGTACGCAAAAGGCAAACGAAACTGGGGTTAATGAAAAGTGGTTTTTTGATAGTGATGCAATAGAAGTAGTCACCCAATATAACTACCTTGGTATAATTTTGGAGCCCAGCATGAAACTCACATACCATTTTGAAAGAAAGCTATCATCATAGCCTCATAAACGCGTCATGGAAAAATATTATCAACAAAAATGAAATCATTAACGCGTCATGGAAAAATATTATCAACAAAAATGAAATCGCAAAGTGCTAAACTTTTCTGCATATAGACTTCCAAACATCCTCGCTAAATACATTTTCCAAAATAAACTGGAATGGGCTAACGATTGGTTGTCCTTGGCAGAAAAATGCAAGACACATATGTATAAATATCCAATTCCATGATCTATTTACACTGAAACAACAATGCTATAATCTTTTGGAGCTATCTGATATTCACAATCGCAAATAAAAGCATCGTTCAGGCGAAATCCTCCATTAACAGATTGATTTATCCTGAACTTAACTACATTCTGGAAAACAAAAATTATTTTGATGATTGTCGTAGCATAGAAGCGATATCCTTGATATGCAGAAGTAGATGTGAAATGTTAAATTTGAACGGGTCCCCTTTCAAAAAAAAAAATGATACAAACCTCTGCACAATATGCAACCTAAAATCAAAAGAAGACACATTCTACTTCTTGGCAATATGTCCGATCTACAAAGATCTAAGAATTGTATATTTCGGAAAGCGTTCATTGGCAATGGAAGAAACAAAGAACATTCTAAACGAAGACAATTGGGAAGCTCTTTATCAATATATTAAAATCGCACTTCCGTATCGAAATAGTATCATAACGGAATTTATATAGTTTAAACAAGTACATATGAGATGTCATGTTTTTATTGTAACTTTGGTTTTTTTCTTTTCTTTTTCACCTATCAATATTTAAATACTTTTTAAAAAATTGTATAAAAACAAAAATTTTAACGCGTTAATCAGGTAGACGGACACGCCATTGCCCACCTATTTTATTTTTGTAAAAATTCAAAAAATTGTTAATACTAAAAATAAAATTAAATCTAATCTAATCTAAAAATCTAATCACACCTGGCTCAGAGGATGTTTACAACATGCGTGACATGCTTGAACTCTATTTAGAGCTCTTTTCTGAACTAAAAAAGATTATCGCCTATCGCCTTATGTGCCGACTATTAAACTCGCAATAGTTGACTCGATACTAATCTTAAAGTGTTTCTGTTTTTTCAGACAGATACCCTCATCTAAATTCATTTATTTCATTAAAATATCAGTTTTCGTCACCCCTTAATTTGCAACAATATTGATAAGATCCTAAAAAAAAGGTGTGTGTGTCAGCTCCGACGCACAACTGGAGCTTCCTCCTTCAGATCGATTCTCTAAATAGGCACAGAAAAGGGTTACTAAGCCTATATATTTTATACAGTAATACATATATGTAGGTATACATATCTTAATCAGAGAATATCAAATAAAGAGACCAATACTTCGTACGTTTCCAAAACCCATTTGTTTACATTAGCCCTGTTTTTTAGTGCATTTTTATCTTTGCTTAAAAAAAGCAGCATGTTAAATACAACAATTTGGTTGTATTTATTTCATTTCGTATCGAAGATAGATGTGAATTGCAACAACAACAAGACCTGTGCTGAATGACGAGTTGATTCTATGTGTGCGTTTTTCCCTGCTTTTCACTAATACTTTGCAAATCTAATACATCAGCTGTTCGCAAATCAAATTGACAGCTGAGGATTGGCTTCTTTATTTGATATTCTCTGATCACAACGATACTAAAGAAGTTTCAGATCGTACTTTTTTAAGCGAGTGCGAGTGAGAAAAAAAATTCATTTCAATTTCTTTCTCTGGTGCACGGTTGCCACTTTACTGAAATTGCAGTACATCTACTGCATTTTTTTTCTCAAAATCAATCTGCTGCCTTAAAATAAAATCTACTGCACTTGGTTTTACGAACAAAATTACCCTTCACGCCTTAATAATAATATGATATGTTTAATTTATAGCTATTTTGTTTGTTCTTTTTATGTTTTGAAGAAAAACAAATGTTATATGTATTTTATTTATTTATCAGTTTTGCTCGAATGACATATTTAGTTTTTTGAAAAAAATAAATAAAAGAAGATTTACTGAGAAAATATTGAATCTACTGCACTGTTTTTTACAAATATACTGCGAAAATTTTTCTGAGAAGTGGCAACCCTGTTCTGGTGTCGCTTTTTCGTTTTATGGTATTCGTTCAGCCGATTTTACTCCTCATATTTTGTTCATACCGAGGGCTATATATGAAAACCGATTTTTAAGGATTAAACTTAACTATTTTATAAAGACGAAACAACTATTTAACTTGACCGGGCTAATCTCAGAAAGTATTTAACTGATTAACATATTTTTTTTATAATATTCTTTATTTATACAAGAATGTTTATGCCAATTTTTGTTTTGTTTATTTATTGTTAAACTAGCCTACCCGTGCGAGACCTCTCGCACCAATAAAAATAAAAAGCGCTCATAAAGTTTTGTATTTATATAGAATTCATTCAGTTATAATTTTGGGATCATTTTGAAATTTAAATTTCAAGAAGCATTTGGTTTGTTTTCTTTTCCATAGTTTGCTTAAGCTGCGTTTTATTATCTCCTGGTCTGGGTCGAGGTAAGAGCCTGTCTACGTTGTCTTCTTACTGAAAGTAGTTTTGATGAACAGCGTGCTACATTATGCAAAAAAAAATCCTTTCTGTTCAATATACCGTTCCTTATTTCACGCAATTAAGATCCATACATCTCTCAGTCGCACAAAAAAAATCCGTCTTGAATCCAAGAATTATTTTCAAAAGTGGCGCATCTGTGGATTTTGGGTGAAATCTTCTTTCCCTTTCTTTTAAACAAAAAATAAAAAGAGATGGATATATAGGACGGTTTTCCCACTAACCCACATCGTTTTATTTTCACGAGGACGATGGTTGACTTACATAGATGGGTGGTGAATTTGCATGCTTGTGCATCTGCAGACTTGAAGAAAAGTGGAGTTTGGCAAACCACAATGCCAAAAAATTAATCCATTAAAAATATGTTAGTGCGTGTCTACACTTTCATTTTACTGAAAGTCCCATGTCTACACTATGCTGAAAAAAGACTTTCAGTTCCAGAATATCCTTCCCTATCTCAGGCAAAACATACACCTGTCACTTGCACAATACAAAATTCATCATGCTCGGCGCTCATGCCAAAGATTTATTGTTGAAAGTGGTGCATCGGTGGCTTTTGGGTGAAATTTTCGTTCTCTTTCTTTCATACTAAACATCTACGTTTCTCACCGGATGCGCCTTTCACAACAACCATTTATAGAGGCACTTATGAAGATGAACATGTTCGTTTGCGTTCGTTTTGCTCCGTCAGTAATTTGACAACGAAACTGAAAAAATTTGTATTGAGGAGAGGTTGCTGAGGTCTCCGAGATGTCATTTTTCTGAACATGCCTAATGTGTTCGTTTTAGAGCACCTTATATGAACAGACCTAAGTATGGAATGGAAAATAAATTGTCAAAATAAACACTTCCACTTTCCAAATCGGTTTGGACTATTTGATGGGAAATTAGGTCTGTTCTGTTAACCTGAGTAGGTGGATGAAAATAATGCTAGGACCGCACTTGACATTGGAGGATAAATGCCTGATCTTCATAAAAGCTAAATGCTAATATTTTGAGCGTAAATGTATACATATTCAAAATATCAAAACTCAAATGCATTGTAATTTGCTTTAATAAAGCAGATAGATACAATACAAACGATAATATTTCTTGACAGTCTTGACGATGATGAAAATCAGAAAAAGTTTTCACAAATGCAGTGTAATGATGTTACAATAACTCTCAACATTTCAAAACGCTAAAAAAAGGTTTTTACCATGTTCTTTGTTTTTGATAGAAGTCATGGATTGGAAAAGTGATAAATAATTAAATAAGAATTTGGAAAGTTTCTGTCGGATGACAGTCATGATATTAAAACTACTTCATTCACAAGTCCCGTTTTTAAAAGAGTTTGTCGGTACATATAACAGTACGATTTTTGTACAATTTTTCGTGTGGAGGGAATATGATCGAATTCGAAATGAGGGAAAGAAATTTATTACAACAACAAAAAGATTGTATTTGTAAAAATAGATCAATGTAAATGCCAACTTAGTGAACAGCTGTAAAGTTTGTTTGTTCTTTGATTCTGACGTCCGGGGGAAATTGCAAATCGACGAATAACCTGGAACGAAGAGTTGGTTTTACAGATAATGCATTATGAACTGTTTATTTTCATGTTTGTAAATAAATGTGATTTAGTTTCAATAGGTACTCGTATTTATTCAATTTTAATTGTTTTGCACTGAAATTAGAACCTAAATGCCATTAATTTTTGTCTGTAATTTTCACATTGTTCAAACAAAACTCCTTAACTCCATTTTTTTCAGCACTAAGATACCTTTCGTAAATACGATATATTTAGTAAAACATAGAACTTTTTGTTCTGTAAAAAATCTCTAAATCTTATGTTGGTCTATTCCTAAAGGAAAAATTACCCGAATTCAAACATTTTCAAATTCTGTGCCTTCGTTCTGTAACTCTCGCATCGAAAAAAACTGGTCGAGAAACGATGAAAACTGATGAGTTTTGTTCCATTTTTCAACGTTTCTCGACGCATCGATAAAATGCGAGAGTTCAGAACGTAGGTACTGGTCACTAAAAATCAATAAAAAGTACAGATATCTCAAATTAAATCAAAATGGACTTAGGGAGTTTTCATTGAACGACGACGACATATAAATATATATAATTATGTTAAAATTCTATATAATTATATAAATAAAAACTTTTTGTTCATCTCTTATTTTTATACTGAAGTAGGTCCGTCAACGTCAAGTGCTTTCTAACCTTTATTTTCATGCACCCCATATATTGAACAGACCTAATTTTCCAATACGATTGGAATGTGGAAGTGTTTGTTTTAAAAATTCATTTTCATTGGAATTTGAAGTGTTCATTTTCATTGGAATAATATTTAATTTTTGTATCGAGTTTTTGATAAAATTATAAATATTTATAAAATAAAAATATAATTCGTTTAATCCTCAGGAAATTTCGAATCTTTTAACACCTCATTCATTAGAGTCAGTTCAGTGTGTGAGCTTAAAAAGGGAGACATACTACAGAAATAATATATATGATCAACAAATTATTTTTTTTTTAATTTTGTTGTCATATTTTTTACGTAATGCTATGTTTCCACCAAAGGATTATCTAAGTTTAGATTAAATAAATCTTTTTGGTGTTTCCACCGCACAAAAAGATTTAAAAAAGATTAAATCTGACAGCAACTACAAAAATGCAAATGGCGTTTGAATTTTTCTTATGAGGTGTGAAAGAGACAGAATGTTTGATTCGCGTCAAACAATGAAGAACTGAATCGAGTCTCGAATGAATCTTTCAGCACCATGTAAAAATAGGTTAGTTCGATTTGTAAAACTATTTGTTCTAGGAAGATTTAACAAGATTAATTTCTAATCTCCAAGATTTACGAAATATATTTGTATCTTCAAGATAAAGAAGATTTGAGGTTAATCTTATTAAATCTCAGATTAGCCTTAGGTGGAAATGTAGCATAAGGTTGACCGATATATTCACTTATACATTTTAACCCGTCTCATATTTAACAAAAAGAAAAATCGTTTTATGAAGTCAAATTTTAAGCCCAAAATCGTTTCTTATATCACCCGAGAAATAAATGTATGAATACTTTTAAATTCTAAACTTTTTGTAAAATTATTAATGCAAGAATTTGACAGGAATTCAATGGAATCACAATCTCGGAGTCGCTGCTTTGCTCCATTTCGTATCATTTCGCTGTTTTTCATTTTATCTCCATCCATTTGTTTTTAGTTTTCTGTTCCACCATTGTATATCCACTCTATAGTATTCTCATGAAACACGATTTTGTAGGTTGACATTTGGTCGATAGGTTCGCTGTGATTGCCTTACCGAGATCCCTTAACAAAAATTAGGATTACATTTGGACGCATAGATGGCCACGAGCTTTTGTTCTTCATGAGAATACTATAGAATTTATATAGGTACAATGGTTCCACTCAAATATCCCTATGATATGATGCAAGTATCTTTTTTTTCTATTTCTCTGCACCACTTCACTGTGAGTTTAGTTTCTATTTCTTCTTCTGAAACTAAACTCATACCAATGCATATTGTGAGTGTAAGAACAAAATGAAACAAATAGGTATAGAAAGAAAGAACTAAAGTGGCCCATACACACATGACAAGTGTGCACACCGGTGTGGCATTTCAACACATACACGACACCGATCGAGGCAACGACACAAAAATCAAAATACTTGTATTTTTCCCACACCGTGTGCCACACTGAAAACGGTGCACACGCTACACATTTCACCGCATTTAGGAAGCGTGTACTTCGACAAAAAATTGTTAAATTGAATTATTTCACTCTAGAATTCCCTCCGAAAAATGCGTCATTTTCCCCAGAGCTCTCATAATTTTCTTATGATTTAAATTAAATTGTACTTCAAGAGTTTTTTTGAACACCCTCATGCGAAATATATTTTTCTTAAATAATAATTTTAAATATTAGCCAACATGAATTTTATTCAACTCTGGTAAGAAATGAGGCAGATGGCATTTTTCGAAGGCACCTTGTGTTTTGAGTGGAATTCATTTTCATTTGAGAAAAAGCTTCACTAGATTATGAAATGAAACACTCCTGATTTTGAATGTGTTTGTGTCGAGAAAAGTGCATATTATTTTCTACAGATAAGGTTATTTAAATTTTACCAAAAACATATATCTACTGTAAGGATATGCTAAATGATGGCAGAACTGCACACTCTTAAGTTTACTTCCTGAACAGAATGCAAGACGGAGCTGGTATAGATGTCAAAAATTCTGCAGTTGGAGCTTCAAGAGTTGAAGAATTTTAAACTTTCTCTACAGCATTTTTGACATCTACTGCAGCGTTTTGACATCTATTTCAGCTCCGTCTTGCATTCTGTTGAGGCAGTTAAGCTGTGAATAAACACCATTCCGCATAAAGAACCTAAAAAATGCCACTTTTCAAAAGACAGTTCAGTATCAAAAGTTTTCAAAGAAGCGGTACTCATCATTTGGGATGAATGTACTATGAGTAATAAGGCGCATATTGATAGATAGATAAATAGAGTTTAAAAAGATTTAAGATCTTCATCTTAGTCTATTAGATAGACCTCCAAATTCTCCCAATCTGCACGTCTTCAAATGCATCTACACAAAAAGCCAATGCGGGGATTTTAGGGAACTTTGGATATGTTATAGAGGTTGCAATTCTGCGTCGATTCCAATTTTAATATTTCATGAATTAATTTTCCCATACGATTTGTGCTATTTTTCCTGGTCTATTAGCTTTGAAATTTAAAATAAAATAAAATTTTATACTTTAGATTACATATAAGTTTATTTACTAATTCGATATTTTTTAAATTTGGAATTTTGAGAATTTCGTTGATGCTTAAGTCTTTGGAGATAGCGTTTAATTGTTTGTTTCGGTACAGTTTTTTAATAAATGTTCT
The DNA here is from genome assembly GCA_963921185.1 of Dasysyrphus tricinctus. Classification (NCBI taxonomy): domain Eukaryota; kingdom Metazoa; phylum Arthropoda; class Insecta; order Diptera; family Syrphidae; genus Dasysyrphus; species Dasysyrphus tricinctus. The sequence continues at coordinate 180,999,787 of OY992531.1, read as the reverse complement.
AAATTAAGTGTTACGTTGCAAGTGGAGCATAGAGGAGGGCTTAGTTTGTTGAGAAGATATTCGTGTGTAATTGAAGTGTGCCCAAGCCTTAGCCGAACAAAATTTGTTATCTTTGTTTTTGGGGCGTTGGGATATCGAGGATGAGATCTGTCGACATTGATTTCTTTGTAGTGGTGATGGTTTTGACTTTAATCGTTTAACTGTTTGGTTTTCGATGAGTTTCGTATGAAGTTGGTCAGGTCACGTTTAGTAAAGATGTTAAAATTGTATACGGGTGCATCCTTAGTTGACCTGGCGGCACGGTCGGCTTCTTCGTTGCCGCGTATACCAGTATGACCGGGAACCCACATTAATTTGATGATTGGGATTTTAATAAGACGATTCCTTATTTCACTTATTAGGTCATCGTTGTTGCTTGGATTGGCTATAGCTTGTAAAGCGGATATACTGTCAGAGCAGATAATGGAATTTCCTCGAATCTTTGTTGCTGTTGTAATGGCCTGAAGGATACCAAAGGCTTTGGCTGTGAAGACTGATGTGAAATTTGGAAGGATCCCAATGTTCAGAAAATATCCGTCCTCTCTTGTTACTGCGAATGAAGTGTTTTCTTGAGTCTTTGAGCCGTCAGTAAAATAGAACTTCCATCCTTTATCTAAATGTTTTGATTTGATATCTGAGAACAGGGCTCGGTAAACAGAGTGATTAGTGTTGTTTTTTCTGTATTGAGACAGTGTCATATCAATCGATTTGGGTTTAATTTGCCAAGGAGGAAATGAGGGTTTAAAATTATATCCCCGTTTTGTTGGAAGTTGAACTTGGTTGGTTTTGATCAATACTAGTTTAAGAGTGGATGGAATTCGTTTTACACATTTTTGATTTATTGCCTGGGCAATATCGGCACCAATTAGAGAGTTTCTGGAGAAGACTAGTTTTGGGGCTAACTTCAATGTCAGCTCGTCAATTCGATGTTCTACAGTTGGAAGCCCAGCTTCGGCAAGCAAATTTTGAATCGGTGTCGTTGGGAGGGCGTTAAGGCATCTTCTTACTGCTTGATGGTATGGTGGTTTAATGATTTTAAGTGTAGGTTTAGGGCATTTACCGTAAATATATAATCCAAAATCGATTTTGCTTAATACTAACATTTTTGTTATGTGAGAAAGAGTATTTATATGGATGTCACTTTTACTATTGCTTAAGTATTTAATGATATTGGTTCTCGCAGCTAGGTTTTTTCTTAATGATAAACAATGTTCTTTCCAGTAATATTTATTATTAAAAATTAATCCTCCAATACTTAAATTATTTACATTAGGAATAGGTATATTATTTACATTAAAAGTAAGATTAGGACAGTTAAGTTTTTGGCAAATGTGAAGTAGTTTACATTTTTCTAGTGATAATTTTTCGCCGGATTCTAATGAACATGATTGAATGTCGCCAATGGCATTAAGGAAGAGGTTTTTGGAAATAGTTAAGTCTGAATTTTTACTTAAAAGATAGACATCATCAGCGTAAAGACAGTGGTCTAATAGATTATACCTTTCGAGTATATTGCTTATGCCGTCGAATGCTATAGTGTAGTTTAATTCTTGAAGAGAATTTTCTGTTTGATAAGAATAATTTGACAAATTTGAAAATTTTTATACCAACATTCCATTTTTTTAATTTGCTTAAAATCACATGTTTCCCGATTCGATCAAAAGCCTTCTCGAAGTCTAATGACAGTGCGGATACATGGTTCTTTGATGATATGGCTTTTGAGATGAGGTGATCTAAATTGAGATGGGCGTCCAGACAGCCTTTGTTTGGTTTGAATGCAACCTGTTTCGGTGATATATACGTTTTTAGATTCAGCGAACCAAAATAAGCGCTTCGCCACAATTTTTACTTGCGATTATAGGTACTATAAGGCAAGTTTTGGATTCATGCAAAAAAAAAATTTTGAGATAACAGTCAAACATGATATTACGATGATAGAGAACACCAAAAAAGTGGGTGGCACAATTCTGTCTGTCTGTCTGTCTGTCTGTCTGTCTGTTCGTCTACACTTCTACAGCCTAAACGGCTCGATCGATTTTCTTCAAACTTGGTACTTAGTGGTTTTTGGTGATTCTGCCGACACGTTTTTTTCATTTTTTTTTAGAACCAAAAATAACGGTACCTGCCATACAATTTTGTTTTGTCAATTTTACATAATCGCTTTTTTCTCAAAAACGGCTCGACAACTTTTCTTTAAAAAAAATTAGTAAATTTATTTAAGTAAAGGCTTCCTTTGGGTGGAAAACCATTTTTCAAAAATGGTTATTAATGGTACCTCCCAAAGAACCATTTTTTTAATTTTTGATTTTCTTCAAAACGGTACAACCGATTTCAATTATTTTTTTTATACGGAAAATTCCAAAAAATATAAATAGTTTTGTGTACAAACATTTTTGAAAAAATATTTTTTGGATTTTTAAAAAATGTTTCAAAATTTTTTTTTGAAAATCTAATATTTCGAAAATGACATAATCGATTTTTTTGAAACTCGATATTTAAGAGTTTTTTAGTACTCTCTACAATATTTTTAGAAAAAATTTTACATTTATGAAAAAGTAACGGTACCTTCCATACAAAAGTTAAAAAACCGCAAAGGAAAATATTTTTTTCTCAAAAACGACTCCTACGATTTTGATTAAACTTTTTTCATATACCAAAATTAGTACGATCTACCATCAAAAATTATAAAATTTTACACATAACAACTATTAGTAGTACCTGTCATAGAACGTATTTTTATATTTTGAGTTTTCTCGTTATCAGCTTAACGGATTTAATGAATTTTTTTATATACAAATTTCATATAAGATTAAATAATATTGCATATCAAAATTTTCAAAAAAAAAATTTTTGGATTTTTAAAAAAAGTTTCAAAATTTTTTTTTGAAAATTCGATATCTCAAAAACGGGTTGACAATTTTTTTTCAAATTTTGTTATTATATGCGAATAAATATATACTTTAGATTTGCATACCAAAGTTTGTTCTTAAAAATATTTTAAGAATTTTATATACAAAAAATTTTTTTTAAAAACCGCTCCAACGATTTTAAATTTTTTTTTTCTATACAATCATATTTAATCAGGAATTAAGATGGCATTCTTCTTTTTCACCTCAAACTGTCAAAGGAGTGGTTTTAGCCAATTTAAATGTCGTATTTCATGCTTCTCTACATTTTTCTCTCATAATTTCCATGTTTTTATATACAATTTTTTTAAATCCACAGGGTCTTGAACATAAGAGCAAGTACGTGCGACCCAGTCGTGCATATTATTTCTGTGGTGTTTGATAGAAACCTGATAACTCCATTTTAAAATTAGCGTCTTTACGCCCACTTTAAATCAAGCTAGAGTGTAAACGAGGCCACAGATTTTCTTCAAATTTGGAATACTTATGAACATAACCTTTGAAAAATTATGTTTCAAATTTGAAGAAAATTGGTTCACGTAGGTTGTAGGTCGATGTAAAGTGAACGCAAAGACACAAATTTTAAAATGGAGTTATCATGTTTCTACCAAACACCACAGATTTCTAAGGTTTTCGATAGACATGAGATTAGTGATATGGGACGATAGCTTTCAATCAGGATTTTGTCCTTGTTTGGCTTAGGGTAAATTATTAGGTAAAATGGCAGTTTTCCGGTTTTGGGGTATCGTTGAGGTATCAAGAATGTTATTATAGAGTTGGATTACTCTGAATTTTACGTCTAGAGGCAAATTTTTAATCATTAGGTAGGAAATTCTATCCCTTCCTGGAGTTTTTCCCTTTGTTTTGCTGAGACACGATTCGAATTCGATAAGCGAAGTATGTTTTTCAATTGAACGAGCGAAGTGATCGTTATTTTGTTCTGGGTTGTAATTGACGACTTAATTTTTTAATCCGAAGTTTGAATGAAAATTTGTATCGCTTGAATAGTGGGACCATGATTTAGCAAAGCAATATGTTTTGTGTCTGAGATAATTTCATTTGGTGCAGGGTTACCTGTAAGGCGTTTTACATTTTGCCATATTTTTGAAGGTGTGGAGTTAGGGTTTATTTGTGCTGTGAATTCGCCAAAGGTTTTCGCTTTACTTTCTTTAAGAGCTTTTCTAAAATTTGCGTTCGATTTTTTATAATGGATTAAATGAGTTTGTGTATTCCTTTTTTGTAATATTTTTAAGGCTGACATTTTCACCTTGCGAAGTTTTGTTAATTCTGGATTCCACCAGGGTACAATCCTGTTTATTTTGCGATTATAGGAAGAGCTTGATTGGTGGATAGAGGAATTTGCAGCTACACGTATGGCTTTTTGGAGTGTAGCCGCTTCTTTGTTGTTGTTGAGACTAGGTGGTTTGTCTGATAAATAGTTTTGAATTGTGTTTTGAAAGTGAGACCATTCAGCTAGATCGGTTTTGAATCTTGGGTTTGGGGGGTGTTTTTCCACAGATTTACCAATTGTGATGGTAGTAATAATAGGGAAGTGATCGCTATTCTGAAGATCGGGAAGAGTTTTCCACGAGATTGCGGGGAAGAGCTCAGAAGAGCAGCAAGTTATATCTATATGTGAAAATTTACCATGGACTGAAAGGTGGGTAGGTGATCCATCGTTTAAAAGTATAAGATTTGAGTTTATTAAAAACTCTTCAATTACTCGGCCTTTTTTGTTAGTTACAGGTGACTTCCAAAGCGTACTCCATGCGTTGACATCACCACCGATTATAAAAGGAGAGTCACATTGGGAAATAATATTGTCTAGGTCATTTTTTGAAATTTTTTGTTGTGCATGAATGTATATACCTATGTAGGTAATTTTGGTTTGAAAATGAAGCTCAAGGCAGATGGTGAGCAAATTTTAATTGATGTGTCGAATTTTATGCGGGATATTTTGTTTTAATGTGGTGTTACTACCTAGATTTAAAAAATAGCCATTAAAGGTAAATGTGTTTCTTGTAGCGATACAAGACATGGGCTGAGTTCTTTTAGTAAAACATTTAACTCGTCAAGGTTATTGATGAAACCTTTCATATTCCATTGCAGAATATTGAGAGTCATGTTTTTGGATTGTAAACGTTCGCACTGCCTTTTTTTGCGTGAAGCAAAAAATGCGTGTTCACTAGTGCCCGGGTTATTTATTTTTTCTTTGGATTTGTTTTTCGATTGTGAGGAAATATTTTGTGGTGATGTTTTGTTAAGTTGATCAGGCGAGTAAGGCCGCGGTGCCCTCCGATCGCCGGAAGCGCCCGTCAGCTCGTTATCGGATAGACAAGCGCGCCCGACAAGCGGTGGGTATCGCGGCCCTGGGTTTGAGCTATAAAAATTTGAATTACTCTGTTTCATCATCAGATATATTCATAAAGTAATTATTTATGGATTAGATTATTGGTTAGAGGGGAAATTGGAGATTTTGATTTATTTGGATTATTTAGATTTTCTTTAGTTGAAATGTTTTGGTTAAGATTAGAATCTTTGTTTAGATTTTCTGTTAAGGAGATGCTATTGTTATAATTTGAATTGTTGATGGTTGGTATTATTGCTGGTGGAATAGGTGAATAAATTCGATTTAAACCTGAACTAGTCTGGACTGGTTAAAGTTGTTTTTCAGTGTTGTTTGTTTGTTCGCTTTGTTTTGTTGGTTCGGTTGAGGGGTTGGAGGTTTTGGTGGTGTTGGCTTTACGGGATACATGAGCATATTTATTTACATTAGATTGGTTTGATAAAGATGGATTTCGTTGGATAAATATTTCTTGGGCTTCAGCCATGGAGCACTTTTTTCTTGTTTTGATTGTAAGTATCTCTTTATTTTGTATGTACTTGGGATATTTCAAGGAGGAGGAGGGATGGGGCTCAAGGCAATTGGCGCACATAGTACGTGTGCAGGTGGTGTCTTGGTGTGGTGGTAGATTGCATATATTGCAAGCAGGATCTTTGCCACAACGTTTCTTTATGTGCCCAAGCAATTGGCAGCTCCTACACCTTATAGGGTTGGGAATATATTCGTTGACCTGGGCTTTGTACCAACCAATTTCAACTGTGGAAGGAGGTTTACAGAGGTCAAATGTAAACAACATAAGACCAGAGGGAGTGCGATTATTATTGCCTTCAATTTGTTTGGTATATTTATAAACGTCAGTTACGTTTTGTGTTTGCATTTCGGCAACAATTTCTGATTCTAACCAGAAAGAAAAAAAAATACCGGGGGTAAGTGAACACTCATCAATAGCGAGACGGAGACTGTGGGTGATTTTAATACAAAACTAGGAAGAGAAGACGTCTTTGGTGGCACAACCGGAAGATATAGCCTGTACGACACCACCTCCGATAACGGACTCAGGTTGATCGACTCTACTTCGGGGCCAGACGTTTTAGTAGCTAGTACGCAGTTCCCACATCTGGATATCCACAAGGGGACATGATGAATTCCTGGTCAATAAACCGCCAACCAGATTGACAACATTGCGGTCAACGCAAGACACACCTCCAGTATAACGTTCCGAGGAGCCAACGTTGACTCGGACCACTTCCTCGTTTTAGCCAAGGTAATGCTACGGATATCCAGACCAACGCCAAAAACAGGGAAATACTGTGAGGAAGTTCGACGTCGGACGGTTACAGTTGCAAGACTCTCGCGCCATCTTTAATAGCTTTGGGTCGCCAATTACAAGCATCAAGACACAGTGGAAGAATTTCCAGGAAGCATTCCGAGATGCCGCCTCTGACGTGCTGGGCCTCGCACGACCACCACAGCGAAACCCCTGGTTCGACGAAAATGCCGGCAAATACATGCAGCAAAACAACAGGCACACAAAGCGGCGCTGCACAGAAGGACCAGAGCTGCTCGCAAGCTCTACCAGCAGAAGAGGAGAGAGGAACACAAGCTTCTAAGAAGGATAAAGAAAGAGCATGAGAAGCGCGCGATCGAAGAATGCCATTGCAGGAATGAAGTTCGGAAGTTTTACCAAAAAGTAAAAAGAAGGATGATCAGGGGAACATCGTGGTAGAATCGCCGTCGGTGCTGAGGATATGGAAAAATAATTTCTGCAAATTGTATAACACTACCGCTACCACCCAGATTGCACCATTCAACTTGGACGACGTAGGCCAACAATTCCGTCCACCCGATCTCGACGAAGTGAAGATAACTATATCCAATATTGAGTCCAATAAAACTTCTGGAGCCTTGGCCTTGCGGCCGAGCTATTCAAAGCCACTGCTGTTTAATTTATCTAGAAGTATGCACCAGCTCATCTGAAAAATATGGTCGAAGGAAAGCATGCCCGCTGAATGAAACTTCCGCATTGTTTTCCTGATCTTTAGGAAAGGTGATCCTCTACACTGCACCAACTATAAAGGCATAAGTCTACTTAAAATTCGTCAACAACCTGATAGGTCCATATCAGTGAGGCTTTAGGCCAGGAAAGTCCACCATCGACCAAATATCCGCACTACGGCAGATCTTTAAAAATCCCACCACCTTTTCATTTGGTAGGTTTACATGGGAAGTTTTCTCTTAATAACTTAGTTGCTCACAATTTAAAATGTATGACAACTTGACCAGTGCACCTACCAAATTTTAATCAGTAATCTTTAAATAGCAAATTCCTGTCATAATTTGGTTGTTTCGATATTACTTTACTTTATATATTTGATAAATAAATTAATTTGGTGGCGCAATAGCTCGTTGATAACCAGAACCTAGTGACTTACAACTCTCAACCATTCCTGTGTGCGTGTTGTAAGCAGGAATGGAGGGGACTCGAGTCCGAACGGCTAGATGAGAAGCAATTTTTCTTGACAATACATATCAAAATAGGGCCAATACTATTAGTTCATAAGTACCAGTTTACAAACTACAAAGTACAACCACTAATAGTTTCTATTTCATATTGAGGGCGACTTTCCTTATATATTAATATTAGTACAAAAGTACAAGTTAGCTGTATATGGGATTTAGTCTTAAATAAATTTGAGCAAGGAAATATCTCCTTCAATATTCTCAAAGCTCGTTTATTTAGTTGTCTCGTGCCCTTCAGTCAGTCTGTCCGTTGTTCCATTGGTGGTGCTAAGGGCTCATAGTATAGATAATCTCTTAAGAAAACTACATAAGAAAAAGTGGGTTTTCATTCCATAAAGAGCTATTTTGAAGCAACTGTAAATCACATAAGTTAGGTTCAGGGCCGTAGCTACGGGTAGGGCATTGTGGGGCAATGCCCTACCATAAAATACCAATGCCCTTCCTTGAAAATTCCATCAGTAAAATTTTCCTAATTTTCTTTAATTTACCAAAAATGAATTTGAAGGCAATAGCTCATATATTGATTTCATGTCCAACAAAAATCTCTACCTTTAAATTGAATCTAAAAAAATCAAAAAAATTGTCCATGACGTCCGCCACAGAGTGGTTCAAGTTGTATCGAGAGGCGGTTTTAAATCTATAAAATCTGAAGCAGTCAACCGATTCAGATGAAATTATCAGGTATGACAGAGAATATCATAAAGCATCATAAGAGAAAAAGGTCATCTAATCGTTGCAAGATTCTTTTGATTCTTCATTCTCATGGTACATGAAACGCTGTAACCAAGTTACATGGTGGTACCAAGTTTTTTGTTTTATTTATCCTATTTTACCTGTACTAGTAGATTATACAAGCTAATTGAAACTTGATAAAGTAATACAAGTAATCGCTAGTAATTTTTAGTATTACTGACTATTATGAAACAGCATCATAGTACTACATATGAAAATGATTTTGTATTTTAATTATACTACTTGTAGTTTGTACTTTTCTGCTGCTTTATTATGAAACGAAATTGTACCAAGTACAAACTACAAGACTGTATTGCTCTGTACTTTATTATGAAACAGGTCTCAGATACTCTCGGAGGATTTGTCAGTTTCTCGCAAGAGGCAGTACCTCGGAAAAAAACATTCTTGTTATTAGGTCGTAGCGACTGGAATCGTACCCAGACTTTCGGCGTGAAAGTTCAACACACTAACCATTATGCCACGAGGTACTACACAAATACATATGTGCATTTATATCTGCATCATAAATTAAGTTTAATTAATAAAGTCAAAAGTTTTGGTACTGGCGAAACTATCTTATTTTCTAGAATAAGAATAATATCCGCAAAATTCTCTTTTCAATTTTAAAAGCGTCCAATTTCTTTTACAACTTGGTATGACGATTAATCAGCCAGTTTATATTTCCGAGATCTCAGAGGGCTCAGAGGACTCTAAAATATAAACACGATTCCACACAAAAATTCCTCATTTTTCCCCTAAAATATTTTTTTTGGATTCGCTTGCTATCAAAACAAATTAATTTTACACAATAAAAAAATCAATCAAATAATCTTTAAAACAAATAAATTTCCTTTCAAAAATAAAATTTAAAAAAATAATATTCCAGTCGACTTTCAGAATTTAACCGTTAGCCCGGCGAAGCGGGTGTGTAACTGCTAGTAAAGAATAAATTAAAGGAATTTTCTAAACTATTATCAAATACTTTTTTACTTTTCCAATTTATTTATCAAGGATGTACATATATCGCTGTGAAAAAATGTTTACGGAGACGGCTCGGGTAGCTTATATTTATGTATGTACGTATGATTTAAGCTATTATTCTTATGCTCGTGCTTTATAGACCCACAAAGTTCTTATTAGCGACGGGAAGACTTTACTTTACTTTAAGATTTACTAAAATCTGCCTACTGTCACGCCTTTTCTTCTTTTCTTATTTCGTTATTTAAGGTTCCCAATTTGTAAATCCTCCTACAACACCCAATTTTATATATAAAAAGGTAAAATGGTGTACTTAAGAGATATTGAACGTAAACGATAACATGTGCAACATTTTGTAATTAATCTCTCTTTAACCTAAAGTACAACGTGTATTTTTTTTTAGAAAGCAGACTACTACTAGACCCAGCTAGTACATGCTATGTAATAATACAGCTTAACATATATATTTTTTTATTTTTGATGATTTGCAACAAATTCGAACACATATTTACATTTTGATCAACCTTAAATTGTGTACTTTATTTGTTTAAAGTGAATGTAAAATACGTCTGTTTTTGGATTCTTATTTTTTAGCTGTCTGTGAACGTTGCGGAGCTATAGGAGTGAAGCACACTTTTTACACCAAATCGAGAAGATTCTGCAGTATGTCTTGTGCAAGAGGCGAATTATTTTCTCTGGTTTGTAACAAAATGATTGGGTCAACAGGTTCAGTTACTATACCAACAGCAACATTAGCTTCGGCTACGTCGGCTTCTCTTTCTGAAGAAAGCCTAATGAATTCTATAAATCATCAACGATCTGATATTGAATTAGCTCTACGTGTGTCTCATATAAAAAGTCCGAATTCAAATTATCGCTTCAAAATTACAAATCAATCTTTAACAAATTTAAATGATACCGAGCTCATGGATGTACCAGACGAAGTTGTAGAGCAAGACGATAGTGATGAAAATATTAATCAAAAGCATTTCATGTACCGTGATGCAATTCCTCACAATGATTTACCGCAAATACCAAAATATGAACGTCTTCCTTCGCCGTGCCCGCAAAGCGAAAAGATTTGCAGTGTCCGTCGGAGACAAGGTGATCCCTTGCATTCATATGATTGGACGCAAAGATTGTCTCAGTCAGATTTTTATGTAGCACCAGTAACATGTTTTCCGCATGCTCCGGGATATGATGTATGGGATAATATTGGAATCGACATGAAAGTAGAGGTCGAGAACACAGACTGCGACAGCCAAGAAGTAGTGCAGCCAGGACAAACGCCTCACTCTTTTTGGGTGGCTACTATTTTGAATATTTGTGGGTACAAAGCATTAATGCGATATGAAGGTGAATTAATTTCAAAGATAAATCTTAAATCATATAAAATTAAATTTATTTATAGGTTTTGATGAGCCCTCGCATGATTTTTGGGTAAATCTATGTTCTTCAGAAGTTCATTCGGTTGGGTGGTGTGCCACTCGCGGCAAACCTTTGATACCCCCTCGAACCATTGAAAGCAAATACAGTGACTGGAAAGACTTTTTAGTTGAGAGATTATCCGGAGCAAGAACACTACCCTCCAGTTTTTATAACAAAATAAGCGATAGTATGAACTCTCGGTTCCGCCTTGGTCTGAATTTAGAATGCGTTGATAAGGACAAAATTTCACAGGTCAAACTGGCTACCGTCAATAAGATTGTAGGCAAACGTCTGTTTGTTAAATATTTTGATTCAGACGATGGTTTTTGGTGCCACGAAGATTCACCAATTATACATCCAGTTGGTTGGGCAACTACAGTCGGGCATAACTTGGCTGCTCCTCAAGACTATTTAGAGCGAATGTTGGGTAAATTTAAACCAGCGGCGCTTTATTAAGAATAATTAAATGCATTTTTTCCTTTAGCTGGAAGGGAACAAATGATTGAAGTTCATGATGATGATGCAACGATAGAGTTATTTAAAATGAATTTTACATTTGAAGAATACTATATCGATGGAAAAAAGAATGGGTTCATAGAAGGAATGAAATTGGAGGCGGTTGATCCTTTGAATCTATCAGCTATATGTGCTGCAACTGTTATGGCGGTTCTTAAATTCGGTTATATGATGATAAGGATTGATTCGTATCAACCAGACGCAACAGGATCTGATTGGTAAGTAATTTTTATAAAATGTTCTAGCTGTCCAGGTTTTATTTTCTTACTTACTTAACCACCTCCTGACCCTTGAAGGGCCTCAGCCTGAGACACAGCAGTTTTTCAACTTCCTTGATTGCAAGCACGGTGCTCGTAGTCTCTACACCGGAGTTCGGTCTTCCTTATCGTCGGAACTCCATGTGGCTTAGGGTGCTTTGATTTTTTGAACTACTTTCAAGTCCGCGGTTGTATCTTCTACTCCAGTGGCCCTCCCCGTACGCAGGACCAAATATACTTAAAAGAATTTTTCTTTCGATTTTATAATCCGTTGTGTTTAGTAAATTATTAATAATGCAACTAGCTTATTGCAATTAAATTCATTTAAATTAATATAAAGACGATCAAATGCTTATCTGAAAATGATTGAAGGAATAAGGGGAAGGGTACAAAATCCCGAATTTCAAAAAAATTAGAATCCCGAATGCCATAATCCCGAATACCCAAAATCCCGACTGGACAAAATCCCAAATGCCAAAATCCAGAATGGAATGAATTCCAAATTTTAAAACTTTGTTAGTACTTTTTCAGTACTTTCAAAGAAACCGAACTTGTATTTTTGGCTTGACTTTCGTTCATTTTGCGATCTCAAATGACAAGAATCTCGAATGCAAACATTTCAAACGAATACAAATCTACAGGGTGTTTTTTTAGACATGTGGTTTTCAAGAAGTAATAAAACGCATATAATTTAATCTTATGGAAAAGAATTTAGGCGTTTTCCATTATGTTTTAAAGATGATCTCGGGCTCGAATAAATTCCAGCCGAGAGGCCCAATTTTCAACCACTTTTTACAGCAATTGCAGCGCGCGAACCGAACCATTATTTTGGTAATAAATTTGCGCGATTTGCAAACGTTGTTTAGGAGTAAGTCTATTCATTATGAAACGGCAAACCAAAATAAGCATAACTGCCTGAACAGAATAGAGTGCTGCAACTCCAGCTCGAATAGCTGTCAAAAAGTGTCGTACGTGATTTTTTTACGAGCCCACAATGCAGCTGTACAGCTTTCTGACATTTTAGTATCGAACATAAAAATGAAAACAAAAAATAAAAATGAATAATGATGAAAAAGAAGCTAAAATTGCTTTACGTCTTTATGAGTGATTTAAAAGAGTTTAAAAATCACTTTAACCCACATGTAAACACTTCGTTTTGCTCGCAATTTTGAAAAGTCAAAAAAGCTGCAAGCAAAATTTAAAAGTTGGCCAACTTGTCCAGCTGCGTCTGCAGCTCCGTCTGCAGCTGCGTCGTGTTCTGTTCGCATCATTGAATTTGTGTGTATTCAAAATCTTGACAGCTATTCCAGTTGCAGCTCCGTCTCCATTCTGTTTAGCCAGTTAATTGTGACTTCCTTTTTCCCAGTATGTAAAAGATTTTTCAAGTCACAATAGTGAACTGTGTATGCAGCAGAAATAATATTACTGTCTCCCTCAAATTAGAAACGTACAGCTCTTTAAATATCAAAATAAACTCATAGTGCCTGTCTACATTGTCTTTTTACTGAAAGTCGTTTTGATGAACAGCGTGTCTACATTATGCAAAGAAAATCCTTTCAGTTCAATATACCCTTCTTTATTTCACGCAATTAAGTACCATACATCTCTCACTCGCACAAAAAAAATTCGTCTTTAAGCCAAGAATTATTTTCAAGAGTGGCACATCGGTGGATTTTGGGTGAAATCATCTTTCTCTTTCTTTCGCACATAAAATCTACCTATCTCACTGGATCCACCTTTCAGTAAGAAGACAATGTACACAGGCACATAGGACTTGCACACACGGGATTAGTTCGGCTGGGTAGAAATCTGTTTCAATACTTTACTTCAAGCACACACGGGATGAATTATTCTGGTAGAAAAAATGTATACATGAACCTCTTTTTCATTGTGTTAGTATTTTATGCCGACATCAGTCACAGTACACATATTAAAAGTAATGGGCCTTACCAATAACCAAATTTAGGGCGGTATTCACCGACGGCTCATAACTTATGAGGCTCATAAACCTATTCACCAAGCAATAATAGTGAATATTTATGAGCGCTCATAAGACTTATGAGTGGTCCTGACCACTCATAAAGTTATGAGCGCTCTCTCCGAAAACTAATTCGAAAACCTTCGAAGTAACCCTTCAAGAAAATTCACTGACTCATTTTGTCGGTACTTCTTGGATCCTTACAAAAATGAGTCTCGCACGCACACGCACACATATTGTAATTCCTTTCGTCTGCAGGAATTTTATTTATTGTTTCAATTTTTTAAGTTCTTTTTGTAATTCACTCGGTGAATATTCTTTTGTCCGTTTGCTGTGAAAATTTGAAAAAAAAAAAATAGGATAATAAAAGGTGTAGATAATGAATCTGCTCCGAATAGAAAATTACAGAAAAGTACAGGATTGTGTTCCATGAGTAAAAACCTTACCCAAACTGTTCTTCATTCTGTCACTATGTGTTCCATGATGTTTTCCAGAACAATTAAGAACAATATTTCCTGAACCTACTTTTGTGGTGGGGAAAATTAGTGGGAAATGTCGAAGTGGTACCAGTTGATTTGTTTGTCTGGGATAATAATAAGCTAAAATTTATCTCAGAAAAACTTTTTGCTTGAATCTGACAGTTTTGACAGTTTTCACACATTTATACTGTTCTGGGGCCCAATCCCGCAAGGGTGACTGATTTTCTGTGTACACATTCTATTCACTTCCAAAACAAATGTAAATAAATTTGATTGATTGTGCACGCGTTATCTGTCAAAAACTTAAAACTCACACTTGCCGAATCGCAAAAATCGATGTGTACACGAATTTCTGTGTACACAGAAAAAAGTCACTCTTGTGGAATTGGGCCCCTGATGTAGTTTTACTTCATTTAACACAGCTAATATAAACCAACATTTGACGTCTATCTCCCCTTCAAGCGAACGAGTCCATTTTGGATCCGCAAACGTAGTAGACAATGTACGATCGAAATAATTAGCGAAACTAAAAAGTAAAGTAAGAACATTTCCCTCTATAAAACAAACTAAAACGTGCAATGATCTTCACCCCGAGACAAAACTAAGAAAATAAGTGGAAAGAAATTAAAATTAATGTAGTCACAAAGAATTTATTTATGTGCATGCAACACTCATTTTTTCAAGGCTGCAAGAAGTACCGACAAAGTGCGGTCATTTTTGAAAACAGTTTGATTTCACAGTTTGGGGGTACCTGGAGAAGAGAGAGTTGTTCTCATTTTCGAACTTCGAAAAAGAGCTATGAGTGGTTGGTGAATAGCACAAATATTATTTGAGTTAGGAGCCTCGTAAACTTAAGAGCCGTTTATGAGTGCTCAGTGAATACCGCCCTAAGAGATCACTAAAATATTTAAGTGGACTCTAAAAAATTAACCATACCAATAACCAATTTAATAGTTAGCTCAACGCTAAACGTGCCCTCAAATTTAAAGCGAAGAAACTCATTTTTAATTGTATGAACACCTCGTTTGTGCTGTCAATCTGACATCTAAAAGCAATAAAGAAAAAAAAAACAATTTTTCTTATCTGTTGCATCGACGTATTCTCATCTTCATACTCTTCGAAAGGATTTATTCTTTTTTGTTATATTTTTGTTCGGCGGGATTGTGCCACATCCTCCAAAATACTGATGTCATCAATTATATCCCGGTCGTCGGAACTCATTTTTTGATTGAATAAATGAAAAAAGTTAACATTTCTGTTTGGAACCAGAAAAATTGTTTATTTATTTTGCAAAATAACACAAATGTCATTTCAACAGCTGTCTATTTGACAAATACCGTAATAGAGCGCTAATAAGTGAAAGTTGTGTTTAATTTGGTTATTGGTAAACACACAAGTTAACTCGTCTTTAAAGTTTAACCGGCATTTATCAAATCGCGTGTTTAGCTATTGGTTATTGGTAAGGCCCAATATCATTAGCGTTTTAATTTTTGTTCAGTTTTGCGCATCTACAAAATCAGTGGAAAATGGCGAATTTGTTGTGTGTTATGTGTCCATTTGTAACTTATTTATTAACAAATACAATTGAAGGGTCCAGGGCAAAAACGGCTTAAGTCCACTTTTTTTCAAAATCAAAGTAATGATGACATCTTGTAGTTTTTTGTGAGTACTATATGAGGTTCTATTTACTTTTTGAAAAAATATTTGTTTCTACCAATAAAAATCAATAAAACGAAATGCCTTGCTGCGGAAGAACGACTTAAGTGCAACAAATTGTATGGAAGAATGGCACAAGTCCATATTTAATGGACTTGTGTCGTTCTTCCATACACCATCGTGGATAAAGTTTGTCCGATGCTTTCTCATTTCTTCTACAAAATGTTGCCAATTGAAATAAAAGATCTTTCAATTTTCTGTGACTCTTGTGCTGGGCAAAAAAAAAACTTTATAGTGATCAGATTTCTGCACTTTCTAGTCACCAAGAAAAATCTTTTTAATTCAGTGAAAGTCATATTTCCGATTAGAGGACATTCGTATCTAGAATGCGATCGAGATATGAGCCTCGTTAACCAAAAAACTTTCACTGAGACACCAAAGCACTGGAGAAACGAATTGAGAAGAAGCCGCAAACCTACACCATTTGAAGTTATTAACTGGGGAAAATATTGATTTCGAAAACTGGAGTGAGTTTTTAACTCCCCTTTATGCTCCAAAGTGTCCATTTCCTACTCGACCAATAAGAATGCTCAAGATTTGTCAAGAGGATAGCTTCGTTTTGCAGAAATCGAATTACAAGGGCTTATACAACAAATCTTCAATCGAAAAAAAATCCAAGGAGAAAGAAGAAACAGGACCAGCATGCGCCATTAAAGAGACTTTACAACGGTCGAATCCCTATCAAAAAGTCAAAGTGGAAGGATCTACATCTTACTAAATTTCTTGAGATACAAGAGTCCAAGAATTTTTACAAAGATTTAACGTTCATCGATAAAAACGAAAAGTGACGAATCACAAGTGAGTGAATTTCTTGACGACCCACCAATGGATACTTGATTTCAATAGAAAAATGACACAAGTCACGTACTGTTCTCACTAAAATCGTTGTAACAAGTTTATTTATTCATGAAATAAAAATTAAATTATGTTTCATCAATGAGAACATTTTGTATTACAAAAATGTTTGTTTTCGTTAATTTATTTTCCTTTGACTTTAGCGTGTATTAGTAGGTAAACTTATATCTTCGTTTTTCTCGGAATTAATCTAAGTGGACTTAAGCCGTTTTTCCCCTGGACCCTTCAATTGTTTCAAGCTTTTTAGTGTTTAATAACATTATTTTATCATGCAAACAACATTCCTTCCTGGTTTTTAGTGTTATTTAAATTATCATTTTGTGTTTGTTTTCTTCGTTATTGTTGTAATACAGCGGACGGGGTCACGTAATGCTAGATTTCCACTTGCCTTTGAATCGACACAGTTTGACAGATCACGATTGGGTCTTTGAACGACACAATTGCCAGTTCATTTTCACTTGTGTGATTAATTGACACAAAATCGTTGGTCTTTTCAAAGACCAAGAAATTTTGACATACGCCTTTGTCATTTCACCTATTTCCATTTGCTTTGTCTTTTATGAAACGACATTCATTCTCAATGAGCAAATTTTCACAGCTATCAGTAATCTTGAATAAAAATTGTTTAAGTGCGTAGAGGAAAAGCTTATTTTATGTTTCTGCTCAGTGAAAAGGCAAGTAATTTTGAATTCTTGTGTTAAAATAAAATTAAAATAATTTGTTTAGGTTAAATTTATGCTTATAAGAAAACAAATTTATTGCTCTTGCCTCATTTGAGATGCTTGTTGGCACAGAAATGGAGCTCCAGGAACAAGAGGAAAACAAAAAACGAAAAAAAACCTGATTGCTGGGTACAAAATATGTTTCTGGACCTGTGTTGTAAGGAACCGAGATTTGTTTAAACAAAAATGCGCATTGCGCATGACTAAAGCTGATTTCAGTTTTGTTTTTGCAACACAACTTCGCTTTTGGGAATTCCCAGCGCCTTCGAAATCGATTCCCACGAATTGTTATTCATATCTCTATTTTTATAGTACTTATTGCCTGAGACCGAATCGCTGAACCATTTGTATCAGCAAATGGTTCATTTCTGTTTTCCACTCCAGAGTTGATTTTCTGATTCTTTTTTTTTTTCAGGGAAATTATCATCCTCTAAGTGAATGGAGTGTTGCTCACATTTAGGTCACTCATTGGGCATTGGGTAGCCCAGTGGCCATGCAATATTCATTTTCGATGCCAATAAATTCCGAGAGAAACTGCAACCGCACAATTCCACTTGTCATTTTGTGAAATGACGCAAAAATGCGTCTTTGGTCAGTTGGTAAATGGCAAGTGGAAACCTAGCATTAGATATGTGTACTGTGGACCTCAGTGTGTAGGAAGTTGTGTGTGTATTAGTTTTCTACTTCGTTTTTCCACTCCAAACAGGGTAGAAGATTTTATGCCATTTAACAACGCGCACTTCACTTCCCTCTGCTATAAACTCTGTTTTCTGTCGGCAGAAATAATCCCGTGTGTGCAGGCCCATACATATTTTATTTAATGCATATTTTGTGTAGAGAAAAGAGATCCAGTTCCAATGTTTCACATCTTCCAGGCGTCCCGCGACGGCTCAATTTTTTTTTAATACCAAAAATAGTACTAAGCCATTCGGGATTTTGGCATTCTAGATTCTCGCATTCGGGATTTTGTTCATTCGGAATTTTGGCATTCGGATTTTTTTTCTTTTCGGGATAATGGCATTCGGCATTTCGTACCCAACTGAAAAATAAGAAATTTTAGGGATATGTATTTTAGTTTAAGAGTGTTCCGGAATGAAATGGTGATTTCATAAATAAGATTGTGAAGCGTGTACTTGTCCGATGAAAACCATTAAGGTGTCTATGGACAGACAAACTTGTTCTCTAAAACATAATCGGAAAACAAATTTAATTTTGTGCTCTATTTTTTAGTAAAATGTCTTTAAGAAACCGAGAATATGGCAAAAATGGCAATTTTGCAAAGCGAATGTAGATTAAACTAAATATTTTATGACATAAAATTTTATATTTTTGTTAAGACACTATTGAAGAAAATTTTTACTTTTGTATTTTATAACAACTTTAATAATCATCATCATCATCATCGTCATCATCATTCATATAAATAAAATCGTAACTCACTACGCGTTGTCCTCGCATCACGCAAAAACTCTTGGGTATACTGAGATGCGGTCCTTTGTAATATGTATAACAATGTAATTGTAAAAATTCAATCACAACAAGATGCACAAATACAATATTATTATACACTCAAATGGTCTAAGATTCCGTGTTATGTAATCCGAGGAGCATTATCTAGAAACGGGTGAATACCAATTTTGGCTAACACGATTAGGTACCCCCCAAGTTGCATTTATATTGTTTTCGATGCACTGTTTAATCAGCGAGACTTTGATTTTTTGAATAGCCTTTACTCAAACTATACTTTTTTTGCTACCACTCACACCCAAAATCAGCTGTGGGCTCTCAGTCTTTTTGATTGTGGACCAATAGTTTGAATATTAATCTTTCAACATTTAAACACAGACAAAGTCGCGGGCATCAGCTAGTACAAAATAAAAATGCTTGTGAATTTTGAACAAAAAAACGCATTTTTGGATTTAAATTTTGTATACCTAACGGTATTTCTTTGACAATTTTTTTTTGCGGATATGAATTCAATTTATTATTACGATTTTTTGATTATAACGGGTGATTTTTTAAGAGGTTTAGAACTTAAAAAAAAAAAAAAACACAAAAAATTCGAAAAAATGAATGAAATATTTATTTGAATCGATAGTTTGAACCTTGCAATTTAATGTTTAAAGATAATTTCATGCAAATGTTGACCGCGGCTGCGTCTCAGGTAGCCCATCCGCTGAGTCCAATTTTGGCATACTCTTTCACACATATCGGCCGGTATCTCACGAATGAATGCATGGATGTTGGCTTCCAGTGCGTCAATCGAAGCGGGCTTGCCCCTATAGATATTAGCTTTGACATACCCCCACAAAAAATAATCTAATGGTGTCAAATCGCACGATCTAGGCGGCCAATTGACCGGCCCGAAACGTGAAATTAACTGTTCACCAAACTCGCCTCGCAATTGCGCCATTGTTTCGCGTGCTGTGTGGCATGTGGCACCGTCTTGTTGAAACCACATATCATGCAAGTCAAGAACTTCCATTTCGGGCAAAAAAAAGTTTGTTATCATCGCTCGGTAGCGTTCACGTAGTGCTGTAACAAAGGCCTAACTGCTGGGAACGGCGCCGAATCGACATTTCGCGGTCTTCTGTCACACTAGCTGATACGGCTGCAATATTTTCTTCACTACGCACAGTACGTAAACGTGTTGGTGGTTTAATGTCCAACAAAGTAAATTTGGTGCGAAATTTGATCACAATCTTCCGAATAGACTGCTCAGAAGGTCGAGAATGCCGACCATAAAATGGAAGCAGCGCGCGATGAACATTTCGAACCGAGCACGAATTTTGATAGTAAAATTCAATAATTTGCAAGCGTTGTTCATTTGTAAGACGATCCATGGTTAAATTGCAAACCAAACTGAAGCTGTTTGACAGTGACACAAGGTACTAAACACACGTCAGCTGTCAAAACCAGTGTTGCCAAAACCAAACCAGCTAAAAAATCACCCTTTATAATCATTATTGTATTACTTAATACTGAAATTTTTAATTTTTAAAAGGCACTTTTGACAGAAAATTCATGTAAATTTGGAAGTTAAAATCAGTTATTTTAACAAAATATTTTTTTTTTGGTACAATAATACACCTTAAAGTGACCAATTAGTAAAAATACAAAGTTTTATAAAACAAAGCATCTGATGAAAGTGAAAAAAACCGGTCTTATACAGTGTTGGCCAAAACATAAGCAACTTTTTAAAGTTTAAAGACTTTGGTCTTTAACTGCCTGAATTTTAATATATTTAATAATCTTTTAATTAATAAATGCTCTTATTATTACCAAAATTAGATTATAAGCAACAACAATTTTGTTTCATAACTAAAAGTATTAAATAATGATAACATGTCCCTTTTTACTGGTCAAAACACAAGCAACTTTAAAAAAATGCATGTTTTTAATTTAAGTTAGTGTTTAATTTTCAGTATTTTTTTACAAAACCATTGTATTTTACAATCACACTGCAACTGCAGCTCCTAGGTATAGGCTATTTCCTATTTCTGCTATTTTCTCTGAACTATTCTTCTATCTGCAATCTCCTATGTGTTTCCATGGGTTTGAGAACAGTATACTGTGCCACTTCATATCACCAAGTTTTTGCACTTTAAACCATTTGTTTGACTATTTTTTGGTAGTTCGGATCACTATCTTCTGAAATATCCATTTGAGAAGAATATCCTCCTCAGCACGTGGAAGCATGACATTTTCCATGATGTTCTTGAATGCGAAATGTTCCATAGTTCCATATATTTAATGAATTGGGCCCATTCCATGTCCGGAGAAACATACCCAAACATCCACGAACCATTCAATTTCCCCTTCCATGTTTAAAAGTATCCTTTGTTTATTCGGTATCTGGTATGAGCTCGGTTGATTGACCAAACCCAATACCCCAAATACTATATGAGATTGAAGATCGATGCAAAGTTCACAGAAAATAGCAGTATAGGAACGATCTCTTCGTCGAGGTCAAGTAGGCTTGGAATAGTATTCCAGGTGCACTGTTCCAAATTTTCTGGAGAGTTTACCTAGGAGTTGCAGTGTGATGGTAAAACACAAAGGTTTTATCAAAAAATATTGAAAATTAAAAACTAAATTTAATTAAAAATATGTCAAATACAATTGAGTAAGCCGAACGAAACGCCAATTTATAGGACTAAAGGCCATAAAAAGCTATTTTGAATCAATAATTCAACAAGTCCAATCCTTAATGCTAAGTCTTCTACTTGGCTGATTTATTTCAGTAGTATATAGAATTTGTATTATAAAACCTTCTTATATAGAAACTATGCCTGGCCCAGGGCAAAAAAACTTCTAGCTTAATGATTAGGAATTCTAATCTTGTTGGATATAGTAAAAATATGCATTTTTTTAAGTTGCTTGTGTTTTGACCAGGTAAAAAGGGACATCATTAGTCTTTGAGTATTTATTACTTTTTTAGTTATGAAACATCATTTTGGTTATTATTAATTTTATTTTGGTAATAATAAGAGCTGAATTAATAAAAGATTATTAAATATATTTAAATGCAGGCAGTTATAGACCAGAGTTTTATAACTTGAAAAAGGTGCTAATGTTTTGAGCAACACTGTATATGCAAACAAAAAAGTTAGCAAATGACTGAGTTTGTTCAGTCGAGAACACTCTTAAACTGAATTAACATTTTCAATGTGGACAAACATCATTTGACAATATGGCTTTGAAATAAACATTGAATTAAAATTAGTTTACCATTTCGTAAAAATGAGATCTAAAGCAAAAAATTCCGTCAAAATGTAAATAAGTGACTCCAAATTATCTGTCTCTTTGACAGCAAAACTGGAACGTTTTACTGAGGATACATGTTCATGCAATGTAACTCAGATTGTTGAGGTGTTATCTGAATTGTCTTTATTGCTTGTTATTGTTTGACAAAAACAAAAATATCAAAAAGAAACAAACGTAGATCAAAGTGATGTCCACTGCCATCTAACTGATCGTTAAATAATCGGCTCTAAAGACATTGGGGCATATTCACAGATGTTGTTAAAGCAGTTGCTAGATAAAACTGGAGTTTACCAAATGAAGTTTTTTAATTTAATTTAATTTAATTTATTCATCAAACAGAGCATATTGTACTCTTACAGACTAAGATACATAAGTAAAAAAAATTGTACAAACTTGTAGGTGGGTATATAAAATTCCAATTACATTTAATTGATTTACATAGTTAATCTATTATTCAACATTAAAAAATGATAATCATATGTTTAATAAATAACAATATTTAAATTTTGTTTAGAACTATGGATTTAAAAGTTTCTCTGGTGCAATCCATATAAAAGTTAATCCCAGAGCAAACTAAATTGCTTTCTCTGATGCAACGAGATTTTGGTTCATTGCGGCCGTAATTTGTGCGGTGAAACTGCTCATAAATTAGAAACCGTTCTCGCGTTACTCTTTGAGGCGCATTACCCTCTTTGACTAGAGCTGCTAGAGGTGGATAATTAATGTGATTTGTAATGATATCGCGAATAAACATAATTG
Source organism: Dasysyrphus tricinctus (assembly GCA_963921185.1). Classification (NCBI taxonomy): domain Eukaryota; kingdom Metazoa; phylum Arthropoda; class Insecta; order Diptera; family Syrphidae; genus Dasysyrphus; species Dasysyrphus tricinctus. The sequence goes on along the minus strand of OY992531.1, from coordinate 180,976,791 downwards.
AAAAGTATTTACGGCGAGCTTCTAGCATTTCCAAACAAAAGGCATCTGGTTTCATAGGAAGGTGTTACTATTCTTCAATTTAAATTAAAAAAAGCATACCGAGTAAAATTTCTTTGAATTTTTTCAATTCTTTCTGATGTATTTGCATAGTAAGGATTCCAAACTGTACTGCAATACTCAAGTACTGATCTTACCAGAGATAAATATGATAAATTCCAGATTAAACAACGCCCCATTGACTTAAACTTTGATAAACATTCGAGTCGATTTCATTCATCTGGGAAGAGCTTTTGCCAACCATATATATTTAATACATAAATGTTTAACTTATTTTCATGCCCAAGTTAAACTAAGGGATTTTATTAAAAAATATTTTTCAGGTTCTGTTATCATGAAAAATCTCCCAGTATTTTTCCAGTAGGATTTTGCGAGACTCATAGTATATGCCTGACGCCTCCAAATGGTTATGATCCCAACACATTTAGTTGGATCACGTATCTCAAGGAAACACAAAGTATAGCAGCTGGAGAACATTTGTTCCATCGCATAGTACCAAATCATGGATTCGAAGTAAAATGATTCAACAAAATATGACATTATTTTTCCTAAGTATTTCCATTTTAGCTTGGCATGAGCTTAGAGTGCGCTGACTTAATGGATCCACGCTTGGTATGCGTTGCAACAGTTGCCAGAGTCGTTGGACGTTTACTTAAAATTCATTTTGATGGTTGGACAGATGAATATGATCAGTGGCTTGATTGTGAGTCACCTGATGTCTACCCCGTAGGATGGTGTGTTTTGGTCAATCATAAGTTGGAAGGACCACCGATGCATTCAAAAATTACTTTGAAAATGCCTGTTAAAACAAAACACAAAAAAAAGAAAAAAAAGATTGTTAAGCCAGACAATTCTTTCGGTATGCAAAAATACTTATTTTTATTTTTCTTATAAATAAATCAATATTTGTGTAGGTGGTAAGAACTTGGGCAGACCAATTAATATTAAAAGAGAAGCTCAAGATAATCAGTGCGGCGATAGAAATTTTTCTTCAGAACGCTTGGGCATTAAGCTTGAAATGAAATCAGAACCATTGTATTATGATGACGAAGTTGATGAAGAAGAACTAGAAGACGATGAATTGAGACATTCAAATCGATCAACGCCTCTACCAACATCACCAGAACTTGGTGAAAGAAGCAACATTTCTGCAACTGAAAGTGTGATTGCCTTGAATATAAATCATAATTCAAACTCACCGGCCCCACCAATTGAGCGTAAAGCTACAAGTTACATAGGGGTACAAAAACCATGTCTAAATTATATTTAAATATTTTTATAAATTTTTGTTCAATTAGAATTCAACTGTATCGAATAGCAAGTACATTCCACGTCTAATTGATCTTGCACAGGATCCAATGTGCAGCCAGGTCAGTGGAGAGCTTATGCCAGAGACATGGAATGTTTATGATGTTTCTCAGTTTCTTCGAGTTAACGATTGTATCGCCCACTGTGACGTGTTTAGTCGGAATAAAATCGATGGAAGGCTTCTGTTGCATTTATCAAAGGACGAAATTATTACTTTGCTGGGAATGAAAGTTGGTCCTGCTTTAAAAATTTTCGACCTAATACAACAGCTTAAATGTAAACTGAACCCCAGCAAATCTAGACTACTAAGGGCAAATAAATTATTTTTATAGTGCCTTTTTATTTCTTTTATTGAAAACATTGAATCGTATTTGTTTTAATTTTTTAACTTACTGAATACAGTCTAACATTAAGAAAAATCATATTATTAAGTATATTACTATAAGTTTTAATAAATCTACTTCAAATAGTTTTTAAGAATTTGATTGCAATGTTTTCCATGGAATTTCAAGATTGGTAATAAATTTGATGTATATAGAAGAAAATTTAAAAATCACATTATATATATTATACATATACATATTCCAGTTTCAATAGTTTTATTATACAAAAAAATAAATAACAAACTGGTCGCGCAATCTAGACTTTTTCTTTTTGTTTCATTATTCTGCTATTAAAACGATTTTACAATCGTTTTTAATTTAATTTGTTCCAGATCAGGGGCCTAATCACGCAAGAAAATTTTTTGTTTTTATTTTTAAGTTTGAAAACTATTTTTTTCAAAAACTATTTACAATAAAAACTTGATTTAAAAAACATATTAGAGACTGGATTCATGGCTTTAAAAAAAGATATAGCATGCCATTGTAAGTGGTCCCGTTGTTTTTTTAATAATTTTTTTCTATTTTGGGTCAAATTTTTAGAAAAGGGAAATGGACTCCCCTCCGATACGATTTTGTTTTCGTCTGAATCTAATCTATAAGCTCCGATTTTTTTCACGTGTTTTAAGAATCACCCTAACCCCATTATTTTTACCTTGAAGTGAAAAAAGGGAGACCCTGGGGGTCAAAGTGAGTACTAAAAGGTACTAACACGAAAAATGCTACCATTTTCTCATAGAAAGAGATGATTGTGACGTCAAAGAAAGACCAAGATGGCGACTTGGGTGTATCAAATGAGCACAATTTGCTTCTGTTTATCATTTTTCTTTTCATAGGTTTTCACAGAATGAAATGATTGTGATAAACGAATTATCATATGAAAACATTTTGGCATTTGTTTTCATTTTTTCACACTTCGAGAATCGCATTTGGCGTAAAGGCGTTATCATATTTATCACTTCACAGTTTCACAGATCGAGAATTAACCCCAATGGGGGTCAATTCTCGATCTTTGAAATGAAAACAAAGTTATCATTTCAGTTTTCACAGAATTTTATCATTTTATCACTTCACAAGCACGCTTAAGGCGATTCCCGAACTCGTTATGAAAAACAGCTGTCAAAGTGAGTACTTAAAAGTACTAACATAAAAAATGCTACCACTTGCTCATAGAAAAAGCTGATTGTGACGTCATAGAAAGTTCAAGAAGGCGACTTGGGTATATCAAATGAGCACAATTTGTTTCTGTTTATCATTTTTCTTTTCACAGAATGAAATGATTGTGATAAACGAATTATCATATGAAAACATTTTGGCATTTGTTTTCATTTCTTCACACTTCGAGAATCGCATTTGGCGTGAAGGCGTTACCATATTTATCACTTCACAGTTTCATAGATCGAGAATTGACTCCCAGGGGCGTGAAATAAAAATCTGAAAAAATAAGAGAAATTGTTTTTTAATGTTTTGAATCGAATGAATCCAAGACAATGTCCAATTTAAGGACTACCCTAATATACATACATATATCTGAAGTAGAACTATGCGTTTAAAACAGTAAGCTTCTTATCACAATGGGAAATCACTCTTTTATCATAAAGCTGGTGAACCAAACACCAACAAATGGATCTACACCATGATAATAAGACCCACCATCGGGCAATTACTAGAAAAGGTACATAGACTCGCATGCTTATGCATCGCCTTGGCAATGAGAACTAGAGTACAAAAGCAGTATTGGAAGGTATCTTTCCCCATTTCACGCGGTTATAGAAAGTGGTGCTTAGGGAGCCATCATCATGAGATTTGCTATTAGGTAAATGTGCCATGCAGAAAGAAAGCTGGGCAATAATGACTTCAATAAAACAAAAATATGAGCAAAGACAGTCATTATCCTGACGCCACTCGAGCGAGTATACTCGCTTGCGAGTTGTACATACACTGCGCGTCACTTGTTTGAGGCCTCATTTTCGCAATCGTTTTTTCTCAGTAAAGACCTGTGAGAAATATTTTCCCTGAAAATTTTTGATACCTAAGAGTAGGTATACATACTGGCCATTAATAAAGGATAGTGTTGAAGGGGTTACTTGGAAAATCCATAGTAATTTCACAAGCTATATAAATGAAAAAATGGTTAAAAAAAATTGCGTCACTTGATTGAGGTCACTCGAAAAATCTGTTTAAAAATTATCATATATAATGATATTTGATAAACTGATAAAATGATAACAAATGTATACAGGGTGTCCCGTAATGAGTGGATAATACTGCAACTGGTGATAGCAGGCCTTATGACTGCTCAGAAAAAAAATATAAAAAAAATATTTTTCTTGTGGTCTCCATGGTATAATTTATTTTCGAAAAATGTTAAAAAATTCGGGGTCTCCTAAAATACCTAATTACAACGGCCCCCCATCTTATTATTTTTGTATTTTTATAATATTTTTGAATAACCGTTCTAAATGATGGGTAGTAAATTTTATCACCAGCTGATGCATTTTTTGTGTTATAATTTTTTTTAATTATTTTTTTATTCAAAAATAATTCAATATTTTTTTTCACCAAAGTTTGAAAAATCATAAAGGGAACAAAATGTATGAGAACATAGGTGGCAAATTTGATAAAAATTGGCCTGTTTAATGTACTTTCCAAAATGGTATAACACATGTTTGTGTCTACAACCATAACCAATAAAATTGGCATTTGATCTACTATAGTAGTTTTTTAACATTTTATCAGATGAAATTAAGTTAGTAAATTAAGTAGACACTACGACGACGAATGAATGACTAATATTGTTTTTTTTAATTTTTATTGCATTTAAAAATAACCGTTCTTAAATAAAGGCAGTAACATTTAACACTAGTTGCTGGATTTTTTTTTTTAATAATTTTTTAAATTAATTTTTTAATAAAAAAATGGTTAAATATTTATTTTCATCAAAGTTTGTAAGTTAATAAAAAAGACAAAAAACTAAAAACTTTCGTGGCAAATAATGTTAAAAAAATCTCCTTTTAATGTACTTTCCCAAATGGTAAATCACAATCTTTTATCTACAGCAATAACACATTAAGGGTATTCATGCAACGTCGTAAGTTTACAAATTGTGTAAAATGATAAGTTTACGCAAAAGTTTGCATGGATGACCTTTTATTAGGTCTGTTTCTTTACTTTTGGGATAAAGTTTGGGAAAAAGTTCGGGAAAAAGTTTGGGATTGAGCTTTCTGATGTTGTTGTTGTAATGTTTAACCAGAAACGAAAAGTAAAGAAACGCATTTGGGATGTTTCTGGTTTGTTGCGGTTTAAATCATTTATTTAACTTCATTGCTGGTTGGCTCACCCCATACAAAATTATACAATTCAATTATTTTTACATGCACTGATCATGTTGGGCTCTATTAAAAGAACAAAGAGAAACATTTTACTTTATATTTGCCTTTATTGTATCATTTTCCTTTAATTTAATTAAATTAAACCATTTTATGTACGCTACTTGAAAAATTTAATTTCAAATTATTCGATCAGCTGATTTCTTATTTGACAAGCAAGAAAGTGCAGTAACTAAAATGTTCGGGTAGATTCTTGCTGGAGGGGAAATGAAAAAAAGTCAAAAGCTCTGGCATTTTCGTGCCAGAAAATAGTAAAGAAACACATTTTGGGTAGATTTGGGATACTTCGGGATCCCACGGGCAAGTAAAGAAACAGACCTATTAATTTGGTTAACTGCTGTGTAATTGAATCAGCTGTTCGTTAAACGTCAAATATTTGGGCGCGTTTGGCTTGGGTCGAGGAGTTGGTCTTAAGCGTGGTACACATTATCAAACCTGAGTGTCAGCTATGTTGGATATCAAACCGAACTGACAATAGGTTTGTTCGGGTACTTTCTGGGCTAAATTTGACAGTCTGTAAAATTTTTAGGAGTGGAGATGCAATTCTCTCAGAGAGAAGTAAAACTGTGCAAAAGTACACGAACGCATAGAACCAAAATTTCTACCACTTTTTAAACGTCAACAAAAAGTAAACAAAACACCTACTAAGAAAATAAGAAAACAAAACCACAGCATGAGAATTTCTATTTTAACTTCAAATTCATCATTAAATTTGATATTTTTTACTAATCAATTAATAACATAGCATTAATTAAACACAAACTCAGCATTCTATATATGAAGAATTGAAATACACTTGAACACAAAATTTCTTTGTAATTAAAAAATATTCTGCTATGAAATAGCTATCAGTTTTTTATTTTTCAGAAAGCACTTCACAATATTAACAAAATATAAAAATCACAATTTAGTCACATTTTCTTTTTTTAAATAGTTAAAAAACTTATTCAATAAAAAAAAGGACGAACAGATAAGAAAAAGTCACTTTTAACAAGAAAAAAAACAAAACTAAAAGTAAACAACGGCCATTTTGTTTATGTGTTGTTGTTCTCAACTCGCAGAATACAGCACTTACCATTTCTGCCCAAACAAATTCCTTGGGCAGAATTTGGCAAAAATTGTCAGGAAGGGGAAATGTTTTACTCTCTCTTGAGCGTTCTCTTCTGCCAAAAACTACACATTTTTTGCGTACGCGAACAACTTTGGGCTAAATTTGGTAGATTTGGGTAGAATTTGGCTGTTTTGTGTGAGTACGCGAACAGACCTAATGTGTACACGCTGACTGATAGTTTGACACTCAGAACTGCCTGCTCACAAATTTTTTTGATACTGCGTGACAACCCTCGGTTTGTTGGGTGGTTGCTCGATGATGTGTAGGGTGACATGGTCGACATTGCACCACTCATTTTTCAAGTGGTCATAGTTTCTCTAAATGTAATTATTTTTGTTAGAATTTTTAACATCATTTATATGGATTTGTTAGACAAATTCGTGCATAGTTAATTTTTGAATAGTATGTATATACTTAAATCTAAAATTGATTATTCAGAAAAAGTGAAATGGTGCATAGTGTACCATGGTAGGTACTAAATGAACCAGTCTTATGTCCACAATGCACCATGCAGGTACTCAATGTACCACCAACTAATATTTAGAAATAAAGCAAGTATTTCAAGTAATATTGAATTTTATTCAGATGGGAATTTATTGTATCTATAAGAATAAAAACAAAAAAAGTTCATTTAACACTTGTAAAAAATATAAGAATTTAATAATAACAAAAAAAGTAAATAAATACTAAATTAAATATTTCTCTTCAAGACATTTTAAAAAAATAAAGCTATTAAATTCATTAATATCAGTTAAACGGATAATAAATTAACGTATGTTTAGTTTAAAAACATATTCAGAAATTATGTATAGTGATTGTTGTCTTTGCGTTGTTCCTGATACAGAAGGATCTTTAAGAATATATTTTATCTCCTCCTCATTGACTACTGCAAAATCTGGGACGTGTGGCATACAAAAAAGCTCATTAGCCTTTGATTTTAGTCTCAAAAATGAAATGAACCATTCGTTACCACTACATGCACCATGGTGCATTTAGAACCATGTTGTTGTGGTGCATAGTGCACTACCCCCTCACTTTATTTTTAAGTCAAAATAATTCGCTAACTACCCAATTATATTTGAATCTATTTAATTTTACCAATGAATAAAACAACACAAATTATTTTGATCGATGTTTAATAAAAAAAAGGGCACCACAACTTAAGTGAGACAAAAAAAATAACTCACCTCAATTTTTCGATTTGCACTATAAATTACGAAAAAAGCTTATACACGTACGCACGTACCAACAACAAGCACCAGACTAAGATCCACTGATATTTAGGCGAAAGGCACGTAAGATAATGTGAAGTTTACACGGATGTAACTGTCGGTATGTTAGATTTTGCCATGGTGCATGGAGTACCACTGGTGCAATGTCGACCATGTCACCCTACACAATTTCATTCATGAGCCGTCATTCACGGAACAAAACACGAATTTTTATAGTGAATTAGCGAAAAAGTGCAAACAAAATAGGAAAAAGCTCGTGGGTGTCATGTAAAAAAAAGAATTAACACGATTCGTGGCGGAAATAGCCTCAAAATAAAAAGAAACAATTTTCTGAGAGTAGTGGAATTTCTTTGCCTGACGCCCAACATAACTGATAAGTGTGTACGCGAAGCTTTTCACGCAGGTTTGATATCCAACACGCGTGACACTCAGGTTTGATAATAGGTTTGTTTGGTTACTATTGTAGCACGATGTTCAAAAACTGTCAAATTTTTGAAAGAAGGGGAAAATTCTTTCATAGAGGGGAAAACTTTACAAAGTTAACAAACGCGAAAAACCAATTTTGTATCACTTTTGTGTACGAAACTTCAAATGTGTCACACACAATCAAACACTACAGGCAAATCTTAAGACTCACACAAACAAAAATACACACAGACTAGGATTTGACAGTTTTTTACTTCCTGCACACAGAAATTTGTGTAGCAGAAATTTGCAAGATTTTTCATGGAGGGGAAATTTCTTGCTCTCTCATTTTGCTCTCTCGTTGTTACACTTTGGAGTTAACAAACAGGAATTTGTGAAATGTAGTGCGACGTCGTACGAATTCGTACGAAATTTCAGTAACCAAACAGACCTAATGTGTACCACGCTTTACAGATAGTGCATTATGGTCTGTTTATTTGCCTGGAGCTCCTGGAGAAGTGAGGAAAAGTAAAATAAATCATCCCTCTCTTTTTTTCTAACATCTTCCGTCTATTTAGAATCTTCCAAACTAGTGCGAATCATTCGTTGACCAAAAAACTGTATTTGTGAATGCTTCTCTATAATTTCGCGTTGGTTGGGCAGAGCCTTTAATCGTTGAGTAAATGTAGTTCTTCTAATTATTTTTTTTTGTGTAAACTACGTTTTTATTCACAACTTTTATCACCAACTAATTGCAATGCAATAATTACAGAACATATTCAGAGCTTTTTTAGTCCTCCGAGATATCATTTGTATCATGTTCCTAAACATGCCTAATTCTAAAAGTCACAAACACGCCTAATTCAATCTCAAAGTCACAATGACGTTTGGATAAGTTTAACCAAATATTTGGCTAATTTTCCGCAGCTAAATCCTTGGATAAAATTAACCAAATTGCGTAAACCATTTCCCATACAAAATTTGACAGTTCATTAACCAAAAGATAAAATTATCCAAATCGTAAACTTATCTTGTGTTTTACGCAGTTGCATGAATACCCCTATTAAATTGGCTTTTTATCTACTAGAGAAGATTTTTAACACTTTCTCAAATCAAAATTGACTTGTAATAAAATAGGCATTAAAATGCATAAAAAAGTATTTGCAAATATTGTCAATTCTCTGTCATTACAATAACGTATAACGTTTGTTATACTGGTTTCGTCAATTAAACGCATTTTTGAATTTGATTAAATTAATACTGATTAAGAATGTCACAGTAGGTATACGCCGCTAGAGTATGCGCGACATCCGGACTATCGAGTGTTCATCAGAGTCCACCAATGTTTTTCAGAAGGACGAATGCCTGGTAATGGACTGGGCAGCACTAGCGGAGGACGTTTACCGCGAGAAGAAATTGATGGTATTGTGCTGAATGCAATTGAAGCAGATTCAACTACATCAACACGGGAGATTGTAAGACGAACAGGGATCGCAAAATCATCAGTTCATAAGGTATTGCAAAAATATAAATTTCATCCTTTTCATTTCACGCGTGTCCAGACTCTGCTACCAAGAGATTTCCCCGCAAGAGTTATTTTTTGTCAAAAAATTTTGGAAAAAATTCACGAAGATCCGGAGTTCTTCAAAAAAAATATTGTGGAGTGATGAGTCGTCTCTTAAAAGGGATGGATATTTCAATATCCATAATTTACATAGCTGGCAACTGGAAAATCCAAATTTAATGCGCGAGGACAGATCGCAGTACCAATTCAAAATCAATTACTGGGCAGGTATCCTGAATGGACAAATTATAGGCCCTTTTGAATTACCAGGCAACTTAGATGGTGAAGCCTATCTTAATTTCTTGCAAACTAATTGGCCAACTCTATTGCAAGAAGTGCCCGAGGAGCTAAGGAATTCAATGTGGCTTCAAAACGATGGATGTCCTGCTCATTATGCTGTAAATGTAAGGAGGTACTTGAATCGAACGTATCCCAACAGGTGGATAGGACGTCTAGGCCCAATTTTGTGGCCACCACGTTCGCCAGACCTAAATCCTTTGGACTTCTACTGGGGGTACCTGAAAGAAATGGTTTATACTAAACCAATTACATCCATTACGGAACTTCGTCGTCGTGTTCAAGACGCTGTGATGAAAATAAATGAGCGCCAATATGCTCGTTTTATTGAGAGGTCCTTCATTAGAAGATGCAGAGCCTGTATCACAGTGAATGGGGGACAGTTTGAACACTTGATATAAATTTATTTAAAAATACAAACAAATCATAATTTTAATACTGTTGTTTCTATTTATCGCATTTCCCATACCTAAATCAAAACCTTTTTGAAAGTGCATACTATTAATTTAGGTATTGAATTTAGCAGACATAATAGTGACACTGGTATATCTATTGACTTTTCCTTACAACTCAATTTTTGTAGTCATCAAACTTTGATGAATATAAATATTTAATCATTTTTTTATCAAAAATTAATTAAAAAAAAAAAATCCAGCAACTAGTGTTAAATGTTACTGCCTTTATTTAAGAACGGTTATTTTTAAATGCAATAAAAATTAAAAAAAACAATATTAGTCATTCATTCGTCGTCGTAGTGTCTACTTAATTTACTAACTTAATTTCATCTGATAAAATGTTAAAAAACTACTATAGTAGATCAAATGCCAATTTTATTGGTTATGGTTGTAGACACAAACATGTGTTATACCATTTTGGAAAGTACATTAAACAGGCCAATTTTTATCAAATTTGCCATCTATGTTCTCATACATTTTTTTCCCTTTATGATTTTTCAAACTTTGGTGAAAAAAAATATTGAATTATTTTTGATTAAAAAAATTATTTAAAAAAATTATAACACAAAAAATGCATCAGCTGGTGTTAAAATTTACTACCCATCATTTAGAACGGTTATTCAAAAATATTATAAAAATACAAAAATAATAAGAATCCTTTATGGGTGGCCGTTGTAATTAGGTATTTTAGGAGACCCCGAATTTTTTAACATTTTTCGAAAATAAATTATACCATGGAGACCACAAGAAAAATATTTTTTTTATATTTTTTTTCTGAGCAGTCATAAGGCCTGCTATCACCAGTTGCAGTATTATCCACTCATTACGGGACACCCTGTATATAAGCTAAGTGATAAGAACAAAGTGTTTCATTATTAAATGTAAAAGGTAGATGAATGTTATATTTAACACTCCTTCTCATTCGTCTGAATGCCACACTTTATTCTTTGTTCTTGTATCCGAGTTGCTGGTAATGGTTTTGTTAGCATATCTGCAATCATTTCATTTGTTGGGCAATACTGACACTTCACAAAATGCTTATCAACATAGTCCTTCACAAAAAAAAACTTAGTGTCGATATGTTTCGATCTGTTGCTGAGCTTGACATATAAGTTTGAGACAGCTTTGATTATCTTCGTAAATAAGTGTGGGCGTATTTTGAGGATGATCTAAGTCGTTCAAGAGCTTCCTCAGCCACATTGCTTCTTTACATGCTTCAGATAAAGCTATGAACTCAGCTTCGGTTGTTGATAGAGACACACAGGTTTGTTTTCTACAGGACCAACTTATCGCTCCTCCGTTCATGAAGAATATAGAGGGTGTGCCGCACCTGAAGTATTTAAGGGTGTGATTCTTGGGGTTATTCTAAGAAAAAAATTGTTTTGGGGGAAAGTTGTATCTCCCCTCCCTGAGGCAGGGGGGGCAGTTTCTGAAACATTGGCTTTAAATGCAAAAAAAAACATTTAAAATCAACGAAAACACATCCAATAATGTGCTTTAATTTTTTCGATAGCTTATACTTCATTCTTACATTTGGTTTATAAATCAAGTTGTTTAAACGAATAGTTTTTAAAAAATTAAATTTCAAAGTCAAAATAAAAAAAAAAAATATGATTTTTTTTTCTTAAGTCGATATTTTTCAAAATTTTACGTAATTAAGTGCATTTTTGGTGTTCAATATTCAATGCCTTCATTATTTTGTAGTCCATTACCGAAAACCAAATGTAAAAATCTTTCTTAGTTTTTGAGAAATTAAGAAAAAACAAAAGGTACTTTTACCAAAATATCCCGAAAAAAGGCTTAAATTATGAATAATTCATACATAAATTAATTTTTTCGGGCTTATTTGGGAAAAGTACCCTTTTGTTTTTTCTTAATTTCTCAAAAACTAAGAAAGATTTTTACATTTAGTGTTCGGTAATGGACTAAAAAATAATGAGGGCATTGAATACACAAAAGAAGCCCTTAATTACGTAAAATTTTGAAAAATATCGACTTAAGAAAAAAAAAAATAAAATTTTTTTAAAAAATCTTGACTTTGAAATTTAATTTCTCAAAAACTATTTGCTTAAACAACTTGATTTAAAAACCAAATACAAGAATGAAGTATTAGCTTTCAATAACTATAACGCATGATTAGATGTATTTTCGTTTATTTTTAATGTTTTTTTTGCATTTAAAGTCAATGTTTCAGAAACTGCCCCCTCCTGCCTCAGGGAGGGGAGATACAACTTTCCCCCCATACAATTTTTTTCTTAGCATAACCCCAAAAATCACATCCTTAAATACTTCCACTCAGGTACGGGACACCCTGTATATCCTGAGTTTGACTTGCGGTTATTTCTATCTGCTGCCCAATTCGCATCAGCGTATCCGATTAGTTCCTTTTCTTTAACGTAGTTCTTGCTGAGATATAATTGTAAATTTGATGTTCCTTTCAGGTATTTGAGAACTCGCTTTAGTTCAATCCAGTCGATCTGAGTTGGTGATGCTGTCTTTGTTGCCAAAATTGATACACTTGCTGCCATGTCCGGTCTTGAATTTACTGCTATATATAGTAAGCTTCCGATTAGTCTTTGGTATTCCTTGTTATTAAGTAGTGGTTCTGTTGCAGTTGTTGACTTGTCGTATTCAGTTTCTAATGGAACATTCGAATTCTTTGCGTCCTGAAGTCCAAAATCTTGAACAAGTCTTTCAATATATTGTTTTTGCTTTATACTTTAATTGGAATGTTTATCTTTGGAGACTTCAATCCCTAGGTAATGATGAATCTCCCCCAAGGGTCATCGGCCTCTGAATCGCAAGGTTCCTGGTTCGCTCCCATATGACGGCAAAGAGTTTTTCAATTAATACGAGCATAACCAAACTAAGCACCACTAAAGGAGTCTGATGATCGAGGTGGCTCTCGTGAAATAGCTATAACTCCAGCCTATAAACTTGGTGGTAACACACACAAGTTGTTGTTGTTCATTCAAAATTATTCAACATAAATTGATGTATAATGCGCAGCATGTACTGCACTTGTGTGTGAATTTCCATTTTACACACAAGACCCAACTTAAATTGTAAATTAATTCTTGACCAGTGTCAACTCTTTCAACTCATCCCCCCCCCCTTGTATGACCAACGAATTGTTGGCATACGAATCGGTGCATGGGGAAAAAAGAAAGAAACCGACTGAACAATAACAAGCTTGTGTGTGTTAATAAAAATGCTAGTCGCTGTTGCAATTGATAAACAACGAAACCTGCATTGGGATAGAGCTAACCATGTGGCTTCAGTGGCGTGGTGTGTAGTGCATCGGCCTCTGAATCGCAAGGTTCCTGGTTCGCTCCCATATGACGGCAAAGAGTTTTTCAATTAATACGAGCATAACCAAACTAAGCACCACTAAAGGAGTCTGATGATCGAGGTGGCTCTCGTGAAATAGCTATAACTCCAGCCTATAAACTTGGTGATAACACACACAAGTTGTTGTTGTTCATTCAAAATTATTCAACATAAATTTAGTTTCCGTTGGTCATTATTTTATTGTCTTTTTCTTTTTGTTTCTGTTTATGCCCAGACGATAACTACCAAAATTGAGCTCAGTATAGGTAGGAAAATTTGATAGAGTGAAGTTTATAGTCGTACAAAGTTTTTTTTTGTGCAATTCGGAAACTAGGTAAATTCACTAAGCAAATAGAATAAAAAAATCAGTTATTAATACAGTTTTCCTGTGTATAGGTTAGAAAACCTTAAGTTTAACTAATTTTCTTTTTATAGTATATATTTTTGGTCTAGGGTTACCCTCCTATTTTTTTTGTGTTATGTTAAATCGATTTAGATTCATTAAAGAAAAAATGTTACTTTTTTTTATTCTTCAATTTATGAAACCCAAAATTAATAAATTGAATGGTTTGTAAATTGCACCATAATGGCTGAATTTTTGTGTTTTCTTATCAAGCAAAGGGCTTGATGGCTTTTTAGGTGTTCGTTTTTTTTTAGGGGATGCTGAAGGTGACGACCGAAGTGATGATGAACTGAGCTGAAAACAAAGGTAAGTTAAGGTCAAGGGGAAGTTAAAAACAGGCCGAAAACTTCCAAGGTAGGGTGGGTCAGGTCAAGCTGAAATAACATCTTAAGCACCCTCTAGTGGTAAACGTCCGTCCGGTTTTCATTTATTTCAATCTTCAATTGATATAAATTGTTCTTTCTTTTGGCATGATTTCTGTTTTTGTGGTAGGTGAGATTTGGGTCGAGTGGACAAGTTCCCACCCATTTCCGGCGAGCTCGAGCCGAGCACACAGCCAGCATGCCAGTCCACGACACTCAAAATAATTTCGTTTGAATTTTATAATTCACCTCATCTCATACCTATTACAACATATACCTATACCTTTATTTGTTTATGGGCATGAAACTGACCTCTTAATGAATCATTTGCCAAAAATTAGGTTAGCATACTACGTTTTCTTTGAATTGCTGTAACTAATCTGCAAATTATTCTTGTTTTTAGTGCTTTTTATCTTCGCTTAAAAAACATATGCTTTATGCACAAAGCTGGCCATACATGACTAATCCATTTGAGTTAGTTGGATTTCAGACTGGCTGAAAATCCAAATGGATCGGCAGCCATTCCACTCCACATACGACCGATTTTGGATCGGCGCGGGGGCATTTGGCAGGGTGAGACTTTCCATTACGTAGCACGCCTAGAGTGTTAATTTTTTGTTTTATAGTGAGCTAAGGGTCTCAATAGAATAACTATTAAATATTACGGTGAGGAAACACTTTTAAATGTGATTAAGAAAATAGTTTGTGATTTCCCAGTACCTACATTTTTGCGAATTATACCTGTTTTTTGTTCGCCAAGGCTAAGGATTAAAAGTACTTTGCCTGGCTCGCTTCACGGGTTCTCAGTATTAAAACTCCCTTTTTGGGTCCTCTGTCCCGCTAACGCGACTCCGTCGCTGCGCTTTGGTCGCATGTGTTTTTTGTTCGCCAAGGCTAAGGATTAAAAGTACTTTGCCTGGCTCGCTTCACGGGTTCTCAGTATTAAAACTCCCTTTTTGGGTCCTCTGTCCCGCTAACGCGACTCCGTCGCTGCGCTTTGGTCGCATGTGGAGACGCCTATGTCAACAGTTTTTTAAAACTTAAAAAATTAATTAAATATAAATAAAAGTTTCCTTACTTTAAAATTATGATATTTATTACTCTGAAGGATAAACCTACCGAATAAAAGTATCCGCGTATGAAAATTCGTGCTACCGTAAGGAAAGTTGAGCCCACTTGGCTCTTTGGCTCTGTAAGAATTTCGGGTGAAATATACAATTTCAAGTAGCACCCGAAAAGAACCATTTTCTATGGATATCTTTTTCCTGTTAGATTAATTAAAAACTTTGACTTTATAAAATTAAAGAAAAAGCTAAGGGTTGCATAACCTTTGGAAGATCATACGGTTTTCTTGAATATACTGCTAAGAACCAAAGATTTATGCGTACGAATATAGCACCCAAAACGATGACTCTTATGCTTAAACCTTAAGTGCTTACCTTACGAATTTGCGGCATTTTATTTTTTTTATTAAGTTAGTTATTTTCTATACCTATCTTGTTCATGGAATCAAGAGGCTTTGTACAAAAAATTTGTCAAATTTGGTGAAGCATGTACACTGTGCGTCGGGAACAACGATGTTGAGTCGGATGATGAATCCACAAAGAACTCTGAGCTCTCAGAAGCACTAGCTCACGAAATATATATACATAAATGTGAATTTTGTTGGAGAATTTGGGAAACTGCCGTTCGAATCAATAAATAGAACAAAGCACTTAAATAGGGACACAACACAGTAATTAATTTTTTTCTTTTCTATTTATTTTTACCTTTTTTTACGATATTCACATTCACTAATTATTATAATTTTTGGCATTTGAAATATATTTTTTAATATGTATAATACATTTAAATTGATAATAGAAATTATTATTATAATTATTTTATTTTTGCACTTTGGATTTAATTTTTGATGTGGTAAGCCGCACGAATTAAACAGAAATGTCAAACAAATACAAAAAAAATAGTCTCGTCATGACATTTATGAGTTCGAAACTAAATTCGAAATTACTCATTTCACATAAATAGCTGAATCAGTTTTGCGAGTGGAGTGAGATGAGTCGGCGAGTAAGGCGAGTCATCTCATCTCACTCACTGAAATAGCTGAATCTCGGCACTGGTCTCGGATTGAGAACGACTTCCCATAGACCATCTTTCCTGAGCAAAAGTTCCAGCTTGTATTTCCAAATATGGTAGTTATCATGTCCCAATTTAGTGATGGACGTCCTCAATAGTTCTGCCATATCGACAAAAATTTCTTTGTTCTTGAAATCCTTTCAATTTAAAAAATTATATTTCTTTTATTTTGTTCCACTAGTGTCTTGAAATCTGGGCCCCTAACCTATTGGTTATATTCTTTATAGATTTAAGAATATCCTTATTAGTGAAACAAGTCCTTATCGAAACAAGATTTTATTGAGTCTAAAGAACTAAAACTTGAAAATTATTGATATTTGATAAACTGATAAAATGATAACAAATATATATATAAGCTAAGTGATAAGAACAAAGTGCTTCATTTTAAATGTAAAAGGTAGATGAATGGTATATTTAACACTTAATATACAAGAAGGTTTTATAATAGAAATTCTATATACTACTGATATAAATCAGCCAAGTAGAAGACTTAGCATTAAGGATTGGATTTGTTGAATAGCTTTTTATGGCCTTTAGTCATACAAATTGGCGTTTCATCCGGCTTACTTACTTGGTCTAGGGCCTTAAGACAGTTTGGAATTGAGTCATAAAGCTTTTTTTTAAAATCAAGTGAAATCTTGCTCCAGGCATCTGAGATAGATTCGACCAAGGGTCTTTGCTTTCAAACTATCTACCCGCTTCAAAAAATACGTCATATAGCCTGGCCCAAAAGTTTTCGTGAGTCCGGTGAATAGGGTGGCCATGCAAAATTTCCACTTTTTTTGACTGAATCCAGCTTCTAGCTACCCTAGATGTGTGGATAGAGGTGTCATATTGTTGTAAAATTCAAGGTACAAGTTGAACAATGTATGTTATCTTTGAATATGCCCATTCCAATTAATATTTGAAACTATTTCCGTTAGTTTTTGTAGTTATAAACTCCAATTTAATTGTTCAATAATAAGTGATAGTGCCCTGGCTCATATAACCTGACGTACGACTCAAAATAAGTTCCTCTTCTCTTAATTCATAAAGATTTAAATTTTAACCATCGGATGCTTCAAGATTGAACCTTTGTGCATCCGAAGAGACAACCGTTTTCCATGGGTTACTCCAAGCAACAAGGCCCCTGGCGAAATTCACATGACGTTCCTTATGTATCGCTGTAAAACTGGTTTCTTTTTCATTTTTTTAAGCTGAATATTATCATTTGAATTTTCCTTAAAACCGTCAAAACATTGGCTAATATACCACTTTTTGATCATATTCTGGGCAATAATAGTGCGGAATTCGAGGTATTCTACAGAATTTAACACTTTTCTCCAATATTTCTGCTTTGATTCTGTGTGTTTTAAATTGTTTACAATAGTGCTTAGTTACTGCTAGATAATTTTTCACAGCAATATTACTTCCCATCATTCTCCATGCTATTCCATGGCCTGAAAGTTCCAGTTCCTAAAAATCTATAGTCTCTATTTCTTGTACAGTCAGAGCCCATTTGTACTTAAAATTAAAAATAAAATATTGTTTTCGACTCTTTCTCAAATATTATAAACTTCTCTTAGAAAAAAATGCACGATATTGGCTTTTGCAAATCAATATTTGCAATGGCCTCAATCAAGTGACTCAAGATTTAATACCCATTTTTGGCAGTTCATGCATATTACTTGTGAAATTCTTATGGAATTTTCAAGCAATCAATTCAACGTTATCCATTTTTTCGGCCAATATGTATAGGTACCAAAAATGTCCAGGAAAAATATTTCTCACAGGTATTAATCGAGAAAAAAACGATTGCGAAAATAGTGGCCTCCAATCAGTGACGGACTGTGTATATTAATTGTCAAATCAATCGCCGGTCGCTTTATTCGCTTCTCAACTGGCTTCAAAAAAGGCAAGTCAGTTTACGAGCGCGTTGGAAAAATTTCTTTGTATTAGTAACTCGTGAGAGCTTTATTACGGAACAAGAGTAAAAAGAAAAAACAAAAGAGGCAAAAGATTAAAAATCAGGAATGAAAGCCCTAAACTGAAGCAGGCCAAACTTCTCCTAGAAGTTAACAATCAAGAACGATTCCAATTATTATGCATGGACTCCTTAAGACGAAGCGCACGATATATTTTTGTCGTTCAATGAAAATCCCCCAAGTCCATCTGTATTATTTTGGGATATTTGAATTTGTTGTGGATTTTTCCCTGACAAGTTAAAAATGTTTGAATTATTTAATTAGAAATATACATAAAGTAAATCAAAGTACGCACCTGAAGTGAAATAAAAATTTGTCGGTCCAAGTCACCGTTTATTTTCTGTACACAATTTATTGGCCGTAACATCATTGCTGACGAAAATATTGACAGTTTTATCTTATTGATTGATTTTTATTTGAAAACCACACTATTGACTAGAACACTTAGGACACGAAAACGAAAAATGAATTCACACCATCCTTCCCATATTAACATTTTTTATACTTCGAACCAGGGATGTTGTGAATATCCGCATCCGCATCCGCAAATGCGGAGCTTCCGCACAGATTTGGACATCTGCATCTGCATCCGCATCCGCAATAATCAATGTGGATGTTCATGCGGATGCGAATGTAATACGAACCTCTGCGTAACCGCCTTGAATCAGAAAAGGCGGTAATATTTCTCTTTATTAAGTATAATGCTCCTATTTTAAACTTCACTTACTAATATAAATTCTGCTTAATACTTGTTTTTATCAATAAAAATGTTAATAATTACTTTATCATTGTTTTAATTCTTCGTTCATATACTTTTTTTTATATAAGATCTTAAATATCCGCATCCGCATCCGCGGATGTGAGCCTTCAAAAATCCGCATCCGCAATCGGCATCCGCAACATCCCTGCTTCGAACATCGCACATTGAATTCCCCCATCGCTGCTTAATCATGATAATGGTCAATTTATGTGGTTTTCAGTGCTGCCATATCGTTCAAAATGAATTATCATACAATGCGCTGATTTCTATCATACCCAGGGTTGTCAGATTGGGCTATTTATTATAAATTGGGCTTTCTTTTTCCTAAATTTGCAATAAGAATTTGAAAAAAGTAGCCCAATTTCATGTTACTTCAACTACTTTCAAGAAAATTCTTCCAGCATTATTATTTAAATTCGTCCAGATTTTAAGGATTTGCCTTTAGAAATTTTCCAAAAACCAATAAGAACGTGGAGTTTATAAGTAATCCTAGATTTTTTAAATGAGATTGGGTTAGTTTTTGGGCTACATTTAGGGCAGGGATTTTGGAGTACAAGAATTCTGAAATTGGGCTACAGAAGTGCTTCTTGACTGATAAGTTTTAAGCTGAGACCAAATAAAACACGACACGACTCGTATTGATGGATGGAGATTTATTCAAAGAGTGCCCGCATAATATGTTGAACATAATGATAACTGATTCAAGTTATGATTTATATAATGAGAGTAGGGAATTGTTAAATACAGTATGTGATACAAGCTTAGAATACAATATATATTATTACATCCCCTTTAAAAAAAATAAGAAATCTAATTAATTAATTTTGTTTCTAAATTCTATTGGTTACTTTCATAATTCAAAATAAAATGTAATTTAAAATGACATTTAAACAATTATTAATATTGTAATTTGTTTAATTCAATAATATGTTAACCTATTTGGTGGATGCCGGACTCTTTCTGATCTACGAAGTAAGGTTGCTGTTGGTTCAATTTTTTCAGTGATTGGCTGTGGTGGTGGTGGTGCATCGGTTACTGGATCCAAAGAATTTGTGGCAGGTTCAATTGGTTTTTCTTCAGGTGGTGTTGTAGGATAAGATAATATGCTCTTTGGGATGGTGTTTGATGGCGATGAAGAAACAAGTTTTTCAAATCATGGTCGCATTTGATGTTGATGAGCATCCTCACGTTGTTTTCATGTTTTACAAGATATCTGTTTCCACTGACACATTGAAGTACTGTAGCTTTGTCCCAGGTTCTCAAAATTCGCAACCATATTTTCTCTCCAACGGAATAAATATACTTTTTGTCCAGCAGACAAGATTTTTAGCTGCAGGGTTACTATTTTGTCCAAATGTTGGCTGAATTTGACGCAAAATAGTTCTTGGTGAAGACTTTAACATGTATTCTGCTGGACACATTCCGGTTGATTCGATAAATTTCTTTTTAAAATATTTTTTACTACTTGAACAAATCATTCGGCTATGCCGTTTGCTTGAGGAAAATAGGGGGTACTTTTCAAAACTTCAACTCCTCTGCTTTTTAAAAACTTAACAAAACGATCCGAGGTAAATGGAGGTCCATTGTCTGAAACTAATTGTTCTGGCAGTCCAAACGTTGAAAACAATTGTTTCAGTTTAAGAATAACTGCATCTGCTGTAGTAGAAATCATATAAGATACGTCTATCCACTTAGACGTAGCATCAACAGCTAACAAAAACGTTTTTCCAATTAATGAAAAAAAATCTATATGTAGGGTTTTTCCAGTTTTGGAACCCAAAAACGACTTCTCCTGTTTGTTGTCTCCTCTTACCCTTTGACAAGGAACACACTCTGCGCATATTTCTTCTATATCCTGATCGATTTTGGGCCACCAGCAAATTGATCGCGCTAGAAGCTTCATCTTAACGATTCCAGGGTGCTCCTCATGTAAAAGCTGTAGGACATCTGAACGAAGAGACGTGGGAACAAGTACGCGTATTCCATATAGAATACAGCCCTGTTCGATAGATAGTGAATATCTTCGAGTGAAAAATGGTTTTAATACGTCATCTCGAATATAATTAGGCCAACCTTTTCTAACCAATTCCATAACATTGCATAAAACGGCCGGCGTCTTTTCTCGTGTGATGTGCGATATCTTCATAAGAAATAGGAATATGTTCATCGTCTGTAAAGGAGTAAATAAGAAGCTGTCACAGCGACATCTTCTTGTCTAAGTTTTAACTATTTATTATTACAGCCCATCTGGCAATACTTTATTTTAATTTTGTTAAGTTGAAAGACTGTTTGAATAAAATGAAATTGAATTTTAACGTACTCCTAAACAAGTAAAGACGTGTTTTCCTGATTTTCCTCTTAAATAAATCTTATTTAACATCGATTCCACTCACATGGCGCAGTCGGTAATTCGAACCACTAAATAATTTACCTGCTCATAAACAAAATAGACAAACAAAAGACAGTCAAGTTAAACGAATAAAACACAAAAAAAAAACTATCATGTCCCTTCTAGAACAATTGATTCAATCGACAACTGAATCCTCTGTTTTAAATCGATTCACTTTCGATTTTCTAAAAGATGAAATAAAAAAAAGAGGATTGGAGGCAAAGCCTTCGGACAAAAATGATGCGATCAAA
The DNA here is from genome assembly GCA_963921185.1 of Dasysyrphus tricinctus. NCBI lineage: Eukaryota > Metazoa > Arthropoda > Insecta > Diptera > Syrphidae > Dasysyrphus > Dasysyrphus tricinctus. Next base: position 180,954,998 of record OY992531.1, on the reverse strand, counting down.
ATCATATTAGAAAACAACACCCTTCTCTCTAGCATCCAACAAAGTAAAGATGATTCATTTGCAAGCATCTCAAATCCTCCAACCTTTCCATCCACTCCCTACGTACAACATGTTGTTCTCAACCCCGATATGACACAAACAATCCAAAACTGTAGCGGCGAAGATAGCAATGCCAATGAAACTTTCATAAAAAGTTTTGAAAAAGCGGCAAAAATCAATGGGTGGAGCGACGAAATTAAGCTCACTTTCGGTGGAAGCAAACTCACTGGTATCGCAAAAAACAGGCAAAATTTCGAAGGCGAAAAGAAGACGGACTGGTCATCATGGTTGGATGCGTTCAAGACAAGATTTATTAAGCCCCCAACTTTGCGAGAGTGGAACGAACGCGTTAACGCTCGAATTCAGAAGCCGAACGAAACCATCACGCAGTATCTAAGTGGTAAGTTGGAAATTATACTTAAAGCACCTAACAACATCGAGATTCCTATAGAGGACCAAATATCATACCTCATAGAGGGCATTGTCGATCATTCAGATCGACGACTTATGCGTATAAATGCACCAAATTCCATTGTCAAATTGTTTGAGATAGGACAAACCTTGGACTATGACACAAAACATATCGCAAAATACCTTCCAAAAAATATTTCACATAAACCGCAACCATATGTATTCAAAGCCCCACAACAGTACAATAATAATCCATCTTCATCCAATCAACAATATAATAACCCTAGGTTCACATCAAATAGCCAAAGTAACTATAAATGTCCACGTTGCAAGCAAAATTCACATCCAGTTTCCCAATGTCATTTACCATGTCATATTTGCAACAAAACCGGCCACTCCATCAATAACTGCTCAAACAAGTTCCTTTCTAAACAAGCTAACTGTGCTATAAAGTCAAAAAGCGGTGACCGTGGTCTACCGATAGTTGATGCAATCGCATTTGATGGAATACCTATATCGGCTCTCATCGACAGTGGTGCAGAACAGTCTGTCATAGACCGTCGATCTATACCCTCTATTTCATCTATAGGCTACGAGTGTCACCCAACAGGTCAAATTGATTTATTTATATCCGTGGGAGAGGTATCTTGCACATTCGGACCTGTCGCAGTCATAAACAACAGCCCAGTGCCACTCATACTCGGCAGTGATTGGAGAAAAGCCAACAATTTAACGATCGTGATAGAGTCAAATGGTGATATACAAATTCAAAAAAATTTAATCTCAGAAATCAGACCTAATATCAACTCATGTATTTTCAAAAACATCCTAACTGTTCCGAACTCCTTATCAAAAGAAATTGAAGAACAAATAACAACTTTTACTAATCTTACGACCATACAGATTACCAGATTTCGACAAATAATTTACAACAACTTACCAGCATTTTCGACGGACGATGACGTCCTTGGCCACTGCACAATAGGTGAACATTCTCTGAATACGAGTGACGAAATTCCAGTTTCTAGAAAGCCATATCGCTATTCTTGGAGCGACCGGCAATTTATTAACGAAACCGTAGAAAACTGGAAGAAACTTAAAATACACTGAACCAAATCCTTACGTCAATATAACGTAAAACTACGTTGAGCCAACGAAAATTTGATTAAAATTCAGCCGATGCTATATTTCATTATCCCAACGAAATGGCTTTCATACGTCAATGGAGCGCTTCATTAAAGCATGAAATTTTTCATCAGTTAACGAAATTGTTAAAATTCGGAAATTTTCGTTGATTTATACGATTAAATACATGAGCCAACGTAAATTTACATAAAGAATTTCGAATTTCGAAGTTCAATTTCGAACGATTTTTTCGTGGATTAACGCAAACACTTCATTGGCTAACGATATTTTTCATTTATTGATGAAGTTATACATTGATTTATGTAAAATCTTTCGTTCAACCACGAATTTTTTCATAAATCAACGTAAGATGCATACGTCAGCTGACGAAATTTTTCGTAGAACCATGAAAATTTTCATAAATCCACTAAAGATGACTTCGTTAACTTACGATGGTTTACGTAAAGCCATGAATTTTTTCGTAAATCAACGTAAAACCTTACGTTATCTAACGAATTTTTTCGTAGAACTATGAAGTTATGCATAAATCAACGTAAGATGCCTTTATTAGTTGATGATATTTTTCGTTGAGCTATAAAATTTTTCATAAATCAACGTAAAATGAATTCGTTAGCTGACGAAATTTTTCGTTGAGTTATGAATTTTTTCATAAATCAACGTAAAATGAATTCGTTAACTGACGAAATTTTTCGTTAGGTAATGAATTTTTTCATAAATGAACGAAATTTTTTCATAAATCAACGTAAAACGGATTCGTCAGCTAACGAAATTTTTTCGTACAACTATGAAGTTTTTCATCAATCAACGAAAATTTTTCATAAATCAACGTAAAATGGATTCGTCAGCTAACGAAATTTTTTCGTAGAACTATGAAGTTTTTCATCAATCAACGAAAATTTTTCATAAATCAACGTAAAATAAATTCATTAACTAATGAAATTTTTTCGTAGCACTATGAAGTTTTTCATCAATCAACGAAAATTTTTCATAAATCAACGTAAAATGGATTCGTCAGCTAACGAAATTTTTTCGTAGAACTATGAAGTTTTTCATCAATCAACGAACATTTTTCATAAATCAACGTAAAATGGTTTCGTCAGCTAACGAAATTTTTTCGTAGAACTATGAAGATTTTCATCAATCAACGAAAATTTTTCATAAATCAACGTAAAATAAATTCATTAACTGATGAAATTTTTTCGTACCACTATGAAGTTTTTCATCAATCAACGAAAATTTTTCATAAATCAACGTAAAATGGATTCGTCAGCTAACGAAATTTTTTCGTAGAACTATGAAGTTTTTCATCAATCAACGAAAATTTTTCATAAATCAACGAAAATAAATTCATTAACTGATGAAATTTTTCGTTGAGTAATGAATTTTTTTCATAAGCCAACGTAAAATGAATTCGTTAGCTGACGAAATTTTTCGTTGAGTAATGAATTTTTTCATAAATCAATGTAAAATGGATTCGTCAGCTAACGAAATTTTTTCGTAGAACTATGAAGTTTTCCATCAATCAACGAAATTTTTTCATAGATCAACGTAAAATGAATTCGTTAACCGACGAAATTTTTCGTTGATTAATGAATTTTTTTTCATAAATCAACGTTAAATGAATTCGTTAGCTAACGAAATTTTTCGTTGAGTCATGAATTTTTTTTTATAAATCAACGTAAAATGCATTCATTAACTTACGTTGTTACGATGTATAAAATGGCTTAACACCATCCCACAAAGTTGAAACACAAGTACAAAATTTGGAGAGAATATTAGAACCCGCCTAATTTCTTTCCAACTTTTTGACTGGAATCCCTACTTTTTTGGAAAGTGAAAAGACACTTTAAAATAGATTTATTTCAAAATTTTACTTACCTTTTTAAAAACGGCTGACAACCTAAAACCTATAAAAAAAAAGAAGATAAATGCGACCTAGAGCCCAATGACATAAATAAGCATTATGAAAACGATGATTTCGTAAGAAAAAAGATTTAATTTAATTTGTATATGTAGATTTGTTTTATTCTGTCCTGTTTTTGACTTCCTTTTATTCTTAAACTAAATTTTAAACTTAATCTTAAATTGATTCAATAATAATAATCTTAAATCTAGTGTTAAATACTTTCTTAATCTTAATTCTAATCTTAATGTATATCTTAGGTCTAAATCTTAATCTAATAAATGTTATTTACAGGTCATATTTTAAAGCATTTCCTAGTAATGCATTCTTCTGATTCTTTTTTGGACACTTTATTTTATAAATATATTCTTGCATGAAGCACCAAAAGTTTGTACATTGAATTGGGTACTCTAAATTGAAAACGTGAAATACCTTAAAAACTACATCAACTCCCCTTAGGCAAGATTTCAGGGAGTACTGTATCCCATCGAAATAGATAAAGTACTCTTTAATCTCCTTGATGCTCTCTCCAATGCCTATTAGGAAGGGCTGGATGTTGACAGCCTTGTTCTTTAAATCCAATAGATGAGCCTCAACTTCTTGAGGAGATTTAGCCACAAACAAAAATGCCTCTTGAGAATCCTTTATTGTGTATTTTGTCGTGCACTTTTTCCCAGTGTTGTCCTTAACAACGACTTTTTGCGATGGAATTAAAAAGCCGTGCATTATATGAAAGAGAACCGCATCTTTTGAATCTGAAAATAAAAAATAAACTTGATAAATACATCATAAAAACATCTTTAAAATATTTTTGTTAAGCCTTCACAATCCATGAGATGTAATCTTAATGTGAAACTATTTTTAATAAATAAATATGAAATATATGGAATATGAAATAAAAACGAAAAAAGTGAGTATAAAAATTGTTGAAAAAACGAATGAAACGGTTGCATATTAAATCAAATGCACGACTGGATCGCACGAGCTTGCTCTTGTAGTTCAAGTTGCTTACTGCTCGTTTAATCCAGCCAAGCATGTGCTCTTGGTGAGTAGGCATTGGGCATTTTTTTTTTAAATGTAGGGTGTAGGGTTTGACTTTGTCTTCAATATAATTCTGCTCATTCATTGCAGCTTAACAATTATATATTTCTCTCCCTATGAAGGCAAAGTGGATCTTAAAATATTATCAACATTTCTTTAAGAATGCTAAAATGGAGCAATTTAGAAAATTGCTGACTGTTCCCTACTGTATCCCATCGAAATAGCTAAGAGATTTAACCACAAATAAAAATGCTACTTGAGATTTATTTTATGGTGAGCTTTTTCCCATTGTTGTCCATTGCTACCATTCTGTGTCACAATTTAAAAACCGTGCAGTGTATAAAAAATAAGTTTCAAACAAAAATTTTTTTTTTTAATGTGTATACAGTGTTCCTCGCTTAATTGCCCTGACCCTTTTGTTTGATTTTTCGATCAATTAACTGGGTTTTTCATTTATAATATACATGTAACATGTTTTTAGGTTGCTAGCTGCAGATATTAAAGATCAATAATTAGGCGGGGAAATCAGTTAAGCAAGTCGCAATTAGGCGGTGAACATTGTACTCAGTGTTTCTTGAAATATAAAGAACTTGGTGACAAAATTGATTAAACTAATAGAGCCGCTTAAGAATAAAAATAATAAACAAAATTTGTATGCGGGATATTAAACACTAGCACAAAAATCTTCAAAACCAAAATAAAACAAGAAGTAAGCAATTTGTGGGCACAATGTGTAAAACTTACGTACCGCGTTTTCATGTAAAACTCAGGATAAAAAGGATGAAGGAGAACTACTTCAATTTATTTTATTGTTTATCCATTCGTCAAGGAGTTTAACGAATCGCCTTTCCTTTAATTTTTGGTCATTACATAAGAACATCTATCTTTGCTCTTTTGAATGGAAATTGTTTATATTTATTTTAATTAAAATATAAATGAAATAATTTAACCAATGCTCGCACCTGACGATGTCTATATACATCGACTAAACGTTGTGATGCTATAAAATATGTTTTTATTTCACTTGAAACCCATTTTGCAAACCATACTACCAGGATTTAAAGGTAAACGTTTCATACAGGTCAACTAAAAAGGCTTCCCAGTAATGCTGATTCTGATTCTTTTTTGAACACTGTAATTAATAGATACCTATATTCTAGCATGAAGCACCAAAAATTACTGCATTTAATTGGGTACCATAAATCGAAAATGTTAAAAACCCTAAAAAAAACTACATCAACCCCCCTTAGGCAAGATTTCAGGGAGTACTTTATCCCATCGATATAGATAAAGTACTCTTTAATCTCCTTGATGCTCTCTCCAATGCCAATTAGGAAAGGCTGGATGTTGACAGCCTTGTTCCTTAAATCCAATAGGTGGGCTTCAACTTCTTGAGGAGATTTAGCCACAAACAAAAATGCCTCTTGAGAATACCTTATTATGTATTTTGTCGTGCACTTTTTCCCACTGTTGTCCTTAGCAACAACTTTTTGTGATGGAATTAAAAAACCGTGCATAATAATTGAATCGGCAGTTTGAAGAAGGGAATAAGCGCCAAAAATTGAAAAACCGTTTTATTTTATTTTAATTTTAGCACAGATACACTTGTAAATACAAATAAATTAACGAAAATCAACATGACGTTAAAGCATCAGGGAAACGAAAATTCATTATAAGGTGATTTTGTTCCTGAATTTGTTCCCTTCTTCAAACTATCTACCAATTTCACAGATAAAATAGTGAAATTTAAATTTCATAGTCTAGGCATTTAACATCATCGTCATCTACAGGATTATGTACATTAATAGGATTAAAAAGCATTAACGCAGTGGTGCCCCAAAATTTCATAAGAAACCAGCTTAACATTCGAAAATTGACGTAGAGTATTGAAAAGTATTTTTTTTAATTTTGTACATACTCTTGAGAATACTGTTTGAACAAACTAATATCTATTATATACCAGTTTCATAAAGATTTTGAGTTATTAAACTTAACCTTTCCACATTAGCACCGCATTAGTTTGAAGAAGGGAACAAATCCATCGTACTTTTGTGTAATTATTTCACACTTGCATTTACTTTTTTGATAAGAACTGAACGTCATTATGACCACAATAAAAAAAGATGAGTATACATTTTGAATTAAAAAAAAAAATTATATAAAAGTTGTAAAGTTTGTTTTATTTCCCAAAAATGTCATTTTTGGACTTATTCCCTTTTCAAACTGCCGATTCAATTATAAAAAATAACTTTAAAAACAAATTTGTTGTGAGTTTGTTTCAATTTCTTTTCTTTTGAAAGGTTCACGCAGTGTTCCCCCTTAATTGCCCCGACCCTTTGGTCTGATTTTTCGATCAATTTATAATTATGTTTTTCAGTTAGTCGAAAAATACATGTACGGTTGTCAGCCACAGTTTTTAAGGATCACTTATGTAAGCGGGGAAATATATCAAACGAGATAACCAGCGAGAAACACAAGAACTAAACTATTGGTGGGAATAGTGTGTAAAAATTATGTGCCACAATTTCATGTAAAATTCTAGGATAAAACGGTGAAAGACAACTTACTTTCATTTATTTTGTTGCTCATCCACTCCTCAAGAAGTTGAACCAACCGCCTTTCCTTAATGTTTTGCTCCTTTGATAAGTACATAGCTATTTTTTCTCTATGTTCCACCCAGTTGTCCAGAAGTGAACTAGCTTTAGGCTGAAGTGCCTTGAAGTCCATATCAATCTGTAATTAATAAAACTGCTTTATAATTAAATGCATTAGGCAGACGGCAAAGCCATGCTTTAATGATTTTACTTGCGATATGCATATGCAAAAAAAAAGTTGGTCCCACAATTCTGTTTGTCTATACCCCGACCTACAGTCTAAATAACTGAAGCATTTTCTTAAAATTTTGAACAACAGGTTGTCATATGACAGCTTTTTGATATTCTAATTTCTAATTTACTGCTCTACCGATCTCAATCAAAACTTGTATGCAAAAGCTCCTTAAGATGTTAATAGTTTTGAATACCAAAATTTTGAAAGAAAATTTTAGATTTAAAAAAAAATATTTTTTTTTTTAACTATGATTTTTGATATCTCAATCCTGGCTTTAATTTAAAAAAAATGATTTTGCTGCAATTTTTACCAAACACGCGTTTTTAAATTTTTGAGGATTTAAGAATTCTAGCATCCGTAGTAGATTGACAAAGGTAGAACCTATTAACAGAAAAGGAATTCAAAATCATAAAAACTGTCATAACTCCAGAGCAGAGCAAAAACGAGAAATTGTTAATTTTTTCGATTTAAAATGACCCCAGGAAGCAATGAATTTCGTCTGCGACAACTTTTATATTAACCAATGTAAATTGTATTTTAAAAATCAAATAATAAATCTTATCTACTTAAATACAAACAAAAAACTACTAAGTTTTTATTACCAGTCGAAAACCAAGGGGCTTTTTATACTCCGGCCACTTTTGTAAGGCCTCAGCCGTTGAACCACACGATTTGATTTCATTAAGGCGGTGGTTCGAGCAAGCCTGCCAATACCGATCAAAGTCTTCGGGAGCCAAAGTGTCGAATTTTATTGCTCGGACAATTTCGTCTGCGTTTTCTTCTGAATCTTAAAAAAAATTTCAATTGATTATTATGATATGTAAACGAAGCGGATGTTTAAAATTAAAAATTAAAACTTTCATAAGATAGTATTGCCTATATTGTAAATGAAATTACCAAGTGTTTGTTGTTTTGTTTCGGTTTCTGATAGAACTGGACTGGAAGATAGGCGGAAGGATCTTTTATTGTTTGTAAATTTGTTATATATTCGGCCTCTGGTTGACGTTCTGTAGTATTCCTGGAAAATCACCAGCAGAATATATCAGATGAAAGAAATAGTGTGGAGTAGAATGAAAAAAGTAGAACAAAGCAAATGTACCACAGAAGAAAAAGTTATAGTAAAGGTATTCATGCAACTACGTAAGTTTACAAATAGTGTAAAATGATGAGTTTATGCAAAAGTTTATTGATTTGGTTAAATGCTGTGTAATTGAATCAGCTGTTCGTTAAACGTAAAATATTAAAAGTCAATTTTAAAAGTCAATTTTGTTTGTGCAAAATTTTTCGTGAAAAAATTTATAAAAGTTAATTAAAACATGCAAACATGTCAACGAGAGATTCGCATTGGTTTGGGTGAGACTTTAAGCTGGCTATACACGACCGAGCCATCCGATCCTTTTGGATGGGTTGGATTTCAGACTGGCTGAAAATCCAAATGGATCAGCAGCCGATGCACTCCACACACGGCCGATTTTGGGTCGGCACGGGGCCATTTGGCTCTGTCGGGTATGGCCAGCTTTATTGTTCTACCTAAATAATTTACGAAAAGTAGCTTTTCTAAAGGCTCTCCCAAACCAGTACGAAATCAGAGCGAATCATTTGCAACGATACAAAATATAAAAGAACCCAATCTTAAAAAAATTGCGTAAACCATTTCCCATATAAAATTTGATACTTCATTAACCAAATGATAAACTTAACCAAATCGTAAACTTATCAAGTATTTTACGAAGCAAGAATATTTTTGCAACCATATAACTTTCCCTGGGCTTAAATTTATAAAATTTTACAATTATTCGAACTTCGGTTTTATCATAAGTACTAATAAAGTTAACATCGCAGGTTTTGCTATAAATCGCCGTTCAGTTTACCAGGATTACCGGTTTTAAAACTTTGCCTCATTTACCGCAGTTGCTAAAAAATTCGAAGTGTATAAAAGTAAAAAAAATAATTGTCTTACAAGATTTTCAGTGGGGAATCTTTCCACGATCTCCTTTTCAATCCTACGGCTATCCCTTAGAGAGAAAACGGAATGGTTCTCTTCAAAATAAGATACAATTGTATTTATTAGCATCTTTCTTTGCTCTTCTCCAAACTTTTGGAAGGTTTTGTAGTGATTGGCCAAAAACTGCCCTCTTGCTGTATTGTTAAGGACCATAGAGAGGTTTATGAACTGTTTTTCATATTCCTCATCTTGATTGCAAGGATTTCGGTTTGGCGACGAAAAACTACTAGTGTTTGGAGATAGTGCTTGAATCATAGGTTTTTCTTGGCTAAAGCTGGTCAGTTCATCTCTTTCAAGAGGAAGATCGATCGATTGTCTCCACTGTTCCAACTTATATTCAAAGAGAATTTTGTCTCCGACGGAAATATTTTTTAAATATAAGTGAATATGCTTCAACTTCATTATTTTTAGTACGTCTACGAATATTTTTTGTTCTATATAAAACAGAAATCATTGTTCAAGTTATTAAAATGAGATTTGCTTACAATTTATCTTACCTATAAACTGATACAACAAACAATCTAAGTTCCAGCTTGTAAGAAGTTGCCTTAACTCCTCTTCCTTATCGTTGTCTGCCAAGGAAATTTGAGAACCGATCATATTGGCCTGTAAATTGTTTTGAAATCCAACCAGAGTAATGGTTTGTGTGCTGGTTTGTGAGCTGAGAGGACTGAAATTAGTTTGTTGTTGTTCTTGATTTGTTTGATTTATTAATTGGTCTAAGCTTATTTGTACAGCACATAGGTCTTGTTGTTGATTGGAGTCAATAAGGATACTATTATTGTTGCTTGTAGTATTGGAAAAATTAGGCAGATTGGATGGCTGGTTATTTTGATTTTCAGAACTTGTAAGTGATTCAGAAGAAATTCTTTGTCCTCCTAAATTTATTTGATCGGTTTGCTTCATTTTGATGGTTCCCGTAAAATGACTTGATATTGACAGACTGAAACAAATCAATTTTTTTTTAAATATTTAGGGAAAAATATTCCTTAATCTTGATCATAGTTTTCCCCTTGGCTGTTCTTATGCAATTTAAAGGCGGTCCAACAAGATCATTAAAATTCAATATAGAGAACTCTCCCAAGATATCAGGATTTACATTGTAGGCCAAAAAGTGCGGGTTATATTGAACTGAGTTAATTTTTTGACAAAATAACGAGTTTTGCGAATTATATGATTTGAAAATATTTAAAACTATATAAAGTTCAATGTCATTAGTATAAACAGCAAGAAAGTATCCATTTTTATATAAATATCCATTATGTTTACATTGATTAAAAGATTTGATTGACTTAGTGTCTATTTTAAGCATTTGAGATATTATTTTGTTATAGCTACTGACATTTTCATCGGGCTCAGTATTCAAATGAATATGTTCTTCAAGGTGAAAATTTGTCAAAGAAAAAGCGAATTGTAACTGATACTTTTTAGCTAAGGTTAGGCAAATATTTTTGCGTGATGTCGTAGTATTAGAGTATAGTTTAAATTGCCTATGTTTTGCTTCATATCTAAAGCACCAAAACGTTCTAAGTGGGCCTGATTTTTTCATTACTGTTGGATAGTGAGTCATATTATGAAACTTGGCCTTTAACGTATCATTAAAAAGGCGAACGTACTCTAAGTTGTGTCTAGCGATTTTTTCACTCAAAAGTGTTATAAAATCTTGGCTAATGGTATAGCAGAGAATCATGTCAATTATTTCTAAGAAATTTAAAAGAAAAGCCCAAACTTCATCGTCTTCATGCACTAAGTCACCAACCATAAGCGGAAAAAAATAAACAAATGTTTTCATTTCACGAGCAGACATTTTTAAATGTTTCTTAGACAAGTGAACTGTTGTTATTTCTCCACAAATGTTATCTATTTCAATGGGCCCATAGTCAAAATTTTTCTTTCTTGAATTCATTGTTTCCAAAGAGAAATATTTTGCTGTTTCTATACAATATTTTAATATATGACACATATTATAGTGACAAACTCCTTCAAAAATATCGTGCATAACATCAACGCTATAATTTTCTACTGCATGAAACGAAGGTATTTCATTAAATATTGACATCTTTTGAATCCCACTTTCAGATGAATTTGCTAATTGAATGTCGTTCTCATAGTTTGTTCGATTTCGCATCAACGACACATTTTCTGTACTTGCGGTTTGGGTTTCATTTCTTAGCATTTTACATAATCGGCAAAAGCTTGTGCTGACAAATGATTTGTTGAAATTAAGCAAAGAGTTAAGACCTAGATTGTCACCAAGTATCAATCCCAAAATGAAGTGAACATGTTGTGTACCATTTTCTGTTATAATATCAATTCCATTGATTTCTAAGGAAGTTAGTTCGTCAACTAAGCTTTTCCAGCATTTTTCGTTTCCGAATGATTTTATATCCTTAGATTTAATAACCGCCCCTAAGTATACATTTTCCAACATTGATTCCTTCTTTGGTAAGCATGGAAATGAATAATATATGTTACTTATCGAGTGTTGTCCACTATGAGAGCCCAATGGATTGTTAATCTCAAAATCGTCGTTATAAAGAAAATATGGAATAAGATTTTTGTTAGGATACATATTAGCTTTTTGTTTCCATAATTCTCCCTGAACAAAATTAGTCATAAGGTTTGCCGTTTTCAGTTCCCTTATGTTTGCTAGAACATCTGTAAGTAAACCCTTTTTTTCGAATGTTTTTTTAAATTGAAAAGACAAGGGCATTAACACACCCGTCACTTTTTGTTCATCATAAGTCAAGACACCACTTTGATGAACAGTATTTATTGATTCGTCAATTGTAAACTCATGTATGTTTTTCAAATAATTTTCTTCTCGGAGCCATTGAAATAAGCGATATTCAGTTTTCGATAGTTGAAATGGTTCTCTACATTCGCTGACCAAACTTAGAATTTCATTATGAGTCTCTGGGCAAGAATTTTGTAATTTTCTAGTTGACAATGATTTAAACATATCCAAAAGTGGATCTGTTATGTAAAATCGTATAAGATCTTGAATTTCACATACGTTTTTCCTGGTGAAATTGTTATTGCTATGCAATTTTAAGGATAGTTTTGCAGCTGACTTTAAAAAATTTTCAACGCATTTGGTATCAATTTCATTTTTGTTTGATTCTTCTAAGTGACTTTGACCTAAATCATTACTACATTCACCAGAAGGATCATTCAGTTCAATGACTTTGATTTCGCCATTTTCATTTCTATCTTTCTGTTTATTTCGGATTTCTACAGTTTGAAACATATGCTTTCGAAGAGCATGTCTTTTAAAGCTTGCCAAATCTTGGAAAGCCTGATAACATGGCTTTTCAATACATCTGAATGTGCTTTTAGTGTTGAGAAAGTGTTTTATCTTAAAATGTTTAATAAGAGTCTCAACTGTAGAAAAACATTCCCTACACAAAAAGCAAATCATTTTTGCAAGGAAAAACTATCTACGAAAAGAATTTGTTCAGTTTATATGTAAATCACACTGACTGTTTCTCGACAAAAAAGGTGAAATATCTTGAGTTTCAGAAATTACTTAAGAAAATTCACCCTTTCAGTAGAGATTCATTCAAAAAGTTCAAATTTATTTTAATATAATTTACCTGATATGAACTGAAGATGTATATTGATTTTGTGCAACTTGGGTAATGAATTTAGTGTTCACTGTATGTCCGGGTTTATTTCCTGTAATTGTATAAATATTCTTTAAATTTATTAAATTAACACGGTGCATACATTTTTTAAATAAGTTTTTTTTTCGGAAGGTTGAAGTTCAACAAACAAAAAACTTATTACAAAAAGTAGTATTTCTTATGAAAGTCATAGTAAGGACCAGTTTTACAAAAATTTGATTTGGCGTGTAAGCTGAGATTTAACGGTGGCTTAAACATACAATTTGCTTTCACAAAGACTTCAAGCTTGAACAACCGCCGAATTCATAAATTGAACCATACTTGAACTATGATGCGTTCTTTTATGTTTCTATTTAGTTAACTATGGGTTATGTGTCAAAATGAAGAGTTACAATGTCATAGTTAAAATAGTAATTTTGGGTTACTTTTCAATAAGGAGCGAGTTCAGAATATTGTAAATCTATCACATGAAATAGGTTGAAAAAAAATCGAAATTTATTTGGAATGAAAAAGTTATAATTGTATGTAATTTATTGAAAGGAATTTTTATTAGCACTCCAAAAATGCATACCTACGATTTCCAAACTAACTTTCATTTTACTTCATTTCAGCGCAAAATTGAATCAGTTACCAAAATATTACATATTGACTTTTTCTTTTCACAAAATAAAAACATTGTAATTTCAGCTGTAATAGATTCAAGGAAATAAGTTGGAAAAAGTTACTCAAAGTAACTTTCACTTTGAATTCAGGAATAACTTTAGGTATACGTCGTCATTAAATTGTTTAGAGTAATATGAAGAGATAGTTAAAAGACTCATTATTTTCATACAATATATTGCTTTTATTTGGCAACATCTTCTAAAAAATTATGTACATCCTCACCTTCAGGCAAGCAACAAATGTTTTAATTATATTTTTTTTAATTTTACTTACGAGTGCATATGTAAATATGTAAATCAGAAAATAGTTTGATTAAACTTTTAAATAATTTTCTAAATACAGATTCAGAGTAATTTTATCAAAATGTTTATAATAATTGAAGACTGATAATAATTGAATAAATGCGTTTAGAATTTTGTCTCAAATATATTAAGGTTCTTATTAAATTATGATAATATAATGTTTTTATTTATATTATTTATACGATGTGTACATTTTTTCATTATGCATTTAACATATATGTATATATATTGAATGAGCAAAAAAGTCTTTTAACTATCCATCCATAAAATTATTTTCCAAAAAATATTTTGTACGAATTTATAATTTACCTAAAGACACTTTTTGAATTAAAGAAACAATGAAAGCTAACTATAATTAACTTTGGTTAGAAAAAGGAAGCACTTCTTACCTTTAGAACATATTTTTCAATGCTCAGTTAAGCACTCAGTTAACGTCGTAGGAATAAATTGAAACAAAATTTAGCTCATGAATATATTACACATGCTAGTAAATAATGTATGTTGTGTACCTACATACAAAACTAAACAAATTATTATGAAAAGTCTCCCTTTTCTGACTGGCATACAAATAAATATAAATTTTGGTCCTACTTTCCATTTTTAAGGTAGCACAAATTTTTGCAAGCGGATACTTTTATTTGGTAGATTTGAGATGAAAGTAATAAATACATAGGTATCGTAATTTCATGCGAGGAAGCTTTTATTTATATTTTTAATTGAATAACTATGTACATAATTTCGAAAAAGACACATCCCTCATTTTTTGACAAGTAAGTTTTGTTTATATCAATGTAATCTTAACGCTTCTAAGTAGTTACATCTTTAGTATTTATTCTACTATTATATTATGTATGTATATAATAATAATTTTAAAAAAGATCAAAACTCTAAAAGATGTATCCTTTTTGAATTTATCGTATTAAACACACCTGAAATTAAAGACAGCCTAAGAAAGAATATTAAAAAAGGAAAGTACATAGTAGCATTATGTTTGATTTAAGTATTATGTTTAGTTTATATATGTTTAATAGACCAATAAGGAAAAGACAAATCAGGCAGTGAGTGCAATAGTGGCCTATTTGTATTTTTAATTTTTATAAGAAACAAGTTATTTTCAAACGCTTGCAGTTTTAAAAATTTTCAAAAACTTACAGTTTTAAAATAAAGAAATACGTATTGTGTTGATTTTTATTTGCAATATGATCGAAAATATAGATGCAGAAATATTGTTTAATACATACATATTCAATTTACGTTCTTTACTCAATTTGAATAAAATTGCAGTCAGGCTACTATTGCACTCACGGCCTCATATGTCATTGGATATTTTAGTATGAAAAAAGGTATATATTTTGTATGGTTAAAAATATGGGAAAGCTTATCAAACCAATTACGAAAACATTATGCTGTTGGAAAGGTGGTTTTATTTGCTAAAATAGTTAGTATGCGGTAGCTCATTTCAAATCATTGTGTGAAAATAGTTATTACCAAAGGATATAAAGCTACCAAGAAGTATTATCTGGATCTTAAATAAAATCCGATTCCGAAAGCTCTTTTCGAAATAATAACAAGAACGAAAAAAAAATAATTAAGAGAAAAGCTCTTTCTCATACAATCTTGGCAAACACCACGCATACCATAATATTCAATATTCGTGTTGTAAGGATAGTAAAAAGGAGGATACTTTTGACGGGTTCCAATGTTGGAATGTCAATTTCTAGAAACGTTGTTATTGGTTACATCAAGTAAATCGTACTTCGTACATCTAAATCCAAAATCCTACAACATCAGTTACATTTGTCTGATTCAAACATATACAACTGGTGTTATGAAATAAAAAATAAATATTTTTAATAAATTATAAATGGAACTGATGTAATTGTAGGATAGAGTTGTAAAATGTAGTTTATCTAATTATTAATGTTAGGTAGTAGCGCAGAAATAGGCCCAGTTTCCATAAATTTTTTCCGATAGTCCTTTAGCTTTAAATTGTTTTATTCATTAAATTTTGTGAACTCAATACCGTAAATTTCTAAGAAGGGAAATCTCATAAATATACAATGTCTAGAAACGTATAAATATAAAACCTTTAACATCAAATATTTCTGTTATGTTCAACTGCTTATTGACCCCAAAATGTAACTGAAAATTAAAACTAAATTCTTGAAATTGTAAACTACTTTAGAAAATAGTTAGTTTTTTTTTCATTTCCTGAACATTTTGAATTTTCAGAGATGTGCCCTTTTCGAAATTGGCTATTCAATTATTTTTAAAAGTTTTCATTTTTTATACATAATGCAGAGGACGTAAAAAGAGAGTTATAATCCGCAACGGGGACCGGGCAAGGTACTTTTAATCATTTGTCTTAACGAAACAAATAAATAGCATTTCACATTTTGCATTCTTTTTGCTATGTTATGTCTTATGATCAGTTTCAGGTTATCATTTTCCAGTGAGGTGCAGATCAAAATGATTTGGGAGCAGAAATGATTTCCTGTGTACTAAAGTTAAGAACAGTTGTAATAGAAAAATCGAGACAGGTTAATCGCCAGCCCAAAATAGCAAGTTATATTATGAATAATTGATTCTTATATACCGATTCTTATGATTTTTTTTGATTTTCTGAAATGAAGTAGTGTACCTACTCGTAATTACTGGTATTACATATATTTATTTATTTTTTTCAGTAGGTACATACTAAATGTTGAAACTGCTTATTAATTATTTGTGTTGGTATGAATGTATATGAAAGTTGTTTCAATCAATTTTATTAGAATTAAAAAGGTTCCAGTAATGTGAATCCCTCTAAAATTCGAAAAGACCTTGTTTAAATTAGTTCACATTTGAATTATAGATCTACAAAACAAAAGTATCCGCTTGTAAAAATTCGTGCTACCTTAATGGAAAGTTGATCCATTGTAAGGATTAGTTGGAGAATTAAATAAATTTGATTTTTTGTTGTAATTTGCGATTTCTGTACTGAGTAGTTTTAGATATTAGAAGTGCAACGAACTGCATCTGTCTTTGTTTCAAAAACTATAATATACGGTAGCTTTAGTTTAGCCTTAGCAACAAAAGCAAAGTATATGTAGTATTCTTTGCAGCAATAGGCAGTCTGTTAAAATCTCTTTACGGAGATGTCAATTCATCTTTCATAGAAAGAAGAATTGACACTTTTTTCTAAAAATAATTAATTTTGTCTTATGCAATTTTTATATATTTCCTACAGTATGTTTATCCCGACCTTACCCTGTTGTTGAACTCAAATCCTTAGAAAATGAAGCTTTGTGTTTGAAAACAATTTATTTCAAAAACTATTTACTGAAACCACTTGGTCAATGTTTGGGGAGACAATAGTGACAATGTAAAATGTTCTACCTGAAACACTAAGACACCGTCATGCTGTTGGCATGTCTCGGGTCACATTCAGGAAACAAAACAAAAATTCATTTTATTTGATGTTGCTAGCATTACCTACTGCTTCAAATAATATTGAAATACATAAGGTTGAAAGGTTTTGAATTTTAAAAAAATAACTTATTAAGTTTTTTTATGAAAATGCTTTCTGAGTTCATAAATCTAAAATTACTGCAACACTGCCAGGATAAAAATTCTTCACAAATTGAGTAGTTGAGAACCAAAACTAGTCATAACCGAAATTTGCTTTTGGTGCAAATGAAAAAAACTTAATACGGCTAAATGATAGTTAGAAAAGATTTTATGTTGTTGAATAAAATATTTTTAAATCTATTTGTTATGATTAAGAGCAAAAATATATTGGATGTTCCGTTTAAAAGATATTTACCAATAAAATTTGGATATGAAGAGTTTTGCTGCAAATCATTGTATATGGCCAGTTTCCACACCATTCCCCCCGCCTCACAATTGCACCCTCTAATATAAAGGCACTCCACTACTTTCTAATCCTCAATTACCCATTTAAAAATGATTACAATAAAAACACAACGTTTTAGTTCCTTTTTATGTGACATAATCAATAGCATATGATGGATAAGAAGAGTTTTGAAAGCAAACCTACTGCATAAAATGGATATGGAAAGATTTGAAGCAAACCGCACTGTAAATATGGAGAGTTTTAGAAACAATTACAATGTTTGACATCAATACTAAAAGGAGATTAAAGGGGTAAGGCTGTCAGATTTTCTTTAAAAACTATTCAATATGACCTGCTTAACAATTCGGCATCAAAATCTCAATTTTTGACAAAAGTGGATATGACGAGTTTTGGTTCTCATCTACTCAATTGTTTTATGTAGATATGTATTTAAATTTACACTCATTATTGAAATCAAATTTAGAACAAATAAAAATATCTGAAGGTACGTATAAGTGAGAACACATTGTATATTAAGTTTTATAAGATTTTGTATCTTACTGTTTAGGCAAAACGAAAATAAAATAAATATATAAAAAATAAATAAATTCATTCATGACTTCAAACATTAAAAAAAGCGAAAAATTTAAAAAATTGACAATTATGAACTGAAGAAATGAGATGCAAATTTGGCTGTTTTTTCGAACTTTTAAATCTATAAACTCGACGCAATTTTTCTTACTTGATAAGCTTACCTTTATAGGAATTCTGGGTAAAATTAAATGATGTGATAACTGAGTTGAATTATTGACGCTGGGTATCTAGTCCTGATACAGATGTAATATTTAATTGCATTAATTAAACTATTTAGCTATGAATTTGTTAGACTTTTAATGATATAAACTATATATAAGATGCTACAAGATAACTGTACACGCACATCCGAAATATGACGCTCACGAAAACTTATTGGAGAATACAGACTAGACAAACTGTTGCAGGTGCAGCGTGCCTTTTTCGCAATGATTTATGTAACATCAATGTAAAAATTTCATGAGCGTATGGAATTTTTTCGTTTGGTAATGTTTTTTTCATAAAGCTACGATTTTATTTCATTGGCTGATGTAGTTCTTCGTTAGTCGATGGAAAATTTCAGGAGACGCGAAAATAATTTTGAAAAACCTAATTATGTTGAAAGGTTTGGAATTTTTAAAAAGAACTGATAAAGTTTTTTTTATGAAAATGCTTTCCGAGTTCATAAATCTAAAATTACTGCAACACTGCCTGAATACAAATGCTAAACTTATGATACTATTAGATATGTATGTAAATTCTTGCAAGCTTACCTTTATATGGAATTCTGGGTAAAATTAAATGATGTAATAACTGAAGCTGGAAATCCTGATACAGTTGAAATATTTTATTGCATTAATTAAACTATTTAACTATCAATAAAACTTTTAATAAGCTAAACTATTTTTGTACACGCACATTCGAGATCCTACGCTCACGAAAACTTATTGCAGAATGCAGACTAATCTTAAACTATTGCAGCGTGCGCTTTTTCGCAATGATTTATGTAACATCAATGTAAAAATTTCATGAGCATATGAAATTTTTTCGTTTGGCAATGTTTTTTTTCATAAAGCTACGATTTAATTTCATTGGCTGATGTAGTTCTTCGTAAGTCGATGGAAAATTTCATAAAAACACGATTTATTTTCATAAAGCAATGAAGTTTTCCGTTGATAAACGAAAACTTTCATCGATTGATGAAACATTTCAATTAGCTTATGAAAATTTACGTTCAAGCAATTATTTTTTGTACCCAATTACAGTTTTAAGCTATCCAAAGTTACCGTTAGAGGGTATGAAATATTTTCATGGTTCAATGATGAATTTCATAAGGTAACGATTTTTATCATAAGCTGATGTAGGTTTTTCATGTGGCGATGTTATTTTTCACCCAGCGACGATTTAATTTCATAGGCTGATGTAGTTTTTCGTTATTAGATGTAAAATGTATTTATTTTCATAAAGTAATGAAGTTTTCCGTTAATAAACGAAAACTTTCATCCACTGATGAAACATTTTAATAAGCTTATGAAAATTTACGTTGAAGCAATTATTTTTTGTATTCAATTACAGGTTTTAGCTATCCAAAGTTACCGTTAGAGAGTATGATATATTTTCATGGTTCAATGATGAACTTCGTAGAGCAACGATTTTTTTCATAAGCTGATGTGGGATTTGATACGTACAATTTAAAAGGAAAATCTGAATCAACGCCGTTTTCGTTTGCAATTTATGAGTAGAAATAAAAATAATCCAATCGGTATCTAAAGCGTTCTCAAGACGCTCAATATTATTGTGCAATATTTGATATTGCACAATATTATTGTCCGTTTATGGATAATATTGCAAGGTTTTGCAATATATTGCAGAAAATCAAAACCCTTTTGATATTTATTGCACAATATAAAATATTGTATGGTCTGTGGGTACAACTTGTACAAATATTGAACCGTATGGGGCGCCTAGCCAATAACATTTTGCAATATTTTGCACAATAATATTGAGCGTCTAGGGACCGCTTAATCTAGAATTACCAAATACCAACCACATATTATGCTCCGTGTGCGATTAGAAAAGGTTTGTAGGTTTTTTTCGTTCCATTACAAACGACCAGCAAAGTACATATAAGTACTTCGCCACCACCAAAGTAAAACAGATATTAAAGGCAAATTCGAACTATAGCAACATTTGCTTTTGCCATCGAGATGGAATTGTAATTATTATAAGAATTTTCGCTGTCATACCTACATTATGTAGGTAATAAGTACTTCGCCACTTTCAAAGGAAGACGGCTTATGTAATATTTTTGCCTTATAATTATGCAATTATCTATTTCTCTACTACTACTACTTTTCGGCTTTCTGTCAAAACCTCGTAAGTCTTTTTTTTTTCTCGCAAGGTCATTTTAATGTATCTCAGATATAAAAAAATCACTGAATTAATATATACATAAATGTTTTGTAACTGTGTAATGGTTCATTTTGGTTCTACCAACCAGTTTTAAAACCATTTACGATCAAGGAATTCCATTTTATTACCTTTCAAATCAGTTTTGTCATGTCTTCTACGCAATTTTTCAAATCAGACTTCCGAGGTTCTGACAGAAAGCCGACGATATTAGTTTTGTATAAGTTTAAGTCAGTTAGGTAATACTAATGGAATAATTTTGTTTAAAAGCGAAATCTTTACCATTGGGTTTTGGAAAGGACTCACTTATAAGCAACTTAATTGCCGAAAATTTTATTTTCTCGATATGTCCGGCACCACGAGAAAACTTTTTTGGTTTGCTTTTATTAAGTTTATACCTACCTAACTTTAGATAATAATAATTTTATTAAAAAGCGAAATTTCTTACCAATTTATTTGTGTGGTAAAACACTACTTATAGCCAACTTAATTGCCTTCAATTTTTATTTTTTCAATGATGTCCGGCACCACGAGGCAATTTTTTTAAGGTTTTTTAATAAGCTCTGAGGGGAGGATCTGAGTCACCACTCACGAACTAACAAATTTTCAACTAAATGCTTGAATAAATAGCTAAGTTTATAGGCAGAAATAGAGAATGATTTTGTTTAAAAGCGATATCTTTACCAATGGGTTTGGGAAAAGACTCACTTATAGGCAACTTAATTGCCGCCAAATTTTATTTTCTCGAAATGTCCGGCCTCCAGCACCACGAGAAAACTTTTTCGGTTTGCTTTTATTAAGTATATACCTACCTAAGAATAATTTTGCTAAAAAGCGAAATATCTTACCAATTATTTTGGGTGGGGGAAGCACTCATTAGGCAACGTACAATTGCCTTTAATTTTAATTTTCAATTATGTCCGGCACCACGAGGAAACTTTTAGTTTCGGTTTTTTATTAAAATAATTAGTTAGTTTAGGTTTTTTATTAAAATAATTTTACTCTGAGTCACCGCGCACGCACTTACGATACCAATACAAATTATCAACTAAATGCTTCAAACTTGAATTAACTACGTTTATATGCAGATATAGAGGAAGAGGACCGAAAGATCAAGTTGAAGTCTGATTCACAATGCGACGATGAAACGAGACGACGACACGACGCACGTGATGAGATATCTTATCAGTTTTTCTCTCTTAAAAATCAATTTTAAAAAGACGTAATACCTAGCTTTTTCCGTCCTCTCGTTTTTTTCAATCTATCGAAATTATGACATGACGATAGGAAAAAGAAAGGCTTTCTTATGTGGTTATGTAATATGTATTGTTTCAATGTTTAACTGTAGAGAGATCTCGTTACATCGCCGTCTCATTTCCTCGTCGAATTGTGAATCAGGCTTCATCTTGATCTTTTGGTCCCACATATAAACGTTTTTATTTATTGAAGCATTAAGTTGAAAATTTGTAATGCCGCATATACACAAGTGATACTCGTGTAAATGCGGCATAAGTACATGCGCGGAGACTCAAATTTACCTTTATAGTTTTTACTAATTACATTATTTCCATTATGCTTATGCAGAACCGATTCACAATGCGATAATGAAACGAGACGTCGACGTGACGGGATCTTTTCGTAGTTGTTGTCGCTTGAAAAAGAATTTCAAACAATGAAATAATAATATAATAAAACAAAATTTCTCACCGTCTCGTCACGTCATAATTTCGATATATTGAACAAAATGTAGTGACGGGGAAGACTTTATTATTTTTTTTAGAGAAGAACTGTAACGAGATCTCACCACGTCGACGGACGTCTCGTTTCCTTGTCGCATTATGAACTAGGCCTCAACTTGATCTTTTGGTCCTGTATATAAACGTATTTTTTTTATGGAAGCATGTAGTTGAAAGTTTGTAATGCCGCATTGACAGAAGAGACACTGGTGTCCGTCCTCTCGTTTTTTTCAATCTATCGAAATTATGACATGACGAGAGGAAAAAGAAAGGCTTTCTTATGTGGTTATGTAATATGTATTGTTTCAATGTTTCACTGTAGAGAGATCTCGTCACATCGCCGTCTCATTTCCTCGTCGAATTGTGAATCAAGCTTCATCTTGATCTTTCGGTCCCACATATAAACGTTTTTATTTATTGAAGCATTAAGTTGAAAATTTGTAATGCCGCATATACACAAGTGATACTCGTGTAAATGCGGCATAAGTACATGCGCGTTGGCTCAGATTTGCCTTTGTAGTTCTTACAAATTATATTAAGGGTATTCATACAACAGCGTAAAACCGTCGTAAACTTAGTAAAGTCTTAGACTTCGTCAATCTGTCACAATATTTATGGAAAATTAGACATATTTACTTAGTTTACACGCTGTTGCATAGATTAGTTTTACGCTGTTGCATAGATAGCCTTACCCTTATAGCTCTTCCACACAATCCCACAAAGTATTAACACATGTCAGAATAAAGTGGGAAGAAATTTCATACGACTGCCAAATTTGTGTGATGAAAATAATTTTTATATTTTGCTTCCAATCCAAATATTTGCATGAATAAAAACACATGTCGAACCGAGTCGGATGCGCTTTAAAGTTGTGTGTGATGAAATTTTATATTTTGTTTTCACACTATTATACATGATTTGCTCCAAACTTTTCTGACATGTATTAATACTCAGTGGGATAGTGTGGAAGGGCTATTATTATTTCAATTATACTTATGCAGGACCGATTCACAAAGCAACGATGAAACGAGACGTCACGTCGACGTGACGGGATAGTCATAATTTCAATATATTAAAAAAAAATGCAATGTAGTTACGGGAAAGGCTTTACTATACATTACTTCCTTGTTTGAAATTGTTTTTTTTTTTTTTTGAGAGAAAACTACAACGAGATCTCATCACGTCGACAGACGTCTCGTCGCATTGTGAACTAGGCCTCAACTTGATCTTTTGGTCCTGTATATAAACGTATTTTTTATGGAAGCATTTAGTTAAAAGTTTGTAATGCCGCATTTACACAAGAGACACTCGTGTAAATGCGGCAGAAGTACATGCGCGGTGGCTCAGATGTGCCTTTAAGCGTGGTACACATTATCAAACCTGAGTATCACCCGTGTTGGATATCAAACCTGCGTGAAAAGTTTCGCGTACACACTTATCAGTTCTGTTGGCATATGTATGTACATGCATGTATAAATTATCTGTTCTTTTTGATATTCAACACAGGTGTCATTCAGGTTTGATAATGGGTACCAAACTTTATAGTTTTTACAAACTACATTATTTCAATTATGCTAATGCAGAACCGATTCACAATGCAACGATGAAACGAGACGTTGACGGGATCTCTTCGTAGTTGTTGTCGCTTGAAAAAATTTTAAACAATGAAGTAATATAGTAAATAAAAAAGAATTTCTCACGGTCTCGTCACGTCATAGTTTTGATATATTAAAAAAACCCAATGTAGTGACGGGAAAGGCTTTATTAGATATGCATTATTTCTTTGTTTAAAATTCGTTTTTTACAAAGAAAAACTACAACAAGATCTCATCACGTCGAAGGAATTCTCGTTTCCTCGTTGCATTGTGAATCGGGTTTTACACTTAAAGTCTTCATTGTTATTAAAAACCACGGGAATATGTTAACGAAAATATATCCATCTTATGTACTAAATATTTTATACATAGGTACATTATATTAATATATCAAATCAATAATTATTTTTATCGATTCATATCTGTGAGCAACACCTTGTCGTCTGTTGTAATTGTAAATAACATTATACATATTTTTATTAATACAAACTTATATCTTTTATTATACCTACCTATGATTTTAATATTCTTTCCATATTGATGTTGCCAAAGTTAATGTATCATTAATTTCATCCATCGATAAATATGCAGACGTGGGACAATTTTTTACGGGAACGAAAATACATATACTTACCCAACAGTGAAAACTTACAATAAAGCACTCCAAATCTGACATTTCATTTCACTTGCTCACCAACTCGCTTTTATAAAAAAATGACTTTCAAAACAAAGTGACTCATCTCATCCACACGCTGCGGTTTCGAATTATGTAAATTTTAGTCCCGAGGCTTAAGGTAGAACTAGAATAGGCGGAAGCTGTCGGAAGCTTATGTCAAAACCGACCGAAAAGTTGCTTCCCGAAACGTCAATTTCATAAGTGGCCCATAATGCACTTAAGTGGTTGGAAGTGAACAAAAAATAAATAATTGTTGAAAACTTTGCACCAAGCGCCAAGTTCTTGTTAGTTTGCTTCCACCATTTTGATTTTGCATTCGCCCACTTACGAAAGAGCGGTCGTTGAGCGCTCTCACTTCCGACGGCAAAAGTTAACGAGAACTAAACGAAAAGTTCCACTTCGCAATTATGTGCGCGTCATATAAATTTCTTGTTTTCGCTCGGTTTCGTACGACCACTTAAGTTGGCTTCCGACTATTCTAGTTCTACCTTTAGTTCCGAAAGAGTAAGTTTTTTTCTGTGTACGCAAAAAATCGTGCACAAAGTTGAATTGGATAGAGAAACCCTATTAGAATCGCATCATAGTCTACACGGAGGAATATATTTCTCTGAAATAACATGGCCTTGTGAATTTTTGCAAACACAGTTCATTTGGCCTGTGCACATGGGTTAATTCTGCCGGGAAAAAACCTGCTTCAATACTTAACTGCACGCACACACTGGATGAATTATTCTGGTTGAAAAAATGTACTAGACTGTTTCAAAAACAAATTTGCTTTCGATTTTATTGCAAACAGGCTCAAAAGTTTCAGTTTAGTAGAAAAAGACGTCCGTGAAAATTTGAGCTCTTAAAACTCATGTTTAGACGTGCATCATCGCAGATTTGGTTTTTCATACGATTTTTATGGGCGAAAACACCTGTTTGTATTTGTAATTTTATAACTTGAGAATTACAAGTATTTTAACTAACTGCATACGTTTTTCTTGTAGAAAATTGAACGCTCTACAAAAAAGGTCATTTGATAGGAAAATTGGACCTCTACAAAAACTGTCTTAAGTCATTTTTCGATAAGAGTGATATTAGTTACCATATTAAATTTAATTACTAAAAAAATGCTTATTTTATGTTGAATAAATGTATGATAATTTTATTGAGTTTGACTGGCTGTAACTTTAAAACGGCTGGTTTTACGATAAAACATGTCACGACCTTTTTTGTAGAGCGTTTGATTTTCTACAACAAAAACGTATGTAATTAGTTTAAAGACTAGTTATTATTAAGTTATAAAATTCCAAAAACAAACAGGTGTTTTCTCCCATACAAATCGTATGGAAAACCGAAATCTGCGATGAGGCATGTCTAAAAATGAATTTTAAGAGGTCAAATTTTCACAGAAGTCTTTTTTTGCTAAACTGAAACTTTTGAGCCCGTTTGAAAGAAAACTTTTTTTGTAACAGTCTAGTATACATGTACCTCTTTTCATTGTGTTAGCAGTGCAGACCTTAGTGTATAAAAAGTTGTGTGTCAACTAGTTTTCTACTTCAGTCTTCGACCCCAAACAGGGTAGAAGATCTTATGCCATTTCATACCGCTAAACTTAGGTACTTCCCTCTCCTATAAACTCCGTTTTCTGCCGGCAAAAATCATCCCATGTGTGCAGGCCCAATGATAAGATTCACAATGCAACGGAAAAAAAGAGAAAAGCATGGTGTGATTCTCCGTCATCTTCTTCTAGTTATGCACATACCTCTACAAATTGAAGCTTACCTACATAATGTATATTTTCAACAAAACATAAATCCAATGTTTGAGTGGGATGGGTATAATGAAATATGTTGCTGGGTAGATATGGGTAGTTCGAATAAAATGACGAAAATGAAGTAATTTATGCAAAAATATCTAGCGCCGAAGAGTTTGAGTTTCTATGCAATATTTTGAAAAGTTTTAAGATTTAGGTATTAGGTATTAGATATTTTCAGAATGTTCTGCGTGCTGGTGGTTTTCATGAAACTTGCTTCTTTGTAGTTCAGATTATAGATACTAGGTACATAATATTTTCCGATTGCGATTTGCACAATTCATACTACGTTTACATGTGGTGTTGCAGCGAGCTTGAAGTTCGCTCCGGTTCCTTATATAGCTGATGCATCGAGTTGAAATGAGCTTGTTTCGACTCGATCACGCTCGGGAAGCGGAGTTGAGTCGAAAATCGCAACAAAAACATATAATTCATTGAAATCACTGATCTCTATAATTCTTTTTGCATTGTAGAGATCAGTCCACAAATTAATATGATTTTGTTTTAATAGACACGCGTAGAAGAAAAAAGTGTTTATCGAACTATATATGCTTTGCATTGCATTGCATTGAATTATTTTTATAACTTGATGAAAAATTTCGTTAAATGCTTGTTTCATAAAGCAACGAAATATTTTCTAAAAAAATGAGGAAAACTTCGTAAATCAATGAAAAATGTCATAGATCAACGAATATGTTTCATATTCTGATGCCGTTTTTCATTAGTTAACGTAAAATATAAGGTCAACTTTCATAAGAAAATGAATAATTTTCATTAATTGATGAAGGTTTTCGTTGCGTTTATTTCATAAAGCAACGAAATATTTTCATAAAAAAATGAGGAAAACTTTTCATAAATCAATGAAAAATTTCATAGGTCAACAAATATGTTTCATATTCTGATGCCGTTTTTCATTAGTTAACGTAAAATATAAGGTCAACTTTCATAAGAAAATGAATAATTTTCATTAATTGATGAAGGTTTTCGTTACGTTTATTTCATAAAGCAATGAAATATTTTCATAAAAAAATGAGGAAAACTTTTCATAAATCAATGAAAAATTTCATAGGTCAACGAATATGTTTCATATTCTGATGCTGTTTTTCATTAGTTAACGTAAAATATAAAGTCAACTTTCATAAGAAAATGAATAATTTTCATTAATTGATGAAGGTTTTCGTTACGTTTATTTCATAAAGCAACGAAATATTTTCATAAAAAAATGAGGAAAACTTTTCATAAATCAATGAAAAATTTCATAGGTCAACGAATATGTTTCATATTCTGATGCCGTTTTTCATTAGTTAACGTAAAATATAAAGTCAACTTTCATAAGAAAATGAATAATTTGATGAAGGTTTTCGTTACGTTTATTTCATAAAGCAACGAAATATTTTCATAAAAATATGAGGAAAACTTGTCATAAATCAATGAAAAATTTCATAGGTCAACGAATATGTTTCATATTCTGATGCTGTTTTTCATTAGTTAACGTAAAATATAAAGTTAACTTTCATAATAAAATGAATAATTTTCATTAATTGATGAAGGTTTTCGTTACGTTTATTTCATAAAGCAACGAAATATTTTCATAAAAAAATGAGAAAACTTTTCGTAAATCAATGAAAAATTTCATAGGTCAACGAATATGTTTCATATTCTGATGCTGTTTTTCATTAGTTAACGTAAAATATAAAGTTAACTTTCATAATAAAATGAATAATTTTCATTAATTGATGAAGGTTTTCGTTACGTTTATTTCATAAAGCAACGAAATATTTTCATAAAAAAATGAGAAAACTTTTCGTAAATCAATGAAAAATTTCATAGGTCAACGAATATGTTTCATATTCTGATGCTGTTTTTCATTAGTTAACGTAAAATATAAAGTTAACTTTCATAATAAAATGAATAATTTTCATTAATTGATGAAGGTTTTCGTTACGTTTATTTCATAAAGCAACGAAATATTTTCATAAAAAAATGAGGAAAACTTTTCGTAAATCAATGAAAAATTTCATAGGTCAACGAATATGTTTCATATTCTGATGCTGTTTTTCATTAGTTAACGTAAAATATAAAGTTAACTTTCATAATAAAATGAATAATTTTCATTAATTGATGAAGGTTTTCGTTACGTTTATTTCATAAAGCAACGAAATATTTTCATAAAAAAATGAGAAAACTTTTCGTAAATCAATGAAAAATTTCATAGGTCAACGAATATGTTTCATATTCTGATGCTGTTTTTCATTAGTTAACGTAAAATATAAAGTTAACTTTCATAATAAAATGAATAATTTTCATTAATTGATGAAGGTTTTCGTTACGTTTATTTCATAAAGCAACGAAATATTTTCATAAAAAAATGAGGAAAACTTTTCGTAAATCAATGAAAAATTTCATAGGTCAACGAATATGTTTCATATTCTGATGCTGTTTTTCATTAGTTAACGTAAAATATAAAGTTAACTTTCATAATAAAATGAATAATTTTCATTAATTGATGAAGGTTTTCGTTACGTTTATTTCATAAAGCAACGAAATATTTTCATAAAAAAATGAGAAAACTTTTCGTAAATCAATGAAAAATTTCATAGGTCAACGAATATGTTTCATATTCTGATGCTGTTTTTCATTAGTTAACGTAAAATATAAAGTTAACTTTCATAATAAAATGAATAATTTTCATTAATTGATGAAGGTTTTCGTTACGTTTATTTCATAAAGCAACGAAATATTTTCATAAAAAAATGAGAAAACTTTTCGTAAATCAATGAAAAATTTCATAGGTCAACGAATATGTTTCATATTCTGATGCTGTTTTTCATTAGTTAACGTAAAATATAAAGTTAACTTTCATAATAAAATGAATAATTTTCATTAATTGATGAAGGTTTTCGTTACGTTTATTTCATAAAGCAACGAAATATTTTCATAAAAAAATGAGAAAACTTTTCGTAAATCAATGAAAAATTTCATAGGTCAACGAATATGTTTCATATTCTGATGCTGTTTTTCATTAGTTAACGTAAAATATAAAGTCAACTTTCATAAGAAAATGAATAATTTTCATTAATTGATGAAGGTTTTCGTTACGTTTATTTCATAAAGCAACGAAATATTTTCATAAAAAAATGAGAAAACTTTTCGTAAATCAATGAAAAATTTCATAGGTCAACGAATATGTTTCATATTCTGATGCTGTTTTTCATTAGTTAACGTAAAATATAAAGTCAACTTTCATAAGAAAATGAATAATTTTCATTAATTGATGAAGGTTTTCGTTACGTTTATTTCATAAAGCAACGAAATATTTTCATAAAAAAATGAGAAAACTTTTCGTAAATCAATGAAAAATTTCATAGGTCAACGAATATGTTTCATATTCTGATGCTGTTTTTCATTAGTTAACGTAAAATATAAAGTTAACTTTCATAATAAAATGAATAATTTTCATTAATTGATGAAGGTTTTCGTTACGTTTATTTCATAAAGCAACGAAATATTTTCATAAAAAAATGAGAAAACTTTTCGTAAATCAATGAAAAATTTCATAGGTCAACGAATATGTTTCATATTCTGATGCTGTTTTTCATTAGTTAACGTAAAATATAAAGTCAACTTTCATAAGAAAATGAATAATTTTCATTAATTGATGAAGGTTTTCGTTACGTTTATTTCATAAAGCAACGAAATATTTTCATAAAAAAATGAGGAAAACTTTTCGTAAATCAATGAAAAATTTCATAGGTCAACGAATATGTTTCATATTCTGATGCTGTTTTTCATTAGTTAACGTAAAATATAAAGTTAACTTTCATAATAAAATGAATAATTTTCATTAATTGATGAAGGTTTTCGTTACGTTTATTTCATAAAGCAACGAAATATTTTCATAAAAAAATGAGGAAAACTTTTCGTAAATCAATGAAAAATTTCATTGGTCAACGAATATAATTCATATTCTGATGCCGTTTTTCATTAGTTAACGTAAAATATGAAGTCAACTTTCATAAGAAAATGAATTATTTTCATTAATTGATGAAGATATTCGTTATATTTATTTCATAAAGCAACGAAATATTTTCATAAAAATTTGAGGAAACTTTTTCGTAAATCAATGAAAAATTTAATCAAGCAACTAATTTATTTCATAATTTAATGTAGTTTTTCATTTGTCAACGAAAAATATTTAATTAACAAACGAACTATTTTCATTGTCTGATGTCCTTTTTCTTAAGTTTACGTAAAATTTTCATTATTTTATGAAATATTTTCATACTTTGATGAAATTTCATTTTAAAATGTAAAAATTCATTAAATAACTACGGATTTTCATCAATTTATGGAGAATTTTCGTTAAAAACGCTTATTTACATACGTTTACGAAGTTTTTCGTTAAATAAGTGATGAAAATTGTTCATACATTAATGAAAGCCTTTATCAAAATGCTAAACTCACCTCAAAAGTAGGAAAAAACGTGTATGAAGAGGTTTCGTTAACTGATGAACTTTTCATTTTACGAAATATTACATCTTTTCGTTGAGCCAACGAAATTTACGTTGAGCCAATGAAATTGCGGTTGATGAAGCGAATTTCATATTTTTACGAATAATATTTTTTTCAGTGTAGCTAGAGATTCACAATCCGAATATGCATCACCAGTAGTGATTGTCAACCAGCCTCAGCATCCGAGTACACCTCGTAGACTGACCATCCATTACACCCATCTTAACAAAAAACTGTTAAAAGACAATTTTCCCCCACCACACATCGACGACGTAATAGAAAAGCTAGTACAACCCGAATCCAAACTATTCAACGTAATGGATATAAAAACGGCTTTTATGACGGTAAAAGTAAAACCTTCAGATATCCACAAAACGGCATTTGTGACGCAAGATGGAGTATTCGAATTCTTGAGGATGCCCTTTGGGCTAGCAAACGCTCCAAAAACAATGGAACGCATTATGCGACACACTTTCAAAAACACCACTAACACTATAACTTACATGGACGATATTGGTCAATCAGCCACGAACCTCGATACGGCATTAAATAATTTCGAAAATGCACTAGCTAATCTAATTAAAAGCGGCCTTCGTATCTCACTTCAAAAATGCCAACTCTTTAAGAGCGAAGTTTTCTTCTTGGGATACGGCATTTCGGCTGAAGGAATACGTCCAGATCCCAATCGCATAAACGCCATCGACCGTTACAACAAAGATTTCAAATCCAAAACGGATGCTAAGTCTTTCCACGCCTTTGCATCCCATCATAGAAGATTCATAAAAGACTTCTCCAAAATTGCACTGCCAATACGTGACGCCTACAACTCGACTCCATTCATCTGGTCTAAGGAGGCAGCAGATGCCGTTGAAATTCTCAAACAAAAACTCAAATCACCACCGATACTCGCGCACTTCAGGAATGATTGTGAAACCGAGGTTCAAATCGATGCTTCACTAACCGGATTAGGAGCTATCCTAATACAAAAACAAAATAAACAAGAAGTTGTCATCGCATACGCCAGTCGTGCATTGGCAGACTCTGAGAAAAACCTTCATATCAACCAAATCGAAAGCCTTGCCATACACTGGGCCATAACCGACAAATTTCATATTTACCTCTATGGTTTAAAAAGCTTTACACTAATTACCGATAACTGGACAACTGCATGTTTACTACAAAATAGCAAATTTAATCGTAAGTTTGCAAGATGGCTCCTGGATCTTCAATCTTACAATTTTACCATAAAACACAAATCCGGAAAACACAATGTCTGTGCGGACGCTTTGTCAAGAATCCCAAACAACATCTTGGCACATGTGATTCTAAAATCAAATAACGAAACAAAAATTTCCTCTGCTCAAAACAATGACCCAGCATGTCAATATTTGATCCAGATAATTAACAGCGATGCAAATACAAAACATCATGAATTAATAAAAAAAAGATATTTTATTGAAAACAATATTCTCCTATATAAGAACAATAAAGGTTTTGGTCGGATTTATGTCCCGAAATCATTGCAGCAAAGTATTCTGGAGATGTGCCATGATAACAGCGGCCACATAGATCATGAAAAGACATTTTCAAAGTTGTCTAACCGATACTTTTGGCCTTCGGCTTCGAAGGACTGCAAAGATTACGTTTCAAGTTGTCGTACATGTCAATTGTTTAATCATAGAACGTGTAAAAGAATTGGTTTACATAAACCAAGAAGCATACCTCAAAGA
This sequence comes from Dasysyrphus tricinctus, assembly GCA_963921185.1. Lineage (NCBI taxonomy): Eukaryota > Metazoa > Arthropoda > Insecta > Diptera > Syrphidae > Dasysyrphus > Dasysyrphus tricinctus. The sequence goes on along the minus strand of OY992531.1, from coordinate 180,922,169 downwards.
CCATTTGATGTAATCTCCATGGACCATTGCAGTTTTCCACAAGACATATCAGGCAAAAAACATATCCTTATTATCATTGATCATACAACTCGGTATGTTGTTGCAGAATCCACACCCGATGTCAGTTCGAAGTATGTCATATCATTAATCAAAGACAAAATAATTTCAATTCACGGACCTCCAACAACAATTATCAATGATAATGCCACGAGCTTCACATCAAAAGAAATGCAAGATTTCTTAACCAAATTTGGAATCAAAGGCTTGACAACTCCACCCTATTGGCCAGAGTCCAACGGACTAATAGAACGCGAAGTTAAAACTGTATCATCAATCCTTCGAAAATACATCTCGGAAAGGGATATCCAACATTGGTCCTTTTATATTCCTGAAATCATATTCGCAATAAATTCAAGTAAACATTCATCATTACAACAATCACCACATTACCTCTTACATGGATTCGAGCCCCGAATTCGAGACGAAGTTCTTCTGGGAACGGTGGAGGACACTAGAGATAGAATCCAGCAACTCACTCAACTCAACCGAAACCGGGAAGAGGCACTGAATTCGCTGAAAATGTCACAAACACAAAACAAAACTCGAATTGATGAACACCGACAGGCTTTTGAAATGCAGATTGGAGATCTGGTGCTGGCGTTAAATCCAATTAGAACAAACAAGCTGACCCCCGTATACGAAGCTAACCCATTTGAAATCATAAGTATATTGGGTGAAAATGTTATTAAAATCCGAAGGATCAATCGTCTTGGCCAGGAAATCATAAGAATTGTACACACAGGACAGATAAAAAAATACAACAAACGAAAACAAAATGACAATCAGCTGTTAATTGACACTGATCAACAACTCAACGAACTCAACGAAGAAGATGAAGAACACCCAGAACAAAGTGATGCCAGTTCTCAAAACAATGATGACATAAGGGTGGATACACAAGCAAATGATGAAGACAACAACAGCAGTGAGGAGTTAGAAAATTTTAAATCCACACGCACACGAAGAGCACCAAAATGGTTAGATGAGTATGAGATTTAATTGCCAGAGTCAATTTCTCAGGAAAATACCATGTCATAGCGACATCTTCTTGTCTAAGTTTTAACTATTTATTATTACAGCCCATCTGGCAATACTTTATTTTAATTTTGTTAAGTTGAAAGACTGTTTGAATAAAATGAAATTGAATTTTAACGTACTCCTAAACAAGTAAAGACGTGTTTTCCTGATTTTCCTCTTAAATAAATCTTATTTAACATCGATTCCACTCACAGAAGCTCAGTCATTTCTTGTGTTCGGTTATTTTTAAGTGGCAAACGTGACATGGCATCTGGACCCGACATTTCTTGACCTTTTTTATATCTTATCTCATAGTCGAATGCTAATAGTAAAAGAGCCCACCGCTGAAGACGACTGGCGGCAGTGACAAGTGACTGTAACTCCTTTTTTGGCATCGAAAATGACTTTCAAGGGCTGATGATCCGCGATAGTGTAAATTTTTTTCCAATCAAATATTTGTAAAATTTACGAACTCCAAAAATAATGGCGAGTGCCTCTTTTTCTACTTGAGAGTAGTTTTTTTCCGCTGAATTTAAGGTTGCTGAGGCAAAAATAACAGGACATTCTTTAAATTTTTTAATCTGACTTAAAACAGCTCCTACACCTTCCTTACTTGCATCGCAAGATAATAGCTGTGTTTTTTTGCATGTCCAAATAAAATTGTGTGAAAAAACGACAACAAAGCAAAACAATTTACATGTTAAATACAACAACAGCTATGTCCATATAGAGTTAGCTAAGTCCAGATAATTAACTGGAGTTAACTTTTGTCCCGATAAAAACGGTATTGCCAGACTACCATTGTCGTTGTGTTATCGATAATTTGTATAGAAATGTCAAATGTTTGTTGGTAAGATAGTTCAGAACAAAATGGCAGACCAAGGTAAATGTTGATATGTCCCAATGTCGTTTTTTTCGCCAAACTCCATATGGACATACAAAAAAACGCAGCTTATATCAACGGTTGTGATGAATCATAATGTTGTAAAAGCGTTTCGTTACTCAATGCTACTTTACTTTGAGTAAAAGCATCCTGCGAAGAAGAGTCCCAGGCAAAAGTTGTTCCACTACATGTAAACTTATACAGTGGAGCTAACAAAGACGACTGCATTGGAACGAACTTCCTACAATAGTTAAGAAGGCCTAAGTATGACTTTACTTAAATGACATTTTCAGGAATAGGTGCATTTCTTATGGCGTCTATTTTGCCAGGACTAGGCTTTATACCAGCACTTGTTATGACGTGCCCCAGGTACTCTATTTCGGTCTTAAAAAACTGACATTTTTCTATATTGACTTTGACATTATACTTCTTGAATGCTTCTAAAACACGTTTGAAATTCTCAGCACAATCTTCTAACGACTTTCCCTTGATAAAAACATCATCTATATAACACAAGACATTAGTTCCACGCAAGATTTCGTCCATGGTTTTCTGAAATATACATGGTGCAATTTTCAGTCCATATGTAAGCCTATTGACTCCTACTAATTTATCGACTATGACTGGCTGCTCTTGAATTCTGTCTACATTTGAGAATGACCGACTAAAAAAATCTCTCCAATTCGTAAGAAACACATCCAACCATTTTCTACCAACTAATGTCATAAACGACTTTTGACTATCGACTATAACTAAATCCAAAACCTTCGAATATTCTCCCCATAATACTGTAACTGACTTCACTCCAAGAATTTTCAGGTTTTCTCCAGTTACTGAACTAAGTTTGCCAATGTAACTTTTTAATTTTGACTTAGAAAAATTTTTCTCGAAAATTTGACTAGACATAACCGTAGCACAAGCTCCCGTGTCTATTTCAACCTCTATAGGACGACCATCTATACTAATTGTCAATAGTAATGGACTTATTTTATTGACGTTAAGACTCTCATGACATGCAATACTTTTCTTAGTTGAAATTGGAACATGCTTACCTACCAATTTTGCATTGAATTGTGTTTATAAAATTTAGAGCATCCTCTGTGTACTCCTCCTCCGACTCCAAATTTCCGACTAGGCTTTGTAGCTCTTCCCTTAGTAGAACCCTTTTTGCATAGTTTTGACGTATGTCCTTTTTGGTTACAGGTGAAACAAAGTCCAGTGCTGTGCAGGACATGTTGACGGATTGTGATGACGACCACATCCATAACATGCAGATGAAGACCCTTGATTTCTACGGTTGAAATTATGTTTTGAAGAAGGTTTTTCATAAGTTTTATTCGAATGATACTTAGCTTGTGATTGAGACTTTTTAGAGAATTTACAGCAGAGACGGCATCATCGTTGTGCATTGCTTTCGTTCCAAGTATGGCGACTTCCATGCTTATAGCTTTAGTGCACGATGTTTCAAACGAAATATTCTCCTCGGAAAGCAATCTTTTTTGTATATTTCCGTATGTAATCCGCAAATTAACCGATCACGTAGGGCTTCCGACAAAAAGGCGCAAAACTCGCATGGTCTTGCTAACTGTTTTAAATGTTTAATGTATTCACTTATCGTTTCCGATGATTTTTGGTCTCTCTTATTAAACTTAAATCTTTCTAAAATAACCGTACGCCTAGGATTAAAGTAATTTTGCAACAAAGTCTTGCATTCATCATATGTTTTTTTCCGTAGGCGAACTAGGCATGCATAAATTTTTTAATACGCTATACGTTTCGCCACCAATTAATGTAATTAGCAGCTGCGTTTTCGTTTCATTTGAAACTATATTGACCACGAATAATTGTTCACAATATGTATTAAAATCATTTTTAGATTCATCAAACGGTTCAATATTTCCAATCAATGCCATGATTGCTGCACCGGCTTATGATTACTGTATCTATTTATAATTGCTGTATTGATTTATTACTGTATCGATTTACCGCAAACCGAAAACGACTGACTTCTTTAAAGTTCTTTAAATAGGAACCAAAATTTTCTTGACTTTTTACATTAGGTAAGGACTGTATCAAATATGACTTTTATGTTCCTTTTTTTTCTCCGCTCGTCGCCAAAAATGATGTCTTAAGCTGAGACCAAATAAAACACGACACGTATTGATGGATGGAGATTTATTCAAAGAGTGCCCGCATAATATGTTGAACATAATGATAACTGATTCAAGTTATGATTTATATAATGAGAGTAGGGAATTGTTAAATACAGTATGTGATATAAGCTTAGAATACAATATATAACATTGACCTGGCAACAATCAATTCAATCAATTCAATCAACTTTGGATGTAATGTAGTAGATTGTGAAATTCTGCGTCAACATCATCTTTAAATTTTATTAATTAGAATATTTTTCTTACTTTTCTTGGTTTTTTCAAATTTTCTTTCCCAAAACGACTTTTTCCACCCCTTCGTACAAGGGAAGGGGTGAGAGAAAAACAATAATGTATTCCTATGATTTCAAGGGTACTGAATCCAACGGGAGTTCTCGGGTCAACGTCCAACCCTTTGTTTTCGATTTATAAGCAACATTTCGGGATTTAAACTTATAAGTGGCAACCCTTCTCTTGTCCTTCTGACAGTGTTGACACCCTCCCAACACTTCTTGCAAGTAAAGTTAGGATATGAACTATTTTTATACTAAAGTTCAACCCACCAGGTCAAAATGAAAGGTTGGTCTCCCTAACAGCCCCACTTTATTGAATAGACCTTTTAAAAAGGAACAATTACGTGCAAGAGTATTTATTATAGAATATGTTTGTTTAGCCTTTATTATTATTTATGTAATGGTCACACTGGCCACATTTCAATATTTTTGGTATAACTCGGAAACTAAACCATATTTGGCTTTTGTTCAAAATTAAATTTTCTATCGAAATGGATAGTTTGGAAAATTTCTTAAGAAATTTAAGCAGGGAAAGAAAACATAAACCAACATAAAAAATATTGAAAAATCAAATAGAGCGGGAGGCAGCAATATAAAATTCCCACCCCAAAATCGATTTTATTCTGTCAAAACAAATCTTGCATTTTCAGCAAGATTTCAAATCGATTTCACACACACTAATGTCGAATGCCTTTCAACCATTGGAGATCGATTTCTTTTTTGGGTTGAAAAGAATTTGTAAAAAAAATCAATTTTTTTATGTGATTGTGTGAGTTGGCCATTGACATAAATTTTGAGGCAAAAAGTAAACAAATTTATGGGCATACAAATACTCAAATGTGCATTCCGATTTACGCGTCATTTAATACGATTAAAAACAAATATATTTTCGGGAATAGTAGCAGAAATAGACAAAAATTGTTTTAATTTAATTGTTTTTAAAGTTAAAAAAAATCCAAAATCCATAAAAAAAACACATCAAATGAGGAACACGTCGGCGAGTGCGCGCTTCATAACATCAATCGACTTTGGACACTTGAAATCGAAGTTCATTGATATTTTTATCACTTCTTATTATTTATGCACTGCCATTTGATGAATTAAAAATTTTTGAGAGATATATTTGTTTTTAATTTATTTAAACGAACGAGAAACACTTTTGAGTATTTATTAAACACCGCAGAACAAAACTTTCAACTCCAGAGAAATGTCAAATCTTACTAGTGTGTGTGAAAGTCTGTGTAAATCTTGCTAAAAACGAAAGATTTGATTTGTTTAGAAAAATTGATCTTTTCTTCTAAGCAAATCGATTTTTTTCTAAACAGGATCGATTTTTTTGTTGTAAGGAATTTAACATAACAAGATTTGACATTTCTCTGGATTTGAAAGTATTCTGCGGTGGGTTAAACAAATATTTTAATGTGTTCGTCGTCCATTTGAATAGATTAATGTCGAATTCCTTTCAAACATTGGAGATCGATTTATTTTTTGGGTTGAAAAGAATTTGTAAAAAAAAAATCTATTTTTTTATGTGATTGTGTGTGTTGGCCATTGACATAAATTTTGAGGCAAAAAGTAAACAAATTAATGGGCATACAAATACTCAAAAGTGCATTCCGACTTACGCGTCATTTAATACGATTAAAAACAAATATATTTCCGGGAATAGTAGCAGAAATAGAAAAAAATTGTTGTGCGTCCATTAAAGTTTAAAAAAAAAATACATAATCCAGCAAAAAACACATCAAATGAGGAACACGTCGGCGAGCGCACGCTTCATAACATCAATCGACTTTGGACACTTGAAATCGAAGTTCATTGATATTTGTATCACTTCTTATTAATTATGCACTGCCATTTGATGAATTAAAAACTTTTAAGAGATATATTTGTTTTTAATTTATTTAAACGAACGAGAAACACTTTTGAGTATTTGTAAAACACCGCAGAACAACACTTTCAACTCCAGGGAAATGTCAAATCTTACTAGTGTGTTCTAAATCTTGCTAAAAACGAAAGATTTGATTTGTTTAGAAAAATTGATCTTTTCTTCTAAACAAATCGATTTTTTTTCTAAACAGATTCGATTTTTTTGTTGTAAGGAATTTAACATAAAAGCAAATAAATTATTAAAACAAATTTGTATTCATCAAAAAATAGTGAATAGTTAGTAAGAAGTTATCTAAAGATGAATTAATTTAACATCTACTTTTGTCTATTTGTGCAACTTTTCTCGCAAATATATGTATGTTTTTAATTTAACAAATGGAGGCAGTAAACTGAATGCACTTTTGAATATTTGTAATTAATTTGTATGCGCATTAGTTTGTTTACTTTTTGCCTCAAAGCTACTGTCAAATGACACACACACAATCCCATGGGAAAAATTTGATTTTTTGTGTATTCCTTACAATTAAAAAAAAATCGATTTTAAATGCTTGTAAGGAATTCAACATAAGATTATGCGATACTCACTTCTACACATTAATTATATGCTGAATGTCCAAACCTCATGCTTCAAACTTTAATTGGTAAAGGCCACGACCTGTCAGAATTCCAAAACTTGTCCATACTAAATCCTAACCAGTTGGTAGAAATACCTAAGTAAACTGCAATTATGATCAAAGCTAATTCTTAACTTATATTTTTGGAGTTGAATGATAAACAAAAATTCCATTACGCAATATTATAGTTAGGTCTTCTAAAAACTTGCTCTATTTTTTCAGTTTCTTAAAAGGTATCAAAGGGCACGGTAGTGCCCAGCCAAGTTCGCGGCACTACACCCTTTTTACAGGAACAAACTCAGGCGATTTTCAACCCCCCTCTAACTTCAGTACCAATAAAGTCAGAAACTTCAAATTCGCAGTATTTGCTAGGCTGATCAAACACAGGTGGCTCACCAAATTTCAACTCTATAGCACTAGTAGTTCCCAAGATATAGGACTTCAAAATCGCAAAAACCGTAACTGACTGACTGATTCACTGACTCACTGACTCACTGACTCACTGACTCACTGACAGATCATCAAAATTATGGAGCATTTCACATCGTAGAAACTTGAAATTTCGCACAACGGTAGGCCTTGTGGTACAAACAAGGGAAAAAATCGAAAATGTGCAATTTTCTATTCAGGGGGCGTGGCATCCACCCACTTTCTAAAATATTCTATAAATTATATGGAGCTTTTCCGATTGTTCTAGAACAATGAAAATTGGTAAGTTGGTGGGGTTTGAGGTACTTAGAAAGACAAAAATTGAAAATAGGAATTTTCCATACAGGGGGCGTGGCAATCACCCACATTCTGTAAAATTCTTATAAATTATATGGAGCACTTCCGATTGCTGTAGAACGATGAAAATTGGTAGGTCGGTAGGGCTTAAGGTACCTAGAAAGAAAAAAATAGAAAAATTGGAATTTTGCATTCAGGGGGCGTGGCATCCACCCACATTCTTTAAAATTCTTATAAATTATATGGACCACTTACGATTGTTGTAGAACGATGAAAATTGGTAGGTCGGTAGGACTTGAAGTACTTAGAAAGGAAAAAATCGAAAATTTGGAATTGTCCATTCAGGGGGGGGGGGGGTGCCATCCACCCACTTTATCAGAATTGCTATTATTTGTATAGAGCATTTTCGGTTGTAGTAGAATTATGAAACTTTGTAGAGCGGTAGGGCTTGACGATCACCTGGCAAAATAAGTCTTTGCAAAAAGGAGTGAAATCACAACAAAAACAAACATAAATGTTAAAAAAGGAGCCAAGTTCTTATGTGCACAAGAAACCTGTGCGTAAAAAGTCAGCCAAAAAAAGTAATAAGATCTAAAATATATGCCAAGTTTTAAGTTCATGAAGTTCAATATCAAATATCTTAAGTAGAGTAATATCGAAACAATTCCAAATCATGACAGAAATTTGGTAATTAATGATTACTGATTAAAATTTGGTGGATTTACTTGGCAAGTTTTCTTTTAAATACTTACTTAATCACAAATTTAAAATGTATGAAAACTTGACCAATGAACCTACCAAATTTTAATCAGTAATCATTAATTACCAAATTTCTGTCATGATTTGGAATTGTTTCGATATTACTCTACTTAAGATATTTGATATTGAACTTCATGAACTTAAAACTTGGCATATATTTTAGATCTCATTACTTTTTTTGGCTGACTTTTTACGCACAGGTTTCTTGTGCACATAAGAACTTGGCTCCTTTTTTAACATTTATGGTTTTGTTGTGATAAAACTTACCACAAGCAGTCTTAGGTCGAAAGTTATAATCATTTCAACCAATTAGAAAGGATTCTGAAAAACCAAATTTTCACATAGTATCATGAAAGGAGAATGAGCAAATTGGCCCATATACTCAACACAAGCTACATATGGACAAACAACATAAGTGACTGGAATACGTATAGCCTACATAGAAACAATTACGTGAAGGAAATTGAACTAGCTAAAAATAATTTCATTGCCAGAAAAATTGATATGTGTACGGACCAAAGATCAATGTAGAAAACAATAAAATTGCTTGTCCTTAAGGAGAAAAAAGTGATATAGACATTGTATATCCAACCTATAGTATTCTCATGAAACACGATTTTGTAGGTAGACATTTGGTCGATAGGTTCGCTGTGATCGCCTTACCGAGATCCCTTAACAAAAATTAGTATTACATTTGGACGCATAGATGGCCACGAGCTTTTTTTCTTCATGAGAATACTATAGAATTTATATACAATGATATAGAGCAAATTATAAGTGATAATAGGACAATAAAAAATAAGAAAGAGATAGCTGATAGGCTCAACAAATTTTTTGTGCAAAGTGTGGAAGAATTGAATGATAAAATACCTTTTGAACAATATACAAATTTAGTAAATGTAAATATTGAGAATACTTTTAAATTCAAATTAATTAACATATACAATGAAAAACATGAATAATAAAAAAGATTTCAACAGCTTGTCAACGAAGATGTTATTATGTGCTTCAGACGTTGTGGGTCCTAGTTTCCTGAACATTATTAATAATTCAATGAGCAGAGGCATTTTCCCTGATTACTGGAAAGAATCTGTAGTAGTCCCAATCGAAAAAGTAAAAAAAACGGTCAATCCTTCAGAATTTCGCCCAGTCAATATGCTTATGACGGAGAGTAAAATATTAGAGAAAACTGTGCATAAACAACTACAAAGTTACTTGGAAACGAATAATTATGTGAGTGACTACCAGTCAGGCTTCAGACAACAACACAGCTGTGAATCACTTTTGAAGCTGGTTGTTACACAATGGAAAATCGAAGTACACGAAAAAAAGGTAATTGTCGAAGTTTTTCTGGGCCTTCAAAGAGCTTTTGAGACGATTGATCGAGACATACTGGTACAAAAACTAAGTAAATATGGTATTGGAGGAGTAGAACTCGAATGGTTCAGAAGTTATTTATCAAAAAGAACCCAACGGACGAAAATTGCAAACGAAATTTCAGAGGTTGTGGATGTAAGACTAGGTGTACCCCAGGGAGCAGTGTTGGGAACGCTTCTCTTCATTGTTTACATAAACGATCTTGAGAATGTACTACGTTATGCGAAGGCTAGGCTGTTTGCGGATGATACATTAATATATGTTTCTGGAAATTCTGCGGAGGAGTGTATAAATAAAATTAATGCGGATTTGAATAATTTAGAATTTTATTTTAAAATGAATAAATTAAAATTCAATGTAGCAAAAACAAAAGCAATTATAATAAATGGAGAATCAACGGAAAACATTGTGATTAATGATAATATTATAGAAAAAGTTGATGAAATTAAGTATCTAGGAGTAATTTTAGATAAGAAACTAGCACATAAATTATATATGTAAGAAAATTGCAAAGAAAATAGGATTTTTTCAAAGAATAAGAAAAAAATTATCAGTAAATTGTGCAATAAAAATATTTGATGTAATTTAATGCCACATTTTGAATATTGTTCTACAATACTTTTCTTAGGCACTAATCAAATGACCCAAAGATTGCAAAAATTGCAAAATAGAGGAATGAGGTGTAATTTAAGCTGTGTTCGCGTACTCACACAAAACAGCCAAATTCTACCCAAATCTACCAAATTTAGCCCAAATTTTTCGCGTACGCAAAAAATGTGTAGTTTTTGCCAGAAGAGAACGCTCCCGAGAGAGTAAAAAATTTCCCCTTCCTGACAATTTTTGCCAAATTCTGCCCAAGGAATTTGTTTGGGCAGAATTGGTAGGTGCTGTGTTCTATGGGTTGAGAACAACAACACAAAACCAAAATGGCTGTTGTTTACTTTTAGTTTGTTTGTTTTTTTTTAGTTAAAGTGATTTTTGTTCTTATCTGTTCGTTTTTTTATCAAATTATTTTGTGGAACTATATTTAAAGAAAAAAAAGTGATAAAACAGTGGATTTCTTCTGTTTTTGTTTATTGTGCAGTGCTTTTATATGAAAAAACTGATTTCATAACTAAATATTTTTAATAATAAACAAATTTTGTTTTTAAATGTATTTGAGTTTTTCATTCCTGGAATCCTGATTTCGGGATTAATCATTAAAAAAAATATCAATTTAAATGAAGAATAATAAGTTAAAATAGATATTTTAATGATGTGGCTTTGTCTTTTATTTTCTTGGAAGCTTTGTTTTTGTTTACTTTTTGTTGGTGTTTGAAATGTGGTAGAAATTTTTGGTTCTATGCGTTCGTGTACTTTTGCACAGTTTTACTTCTCTCTGAGAGAATTGCATCTCCACTCATCAAAATTTGACAGACTGCCCAATTTAGCCCAGAAAGTACACGAACAAACCTTTAATGTGCAACTTGTTAACACCCATACAATCAATGCTTAATGCTTTACAATGGTTAACTATAAATCAAAGAACTGTGATGAATGTACTTATTTTTATATTTAAGCTAAAAAATAATTTGTTACCTAGTTATCTATTTAATCAAATAATATATGTATCGGATGTACAGCCATATCCATTAAGAAATAGAGATAATTTTAGATTACCTTTTTTATCAACAAATGGGGCTCAAAATATATTGTTCTACAAAGGTTTCCGTTTGTTCAATAATTTGCCGAGTGATTTAAAATTGATAAACAATGTGATATCATTTAAAAAAAAGTAAATATTATATGTAAAATCTAATTATTGATAATTTATCTTAAAGTTTATTGTTAATTCATCTTTAAGTTTTTTTCTTTTTATAAGTTTTATATACTAATAATGTAATTAATAGCTGAAGCTAAATAAAGAATTAAATCTTAATCTAATTCTAAACACAATTGTGTCATACATTTTTTTTATATCCTTAGAACGGATATAAGAAATAAGTTTCTTATACGGATATAAGAAACAAAAAAGAACGAAAACACAACTAATAACAAATTCACTGTCGAAATGAAGACTGAGCTGAATTTCTTTTAAATTCCAAATTGCAGCATAAACGACATTTGCATAGTTTGCTTTGAAATTTTTCTCAGAGGTATGTTCATGTTTTATGAGTTTTTTGCAAGTTTCTTAAATCCAACCAACTTAACATGGAAAAAAGAAAGTTTGTGCTTGAGAAATGTTTCTTTAATCAGTATTTTTCAAATAAACGTGTTTCTTATAAACAGACAATTCAACATTAAAATATATGGGCAAGTACACGGTGCTTTTGTTCAAGTTTCTTCTAAGCGAGGTTTTCATATAAGCGGTGTTGCTTATAAGCGATAAATACTGTATGTCGAAAAAATTGAATAAACCAAACTTAACTAAATTACGACCTTAAAAAAATGGGGGTGGTTGAATTTTTTAAAAAAGGATACGTATGACTCATATGGATATTAAAATAAATTACCTTGGAAAGCTAAATTATCGAAAAGATGTTAATTTTAATACTAAGGTCCTTTAATATATGCGTAATAATTGTATTCCTTTTGATAATTGATAAAACTTAAAATATGAAAAGAAAACAATGTCAAAGTTTACCTCAAAAATACAAATTTTGTCTTGAAGTAGTTTCTAAGAAATAAAATAAGTTTCTCTGTGAAATAATAACATTATATTCAAATTTCAACTTAATCTTAATTTTATTTTATTTAAATTTGGAATTGCTGTTTTATAAATAGTATTATATTACATAGTTTTATATGCAAGTTTTAACAACTCATTTATCATAAAAATAACTTGCAAGAGGATAACGAATAATGAATGCAATTAAAGTGCTCGTTACTTGAAGGCCCAAAAGCATATTTGTTACAATTGACTCATGTACTGGGCCAAAAACAACTAAAACAAAATTTATAAGCGTGAAATTATTGGTTATAACAGTTCCATCCATTTTCTCATTCCACGATATCAGTTTTAGTTTTCGAAATATTGTAACGAATAATCTCCCTAATCCTCCTATCTCTTTTTTCTTGAAAGTTGTTGTGCTTATATTTAAAAGGTCAGTCTTGGAATCATAGTGCGGCAGTCGGTGACGTGGGCAAGGCACAAAATGGAAAAGTTGTGGTACCGAATATAGAAAGTTTATTATTTGTGGCAAAAAGAACAATAGTAAAGTTTTACTAAAGTGTCCTAGTATGCCAACTACGGCAAATGTCATTCCGGCAAAGTAACAAAACGTATCACCAACAAAAATCTTGGCTGGATATCTGTAAAAAAAAATCAATTTTTATTTCAATAAAATATTTAACAGTTCTTGAAAATATTGAAAACAAAAAAGAAATATTCAGCTAGCAATTTCTAAAAATTACTGTCAAAAGTCCGACTCGCTATAATAAGGGTCTAAATAAGATGAAAGCTATAGTTTTTAAAATCAGTTTCTTCATATTTTTAATTAAGTGATTTTTTGAATATATTTTGTTTAGGTACACTTTTCCTCTTCGAATAAAAAATAACAGCGTTCAAACTTTGGGGGAGCGCTAAGAGGCAGAACACGCCAAATGTTTTTATTAGTTCATATTAGGTTTTTATTCAAATATAAATTTTTAATTATTTAGTTTATATTTAATTTTTTGAACGGACTTACAGCAAATAAAATAAAATAAATAGTAACAATAGCGAACACAAAAGCCTAAAATCTTTTACAATTTTAATGTCTACCTAGTTATCGTAAATAAAATAAAATGCATGACTGGATCGCACGTAAATACTCTTTTGTTCAAGTTGTGTGGGGCTTAAGAACTTTAAAAAATATTCAAGTAATTATAGAAAAAGTATAAAAAGCATATAAATCGTTCTTTTAATTGTATAAACAGTCTGATAAATAACTTAGAGCTCAAAAAAAGTATGCCATTTGATTACTTGAAAAAATATGAATATATGCAAAAAAAAAATTTAAGATCGTTGGAGCCGTTTTCTTTCAACAATTGATGAGATGTGGGGTGATATAAAAAGTGTTTTTATGGATGCTGGATCCGAAACTGTACCCAAGCAGTCGAGAGTTAGAGACTCTTGGATATCCCAACACACCTGGGATAAAATCGAGCTTCGCAAATCGTTAAAGATGCAAATAAATGCCGAAGCGGATGCTCAACGAAAGGCTGAATTGCGAAGAGAGTATCGCTTAGCACATAAGATGGTCTATCGCTGTGTAAGACGTGACAAGAGGGTTAGGTTAGACGGTCTCGCAGAAAATGCGGAAAACGCTGCAAGAAGAGGAGATATGAGGGAATTGTACCAAATATGCAAGGAAGTTGTCGGGAAGAAAAGCAACACCAATCATCCTGTAATGGATGTGGATGGTACACTTTTGGTATCAATCGAGGATCAGCTGCGCAGGTGGAAGGATCACTTTTGTGCCTTGCTTAATGAGGATTCTGTCGAGCAGAGTGCTGAAGTGCCCCAGCTTAACGAGTTGCGTAGATCATATAGGGGTATTGACATCGAACCCCCTACAGTACTGGAAATTCAATCTTCGATAAATCTTCTCAAAAATAACAAAGCAACTGGACTTGACGGTATACCAGCCGAGTTCTTGAAAGCTGACCCTGTCAGAACGGCTAGTATTCTACACCCGTTGATACAAGCTGTGTGGGAAAGTGAAATCTATCCCAGCGACTGGAAGGATGGTGTAATTGTTAAGTTGCCAAAGAAAGGCGATCTTAAGAATTGCAACAATTGGCGAGGTATTACAGTTTTGTCCGTTTTTCCAAAATAAAGGTTAGAATCGAGTCTACACTCAAGAGGCATCAAGCTGGTTTCCGCAGTGGGTGTTATGCCTATATCGCAATTGCTTATACATTGCCCCAAATGCACCACTGGGTCATGTCGACGTTTGGCATTTCCATGTCACACCTGCACACAATGGCTCAGTGGGACAAGGTAAGCTTCCGGAATGCACCTCAGCACTAGCTGAGTAATGCGTTTCGTAGGCTAACAATGGTAAAGTCCAAGCTTGGTCTCTTCGGCAGCCGAGAGTCGAAGAATTAAACTCAAACCAATCGGACGCGCGTTTCATTTTATAGAAAACAACTCTAACATTTTGGCGCAGCCGATTTTTCGAACCTTGCAGTGTTAAATGAGTGCAATAGAACTTTAAAGAAGTGTTAAAATAGTTAAAAAAAAACTTTAATCCAGTGTTAAAAACGTGATAAGAAATAATAAAACATAAAATTTCCAGCAAAAAAAAGAAAAACAAAAAAAAGAAGACTGTTGACTATACTGTGTTCAATTAATATAAAAAAATCAGCATATTCCTGCGTTCTTCACAGGTAAGTACCTATGTATCTATGAATTAAAATAAAATTAAATTATTTGTGTGAAGAGCAAGCATTGTAATTAGAGCTCGAGTAGTTTTGATTTGTATGTCTGGTGTTCTTTGCTTTTTTTTGCTTTACGAGACTTATTTTCAATATTAAAAAAAAAGTTTTTTGTTGGGATAGGTCGGTAGTAATTTTTGTTGGGATAAGTGTTATTTTTCAAGGTTGTTTTCATTTCGATTTGGAACATAAAATAATTCGTGCTTGGAATTAATTGCTTAATATTGAGGCAGGTTAGCAAAGAGTGCAACCTTCAATATTTAATAATTTCGTCACTGGTTTCCGTTTCTGGTTTGTTTTTGTTTTGCTTTATTTTTTCTGAAATAGGAAAAAAAGAGCCTGTTGATTTGTTGTATATGGACAGTTTACCTGAGCTTCAATTAATTGATCAAATAAATCAATTAAAAAAAGAGCTTAAAGATCAGGGGATTGAAATTAAAAAATTCAATCACACCTTATTGTCCGAACTTAAGTCGATCACAGGTAGGGAAGGAAGTTTTTTCCCTTAAATATTCGCGATTAAGTTCGCAGTGGGGTCAGTTCACCAGGCTTGAATCAACTGATTCTATACTTTCTGAGTACTTACAAGCAGTAAAAAGGCTTAAAGATAATCACCAAGGTGAAATACAGGCACTAAAGGCTGAGCTAAATAATACCGCAAGAGTACGTTTTAACTTAGACCGAAGCCAGCTTGAAGCCGAGCCGGTGAACACTGAAACAGAAGAAACAATCTCTAAATTAAGTTTGGAGATAGTTGAGTATCAGTTGAAGAACTCACAATTAAGAATCGAAATAAACTCCCAACAAAAACAAATCGAGAAACAAGCACAACAGCTCAGTAGCTTAGGGCTAGAGTACAGTGCAAAAGTTGAAAGTTTGAAGAGCGAAGAAAGTATTCTTAAGGCTAAAATTGCGTCGTTTCAGTACAGTCTCACAGAAGACACAAAAGGAACAAAAAACGACACAATTATGTCTTACGAGAAGGTTGCGAAGATTATTGCGCAAATTGTGCCGCAATTTTCAGGAGCACGAACGTCCAACCTATCAGGGCAAGTTTATGAGTTTCTAAACGCGTGCTCCCTGGGATTAAAATGCGTTGGCGAAGATAATGAGTCAATGTATGTTTCCTTGTTAAGTACAAAGTTAGTTGGATAGTGTTTTGGGGGAAATCAAACAGTCCCACCAACTTGCCACGGAGGATATACATGCGTTTTCAAGACGTCTGTTAAGCCTCCAAACAAAAGCGACAGACATAATCGACGCATGCTACAAGCAAGCGGAATCTGTGGCCTTAAAACAAGAGCTCAAGAACTCAATAGTAGCTGGTTTTAAAATAGGCCTAATGGATCCCGCATTGCGTCAGTTTATGTTAACGATCGCTGGGGAAGATATACAGACGCTTGCAGATACTGCATTAAAGACTTCTCAACTTCTTCATCCTTCTTACTCATATAACGCCCATGCTCTCAACCAATCATTTGCATATAACCAAATGAGCGAACCACAACAGCATCACCTAAACCGGAAACAGGAAGATACCATAAAGTGTGGTTTCTGTAGCAAGCCAAACCACACTTATGCGGAATGCAGGATAAGAAAGAACACTCCTTACTGCGAGTCCTGTAAGGCATATGGCCATGCCCTAGGAACATGTCCCAAAGGCCAAGTCTTTATGACAGCGGCTAAATCACTAAAGCCTAGGCCTAAATGTGATTGGTGTTCAAGGATGGGCCACTCTGAAGATGATTGCTATAGCAAGAAAAACTACCTAGCAAAGAAAGGGGAGGGAAACGGAAAGGGGGCCAGCCTGAACTACTGAGCTGCGCCCCAAAAGTTTCTAAAATAAAAGAAAACAAAAAAATACAATCCACTAAAAAACCACAAGAACAATCTAGAAAAAAAGTTTCTGAAATAAAGCAAACCAAAACAATAAAATCCACTAAAAAACCTCAGGAAGTAATAAAAACTGGTAAAAAACTACAAGATCAAGCTGAGAGCTTTATATTCCAATTATTAGATTTATTTTTGTTGGGATACATTTGGGTGTTTACATCTATAAAACAGATTTCCCAAAAATATAAAAGTATCTTCAAAACAAACAATAGATTTTGTGACATAAAGCGAAGTCGATTTTGTCTAATAAAAAAGTTAAATAAAAACGACGTTTTTGTAGAATTACCTCTTCCTGAGGCAAAAGGAGGTAAAGTTACCGTACTTGTAGATACAGGTGCAGATTTAAGCCTTTTGAAACAGGGCGTTTTAAAAAACAAATCCAAATTTGATTCAAAGGAAATACGGAAGTTAGGTGCAGCATTTGGTGGAAACACGACAACGTTGGGTACAGTTCAATCTCATAAAAGTTTTGACAAAATTTTCTTAAAATGGCACATTGTGGACGGTCTGACAGGCATACCCGCCGATGGTATAATAGGCCGAGATATTCTCTGGAACCATGCTATAGTTGACTCTGTTACCAGAACATTAAAGTTTTTGGATAACAACAGAAAGCTGGTTTCAGAATACCCATTGATTAACCCAAATAAACAAAATGATGATCGAAATATGGAAGTGAAACCCCGTACTCAAGCTATTCTGAAGCTAAAGATTAACACTGGTTTACGTGAAGTTCTCGTGCAAAGCCAAGAATTGGAACCAGGAGTTTATTTGGCTAACACTATATCCAAAGTAAAGGGAGACCATTTGTTTATTTCTATCATTAATTCTACCGAAAAAACCTACTCTTTACCCCACAACTTTATACCCAAATTCCAAAATTTCAACAAGTTTCAGGTGCAAACCCAAGAGAAGATTTATCGTTCAATCTTGAGCGTAACAGAACAGGAGCCGAATAAACGACTCTCTAAGCTTCTGGATACGCTGAAAATAGGTGCAGACCTTAATAAGGACGAGAAACGGGCGATTGAAAGCATATGCATTAAGTTTAATGATATTTTTCATTTAGAAGGCGATCCATTAACGCATACTGAAATTTTAACTCATAAGATCCCAGTCAAGTCTGATCAAGGACCGATTAATCAGAAGCAATATCGTCTACCTCAGGTTGCTAGAGATGAGATTGATAATCAGGTTAGTCAAATGCTTAACGATAAAGTGATCTCACCTAGTAAGTCACCATGGAACTCACCTCTTTTGGTAGTCCCGAAAAAACCTGGGGCTGATGGACAAAAGAGATGGCGAGTTGTGGTTGATTTTCGAAAACTCAATGAGGCTACGATTAAAGACGCGTTTCCTCTGCCAAGAATAGAAGATATTCTTGACCAGTTAGGAAATTGTCGTTATTTCTCAACCATTGATCTGGCAAGCGGATATCACCAAGTGTTAATTGACAGTAAAGATCGAGAAAAAACTGCTTTTAGCACAGGCTTGGGACATTATGAGTTTAATAGGATGCCTTTTGGTCTTACGGGAGCACCAGCCACCTTCCAGAGGATTATGAACTACATTTTAACTGGTCTCCACGGAATAGACTGTTTTGTCTACTTGGATGACATCGTTATCTATAGTACAAATTTGAATGAATATTGTGACAAATTGGTACGCATTTTTTCAAAGTTAAGAGAATATAAACTTAAACTTAACACCGAAAAATGCAACTTTTTATGTAAAGAGGTCATTTACTTAGGTCATGTTTGCTCTGAAAATGGTGCCACCCCAGATCCTTCTAAAACAAGTTGTGTAACAAATTTCCCTATTCCCAAAAATATAAAAGAAGTTCAATCTTTTCTAGGTTTTGCGAATTATTACAGGAAGTTCATTCCTAACTTTGCCAAAATAGCTGCCCCAATAAATCTTCTGCTTAGAAAAGAGGTAGTTTTCAAATGGACGAAGGAACATCAAGGTTCTTTCGAACAATTAAAACAGGCCATTACGACACCACCCGTGTTAATCTACCCAGATTTTTCAAAGCCGTTTATTTTAACAACGGATGCTAGTAACGAAGCCTTGGGTGCTGTGCTGTCTCAAGGACAGGTTGGCAAAGATAGACCAGTTGCATATGCAAGTCGATCTCTAAGCCCTACCGAAAAGAGATATTCCACAATAGAGAGGGAACTTCTGGCTATCGTATGGGCAGTAAACAATTTCCGTACATATCTGCTTGGACGTTCTTTCACGGTGTACACAGATCATCAGCCACTCAAAGGAGTCTTCCATGTGAAAGACCCCACTGCCCGTTTAATTAGGTTTCACCATAAACTTTCAGAGTACGATTACAAAATCGAATATAAACCTGGAAGGGTGAACACAAATGCAGATGCGCTGAGTCGTATACCCCAGGAAAGTTCCAAAGAACACTGCCTAGCAGTCACACGGGCACAAGCTCGTAAAAACGTCGCCGATATTCCTGCTTTACACAACCCTGATAGTCTATGCAATTCGCCCAGTGCTAATGAACCAACCGAGGTCACCAAAGGACCCCCAGCACCCCAAGTTACTAAATTGGCCCAAACAACAGAGTTCTTAACCGATCGGGAAGAAATCCAAACAATTTTAAAAGATTTCCATAATCCGGCACTCGGAGGCCATCAAGGCTATAAAAAAACACTGGCGCGTATTAGAGAACAATACAAATGGAAGGGTATGTCCAAAGACGTTAAAAACTTTGTCAGAAAATGTCCCATGTGCCAAAAGAATAAGTGTTCCCCTACCAATAAAATGCCCATGTTAATAACCGACACTCCAAATCTCCCTTTCGATAAAGTTTATATGGATATTGTATGTGGACTTCCTATTTCATACTCAGGAAATAGATATATTTTAACTTTCCAAGACGATCTCACTAAGTTCATGGATTGTGCACCCCTCCCTGATATGGAAGCTTCGACAGTTGCGAGAGTATTTTACGAACAAATTGTCACAAGGTATAGGATTCCAAAAATCTTAGTTACTGATAATGGTGCAAATTTCACCTCTAATATCTTCTCACAAACATGCAAATTACTTGGTGTTAAGAAAATTCACACAACAGCGTATCACCCACAAGCCAACGGTTCATTAGAGAGAGCTCATCGACCTTTAGCCGATTATCTGAGGTCTTTTGTAGTCAAAGACGAAAGGAATTGGGATCAATGGTTAAGACAGGCTATGCATGTCCATAAAAATTCCGTTCATACTGCTACACAGCTAACCCCTCTCAATGCCCTTTATGGTTTCAAGTTTGAAATGCCGACGAATTTGAGTAGAAAACCAACACCCCTCTACAATGAAGACGACTACACTTTGCAGCTTAAATATCAACTTGGAGTAGCCCACCAACTAGCCAACGAGAATCTAAAAAAGGCCAAGGTAAAATCAAAGGAATTTTACGACAAAGGATCGAAAGTCGTTTCGTTCAACGTGGGCCAAAAGGTTCTGTTAAAGAACCCGGTAAGAAAAAATAAATTTTCAGCTTTCTGGTTGGGACCTTACGAAGTTGTATCATCGGGAAATGGCTCCAATACGAGAATTCAGATGGGCAACAAGATAAAAAGGGTGCACAACAACCAGCTAAAACTTTATTTTATTTAACTTACTCACATTCACAGAGCTCTTTTGATTTTTATAATAATTTTTATTTTGAAAGCTTAAAAAAAAACTTCATATGAGTAATATTTTCTTTTTCTCTTTCCAGTAACCAAACACATACACAAATAATACACACACATATGTACATGCATATACATACATAAAATATATTCTATTAAAAAAAAAATATATATATAAAAATATAAGAATACCTAATATAAAGTATTTATTTTCAACATTCAAAATGTTCATGCTAAAATTAGTTATTATAACGGAAGTAATATTTGGCTTACACGCCGGGCACGCACAAACGGACACACCGTACGAGCTACAACAACTACAGAAGAACTCTTCAGTGGTTTTCGAAGCAGTGGGAGCAGCCATGTTTTACAGTGATACATGGACTATCTTCACAAAATTTGTACCCATGGACTACGGAGTGGTTATCCAGACGATGAATGAAGGTGTTACGGCCCTGGAAACAATATGCACAAATATCCTAGATGACGATTTTCATCGGCATTGCCTCTTGTCCAGTCGAGAAACCATGAAAAATATATTGAATCTTGGAAGAACCTATGATCAAATGCAAAGTTTGACTCGCTCGAAACGACCAAAGCGAGCTTTAGAGTTCATCGGAGGTTTCTCGAAATGGGCCTTTGGGACAATGGACAGCGATGACGCAAGAAAAGTTTACCACCAACTGGAATTCCTCCACAAGCGGGACATGGAATCCCTACAACTAATGCACAAACAACTATCCGTCATGAGCTCAAATTATAACAGATTGAGCAAGCCAATAACTGAGCTGACGGAAGAAATAGAAGCAGTTAATGCTGGAGCAAGGAATTTAAGCGAAGCATTTCTTTCGTTTGCCAAAAACACGAACAACGAAATTGCTAAGCTTAAAATGAGGAGCGACTTCAATACGCTTATATCAGGGGTGACAGCGAAAATAATGGAAGTTCAAAATCAACAAGCCATGGAGCTTTCCATTATAGATGACCTTTACCAGGGACGATTACACCCGTTCATACTTGATGAAGGAAATATAACTGGCCTTTTGAAGAACATCACGACAAAAGGAAAATTTTCGTTTGAGAATCCGTTTTTAATACAACAAGCTGCCAAAACATCCGTATTCTTTGTCGGAGAAAAGCTGCTGATTAAAGTAACGCTCCCCCTGCCAGAATATCTTCGTTACAAAATCCAGAAGATATACCCCTTGCCAAGACCTTTAGATGAACACTGGGACCTGGTTCTCGATACAAAACACGAATACATCGCAGAATCTGAGAACCACGATCGTTTTGTTGTCATAAGCGAAAGAGAGTACTCGGAGTGTACTTTTGTGGCGACGGAAGGTTCACCCACGAGCACTGCTGTTTGTCGTCACGAAAAGCCGATTCTCACAGCTGGGTCTAACGAGTGCCTTATCGAGCTTTTACAACACGTTGCATCTTCAAAGGACTCGTGCAAATACGCCGTGATACCAGCCACGGAGGGAATATTCCTGAAGATGACGTCCTCTAACGAATGGCTATTCGAAGTGAGAGAGACCATGGCGTTGAACCTGAAGTGTGATAGTAAAACTTATGCAGTCACGCTCAATTCCTCGGGAATCCTGAAAATGCTACAGCCTTGTGAAGCAAGTGCAAAAGGGTTTAAGCTTTTTTATGAGTTCCACTCTGAAACCTCCGCCGAATACAAACAACCTATGGTGGACCACTCTGAACTCAGAGAAACACTCTTGGTTAGATTCAACATTACGAAACCAGGACCTACTCCAAGACTACTCTCGGTGAAAATTGGCAACCATAAAAATTATGCCAATATTTTAAATGAAGGCAAGAAAAGTATTGACGATCTCACACAATCTTTGAACGTCCTGGAAGCAGAGCGAAAAGCATCCAACCAAGACTGGGAACTGTCCATTCACCGATATTCCATGATGTCCATCATTATGATAGGAGCAGCAATGGCAGTAGCAGTTTGTTTAATCCGTCGTTTCCGAACAAGATCACCAGCCATTCCGTCCAAACCTGAGTTAAGCTTCGATACCAATGCGATAGAAATGCCAACCTGTACACCAAAGAGACGAGCCCCTGCGACACCGTCGATCCAAACAAACAAAACGAGGACAACGATTTTCGGGATCACCTCTGCCCGGGTGTAAGCAAGACAAATTTAAGTAAAACAAAAACTCTAAATTATATAAATTGTATAGAAAAACAAATAAGTATATAAATAAATATTAATAAAAATAAGAACATAACAAATTTATAAATATATAAATCCTATTAAATACGAACCTGCATACATAGTATATTTAAAAAAAAATAGAATAAAAAAAAAATCTTTTATCAATGTCAATTTAAGTTTAAATTTAATAAAGATACAGAAATAAATACAATTTAAACCAAAAAACAAAACTGAAAACAATGAATTTAAAGGACCAAAATTATCTAATTTTATATTTTATTTTAATTTTATTTTTTCTTATATATATATCAAAATTAATTGCACAAAAAAATCATTTTGCTCCATTTGTAATACAAAAAAATGATTTAAGCTTAATATATTAAAAAAATATATAGTTGAAATATGTTAGTCTATAATTAAAAGAAATATTTTGATAAATTAATAACAAGAGACGAAACAGCTTCGGGAGACCCTGCTTGGATTTTTTAAGGGGGGAGGAATGTTATGCCTATATCGCAATTGCTTATACATTGCCCCAAATGCACCACTGGGTCATGTCGACGGTTGGCATTTCCATGTCACACCTGCACACAATGGCTCAGTGGGACAAGGTTAGCTTCCGGAATGCACCTCAGCACTAGCTGAGTAATGCGTTTCGTAGGCTAACAATGGTAAAGTCCAAGCTTGGTCTCTTCGGCAGCCGAGAGTCGAAGAATTAAACTCAAACCAATCGGACGCGCGTTTCATTTTATAGAAAACAACTCTAACATGGGCGGTCTTGTGTCGACCATATCAACACTCTGCGTATCGTTCTTGAGCAGTCTGCGGAGTTTCAATCACCGCTTTACCTCATGTTCGTGGATTTTGAGAAGGCCTTTGACCGAGTCAACCGCGAATGTATATGGAGATCACTTCTAGGTAGAGGAATTCCCCCAAAAATTGTTGCCATTATAAGAGAATCCTATAACAACGCAAGATGCTTTGTTTTAAACAATGGGCAGCTATCCGACTCTTTCGAAGTGCGGCAGGGTGTGAGACAGGGAGATGTTCTATCGCCAATTCTCTTTCTACTGGCGATTGACGATGTTTTGACGGCCAGCGTTGGAACAGCAGAGAGGCAGGGCATTCAATGGAGACCGTTTGAAAGGCTTAGCCACTTAGACTATGCCGATGATATGTCTCTTGGCAAATAACATCAGCGGGCTGAACGGGATGTGTCAAGCTCTGAAGGTAAAAGGAGAGGCGAGTGGTCTTAAAATAAATAGCAAAAAGACAAAAATAATGCTCACAGGCCGCTCCACACATCAGCGTATTATTCTACAGGAGACGCCAGTTGAAGCGGTTGAACAATTTAACTACCTTGGAAGTATTGTTTCAGCAAATGGTGGTACTGATCTGGACGTTCAAAGTAAAATAAGTAAAGCTCGCGCAGCCTTCGGTTCTCTCTCCCAAATTTGGAAATCATGTCAAACCTCCTTGCGCACAAAGTTGAGATTCTTCGAATCCAATGTCAAATCCGTGCTGTTATATGCTTGCGAAACCTGGAAAGTCATGACTACCATCTCAAAGAAATTGCAGGCTTTTGTGAACCGTTGTCTACGCCATATTCAAACAAATCGCTGGCCACAAATTATATAAAACGAGGAATTGTGGCGCAGGACAAGTCAAGAGCGGCTGGACGTTGACATAAGAAAGCGTAAATGGCAATGGATTGGTCACACACTGAGGAAACCAAACGATGAAATTGCAAAGCAGTCATTTGAATTCAATCCTCAGGGTGTACGGCGGGTTGGAAGACCAAGACAACAACATGGAAATCAACAGTTCTAGCAGAAGCAGACTCCCAGAGAAAGACGTGGCCACAGTTAAAATATCTATCTGCAGACCGTGAAGGATGGAAACGATTTGTTGGCGCCCTATGCCCCAACCGGGGTTACAGGACTTGATGATGGAGCCGTTTTCTTAAAAAATAATTTTTTATATATAAAATTTTTGTGACATTTTTCATAAAAAAAATTTGGTATGCCAAAATTTGAGTATATATTAATATACATTTAAAACTGAAATTTCAAAATAATTCATCAATCCGTTTTTGAAATATTGAATTTTGAATCTTTTTTTTTAAATCCAAAATTTATTTTTTTCAAAAATTTTGGTATGCAGTATTATTTATATTCTAACAAAGCTTTTGTGCAAAAAATTTCATTGAAATCGGATGAGCGGTTAATGAGGAAATCAAAAATCAAAAAAACCGTTATATGGCAGGTACCGTTAATAAATGTTTTTGGTGATTGTTTTTCTTTTTTAAATTTACATCTTGTCTACAGTAATAAACTGATTTTTTTTTATCAAAACCGTTGGAGCCGTTCTTGAGATAAATAAGCTTTTCCTTAACGGTTGTATGGCAAGTACCGTTATTTTTTGGGCTAAAAAAAAAAATTTCAATTTCCCCTCTGGAGAGTTACAAAAAAACCTTAAGTTCAAAATTTGAAGAAAATCGCTTCAGTGGTTTAGGCTGTAGGTTGAGGTACGGACAGACAGACAGACAGACAGAATTTTGCCACCCACTTTTTTCCTGTTCTCTATCATCGTAATGTCATGTTTGATTGTTATCTCGCAATTTTTTTTTTGCACGAATCCAAAACTTGCCCTTTAGTACCTATATCGCAAGTAAAAATTAAACTTACTTGTTATATTTCCATAAGGCCAATGTCGTAGCTAAAAATGGTAAAATTAAGTATAATGAAAATGTGTGAGCCTTCACTTGATTTCCCAGAAATAGTTCAGTAAAGTTGAATAGAATAATGGAAACGGAAATAATTATAGACTGGCCAACTTCTAATCCATTTATACCGGCTAGAATATTGATTGCATTGGTACAGAACACTGCAAGCATGCCCATATACACATAATATAGTACTCCTAAAATCAATACATTTGAATATGATATAGGTATAAATACGTAGATTGCACACAAAACCTTACCTATGTCAACCGACAGACCCAGAATTGACCTTGCAAACTTTGGCACAATGATGGTTGTTGAATTATAATTCACGTAGTACACCATCAAGAGAGGAAGTGTTGCTATGGTGGGCAGGAGCACTTTGTGTCTCCATCGCAGATCAAGGACATCGTCAGCAAATCCCAACAAAATCATACAACAAATTGACAATAGTGCTACTATTAATTCTACAAACTATACCATTGTTAATTAAATTAGTATTTGAATCGTACAAAGCAGTCACTTACTTGTTCGTGTGAAAAATCTTCTTTGGTATTTAAAAAAAAACTAAATGGCACTGGGATGAAGAAGAACATTGCAACCAAGAACACGCAAGCTGTGACAACACCAAGGGACTCCGGCCTTTAAAACAACTTTTTAATTTACCTCCACTTTTTTCATTTTCTATGGATAATTTACTTACACTTTAGTTTTATCCTTTTTGCATAAATCATGTCCAAAAAGGTTAGCTTTAATAAGTTTTTCTCGAAAAGATGGTATGATTTGTACCGATGTTACATATGCTCCTATTGATATAATAAAATTGCTGGCAAGCGAAAGATCCATTTTAGGAAGTTTTAAATGAAAAGACCGGCACCTGTTATGTGACGAATCATGAATTTAACAGAATATTTAGCCAAATGCAAATAGTCTACAAGAAAAAAACTTTGTTTTGATAAGAAAAAAGAAATGTCAACAACATGTAGTCGTGTACGTGGTCGTGTACCATGGTATAGGGAATTTTATGAATCTGTCAATTTCAAGAGTGACAGTTTCCATTGGGGCGGAAGTGTCAAATTCCAAAGTGCAAAGCAAAAAAAAAAAACAATTCCAGCAATGTCGGCATTCACATTACCCGATTTTTCCAGTACGATTTTTCCTAAAATCGTGTGAAATGTTTACATGAAGCGATATGAAACGATTTTTCCAGTCCGATTTCTATTCCTGTCTCTTTCATTTTGCATTCAGAGGTAGATGGTATATTAGGAAAAAAATTTTATTCAACAAAATTAAACCCACAAATAATTTCATCATCATTGTTGTTGTATTTTCTCCTGAAACCCAACCTTTAAGTGCCTTGCATATGAGCTGTGTAGCAAACTATGTATGTATTTTCAATCACTTATATGTATTATTAATTTCTTCTTGGAAAATACAAATACAAATTTGGAAATGCATATCTACTGCGAAAAAAAAATCTAGTTACTGCATTTTCTTTTTGGATCAGCTTCGGAAAATTCTCCGATTAGTGGCAACGCTGAACACACAAGACTCTGGGAAAAGTATAAAACAGAACGCAAACATACTGGAAAAATCGTGAGTTTGCCAGGAACAGACGATTTGGTCCTTACCCCTCACAGTACACATATTGAAGGTAATATAATGTCTGTTCGTGCAAACTATGTATGTATTTTCAATCACTTATATGTATTATTAATTTCTTCTTCGAAAATACAAATATAAATTTGGAAATGCATATCTACTGCGAAAAAAAAATAAATCTAGTTACTGCATTTTCTTTTTGGATCAGCTTCGGAAAATTCTCAGATTAGTGGCAACGCTGTACACACAAGACTCTGGGAAAAGTATAAAAGAGAACGCAAACATACTGGAAAAATCGTGTGAGTTTGCCAGGAACGGATGATTTGGTCCTTACCCCTCACAGTACACATATTGAAGGTAATATAATGTCTGTTCGTGTACTTCCCCAAAACTACGAATTTCTACGAATTTTATTTTTTTTATACGAGCTTTGACAGAACTTTGGGCTAAATTCGTAGAAATTCGTAGTTTTGGGAAGTACGCGAACAGACCTATAGAGCCCTACACACGATCAATATTTATTGTCAATATTCAGTGAAAAAATAATTTTTCGCTGAGTATTGATCGTTCGTATGCTCTTCAATGTCATTGTCAATGAACATTGACGACATTGATGAGAACCAAAATCGATTTGGTTTTCTTCAATGTAACTGTCATGTTGACATTTGAGTCGGTGGCAAAAATAAAGCAAATACCAAAATAGAAAAAGAAATGGTCGATTTTTGGGCTTAGTTCTCTTAAATTTCAAATAAATTTATTAATTAACAACTTCCTTAGTACTTAATATTGTTATTCCTTCTTTTTTATTTGCTGATACACCCGATGCAACATTCTTGCAGCCAAATCATAGAATTTAACGTACAATTATTGTCAATTTTCATTGATACGTGTGGTGGCAATTTTGCTTCAATGTTTTTTGACAGAAAATGTCTTCAATAATTATTGTCAATGAATATTGATCGTGTGTAGGGCCCTTATCATTAGCGTGTTCATTTTTGTTCAGTTCTGCGCATCCATCAAAATCAGTAGAAAATGGCGAATCCCGTGACCCCTACTAGTTTAACATCAAAATTTGTTGGGTGTTATGTGTTCATTTGTTACTTATTTATTAGCAAATACAATTATTTCAAGCTTTTTAGTGTTTATTAACATTATATTGTCATGCAAACAACATTCCTTCCTAGTTTTTAAATTACCCTTTTGTATTTATTTTCTTCGTTGTTGTTGTAATACAGCGGACGGGGTCACGTAAGGCCGCCATCTTTTCTCTCTTTGACAGTTCTCATTTCGGACAACATGCGCAAGATAATACCTTAGATATGTGTACTGTGCTTACCCCTCACTTTCTACTCCCTTCATCTATGAACAAAAGATCGTCTGAGGAAAAATCGGGTGGTGTAAATGCCGACTATGAACAAAAGATCGTCTGAGGAAAAATCGGGTGGTGTAAATGCCGACAATGCAAATGCACAAACGTCAATATGACATTTCCGCCCGAATGCTGATTTTGACGTTTCTAAATGAAAGAGAGAGTGATATATTGCTATTTGTTAAAGAGCTCTATTAGACGGTGTTCACATTGGACTGACTCCTCCGACTTATTTTGACATTCATCCAACTTCTTTTGTTCAGACACAAACTAATGCGAACACCAACAGACTCACTTTGAAGTTGAGAAGTCGTTTAAAGAAAAGACAAATCTGAGCTCGTTGAGGGATTAATTAATTTGTTTTTCGTTCAAAAACTTTAATTTCATTTATTTAAAATATTTTCAAATGAAATAAAATGGAATTGTGTGGTATTTGTTTGCAAAAGAAAAAGTACAGAGAGAGAAAGCAGCTGTCACAAAAGAAAACGTCAAAAAAATCCATAGATTTTCAAAAAATTTAAAATATTCTGCCTGTCCTTCCCATCTCTTTCTCACCATGAAGTGGGAGTGAGATAAAGTACAGAGACGTCAAAAAAAGTCGGAGGAGTCAGTCCAATGTGAACACCGTCTTAAGCTAGAACTATAATGTTCGGAGGGGCACTTAAGTGGTCGGAAGAAAACAAGCGAATACACGGAAAGCATTTGACGCGACTATAATTGCGAAGTGGAGCGTTTCGTCAAGTTTCGTTCAACTTTGGTTACGGAAGTGAGGTGCGCTCGGGAGCATTTGAGTAGGTATTTGAAGAAAACGGCATTCGTTCTTGGGTGTAACTCCCAAAGTATTTAACCTAGGACAATAGTTGATGCATCCCTAAATTTGTATTTGAATACTGTTGAAATTGGCGTTTACCAATTTTAACTCGAGCCAGCGGTTCAAAATTTGACTTTTGGTCAGAGGGTACCTACTTTTAAGTGAGAATTTGAAAACATTGGTATTTGTTCTTGGGTGTAACTCCTAATGTATCTTTCGTAGGAACATTGTTGATACATTGCTAAATCACATCCTAATTGACTTTTTTTCAGAATTTCAATAAAATCTGAAATAGGCAATTGGACTGTGATGAGATTTTCAAACGGTTTGACCTACCGAGATGGTTTTTACTTTTTGGAACTCTATATTCAATAGAGCTACTATATTTAAATTTTAAATTTGAAACTAAATTTTAAAAAATTCTATAGTCAAAAATAAGTATCCTTTTAGGTTATCAAGAATAACTGAAAGTAAACTTTGTTTGTTGTAGGATTTTTTTATTTGTTTTAAATACAAATCTTATGATGCAATTAGTAGCACTATTAAATACATAGTCCAAATATATAAAAACCATCTCTGTGGGCCAAACCATTTTGAAAAATCATAACAGTCCAATTGCCTTTTTTCAGATTTTGTTGGAATTCTGAAAAAAGTCAATTGGACTGTGGTGATTTTTCCGAATGGTTAAAAATTCTATAACAAAACAAGTTTCCTTTAAGGTTTTCAACATGAGATTTTTACATATTAGAAGATGAGGTAGTTGAATATTTTCTAGTGTTCATTTATTAAATCAGTTAAGAAAGGGTGAAATGCTGAGGGAACAACAAACCAATCTCATTTTTTTGGTGAAAGCAAATATTTATTTGAACGGTATCCAAACAGGAGCTTTTAGCTCTTAGAGTCCTCAAAGAAATTAGTGTAGGTACAAAGGTTTTTGTCATTTTGAAAATGATTGATGAATAAGCATATTCAGAAAAATGAGATCTCAGAGCCCTCAGCAATGTCTCTTGAACAGGATTACTCTGAAATTTTGCGGTCAAATTACAGAGGAAGGAAAATAATGGATTCGCTTGAGGATTCATTTTCCTGAACACGCCTAATGATTCATAGCACTGAACAATTTTATCTAGACAAAAAAAACAACTCACGCAGAAGATCGAGTAGGTATGTACCTAATTTATTGTCTATCGACCAAAGTTCGATTTAAGCACTTCAGACTAATATCAAAATTTTACATCACCATGATTCTTCAAGAATCGTTGATGATGCTTGAATGTATATTATTTGTGTAAATGCACTGTTTATCAAAAACCACACATGACAAAAAAGCCTCGAGGACCAGATTTGTATTTGCGAAATACTGCCTGATAAAAATAGCAATTATGTGTGATCATCAAGTGCTTTAAAAAATGTACTTACCATGAGCTTGGGTCTTCCTCATTGGAGTGAGTATGCTGGAAAGTTCTTCGCGCTTCCTTTAGGCGCGGATGTGTGTTCCCAATAGTCTCTTTAAGAATTTCAAAGCACGATTATCCTCTCTCGCTCTCTTCTTGTAAGGAGCATGGCAAATCACTTTCCGAACAAGATCCCTCATGGATGTTCTTTAGACGAGAATCACGTAGTCCCTTGACTTTCCTGTCACCGGTGTATTTAACATTCTTTAATTTGGTTGTTTTATGTCCCCGGTTGAGACGAATACAAAGTTCGTAGCGAACAGTCTTTGTACTCTAGACGACAATGGGTGGAAAGGACATAGTCTCAGGTGTTAAGTATTCGCGCTCTTTGTATTCGCCTCTATAGCCTCCGTCGTTTTTGTTTAAAAACATGGACGAAAGTTCGTGAACACAAAAAAGAACTTGTTTCATTTATTTTCCTGCATCCAAAAACAAACTAACAAATATTACTTATGTAAGTTGCTGGGCTGCACTTTGACGGCGGCCACAGAGGACAATTCAAAAAGCTCAAACACTACACCTGGCACTATGTCTGGCCAAAACACTTTTATTTTTAAATCACTCGTCATGAAAACACTTTTCCGCATATTTTATCTTTTATAAAAAGAAACTTACACGTAATATTCTTTTATGCGACCGATCAAGATAAATTTTTCACAATCAACAAACTTTTTTTTATACTTTTTTTCATCTGTCAAAATGAGCTACAAGTTACATGATTTCGTAAAAGTAAGGCAGCTACGCATATGGAGTTTTAAGGGTGCGCTTCTAGTTTTTGGTGCATTTTCTTTAATTTTAATAAAAATATTCATAATTTTTGTTTTATTTGTATGCCAGAAGCGAAGAAAATTATATTTGTTATAGTTTTTGTTCAAAAAGAATTTAAAAAACCCAATTGTATTAAGAAGAAAAAAATATTTTCAATTTTTGAATTCAACGGATTCATATTTTAAATATCTGAGCGCAGGGTAGTCCACAAAATTTGCGCACAGCGCTGTGACCAAATTTTTGTCGCTGTATTGGTGCGGTCTCCATTTAAAATGCACGGGGAAACTAATACATGCTCATAAATTTGGGCAAAATGCTCTCACTTCAGCTTGTAGGGTGAAAGAGAACAAACCCCCGGAGTCGCAACTCTAGATAATATACCTACTCTATGATTTCTGTACTGCTCCCAAAATGTATTTAAATTAGCCAACTCTGTTTGCTTATTCAAACCAACTCGATTTAACTCAGTTTGGGAATCAATTTAATTTTTTTATTGAAAAAAATATTTTCCGCATCTGAATGAGGCCCTTTTGTACCCTTTCCCATTAGCTACGCCACTGACTGATTAAAAACAGCTGTTCTATTTATTCTTTTCTCATTCTATGTCATCATTTTCTGTACGCATTTTATATTTTATTTCCGTCTTGCGTCCTCACAACGTCTATAATATGATGTTAAATGCTGTTTACATCGATCGATTATAATGGTAGAAGGACTTTCCGTATTGATCAGTTAAAATAAACGATATTATATAATTACTAATACTATTTAAAGAAAAATGTTTGCATTAAATAATTCGTCATCTTCACGCAGAGAGAAATATGTCATTAAATTAAATTAGTTCCGCCGCGTATTATACGTTGTTGCACAATAATTACCAAATATTGCATATATACGTCATAAGAATTCCAGAACAACATCTTATCATTCTTCCTCAGTTGGTGCTTGGAAATTGGTACCAAAAAGACTTTTGTTGCACACAGCAATGGTAACATTCTTACGGTCGATCTTTTTAAGCCGCCCTACACCAACAAATTCTCGATCGTCAACAATAAATTTGACAGTTTGAGCGGGGTTAGCAGCATCTCCGTTATTTCCACTGTCTGTATAAGTTAAGCGAGGGCGCATCTAATAAATTATTAAAATTATTCTTTCTTATTTTTGTTTAAGGTAATTTATTAAATTCATTACTATGCACAAAAGTGTAGCTGGATGCACAATTTCCAGTTAGGTGGAAACTCATTACGACCAACGGGATCCTTTGATGTATTTGTATCAGCATTTTGTTGCGAATTATGTTGTAGTGAACTTAAGTGGAACTCTGGCATTGCACATGGAAGCCCTCATTTTCGCAAGCAGTGAATAGTTTATGAAAGCATAGGAAGCAAAATTAACCATTGGTACGTTATCAGTTTCATAACCTTGAAAAAAAGTATGACAAAATTAAGTTTTCAAAGATAACTGAAAGTAGACTTCTTTTATTTTAGGATTTTTTCAACAAAATTTTCAAATACAAATCTTATGATACAATTAGTAGCACTATTAAATAGATAATCTAGAAATCTAAAAACCATCTCTGTGGGTCAAACCGTTTGGAAAACTCATCACAGTCCAATTGCCTTTTTCAGATTTTGTTGAAATTCTAAAAAAAAAAGTCAATTGGGCTGTGATCTAGCAATGTTCTTACGAAAGTTACACCCAAGAACAAATGCCAATGTTTTCAAATTCTGACTTAAAAGTACATACACTATGATCAAAAGTCAAATTTTGAACCGCCGACTAGAGTTCAAATTGGTAAACGCCAATTTCAAGAAGATTCGAATACGGACTTAGGGATGCATCAACTATTGTTCTAGGGTAAATACTTTGGGAGATACACCTAAGAACAAATACCATTTTCTTCAAATTCCTACTCAAATGTACGTACCCTCGGACCAAAAGTCAAAATTTGAACCGCTGGCTCAAATTAAAATTGGTAAACGCCAATTTCAAGAGGACTCGAATACGAATTTAGGGATGCATCAACTATTGTCCGGGGATAAATACTTTGGGAGATACACCCAAGAACAAATATAATTTTCTTCAAATTCTCACTTAAAAGTAGGTACCACTTAAGCAAAACTGACATTTGGTGAAATAGGAATGCCAAAAAGAGAAAGATGATAGTTACATTATGGGTGTGTTCCCCTTTTTTCGATACGGAAAGCTACTTCGTTGGTTTTTGACATTAGCTTCAGTGCCCTTCCGACTATCATAGTTCTACCTTTAGACGGTGTCCACATTGGGTATGAAAAAGTGGATTTTTAATGACTTTTCAGTATTCACATCTCACTTCAATGAAGGAGTGGGAGCGAGATATGAATACTGAAAAGTCATTAAAAATCCACTTTTTCATACCCAATGTGGACACCGTCTTAGAATTGAAAATTCAAGCCTGATTCACAATGCGACGAGGAAACGAGACGTGAGCGTGACGAGATCCCGTCGTTGTTGTCAAACGAATTTCAAACAATGAAAGTATATGAGGATATACACAATGAAGCGTTTCTCGTCGTCACGTCACGCCATGGATTCGAAAAATTGAAAAAAAGACGCGACGAGACGACGATTTTCTTTGTTGACAAGTTATTTACATAATGGAAGTATATTTTTTAAGAAAAAATACGATAACTTGAAATAAAAAGATAAAGTAATTCATAATCTGTTGTCTTTAAAGCTTTTTTGAATAATTTGTATTATTTTTTAATTTTAAGAAAACAGTTTTCGTTGAAAAAAAATCTCGTCGCATTGTGAATTGGGAAACGATTTTATAACTAGGAAAAGATGACAGCGAATCACGTCACGCTCTCGTCACGTTTTCCCGTCGCATTGGGCGCGTTCAATGTTTGAATGGATAGCCTATCTAGGATAGCTTTGTATCCATGTATGTGTTTGAACGCAAGGCAGCTGTTGTTGACATTTCTCATAGGATAGCTTTGTATCCTAAAATTTTTAGGATAGCTTGGGATCTTTTTTCTGCCAACAGCTGTTTCTTCATCAGCTGTGTTTTAACAAGGGATTACAACAACACAAACCTATCCAGATCGCTCTAGTTCGGTGTTTGAACGTGGCCATTGTGAATCAGACTTCAGAGATCTGAATCTTTGAACGCACAGAATTTTTATGACAGCCGACCAATCAGAAGAAAAAAAAACTCAGATATCTTATGGGGTTTTCCATTGGTAAAATAAATCAATTTATTTTTGATTTGGATCTGTCAAAATCAGCTTTTTGACAGATCCAAATCAATTTTAACCTTCCATTGGGCTGAAAAATTGATTTATTTTTTGATTTAAAATCAATTTTGCAGATCTAAATTTTTCGGCAGATTTACCCCTCCCTGCACTAATACCAAAACAATTTTGAGCTGTCACATTCCTTATGTGGTTTTTGATGTGATTTTTTTATTTCGGTTCTGAAAATTGTGCTCAAAATACGAAGAAAATAATTTTTAATAGAAAAAGGAAGCTGTTTAATTAATTAATGAAGCTAATATTATTCTACCAAAAGTGGCTCAAGGGATGCAAATTGTTACGAGTAATAAGATACACGTGAAATTACACAAATACATTGGCAAATTAAAATCAATTTGAAATCGCATTCCATTGGCAACGAAAAAAATCAATTTTTAGATCGAAATCTGAATTTACCAATGGAAAACCCCATTAATTCTTGAACGGACGAAATCCCGTGCGTAACACAAAAAAAAAAAACAAAATTAATAAAATCGAATAATTTTCAAGATGCGAAATTTGCGACTATTAAAAACCTTACCGTTGCAAAATTTTTGTTTAAGAAATGCTGTCAACTCAACAAATAAGTGCTATATATCTACATCGACTAAATTATTGGGAGGAAAAGAATCTGACACAGATCCTAACAATCCTATACGAAGAACACTGGACATCCTAGGTAGAGATTTCAAGTCGATTAGAGATTTTTTTCGTACAAATCCCAATTCAGAAGATGGAGGCAGTGATGACAAAATCTTAATGAGCGGAACTGAGCTACCATCAGGAGAATTTCAAACGCACTGTGATGTTTTGATTATTGGAGGTGGTGGTGTGGGCTCATCAATTTCATATTGGTTGAAGGAAAAGGCAAGAAATGGGCTAAATGTGGTCGTTGTTCAAAACGATCCGAATGTAAAATAACTTGCAAGTAAAAAGTCTGAAATATCTTTATTAATTTATTATTAGTATAGGAAATCCTTTGCTGTTCAATCTTATCATGGACTTCATCAAAACTTCTTGGTTCCTGAAAATATTCAAATGTCGATGTATGGCGCTGATTTTATAAGGGACATCAAATATCACTTGGGAGATATTAATTTAAATTTTACCCCCTATGGTTCCCTAAGACTTGCATGTGAAGAAAATGTTGAAACAGTCGAAACAATTTGCAGACTACAAAACGAGATGGGAGTTCGAAATGAACTGCTCACACCAGAAAAAATAAAAGGCAAATTTCCCTGGATTAACACGGAAGGCATTGTTCTCGGTAAGTTGAATTAGCGATTCAGTTTTTAGTTGTTTGTTTTTCGTTATTCCATAGCAAACGCTTATCCAATGCTAAATAGAACATTGTGAGTAGTTTTGCTTATGTCGTTTTCCATTGTACGTAGGAAATATATATCACTTTCGTCTTTCAAAGCCAACATTAATGATGTTGTTAGATTTGATTAAGGATTGTGACGAGAGATGGTATAAAAGCTTAAATTGAAGACATACTTTCGGTACGTAGAGGTTGGGTAGTATATACATAAATGGGCATATTATCGTTTTGTCTTCGCACGAAATGAAATTTGTCTTTCAAATAAAAGGCAAAGTTAAGTTAACACAAAAAGGCTTTTTAATGCAAAAGGCTAAGTTAATTCAAAAGTTAACATAAAAAGGAGCAAAGTTAATACAAAAAGGCCTAGTACGAAAGGCTAAAGTTAACACAAAGGGCAAAGTTAACATATAACACAAAGGGCAAAGTTTACAAATTGTATATTAATTATGTCCGTCTTCTTCGGCGTTTAAAATTCAACTCCTGTTTTCTGGATCCTGCTGAATATGGTTGAATGATGGTTTGTCGCGTACTCGTCTATGTATTAGTATTTATTGTTTGTAGATTCTTCTCACTCTAACACTCCTCCCCCCGTGAATCACCCTGGGATTCACTATCGATGGTTAAAACTCGTGCCATTTAGGTCGTTTCAAAAGCTGAGGTAGGTACTCTATTTGTAGTAGGTTTGAGAAGGGGTGAATTATAAAATTCAAGCGTAATTATTTTGAGTGTCGTGGACTGGCATGCTGGCTGTGTGCTCGGCTCGAGCTCGCCGGAAATGGGTGGGAACTTGTCCACTCGACCCAAATCTCACCTACCACAAAAACATAAATCATGCCAAAAAGAAAAATAATTTATAACAATTGAAGATTGATATAAATGAAAACCGGACGGACGTTTACCACTAGAGGGCGCTGAAGATGTTATTTCAGCTTGACCTGACCCACCCTACCTTGGAAGTTTTCGGCCTGTTTTTAGCTTCCCCTTAACTTCGCTTACCTTTTCTTCCAGCTCAGCTCATTCTCACCGAATCGTTTTGGTCACCGTCTGCATCCCCTGAAAATGTAAAGCTTAGCAAGTCATCAAGCTATAAGCTTGATAAAACAAAGACTTGAATTCAACCATATCGGTGCAATTTACAAACTGAAATTTTATTAATCCACAAAAAAGAATTTATAACAAAACCAAATAAGTTAGGGTGGCAACCCTGCACAAAAAGGACCAAATAAATTATTACCATTTAAAAATAACAAAAAGGGAAGGAAATGACAAAGTAAGTTTTTAGGAATTTAAAATAAAAATTATTGGCGGTATTTACCCAGCTTCACCTTTTCAACAGTAACCAAAAT
Source organism: Dasysyrphus tricinctus (assembly GCA_963921185.1). Classification (NCBI taxonomy): domain Eukaryota; kingdom Metazoa; phylum Arthropoda; class Insecta; order Diptera; family Syrphidae; genus Dasysyrphus; species Dasysyrphus tricinctus. The sequence goes on along the minus strand of OY992531.1, from coordinate 180,884,604 downwards.
AATATATCAACAAAAAAAAAGGTACATAATTAAAGTATTTCTAATCCTATCAGCGAACCCTACCTGTATCGAGCTCAATAAAGGGAAGCGTTTCTGATATGAACGAGGGGGGGGTTTACTCTATCTCTAAAGGGAAACCAAGTTAATGTTCCGCAATTGAAATTGTAATTGACAAAATTCCTAATCACTTGTACATAAAGAAAAAATGAATTATTTACAAAAAGTTACAAAAAAAAACAAAATTATTGCACCGAGCAAAAAAAAAGAACTTAATTTTAGATTATTTTGCTGTTTTATGCGATGTGCTGATCTCCGGAACCGAGGGATTTACGTGTGTATTGAAGTATATAAAGTCCACCTATATATATATAGGCGTGCTCATATATATATACTAAATTTGTATATGTATATATCGCACTTTTTATATATATATAGTATATATACATATAGACTTAATGTCGAATAATTATAAACGATTTTTTTGTTTTTGATTTCTTAGATTTAAATATTTAACTATGTAAATATAAAAAAAAAGAGATTGAAAATTGAGGATTCAAATTTTCTTGGAAAAATCCTCCTGCTTAAATTTCCAATAAAGGACCCTTAGAGCAAAATGGGTGGGCGATCCCGACTTCTGGAGATGGTAGCCGGTGATCGCCAAACTGCTTCACACCCAATTAGTATAAAAGTATAAAATTTGCTCAAAAATTTAAATTTCGGCGGTTTTCCACTCGCCTATAGTTGTAGGCCAATTTGTAGATACACCTATGCTATTGGCTGGTAGGTATGTATGTAGGTACGTATTTCGATATAAGTTCGATTGTTGATCACTTTTTATATTCTAAATTTAATTTTAAAGAATGAAGCGTTTTGTATTTTCAAATACTTCTTCTTAGTTTTAATTTTACTTTAGTAGATAAGTATGTTCTTATTGGACAATTATTTAAACTTATGTTATGTACGTTGCCGTCTTGAGCGCGCGGCGGTTGCTACAACTATCATTATCGAATACAATTTTGATTTCATTCTATCCGTTCCACGAACCCACCCAATTCAACGGGTAAATCATATCATTTCAACCACCAATCAAATTGATTTGCATTCTCATCAGGCAATTGAATAAAAAAAAACAATTAATAACATTTCTTAACATAGCTGATAACATAGTTAAGAAATAGAACGATAGCTACAAGTGCCATCTATCATTTCATCGTATAAACAAAACATACGAAGATCGGCCATAATTAATTTTTCGGGCAGTGTGAAACGAGTACAGACACATATCCCAAACATGAGAAAACTATATGAGGAATCAACAAAAAAAATAACAATCAAAACAATCTCCAACACAACATGGCCGTGAAAGCCTACAATGCATAAATAAAATAACTAAAAACTATCAATTCAGGACGACTAATTGAGGAGTAAATACAAAAAAAAGGAAAACAATAAATAACCTCTGGTAAGAAGAAAAAAAAAACAATACAATAAAGAATTTGGAATATTACTAATAAATAAATCTTTACTTCCAGAGAAAACATACAAAAAAAAACTTCCCATAGGCCAGGGGTGCATGCTACCTATGAAGTTTATCAACGGCAACAAAAAAAAATAGCAACATTGTAAGTAGGTAAGTAAATTATATTAAGGCTTTTATTATTTATAACAATATTTTGATTCATTGCTATCTATCCATTTTTTAGTAACAGCAGCCTGCAGATAATATACCACACGCCCAAGGCAGTGCATCGGGGTACATGCAGAAAGGTGATGACGAACTCATGCAGGTAGGTAGTCGTCGTATATAAATGAAAACTAATATTTTTCTTATTCTAATCTTCTTCCTACAGGTGTCCACAACAAAACTCTGGACTTGAGGAGGATTACTTCACCGACGCAGGTACAGTGAAAAGACACCATAATGACTATGGAATGTTGAATTCCTTTATTTGGAGTACATGTTACTTGTTAGGAAGGATGTGCAACAATTATTATCAAGTCGGTGAGTCCTATGAAAAACATTAGGGGTATTCATGCAACTGCGTAAAACACTAGATAAGTTTACGATTTGGTTAATTTTATCTTTTGGTTAATGAACTGTCAAATTTTGTATGGGAAATGGTTTACACAATTTGGTTAATTTTATCCAAGGATTTAGCTGCGGAAAATTAACCAAATATTTGGTTAAACTTATCCAAACGTCATTGTGACTTTTAGAGATTGAATTAGGCGTGTTTGTGACTTTTAGAATTAGGCATGTTTAGAAACATGATATAAATGATATCTCGGAGAACTAAAAAAGCTCTGAATGTATTCTGTAATTATTGCATTGCAATTAATTTGTGATAAAAGTTGTGAATTAAAACGTAGTTTACACAAAAAAAAAAATAATGAGAAGGTCTACATTTACTCAACGATTAAAGGCTCTGCCCAACCAACGCGAAATTATAGCGAAGCATTCACAAAGACAGTTTTTTGTTGTTTTTTTGTATTGAGATCATTCAATTTAATTTCGTGTTGGTTTGGGAGCCTTTAGGAAAGCTACTTTTCGTAAATTATTAAGGTAGAACTATAAATTCTCACCAAAACCAATGCGAATCTTTCGTTGACGACGACGAACCTGTTGTTTTCATTTACAACAACGGCGTGTTGTTATTAATGTTTTGTAGTCAACGAATGGTTCGCACTGGTTTGGAAGATTCTAAATAGTCGGAACTTATTAGAAACAGATTTCATTAGCCATCTTTCTGAACTGTCAAAATCAGAATTAAGCCATAATTCATTTTTTCTCTTTTTTCGTTCCTACCTCAACAAATTTCAGTTTCACTTCCGTAAAGTGTTGTAAAGTTAACGAAAAATTAACGCGACTATTGTCATGTATATTAAGGTAGAACTATAATAATTGTTGATAGTTTACTGAAGTGGTCGGTTGAAAATGAGCGAATACATGAAAACCATACTCATCTCACGGGAGTGAAACTGACATTTGGTGAAGTTGGAACGAAAAAAAGAGAGGGATGATTCATTTTACTTGAGTGGAATATTCCTCACTTCTTCTTTTGACTGTTTGGAAAGCAACTTTTCGTGGGGTTTTAACCCATTGATTTTGACAGGCTAAAGTTTCGTTGTCGTTCCAAATATTTCGCATTGGTTTGAGAAAGCCTTAATAGTTCTAGCTTTACATTTTGTTTTATCCTTCCGAGTTTCCGACTTCACGTTGCGTTGGTTCGGGAGAGGTTCTCTATCTAAAAATTACTACGTTTACAAGCAGGATCGGGAGCTCAAGGTTCTTTGTCACTTGAGTTGAGTTTAAATGGTATTGAGATTCCAGCAAAATGAATGGCATTGATGTATTTATTTCAATGCAGAGCAAATATAATTGAATTAACAGGAGTACTTACTACACGTATCTATTAAAACAAATATATATTTGTACACACACATGCAAATAAACAGACCATAATGCATTATCTATAAAACCAACTCCTCGACCCAAGCCGAACGCGCCCAAATATTTGACGTTTAACGAACAGCTGATTCAATTACCCAGCATTTAACCAAATTAATAAAAAGGTCGTTCATGCAAACTTTTGCGTAAACTTATCATTTTACACAATTTGTAAACTTACGACGTTGCATGAATACCCTTATTATTTGATTTACTGTGTTAAACCAGTCCTTTGCTGATAGATTTAGTTTGCGATAAGGAAACAATAAAAAAAAAGGTTTATTATATTTTGAATCGATTAAACGTATTACGTTATTTTTGGACTCGAATTATGGTTTCGCTATACATGAAATGATTGGTGATTTCAATGATCATTCACTAGGTAACGTGGGGAAGAACCCTCACAGGCCGGGCAGTATTCAATTCGTTTTTCCTTGTGTCTATGGTAGGTAGTTTTTTTTTTTTTTGTTTTTCTTCTTTTTTTTTTTGGTTATTTTTTTACTTGGAATTGCTAGATATTTGAATGTTGTGTACATAAGTGGATTTGGTATAAAAAAAAAGGTACTTTAAAGTGAATAGTTTTACTGGAGTGTTAATCATGCTTGAGATTTAAACACTTAAATGAGTAAAAAAAAAAAAAAAATCGATCAAAAAAAAGGAAGATTCAAAGAATGAATAAATGAATAGGAAACAAAATTAATTAATAAACCATGAAAATGAATGGATGGTGAAAAAAAAATAAAATAAATGAAAATAAATAAACTTTCAGACAAAATAAATAGATAGATGAGTTATCAAACAAAATAAATAAATAAGTAACCAAACAAATGAAATAAATAAGAAAATTTAGATGTTTACAAAAAAAAAATCAACGAATAAATAAATGAAACAAAATTAATAAATTAACAAAAAAAATAAATAAATAATTTAACATGTAAATAAATAAATTAACAAATAAATAAATTAGTTGAACGAATAAATAAATAATTTAACGGATAAATAAATAAATGAATAAATAGATGAACGGAACAAATAAATAAATAAATAACGGAAAGAAAATAAATAAATAAATAAATTAGCTATAATAAATAAATAAATTTGACTATAATAAAGAAATAAATAAACTATGATAAATAAATAAAAAAACTACTAAAACTAATATTGCAAACTTAAACTAAAATAAATAAACAAAAATATCACAGGGTCTGATGGACATCACTGTTTTAATAAATAATAAATAAATTAACATAAAATAAACTAGTTTGGCAACATTTAAATAAATAATACATAAAACAATGAAAAGCTATGATATCAACAAAATCTATGATGGGAAATACTTTCAAATTCATAGTTAAGGTAAAAAAAAATATTTTTGATAAACTTGGGTTGCTTAAACAAGTAAGAAAAAAAATTGAAATTTCTTCGGAATACCTCTTGCCCAGGTAGAAATCGTATATTTCGTGTACGAGTGTTGTACTTTTGAGCGCTTTTTTCGTTGGCTTTAGCAATACTGTCTTTAATTTTATTTCGCATACATTGTAGTCGCGTGTGTCTTGAAAGTGTCATAAATTCGCCGTCTTCTAACGAATTTAATTTTTCCGCTAGTTCGTAACAACTCCCGTGAGTCATCATATTTAACCCAAAAAGCGCAAAATACGGTGACACACCAGTAGAAGTGTGAATGGAACTTCTAAGAGCGCAAGCAATGTCGCTCAAATGAAGATCCCAATCCCTTTGATCTTCCTTGAGATACGAACGAATTGCAGCTAAAAGTGTACGATTCACTCTCTCCGATGCATTGGACTGAGGAGAATAATTTGCTGTTTTGAAATGTCGAATACCATATGTTTTCAAGAAATTCTGGAATTCTTTAGATATAAACTGTTTTCCATTGTCGGAGTGGATTAGTTGGGGCACTCCGAACATAGTGAAGACATTTTCTTGTAAATAGTTAATTATACTTGAAGTATTAGCATTTCTTAGAGATTTTAGAAAGACGAATTTTGACAAGTGATCAAGAACAACAAAGATATAACAGTTACCGGACTTAGAACGTGGATAAGGACCTAAAAAATCAACGTACAGTTTTTGAAACGGACGATCAACATTGTAAACACTTGACATTGGAGGACGTAAGACTTGATTGGACGGTTTGCATTGTATGCAAGTATCACATTTTGCAATATATTCACGTATTTGAACTGTCATGTTAGGCCAGTAAAAATATTCGCGAATTCTTTGTAGAGTTTTTCCTACCCCTCCATGCGCGACCTGTGGAGGGTTATGGGCACGAACAATAATTTCGTTAGTTAACCCTGAAGGTACCCATAATCTCCAAGTGTGTTCTACATTATACGGATCGTCATGTATTGGGAAACCACGCTTATATAAAAAGTTATCTTCGATTTTCAGATCAGGCAGACGGTCTTGATTATCTTCAACTGTTTTAAGTAAACTGAGATACTCATCGCTTTCAAATTCCTTCGAACTCAAATCTATTAAAGGTGCTATATTTTCGACATTCATGCTCTCTACTTCCATATATACTCTGGATAAGGCATCAGGTACAACATTTAAAGTACCTTTTCGATGTTCAATGTCGAAAGAGAAAGCTTGTAGTTGAAGACTCCACCGAGCTAGTTTGCCACTCAGGTCTTTAAGACTCATAAGCCATTTTAAACTAGAATGGTCTGTTATTACCGTGAACAGCATTCCCTCTACATAGGGTCTAAATTTTTGAACCGCTAAAACCGCTGCCAGGCATTCCTTTTCGGTAACGCTGTAATTTTTTTGGCATTTATTTAGCTTTTGCGAAAAGTAAGAGATAGGTGACTCTTCCTCGGCATCGTCTTTCTGGAAAAGCACCGCCCCTACACCTGTGTCAGACGCATCACACTGGATGTAAAATCGCTTCGTGAAATCCGGATGCGATAATACTGGGGCGGTTATTAAGGCCTTCTTCAATCTCTCAAATGCCTCCAGAGCTTCTTCCGTCATTATAAACTTTTTATTAGACTTTTTCAGGGTATCGGTGATCGGCGCCGTCATAGACGAAAATTCCCGTATAAACCTACGGTACCACCCTGCTAGACCAAGCAGCCTGCGCACCTGTTTTGCCGTTTTGGGAACTGGAAAATTTTCAATCGCTTCAACCTTGGCAGGATCCGTTTTGAGTTTCCCACCACCAACGATGAAGCCTAAGTACTTCAATTCCTTAAAGCAAAACTTAGACTTCGTGACGTTGATGGTGAGTCCAGCTTTGTTCAGGCACACAGCAACTTCCTCCAGCAGGGTAATATGTGTCACGAAATCTGGAGCTATGACGAGCAGGTCATCGAGGTACACGAAGACACGGTCCCTTAACCTTGAGGGAATGACCTTGTCCATTAGCTGACATAACCTCTGGGCCGCATTACACAGACCAAAAGGCATGACAGTAAACTGGTACAAGGGCCTCCCCGGTACCGTAAAAGCTGTCTTTTCTCTACTCTGCCTTTCCAGCGGTATTTGCCAAAATGCGTCTTTGAGATCGATACTACTTATAAAAATAGTATCATGAAGACGACTGAAGATGCCTTCGAGATTTTGGAGAGGATAGGCATTTTTCTTCGTATAGGAGTTCAGCTTGCGTGAATCCAGACACAGACGATTTTTGCCGGGTTTCTGTATCAGGACCACTGGCGAACTCCAAGGGCTCTCGCTCTCCTCAATTACTCCAAGGCTCAACATTCTGTCTATCTCGGCATACAAAAGGGCTTGTATCGCTGGAGAGACAGGATAGTGACGTTGCTTCACAGGAACCGCCTCTCCGGTGTCGATGACATGCTCTTCAAGCGTCGTTCTTCCGAGGCCGTATTGGGTGTAACACCGGAACTTTCGCCTGACTGCGTCCAAACTTGTCTGTTGCTCTGGAGACAGTTGGTGAGTATCTGAAGTATCCTCAATACCCGTTGTTTTAATTTCGCTGACTATTCCAGGTGCAAGTTTGAATGCCTTCCAGAAATCGACGCCGAGGTAAAGTTCCTGATCTAAGCTTGGCACAAGGTAAAAAGTAATCTTATTTTGTATGTTTTTATATTGTACGTCAATGCTTATTTTTCCAATTATGGTTTGGGCTTTTCCATCTGCAGTCTTTACAGTAGATGCAAATGGAGAAATTTGAACATTTAAATCTTTAATGAAATCTCTACACCCTTTTCCAAGAATACTGACGCTTGCCCCACTGTCAAGTAAGCCTAGCATTTCCTTTTCGGCAATTCTGATTTTGGCATATGGTCTAGGATCTCCAGAAACGTCTATTATAGTAGATAATAGGTTGCATTTTAATTGTTTTCTAGTCTTGTATCTATTTCTAGCTTTAATAATTTTATTTTTAACCGTACCATTGAAAATTCTTTCTTTGGCATCGTTATATTCTTGAATCCTTACATGTAATGGTTTAATATGACTAAATTTAACTTTATTATCACTAATTTCTCCTTTTTCTTCTTTAACTTGTCTTTTTAAAATCGTAACTTCACGATGATCAGTATTGTTCAACATCTTATTATCTATATGTTTTGTTGGTTCGTTGTATCGGGGACTTGTGTCGAACGCGATTCCCCCGTTGAAATCGCGCTCTTCTTTCTGTTTTCCGATTTACACCGGGGACAGTTAGAGCATATAACATTTTCTTCCCCACATCGAAAACAAAAAATGTTTTGCTTGGGAGATGGACACTCCCAATATAAATGACCGTTTACCTTGCAGTTCCAGCAATTCAGAACTTTGTTTGACGGCCTAGGTCTATTATTGTTAATATAATTTACCGCTGCCAGATGATCTTCATATTGATTAGGATTTTCTTCATAATACTGAATCTCATTTGCTACTAATTTTTGCGGTTGTCTATAATGCCTGTTATTAAAATTTTCTTTAGTGGGAAATGCATTTTCAGCTTCCTTACATGCAAATCTCATTTGATCTAGAGAGAATATTGCCATCGGATAGACTAACTTTCCAATTTTATCATTCAAATTTCTTTTGAGCATTTTTATTAGTTCAAACTCTGGAATTGGTATTTTTAGCTGGGATTTGATCTTCGTAATAGCTGTAAAGAAATTCTCACAAGTTTCAAAAACACCTTGTTTACGATCGGCCAATTCTCTCATTATTTCATAATCAGATTTCGCATTTCTAAAATGAAGCAATAATGCTTCACGCAACATTGGCCAATCCGGTCTATAATTAGACCTTTGAAACTCCCAATACCAATCCTGTGCCGTACCTGAAAGGGTAAGGTGAAATTGTTTTAGAATTTCAGGCCAAGGACATGCGTATTGGATTTGGAGAGTTTCCAAACGAAAGATAAAATCTTCGACGGTTAAATTTTCGGGCTTTCCATCGAATTTTAAACCCCATCGGTCTATTTTTATTATGTCACGATGACCTCTACCAAAATTCGGATTCATATCATAATATGGATTTTGTGGACTCTGATGATATCCATCAAAATATCTAGCATCTGGTTGATTTTGCGGAAATTGGGCTTGTTGGTGAATATCAGGATTAGATCTAAGATTATTATTTGGATTATAAATTGGCTTGAAACTATTTATGGGTTGAGGCATATGAACGGATGGATTGAGTTGAATATTTTGGGCTGGAGGTAGTAATAATTGTTTTTGTTGTTGTTGGGGATATTGCTGGGGATATGTTTGCGATGGTGTTTGCAAATATTTTTGCGGTTGTTGTTGTTGTTGTTGTTGTTGTTGTTGTTGATTTGATGGTTTTTGTTGCCTTTGGGGCAACGGCTTTCTAAAGGAAGTACAATTTGAGGGTTGTTTAGGAGCAGGATCTTCCTGACTAACTAATGGACGAGTTGCCGAATTAATTTCGCCTAAAAAATCAATGAAATTCTCTTTCATAATTTGTTTGATGCTATCAGAGATATCTGATTTCATCGATTCTGCATAGGATGTAAACGCGTTCACTATCGCTAAATTGACATAAGCTTTTATATCGTTAGGTACTGCTTCTGAAGAATTAACATTTCCCTCCGAACTGTTTCCATTTTCTAAGATTTCGTGATTTCGTATAGTCTGAATACTATTATCGAGATCAATAGCCGCTGCACCTAAATTGCTAAGGCTGCTGAAAGAAGGAGCTGCAATGGATTCCACGGAACCATTCGAGTGTTCGCCACCCTCCGAAACATTTTGCGAGGAACCTTGATTGATAATTGGAATTGGTGTTCGTTGAACACGAGGATTTGGTTGGATATTGAAATTATCCATGATGTTATTACTTGATGACTTTGTATTGCTATCCAATCTTACTGAGAATTCCGTTTCCTGAACAGGATTTTCAGTACTATTTTCAAATGTTGATTTGGGTTGATCTGATTGATTCGAGGGTCGCGGAACGGAATTAAAATTTGGAGGTAATTGATTTTTTTCTTTACCGTTTGAACGTGGAAAGGGACTTAGACTGTATGTCAGCCTTTCTTGTTCGGTTGGGTTCAATCTACTCGAAGCTCTAGAACCTTTCTTTTTTGTAGTACCTGTTTTAGAACTTTGACTGTTTTTGTCTTTTTCTTTTAAGTCCATTTAAAATATGTATGTAGGTATGTTTGATTTATAGTTTAAAAAAAGTTTAATTTAGTTTTTAAGTAGATATATCCTAAGGTGCGTAATATTTTTATAAATTAAGAAAAAAAAATATGTTTTTAAGTTCTAGAACCTAATAAATTTTTTTTTATATAAGAAAAGTGATAATAATATAATGTTAAACTAATTACTAATAACCAAAAGAGTTTGTTTAAATTTTGTATTTTAACTTAAAAAAAAAGAAGTATATTTTTTTTTTTTTTTTTTTTTTTTTTTTTTTAAACTTTATCTAAAGAAAACGGAAAATATGAAAAATTGTATCTATGTATTATATAGGTACCTTTGTTTTTAGGATTTTGTTAAATATTTTTGCTTTAAGATAGTTATATCAATAAACTTTTAACTAATTTTTCCAAACAAAATATCTAACGGTTTAATTTTACTGTATTTTTCGGGTTTGTACATATGACATTGCGGGGATGCTTCGGGTAACTTTTTCGGTGAAGGTAGATTTGACGAAGTATGAACCGAGCTGAAAAAAAGGTAGATATCTTATGACAGTAGAAGACATCGGACGGACTTTGTTGGAAAAAAATTCCCTCTAAGTGGTAAATAGGTATACAAAAAAAAATTAACACAGGACAAAATAATTGCTATCTGGCAACTCCCGCAATTCTAGACAAGCCTGAGGCTTTTGCTAGAAGACTTGAAGCTGTCAGATGAGCAGAACATAGAAAAAGGTATAAGATGAAAAAAAAAGAAATTGTGCAACAGTAGTGACATTTTGTCAACTTACATGGCCACAATTCTTTGAGGAGAAAAAACGAGACGGATGAGTGAGAAAAAAAAATAAAAAAAATAGAGTGATAGAAAAGAAAAATGTTAACACTTAAGGATGGGTTAACACGAACAAAACACGGTTTAATTATAACTGTCATCATCATCTTGTTATCTCGTCGCAAGTGAAAAGGTATGTTTGAAACTTTCCTTGTTCACGACATACGAGTTGCCGATGATGATGGCAGTTAAAATTAGAGGATAGTAAAGTTGGGAATAGGAAAACTAAAACGAGGACTCACGTTGTGGGCGCCATTTGTAGTAGGTTTGAGAAGGGGTGAATTATAAAATTCAAGCGTAATTATTTTGAGTGTCGTGGACTGGCATGCTGGCTGTGTGCTCGGCTCGAGCTCGCCGGAAATGGGTGGGAACTTGTCCACTCGACCCAAATCTCACCTACCACAAAAACATAAATCATGCCAAAAAGAAAAATAATTTATAACAATTGAAGATTGATATAAATGAAAACCGGACGGACGTTTACCACTAGAGGGCGCTGAAGATGTTATTTCAGCTTGACCTGACCCACCCTACCTTGGAAGTTTTCGGCCTGTTTTTAGCTTCCCCTTAACTTCGCTTACCTTTTCTTCCAGCTCAGCTCATTCTCACCGAATCGTTTTGGTCACCGTCTGCATCCCCTGAAAATGTAAAGCTTAGCAAGTCATCAAGCTATAAGCTTGATAAAACAAAGACTTGAATTCAACCATATCGGTGCAATTTACAAACTGAAATTTTATTAATCCACAAAAAAGAATTTATAACAAAACCAAATAAGTTAGGGTGGCAACCCTGCACAAAAAGGACCAAATAAATTATTACCATTTAAAAATAACAAAAAGGGAAGGAAATGACAAAGTAAGTTTTTAGGAATTTAAAATAAAAATTATTGGCGGTATTTACCCAGCTTCACCTTTTCAACAGTAACCAAAATAATATATCAACAAAAAAAAAGGTACATAATTAAAGTATTTCTAATCCTATCAGCGAACCCTACCTGTATCGAGCTCAATAAAGGGAAGCGTTTCTGATATGAACGAGGGGGGGGTTTACTCTATCTCTAAAGGGAAACCAAGTTAATGTTCCGCAATTGAAATTGTAATTGACAAAATTCCTAATCACTTGTACATAAAGAAAAAATGAATTATTTACAAAAAGTTACAAAAAAAAACAAAATTATTGCACCGAGCAAAAAAAAAGAACTTAATTTTAGATTATTTTGCTGTTTTATGCGATGTGCTGATCTCCGGAACCGAGGGATTTACGTGTGTATTGAAGTATATAAAGTCCACCTATATATATATAGGCGTGCTCATATATATATACTAAATTTGTATATGTATATATCGCACTTTTTATATATATATAGTATATATACATATAGACTTAATGTCGAATAATTATAAACGATTTTTTTGTTTTTGATTTCTTAGATTTAAATATTTAACTATGTAAATATAAAAAAAAAGAGATTGAAAATTGAGGATTCAAATTTTCTTGGAAAAATCCTCCTGCTTAAATTTCCAATAAAGGACCCTTAGAGCAAAATGGGTGGGCGATCCCGACTTCTGGAGATGGTAGCCGGTGATCGCCAAACTGCTTCACACCCAATTAGTATAAAAGTATAAAATTTGCTCAAAAATTTAAATTTCGGCGGTTTTCCACTCGCCTATAGTTGTAGGCCAATTTGTAGATACACCTATGCTATTGGCTGGTAGGTATGTATGTAGGTACGTATTTCGATATAAGTTCGATTGTTGATCACTTTTTATATTCTAAATTTAATTTTAAAGAATGAAGCGTTTTGTATTTTCAAATACTTCTTCTTAGTTTTAATTTTACTTTAGTAGATAAGTATGTTCTTATTGGACAATTATTTAAACTTATGTTATGTACGTTGCCGTCTTGAGCGCGCGGCGGTTGCTACAACTATCATTATCGAATACAATTTTGATTTCATTCTATCCGTTCCACGAACCCACCCAATTCAACGGGTAAATCATATCATTTCAACCACCAATCAAATTGATTTGCATTCTCATCAGGCAATTGAATAAAAAAAAACAATTAATAACATTTCTTAACATAGCTGATAACATAGTTAAGAAATAGAACGATAGCTACAAGTGCCATCTATCATTTCATCGTATAAACAAAACATACGAAGATCGGCCATAATTAATTTTTCGGGCAGTGTGAAACGAGTACAGACACATATCCCAAACATGAGAAAACTATATGAGGAATCAACAAAAAAAATAACAATCAAAACAATCTCCAACACAACATGGCCGTGAAAGCCTACAATGCATAAATAAAATAACTAAAAACTATCAATTCAGGACGACTAATTGAGGAGTAAATACAAAAAAAAGGAAAACAATAAATAACCTCTGGTAAGAAGAAAAAAAAAACAATACAATAAAGAATTTGGAATATTACTAATAAATAAATCTTTACTTCCAGAGAAAACATACAAAAAAAAACTTCCCATAGGCCAGGGGTGCATGCTACCTATGAAGTTTATCAACGGCAACAAAAAAAAATAGCAACATTGTAAGTAGGTAAGTAAATTATATTAAGGCTTTTATTATTTATAACAATATTTTGATTCATTGCTATCTATCCATTTTTTAGTAACAGCAGCCTGCAGATAATATACCACACGCCCAAGGCAGTGCATCGGGGTACATGCAGAAAGGTGATGACGAACTCATGCAGGTAGGTAGTCGTCGTATATAAATGAAAACTAATATTTTTCTTATTCTAATCTTCTTCCTACAGGTGTCCACAACATATTGTCCACTTCTTCCACAGGCGATCCTTTAGACTTAGTGCAATCCTCCATTGCTTTCTGAGACATATCTTTTCATCCACTGGATTAGGTGTTTGGGTCGAGTTGACACATCCTAATAGGAAGTGATTCGGTGTTACTGGATCATCTTCCTCCATTGTTAGTGGTATGTCTGTCAGCGGGCGGGAATTGATAATGTTCTCGGCTTCTATTAGAACGCTTCGAAGAGTTTCGACTTTTGGAGCTTCTTCTGAAAGAGTTTTCATCATTAGGCGCTTTATAATTCTGATGAGGCGTTCCCAACAACCGCCGGAGCTTGGATTAGATGGACAATTGAAAATCCACTCTATGTTTCGGCTGGTGGCTTCGTCGCGAATGCGGTCGACATCAAACAAATGTTGTTCACCTTTTAGTTTTCTTTCAGCCCCGATGAAGTTGGTACCATTATCACTCCTTATTCTGACTGGGGTACCTCTTCGATTAATAAAATTTCGTAGGCAAACAATAAAGGCATCTGTGGACAAGTTTTCCACTAGTTCAAGGTGCGCTGCACGCACTGTCAGGCATGTGAAGATGACTCCCCATCTCTTTTCTCGTCTACGACCAATCGAAACATTTAAAGGGCCAAACAGGTCAACTCCTGTGTGTGTAAACGGGCGGACGTACGGAGTTATGCGGTCGACTGGCAGCTGACCCATAGGCGGAGGTTTTGGTTTAGTTCTTTCGATTTTACATTCCGGGCATTTACGTCGTACGAGTTTAAGAAGAGTCTTGGGATGCGGAAACCAAAATTTCTGGCGGGCTTCATTAAGAACAACAGCTGAGTTCTGGTGATGTAGTTTTTCGTGATAATGTGACATGATGAGCTCGGACACGGTATGTTTCTGTGGCAGCAAAATTGGGCGTCTGGCTTCAAATGGCATGAAAAGTGCTTCATCAAGACGACCTTGAACTCTTAGAAGTACCTTTTCATCAAGATAGGGATTCAAGGAGTATATTGAACTCTTTCTTGTTATTGGAGTTGAGGACATTATTTTGAAAATCTCATCATGATATTGCTCTTGTTGTACTACTTGGCAAAGATGATTTTCGGCTTTTTGATCTCAGCTACTGTAAGGAAGCCATTTGCTGTTCGTTCGAGAGGAGGAATCTTCCCAAGATAACGAAATTTACTTGCGGCACGAAGTACATAGGCCATGGTTCTTTTTAGCTTCAAATAAGACGAAAATCGGTTAAAATTTATCAAAGAATTACCTTTTGCGAATTGTAAAAGAAGACAAGGCTTGACTTCTTCTACATCTCTATCGTCTGGCGGCTGAATTGTCATGGCTGGCCAAAATTCTTAAATTTTGGTTAGAAAATCAGGACCGGTGAGCCAAACGCTATTTAATTTCAGCTTCGGTTGACTGTTTTCTCGGGTGGCGGCATCTGCACTGTTTTTATCGGTAGGAACCCAGCGCCATTGCAATGGTTCTGATGACGATAATATTTCTGTAACACGATGTGAAACAAAGGATTTGAATTTGCGGTCCTTTGAATTTATCCAATACAAAAGCGTTCTTGAGTCTGTCCAGTAAGTGATTTTTGATACATTGATATCATGGTTGCGAACTATGGTTTTGCTGAGACGGATGCCAAGGACGGCTGCTTGGAGTTCCAATCTTGGGATAGACATGGTCTTTTGAGGTGCACCACGAGTTTTCCCAAACACAAAAATGACGTCTATTCCTTGGTCATGGATTATTCGGAAGTAACCACTTGCGGCAAAGGCGACTTGACTTGCGTCCATGAAGATGTGCAACTCTATTGTTTTTGCTCTGAACAAATGCAATGAGTAACAACGTTGAACTTGGAATATGTTGATATCTTGAAATTCTTTCCACCAGGCTTGCCATTTCTTGTTGAGATCGGGCGTAAGTGGATCATCCCAGGCAATGTTGCTTTTCCAAGTGTCGCGAACTAATATTTTTAAGTAAAGGAGGAACTCTGCTAAAAGTCCATAGGGATCATAGATGGCCATCACTATCCCTAAGAGTTCTCTCTTTGTCGGTGGCCGGATTCCTTCTAAAACTTCTTTCTATATGCGGTGGAACTTCGTTTTAAATTCAAAAGTGTAATCGACGGTGTTCCAAAACATCCCAAGGACCTTTTCTGAAGTTGATTGGCGTTCCATGTTCACAGTTTTGGCTAGTTCTGTTGATCCTTCGTTCATGGAGTTTTGTAATTTGACTGAATTGGACGTAAAATTCCGCAAATCGAAACCGGCTTGACTGTTGACTTTCACGACGTCTTTGCAGATACCAGTTGCCTCTTCCTCACTTGGAAAACTGGCAACGTAGTCGTCAACGTAGTGTTTGTTGATAGTTGCTGAAGCGGCGGCTGGATATTCATGTTGAAATTCTTGAGCATTGAGATTTTTGATGAATTCTGCAACACATGGCGAACAAACAGCTCCAAAAATCATGGAAACCATGACAAAATGATTGATGGGCTGTGTTGCATCTCCGTCTCTCCACAAAAATCTTTGCGAGTGCTGGTGTTCTGATCGTATTCTTATTTGTGAAAACATTTCTCGTATGTCGGCTGCTACTCCTATGATGCCTTCACGGAATTTGAACAAGATGCTCATCAACGGCTTGGCTTGCTCGGGTCCTTTGAGCAGGACAGAATTAAGGCTGACATCATTCACAGTAGCTGCAGCATAGAAAACGATTCTGAGTTTGTCTGGCTTGTGCGGGCTCTGCACGGCAAAGTGTGGTAAATACCACAGTGGCTGATTCTCAACTTCGATTTCGTGCTGTTGTAGCCTATCCTTTTTCAATATACTTTGTCATTTAATTTTTATACTTTGCAGCAAAATCTGGGTTTAAGCTCATCTTTTTCTCTACTGCTAGCAAACGTTTTTCGGCCATTCCAAAACTTTTCGGCGAAATGGGTCTCGGATACCTCCAAAGCAAACTAGTTTCAAAATGTTTTCCGATGCGGCGTGTTGTTTCGTGCATAATTTGACGCGTGCTGATTTGTCATCATCTGACTCCAGAACTACAGGCGATGGATTAATGCCAAAGTTGTCTGCTGAGAAATACTCTTTTATTAAATTATGCAAATTGTCATCGGCTTGCTTTTCTCGAATAGTTAGGACGGTTGGTGCTGATGCAACAATATTGTTGTTGCTTGGGCCATAGGCAACCCAACCCAGTTTTGTTTTCATTGCTAAGGGCTTCTTATCCCCAGATTGAACAATCGTGGAGGATATTCCTAAATGGACGTTGTCTAAACCGACAAGTATGAATGGTTTGACATCCTTGTAACTTCTTAGCGGCAAAAATTCAAAATGTTTGAATTCGGACTTGTTAAAAGTCTGGACGGGCAGATTCAAGTTGCGAACTGTGCGACAATTTACAATTATAAAAGAAGTTGACTCACCTTCACCTCTTATTTCTAGGCTGACTGCTGTGGATGGTTCCGTTGTGACATTTTGGCCATTTCACTGAAGAGTTAAAGGTTGTGATCGTCCTTTGAGTCCAAGTGTATTTGCGATTTCTTCTTCTATAATTGAAATGGCGGATCCCTCGTCAAACATAGCAAATACATCGACTTTTCCATTCGGTCCAAACAGTGTAACCGGAATCATTTTAAAAAGTAGTCCCATCGTCGTCGGTGTTGTTCGGCAACTCAAAACTGGCTGGACGACTGTAGAAAGGTTTCTTGTTGAATCATCATGCAGGCTGCTGTGGTGATATCGTTGGCAGTTCTGTACGCCACATGTTTTCCTGCTTCTGCAGTTCGCAGTGCTGTGGCCTTTCCGAAGACATGAGAAGCATAAGCGATACGACTTGACTTTCTGCCAACGATCATCGACGCTCATGGAATTATTGAAAATGTTGCACTTAGAAATAAAGTGATTCTCAAGTGATTGATAGCACTTAGATTTTGTATGCGTATCTTGCTGAGAGGCTCCAGTGTTTTCATTTACACATAAAACGCGTCTAGGGTGTGGCGGCGGCTGTTGTCTTGTACCAATATTTTTGGAAGTAGATGGCTGTGGGGGTGGCATGAGACATACTATTCTGGCAAGCTGGCACAACCATTTTGAAAAGTCGGCAATTGTCGGATATGTGGCTTATGTTGTTGAATGTTTTGCCCACTCGTATTGCTTATCCTGTGGCAATTTCGCAACCAATTCATCCAAAATTGAAGTGTTGTTCAGATTGTGTTCGCTGTTTGACGATCTCAGAAACGCAACGACGTTGCGCACCTGGGTAGAGAAGGCGAGGATCTGGTCGACTTTGTTTTCAGTCATCACTGGGAGCTTCTGAATTTTCTGCAATTGGTGACGCACGAGAAAATCCGGCCTACCAAAGCGAAAGTTGAGCTCATCTATGGCATCTGGAACGTCTTGCACATTGATGAGCATAGAAGCAACAGCTTCTCGGGCAGGTCCAACCAAACATTTCTGCAGCCGTTGAAGATTTTGGCGATTGCTATATTTAAAATCTTCAGTTGAGTCTTGAAAATTGGCTAGAAACAGAGGCCACTCTTCAACATTTCCTGAAAATGTTGGTAGGTCATGTAGCTTAATTGTTGCAGGAGGCATATAGCTGGCGGCGGCAGATTTAGTTTGGTTGGTTCCAAATGAAAGAGATGGTGAAGTTTCTTGAATGTTCTGCATTTGGTTTACGATGTTCGCATTGGCATTGGCGGCAGCTGTAGGAATCATGGCATTAGATTCGTTTGCCAAATGTATTTTGTTGTTAAGTTTCTCGATGTCCTTTTGGCTTTCGAGGGTGTGGTTCTTTAAATCTTGCACAGTTGTGCTTAATTCTTTCAGGCTATGAAGAATTGAATTCAGCGTTTCGGCGTCCATGGTGGTTTTTTCTACCATCGTTTTTTCCGCTGTCTGATCGTCGTCGCTCTCCCCACTGCAACTCTCACCATCATGATGCTGTCCTGCTTTTCTTCTCGGCATTTTGTTTGACAGTACCCAATTTGAATGCATAAGTGGTTACAAAATACAACGATCGTTCTGATTGGCTGATGGAAATTTTAGCGTGTCGGCAATTTCCACCCTTATATACTCGAATGAAAGAAGACGGACAAAGAAAATTTGTAAAACATGTAAAGGCGGCGACTGTCGGCGAATTAAATTGAAATTTGTCTTTCAAATAAAAGGCAAAGTTAAGTTAACACAAAAAGGCTTTTTAATGCAAAGGGCTATGTTAATTCAAAAGTTAACATAAAAAAAATGTGTGAGTACCGGGACTCGCGTGGTAGATGTGTAAACATTCGCTGAAATCACGATGTTTTCATTTTGAGTTATCTTTTGTTTGCTTCTCGATCGTTCGGTTTGGAATTGATCTCATTTTTGTAATATACAGGGTGTCCCGCACCTGAGTGGAAGTATTTTAGGGTTGGATTCCTGGGTATATTCTAAGAAAAAAATTGTACAGGGAGAAAGTTGTATCTCCCCTCCCTGAGGCAGGGGGGGGGAAGTTTCTGAAAAATGGACTTAAAATGCAAAAAAAAACATTAAAAATCAACGAAAATACATCTAATAATGTGCTATATTTTTGTTGAAAGCTAATACTTTATTCTTGCATTTGGTTTTTAAATCAAGTTGTTTAAGTGAATAGTTTTTGAGAAATTAAATTTCAAAGTCAAATTTGTTAAAAAAAAATTGTAATTTTTTTTTTAAGTCGATATTTTTCAAAATTTTACGTAATTAAGTGCTATTTTTGTGTTCAATTTTCATTGCGCTCATTTATTTTTAGTCTATTACCGAAAACCAAATGTAAAAATCTCTCTTAGCTTTTGAGAAATTAAGAAAAAACGAAAGGTACTTTTACCAAAAAAGCCCGAAAAAAGGGTTAAATTATGGATAATTCATGAATAAATTAATTTTTTCAAGCTCTTTTGAGAAAAGTACCTTTTGTTTTTTCTTAATTTCTCAAAAACTTAGAAAGATTTTTACATTTAGTTTTCGGTAATGGGTTACAAAATAATGAGGGCAATGAATATTGAACACAAAAACAGCACTTAATAACGTAAAATTTTGAAAAATACTGACTTAAGAAAAAAAAATCACAATTTTTTTGAACAAATTTGACTTTGAAATTTAATTTCTCAAAAACTATTCGCTTAAACAACTTGATTTAAAAACCAAATGCAAGAATGATGTATTAACTTTCAAAAAAAATATAGCAAATTATTAGATGTATTTTGATTTTTAATGTTTTGTTTGGCATTTTAAGTCAATTTTTCAGAAACTGCCCCCCCCTGCCTCAGGGAGGGGAGATACAACTTTCCCCCCATACAATTTTTTTCTTAGAATATACCCAGGAACCACGACCTAAGATACTTCCGCTCAGGTGCGGGACACCCTGTATAATAGTTTAATTTTACTATCCCCCAGATCTGATCCGGATTAGATTATCATAATAAAAAAACAGGATCCCAGTGCGCCAAGAGTGGTATATACCTATCCGATCCCCGTTTATCCTTTTGTTTCTGTATTTTCTCTCTACTCTATTCTCTATTTTCTCCCTATCTTCAACCCAAAAAGCCATCTACCAGTGAGAGAAAAAACTCATTTTGCAAAAAAGTACAAAGGGTGTATGGTCAGAATTAATTTACAAATCGAAATCCAAAAGCAAGGTCGGATTTTGTGTTGTTTTTGTAATACATGTATGCATATACAATTCAGGTCAGATCTGGGGGAAAATATAAAGCTAATCTATTTGTATTTTTAATGATTTTACCGTCGATAGTGAGTTTGAAATTTTTTCTAGGTTTTGCGACATTTTTTTATCTGATTTGATCGATTTGTAGTAAAGAAATTTGTGCAAGTAATGAATGATAAAAAAAATTGGAAATATTTTTGCTTAAATATTCAATTTTGTGCTAGAATGAAGATAAATGAAATTTAATTTAAAAAATGTACGCATTTTCGAAGTGCTGATAAAAGTTCTTTTCAATAATGAAATCACAATTTCTTCTTGATTTTTAATTCCAAGTCTATTTCGACTTTTTTTACCCAATTTTTTTGACAGATCAGCCATATTTTTAGCTTTTGTCGTTCCTAAATGAAAAGTTACTCAAAGTAACTTTTTTTTAAATATGACATAACAACACTTCTTTTTGACACATTAACCACAGCCAACTAGAGAAACAGAAAAAAATGCGGCACTTGGCAAATCATGTTATGACATTTCAAATCAAGAAATTGCAAATAACACTTAATATCACAAACCAAAATTGCCACCCGCGATTGCAGAGATTAACATCAAAAGCAGCATATTGATACAATATAATGAAATAAAAAATTAAATTTCTAGAAATAAAAGCCACAAAATCTTCACCTGGCAAAATATATGTCAAATATCTCTGTCAAGATATGATTGCATCTTGACATCCAATCAAGATATATAACGGAGTGACTCCATTAAATATTTAATGTCAAGACGAACATTCTGAGAGAAATTATCTACTGTGGAGTCGGGGTGTAAGGAATTCACTCCACTTAGCAAATACCAAAACCATTAGGTATAAAATGAAAACTACCTTACCTATTCGAGTTTACAGAGTTTTACTTACCTACAACAAACAAAATGGATCCAAACGGAACCGTGAGCCCATATCCGTTACAGCCGATTTTCAATTTTACCCATACCGAGCGCTAAGATGCTTACACATCAAAAGGGGCAAAGTTAATACAAAAGGGCTTAGTACGAAAGGCTAAAGTTAACACAAAGGGCAAAGTTAACATATAACACAAAGGGTAAAGTTTACAAATTGTATATTAATTATGTCCGTCTTCTTCGGCGTTTAAAATTCAACTCCTGTTTTCTGGATCCTGCTGAATATGGTTGAATGATGGTTTGTCGCGTACTCGTCTATGTATTTGTATTTATTGTTTGTAGATTATTCTCACTATAACAAGTACCTAGTTAGTTCTTCTTTAAGTGCTGCATGTTGTTGTAATTATATTCAAAATTTTAAGAAAATCAGTTCACCCGATTAAGCTCTAGCTGAATGTAAAGTTGTTGTAAATTCGCATATTATTTTATGGAGTTATCATGTTTCTACCAAACACCACAGATATGTGGTAAAGAAATAATGAAACGTACCAACAACCTAAACAACAATTTCTTTCATTTGGCATCTTTAATAATTGAAGGGTCCAGGGGAAAAACGGCTTAAGTCCACTTGAATTGATTCAGAGAAAAATGAAGTTATAACTGTATTACTAAAATAATGGCTAATTTAAAGAAAAATAAATAAAACTAACAATTTTTATTTTGTTGAGCACGAAGTACTCAAGTAAGCAAACATATATTGATTTTAACATCTTGAATTTGTTTGCATGATACGCTGAGCCAAAAGGACCTTCGACGTTTTAACCAAAATTTCGTTTTTTGTATTTGAAATGCTTTTCTGAAAGAACCGGACATGGTAAATGGAAACGGTTTTTTTGCTTTTTATTCAGACACCTCTAGATTGTCAAAACAGAGTTTTAAAATAAAATAATTTTCACAAGCGTGACATTTAACCGTTTTTTCAATTCAATTTGTTAGACAGGACCTCGACCGGTATTACATTTTTTTTGTTTTAATTATTTACCTGACATGTCGCAAAGGTATTCACAAGTTTTTCTTTTTTAAATCTCGCTTTGTTTAATTTTTGGAGCAAAAAAAATACTTTTGGAAAAAAGTTTTTTTTTTTTTAAGTGTACTATGTTGCGAGTTTTCAAAATCCTATGTGAGGAGAGCTATACTACATCAGAAAGTACTCATACAAATCTATAAGATGTCATTTTTTTCATAATTTTTTTTTTTCAAAAAGTATACTTGAGTCGTTTTTCTCTGAACCCTTCAATTTTGTCAGGATATGTTTTTAAATTGTATATGCCTACACCTCATGTTCGTGGATTTTGAGAAGGCCTTTGATCGAGTTAACCGAGAATGTATATGGAGATCGTTGCTTGGTAGAGGAATTCCACCAAAAATTGTTGCCATTATTATAGAGTCCTACAACAACGCAAGGTGTTTTGTTTTGCACAATGGGCAGCTATCCGACTCCTTCGTAGTGCAACAGGGTGTGAGACAAGGGGATGTTCTATCGCCAATTCTCTTCCTGCTGGCGATGGACGACGTATTGACGGCCAGTGTTGGTACAGCTGAGCGAAATGGCATTCAGTGGAGACCGTTCGAAAGGCTCAGTCATTTAGACTATGCCGATGACATATGTTTACTGGCAAATAACATTAGTGGGCTGAACGGGATGTGCCAAACACTGCAAGTGAAGGGAGAGTCGAGTGGTCTAAGAATAAACAGCAAAAAGACAAAAATAATGCTCACAGGCCGCTCCACACAGCAGCGTATTTTTCTACAGGAGACGCCAGTTGAAGTAGTGGAACAGTTTAACTACCTTGGCAGTATTGTTTCTGCAAACGGTGGTACGGATCTGGACGTTAAAAGTAGAATAAATAAAGCTCGTGCTGCCTTCGGTACTATGTCCCCAATCTGGAAATCAAGTCAAATCTCCTTACGCACTAAGTTGAGATTCTTCGAATCCAATGTCAAATCCGTGCTGTTATATGCTTGTGAAACCTGGAAAGTCACGTCTATCATTTCAAAGAAATTGCAGGCTTTTGTGAATTGCTGTCTTCGCCACATCCTAAAGATTCGCTGGCCACAAATAATATCAAATTAGGAATTGTGGCGCAGGACAAGTCAAGAGCGGCTGGACGTCGACATAAGAAAGCGTAAATGGCGTTGGATTGGTCACACACTGAGGAAACCAAACGATGAAATTGCAAAGCAGTCCTTTGAATGGAATCCTCAGGGTACACGGCGGGTTGGAAGACCAAGAACAACATGGAAATCAACTGTCTTAGCGGAAGCAGAATCCCAGAGAAGGACGTGGCCACAGCTAAAGTACCTTGCAGCAGACCGTGAAGGATGGAGACGTTTTGTTGACGCCCTATGCCCCAGCCGGGGTTACAGGACACGATGATGATGATGATATGCCTACATAAACCAATAACACATAAAATTTATGTCGTTTTCCTTTTGCCACTAGGGATTTTGATTTGTAATTGCAAATTTTAAGTGGCAAATAGAACACAAAATGGGATTGATATTTTGTTTGGGATTGTGTATGTGGCATTTCAAATTTGACTTCATTTCGCTGACGTAAACAGTGATAGGGAAACATTTCTGAGTAGTTTTTTTTTGTAAAAGAATCAATTTTATTTATAATGTAGTAATAAATGTGTATGATAAAACTAAAAAAAGATAGCAAATTGCACCGAATGAAGAATGAGAATGTAAATTCTGCTATACTATTTGTTTTTTCACGTCAACAATTTTGAACTCGTGTGTAAGGAGTCAAAAATTAAGCTAAAGGGTATTCATAAAATAGCGTAAGGCCTTCGCACAGTGGACCGTTTCATACATGGTAGGTAGACGTCAAAAAGTCAACTCCGAATTTTTTTCGTTGGTGCAATATTAAAATGTAACGATAACCAACTGACCACAAAAGTACAATTAAATAAGATTTAACTTGAATAAGTTGGAAGTTATCGTACTTCAAAGACAACCTCCAAGTTTTTCGTGGATTTTTAGCATCATAAAGGCTCTCCCAAACCAACGCGAAATTATAGTGAATCATTCGCAGACAGTTTGTAGCATTGTGCATCTATCATGTTTTGTATCGTTGCGAATGATTCGCTTTGATTTCGCATTGGTTTGGGAGAGCCTTTATTGCTTCGTTTTCGTATAAGCTCTTCAGTGCCCCCCCTTCAATTAAAGTTCTACATTAATAACAATCAAACATTTTTTATCCTTAGTGGGTATTTTATTTTTGCACTGCATTTATTTCAATAAAATTGTATTAAAAAGGAAACTTCAAAGCATTCCGTTGCAAGAGGATTTGTGTCCATGTGGAGTTATTTGAAGACGCTCAATATTCCTCCGAAGTAGGCATTATGCATCCCTGATGGCAGTTTGGAAGACGGCACGCAAAACAAATTCTTAGACCACTTCATTGGCCAAATTCTTTTTCTACACAGAAGTCCGTTTTTCTTTAAAATTAAAGTGCGATTGAATGTATGAGTTTAATTTTTTTTATTTAGGGTTTAATAATTTCAGCGCGCTTATCATAATAAAAAAAATAATCTATTGCAGTGACAGTCTTATCATTATAAAAAAATTAATCTATTGCAGTGACTTCGGACTGATTGAAAAATAGTTTAGGGATTATTGTTTGTTTCTATGCTTTATGATTTGTGGCTTAGCAACAGATATGTTCGGGGCGATATGTTTGTATTTATTTTATGGCGTAAGTGTTTATTTGATATATTTTTTGACCTGCGGGGATTTGGGAAAACATTAATAGATCAGTGTTTACGAGTTTCAATAATTTTTACCTACGAGTTTTTAAGAATGAATGAATGAAAAGTTGGTCCAACAAATAATTTTAAGGAATAATTAACATTAATTTATTTTATTGTAAAATAATTATTATACATAACTAGGTATGTATTTAAAAATTTTATTTTCAAAAAACAAACTCTTTGCTTCTTCCAACTTGTCATTATATACCTTAACAACTATCTTACAAGCCTGGCTTCCAATAGGTTTTCCTTTTCTTAATGGATCCATGGAAATTTTTTTAAATGTCGCTGTTTAAGCTTCTGGTTGTTTTTTAAAACTGATTTCCAAACCAAAGCAAATATCATTTAAATACGTAAATTTCCTTTGATGAAAAATTAATTCTCAAAACTCGTAGGTAAAATTATTAAAACTCGTAAGCACTGATCTATTAATGTTTTCCCAAAACGCCACATGTCAAATAATCGGCCCTATCGAGTTTACCGTCGGAGCGGAATTTTCTCGGATTTCCTACGAATCGGAGACATTTTGCTTCGAGGTAGTTCTCCGATCTTCTACCTGAGCGTCGAACTTGACGAGTTGTAGAAGCTGAGTAAGGTCAAAGATTCTCGAGTCTAACTCCAGATGAGTCCTGAAGCCAAAGGGCGCTTCACCTATCCCATCCACACCCGATCCCTGTCCCACGTCGGCACGGCGAATAGCTGTCCACGTTATCCCCCTCGGTGGCACGGCGAAAAGCTGTTCAACGAGATCTTCCCCATGTCGGTACGGCGTATCGCTGTTCGACGTGTTTTCCCAAACACATTACTCCTTTTCCTTGACAGTACGGCGAATAGCTGTCTGTCACTCTTATCTTAACATATCCCCTTCCCTTGAGTCCTGAAATAACTTATCCATAAACCTTCCCTATTCAAACCCATCCCTGTCCATCTTCGGTACGGCGAATAGCTGTCCACGTAATCCCCCTCGGTGGTACGGCGAAAAGCTGTTCAACGAGTTCTCCCCCATGTTGGTACGGCGTATCGCTGTTCGACGTGTTTTCCTATACACATAATTCCTTTCCTTGACAGTACGGCGAATAGCTATCTGCCACTCTTATCAAATCATATCCCCTTCCTCACCCACTCCAATTTTCCTATTGGGCTGGATCTAAGGTGTTACACGACCCGTGCCGATGATCAGCCTGGCTGGGGGCCCAATTTAAAATACTAGCTCAGTCGTTAACGGAGTATCCGACTTTTGGCACTTTTCGGATCAGCTTGCCTTCTCTACATATGCGAATCTCTGTGTAGAGTGACCAACCTTTATTTGCTACTCGTGGGTCCAAAATAATTGTATGTCAAAACAAAAGACAAAAACAAGGATAGATGGTGAGACCGGTTCTCCTTCGAAACCGGGCGGCAGCACGGCGTCAAAGCTGTTTGCCGTTACTCCTGGGGTCGGTTTCAGTGGGGTGGTTGTGGCAAGTCATGGTCCCCCATCTGATACAGATTCCAGCGAGAGAAGTAAGGTGGTAGCAATACCTAATTTCAGTAGTGGTGGGGTTGTGAATAACGGTCCGACCACTTCTAGAGAGAGTGAACCTCTCCCGAGTACGTCTCGGGAGGGAGCCCAACTCGGTGGTGTAAGGGTTTTGAATAGTGGTCCTCCCACCACTGGAGAGGGTTCTCCCCCGAAGACGTTACCTTCAAATACGCCGAAAAGGCAGTCAAAGGACAGCTATACGGTCAGGCTGACAGCTCCTAGGATTCTCAATACCTTTGGTAATGAAAAGCTGGAGGTCGAAGGGAAGACGGAGCTGGACGCCAGGATAAAATGAGCTCAGTGCATTTTAGCCAATGCGCAGACCAGCGGCGACTCCACGTCAAAGCAACAAAGGTCTCTAGAGGATACCATCCCGGTGCCCAAACGACCCAAGGTGCAAAACACCAGAACTCTCCATTGCGGCGTATCCAAGACCTATAGTGATGTCCTCAAAGTATACAAAAAAGATGAGGTTGACGCGGATCGCGTCCCTCCACAAAAAACTGAGGCTGAGCCTGTGGGATGGGACCCTGGTGCATCCATCACCTTTCCATCCATTGTTGATGAGGAATCCAGGTCATCCCTGATCAAGGTTCAGTCTTCTACTAATGTCGACAGTCTGACCGAAATGGAGACCGAAGACTACCTTAACCTCGTTCCATTGAGTGAGAATGAGCTATTGAGTTCATCTTCTGATTTGGAAGAACGTAACGACACCGTACAGGAGGCTATTCCGCCTGATTGTAGCCAAATGTTGCAATTAGTCCAAATTAACCATCAACACTCTATTAAGGCTTCGGCCTCCCTTCTTCTCCGTCTATCCAGAAACGGTGAGGATATTGTTCTGATCCAGGAACCCTGGATTGTTAAATCCATGGTTAAAGGACTCAGAACTCCTGGATACTACTTACTGTATGCATCTGGTAAGGGTGAACCTAGATCTTGCATACTAGTTAAAAGTACCACTAACGTATATTTACTCCCTGATCTCAGCGATAGAGATATCACCACTGCTAGACTGAAAACGGCCAATGGTGCGTACTGGCTAGTGTCGGCGTATCTGGGCCATGACAATCTCGGCCCTCTCCCCGGTTATACACTGGAGAGAATCATCGCACAGGCAGAACGACAGAAGATATGTCTCATTATTGGGAGTGATGCTAACTCCCATCATACAGTATGGGGAAGTACTGATATCAATGATAGAGGTGAATCTCTTTTTGATTATATTTTAAGTACTAACCTTATAGTAAGTAATGTTGGAAACGAACCTACCTTCATTACTAAAAACCGACAAGAAGTATTGGATATTACTCTTGTCTCAGATACAATTCATCACAAGATCTTGAATTGGAAAGTATCTGATTAACATTCGTTTTCTGATCACAGGTACATCCAATTCAGTCTAAATGATGAACCTCCTAGCCGCTTGGTATTTCGAAACCCTCGAAAAACCGATTGGCTTAAATATAGGATAACACTCAAAGGTCTATTAAAACCTGATCTTTTAAATCCTCCTTCAAATATAATTGAACTTGACTGCAAGGTCAGTGATCTCACGTTAGCCCTTAACAAATCAATGGCTATTTCCTGTCCACTTACTCAAGTAAGGGGAAAAAAGAAGCCGTATTGGTGGAATTCAGGGCTTGAACCGCTCAGGAAAGATTGTCGTAAATGTTTTAATCGAGCTAAAAGTACCCGAGTAGCGTCGGATTGGGAATCCTATAAGGAAACCCTTAAATTATATAAGAAAGCTTTGAGGAAGTCTAAGAGATCCTCCTGGAGAATTTTCTGTGGAAATATAGAAAAAACTTCAGAGGCATCCAGGCTTAGTAAAATCCTCTCTTCAAATCCAGTGATGCCTAGCTGTTTGAAAAATGCTGATGGCTCATGAACCAACTCTTGCGAAGAATCGCTAAACCTGCTACTAGATACTCATTTCCCTGGAAGCTCCAAAAATATTAATAGCTTCGACCATAATAGGTCAGATAATGAGCCAAGATATCCACAAGGTCTTGTTACTAGGGAAAAGCTGCAATGGGCGCTCAAAAGCTTCAAACCATACAAGTCTGCAGGACCCGACGGCATAGTACCAGCTGAACTCCAAATGAATTCTGATTTAATTCTGCCAATTCTGGAGATCATTCTTACTAGTTGTTTAAACCTGGTCCACATTCCCCTGTTATGGAGAGAAGTTAAGGTGGTGTTTATACCCAAAGCTGGCAAATGCTCCCAAGTAAATCCGAAAGATCTCAGACCTATTAGTCTATCATCATTCCTTCTTAAAATCTTTGAAAGATTGATCGATATCCACCTGCAAACAAGCATAGACACGCGACTTTTGTCTCCTGCTCAACACGCTTTTTGCAAAGGGAAATCGGTTGAAACTGCGTTACATACTCTATGACAATCTCGGCCCTCTCCCCGGTTGTACACTGGAGAGAATCATCGCACAGGCAGAACGACAGAAGATATGTCTCATTATTGGGAGTGATGCTAACTCCCATAATACAGTATGGGGAAGTACTGATATCAATGATAGAGGTGAATCTCTTTTTGATTATATTTTAAGTACTAACCTTATAGTAAGTAATGTTGGAAACGAACCTACCTTCATTACTAAAAACCGACAAGAAGTATTGGATATTACTCTTGTCTCAGATACAATTCATCACAAGATCTTGAATTGGAAAGTATCTGATTAACATTCGTTTTCTGATCACAGGTACATCCAATTCAGTCTAAATGATGAACCTCCTAGCCGCTTGGTATTTCGAAACCCTCGAAAAACCGATTGGCTTAAATATAGGATAACACTCAAAGGTCTATTAAAACCTGATCTTTTAAATCCTCCTTCAAATATAATTGAACTTGACTGCAAGGCCAGTGATCTCACGTTAGCCCTTAACAAATCAATGGCTATTTCCTGTCCACTTACTCAAGTAAGGGGAAAAAGAAGCCGTATTGGTGGGATTCAGGGCTTGAACCGCTCAGGAAAGATTGTCGTAAATGTTTTAATCGAGCTAAAAGTACCCGAGTAGCGTCGGATTGGGAATCCTATAAGGAAACCCTTAAATTATATAAGAAAGCTTTGAGGAAGTCTAAGAGATCCTCCTGGAGAATTTTCTGTGGAAATATAGAAAAAACTTCAGAGGCATCCAGGCTTAGAAAAATCCTCTTTTCAAATCCAGTGATGCCTAGCTGTTTGAAAAATGCTGATGGCTCATGAACCAACTTTTGCGAAGAATCGCTAAACCTGCTACTAGATACTCATTTCCCTGGAAGCTCCAAAAATATTAATAGCTTCGACCATAATAGGTCAGATAATGAGCCAAGATATCCACAAGGTCTTGTTACTAGGGAAAAGCTGCAATCGGCGCTCAAAAGCTTCAAACCATACAAGTCTGCAGGACCCGACGGCATAGTACCAGCTGAACTCCAAATGAATTCTGATTTAATTCTGCCAATTCTGGAGATCATTCTTACTAGTTGTTTAAACCTGGTCCACATTCCCCTGTTATGGAGAGAAGTTAAGGTTGTGTTTATACCCAAAGCTGGCAAATGCTCCCAAGTAAATCCGAAAGATCTCAGACCTATTAGTCTATCATCATTCCTTCTTAAAATCTTTGAAAGATTGATCGATATCCACCTGCAAACAAGCATAGACACGCGACTTTTGTCTCCTGCTCAACACGCTTTTTGCAAAGGGAAATCGGTTGAAACTGCGTTACATACTCTAGTTCGAACTATAGAATATTCCCTCCATCATAAAGAGTACACCATGGTCGCTTTCTTGGATATAGAGGGCGCTTTTAACAATGTCGACACATATGCGATCGCATCTGCTCTGACATCCCTGAAGGTAGATGGTACGCTTGGTGAATTGATTAATCAAATGCTGACTAGCAGGGTCATCAATTCAAAACTGGGCAGCTTTTCCGCTAGAAGGTCTGTCAGTAGAGGTACGCCGCAAGGTGGTGTCCTATCTCCACTTCTCTGGAACTTGGTAGTAAATGAGCTGCTGACATGCCTGGAAGCAGAGAGTTACAGAGTGATTGCATATGCGGACGATGTTGCTATTGCCGTATCAGGAAAGCATCCTGCTGTCTTAAAAGAACTCTTACAAAATGCTTTAAATAAGCTTACCAACTGGGCTGACCGGTGTGGTCTGGGTGTCAACCCTCATAAAACAGAACTTGTTCTATTCTCAAGGAAATATAAAATCCCTCATATTGATCCTCCTTCTATCAAAGGTACCCCACTAACATTCATTGATCAAGCAAAATATTTGGGTCTTATTTTGGACAAAAAATTAAGCAAAAAATATACAATAAAGAGTCAAAAAAGCCACAGTGGCACTTTTCTCTTGCAAAAAAGCCGTTGGGAACAAATGGGGCCTTCAACCTCGAATCACTCACTGGCTATATACTTCGGTGATTAGACCGATCCTCACTTACGGAGTGACAGTATGGTGGACTGCTCTGGATAAAGTGGTAAATTGCGACAAATTGAGCAAAGTCCAACGCTCTGCTTGTTTGTGCATAAGTGGAGCACTTCGTACGACACCTTCCGCTGCTCTAGACGTTCTGCTCCATCTGACACCCCTCAATATTTTCAGCAAACAAGTGGCTGCAAATACAGCCATTCGCCTTAAAGCTTCCTCACAATGGACCAACAACAACTTTGGCCATTCCATCATTCTGAATTCATTCGGATCAATCCCAAGTCGCACTGATTACACCATCCCAAAACTTCAGTTTGGCAAAAACTTTCAAGTCAGCATTCCTTCTAGAGTTCTCTGGGAGGATACGGCTCTCTTGGAAGATGAATCAATCCATATTTACACCGATGGATCGAAAACTGATGATGGGGTGGGTGGTGGTGTGTACTCAGAAAGACTAAAATTAAGTCTCTCCTTCCGTCTTCCTAATCATTGTAGCGTGTTCCAGGCGGAACTTATGGCGATCAAAGAAGCCTTATCTTGGCTGAAAGAAAACGTGTTCAGATATCCGCATCTTCTCGGATAGTCAAGCAGCTATCAAATCTCTGGAATCGGTCTCTACCAACTCTTTAACAGCCCTAAATTGTCGTTCATCTCTGCTGGAGATGGCGCAGCAGTTTAACATTCACCTGTGTTGGGTGCCGGGGCATAGAGACATTCCAGGTAATTGTAAGGCCGACGAACTCGCTTAATATGGAACAACTCTACCTCTTCTACCTAGTAAGGCAGATATTGGTATTCCCATCGCTACATGTAAACTTATGCTGAAGCAAGATGCTTTAGAGAGAACAAACCTTAGGTGGAACAATATCACCACTTGCTGGGCAACAAAACAAATCTGGCCAGTAATGGATTTTAAGCGGTCTAAATGTTTGATATCTCTAAGCAGATTGCACATTAGCTTCATGATAGGTGTCATAACCGGACACTGTCTTATAGGCAAGCACGCAACGCGTCTTGGCGTATTCTCTAACGATTTTCGCAGAAGCTGTATGGACGAGGAAGAGGTAGAATCGATTCATCATCTTCTATGCACTTGTCCTGCTCTATCTCATAGGCGAAGACTCCATCTTGGAGATTTCTACTTCAATGATCCTAGTGATTTAGTAAATGTTGACATAGGTAGTCTGTTACGCTTCATAAGAAGCTCCAAATGGTTCATCGAGTAGGGAAAAAGGCTTCCCAGATTCTTGTGGTATCACAATGGGCCAACTTATGGTCTAAGTGTGTCAGTTTTCATGACTGACAGCCACTTCAACCTAACCTAACCTAGTTCTCCGATCAGCCGATCGGAAATTCTCTCCGACGAAATCCAACGCATGCCATTTGTATGCGATGTAGTACTTCTAATGGTTTTATTTTTGACGGATACAAACACAATTTCTTCCGAAGTCCTCCGACAAGTTCTTGTTGCGGAAAGTGTTTTCTTTTTAAAGAAATATATAATTAAAATGTAAATAATAAAGAAATTAACTTTATTTACGTTGAATTGTGGACTTTTAGTTTTAGGCCGAACGAAAAAACAACTCCCCAGGAATATGAGCGGATGGTGAATCTGCTCAGCGGATATCCCGATATTGCTCAAAATTATACAAAAAGGACACCAGAAGTTGTGGATGTGTTTTGGGAAGATCTGGCCAATCAGCTAAATTTATTGGAACCAAAACAAAGGGATGTTGGTGGATGGAAAAAAGTACGTTCGTGATCTTTTACTTTGTGTATTGATCTATTTCCATTGGGATTAATATTCACACCTCATATATTTTCTTTATTTCGTGCCATTAGCTCGTTGGATTCGGCGTTCAAAAATATAAAAAAATTAAAATCGCTAGCGCATTATAGTTGAAAAAAATACTTTTTATTAACAATAAATTACACTCTCTCACGGATTTTTCATGGTTTAAAACGCTTATGGGGTTTATTTAATAAAAAACTATCAAAAATATATCGCATTTTCGATATATCTGTTAATTTGCACATCTCTGCCTGGAATTTATATCCATCGCAATGCGCCGTCGCATTTCTGTAAAATTGCTTCCGTTGAAAGCTACTTCGAACCGAAATTGAATTTCCGACGAAGGATGCGTTGCGGAGAAAATTCCGCTCCGACGGTTACCTCGATAGGGCCGAATATATCAAATAAAACTAACGCCATAAAATAAATACAAACCCATCGCCTCCGGAACATATCTGCTAAGCCGCAAATCATAAAACCATAAAGCATACAAACAAACAATAATCCCTAAACTATTTTTTAATCAGTTCGAACTCACAGGTACTTTTTTATGTTTAACCGCATTTTGCAATAGATACATTTTTTTTTATAAGTGCACCGAAATTTTTCCCATTGATAAAAACAAAAATTCTGAATTTTATCTTTTCGAAGTAAAGTTTATACCTAAAAATCTTTTCTTTTTATCCTACCAGAGATGAAATACTTTTTTAGACATCAAGCCATCAAAGAAAAATAATTCATGATCAAACCTCATTGAAAGAAAGTCCATCGCTGGAAATTCATCTCTATTTTACTGTGAGCAAAGCTATGTATAAACAAAACTCACCCTCCTTAGTTCCTTGGTATTTTCGCAGCAGCAATAATGACAACAACGCCAGTATGCACATCATTTTTTTCTGTTTTTCATATATTTTTGAGTATCTTTCAAAATTAAAGAGATGGACAGAGCAATTTAAAGAGAGCTGCGCAGTAGAATGACCAAATGATTTGGTTCAAGCTATATATTCGAATTAATTGTGCACTCGAAAACAAAGTTAATAATATAATTTAATAAACAAATGCAGAAAAACTGAAAGAAAAATTTGTATTTGTATTGTTTTTATTTTACTTTTTGTGTGGCAGCAAACAGTTTCTATTTGATGATTCACCAATGTAGGTGAATCCTCGCTGCTCGAAGAAGATGTTGGCCAATTTTCCCACAGATAATGTACACAAAACATATTTTGATTTTGTAATTCAATTTATTTATTTGTTATTAAAACACTCATCTTTACTTGGTATGAGTGTAGTATATTTTTATTTTTGTTTTACTTTGGAAGTCAAGAGCGAAAATTCAACAGAACTGCATTGATTTATTGAACAAACAGAAATGAAGAAAAATCCCAAGTTTTCTTGCTAAATTCTATTTTTGGGATATCATAAGTTGATCCAATCAACTTCGAGTGAATAAAAGCGGTTTCTCAAGTTGAGAATAAAAATCCCCAAGTATTACTCAACTTCGACTAAATAAAATGGGCCTGTCTCTCCGCTGTTCCGACGCTGGCCGTCAAAACATCGTATATCGCAAGTAGAAAGAGAATTGGCGATAAAACATCCCATTGTCTAACACACTGTCGCACTTTAATAGAGTCGGATAGCTGCCCATTGTGTAAAGCAAAACATCTTGCGTTGTTATAGGACTCTCTTGTAATGGCAACAATTTTTGAAAGCGGCGATTCAAACTTCGCAGACTGCTCAAGAACGATACGTGTTGAAATGGTCGACACACGACCGCCCACTGCAGAAACCAGCTTGATGCCTCTTGAGTGTAGACTCGATTCGAGCCTTTATCCGCTCGAGAATGATGGTTGCCATTAGTTTTGGAAAAACCGACAAAACTGTAATACCTCGCCAATTGCTGCAATTCTTAAGGTCACTTTTCTTTGGCAAAACATCGTCTATCGCATTCAGTTTGTGGTTTTTGAGAAGAGTTATCGAAGATTGGATTTCCAGTACTGTAGGGGGTTCGATGTCAATACCTCTAAGATCTACCAAGGAATTGCGCTGGTATTAAAAAAAATTCAACTACAACGTAATTCTACATGTACTTCTACTTAAGCCTTAAGAACACAGGTCTGACTAGAACTAAATTTCTGGTTTATTATTTCGAGGTCATTTTGGTTTCGCATAAGCAGCGTATAGCGCGAACCAATTCACTGCGCAGGTCTCTTCAAATTTCTCGAGTATCTCTTAAATTTAGAAAGATACACACAAAAATACGAAAAATGCCGGCAAAATAAATGAAAACAACGTACATCAAAGCCTTGTTTACATCATCGCAACTTCGATGCGACGGAGTGAGGGTGAATTTCAATCAGGTGCCTGTTATAATTTATTTCTAATAAAATAGGGTATCAGGATTCACATAACAGAGAGGCAGACATATTGCTTTGGTTTAAACTTTTTTGTTTGCTTTTTAAAAGCAGCAGACTTTGTATGGCGTTTTTCAAAGTATTTATCTCAAAATTTCACTGTCTCTTAGAGCATTTCTGAGCAAGATAATATTGCCCCTGATTATAAAATCCGACGAATGAGCTGCGGAGGGAGTCAGGCACAATTTTGACATTTGGCTCATAGTAAAAAATCAAAATTCAGTCTGATTCGCTCCGCATCTTATTCGCCGGATTCTGTAATCTGGCTGATTTTAATTGTATATTATTTGTGATTGACTCTCTCAAAAAACTCACTCATCTCTTAAACGCTACATGCAAATTTGTCCCATTTTGATCCTAAGTCTCCTGGAATAATTTTGTAAGTCTACATATAAAGTTTTGTTTACTGAACTCTTATTATATTGATTTCGACCATTATGTTTGCCAATAATGATATAGTAATCGCTTTATTTTTTTGTTTTAGGTTGCCATGGCTTGGAAAGAGAAGGCTGGTTTGATCCCTTGGCTTTGTTATTTAGCTACAAAAATAAAGCATTGGAATATGGAGCCCATTTTGTTGATGGAGAAGTAGTTGA
Organism: Dasysyrphus tricinctus; assembly: GCA_963921185.1. NCBI lineage: Eukaryota > Metazoa > Arthropoda > Insecta > Diptera > Syrphidae > Dasysyrphus > Dasysyrphus tricinctus. The sequence continues at coordinate 180,848,781 of OY992531.1, read as the reverse complement.
TTTCGAATTCCAAAGTCAGTCTAACGTGATGGTCGATGGTGAAGAAGCAGAAAGTTTTAAAGCTCTTGATAAAGCAGTAGTGCAAATGCCTAACGGAGAAAAACGTACAATAAAATTTGCGTTATGCGTTATTGCTGGCGGATCAAGTTCCGGTGAAATAGCACGACTAGCTTGCATCGGAAACGGACCAGGGCTTTTAAGTATCCCACTGCCTGTGGAACAAAGAAAACGAAACAAATACATATTTAGTATCCCAGAACAAGAAGTCCCTGCATTTTCCACCCCATTGACAATAGATCCTACTGGTTGTTATTTTACACGTGAAGGATTGAGTGGCAATTATTTATGTGGTAAAAATACAAGCACCTCCTCTGAACAAAAAATTGAAACTTTAGAAACCGGTCAACATATTTTTGATGAAGAAATTAGGCCAACTCTTTCGCAACGTGTAAATGCATTTAAAAACGCGCAAGTAAAAAAGAGCTGGACTGAAACATACGAATATAACAGCTACGATGAAAATGGAATTATTGGAACGCATCCGTACTATAATAATCTCTACATTGCAGCTGGTTTTAACCGACATGGAATTCAACAAACACCCGCCATAGGGCGAGGTATATCCGAGCTAATAATAGACGGGAGATATAGAAGTATTGACTTGGCACGTTTAAGCTTTGACAGATTCGTTGTAGATCAACCATTGTTTGAAGTTAGTACTATATGATAAAAAGTATCGTTAATTAAAAATATGTTTTATAAAAAAATACATCCAAGCAATATATGGTTTCGATTCTTGGGCCCTACTCTGGGGGCCAACTATGTAATTCGATTCTACTTTCAATTCTACTCGAAACCTATTTCCGATTCTACTTTCAGTTGGTACTACGTATTAAATTAGAATCGAATGTAAGTTATGCCAACTTTTTTAGTTAAAATTTTCGACTTTCGAACGAGTATCGATTTTAAGTTGTCAGATAAATTGAAAAAAGAAAAAAAATTCTTATTGATTTGAAGAAAGTTTTTAAATACCTAGTAAAAAAAAGTAAACGAAATGGACTCAGTGGCAATTTGGTTTTGGTCCAACGAAAATGGAGAAAGAGAAGAGCAAATTGAACGCAGGAGAATTCGTGATTCGTCCAACAAATTGGAGCTAAGTGATGGAAGGTTTGTAAAAATAAATATTAAAGGATTTGTAAATATAAGTTTTCCAGTTTCACCTTAGTACACTACAGCTAGCTACAGGTTCTCGAAAGAAGCCTTTATCTATTTGATAGATAACATTTCAAGCGAGCTGAGCGTTCGACGATTGCCGAATATTATCGCGTTGCGGTGGACCTTCAGCATTCAAGTTCTTTGACTCATATGTTGCACGAGTATCTCGAACTGGGATGCTTTCGTATTTGCACTTTTCGAAGATTCCCTGCACAGAAAACATTTACATAACTATATAGGTATTCCTATATTTAAGAAATATTCAGAAAATATTAATTTTTAACTTTTATTTACTTACATTCTGAAAAAAAAACTTCTCTATGGAATCTATTCGCAAACACATTTGATTCAATTCAATTCAATTTCTTTTATTGAACATTATATATACAATCTGGCTTATAACTAATATGATACTATGATAAATTTACGTTTGTTGGCACATAGGGGGCCTAACGTTATACAATGTCTTAAGTTTAACAAATTATAGATATATAAATTACATGTCAAACAATTTAAATAAAAAGTCGGCTGACTTAATCATCCTCAGGGTGTTCATTCCCGGTTGTCAATGGTGTTTTTGGTGTAGGTTGGGGGAAGTTTTGGCGTTTAGCCACGGTAGAAGGCTGACCCAATGTCAGCGTAGAACGAGACTGCTTCCTCGTTGTCCATGATTATGTTGTCATCAAGTGTTTCCATTACACTGAGGTACCTTGGCTCCGGATGTCGTTGCGCAGTGGTCATCCTTCTCATTAGCTGATTCGGGTGGTCGATGATGTTCCGTACTAGTCTCTTCGCTGAAAGGACTAGGTATTTGTCCAGCGGGATTATGTTGGCTTCGGAGTAGAGATGTTCGTTCCTGTAGTGTTTCCGCCGCTGCCGGTCGAAGTACAGTCCGGTGCAAATTCTGAGAATCTTCCTTTCGAATACTTGAAGCTCCTTCATGGCTGTCTTGGAGATTGAAAACCAGACTGGGAAGGAGTAGGTAGGTAGGTAAAAATGGTGGCAAGAGCGTAACACTCGCTGTTACCCAATTAGCACTGGATTGCGCCGTTTTGATACCATAACTCGTTTGACCTGTGTATGAAAGTAGATAAAAGCGTTCCTTGCTTTGAAATAGGACGGCTGTGGAGCATGGTTAATGTATCTTGTGAGTTGGGGTCATAGGACACTCACTCGATCGGATCGCATCTCGCCCGAGCTTGCCACATTATGCCGAGCTCGGCAGGTTGTAGAGTAGCAACGAAGCGATCGATCAGATCATGTGGTCATCATTGCCATTGAGCATCATGAAGCTCCTCAGAAACCCGGGTTCCGATTACTCGCGGACTTTGGATCTGGGGGGGGGGAACATGATGCAGAACGCAACAGATTTCTGTCTCAGAACCATTTCGTGGCGTTAAGAAAAGAGATCAAGTCTTTGATCTTCATTTCGGAAAGTTCGTTTAGGTCGTCAAAAAAAGCCATTCCAAACGATTGTGCTCTCATTCTGGCTAGAGCTGGACATTTACAGAGAAAATGTAGGACTGTTTCCTTTTCTTGCTGGTCTCCACAACTGCGACAGTGAGTATTGTAAGGAATACCCAGCCTCGCCGCATGTTCTCCAATTGGCCAGTGTCCAGTGCAGGTTGCTACGACCCTGGCTATGTCCCGCCTGGGTCTACATATGAGATCAATTGTTCGGGATTTATTTAAGGCGGGCCAGATCGTTCTGGATATTTTGCAGTTGGTCAAACTGCTCCACCTACGGTTAAATTCCCTAAGGAAAATTGACAATATATTGCCCTTCACAACTCCAAGGGGAATGTAGACTCTTTCCGCAAGTGAGATGTGAAGGGCTGATCCTTGCCTGGCTAGTTCATCTGCCCGTTCATTACCCTCAATGCCACTGTGACCAGGAACCCAGATAAGAGTGACCTTGAGGTTAATGTTTAGACTTGCGAGCTCATCTCGGCATTGTTGGACCAATTTAGAGGATGATGTAGCCGAATCAATGGCTTTAACAGCCGCCTGACTGTCTGTAAGGATGGCTGTATTGCGATTTTGTTTTGGATCTGCTTTTAGCATCTTGCAAGCCTCCCTGATTGCCAGTATTTCAGCTTGAAATACACTAGCGAAATTCGGTAGCCGAAATGACTTGGAGATGTTGAGAGACTCAGAGAAGACTCCTGAGCCAACACCGCACTCCATCTTTGAGCCATCAGTATAGATAGTTGTGTCGAAGTCTCTCGTCACGGCGTCATCATCCCAGTCCCCTCTGGATGGGAATAAGACTTTAAAATCTTTACTGAGGCTCATTGTAGGAGCGCGGTAGTCAGTGGGAGTCGAAAGTATATCAGCGGGAATCAAATTTGTGATATTGCTGTGACCATAAGGTTTAGCACCCCAAGAATTTGATTCTTTAAGTCTTAGGGCACTGCAAGATACTAGATATTTTATGTGTAGATCAAGTGGTAGAAGGTGCAGAAAAACGCTTAAGGCATCCGTTGGGCAAGATCGAAGAGCCCCTGTGGTACCAACACTAGCTGTTCTTTGAACCTTTTTTAGTTTGTCGATGTTATATGTCTTATTTAGTGCGGGCCACCAGACAATCGAACCATATGTTAGAATCGGCCGTACCACTGCAGTATACGTCCATAGGATCATCTTTGATTGAAGGCCCCAGTTTTTACAGAAGGTTTTGCTACAGGCGTAGAAAGCTATGCAGGCCTTCCTGACCCGTTCTTCGATGTTTAATTTCCAGTTTAACTTAGGGTCTAGGATGACACCTAGATATTTTGCACTGGTTGATAGTGAGAGTGTTTGGCCGTTAAGTCGGGGTGGAGTGAAGGGTTGTATCTTAGTTTTGGTAGTAAAAAGCATCAGTTCAGTTTTGCTCTGGTTGACTTCTAGACCACAACTCGTAGCCCAGTTGCTAACTTTTCTCAAAGCCATCTCTGTGATTTCGCTTATCACAGGAGTAAACTTCCCTGACACTAATAATACCAAGTCGTCCGCATACGCAACCGCCTTCACACCACATCTCTCTAGTTTAAAGAGGATTTTGTTCATGACTAAAAGCCATAGAAGTGGTGACAGAACACCGCCCTGGGGTGTTCCTCTCCTGACGTGTTTTGTCGAGTTTGCATTACCTAACGTGCCATGAATCTTTCTATCTTTGAGCATGGATATTATCCATTCTCTGATGTAGTCCTCTACACCAAAGTCAACGAGTGCCTCAAGAATAGATTCGGTTAGCACATTGTTGAAAGCCCCTTCTACATCTAAGAATGTAGCGAGGGTATATTCTTTGAAGTTGATGGTTTTCTCAATTGTACGCACTACCTCATGAAGGGCCGTCTCGGTCGACTTACCTTTGAGATATGCATGTTGAGAGTTTACTAGAGGACATTCCACAAGTATGTCTCTAATATGTGTGTCTAGAATACGCTCTAGAGTTTTAAGTACAAAAGAGGTTAGGCTAATTGGACGAAAATCCTTCGCGGATTCGTGTCCTCGCTTGCCTAGTTTTGGAATAAAAACCACTTTTACATATCTCCAAGACTCTGGAACATGGTTGAGAAGGAGGCATCCTTTAAAAATCATCTCTAGCCGTGGGACTACCAAATCTTGTAGCTTTTGAAGCATGATTGGCAGAATTCCATCTCGGCCTGGAGATTTATACGGGGAGAAAGTATTAATAGCCCAGGCTATTCTTTCTTTAGTTATAACGGTATTGATATGCTCTACACGAGCTAAAGGTAAATTATAAGTTCTATGCGTTTCGGGGTTGCTATTCTCGCAGCCCGGAAAGTGTGTCGTCATCAGCAGTTCTAAGGACTCCGTCGGAGAAACTGTCCAAGATCCATCAGGCTTTTTCAAGAACGAAGGATTACAATGCTCCTTAGAAAGAACTTTGCTAAGCCTTGCGGAATCTTTTAAGCTCTCAATAGAATGGCAGTATTCTCTCCAACCAATTTTCTTCGCTGATGCGAGAGCACGCTTGTAGACTTTCAAACAGTCTTTATAAGGTTGGTAAAACTTGTGTCTGTGGCAGATATTGAAGATCTTCCTAGTCATTTTTCTCAGACTAGACAGGTCTTCATTCCACCATGGAGGAAGGGTTTTACGGCTATATTTAACTGGGCAAGAGACCTTAAAAGCAGTGTTCATAGACACTTCAATGGTTTTCACCATTCTGGGAAGGAGTAGCTGATGATAGGTCGTAAGAGCTGCTTGTAGATCAGTAACTTCGTTGGTTGGCTTAGTCCTTTTCTTTTCTTCATCAATGGATGTAGACGGTGAAAGGCCCAGCTGGCTTTTTTGAGTACATTTCTTGAGTGCGGGTTGAACCTTAGCAACTCATTGAACTGGACTCCCAGGTACTTCACATTCTTTTTGGCAGCTATGATGGATCCGTCAGGGAGTCTCAAGATCAGATTTCTGCAGTTGGCTGCGGTGCGAAGACCTCTACCAGTTGAAGGCCTCCTGAAGCAGACAAGTTCCGACTTGGAAGTGTTGATTCGGATGCCCCATTTCGTGTAGAAATTGAAGAGTCTGTTGATGTGGGCCTCTACTTGTCGGACGGCGATAAACGGTGACATTGATGATGCATAGGTGAGCGAGTCGTCGGCGTATAGCAGGTTCTCGCATCCAATTGGGGCAGGTTGGTCGGATTTCATCAGGCTGTAGAGGAAGGGGCCAAGTTTTGAACCTTGGGCGACTCCGGCTCTGATATTCTTCATGTTTGACTTACAATTGTCTAGTTGTACGAAAAATTTCCTGAAAGAAAGAAAAGAAAAAAGAATTTTTGTTAGTGGCGGTGGTACCTGTAATAGATGAAGTTTATGTATTAGGGCTTCTATCCAAACGCTATCAAATGCTTTCTCGACATCCAGAAAGCATCCGACGGTGACACGATGACTGTTGAGGGAGGTGGTGATATCGTGTTGGAACTTCAGCAGCGGATGCAGCGTTGAGTGCTTTTCTCGAAAGCCACACTGCATGTCAGGGATGATTGAGTTTTCATTGCAGAATTTCTTCAGCCTCCGGAGGATTACTTCTTCCAGTAATTTGCTGATATTGTTGAGAAGTGATATTGGCCTGTAGTTGGATATTAGGCTGGAAGCACCTTTCTTCGGGATTGCCACAATCTTCGCTGTTTTCCACGTCTGGGGGAAGTAGCAGTTGTTGATGCAGTTGTTAAGGATGATTGTGAGGAAGATCATTACTGCTTGTGGAAACCTTTTCAGGATGTAATTGGAAACGCCATCTGGTCCAGATGATTTTTTTGGCTTTGAATTGCCGATGATCTCTGCTACCTCCTCTAGATTGCATAGATGTGGACTATCGGTGGGATCACTTGCTGGATTGGTGTCATCGAAACTGATTATATCCGGATTTGGCTGTAGGGTCTGCTGAATTGATGCTTCTACTTGTAGGAAGGTCGGGTCAGTAGGTGGGTTCGGTGTGAAGTTTCCTTCGAAGTAGTTGGCGAACGCTTCCACCTTGTCCTGGGTTGAGGTTGCTTCAATGTTGTTGCTGATAATGGCTTCTGGCATCTGTGGCTGTTTTCCAATGATCCTATTGATGTTTTTGAAGGCATCAGGTCCTGGCTTAATTGCTTGCAATCTTCTCTGGTACTGGATATTGTTATGGTGTTGAATTGAGTTCCGGAACATGATGTTGACTTGCTGTAGCTCATTCCAAACTGTCTGGTAGTTGATATTTGTCGTATTTAGCTCGCTTCGATGGATCCGCTGGAGTCGTTTTCTTAGCCGCTGTCTGTGAGCATACAAATTCTGGACGTAATCAGGAAGGTGTTGGTACCTGTCCTTTGACGTCCTAGGCCGCTTTTGCTTCTCCAGGGCTTCAGATATGGCATGTTCGAGGTTGTCAATAGCTGCATCGATTTCGGTATCCAGCAGATTCCTGTTTGAAGGTGGAAGAGTTATGTTGTCTTCGATGTCCCTGTGAAGTCTTTCAATATCCAGCCGTCTGAAGTTGATGAAGTTATCCGGAGTTTCTGTTGATAGGAGTATTGGTTGGTTCAGGTTGATAGACAGTTGAACAGCTTCGTGATCCGAGTCGCTTTGTATAATTGTACAGATATAATTCCGGATTTCCGGAAGAATGTGTACAAGGTTCGAGGAGACCAGAAAGAAGTCCAGCGTTGATGGCGTTCTAGGGAAGGTCGGCTTCGGCTGGGATATAACCACCAGAGAATGTTCATTGCTGTTCAGTTCCATCCAATCTACAATTGCTTTGCCTTCGTTGCTGATTTTGGAGTCCAACCATAGGTGATGTCTCGCATTGAAATCACCTCCAATGATGCCACAGGTGCTTTGCTTCAGGATGCTGTTGAGGATGAGCAGGTCACTATGTATGTTCCTTGCAGAGGATGCGCACTTGAAGTATGTGCTGATGACTGTAAGGGTCTCACCTCTTCCTAGGGTCATCGTGATGGCGGTGGCTTCACTAGTCTTTAGTCGTGGGATAATGACTTCTTTTGTACTGGGGGAGAATTTGTCTTTTATGAAGACTGCTGTTCCAACGCGGTCCTCGTTTTTGTCCTGCCGGTACGTTTTGTATCCTTTGATGTTGATGTTGTTTTGTTTGGTCACTTTCGTCTCGCTGATGAGGGCAATATCAGGGGTATTGTTCTTCATGAATAGGTTGAATGACGTCCTCTTATCTAGGCTGTATAATGTATTAACATTATACGTCAGGATGCGGAGTTTCTTCAATGGCATATTTCGAAGACGAAGGCGGCCAAGACCGCGGACTTGTCTTTATCACTAAGTTGATTGTAGTTGGATGGGACGGCATTCCGGGCTTTATCCATGATGAAGATGAGGTTGGACCCGAGGAGCCGCTGGACTTCATTGTTGAGGTTCATGGATGGGGAAGTTGCTAAAGTTCTTGTCGGTTTGACAGAGGCTGTCTTCACAGGGATGGTTTTGGCTGGAATCCTTGGCTGCTGTTGATGCTGCGTTTTCGTTGTTGATGGTCTGGGTGTTGAATTCTGTCTGGTCATTGCTGCGTAGCTGACTGATGGACGGGTTACCACACAAGCTGATTTAGCGACGAACTCTTTGTGCGCCTTCTTCTCTGCAATCACCTTGTTCCTCTCTGTTAGGCGGGCCTTTAGAGTGGGGCAGCCCTTGAAGCTTGCAGGATGTCCTTCTTTCTGACAGTTGGCACACCATACGTCCAGTCCTGTGTTCTCCTTTCGCTTGCATTGTCCGGGCTCGTGGTCTTCTTTTGATATTTGTGACACTAACCGAGTCAAACTCTGCTGGGTTCCTGGACATAGCGATATAGAAGGGAACGATATAGCAGATGAACTGGCAAGGAAAGGGTCAGTATCAAATAGAAACAGTAGTAGCCATTTAGATATGGGACTTAACATCCCGATCGGCGTGATTAGAACGAAAATAGACCTAATAACAAAAGAGCAAATCAATAAATCCTGGAGGACTAGGAACGACTGTGTTATCTCTAGAAGTTTATGGCCTAGAATTAATGAAAAGGAATCTCGGTATATTTTATCACTGAGTAAAAAGAATATTAGAATCTTGATAGGTGTACTAACGGGCCATTGCGCCATTGGCACAATGGCCATCAGACTGGGTGTATTTGCACCCGATTTCTGCAGGAGCTGTCAAGACGTAGAGGAAATAGAAACCATTAAACACCTGCTCTGTGATTGTCCAAACCTCCAAACAAATCGACTCCGTTATTTTGGAAACAGGTTTTTTGAAGAACTGGAAGATCTGGCACAGGTCTCAATGGCAAACATGAGAAAATTCATAGAAAGCACAGGCTGGTTCGCAAACGATCCAGTCTATGTGAACCATTAGTTTGGGTGCATCTCTGCCTTCTTTTTTAAGGGGATCACAATGGACCAATAGGCCCCCGTGTACGCAACAGCCTCTGTGCTGTGCACGCCCCTCTTAACCTAACCTAACCTAACCTAGCGACGAACTCTTTGTGCGCCTTCTTCTCTGCAATCACCTTGTTCCTCTCTGTTAGGCGGGCCTTTAGAGTGGGGCAGCCCTTGAAGCTTGCAGGATGTCCTTCTTTCTGACAGTTGGCACACCATACGTCCAGTCCTGTGTTCTCCTTTCGCTTGCATTGTCCGGGCTCGTGGTCTTCTTTGCACTTGACGCACACGTATTGGCGGCCAGTTGGTGGCTACGTGTCCGAAGCGCTGGCAGTTCCGGCACTGGACGATGTCATTGGACTTCATTCGCTCCCAATGAACCCTCTGGTTCATTATTAGGGTCTTGGAGCACACCTCGTTGATGTCACACGTCTTTGATACTTCAACGACAAAGTTGTTGTAGTGCTTTGTCTTTGCCTTCTTGGATTTGAAGTGCGTCACTGAGATTATTGGGAGTCCCTCGATGCGGAGCTCATCTTCGACTTCTATGGCTGAACAGGTAAAATGTATACCTTTCAGTAGAAGGAGGTTCTTCCTGTCTTCCCTTGGCGTAAATGAGTTGAACTGTATCTTCATGGTTTTGAGGTACTTCTTGATGGCTTCGAATGATGTTTTGTCCTGGGCGTTGATGATGGTGGTCTTCGTGCTCCTGTTTTTGAATGTCACTGATATGTTGCTTGCCTTGCAGTGTCTCCTTATCTCGGCGACACTTCCAGAGAAGCAAAATATCGGAGGCATTCCAGGACCTTTGCTTGGGTTGACGGCAGCTATGTCATTGGTTGTCTTCGGGGTCTGAGCAGGAGCAGGATTAGAGGCTGCTACTGCTTTGATGGCGGCTGATGATGTTGATGCTGTTGCGGCTTCTTCAATTTTGGCTGGCGTTTGTTTCTTTGCCTGGATTGGAGGGATCTTCGGTGACTCTACGTCCAATTGGGGGCGCTTAGTTGTGTCCTTTGGTGCAGATTTTCCTGTTTTACGTGGTCTCTTCTGACCAGGTAAAGGTGAATCGCTGAAATCGTCCTCTGAACTTACTTCCGATGTCTGGCTGGATGAAAGCACTTCACAAATGACCTGTTCTTCCTTAGCGTTCACTTCCGAGCGCTCTTCAGCATCATCGTCATTGGATGAATCACAGTTAGAAGAATCTTCAACCTCCATACTGTCACCTTCTTTGCTTTCTTCTTCGTTTCTTTTGGTCGGGGTGACAAATTTACTGAATGTCTCCTTAAGCCTCGGTCCATAATCGGGTAGGTGAGTGACTATCCTGGTCAGCAATGCATCGAGCGAAGCAAATGCTGCCTCCGGATTAAATGGTTCACCCATTTCCGGCTTAACTTCACTTTCATTTTTATTATTTTACTACACTGATTAAAATGCACAACAGTTATTTTTAAAAAAACCTTTATTCCGCGAATTAATCAGGATTAGCACTTGTTAACCGCAGGTAGCCCGCAGGTATACCTGAGTTACACTTCTGTTTTATTTATTTCGGGGTGGATATTTTTCTTTTTAATCTTCCGCTTACGATGCGCACGCACTGAACGATGTACACTTAATGAGAACACATTTGATGTCGAATGATAATTTGCAATTTCGAATTGTTTTAACATTTACTTTATAGTTTCCTGATTATGCGAAAGTTAAGTTGGCACTACTAGAGCTGTTCGATTATCGTATATTAAAACGTCCTTAAATAATTACATAGTTCCGATTTTGCGAATTCGAACATTTTTATTATAGAATCGAATTACATAGTTGGGCCCCTGTAATCCGATTCGAAAGTTAAATCGGTTTGAAAGTTGTTTTCGATTCTAATTTGAAATGGTACTCTGGATGACTTTCGAATCGGAATAAATTTGTCGAAACTTGTGTACTTATGTCAAAAATGACATTTAAAAAAAAAAACATTTAAAACAAGTCAAGATTCATTTGTGATTTGAAGTTATTTATCTGTAGGTTAAATATAGATGTGAATTTAATTCCTATTGTGCTTGATTACACGTGAAGAACGAAAGTGTTCACATGTGAAGAAAATTATTTCGCAGATTTTTCTCTCCTCTTTGTGTTTTTCGTATGTTCATAATGAAAGACATGTTTTGATTGGTTGTATTGGGTAGGAGAAGCGTGTTGAGAACGTTAATTTCCTACACCGAACATTTTCAAATTTCATCCACTTTCCTCTTCCGCAAGTTACCCCGATCACCATCACAAATCGCAGAAAATGCTTGAATTCTTTCACGCGTGATCAGGGACATTGAAGAGGAAGAAAGTGCTATAAAAAAAAATATTTTTCAAAAAAGCACAAGATATCCCTGAATAACAGTCGTTAGAAAAGCAGGTGGTAATAAGGATTCTTTTTTCTTGTGCAAATACAAATGCATTTGTGCAAGTGTTAAAATTCACTGGGTGTTAGATCTGCTTTACATATGTCTTGCTTTGGCAATCATGCATTTACGAATTTGGTCACATGCAATAAACATCTATTTTCAATCAAAAACTTGAAGTTAACTAAATCATCACGCATTGGTTAACCATCTGCATTCAAATGGGTTAATACCTACACCTACTTACAGTTCTTCTTGCGTCCGCAGTTGTATTTTTGTTTCAAAATTCCTATAAAATATAATGTTTTTCTAAACATTAAAGTATCATCCAATTAGTATTGATCATGTTTTCTTCACTTTCGTTAAAAGAAAACACTGGTTTATATAACTTTTTCAAATAAAAATCTTATTTTAACTTTCAGCAAAAATTTTCCGCGTGATAAATAGTATCGGATGAAAATTCCGAAATTCGAAAGCAATTAGCAACGAAATTAGAGTTACTACGTACCAAAATATTCGATTTTCGAACAAATGGAGTTCGGATAGCATTTTCCGATTGTCGCATTCCAGAGTACAAATTTTCCGGATTCGATCGATTTAACTTTCGAATCGGATTACAGAGTAAGGCCCCTGAAATAAAATCCAGGGGCCCAATTCCGCAAGGGTGAATGATTTCACTAGTTTACAAAATTTTGGGTCATGGTAGGGTCCTTAGAAAAAATATATTTTCTAGACTAATTTTGGGTCACTGAACACGAAAATCAAAATTATTTTTTTTTTCCAAAGAAGCGTTTTCGAGATATGCTCAAAAATCATTTTCTCAGCTATTTTTTTCAGATATTCCCATAAATCTCGCTAACGGCATAGCTAATTTACATAAAATGTGTATTTTCTTAATGATGTGATCTGTGTCCTTCCGACGATGTACTGTTTGTATAAGTCGGACTGAAATTTTATAAGTTACAGGCATTCAAAGTTTCAAAAACGAGTATTTTTGAAAAATTTCTTGTTTTTGGTTACTCCATATGGACAGAAAAAAAAAATATTTAGAATAATTTTAAGGACTCAAGTGAAAAACAATCTTTTTAACAAAGATTTCAGCCAAAGTTTTTTAAAATCGGATGATAAATGTAGAAGTTATTAAATAATTAGTGAAAAAAGGCAATTTAATTTTTTTTCAATAAAAGTCATATAAATGTATATTAGGGTGTCTGTTATTTCCCAAAATCATTTTTTAAAATCAGAAACCCATAAAATCAAAATTCTATGTCCTTAAATAAAGTTTTTGGCCAAAAAATGTTTGTCTTAGGTGATAAATCGTTGCCTCTTAGGCCATTCTCTTTTCAAAACAAAGGATAATAGAACACACCAAACTCCAAGACCAATAATGACGTGATATATACCGTTGGAAAGGTATTTTTTATGAACTACAATTAGTTAATTTCAAATCTCTACGTGTTTTCTGTGTACACATTCTATACACACCCAAAACAAGTGTGAATATATTTGACTGATTGTGCATGCGTAAAAAAAACTTAAAACTCACTCTTGCGGAATCACAAAAACCTATGTGTACACGAATTTCTTTGTACACAAAAAATAAAATGCACGACTGGATCGCACGTACTTGCTCTTATGTTCAAGTTGTGTGGAACTTAAGAACTTTAAAAAATGTTCAAGTAATTATAGAAAAAGTATAAAAAAGCATTTAAATCGTTCTTTTAATTGTTTAAACAGCCTGATAAATAACTTAGAGCGCAAAAAAAAGTATGCCATTTGATTACTTAAAAAAATATCTATATATTCAAAAAAAAAAAATTAAAATCGTTGGAGCCGTTTTCTTAAAAATTAATTTTTTATATATAAAATTTTTGTAACATTTTTCAAAAAAAAATTTGGTGTGCCAATTTTGAGTATATATTAATATACATTTAAAACTGAAATTTCAAAACAATTCATTAACCGATTTTTGAAATATTGAATTTTCAAAAAAAAATGTTGAATCTTTTTTTAAAAATCCAAAATTTATTTTTTCAAAAATCTTGGTATGCAGTATTATTTATATTCTAACAAAGCTTTTGTGCAAAAAATTTTATTGAAATCGGATAAGCGGTTAATGAGAAAACCAAAAATCAAAAAAACCGTTATATGACAGGTACCGTTAATAAATGTTTTTTGTGATTTTTTTTCTTACTAAAAGGTATATCATATCTACAATAATACACTGATTTTTTTTTATCAAAATCGTTGGAGCCGTTTTTGAGATAAATAAGCTTTTCCTTAACGGTTGTATGGCAAGTACCGTTATTTTTTGAGCTAAAAAAAAAATTTCAATTTCCCCTCTGGAGAGTTACAAAAAAACCTTAAGTTCAAAATTTGAAGAAAATCGCTTCAGTGGTTTAGGCTGTAGGTTGAGGTACGGACAGACAGACAGACAGACAGACAGACAGACAGACAGACAGAATTGTGCCACCCACTTTTTTCGTGTTCTCTATCATCGTAATGTCATGTTTGATTGTTATCGCGAAATTTTTTTTTTGCACGAATCCAAAACTTGCCCTATAGTACCTATATCGCAAGTAAAAACTCACTTTTGCGGAATTGGGCCCCTGAATGAGAACACTTTCAGAAGGTTTTACACGCATTCCGACTGTCAATCGAAAAGGCCATAAATCAGTTTAAGTCTTAAAATAATTTTCAATAAAAAAAAACTCAAAAGAGTAGCACTAAAATTAGTTCTTATCCCTTGGGAACAATAGATGTTGAAAACTGTTGATCTTATCTTATTTAACCTAACTTTGAGCACGAATCACCAAATTCAAAGAATACAATCCCGAAAAAAGTAAATTTATCATTAAACAATTCAAAACTCAAAAACAACAATAAAATCAATCAATCAAACAATTCCAAATCCAAACAACGAAAAATAAACAAAAGATAATCACAAAATAAAACATTGCAGTTTCAAAAGGTTGTGACAGATCAACACTTTCAATTATGTCGAGATGAGCTGGAAATTGTTACAAAGTGTAACATTCTGACAAGTCAACATTGAGTTTAGGAACGGTTTTATGACGTCATAATGTTGGTGGGCATATAAAAACAAATTTAATTTTAGAAAACAAAATTGGATAACTAAAAAAAATTTACGAAAATTTAAAAATAATTACCTTTTTTAAAGGCAAATTCAAAATTCAACTAAGAAAAAGTTAATGTTCCCTGGTCTTCCCCGGTCGGCCTTATAGATATAGTACAAATTATAGACTGGACCATGATGCATCGAATACAAAAAAAATTTGCTGCTAATAATTGCGAACCTTCAAAAGCGTCGATATACCACTGAAAATAAAAAAATCTTGAATAATGTTTTTTATGGGATTTCAAATCCTTGGCCTATATATCGTCATCGTTCATGAAAACTCCCTAACTCCATTTGATTTTATTTTGAGGCAGCTGTACTTTTTATGGACTTTTAGTAACCCGAATTCAAAAATATTGATTTAGATAAGTTTTTCCTTAAGAAATAAACCAAAATAAAATTAAGAGAACCTTTTACAGAGCTAAAATGTTTATACTTTATAAAATATATGGTATTTACGAGGTTTCTCGGTTTTGAAAAAAATGGACTTAGGGAGTTTTCATAGAACGACGATGATATGATATAAAAATCTATATGCATGTTATTTGTGGAGCTAAATCTTTGCATTATTACCATTTTCAATACACCTTCTCATGAAAATTTTTAAGGGGTCGAATTTATGACTTCCTTAACGACCTAGACCAGTGATGCCAGATGAGATTTCTAGAATCCCACCAAATTCCAAAAAAAATCCCACCATTTTTGTACTGGGAGGAAAAAAAAACCACCATAACCTTTTCTGCTACAAATATTTCCTAGATATAAAAAAGAAGAATTTTGGCGCTGCACTCTTGGTACTTCATATTCGCAAAAAAAGTATGTCATCTAATTGGTCAGTAATTGGTGAAGAAAGTCAACTTGTTCTAGAAATTAATCAGCCCTAGAAAACTTGTAATCAAGAATTAAAGTTTCTTAATGTCATGCACGATTTTTGCCACCTCATTTGTGGAATATTCACAAAAAATGTATACCGATCCGAAAGATCACTAGATCATGACAAGATCAACTATTTTCAATAATTGCTCAGTTAAACTTCGTTTCAAGGTTACAAAAAAAATGTCAGCATCTCAGTTGAAAGGTCACTTAACGGTTATAAAAGGTCAGCTAGTAGGTTTCATTGATTTTTGGTACCTCATTTGTGTGGTATTCAAACAAAAATTATTTTTGAAAGTTTCTGTTTTTAGTGCCAAATCATTATATGTCATAAAACTCGAAGATAGGCAGGTAATAGTGAATTGTGGTTTTTCCCACCAAAAAAGAGATCATTGAAATATTTTTTCCACCATAAATCCCACTATGAATATTTTCCCACCATTTTTCCCACCAAAGGCATTTTTTCCAACCATTTTGGTTGGAAAAACCACCAATCTGGGAACACTGACCTAGACCATCGTTTACGAAAAAAAGTGTTAAGTTTTTTTTAGGTATTGCTTCTCTCCAATACACCTCTTAAAAGTGGGTGAGGTAAAAACTTTGTATGAACTAATATTTAAAAAAAGGCACATCCTACAGATTTTATACCATGTAATTTTTTGTTCACATTTTTTTAGAAAACGATTAAAAAAAAACCAAAGCTTGTCAAAAACGCCCTCAAAAGTGGGCGGGGGGAGCAAGCATTTTGATAATTTTTTGTTCTTAAACTGTTACTAATTCAATTCGTTTTGTTTTAAATGTCCAAGAACGATTGTCGTTGTGTTATCGATAATTTATATAGAAATGTCAAACGTTTCTTGGTAAGATAATTCAAAACAAAATGGCGGACCAATGCAAAAGGTAAACATATGTTGAAATGTCCCGATGTCGTGTTTTTCGCCAAACTCCATATGGACATACAAAGAAACGCAGCTATTATAAATAACATTCTCTACAACTTTTCTAAAGAACACACTTCCCATTTACTTCAACTTTCGACGATTAGGTGACCTATTTTAAAAAGTTCGTGTCAGTAGGCGGAAATTGTCTCTGGTGATGTCTTATATTATCCTTCATCATAGCTGAAAATTTCTTCTTAATCGGTTAGCTGCTTCAGATTTTATTTTATTTAGCCAAAAAAGAAATATTCTGTCAGAAACGCCCCCAAAAGTGGGCGCGGAAAAATTTTGTATGGAAGTTATTATAAATTCATTTTTATCATTTATATCAATTTTCGACGATTAGGTGACCTATTTCAAAAAGTTTTTTCTCTGATGATATCCTTTATCATTCCTGAAAATATCATCTTAATCGTGTCCATGAGCCTAAAGTTTACCTTTTTTTAAATGTTGTTTACTAAAAACTGTTGTCAACGGTACCTGCAATATAACGGTTTTTTTATTTTCAACTTTCGCATTAACGACGTATGCAAAAGCTCCTTAAAAATAGGAATAATACATACTGCATACACAAATTTTCAAAAAAAAAAAATAATTTTTAAATTTTTTGAAAAAATATTCAAATATTTTTTTTTTTTTTGAAAATTCAGTAACGAATTTTTAAATTTTTTTGAAACTAGATTTTTGAATGTACATACATTAAACTACACCTTTAATACCTTTAACAATTTTTAAATTTTTGTTTGCCTAAATTAATATTTACTCAAGTAAGAAGTAGGTATTTTACTTTTAGTTTTTACAATTAAAAGTACTAGTTTCAAGCTCGTTACATTTTTCTATAGTTGTATATAGTTAAAAGTTCGAAGAAAGTTCCAAGCAACTTGAAATATAAGAGCAAGAACTTGCCACTCAGTCCACCATTTTATTTTTCTTGTACGCATTTCTTTTACAAAGAATCAAGTTAGTCAAAAAAGAAATGAGAACAAAATTATCTATTTACATTATATGTATTAGATTTTCGGCGGAAATCGAAATTAACAGCAATTCTACCAACTCGTTCAAAAAAAAATCGGTATCGTGCCCTGTTGACGTTATATTTTATTCAAGAATTCTTGACAAAGAGAAAATGAGAACACAAATTAGAATAATATTTTATATTATTTAATCAAAATGTTCCATAATTAAAGTAAGACAATTTAGTTACATATAAAAATCATAATTTTTAATTTTATATGAACCAATAAGAGTTAATCATTCAATTTTTATTTTACATACCTAAGCATTATTTCAAATAATTTATTTTAACATCAGAATTAAACGTCC
Organism: Dasysyrphus tricinctus; assembly: GCA_963921185.1. Taxonomy (NCBI): domain Eukaryota; kingdom Metazoa; phylum Arthropoda; class Insecta; order Diptera; family Syrphidae; genus Dasysyrphus; species Dasysyrphus tricinctus. The sequence continues at coordinate 180,831,048 of OY992531.1, read as the reverse complement.
CAGCCAGTAAAATATTGATTTGGGTACATTTTTCCGTTTTAATTTATTTAGAAACTTTCCACATTTGAAACTTATTGAAATAATTTTGGAAAATAGTTTTTTTTTTATTCAATGTCACTTCCCATTTTAGTTCTATGAATTTTACAAATCCATAGGGTTATTACACAAAACAAGCCGCAATGTTGTCCCATGATTTTAAAGTGTCTTTTGTCCCAAAATAAGGTAAACATTATTAAGATAGACGACAGCAGCAAACAAAACGAAGATTCATAGCAACTCCCGATGAAGTTATAAATATGCCTAAAAATCATAGTATTTTAGTCTGTGTTTTACTATTTATTTTAATGGGTGCGTAAATGAAGAGACAGTTAAAGAACTCCACAATAATTAATTCGTACCTTTTTTAGATTTTGGTGACAGAGACCAGTGCTGATTTCGTATTTTTTTATAAAGATGGTATTGAATTTGCGGCGTTCGTTTTGAAAAAAGGAAAATCATAGATACAAAGATCCACGCGCGTTCATCTTTAAATTATTTAACTAACTCTGATACGGAAAACTGAAAATATATATTTTTTTCCCAAAAAAATTTAAATGAAAAACTATCTAAAAAACAAACTAAGTAATGTTATGAAAACTAATTAAAGAAAATTCAAATTATTTCCACAACAAATGTTAAATGACAGCTTGATCTTGCAGAATATATAGTTATTTTTTTTTTCTTGGGAAAGAAATATTATAAATATAGGATTAAAACTTTGAAAATACAACCACAGATCATGTAATCCTAGAGTTACTTGTGTAACTTTTGAATTTGACCCGTGGGTGTAACATAAATATACTATCAAATAATTAGCGTAGCTTTTAAAACGCTTTTTAGTATCGACGTCTGTCGCGACTGTTTGTTCTTCGGTGGCCATTGGAACGATCTCTCTCACGCCGACGTTCTTTTTCCCGCTCCCGATCTCTTTCGCGTTCCCTCTCGCGATCTTTTTCTTTTTCGAGTTCCCTCTGTCTAATGCGCTCTTGATGTTCAGCAACGCGTCTTAACCGGAATGCTTCTTTTTCGGCAATCTAAGAGAATGGGTTCAAAAATATGAATTATTACTTTGAGTATATCCGAAAAGTCTAAAAAAATAACCTGTTCAGGTGTTAGAGGCAGCCAATATATGCATGGAGTAGTCTTTGTTTTTCTAAACAAATCATCAAGCAGTCTAAGAGGGGGATCGTTACTCTTCTTTTTTATTTTTCTTGCTGCAAAAAATAGTTATTGGTTAAGGAACTAGAACTGAACAAAAATGTGTGCAAAAATTATTAATAAGTGTTAAAACATGGAATTGTAAGTGTTGCCGTTGTTTTTTAATATATCTGTTTCTATTTCAAGTAAATTTTTAAAGAGAATTGGCCTACCCACCTAAACAGGAGTGGGGGGGAGGCTGTAAAGCGGGCATTTGGAAAGCAATGTTGTCAGGACGATATCACCTCAAACACCAAAGCAGCTGAATTTGGTTGATCTTAATTATTTAGCGAATCAATATGCACCCCTATAGTGGTTTCGTTTCCCTAGAAGTAACAGTTGGCTTTTTGTTACAATGATAATCGTTATAATTGTGACAAGTGTTAAACGCTTTAAGAAAGCTGAACCGTTAGTTTGCGTGTTCGATTGTATTATAGTGTTAAAATAATTTAAACAATAGTTCTGTCGTGTTTAATGTTTAAACTACAGTTTATCTTTTAGATAAGAGCATAAACATAAAATACACTCCAGTCAAGTTTAATCAATGCTTATCAAAGAACTATTAATATGGAAATGGTACTTTTCGTTTTTTTTTTTTCTAAATGCAACGTTTGATAGACGCAATCTCGAATTCGAAATCTCGCAGTTACAAAATCCCGTTTTTCATAATCTACAATTAAAAAATACAGCAATTTAAAGTACTGCAAATTGTAATTGCATTGCAACAAATAAAGAGCGGTTCGAAATAACGCAACCAAAATCTCGTAAATTAATATTTCTGGTTTTCATAATCTGGCAAATAAAAAATCTCGCTTTTAACAATCTCGTTCTAGCTCTCTGTAGTTTGTCCTTTAAAAGATACAAAACGGCAAAGTTTCAAAACACCAGCTTTAACATTTGTTTATCCGAGTGGTTTTTGTAAACTTTGCTGTTCTGAGTTTAAAGTGTTTGTATATTTGAGAAAACTAGAAAACTCTTCAGAGATTCTCTCGGGTACCTGTCTACCACTTCGTGAGCCAAACTCATAACTGATAAAATAATTGCTTAACCACTCAACATTATTTTTTTAAATCGGTAAGACATTTTAAAATTATTACACCTAGGTGGTCTTCGCTCCTTAAAAACTTTTTCTGAGCTATTTCGCAAAAATGCGGCCATTTAGAATAAATAAAGTGATCCGATTGCTTTAAAACTCGACACAAGACTGTGAATATTGGCATTCAGCATATAAAAGTATTTACTATCATATGTTCAAGTTGTTTCTTACAAACTTGAGAAATTTGCAGTAAATACTACAAATAAATAGAACTAAAGTAGTTTTTATGCATACCATTAAAAGTATTTACTTGCTAAATTCATCCGAAACTAGTAAAAACTTTAGCCCCCATTAAATACTTGTTGTTCAGTATTTACTTTGGTTTTTTGCATATGCATATTAGTGAATACTATGAAAAATTACCAGCATTTACAACCGTATATGCATATGGCTCAATATCTCAAATGTTCAATGCAAAAATCTCGAATGTACATTCGGGATTTTGTCCATTCGAAATTTTAGCATTAGGGAATTTTTGCATTTTCTTGATTTTGGCATTCCGCATTTCATAAACAATCTTTTCTATGTTCTTTATATTCTTCTCTAGACAACAATTAAAGTATAAACAGTAACAATTAATAAAAAATACACTGTGGTAAAAGTAAGTGCGTACTCGATTTATGTTACAGTAGGTAGACAATTTCGAAAAATTTAATGACAGCAACAAATACATACTATTATTAATCTGAAACAATAATGGCAGCTTCCCAAAACTATATCTTATTTAAGGACCGAAAACTGAAGCAACAAATATAGAAAAGCTTCAAAACTTTTGCAGGGTAGTATGTTTATATGAGGAGCTTGGGAACAAAAAGTATTTTGACTTTTGGTGCCTTTATATTTTTTTTCTTGTCTATCGATTGACAAGGAATTTATTCAAGAACAATAGCATTTGTATCAGTGAAAATTCAACTTTAAAAACCACTTTCGGAACAATAGACGACTTTTTTCATTGAATTATGTACATTTATATTTCTTTTTTCTGAATTTCCAAAAAAATAAACAAGTGAGATTGCCACCTTTTGTTCCTTAGCTCCTCATATATTCAAACAGTCTTTCGAATCCTGTCAACATCATACAATATCTGATGGTATATAATCCTTCCTTAAATTTTCGTTACAAAACCAATATATGAAATATATGAAGTACGTACCAGGTGAAACGCTTAAACTGCGACGGCGTTCACGATCAGAAGACCTCCGTTTTCGATCACGTTCCCTTTCACTACGTTCGTCATTTCGTAAGCTTTCCTTATCTGCACGATCGTTATGAATTACTCTTTCACCACGTTCCCCACCACGCATTTTTTCCCTTTTCTTCGCCCTCTCTGCTTCAATTTCTAGTTCTTCTCTTTTGCCAACATCCCACTCACGAACTGGTCTACCTACCTGAATCTGTATCATATGTAGTTGATAGAAAATACCAATTTTGTTTTGTAATATGTATATACCTTCTTTTCTTCAAAATCGAAACGGTCCCTATCCCATCCAGTTCCGACAACACGGTTTTCCCGACCAATCTCTTGTCCAAATTGAGGTCCAGTTTCTTGGGAAGACGCCATGGCCTTCTCCATATCAGCCGCTGTTCCAAAGTCGACGTTCAAACACTTCGGATTTGATGTTGGCCATCGAACACCATGAAGGGCATGCCTTGTTTCTATAGCCTCACTTAAAAGTTAATGGCATCATAGTAAGTAAAAAGTAATTTACATTAAAGTTCTTAATCGAAAACAACTTACTCTTCAGTTTCATACTGAATGAAACATTTAGATTTTATCTTATCAATCCAAAAACGATTCTCAACTATTTTTCCAGTCCGCGCCAGTAACCCCTTTAATTGTAATACTGTAAAGGGTCGAACTAGATTTGTTATATACAAAATAGAGCTCGTTTCATTCTTTGTTGGAATTGGAGGTAGATGCTCGTCCCTATCACTCATAAGTGAAATTTTCCTGATTGGGTTTTCATACATTTTTGACGAGATGCGTTCCCTATCAAAAACACTTGGCTTTTCAGTTCTTGATTTGATAGGAGTAGGAGATGCCTCTCCTTCTTCTCGCTCAGATTCAACCTCTTCGACTTCTGACGAAGACTCCAACTTGACATCGCACAATGGCACAGGATGAACATCAGAAATTAAATTCTTAAGAGAATCCGTTGAAATAGCCAGAATCTGAGAACTCGAGTCAGAGGTTCTCTTCGATAACCATCTGCGCTTTTTAGTATTTTTTGTTTTCTCAATTGATGGCGGTAAAAGTTTTTCCGACACATTGTTGAATTCATCATTTTCGTCATTTTCTTGTTGATCTTTTTTTCTCAAAATTATCTGAGCCCGGCGTTCCTTGTTACGACCAAAAGTTTTCTTAGTCTCGCAAACAGTAGTTGAAGTTTCTGTTTTTTCTGGAGATTTATTTTTTTCTTGTTCTAGTTCTGTTTCTTTTGAATTTTCGCTTACCTCTCCTCCTTTATTGTTTCTTTCTTCATCATATTTATTCAGAGCAACGTCAGTAGCTGGGCTATGCACATCAGTTTTTGGAATCTCTTTTTCTTTACATATATCATCATTAGATTCTTCTGGGGATTCTTTTGTGGGAGTTCCATCTTTGCTGACTTTACTTTCTTTAGTATAATCTTCTTCACTTTCTTGGCTCTGGTAAGATTCTTTTTCTTTGGGAATAGCTTCCTCAGCGTTGTCCTTGCAAATTTCATTTTCATTTTTTATCGGCAATTCTGCTATTGTCTGTGAAAAAATTATTTGATTGGGTGTTCATATTGGTTTGATGGTGAAATGAATAAATAAGGTGGTGCAACAGCTCGAGAAGAACCAAGGCCTAGTGACTTACAACTTTCAACGATTCATGTGTGCGTGTTGTTGGCAGGAATGGATGGACCTAGATGAGAAGCACTTTTCATGAAATAGATTACTCTTGGAGGATTTGTCAGTTCTTCGCAAGAGGCAGTACCTCGGAAAAAAAACATTTTTGTTCTTAGGTGATAGCGGCTGGGAATCGAACCCAGACCTTCGACATGACAGACCAACGCACTAACCATTATGTCCCAAGGTACTGATGGTGCTTAAATGACAAAACAAACATAATTGCTCATCCAAACGATTCATGCTCAGACTATGACCTTAAAACAGAAATATTTTTTTCAGTATACTGCTTCTAGCGAGGAAATGACAAATCCCACAAGATTATCTCTTGCCATGAAAAGTGCCCCTTATATTAACCGTAGACTAGACAGAAAATAGTAGGACCTCTTCATTCTTGCCTAAAAACAAGAACACATGAATTGTTGAGAGTGTAAGCTACTAGGCCCTGGTTCTCCACGAAGACTTTATTCCCCAAATAAATAAAATGCACGACTGGGTCGCACGTACTTATGTTCAATTGTATATATACTATATTAGTATTTTTTAAATACAGCTGTATTAATAAAGCTCTATCTATCTTCTTTCTAATATATACAGTGCTGGAAAAAAATACGGAGTTTTTGTTCAATATCATTAATTGTTGTTTGGTTTGTAAAATGTGAAAAATTATAAACTTTTTTTTTTGTATATAGATTCATTATTCAATTAACTATTTAAAGAAAAAGAATTATCATTAATCCTCAAAAACGAAAAAAATAATCAAAATTAGAAAAAAAATTCAGAATTTTAGCTGTTGGAAACTAACTGGATTTTGTTTGTTAATTATTTAAAGTTAATATTTTGACCAGTAACCGTTATTTTTATAGCCGTTGACATCTACGATGCATTTAGCCAGTTTATATTTCGGAGGTCTCAGAGGACCCAGAAATATAAACAGGATTCCTCTCAAAAATTCCTCACTTTTCCCCTTAAAAACTGAGAATGAAATTTTTTGGATTCGCTTGCTCAGTTATTTTTTTTCGCAGTAAATTACAAGAAAAAGGAAGTTGTTTTGACTTCTATGTGAAGAATTCTTTTTTATTTTATTCTGCTCTGTCAAAAAACGGAGGAAAATTACTGAGCACTTAGAAATATAAACTGGCCAATTGTTGTAATCGAATTGTAGAAAATAGCAGCATGAATACTTTCCCGCTCATTCTTTAAAGCTGCAAAAAGAGAGCTTGTAGACGTGTGCGTTCTCTTCCCAGCTCACCTTTCTAAAAAAGCCCAAAAGAATGCCACTCTAAAAGCGAATCAATATTTTTTTTGTCGCTTAGCCTTCTTTTAACAGTGTGAACAAAATTGGGATCATTTTTCTGATGGAACACCCAGCGCAAAGGCTTTTTTTCCTCAGCGTACGGAAGCATTACTGTCTAAAATATAATGATAACACAACTCAACAAAATAAAAAATTATTTTTGTGTCTGGGTTTATTTCATGATTTTTTTATTCGTTATGCTCTAAAATAATGGAAAACTACCCACATCCCCCCTAAAGTTTGCTTTTGTAGAGTTGGTAGTCCAAATACAGTTACCATAGTTTTCATAGAAATAATAAATGTTTGCTTTAATATTTTCTTTAAAAGAGGCGAGGGGAATTGTTACGCTCATTTGGTGGTTATTTCATCAAAATTCACATTATCATTTTTGAAAATACGTTAAGAAACTTTAAGGACACGCAGGATGTCTCTTAGATTGACTATTCTGCTCGGTCATTTAGAAAAAAAAATTAAAAACTTAATTGGGAGCATACTCAGAAGAAAAAGAAAAACATTTAAACTAGGACTTTATGGACTTTGATAGTAATCGTCATTACCAAGGTCAATAAAATGAAACACTGATAGGAAATTATTCTATAGGTTTAATTTAAGAATAGCCCATTCCAAAATTAGCGTGTTTGTTGATAAAAATGACCGTTTTAATGTTGGTACCGAACTTTAAACAAAAAAAAATGAAGAAAAAAGGAGTTTTTGTAATTTTCAATTTCATCAAAAATTAAAATACACATAACCATCTGGTTTTTAAACTTTTACTTAAAATTGGTGAAAGCATTGAATATAAAAACAAAACACAACTTTTTCACGTTAAATTAAGAAAATTTTAATTTAAACAAAAAATTATCAGCCTTACCGCAAATAAATTTTTCCCCCGTGTGATACTCTCCAATCGTAAACAATATTCGAAATAAAGGAACAAATTCCTAGGAACAAAGTATTTATCGATTTTTCCCTGAAAAAAATTCACTTAAGCACCACTAAAGGAGTCTGATGATCGAGGTGGCTCTCGTGAAATAGCTATAACTCCAGCCTATATACTTGGTGGTAACACACACAAGTTGTTGTTGTTCATTCAAAATTATTCAATATAAATTGATGTATAACTTGCAGCATACTGCACTTGTGTGGATTTCCATTTACACACAAACCCAACTTAAAAATTCACTTAAGTGTAGCTGGAGGATTTTGAAAATATAACACGGTAGTTTTACTTTTGCCTTTTTTATTCCAGTTTTGTCTGTTTATCTTAACATTTTGTATCTTCCGTGATATCTTAAGTGATACATTTGGGGCAGATTTCTCTCTCAAAAATTAATTTAACTTCTGCCAAGACTTCCCTGAAGCCACCTTTTTGGTAGCCACCTTATGCAAAAAAAAGCGCCAGCATGCATTTAGTTTGACGATAGAAGGTATTCCAAATGCTTTTTTGGGTGGTGGCACTGAATAAATTTAAATATCTATTAAATATGTGAAAGCTGGTGGTCATTCCGTAATTTTAAAAATGATAATCGTCAAAACGACTATCGGTAACGTGATCGTCAGTGATTTGAAAAAAACCTAGTTACCTTGGTCAAATTTGAGTTCAACGAATGCAGCTGACTAAATATAAAGTCCCTTGGGTCGTCTGAACGTACCCTTAAATAATTCCCTCAAAATATTTCGAAACTAGTTCAAAGTTATTTCCCGGGGAAAATGTATTCGGGGGAGATTGGCGATGAGAGTATTCAACTCCTGGGAAAAAATAAAATCCGAGGGAGAGCTATCTCCCTCGGAATTGGCGATAAGGCTGAATAATAATGATTTTTTTTTCCAAAATTCCGAGTTTGAAAATTTATTTAAAAAAAACTATTCATTGAAATGACTTAATTTAAAAACTTACTTAAAGAATGGAGTCCTAACTTAAAAAAAAATATACCAAGAACTTTTTGGTGTTGCCGTTGGTTTTTTTTTATATTTTATTTTTCTAGTTTAAGTGACCTCCTGCCTAAACAGGGGAACATAGACAGCCCCTCTCGTGTTTTTTTTTTTTTGTTTCGAACCAGCCTACCTGCTCTAGCGTTTTGGTGTATCTTAGTCTTATATTTTAAAATATCTACCTATTTTAATTAATTCTATCATAGCACATTTTCATGAATTTTCAAATAATGTGCTCCTGACTACAAAAGCAAACTTTTTCAAGCGGTTTTTTGGATTTTTACCAATGTTGCGTTCGGCGCTCGAGGTCAAAAAATCGGATTTAGTAAACTACTAGGCCAACATCATAAACAACTCAGCAAAAAATCAGAACTACCGGACCTGACGCAAGGTCTCAGTCCTATGAAACTACAAGGTTACTGGACTATTAATGAAGTTGAAAAAAAAATCCGAAATGTTTTTGCGAGCACTAAATTTAAACATTTTTATTTTTAATGTATCAGATTGCTAGTAAAATTCAGTCTTAATTGATTGAACTTTTTGACCAAGCAGGTATGTATATCAAAAATATTTCCCAGGGAGGCATCCCTCTAAGTTTGTAAATGTTATGATCTCTATTAAAATTAGCAAGATCGTGTTCTTTTTTACTTTTCATACTAAAATAGTTGACTCAACTTTCCATTACGGTAGCACGAATTTTCATACGCGGGTACTTTTATTCGGTAGATTTATCTTTCAGAGTAATAAATATTATAATTTTAAAGTGAGGAAACTTTTATTTAATTTTTAATTAATTTTTAAGTTTTCATTTTTCATACAAAATGTCTGTTTGTCCAAAAAATTGTTGACATAGGCGCCTGCCAGGCGACTAAATATACCCTAAGCGGAGCGTGGGAATCGCGAGAGCGGGGCGGAGGACAAAAAGGGAGTTAAAATCCTGAGAACCCGCGAAGCGGGCCATGATTGAAAGTACCTTTTCAATCCCTAGCCTTGACGAAAAAAAAAAGACTAAAATGTACTAAAAAATAACAACTTTTTTCTTAATCACATTCAAAAGTGTTTCCTCATCGTAATATTTAATAGTTATTCTTATGAGACCTAGTTCACTATAAAAAAATGTAACACTCTAGGCGTGCTACCGCAATGGAGTCACGCCGAATAGTTCTAAAAACGTAGTAAGTCCACACAAATTTCCTGCCCACATTTACAAACAAAAAATTGCGATTTTTATTCTTAATTACCTCAAGCCTTTGATCCCTAAGAGAATCTGCTTTTTTTTCTTCTTTAAATGGTGGTAAGGATGATTCTCTTTCCTTCATTTCACCATTATTTAAAGATTCCGGGGCAGAACATAGTGTTTTAGAATCATCACTGACCATTTCATTCTGGCCATTTTCGGCATCAGATTTGTTAGATTTTTGCGGCGTTTCAACTTGAGAAGAAGATCGGCGGGACCTCCGCGAACGCTTTAAAACAGGAGGTGGTGACTGAACAACGTCTGTGGACTTTTTCCGTTCACTTCGGCGACGCATTTTGTATGACTACAAATTGAGTTTCGATACAGTAGTTATTGTAAATAAAATGCGGCTAGTTCAATCACACCAAAATTCGTTAATTTATTTATTCCTTCTCTTATTGAAACTGAATCAAAAAATTATAATAGGAGCCTTATAACCACTAGATTAATTGATATAATTTAAAATTTCAAAATTTATTTATAAATCACGGCAAAGAAATTCACATCCACAGAAAACGCAATTGGAATCCATTTTGAATTTATTTTCTGCACCCTGAGGCAACATGAGCGAGTACTCACTTCGACAGAATTTACATTGCCCGACTTTCCACTACGATTTTTCCCGAAATCGGGTAAAATGTTTACATGAAATGATCTGAAAATACCTTTCCAGTCAGCTTTCTGTCCCTGTCCTCTTCATTCTTTATTGCTGTCCCATTCATGTTGCATTCAGAGGTAGATAGCATTATACCATGGCATTTTCCTTTGGAGGTGGCGAAGTACTTTGCTAGCTTTTTTCAATGGAACACATCAACCTGCTTTCCCATCTAAAATGTATCTACTCGCACATGAGAGCGTAGAGTACCTACAGTAGGGAGCAAAAATGAGTACATGTTTGTAACTCGCGCACTTATTGTTTGCCCTGTATTTTATGTTCAATTCTCAACAAAACGGTATATAATACATAGCGGAAAGGAGCAAGTTCTAAGAAAAAAACAAATAAAACAAAAATAAATCGCATGTACTCAATTTTGCACCAAGCGTTAATCAGCAAAAATATCGAAATTTGCCGTTAGATTTGCATGTTTTTGGTTTGTTTATGACTTCCTATATCTTTTTTAGGGCCAGTTTGTTCACAGTGGGTTAAATCAGCAATTAGATTATCACTGATTCTGTTAAACCCATAGTTATGAATCTGTGATAATCAGAGAGTGTTTGTTCACTCAATTTTCAGTTTGATTAATAAATCATAGTTTTTCCAATAATAGGCGAGTTCAGGAAAATGAGATCTCAGAGCCCTCAGCAATCTCAGTCTCGTGAACAGGATTCCTCAGAAATTTTGCTGTCAAATAACTGAGGAAAGGAAATATTGGATTCGCTTGCTCATTTTTTGACATTGAGCCGTCGGAGATCTCATTTTCCTGAACACGCCTAATCTTTCCATTTTCCAGTCTATCTGTCAATCAATTGTCAGACATATTCCGTCATTAACTTATTTCAGTGTGAGTGAGCTTTCAAAAAAAACATTTTTTGTGCAAAAAAAACACGGAAAATCAGTGCTTGAAATATAATGTTGTGTTCAATTTAAGATTATTTCCTGTTAAATTACTATACAGAATAGCTACACACGTGAAATTTGTATTTATTTTAATGCGGCTAATTGTTTTTTTTTCCAAATATATAAAGGGTATTCATACAACATCGTAAAGTCGTCGTAATCGTTGTAAACTTTTAAACTTCGTAATTCTGTCACAATTTGTATGGAAAATTTGACAGATTTACGAAGTTTACAACTTTACTATGTTTACGACGAGTTTACTTATTATAGTTGAAGTGTGTAGGTAGTGCTGGCATTTTGTGAAACCTAGTGATGGGATTTTTTCCCAGTTGTAGTTTTTCTATGCATATTTTATATTAGGCCTAAAATAACTACAATTTGTAGTAAAATCTGTACAAATTGTTTATTTTTTTCTTGCAAGATGGACGATGCTTGGTTTCTCTTCATTTATGTTCTTTTTTCGAAGGAATTTAATAGATTTTGTTTCTCTTTTTTATACCTACGCTCAGGAAATAACCAATGATGAACAAACGAAATTCCAGAAAATCTTTGATTAAATCATGCTAATCAGACAGAATCGGCGAATTAGTGATTTCTCCAATTAAGTGCTCAAATCATGGATTCTCTGTTTAAAATTTTGCTGAACAAACGCATTCAATGATAACCAGCTGGAATGATCATTGATTTAAGTTGACAAGGTGTGAACAAACTGGCCCTTAGTTTGAGATATATTTAATTGTGCATGGTTAGAACTTTCACCAGCGTATTTTAAAAAATGAAATAAGTAATTATAAAAATTTCATTGTTCCTTAATGCTATGTTCCCACCAAAATGAAATCCGAGATTTCAGCTAAAAAATTTCGAGATTTCAAATTGGTGGAGCAGAATTTCAATGAGACTTCGTTGAAATCCCGAGTTTTTATTAAGATTTCGTTGAAATTTCTATGAAAACTTGTTCCAGTGGCTCAAAATATCAAAAGTTTTCAACCGTAATCTCGGATTTAATTTTGGTGGGAACGTAGCATAAGATTATGAGGAAACCATCACGACAGATTGAGGACAGTTTTGTAGTCATGACAAAGAGTGGCTTCTCGACACAACTGATAGCTAAGAAGCTTAAAACAAGCCAATCGGTGGTCATAAAAGTCCAGAAAATGCGAGTTATTGTTCCCGAAGGACAAGTCCAAAGGCCGCAAAAAAAGTTTGACGGGTGCGGACGGCCCTCGCAGGATATTAGAAATGAAAATGAACAAGTGTTTAACACCAAATCATGTTTCTTATGCAATAAATAAGCCCGTTAGCCGAGAAACTGCGAGAAGAACCCTCAACGACATTGGTTATATCTCAGCGGTTAAAAGAAAAAAAGCCTGCATTGTCGGAAAAAATGCTAAGGTGTGGTTAAAGTTCGACAGAGAACACAGAAATTGGACATCTGACCACACTACACGTTTCCAATTACCAACTGTCCAATCTCTGTGTTTTCTGATGAACTTTAACCGCAACTTACCATTTTTACAGACTATGTGGGCTTTTGTTTTTTTAACCGCTGAGATATAACCAATGTCGTTGAGGGTTCTTCTTGCAGTTTCTAAACAAACCAAAAACTTGCAAATCTAACGGCAAATTTCGATATTTTTGCTGATTAACGCTTGGTGCAAAAATGAGTACATGCGATTTATTTTTGTTTTATTTGTTTTTTTCTTAGAACTTGCTCCTTTCCGCTATGTATTATATACCGTTTTGTTGAGAATTGAACATAAAATACAGGGTAAAAAAAATTTCAATTTGCTTTATTATTTCTGTTGTTATGCATCAATAAGTGCGCGAGTTACAAACATGTACTCATTTTTGCTCCCCACTGTATATAACATAGGTACTCTATGCCTGAGAGCATGTGCAGTTGGTAGTACTAGATTAGGGTTTTCATCTACTCATAAGTACTTTGCCACCTCCAAAGGAAAACGGCTATTAACAGCCCTATTCCGGCAAACCTCACTGATACCTCATAAAGCTAAACATACTGTTCTTTTGAATAGAAAAATTCTAGAAGGTGAGAAAAAAATATTTTCGCCAAAGCAAAAATGTCCGTGATATAAATAGTTTGGTGGACACTCGAACATTTTGAATCTTCCAGAAGTCTGTTTCTAACCCTGAGGCCACACGAGCAAGTACTTGCAACCAAGTTGGCTACATACTTAATTACTTACCGCCATATTATTCGCTCTGGATTTAAATTGGATTTAAGGAAGTTTTTAATCAAACAACTAAATCCGGATTTATTAAATCCAAAAATTTAAATCCATGTCCATATTATTCACTCTGAACATGCCTTAAATTCAATAGATTTAAAATGCCCTTAATCCAGATGTAAATGCATTTAAATCCAGATTAAGATCGTTCAATCCAAATGTCAAATTTGCGAAATGTAAATTTTCTCCTGTGAAACTTTTTGTTTACTTTAATTACCCTGAGGCCACACGAGCGAGTAATCGCTAGCGAGTTACTAATACATCGAAACTTTTCCTACTCGCTAGCCAACTCGCTTGCCTTTTTCGAAGCCAGTTGAGAAGCGAGTAGAGTGGCGAGTGATTTGACAATTAATGTATGTACCCAACTACTTGCTAGCGAGTACTCGCTCGTGTGGCCTCCGGGTTAGTTTATTTCACTATGTTGGTAAGATTCTGCAAGCGCACAAGCAATCAGAAACTTGAAATGTCAAGAAAAAGTGAATTATATGAAATTATGTGTTTTAATCTGGATTTAAGTACTTAAACTGACCTCCGGAGGGCAGTTTAAATCCAATTGGATTAATCGATATTGGATTTAAAAAATTGGATTTAAGTTTGGATTAAACGAGTGAATAATATGGGGTTGGATTTAATGTTTGGATTTAAAATACTTTTAATCTGGATTTAAGTTTCAATCTGGATTAAACAAGTGAATAATATGGGCGTTACTTAAGGGGGCGCTACAGTCCGGCGAGGACCAGGGCCTCAACCAACAAGCTTCTTCCAGCCGGCTCGGTTTCTAGCTAGCTGTCTCCAGTTTCGCACGCCAAGTTGGTTGAGGCTCTCTTCCACTTACGTGCGCCACCTTTTACGCTGTCCACCTCTACTGCGTTGTCCCACTGGGTTGGATTCAAAGACTTTCCGGGCCGGAGCATTGTTGTCCATTCGCTCTAGGTGACCCAGCCATCTAACCCTGAGGCCACACGAGCAAGTACTTGCAAGCAGGTTGGCTACATACACTGCCTGTAAATTCGTAATTTGCATTTCACTGGACTCCCACTTGCTTTTCACTTGCATTCCACTTGCTTTTCTCCCAACTTGCTTCACTACTGGCTTCAAAACTTGCATAGCAGTTGATAAGCAATTTGCTTGGGTTTGTTTGTGTTAGTAAACATGTGAAGGGATCACACTAGCAATCATTTCATTATCCGCATTCCTATTCTATTTCGTAGTGCACATACACTACACCATGACTACGAACTTCGCATTCGTTTAATTGCAGGTCGTTGACTTGCCCATCATCACTCCACATTATCCAACCTAATTTTCAAATGCACTCGCATTTCATTCATGGTCATGAGAGTCAACCCCATGAACTCCATAGACTATTCTAATATATTTTTCAATGCCACTGACTTGACGCCTCAGGTTACTTTTACGTTGGACAGATGTATCTACCTACTTGAGAAGGTTCATTGTACTATACTCTGTGTAGTATTTATGACTGGATGTATTTGGATACATTTGTGCACTGTAAAAGGGGCATACATATT
This sequence comes from Dasysyrphus tricinctus, assembly GCA_963921185.1. Taxonomy (NCBI): domain Eukaryota; kingdom Metazoa; phylum Arthropoda; class Insecta; order Diptera; family Syrphidae; genus Dasysyrphus; species Dasysyrphus tricinctus. The sequence continues at coordinate 180,816,037 of OY992531.1, read as the reverse complement.
GGCTATGAATTTGATGACATAGCAAGTATGCTGCCTGTTTGTCATTTGGATTCTAATGTAAACAAAAAGTAATAAAATATGATTTCTATGTTTAAGTAATTATATGTATAGGCCCAAGTTCTTAGTGTGTAAGAAAATATTTTGTATAAATAGCCTAAGTTCAATCAAATAAAATCTCTTTCGGTTTTGAAAGCAAATCGAACTAAATCAGCTCCTCAGCTGAAAGAAAATTCCTGTGTTTTAATAATCAGATCGGCTCTTTAGCCAACATCTATATTCGGCTTGGGGAAGCCTTACAGTATCCCACATAATATTGTAGGCGAGGTAGGGCCCTCATTACATGGCGATCTTGCCAGGTATCTACCAATATTATAATGTCAAATTATAATAGGGAAGAACTGGATAGACTTTTCGAACAGCTAAACAGTCCATACAACCCAGGTCATCCAGGAGAGGAAATACCAAAGTACATCCCTACACCAAAAACGGCAGGTCCGAAGCCGTTGACGATAGAAGATTACAAGAAGCGTCACAACAAACAAAACAAACAGCCCGAAGAACAAAAACAACAAGTGCAAAAAAGGAAACGCGCAGGAAAGAAAGTTAAACTAAGGCAAGAAATAGGAAATCTATACAGGTTGGCGAGTCTAACCAGAGGAAGCGAAAAGAAACATTTTTTGGAACGAGCAAAAAACTTACAAAGAAAATCTAATGTGAAATAAATTTTCTTAAAAAAAAAAAAAACAAATTTTTCTATTTAAAAAAAAAATTATATATAAAAAAAAATAATAATGGGAGGAAAATCCTCCAAGGAAGAAGTCGTAGTGACAAACAACAATAATAATAATAACATAATGAGTTCTAATTTGCTTATGGTAGACATTATTATAATTGTTTTAATAATACTGATAATATACCTTTTTTCAAAAATTATTAAACATTTTTTTAAACAAAAAGTTCAAAAAATCGTAACAAACGAAGTTAAAAATTTAACGGTATAAAAAAAAAAAAAAAGTATAATTAAAAAAAAAAAAATATATATACCTAAAATAAAAAAAAAAAAACTAATAATAATGAATTGTATACATATCTATTTAGAAAACAAAAAACATTTGTAAAAAAAAAAAAAATGATAATAAATAATTAAAAATATGTTAAACATAGTAAAAACGTTAAAGGAAATACTTGCAAACTTCAATAAAACCCCAAAAAGAAAATATTCTGAAAAATATATTAATGAGAAAAGAGACGAAATATTTAAATTAGAAAAAGAGTTTAATGAAAAGTATGATAAACTAGATAAGGATACAAACCAGCAAGCTTTAAGAAAGATTATAGATAACTTATTAGTCAGACTAAATCAAATATTAGATGAAAAAATACATTTGCTAGGTGAAGAAGACATAGGAGAAGAAAAAAATATTGAAGCTGAAGGGAAAATAGAAATTGTTGAAAATATGGCAGAAGCATTCAATTTCAGTATTGCTCAGAAATTGCCTACCCTCAACTGTGAAGAGGATAGCAAAAGAACTGAACACATTAGGGATTTTATAAATGGCGTAGAATTTTACCATGACACCCTTAATGAGAATTCAAAACCAACACTAATAAAATTTCTTTTAAAATGCAAAATTCAAGGAAAAGCTCTTACTGAACTAGGTAACCAAAAACCAGAGAATTTTGCTTCATTTAAAAAAAATTGTTATAGAAAAATGTGGGCCAAAAGAAACAATAGAGACAATTCAAACTAAACTAAGCAAAACTTATCAAGGAAATCGACCTGTTCGAGAATTCGTAACAGACATCGAGACACTTATTACAAAAATGACTGAGTTAGAAGTTTCTTGCCACGGTGAAGATGCAAGGGAAGTATTAACAAAAGCTAATGAAAGAAGAGGTCTAGCTTTTCTAAAAAAGGGGGTAAACGATAGATTAAAAATAGTATTAGATAGCGCCAGACACACTAATCTTCAAGACGCTATCCAGCATGTAGTAGAATTAGACCAAAGCTCTGCATCCACATTAAATACTGTAAGGTTCATGAATAATAGAGGCAGAAACTATCATGGACAAAATCATTTTAACAACTCTCAAGCTAGATTCTCGCATACTAATTTCAATAACCAAGCTAGAAGTTCGTACCCACAGAATAACAACTCAACTAGGCCTTCCTATCAGAACCAACAAAACTTTAGGAATCGTAATAGCTATAGAAATAATAATAATGGCTATTATAACAACGACAACAGGTCAAGATATACAAGCAATAATGATAGACAAAGATATAATAATAATAACGGTAATAATCATAGTAACAACAACAATAATACCAATAGGTCGAATAATGTAAGTCAACCTACTAATAATAGAAATAATAATCAGGTGTTAGTAATGGGAAACGAGCAACCCACCGAAGGGGAAGCCGACCCATCGGAGGGAATTCATTAAATCCACAGATAACAGATGCCATTTGTACTGTTGGAATATCAAACGGCATTTACATACAGATACCATTAAAAAACAACATAAACAAACAATTCTTACTCGACACAGGAGCCTCAATATGCGTTATAAAAAAATGTTCACTTACTAAAAACATTAATATTGATGAAAGTAAAAAGACAAAAGTATTAGGGATATCAGGAAATCTACAAACTTTAGGGACATGTATCTATGTGTTACCACTAGGAGAATTTACCATTCCATATGAATTTCATGTAGTGAGTGATTCTTTTCCGATCCCAGTTGATGGTATAATCGGAACGAATTTCCTAACAGAATTCAGTGCCATTATAAATCTGGAGAAATTTTCATTTGAGTTGAAAGTAGATGACCAACCAATCATTCTACCTATATATACTCAACAAAACATACATGTTGTTTCCTTACCTCCACGGTGTGAAGCAACTTACTGGATGACTACAAAACATTCTGATTCTCGAATATTTTATCCACAAGAATTATGCGAAAATGTTTTCATGGCAGGTTCTCTATCAACTGTTAAAAATGGAAAAATACCCGTAAAAATTCTGAATACACGTGATTCAGCTGTAACTCTAAAATGGATTGAACCCATATCATTCTCCCCTTCAGAACATTTTATTTTACATTATAACCATATAGATAAATCAATAAACAAGCGAGTTCAGGAAATTCTAAATGAAATAAATTTTGAGACATTAAATAGCGAAGAAAAAACCGAGATTGAAGCAATATGTACAAAATTCCAAGATATTTTTCACGTAGATGGTGACAAACTTACGTATACCCATATTGGAAAGGCAGACATTAAACTAAAAAATGAATCTTCACCGAAATTAAACCAAGCCGTATCGATTACCACATACTCAGAAGGAAGATATAAAGGAGGAGATAAAAAAAATGTTGTCAGATGACATAATAGAACCATCGATCTCCCCTTGGAACTCTCCAATCCTTATAGTACCGAAAAAGAAAGACCCAGTTACCGGTCTACAAAAATTCCGAATGGTGATCGACTATCGTCACGTTAACGATCGAATCGAAGATGATAAATTTCCACTGCCAAACATAACGGACATCTATGATATGATCGGAGGAGCAACTTACTTCTCATGTATAGATCTAAGTCAAGGATATTACCAAATGGAGCTAGATGCCAATAGTAGACCAATAACGGCATTCTCAACAGAGGATGGTCACTACCAGTTAAAACGTCTACCAATGGGTTTAAAGATCTCACCCAGTAAATTCTCAAGAATGATGTCTATAGCCATGTCAGGACTAACATATTCACGATGTTTTGTCTATCTTGATGATCTTATAATTTTTGGTAAAAATTTAATGGACCACAACAAAAACTTGATGCAAGTCTTTGAACGTCTCAGAGAGGTAAATCTCAAAATACACCCGGGAAAATGCTCTTTCTTGCGGAAAGAAGTATTATACCTCGGACACCTTATATCGGACAAAGGAATTTTACCTGACCCCACCAAATCTGCTGCAATGAAAAATTATCCAACTCCTACTAACGCGGATGAAGTAAGAAGTTTCGTAGCATTCGCAAATTATTATCGAAAATTCATTAAAAATTTTGCCACCATTTGCATCCCATTAAATCGGTTATTGAAAAAAGATGTTGAATTCAATTTTAATAAAGATTGCGAAAAATCATTCAATTTGCTTAAAGAAATCCTTATAAGTCCTACAATTCTCCAATTTCCAAATTTTAGTGAAGAATTCATTCTACGTACAGACGCCTCAGGTTTCGCTTTAGGAGCTGTTTTGTCTAATTCCGATGACAAGCCAATTGCTTACGCAAGCAAAACTCTTAATAAATCAGAGAAAAACTATAGTACCATTGAGAAAGAATTACTTGCTATAGTGTGGGCAGTAAAACACTATCGGCCATACTTGTTCGGAAGAAAGTTCAAAATCTTGACAGACCACAGACCCCTAGTGTACTTGTTCTCACTAAAAGAACCTAGTAGTAGACTAACTAAATTCAGGCTATTACTAGAAGAATACAATTTTTACGTAGAATATTCACCAGGTAAAGATAACTGTACCGCTGACGCACTTAGTCGCATTAAAGTAGAGTCTGAAGAATTAAAACAATTATATATCTGTGTAGTAACAAGAGCCCAGTCGAAAGTAGATAATAAAGATGAAAATACACCTAAAGATAATAAGATACAAACCAAGGAACAAATGATAACAGAACTTCTGAAACCACCCGAAAGTGGACTAAAAGTTATTGAGCTAAAAATCGTTGACAATTTTACGGAAGATTTAGTTAATTTCAAGGACGACATAATTATAGGACCAAACAAAGTTTTGGCGTACATTCCAAAAGGGAATAGTTTACTCCTAAGGAAGTCCAAGGACAGCACTTCAACCCAATCGACATTATTTGGCAAAATATTGTCGAGGGATGTGCAAAAACTCTGCGGAACCAAATCAATTAAGAAAATATATATTACTAAAAATGAAATAAAGAAACTCTCGGACGGCCGTCGAGAATATAAAATTAATGAATTAAAAAATATATTAGGAGAAATGTTTAAAGAAAGTAATATAAAGGTATACCTCATAAATAATGTTATTGAAATTACCGATCCTTGTAAGAAGAAATTAATACTAAACGACTTTCACATACTTCCAACCAGTGGACATGCAGGTATAAACCGTATGATTCAAAATATAAAGAAAAAATACTTTTGGACAGGAATGCAAAATGATGTGACGACATTCGTTAAGCACTGCCCAGTATGCCAACGAAACAAATATAACCAACCGAAGAAACAACCAATGACTATCACATCAACAGCCGAATCAGGTTTTGACAAAATATTCATAGACCTAGTAGGACCCTTAGAAGAATCTGAAGATGGATCTAAATACATACTCACCATTCAAGATGAGCTTACCAAGTTTATTGAAGGTATACCACTCCCAAATAAAGAATCAGGCACGGTAGCTAAAGCTCTAGTAGAAGGTTTTATTCTAAGGTACGGTGTACCACATACAATAGCATCTGATCAGGGAACCGAATTTATAAACCAGGTTTTCAAAGGTATCTGTAAGCTTTTGAGAATAGAACAATTACAATCTACAGCGTACCACCATGAGAGCATAGGAGCTTTAGAAAATTCACATAAGGTTTTAGGAGCATATCTTAGAAGTTACGTCTCAGAAAAACACACGGACTGGAGCACTTGGTTGCCATATTACGTTTTCTGTTATAACACTTCCGTACACTCAGAAACGGGTTACACACCGTTCGAATTGATATTCGGAAAGCAATGTAGCTTGCCCAAAAATCTGACAAAACAAATGGAACCGGTGTACAACTATGAAGATTATGTAATTGACCTTAAACATAAATTACAAGTTGCCCATAGAGATGCTCGAGAAACTCTTATAAAAAAGAAGAATGCTAGGAAAGATAGATATGATAAAGAGGGACAAGCAAAGAGTAGTAGTTTTGAAAAAGGAAGTTTAGTTTTACTAAGAAACGAAGCAAGGAAGAAATTAGATCCAATATTTATAGGACCATACGAAGTTTTGTCTCAAAATGGTGTAAATTGTGATATCCAATACGATAATAAAAGAATGACTGTACACAAGAATAGACTTAAACCATTTTACGTGTATTTAACGTTTATATAATCAGTGATTAAAACAAAATCAAAAAAAAAAGGAGAGAAAATGCCTCCAAAAATGTAAATAATAATATATGTATGTATAAGATTACCACTTCATTTAATTTTTAACAAAGCCGGCATAGGATTTAAGTAAACAATATTGTTAAGCAATAAATAAAGCGCAACTAGAATATAAGAAAAATTAAATAAGTTACTTGTATGAATGAATGGAAAAAAAAGAAAAATATCATATTATATACGTAAATAATGATACAAACTATGTATGTACTATCACAATACATAAAAAAAAAAAGCAATGTTTAAAAAAAAAAAATTTTTGATTCCGAACACTATATATATTTAAAAAAAAAAAAATCCTATTATAAAAGAAAGTGTCGCGTAAAAGAAGAAATCAAGATATGTCATGATTTCTCCTTTTTCCCCGGGAAGGGTGGTGTGAAGGGATCACACTAGCAATCATTTCATTATCCGCATTCCTATTCTATTTCGTAGTGCACATACACTACACCATGACTACGAACTTCGCATTCGTTTAATTGCAGGTCGTTGACTTGCCCATCATCACTCCACATTATCCAACCTAATTTTCAAATGCACTCGCATTTCATTCATGGTCATGAGAGTCAACCCCATGAACTCCATAGACTATTCTAATATATTTTTCAATGCCACTGACTTGACGCCTCAGGTTACTTTTACGTTGGACAGATGTATCTACCTACTTGAGAAGGTTCATTGTACTATACTCTGTGTAGTATTTATGACTGGATGTATTTGGATACATTTGTGCACTGTAAAAGGGGCATACATATTGGCTATGAATTTGATGACATAGCAAGTATGCTGCCTGTTTGTCATTTGGATTCTAATGTAAACAAAAAGTAATAAAATATGATTTCTATGTTTAAGTAATTATATGTATAGGCCCAAGTTCTTAGTGTGTAAGAAAATATTTTGTATAAATAGCCTAAGTTCAATCAAATAAAATCTCTTTCGGTTTTGAAAGCAAACCGAACTAAATCAGCTCCTCAGCTGAAAGAAAATTCCTGTGTTTTAATAATCAGATCGGCTCTTTAGCCAACATCTATATTCGGCTTGGGGAAGCCTTACAGTATCCCACATAATATTGTAGGCGAGGTAGGGCCCTCATTACAAACAAATGTTTATGTAATGCAACTTGCTTGCAAGTACTTGCTCGTGTGGCCTCAGGATAAGTCGTTGGCTTTTCACTTTAGTGGCTAGGTCCGGTCGGTGTCACTGTACAGCCCGTACAGTTCGCTGTTGTATTTTCTCCTCCATTCCTCATCTATGCAGACGGGACCAAAAATCACCCGAAGAATTTTTCTCTCAAAACAGCCTTATGCTATGTTTCCACCAAAGGTTTATCTCAGATTAGATTTAATAAATCTTTTTGGTGTTTCCACTGCATACAAATATTTAAAAAAGATTAAATTTGACAGCACCTTCAAAAATGCAAATGGCGTTCCAATTTTCCTTATGAAGTGCGAATGAGACAGAATGTTTGATTCGTGTGAAACAATGAAGAACTGAATGCGAGTCTCGAATGAATCGTTCAGCACCACAGTACACAAATTTTAGGTATTATCTGCGCAGGTTGTCAGTCGAAAATAAAAAATGGCTGTGAGTGTGAGGAAGAAAACACACGTAAAAACAACAACAAACTAAAATTGAAATTGTCAGAAATAAAAATGGCTGGAAGGGTGATGACTTAAATACACGTAAAAACAACAACGAATACTGACATTTGACACAAATTTTGATATATGCGCAGAAGAAACAAAAATCAAATCTCTAATGATATTTAGGCCTATTCTGCCACATCTGTTATTCTGCTATGAATTTTCTGTTATGAATCATAAAAGATTTTCAGCATAAAAGATCTTTTATGATTCCTATTCAGGGGTTCGAACTTTTATAAAACTCTGTTATGAAACTTCGAAAACGAAATCAGTTAACGAACAGACCTACAATCTTTTGTCATAATCAGCTGTTCTGTTATGAATTTCGTTGGAAAAGAAAATGGACAAACATATTTTCATTTGTTTTTTCTGTGTTGCAGCTTAAAAGGGACTTTTCCTTATACCTTACCCCGAGGCCACACGAGCAAGTACTTGCAAGCAAGTTGCAATACATACACATTTTTTTACTAACACAAACAAACCCAAGCAACTTGCTTATCAACTGGCATGCAAGTTTTGAAGCCAGTAGTGAAGCAAGTTGAGAAGCAAGTTGGGAGACAAGCAAGTGGAATGCAAGTGGAAAGCAAGTGGGAGGCAAGTGGAATGCAAATTACGAATTTGACAGGCAGTGTATGTAGCCAACTTGCTTGCAAGTACTTGTCGTGTGGCCTCAGGGTTAGAGATCTAGAGATTAGGAGAAACCACCAACAGACCAGGAGAGATAATGTTGGAGGATGTTGCCATTGGAGTGGATCCAATTTCTTTGATGGAATACAACTCCCAGAAACGTTCTTAAATGAGAATTCTGAGCAGTATAAAGTATTTTGTTCAGTTTGTAGTTGTAGCTTAAATAAATAGATAAAACATAAATACATTTTTAATTAAGTTGTTTTTGAGTGCGGTTTAGGGCTGTCGTAATGACGATCGTCGTTTCTTGGCTCTTCCACTTTGTCATGCTGATCTTCTGCAAATAGTTGCAAGGACTCTATTCTTTTCGTAACCCCGAGGCCACACGAGCAAGTACTTGCAAGCAAGTTGCAATACATTCACATTTGTTTACTAAGGCCGTGTGCCAATTGCGTTAAAATTCTGGTTAAATTTGATCCCAGTTAAATGTTATCCCTTTTTATAGGGGTGAGTAAAATTTAAGGTTTTTGCTGTGTCAATTGGATTAAATGGGATTTTTTTTTTTACATTCACTTCCCATTAGTTTTGTTGTTGCATTTTTCTCAGTAATGATAGTTCGCAAACATATCAGTTTGAAAAATGAATGAATCATCTGAAAAAGTATTTTCAATAAATTTTAATGATCCTTTTACATTATCAAGGATTTATTTCAAGTTATTCAAACTTCTTCTTGAGTGCATACTTAAATTTACTATAAGGTCTTTGTCTATATTTCTTAATCCTTTCATTTAATTTTAGTTTTTTTTTCCATTTTTCATCTTTCCCGATAGGATTCATGACTTCTTGAGAGCAAAATAAAATATTTATCTACATTCATCTCCCTCAGCTGTTTTTTTATAAGGGTTTACAACAACACAAACAAATCCGGATCGCTTTAGATACGCAGCCGAACGCGCCCATAGACATGTCAAAAATTAACCGCCGACTAAAATTTTAACGAGCTCCTGAGCAGTTTAAATTTTGAAGTCTATATTCACCTCAGTAATGTCAAAATTTAGCCATGGGATCAAATTTAACCAGGATTTTAACGCAATTGGCACACGGCCTAACACAAACAAACCCAAGCAACTTGCTTATCAACTGGCATGCAAGTACTGAAGCCAGTAGTGAAGCAAGTTGAGAAGCAAGTTGGGAGACAAGCAAGTGGAATGCAAGTGGAAAGCAAGTGGGAGGCAAGTGGAATGCAAATTATGAATTTGACAGGCAGTGTATGTAGCCAACTTGCTTGCAAGTACTTGCTCGTGTGGCCTCAGGGTAAGGTGATTTGAACGGCGCGCCGTTTTCGTGTAATAGCTAAACACACTGGGGCTGTTAGGGACATTCAACAGACTCCTCTTAGCCGGTGGAGCTTGTTGATCTATTGCAGCGAACTTTCCTGTGTCCTGCGCTTTCTTCTGCAAAGATTATTTTATTTTAATTTGTTGATAAAACTATTTTTTATATAACTTTCTTACAGTTGTCTCCTTTTAAGAACATTTCGTTGACGAAATATCCATTTTTAATTGATATAACATGTACTCCCATTGAAATCTTTTATGATAAAAGTCACCGAAGTTTGTCTTTTATTCTTTTATGATTTAATAACAGATTTTGGCTTGCTGAATACCAAAAATGCACGTTTCCAATTACCAACTGTCCAATCTCTGTGTTTTCTGATGAACTTTAACCGCACCTTACCATTTTTACAGACTATGCGGGCTTTTGTTTTTTTAACCGCTGAGATATAACCAATGTCGTTGAGGGTTCTTCTTGCAGTTTCTAAACAAACCAAAAACTTGCAAATCTAACGGCAAATTTCGATATTTTTGCTGATTAACGCTTGGTGCAAAAATGAGTACATGCGATTTATTTTTGTTTTATTTGTTTTTTTCTTAGAACTTGCTCCTTTCCGCTATGTATTATATACCGTTTTGTTGAGAATTGAACATAAAATACAGGGTAAAAAAAATTTCAATTTGCTTTATTATTTCTGTTGTTATGCATCAATAAGTGCGCGAGTTACAAACATGTACTCATTTTTGCTCCCCACTGTATATAACATAGGTACTCTATGCCTGAGAGCATGTGCAGTTGGTAGTACTAGATTAGGGTTTTCATCTACTCATAAGTACTTTGCCACCTCCAAAGGAAAACGGCTATTAACAGCCCTATTCCGGCAAACCTCACTGATACCTCATAAAGCTAAACATACTGTTCTTTTGAATAGAAAAATTCTAGAAGGTGAGAAAAAAATATTTTCGCCAAAGCAAAAATGTCCGTGATATAAATAGTTTGGTGGACACTCGAACATTTTGAATCTTCCAGAAGTCTGTTTCTAACCCTGAGGCCACACGAGCAAGTACTTGCAACCAAGTTGGCTACATACTTAATTACTTACCGCCATATTATTCGCTCTGGATTTAAATTGGATTTAAGGAAGTTTTTAATCAAACAACTAAATCCGGATTTATTAAATCCAAAAATTTAAATCCATGTCCATATTATTCACTCTGAACATGCCTTAAATTCAATAGATTTAAAATGCCCTTAATCCAGATGTAAATGCATTTAAATCCAGATTAAGATCGTTCAATCCAAATGTCAAATTTGCGAAATGTAAATTTTCTCCTGTGAAACTTTTTGTTTACTTTAATTACCCTGAGGCCACACGAGCGAGTAATCGCTAGCGAGTTACTAATACATCGAAACTTTTCCTACTCGCTAGCCAACTCGCTTGCCTTTTTCGAAGCCAGTTGAGAAGCGAGTAGAGTGGCGAGTGATTTGACAATTAATGTATGTACCCAACTTGCTAGCGAGTACTCGCTCGTGTGGCCTCCGGGTTAGTTTATTTCACTATGTTGGTAAGATTCTGCAAGCGCACAAGCAATCAGAAACTTGAAATGTCAAGAAAAAGTGAATTATATGAAATTATGTGTTTTAATCTGGATTTAAGTACTTAAACTGACCTCCGGAGGGCAGTTTAAATCCAATTGGATTAATCGATATTGGATTTTAAAAATTGGATTTAAGTTTGGATTAAACGAGTGAATAATATGGGGTTGGATTTAATGTTTGGATTTAAAATACTTTTAATCTGGATTTAAGTTTCAATCTGGATTAAACAAGTGAATAATATGGGCGTTACTTAAGGGGGCGCTACAGTCCGGCGAGGACCAGGGCCTCAACCAACAAGCTTCTTCCAGCCGGCTCGGTTTCTAGCTAGCTGTCTCCAGTTTCGCACGCCAAGTTGGTTGAGGCTCTCTTCCACTTACGTGCGCCACCTTTTACGCTGTCCACCTCTACTGCGTTGTCCCACTGGGTTGGATTCAAAGACTTTCCGGGCCGGAGCATTGTTGTCCATTCGCTCTAGGTGACCCAGCCATCTAACCCTGAGGCCACACGAGCAAGTACTTGCAAGCAGGTTGGCTACATACACTGCCTGTAAATTCGTAATTTGCATTTCACTGGACTCCCACTTGCTTTTCACTTGCATTCCACTTGCTTTTCTCCCAACTTGCTTCACTACTGGCTTCAAAACTTGCATACCAGTTGATAAGCAATTTGCTTGGGTTTGTTTGTGTTAGTAAACAAATGTTTATGTAATGCAACTTGCTTGCAAGTACTTGCTCGTGTGGCCTCAGGATAAGTCGTTGGCTTTTCACTTTAGTGGCTAGGTCCGGTCGGTGTCACTGTACAGCCCGTACAGTTCGCTGTTGTATTTTCTCCTCCATTCCTCATCTATGCAGACGGGACCAAAAATCACCCGAAGAATTTTTCTCTCAAAACAGCCTTATGCTATGTTTCCACCAAAGGTTTATCTCAGATTAGATTTAATAAATCTTTTTGGTGTTTCCACTGCATACAAATATTTAAAAAAGATTAAATTTGACAGCACCTTCAAAAATGCAAATGGCGTTCCAATTTTCCTTATGAAGTGCGAATGAGACAGAATGTTTGATTCGTGTGAAACAATGAAGAACTGAATGCGAGTCTCGAATGAATCGTTCAGCACCACAGTACACAAATTTTAGGTATTATCTGCGCAGGTTGTCAGTCGAAAATAAAAAATGGCTGTGAGTGTGAGGAAGAAAACACACGTAAAAACAACAACAAACTAAAATTGAAATTGTCAGAAATAAAAATGGCTGGAAGGGTGATGACTTAAATACACGTAAAAACAACAACGAATACTGACATTTGACACAAATTTTGATATATGCGCAGAAGAAACAAAAATCAAATCTCTAATGATATTTAGGCCTATTCTGCCACATCTGTTATTCTGCTATGAATTTTCTGTTATGAATCATAAAAGATTTTCAGCATAAAAGATCTTTTATGATTCCTATTCAGGGGTTCGAACTTTTATAAAACTCTGTTATGAAACTTCGAAAACGAAATCAGTTAACGAACAGACCTACAATCTTTTGTCATAATCAGCTGTTCTGTTATGAATTTCGTTGGAAAAGAAAATGGACAAACATATTTTCATTTGTTTTTTCTGTGTTGCAGCTTAAAAGGGACTTTTCCTTATACCTTACCCCGAGGCCACACGAGCAAGTACTTGCAAGCAAGTTGCAATACATACACATTTTTTTACTAACACAAACAAACCCAAGCAACTTGCTTATCAACTGGCATGCAAGTTTTGAAGCCAGTAGTGAAGCAAGTTGAGAAGCAAGTTGGGAGACAAGCAAGTGGAATGCAAGTGGAAAGCAAGTGGGAGGCAAGTGGAATGCAAATTACGAATTTGACAGGCAGTGTATGTAGCCAACTTGCTTGCAAGTACTTGTCGTGTGGCCTCAGGGTTAGAGATCTAGAGATTAGGAGAAACCACCAACAGACCAGGAGAGATAATGTTGGAGGATGTTGCCATTGGAGTGGATCCAATTTCTTTGATGGAATACAACTCCCAGAAACGTTCTTAAATGAGAATTCTGAGCAGTATAAAGTATTTTGTTCAGTTTGTAGTTGTAGCTTAAATAAATAGATAAAACATAAATACATTTTTAATTAAGTTGTTTTTGAGTGCGGTTTAGGGCTGTCGTAATGACGATCGTCGTTTCTTGGCTCTTCCACTTTGTCATGCTGATCTTCTGCAAATAGTTGCAAGGACTCTATTCTTTTCGTAACCCCGAGGCCACACGAGCAAGTACTTGCAAGCAAGTTGCAATACATTCACATTTGTTTACTAAGGCCGTGTGCCAATTGCGTTAAAATTCTGGTTAAATTTGATCCCAGTTAAATGTTATCCCTTTTTATAGGGGTGAGTAAAATTTAAGGTTTTTGCTGTGTCAATTGGATTAAATGGGATTTTTTTTTTTACATTCACTTCCCATTAGTTTTGTTGTTGCATTTTTCTCAGTAATGATAGTTCGCAAACATATCAGTTTGAAAAATGAATGAATCATCTGAAAAAGTATTTTCAATAAATTTTAATGATCCTTTTACATTATCAAGGATTTATTTCAAGTTATTCAAACTTCTTCTTGAGTGCATACTTAAATTTACTATAAGGTCTTTGTCTATATTTCTTAATCCTTTCATTTAATTTTAGTTTTTTTTTCCATTTTTCATCTTTCCCGATAGGATTCATGACTTCTTGAGAGCAAAATAAAATATTTATCTACATTCATCTCCCTCAGCTGTTTTTTTATAAGGGTTTACAACAACACAAACAAATCCGGATCGCTTTAGATACGCAGCCGAACGCGCCCATAGACATGTCAAAAATTAACCGCCGACTAAAATTTTAACGAGCTCCTGAGCAGTTTAAATTTTGAAGTCTATATTCACCTCAGTAATGTCAAAATTTAGCCATGGGATCAAATTTAACCAGGATTTTAACGCAATTGGCACACGGCCTAACACAAACAAACCCAAGCAACTTGCTTATCAACTGGCATGCAAGTACTGAAGCCAGTAGTGAAGCAAGTTGAGAAGCAAGTTGGGAGACAAGCAAGTGGAATGCAAGTGGAAAGCAAGTGGGAGGCAAGTGGAATGCAAATTATGAATTTGACAGGCAGTGTATGTAGCCAACTTGCTTGCAAGTACTTGCTCGTGTGGCCTCAGGGTAAGGTGATTTGAACGGCGCGCCGTTTTCGTGTAATAGCTAAACACACTGGGGCTGTTAGGGACATTCAACAGACTCCTCTTAGCCGATGGAGCTTGTTGATCTATTGCAGCGAACTTTCCTGTGTCCTGCGCTTTCTTCTGCAAAGATTATTTTATTTTAATTTGTTGATAAAACTATTTTTTATATAACTTTCTTACAGTTGTCTCCTTTTAAGAACATTTCGTTGACGAAATATCCATTTTTAATTGATATAACATGTACTCCCATTGAAATCTTTTATGATAAAAGTCACCGAAGTTTGTCTTTTATTCTTTTATGATTTAATAACAGATTTTGGCTTGCTGAATACCAAAAATGCGATTTGTAAAAGATTCTGTTATGAGTTCGAAAGTTTGGCAGTTCATAACAGATTTCTTAGCAGATTTAATAACAGATGAAGCATGCCGAATACCAAAATCATAATTCATAAAAGAATTTTTTACAGCTTAAACTTTTGTATAGAAATTTATAGCAGAATAACAGAATAGCAGAATAAAAGATCACGCCGAATAGGCCCAATTACCTTTAATATGTGTACTGTGGTTCAGCACCATAAAAAATTGGTTAGTTCGATTTGTAAAACTATTTGTCTTAGGAAGATTTAACAAGATTAATTTCTAATGTTCAAGATTTACGAAATAAATTTGTATGGTAAATCTACGAGATTTAAAGGACATTTAAGGTTAATCTCATTAAATCTCAGATTAGCGCTAGGTGGAAATGTAGCATTAGTTCGATTTGTAAAACTATTTGTTCTAGGAAGATTTAACAAGATTAATTTCTAATCTTCAAGATTTACGAAATAAATTTGTATGGTAAATTTCCGAGATTTGAGGTAAATCTTATTAAATCTCAGATTAGGGTCAGGTGGAAATGTAGCATAACGCTTTCTCATCCACCGTTAGCAGTGTCCATGTCTCTGCACCATACATCAGGACCGGGATGATAAGCATCTTATACAGGGAGAGTTAATTTTTTTTTTTTTTTTTTTTTATATTTTGCGCGCACTAAAGGGGTTATGACTACCCTTAAGATGATTATAATACACAGTACGACCGTTAGGAAAGTGAGGAAGGGTTAAACAGGAGATACCGATGCATGAAGTTGCTCGAGAGAGGGCTTTGCTTCTCAATTGCCTCCTTAGCCCAAAGAAACAGCGATTGGCAAGAGTAATTCTGCGTTTGATCTCAGCACTGGTATCGTTCGCTGAGTTTATAGCGGATATCCTTGGATATCCACAAAGTCTATGACTATCTGAAAATTATAGCTGTCTATAGTGACGTTCTGTCCTACAAGTCGGTGTTAGGTGTCCTTTCTTGTTGACAGCATATATTTCGTTTTGCTATCTTTCACCGTTAAACCCATCTTCTTGGCTTCCTTCTCAATACTCACAAAAGCACCACTGACAACAGGCTTTGTTCGTCCGATTATGTCAATATCATCAGCGTAAGCGAGTAATTGGACGGACTTTTGAAAGATTGTGCCTCTAGTGTTGATGTGAGAGTTTTGCACTATTCTTTCAAGAACGATGTTGAAGAAGTCGCATGACAGTGCGTCGCCTTGTCTAAAACCTTTTTTGGCATCAAAGGTGTCGGTGAGGTCTTTGCCGACCTTGATGGAACAGCGTCTATTCTCCATCATCATCCTGCAAAAACGGCCGAGTTTGGCAGGGATGCCAAAGCTAGACATTGCTCTATATAGCTCGTCTCTATAAATGCTATCATACGCGGCCTTAAAATCGATGAAAAGTTGGTGGGTATCGATTTGAAACTCCTGGGTTTTCTCCAAGATCTGCCGTATAGTGCGAATATTTGGTCGATGGTGGACTTCCCTGGCCTAGAGCCACACTGATATGGACCTTTCAGGTTTTTGACGAATGGCTTCAGGCGTTCACAAAGTACGGCAGAAAAGATCTTGTAGGCGATATTAAGAAGACTGATGCCTCTATAGTTGGTGCAGTCCAGAGGATCGCCATTCTTGACGATCGGGCAAACAATCCTGAGGTTCAATTCATCGGGCAAACTTTTCTCCGACCATATTTTACAGATGAGCTGGTGCATACTTCCAATCAATTCATCCCCAGCCGCTTTGAATAGCTCAGCCGCAAGGCCATCAGCTCCAGAAGCTTTATTGGACTTAAGTTTAGATATAGCTATCTTTACTTCGTCGAGATCGGGTGGACGGAATTGTTGGCCTACGTCGTCCAGGTTGAATGGTGCAATCTACATGGTAGCGGAGTTCGACTCGTCATCGCAGTTATACAGTTTGCAGAAATGATTTTCCCCTATCCTCAGCACCGACTGCGATTCTACTACGATGTTCCCCTGATCATCCTTGCAGGCTTCGGTCCGGGCTTTGTTACCTCGGAGGTTCTTTTTACCTTTTGGTAAAATGTCCGAACTTCATTCCTGCAATGGCATCCCTCTATTTTCTCGATCGCACGCTTCTCATGCTCTTTCTTTTTCCTTCTTAGAAGCTTGTGTTCCTCTCTCCTCTTCTGTTCGTAGAGCTCACGAGCAGCTCTGGTCCCTCTATGCAGCACCACTTTGTATGCCTGTTGTTTGGCTTCATGTACTTGTCGGCATTCTTCGCTGAACCAGGGGCTTCACTGTGGTTGTCGTGCAAAGCCCAGCACGTCAGAGGCGGCATCTCTGATGGCCTCCTGGCAATTCTTTCACTGGTTCTCGATGCTTGCAGTTGATGGCATAGGACTATTTAAGAGGGTGCGAGAGACTCGATCGAAAAGGACCTGGCGATTTCTTACGACTGTAGCTGTCCGACGTGAAACTTCCTTACAGTATTTCCCTGCTTTGGCTTTGGTCTGTATATCCGTAGCATTACCTTGGCTACAACGAGCTATACTGGTCCGAGTCAACTTTGGCTCCTCGGAACGTTCGGACATCCTTGATACTGGAGGAGTGCCTTGCGTTGATCGCAATGTGGTCAATCCGATTAGCGGTTGATTGACCAGGAATTCGCCATGTCCCCTTGTGTATAGATGCGGGAACTGCGTACTAGCTACCACAACCATTGACATACTATATATGGACTGCTAGTCGAGTCTCATTTCCATACAAAGCCCTATGAAAATGAGTTCAAATCTACTTAGCGACGTAATTGCTTCTTGGAGCAAAGTGGCAAAAACTAGTAACTATTACCAATACCATCTCTTGCCACTTGGTCTGAGAGAGCTTTTTTGCCATAGAAGCTAAGGCCATCTACTATGTAGTTTAATTTATAAAAAACCGAGTCATCTGCCTTAATCTAAATCTACATTTTCTGACGTTTGTGAATTATTTTTTATTTTAATTACAAAATTACAAAACAAATATTTTTATTTGCATTTTGAATCTATTTCATCTGATTATTTTCATTTTAAGATGCAAATTGCAAAGTGCTAGTTGTTGGTGCTGGAAGTAGAGGGTGTGCTATGGCAGAAAAGCTTTCTTCAGATCATGAAAAAGGAGGTTTTTAAGATGGATATTGAGAAGATGGAGTTCTTAAAATGCTATAAAAATTGAAGGACATAATGCCCAATTAACTGCCGGCTGCTAGCACCCATTTACTGCATGAACAAAATGGTAGACGTGGAATGGTAGCTGAGGTTGAAGTATAAATTTGATGCATTCTTGCAGCTGCAGCTGCAGCATTTTCGATACCTATCCCAGTTTTAAAAGTTTTGCTACCTTTAGTCCAAATGCGTTTCGCCCAGGTACAACAATTGGGCTCATCAGTTAGATGTTGTTGTACCCTTCTAAGACGCATAATTTTTAGTAGATGGTTACCACACTTATAAAATAAACAGTACAAAAGCACTGTAAATTATATAATGTTCTAGTGAAATTTGGTTTAATTCAGACAACTAGAAAAATATGATGGTAAAGCCCGTGGTCTGGCTGGTATAGGTTAGGTTAGGTTGAAGTGGCTGTCAGTCATGAAAACTGACACACTTAGGCCATAAGTTGGCCCATTGTGATACCACAAGAATCTGGGAAGCCTTTTTCCCTACTCGATGAACCATTTGGAGTTTCTTATGAAGCGTAACAGACTACCTATGTCAACATTTACTAAATCACTAGGATCATTGAAGTAGAAATCTCCAAGATGGAGTCTTCGCCTATGAGATAGAGCAGGACAAGTGCATAGAAGATGAGGAATCGATTCTTCCTCTTCCTCGTCCATACAGCTTCAGCAAAAATCGTTAGAGAATACGCCATACGCGTTGCGTGCTTGCCTATAAGACAGTGTCCAGTTATGACACCTATCATGGAGCTAATGTGCAATCTGCTTAGAGATATCAAACATTTAGATCGCTTAAAATCCATTACTGGCCAGATTTGTTTTGTTGCCCAGCAAGTGGTGATATTGTTCCACCTAAGGTTTGTTCTCTCTAAAGCATCTTGCTTCAGCATAAGTTAACATGTAGCGATTGGAATACCAATATCTGCCTTACTAGGTAGAAGAGGTAGAGTTGTTCCATATTTAGCGAGTTCATCGGCCTTACAATTACCTGGAATGTCTCTATGCCCCGGCACCCAACACAGGTGAATGTTAAACTGCTGCGCCATCTCCAGCAGAGATGAACGACAATTTAGGGCTGTTAAAGAGTTAGTAGAGACCGATTCCAGAGATTTGAAAGCTGCTTGACTATCCGAGAAGATGCGGATATCTGTAGTTGATAACACGTTTTCCTTCAGCCAAGATAAGGCTTCTTTGATCGCCATAAGTTCCGTCTGGAACACGCTACAATGATTAGGAAGACGGAAGGAGAGACTTAATTTTAGTCTTTCTGAGTACACACCACCACCCACCCCATCATCAGTTTTCGATCCGTCGGTGTAGATATGGATTGATTCATCTTCCAAGAGAGCCGTATCCTCCCAGAGAACTCTAGAAGGAATGTTGACTTGAAAGTTTTTGCCAAACTGAAGTTTTGGGATGGTGTAATCAGTGCGACTTGGGATTGATCCGAATGAATTCAGAATGATGGAATGGCCAAAGTTGTTGTTGGTCCATTGTGAGGAAGCTTTAAGGCGAATGGCTGTATTTGCAGCCACTTGTTTGCTGAAAATATTGAGGGGTGTCAGATGGAGCAGAACGTCTAGAGCAGTGGAAGGTGTCGTACGAAGTGCTCCACTTATGCACAAACAAGCAGAGCTTTGGACTTTGCTCAATTTGTCGCAATTTACCGCTTTATCCAGAGCAGTCCACCATACTGTCACTCCGTAAGTGAGGATCGGTCTAATTACCGAAGTATATAGCCAGTGAGTGATTCGAGGTTGAAGGCCCCATTTGTTCCCAACGGCTTTTTTGCATGAGAAAAGTGCCACTGTGGCTTTTTTGACTCTTTCTTGTATATTAGGTTTCCAGCTTAACTTTTTGTCCAAAATAAGAACCAAATATTTTGCTTGATTAGTGAATGTTAGTGGAGTACCTTTGATAGAAGGAGGATCAATATGAGGGATTTTATATTTCCTTGAGAATAGAACAAGTTCTGTTTTATGAGGGTTGACACCCAGACCACACCGGCCAGCCCAGTTGGTAAGCTTATTTAAAGCATTTTGTAAGAGTTCTTTTAAGACAGTAGGATGCTTTCCTGATACGGCAATAGCAACATCGTCCGCATATGCAATCACTCTGTAACTCTCTGCTTCCAGGCATGTCAGCAGCTCATTTACTACCAAGTTCCAGAGAAGTGGAGATAGGACACCACCTTGCGGCGTACCTCTACTGACAGACCTTCTAGCGGAAAAGCTGCCCAGTTTTGAATTGATAACCCTGCTAGTCAGCATTTGATTAATCAATTCACCAAGCGTACCATCTACCTTCAGGGATGTCAGAGCAGATGCGATCGCATATGTGTCGACATTGTTAAAAGCGCCCTCTATATCCAAGAAAGCGACCATGGAGGGAATATTCTATAGTTCGAACTAGAGTATGTAACGCAGTTTCAACCGATTTCCCTTTGCAATAAGCGTGTTGAGCAGTAGACAAAAGTCGCGTGTCTATGCTTGTTCGCAGGTGGATATCGATCAATCTTTCAAAGATTTTAAGAAGGAATGATGATAGACTTATAGGCCTGAGATCTTTCGGGTTTACTTAGGAGCATTTGCCAGCTTTGGGTATAAACACAACCTTAACTTCTCTCCATAACAGGGGAATGTGGACCAGGCTTAAACAACTAGTTAGAATGGTCTCCAGAATTGGCAGAATTAAATCAGAATTCATTTGGAGTTCAGCTGGTACTATGCCGTCGGGTCCTGCAGACTTGTATGGTTTGAAGCTGTTGAGCGCCCATTGCAGCTTGTCCCTAGTAACCAGACCTTGTGGATATGTTGGCTCATTATCTGACCTATTATGGTCGAAGCTATTAATATTTTTGGTGCTTCCAGGGAAATGAGTATCTAGTAGCAGGTTTAGCGATTCTTCGCAAGAGTTGGTCCATGAGCCATCAGCATTTTTCAAACAGCTAGGCATCACTGGATTTGAAGAGAGGATTTTTCTAAGCCTGGATGCCTCTGAAGTTTTTTCTATTTTTCCACAGAAAATTCTCCAGGAGGATCTTTTAGACTTCCTCAAAGCTTTCTTATATAATTTAAGGGTTTCCTTATAGGATTCCCAATCCGACACTACTCGGGTACTTTTAGCTCAATTAAAACATTTACGACAATCTTTCCTGAGCGGTTCAAGCCCTGAATCCCACCAATACGGCTTCTTTTTTCCCATTGCTTGAGTAAGTGGACAGGAAATAGCCATTAATTTGTTAAGGGCTAACGTGAGATCACTGACCTTGCAGTCAAGTTCAATTATATTTGAAGGAGGATTTAAAAGATCAGGTTTTAATAGACCTTTGAGTGTTATCCTATATTTAAGCCAATCGGTTTTTCGAGGGTTTCGAAACTCCAAGCGGCTAGGAGGTTCATCATTTAAACTGAATTGGATGTACCTGTGATCAGAAATCAAACAAAACAGAAAACGAGTGTTCATCAGATACTTTCCAATTCAAGATCTTGTGATGAATTGTATCTGAGACAAGAGTAATATCCAATACTTCTTGTCGGTTTTTAGTAATGATGGTAGGTTCGTTTCCCACATTACTTACTATAAGGTTAGTACTTAAAATATAATCAAAAAGAGATTCACCTCTATCATTGATATCAGTACTTCCCCATACTGTATGATGGGAGTTAGCATCACTCCCAATAATGAGACATATCTTCTGTCGTTCTGCCTGTGCGATGATTCTCTCCAGTGTATAACCGGGGAGAGGGCCGAGATTGTCATGGCCCAGATACTCCGACACTAGCCAGTACGTACCATTGGCCGTTTCCAGTCTAGCAGTGGTGATATCTCTATCGCTGAGATCAGGGAGTAAATAAACGTTAGTGGTACTTTTAACTAGTATGCAAGATCTAGGTTGTTACTCACAGTAACTTTAAAGCACTATTTTTAAGTTGAATCAATTACTTATTACTCAAAATAAACACAAGTTTGTTTAAAGAATGGAAAAATGAATTTTAATGAGTTTAATTTCAAGAATATTATAATTGAACAGAATACTTAAAATTTAGTGCAACCACTTAGCTTCGCTTCGACCAAAAGATACATTACAAGATACAAAAAATCGTTAAAAGCAAATTTGAATCTCAAAGAACAATGCAAGAGTGGGACACTATGATGATTATTAGAAAGAGCAAAAAATAGTAGAAAATAATTTTGAAGCTGCATTCACATAGCATTTCATATCTCAGGTTTAAGGGTGCGCGTTCATCCTATCAGTAACAATTCCCCCCCCCCCCCCCCCAGCAAGGGAGCCTCATCTGCCTTGTTGTTAGCCTCACAACTGATGTCCAGCACCGCTAGCCTCGCCGCTGGTCTGTCGTAACAACCATCCGCTGTTCTGACTGTAGCTCTCCTTACTTGACCGTCTTTAGCTTCTATGGTGTTGATGACAACGCCCTTAGGCCAAGTGCTCCTTGGAAGGTTCTCGTCAATGATAATCACAACGTCACCATTTTTCAATTTCTCGGATTTTTCGAACCATTTGGTTCTTCTTGTCAATGTGGGAAGGTATTCCCGAGCCCAGCACTTCCAGAACAGATTCGCCACTTGTTGAGTTTTTCTCCAGTCTTTTCGCGAAAGCAGCTCTCTATCGTTGCCTTCAACCAAACCTTTGTTACCATTTGACGATCCCAGAATGAAATGATTGGGAGTTAAGGCCTCTTCATCTTGGTGACCCAGAGTTACGTAGGTGAGTGGACGGGAGTTTACTACAGCTTCTATCTCGACCAGTGATGAGTGAAGTATTTCATCGTTCAGACGCCTGTTGATCAACAAATCTTTCAGAATTTTCTTGACTGTTCCGATTAGCCACTCCCAACTGCCACCCATATGTGGTGCTGCGGGTGGATTGAAAAACCACTTCGTTTGAGGAGAGATGAATTTCCGTGCTAGTTTCTCTTTGTTGACCAGTTGGAACTGATCCCTTAATTCCTTTTCGGCGCCGACAAAGTTCGTCCCATTGTCTGAGTAAATTTCGGATGGTAAACCTCGCCTTGCAATGAAACGCTGGATACTGAGGATGCAGGAGTCTGTATTCAGTGAAAATGCCACTTCAACATGAATTGCCAGGGTATTGAGGCAAGTGAACAATACGCCCCATCGTTTAACCTGACTTCGTCCTTGTACTACCAACATAGGGCCAAAGTAATCGATTCCGGTGAACGTAAACGGTCTTCGAAAAGCTCCCAACCGGGCTGGTGGTAGCTGCGCCATCAAAGGAATCCTGGGTTTTGCTTCTTTGATACAGCAATGGGCACATTTTAAACGAACTGCTCTTACCAGGGTTCTCAAAGCTGGAATGTAATATTGTTGTTTTACTTCGTTGTATACCGTAGCATCACAGTGGTGTTTGAATAGCCTATGAAAGTAATCGACAATCAAAAACCTCACCCTGCTCTTTCTTGATAGAATTACTGGTCGTCTAGTATCTACTTTGACAAAATCTGCATAGTCAATTCGTCCCTCGAGTCTCGTCAGTGTAAGGGTTCAGCTTGTACAATTGATTCGATTTCGGAATTTTGTTTCCTGATTCGAGCATCGTTATCTCCTCCGAAAACTCCGACCATTGAGACATCTTCCACAAAACGATTTCTGCCTTTGAAAGTTCATCAGACTGAATAGAAAGACTCGATGACCCCAGACGATTCTCCTCGGTTGATGTTGATTTGGCTAAGCGACGAATATTGACCTTCTTCAAAAGATTTTGGCAGTATCTGATGACGTACACAACTACTCTGCGAAGACGTTCCCAAGTAGAGTATCGTTCAAAGTCTACCACCAGCGGCCGGATGCCTCTGTCCACCTTAATGTTGTCTTGCCTCATCACCAGAACGTACTTTGTCCGAAGTTCTTGTTCACATGTGCTTTTCTCCTTCTTAGGAGCCTCTACTGGCCAAACCTCTTCTGGCTGCATCAAAAACTCAGGAGCATTAAACCATCTGCTCTTTTTCTCAAAACATGGTTCTTTGGTCCATTTGGTAGCTTCGTCTGCCACATTCAGCCTCGTTGGAACCCAACGCCTTTCGCTGAGTTTAGTCTTTTCTTGAATTTCACCGATGCGGAACATCACGAATGGCTTGTACATTTTTGCGTCAGAACGCAGCCACTGTAATACGGTCTTAGAGTCCGTCCAGAAAAAACGTTGACTAATGTTGAATGTATGACCCTTTGCAATCGTCTTTGCAAGTCGCACGCCTATGAGAGCCGCCTGTAACTCGAGTCTGGGTATGGAAACCGGCTGCAACGGAGACACTTTGTTTTTTGCCGAAATTAAAGCGCATTCTCTTTTGCATCCATTGGAAAACCTGAAGTACGCTACCACCGCCATAGCTTCCTCACTTGCGTCCACGAAGACGCGAAGTTGTATCAATGTCTCGTCATCAACTGGTAGTGTACTGTAACATCTCGGTATGCTCACATGCTGCACATTCGGGAGCAGTCGTTGCCATGACTCCCACTTGTTGACCAACGATCCATCAATACAGTCGTCCCAATCGATTTTCTGACGCCATACTTCTTGGAGGAGTACTTTGATGCGAACCAAGTAAAAGGCCAGAAAACCTAAGGGATCAAAAATTGGCATTAAGATTTTTAATAACTCACGCTTTGTTGGCAATTTGCTTCCGTCTAAAATCTCTTCTTGCGTCTTGATGAATCGCAACGAAAAGGTAAACACGTCATCAGATGGTCGCCACCACAGACCCAAAACCTTTGATATATTATTTTCATTGTCAAAGTCGACTCGTTGTTTCTCGTCTATCATCATTTGCCCAAGCGCGGAAAGCACCTCTTCAGAATTTGACATCCAGCCTCTTATTTTGAATCCTGCCTTGGAATGAATTTCGCTTACTTCCCCAGCCAGTTGAATAGCCTCATCAACAGTCGCCACACTGTCAAGCATATCATCCATGTAATGATGTTCCAAAATACTCTGAACTGCTCGCGGATACAAATCAACAAACTCGGAAGCATTGGTATCCTTCACGTAGAGTGCGATGCTAGGCGAACACGAAGCCCGAACGTAAGAACCTCCATCTGATAAACATCTGGATTTTGATCAACTTCACCATTGCGCCAAAGGAAACGTTGGGCACACTGGTCTTCCTTTCGCACTCGTACTTGGTGGAACATCTCTTCAATGTCCCCAGTTATCGCCACCTTGTTTGAACGAAATCCAAACAACACTACCGGAAGTTGTTTTAGCTGGTCAGGTCCCTTCAGCAGCATCTTGTTCAGCGAAACACCTTGTTCGGAGGCAGCTGCGTCCCAAACCAATCGAATTTTACCTGGCTTATTCGGGTTGGTTACAATGAATGTAGGCAGGAACCACGTCTTCGTTGAATTCACCTGTAGTTGATCTTCGATGCATTTACTCGCGTAGCCTTTTTGCACAAGATTCAAAACTTGCTGATTGATGTTCGAAACAACTTCTGGATTGGATTGCATTTTCTTTTCTAAGCAGCACAATCGTCTTAGTGCCATATTGAAACTGTTCGGCAAGGTGAATTCATCCTGTCGCCATAGGAGGCCACACTCATAGGATCCGTTGATTCGCTTCGTTGTCGCTTCGATTATTTCTTTGGCTCTTTTGTCTTCGCTTGTTAACGTTTGCACTGACGAGACTCCGCTGTCTTCGAGGATGAAATGTTGCTTTACCAACTCGTGTAATTCTGCTTCGCATTCACAAATCTGGAGATTGGACTGGCACCCAAGATCCTGCTCGTTCCCACCGCTGACGCACCATCCCAGCCTGGTTTTGATTGCTAAGGGCGCATTCCATTTTCCTTCGCATGTTTTTAAGGGGATAGCCACCTTTTCATTGTCCAGTCCCATCAAAATTCTGCTATCAGCCTTTTCATACGGTAATAAAGGCAAATCTCGTAGGTGTTTGAACTTTTTTAGGAACTCAGGTGTCAATGACTGTGATGGAAGAGCAAGTGACTTTACAGTTCGAACGTTATTGAGCCGAAGGCTAGGAAATTTCTCTTTCTCGGCACCATCAGATGAGATCGTCAGAGAAACAACCTTCGAATCGTCTTCTCGACGGGAAGAATTGGACGTCCAACGAGGGTACAAAGGCTTAGGAGTACCCACCAAGTTAAGTTTTCTCGAAATCGACTCTTCCAGCAGTGTTAGGGACGAACCACTATCCAAAAAGGCAAACGTATGCACATTATTTCCATTGCCATGCAAAACGACCGGTAAGATACGGAAAAGCGGGCCAGTTTCATATTCGTTCCGATGAGAATTACATGATTCAACACTGCCTTCGCCTTCGTCGTGCAATAAACGATGATGTTTGATCTTACATTGACCAATGTCACATTTTTTGGCATTGCGACACTTGAATCGTTTTGAATGCTTCATACAGGATAAACAAAGTTCTTTCTTTTCTACGAGTTGAGTTCGTTCTTTAGCAGACAACTTGTGAAAGCTGTCACAATCAACCAGTCGATGACTTCGATTGCACACATAGCACGACATTCTGGAATTAATTTCTTTCGGGCTTGAATTCTCTTTCTTGTTGTCTTCCTGTGCATGCGTATTAAGGTGTCCCGTTCGCCTGTAGGACTTGTTACCTTTGTCCGTGTACTTCGTCACTGCCGCTGCTGCTTCTGCCCTTATGTGCATCCAATCTCCGAAGCCAACCAGATTCTTCACCGCCGTCCCGCTCGAAACACCCATCGCCCATTCCAACTTCAACGTTGATGGCAATTTGTCAACCAATTTCCTCAAGAGTACCGGGTTGTTGATATGATCGGTCAAATCGGAGGCTTCCATAGTAGCACTCAAATTTCGTACCGCCAACGCATATGAAATGAGTGATTCCAATCGCTCGCTCTTTGGATTGAGCATATTTTCGGTCTTCATAATCAAATCTTCTATTATGTGTTCAGGGCGGCCAAACAGCATTTCCAACGTGCTTATTACGTTCAATACTGATGAAGGCAACAACAATTGGCTGCTTACTGCTTCATATGCCTTGCCTTTCAAGGCCTTCTGTAGCCGTAGAAGGTTTTCGTCACTTGAAAAGTTGCACATCCTAGTGCTATTGCGGTAACAACTGATGAACACCGGCCATTCCTCCGACTTTCCGGTGAAAACCGGCAGATCCCTCGATACGCTTTTCCTTGATGCTATTTGATTTTGGGTCAACGCCTCCTTCGTTTCCTCTGGTTGCATCTCGCCCTTCGTTCGAGCAACCCAACTCTCTGTCCGATCACGAGCCGCCAACACATCATTTAAAACAACTTTCGAACGTGCCTTCGTTCCACCGTAGCCACTGCCATCGTCACTCTGTGCATTTATCCTAAGCAACTCAAACTTCTTCTGCAAATACTCTCGTTGCTTTTTCTCCTTCTCCTCCAACATCTTCGCGTTCAGTTCGTTTTCTTCTTCGAGCTGCTGTAGTTCGAGCTGCAGCAGATGCCTGCTTTTACTGGAGATAACGCTATGCACCGGAACCACCGTGGTATTGTGTGATTGTTCTGCTGTAGAGATACTTCTCTGATGGGTCGGTGTCCCTTGCAAGGAACAACTACCCCCTTGGCACTTTGCACATATCCAATCGCGATCCTTTACTGAATCGTCGACGCCCGCACATCCGTAGTGATACCACAAAGAACATTTGTCACACGATACCATGTCCTCAGCTTCGTTTTTCCTTGTGCAGCTGCTGCAGTCCCTCGCCATTTTATCCTTTCCCATCGCTACGCCGTATAATAACTTTTTACTAAAGTTTTAGAAATGTTACTCACAGTAACTTTAAAGCACTATTTTGTAAGTTGAATCAATTACTTATTACTCAAAATAAACACAAGTTTGTTTAAAGAATGGAAAAATGAATTTTAATGAGTTTAATTTCAAGAATATTATAATTGAACAGAATACTAACCCCCATATTAATAAACGGCAGATAACAACGTGCTAGCGTTTATACATCTGTTAACTAGTAATTCTTATTAACAAATGCGTAATAGTCTGTGACGTGTGTTAACGTACGGATAACTTTAACTAGCCAGATTCCACGTATAATGAACGGATAACTTCTTAACACATACACGCACGCGTATGATAGCACCGTTTACTACTACCAGTATACACTTTGTAAGGCAGTGCATGCATGTGACACATGTATTAGAAAATCACCATAATTTGATGAAGTGGTGAATTTGGTGAAGTGATAAATACTGGAAAGATATCATACCTTTTTTAATAAGAAAAGTTATCAAGCGGACAAGTTGTCTATCCGTGTGCAAGTTAACACGTGTGTTAGGGAGCGGATACCAGTTTTTTATTAATACTGCTGTAAAAATTTAGTGCAACCACTTAGCTTCGCTTCGACAAAAAGATACATTACAAGATACAAAAAATCGTTAAAAGCAAATTTGAATCTCAAAGAACAATGCTAGAGTGGGACACTATGATGATTATTAGAAAGAGCAAAAAATAGTAGAAAATAATTTTGAAGCTGCATTCACATAGCATTTCATATCTCAGGCTTAAGGGTGCGCGTTCATCCCATCAGTAACATAGGTTCACCCTTACCAGAGGCATACAGTAAGTAGTATCCAGGAGTTCTGAGTCCTTTAACCATGGATTTAACAATCCAGGGTACCTGGATCAGAGCAATATCCTCACCGTTTCTGGATAGACGGAGAAGAAGGGAGGCCGCAGCCTTAATAGTGTGTTGAAGGTTAATTTGGACTGATTGCTACAATCAGGCGGAATAGCCTCCTGTACGGTGTTGTTGCGTTCTTCCAAATCAGAAGATGAACTCAATAGCTCATTCTCGCTCAAAGGAACGAGGTTTAGGTAGTCTTCGGTCTCCATTCCGGTCAGACTGTCGACATTAGTAGAAGACTGAACCTTGATCAGGGATGACCTGGATTCCTCATCAACAATGGATGGAAAGGTGATGGATGCACCAGGGTCCCCTCCCACAGGCTCAGCCTCAGTTTTTTGTGGAGGGACGCAATCCGCGTCAACCTCATTTTTCTATACTTTGAGGACATCACTATAGGTCTTGGATACGCCACAATGGAGAGTACTGGTGTTTTGCACCTTGGGTCGTTTGGGCACCGGGATGGTATCCTCTAGAGACCTTTGTTGCTTTGACGTGGAGTCGCCGCTGGTCTGCGCATTTGCTAAAATGCACTGAGCCCATTTTATCCTGGCGTCCAGCTCCGTCTTCCCTTCGACCTCCCGTTTTTCATTACCAAAGGTATTGAGAATCCTAGGAGCTGTCAGCCTGACCGTATAGCTGTCCTTTGACTGCCTAATCTGCGTATTTGAAGGTAACGTCTTCGGGGGAGAACCTTCTCCAGTGGTGGGAGGACCATTATTCACAACCCTTACACCACCGAGTTGGGCTCCCTCCCGAGACGTACTCGGGAGAGGTTCACTCTCTCTAGAAGTGGTCGGACCGTTATTCACAACTCCACCACTACTGAAATTAGGTATTACTACCACCTTACTTCTCTCGCTGGAATCTGTATCAGATGGGGGACCATGACTTGCCACAACCACCCCACTGAAACCGACCCCAGGAGTAACGGCAAACAGCTTTGACGCCGTGCTGCCGCCCGGTTTCGAAGAAGAACCGGTCTCACCATCTATCAATGTTTTTGTCTTTTGTTTTGACATACAATTATTTTGGACCCACGAGTAGCAAATAAAGGTTGGTCACCGTTAACGACTGAGCTAGTAATTTTAATTGGGCCCCCAGCCAGGCTGATCATCGGCACGGGTCATGTAACACCTTAGATCCAGCCCAATAGGAAAATTGGAGTGGGTGAGGAGGGGTATATGATTTGAAAGAGTGGCAGACAGCTATTCGCCGTACTGTCAAGGAAAGGAATTATGTGTATAGGAAAACACGTCGAACAGCGATACGCCATACCAACATGGGGGAGAGCTCGTTAAACAGCTTTTCACCGTACCACCGAGGGATGGGTTTGGATAGGGAAGGTTTAAGGATAAGTTATTTCAGGACTCAAGGGAAGGGGATATGATAAGATAAGAGTGACAGACAGCTATTCGCCGTACTGTCAAGGAAAAGGAGTAATGTATTTGGGAAAACACGTCGAACAGCAATACGCCGTACCGATATGGGGGAGATCTCGTTGAACAGCTTTTATAAGATTAAGAATAAAAACGTAAATAATTGAAAATTAATTATTTTTGTTTTTGTTTTTGGGGACTCTTGAACTGAAATTCAAATTTAAAAGTTTTGCGACCTTTAGTCCAAATGCGTTTCGCCCAGGTACAACAATTGGGCTCATCAGTTAGATGTTGTTGTACCCTTCTAAGACGCCTGGGCAAAACGCATTTGGACTAAAGGTCGCAAAACTTTTAAATTTGAATTTCAATTCAAGAGTCCACAAAAACAAAAACAAAAATAATTAATTTTCAATTATTTACGTTTTTATTCTTAATCTTATCCCAGTTTTGTCTCCTATTCTGTTCAGCCAGTTACGTGAAGAGTTCCTCACAAGTTCCATGATCTTCTGGAAATACAACAAATAATTGCTTTTCCCAGTGGCAATTTGGTTTTTCCAAACGCATACACAAATGCATTTGCCGAGTGTATAGCGTGTTGGAGTTACAACTGAGTTCCAAGGCTTTATCTATTTGGATCCCGCAGAAGAGACTGCACTATCTGTGTGCCACGAACTGCTTTTGCTGTACAAGAGAGTTGATAGTGGTAGCCTTAAAATAAGTTAAGATAGTTGAAAATTTCCAATAAAAATTAATCGTAAGATTTCCATAGTAAACAAAAACTTGTTTTATCAATAATCCAAGAAACGTTCAGAGTTCAGACTCCTAATATTAGTGAACTGGGAGGTTCAAGCATAAATAGTAAGGCACCAAAGGTTATCTCTAACAACTTAAGTACTTCTGCGAACTCCCGCTGCTCCTGGCACACAGTTAGATAGAAAAAATTAGCACCAAATCCTAGTGTTTCCAATATTGGTGTGTCTAATGCTAATTCAGCTGTAGCCAATGGTGATTCTTGTGGTATTGCGACATATATCACTGTAACTATACTTTCCAGGACTTGGCGCTGTTGAATTGAGAGTACAGTTGGTGAAATTGTCCAATTTAGCTGGTGAGGGACATTCTCGCATTGGGATTTTAAACTTGGCTGGGCTTGGGATAGCAGAATTCAATGGAATCATTATGATAGGAATCGGTATAATGGGTGGATTTGGAGTGGCTAATGGATTATAAAGCCGGAGTTCCTCTTGCAACGACATCACTTTTAATTCACCAGATGCATTCTTATCGACCTTTCCTGGAGGTTTTTTCTTTGAAGATATCTTCCAGTTCATTGCGAACTCGATGTGCCTGTGTGTGATAAACCAATTTTGGTCCTGTTACCCCACAGGTTACGTTAGATCCATTATTTAAGTTTGTCGTTTAGATCCCTTTGTTTTGTTTTTAGTTTATGGAATCTTATATATGCAATCTTCCCGAGCACTTATAATACTTGGAACAAAAGCATTGAAGAAAGGAAAAAGTGTAAATAAAAATGAAAATTTAAAGCGTTCAAAAATAAAACTGATAAATTTGAAGAAATATGGGCTTTTAAAATTATTTTTTTTTCTAAAAAATAAATAAACAAATAGACAAATACAACCGTCAAACCAAATTGTCATAAGTAACACCATTTTTCTGTTTTGCTCCAACAAGCGCTGGTGCGCATAGTTGCTGAACATGAACCGTCGTGAAGTTGGCTCCTGGCAGTGCATTTATAATAGGTCAATCACCACAACGTTGGCTACATACACTGCCTGTCAAATTCATAATATGCATTCCACTTGCCTCCCACTTGCTTTCCACTTGCATTCCACTTGCTTGTCTCCTAACCCTGAGGCCACACGAGCAAGTACTTGCAAGCAAGTTGGCTACATACACTGCCTGTCAAATTCGTAATTTGGATTCCACTTGCCTCCCACTTGCTTTCCATTTGCATTCCACTTGCTTGTCTCCCAAGTCACAACTAGCTTCTCAACTTGTTTCACTACTGGCTCCAAAACTTGCATGCCAGTTGATAAGCAAGTTGCTTGGGT
Source organism: Dasysyrphus tricinctus (assembly GCA_963921185.1). Lineage (NCBI taxonomy): Eukaryota > Metazoa > Arthropoda > Insecta > Diptera > Syrphidae > Dasysyrphus > Dasysyrphus tricinctus. Next base: position 180,783,774 of record OY992531.1, on the reverse strand, counting down.
TTGTTTTTGTTAGTAAATAAATGTGTATGTATTGCAACTTTCTTGCCAGTACTTGCTCGTGTGACCTTGTGGTAACCTCAACTGACGTCGTTATCAGTTTAGTTTCCAAAAACAAAATCTCAATGAGACTGATCTATGAAAAAGAAAACACAAATGCCAAACGCAATTTTTTCGGAAAAAGAATGTCAGTGAAATTGTTTTTTACGAAAAGAATTCGTGGAGAATATAAAATTTGTTTTTTTTTTGGGTAGTTCACAATTCGATACAAAAATTTAAACGTCAAACATTTTTTTTCGCAAAACGCGCTTCCGTAAATGTAGTTTTTTTTCGCCAAGGAACTGTATACTAAGCTTAAGTCAAAACAACCTCACAAGGTGAAGTTAATTTGATTTTGTGAGGTTTTAAATTCTGGAAGCAACCTCATAACTTATGATCCTCACAAAATCTATCGAAACTGTGATCTCCTTCGGAGGAGGTCACAGCTAAAAAGTAACACTTGTAATTTCGAATACTACAACAGGAAGATATTTATTTTTTTTTTTTTCTTAATTGGTGCCTAATTACACGACGACTTTTGAGATACATTACAAAGTGAGTACAATTCAAAAACTATCCCCCATATTAATAAACGGCGGATGACAACGTGCTAGCGTATATACATCTGTTACCTAGTAATTCTTATTAACAAATGCGTAACAGTCTGTGACGTGTGTTAACGTAAGGATAACTTTAACTAGCCAGATTCCCAGTGCTATTTATAAACCCATTCCAAGCGATGTCTAACTTTAGACACCTGTCCAACTCCAAAATGTTATTTATAAATACTTAGCACCGATTGACTAACTTATCCACTGAAATTGGTTGTCCAAATCTTATTTCAAAGTAGACACGTTTAATGAATAAGGTGAGCAAACATTTCTGGTTTTCTAATTTTCTAGTTTTGAAATGAATGAAAAGCTAGTTGAACGTGCCCCAAAGCATACTAAAATTCATTAATTCATTCAAAAATGAATAAATACAGGCATGTGAGTGAATAAATTAGGCCACATTTGGGCAATTGTTGGAATGCGTTTATAAATAACAAGTTGACTAAAATATTTAGGCATTGACTAGCTGGACAACTGCCCAAGCGTGTTCTAAGCAAATCTAATAAATATGACTGCTCTATATCAACGGATAACTTCTTAACACAAACACGCACGCGTTTGATAGCACCATTACTACTATCAGTATACACTTCGTAAGGCAGTGCATGCATGTGACACATGTATTAGAAAATCACCATAATTTGATGAAGTGGTGAGTTTGGTGAAGTGAAAAATACTGGAAAGATATCATATCTTTTTTAATAAGAAAAGTTATCAAGCGGACAAGTTGTCTATCCGTGTGCCAGTTAACACGTGTGTTAGGGAGCGGATACCAGCTTTTTATTAAAACTTCTGTAATATTATGTTAAGCTACTGCGGCTATGAAGTATTGCCTGCATTGTCGAGTTACGGAGTTTGCCTCTTGGCTGTCAGTTTCTTTTATTGTAATTATTAGCACTGCTCTTACCCTGAATCCACACGAGCAAGTACTTGCAAGCAAGTTGGTTACATACACTGCCTGTCAAATTCAAAATTTGCATTCCACTTGCCTCCCACTTTATTTCCACTTGCATTCCTCTTGCTTGTCTCCCAACTTGCTTCACTAGTGGCTTCAAAGCTTGCAAGCCAGTTGATAAGCAAGTTGCTTGGGTTTGTGTGTATTATGCTATGTTCCCACCAAAATGAAATCCGAGATTTCGGTTCAAAACTTTTGATATTTCAAGTTGATGGAACAAGATTTCATGGAAATTGCAACGAAATCTCAATGAAAACTCTAGATTTCAACGAAATCTTAATGAAATCCCACTCCACCAAGTTGAGAACTCCAAATTTTTCAGCTGAAATCTCAGATTTCGTTTTGGTGGGAACATAGTATTAGTAAACAAATGTGTATGTATTGCAACTTGCTTGAAAGTACTTGCTCGTGTGGCCTCGGGATAAGGAAATATTTATATCGATTGCGTGTTGGCTTATGGATGCAACAAAGAATTTACATATATGCAATTACCTACAAATAACTTAAGATTAATAAAATTACACTAGAAAATACACAATGAGCATGCGTAGGTATACGATTATTGTCATAGTGTGAGCGAATACGCTCTTAAACATTTGATTGTGTAGAGGACACATGAAAGAAAGTTCTTTAAGCAAGAGCACTCTATATAATTTTAGATGGAACGTGTACTGCTTGAACGCACGTGAGATTTTAATGCTACATTTCCACCTAGCGCCAATCTGAGATTTAATGAGATTAACCCTAAATCTCCTTTAAATCTCGTAGATTTACCATACAAATTTATTTCGTAAATCTTGAAGATTGGAAATCAATCTTGTTAAATCTTTCTAGGACAAATAGTTTTACAAATCGAACTAACCTATTCTTACATGGCGCTGAACGATTCATTCGAGACTCGCATTCAGTTCTTCATTGTTTCACACGAATCAAACATTCTGTCTCATTCGAACTTCATAAGAAAAATTGGAACGCCATTTGCATTTTTGAAGGTGCTGTCAAATTTAATCTTTTTTAAATCTTTTTGTGCGGTGGAAACACCAAAAAGAATTATTAAATCTAATCTGAGATAAACCTTTGGTGGAAACATAGCATAACATACAAACAAAAATTTTTCTAACGATTACGTACAAAATTTAAAACAAATTGGTTAGAAATGAAAAAATTAAATGAAAGTAGTTGGTTAATTATTCGATAGAATATAAAATTACAGGAATATGAACTGTTGATTGTTGATACAGGAGCGGTTGCTAGGCAGACTGGATCTGCCTAGGATTCCTTTTTCTCGGTAAACAGGTAACAGTGGTCTGTTGCTGGAGTTGGATCGGCTGAAGAGGTTGGCATGTGGAGAACTGAAAGCTGGTTGTTGTGAGATGTGGGCCATTTTCTCGGTTAACGGCAACGATTACGTGTTACGGGTTACAGGACACCGTTTTGTCGGTAAAGCATAGTTTACAGTTCCAATGCGAAAAAAAAAATCAAAATTTTCAAAATGATTTTCCACCTATTCTGCGCACCAAGTAGAATAATATTCAAGGTGAAAAACGTTTTCTTTGGCCTAAACCATTCATTGAGTCATTAATTTACCCTTAAAATGGAAAATAATTATTTTTGGATGCGAAAACCATTTACATGCAAATAATGCCTTGAGGTGAATATATTTTTTTTTCGGAAGTATACACCGACCATCAAAAAAAAAAATATTTTATTCACCAGACTTTTTTCGCATGCAAATCAATGGCCGGTCCATTGTTTTGCATGACATTCCATGACAGCATAGTTTTTCTTTTTGCATGAAACTGTAAACCAATTATGCAAACAATTAATTTTACATTTCACCTCAATTATTTTTGACATGCGCGAATATTTGCATAGATTTTTTTTTTGCGCATGGGTACTTTAAACTAGGCTTAAACGGCTAACGGGTTAGTTATATATAACGGGTGATTTTTTAAGAGGTTTAGAACTTTAAAAAAAAAAAAAAAACACACAAAAAATTCGAAAAAATGAATGAAATATTTATTTGAATCGATAGTTTGAACCTTGAAATTTAATGTTTAAAGATAATTTCATGCAAATGTTGACCGCGGCTGCGTCTCAGGTAGCCCATCCGCTGAGTCCAATTTTGGCATACTCTTTCACACATATCGGCCGGTATCTCACGAATGAATGCATGGATGTTGGCTTCCAGTGCGTCAATCGAAGCGGGCTTGTCCCTATAGACATTAGCCTTGACATACCCCCACAAAAAATAATCTAATGGTGTCAAATCGTACGATCTAGGCGGCCAATTGACCGGCCCGAAACGTGAAATTAACTGTTCACCAAACTCGCCTCGCAATGGCGCCATTGTTTCGCGTGCTGTGTGGCATGTGGCACCGTCTTGTTGAAACCACATATCATGCAAGTCAAGAACTTCCATTTCGGGCAAAAAAAAGTTTGTTATCATCGCTCGGTAGCGTTCACCATTGACAGTAACGCTGCGATTCGCATCATCTTTGAAGAAATATGGCCCAATAATGCCGCCGGCCCATAAACCGCACCAAACAGTGGCTTTTTCGGGATGCATTGGTAGCTGTTGCAATGCTTCTGGCTGATCTTCACTCCAAATGCGGCAATTATGCTTATTTACGTACCCATTCAACCAAAAATGAGCCTCATCGCTGAACACAATTTTTCGATAAAAAAGCGGATCCTCGGCCAGCTTTCCTTGATAGTAAAATTCAATAATTTGCAAGCGTTGTTCATTTGTAAGACGATCCATGGTTAAATTGCAAACCAAACTGAAGCTGTTTGACAGTGACACAAGGTACTAAACACACGTCAGCTGTCAAAACCAGTGTTGCCAAAACCAAACCAGCTAAAAAATCACCCTTTATAATTTTACGGTTAAGTGTAGTACACAGATCGAGCTAAAATTTCACTCCCATATTTCTCTCCAAACATCAGCTAAATACCCAAGCTAAATTTTGACATAAGATTTTTGTGGAGATTACATCGCAGTAAACAGCTGTTTTTTGAAATGAAATTTTATTCAATAATTTCATAGAATTTTATTTTAATATTTCAAGCGAGTCTTATCCAATAAAGAAGGTTTTTGCCTTTGGCATTGAAAAATCGTTTACCCTTGAATATTTCTCGTTCTCAATTTTGATTTCACAAAGTAAAATTCACATAAATCTAACAAATAAAACAATCTGTCACAATTTAGCTCGAGAATTAATGTGCCGAACAATTATTTCACGCGCTAAATTTGGACAGATAAGAGTTGTACAGTAAGAAACAAAAATTTGATTTTTAGCTGGAGCTGCGAACCTCTCGGCTAAAATGCTTGGCTAAATTTTAGCTTAGCTACATTTTGGAGAGAATTTTGTATGGGAGCGAAATATTAGCTCGATCTGCGTACTGGGCTTCACTGTTTAATGAAAACAACTAAGAGGTTGTGCAAAGCACAACCATCCTCTTTCGAGGCCAAATCCTCCGATATAAAAACAAACCTAAACGTCATCAGTGCCGAGGTCCTGAGTTTGACATTTAGAAGGTATTTGGTAAAAAAGCCCTATTGAACACGACATTACTATCCCTTTATGTTTTGTGTGGTAGGTATTGGTGTGGTGGAAAATACCTTGGAACGATTGATATCCCCTCACAATTAATTATATTTGATGATTCCTTTGTCTTTTATTTATGGCGTTAGCTACTTTTATTAAAATAAAATAAAACTAAAACCTCTGCGTACTGAAATTGTCGAGAAAAGTTAATTACACTCAATTTTTTTTGAATGTGTATTTAAATTTATTAACATATATAAATATATTTTTAAAACTCTTCAATTAATAAAACGTTTATATAAACATCACAAATATGAATAAATACGTACTTTTTTTAGAACATTTATAACCAAGAGCGGCACAGAGTGTACTGCAATGACCCATTGAAAAAATACAAATTTTTGTGGATTATTCTTTATAATAGTCTGTACCTATATTCTTCAAAACAGAAGCAGAAATAGAAGAATAAAAAAAAACGGTAGTCAGTGAAGGAATTTCGTGTGAATTATTTTTAGCATTTTTTACCAAATGAACTGGTAGCTAAATACTCTTATTTTTATAACAAATCAATAAATATCGCGATTTCCTTTTTTCAAGTTTAGAAAAAGACTTTTGTTAATAAATCTCAATCAAGAATACATAAATATATTAAAAAGAAACTATCACTACAGTGTGATGTACGATATTCTACAAATCGGGAAAACAAGCGAAATTAAAGCCACTGCGAAGAAAAGAATTATAGTACATCCGTCTACGATGTTCAGAAACTTTTGCGGACCCAACATAATAACCATTGCCGCCGTGATAAATAGTTACTGCAGACAAAGTATCTCTGCGATAAGTTCAGCTGCTGTCCTTGGCCTCACGACGAGACCAACCAGAAATTTAATTTGAATTTTTGTCTCATGTTTTGTGCTGATCAAAAGCGAAGAAAGTTGAAAGTTGAGGTTTATTTTGATAATAAAAAGTAAAAATATATTTACTTTCGTGCATCACAAAAAAGCAAAAAGCTTCGAGTAAAATTTCTTACATTAAAAAAATAAACAAAGTTTGCGGTTACAAAATAAAATAATACAACTAATTCACACTCAAAATGGCTTTCCCAAGAGAAGAATGTTTGTAAGACTTCATTCATATCAAGGGAGCAATTTTGTATTTTAAAAAAGTGAGAGAAAACAAATAATCGTATTTGGTCGTTGTTGTTGTTCTATAGAATAAAATTGAAAGAAAAACAAGTAAATATGAAATTACTTGAGAGCTCACGGTTTGAAGCAATTAATAATGCTCTATCAATACAAACTGGGGACAGTACTATTTTTGGACGCATAGAGAGCTACTCATGCAAAATGGTAGCAGCTGATAAGGCGTTGTATAAGCGGTTCACTTCTGAAATTCATGGAATCGGTCCGCATGATTTGCAAGCTTTGTCACCACCGCAAACTATTGCAGACTTTTCACCGAATTTCAATAGGAATAGCAGCCAGTCGGGAGATGAAGGCATTATTTTGTGTGACACCATCTCAAGGAAGACATTATTCCATTTGATTGCGACTTTGAATGCTGCTTTTGAGCCCGACTATGATTTTTCTGATGCAAAGGTAACTTTATTTTAAATATTTTCAGTTAATTTTTTGTTTGGTTAATGTTTTATCATCAAGAATCAATCAAAATAATAAGTCTCCACTTGTGTAGTGAGAATTGTTTATAAAGTAAAAATGACAGTGGTCGATATCTAGGCGCCAGATATTTATATGTAGCTCACAGTACACATATTAAAGGTAATTGGGCCTATTCGGCGTGATCTTTTATTCTGCTATTCTGCTATAAATTTCTATACAAAAGTTTAAGCTGTCAAAAAACCTTTTATGAATTACGATTTTGGTACTCGGCATGCTCAATCTGTTGTTAAGAAATCTGTTATGATCTGTCAAACTTTCGAACTCAGAAGAAAATCTTTTACAAATCGCATTTTTGGTATTCAGCATGCCAAAATCTGTTATTAAATCTGCTATAAATCATAAAAAAATTAAAGACTAACTTTTGTGACTTTTATCATAAAAGATTTCAATTAGAACACAGGTATATCAAGTAAAAATGGATATCTATACCTATAACAAAATGTTCTTAAAAGGAGACAAATGTAAAAAAAATATATTAAAACAATCCTATCCTATCCTACTATCCTACTTAGTATTATAAATGTGAAAGTGAGTTTGTTTGTTTGTTTGTGACGCTTTCACGCCTAAACTGCTGAATCAATTATGACGAATTTGGATATAGAAATAGATAGGACTCTGGAAGCGTCAATAGGATACTTTTTTTTACCATAATGGACAAAAAAGAAAAAAATATTTGGTACCAAAACAACTTCATTTTATATGTGAACACAAGTAAATCAGTTAAGTTTGAAAAAAAAAATCAATCAATTTTGATATTTCGTTTGAGCAATAGTTTGTTTTTTTTACTATGTTGAAGTTTTATTATACCATTTGCTTCACAAGCGCTGCTTTAAATTAAACAGGAGATCATCGCAAGCCCGGGCAGTGAAATTTGGTCGATCAAAAAGAAATCCATTTATGTCGAACTAAGAGGCTGTCTTTAGAACTGCTGAGACACTTTCCCAAAGAAAGTTTTGATTTTGATTCGCGTGTACCCATGTGCCCAGTGCCCAGAATTTGTATGTTAACGCCAGATGGAAGGACATACATCATGTAAGTAGTATACAGTAGCATCCTCACATATAGTCTAAGAGCCGGCAGAAAATTCCGTGGGTGAACGCATAGCCAAAATATTAGTTCATTTATATAAGGCTTTGTAGTTTCATACATCTTGATATCGAATGCAAAAAGAGGTGTTGAAAATAGTACTTTTTAAATTTTTGTGTCAGGGATAGAGCCACTTCAATTCATTTATTCAAAATGGGATATTGTGTTCTTCAATTTTTCCTAGGTAACCAAACTTTAATTTTATGATCCGAGTAATAAACTCAAGATGAAAGCCTATAAAGTAAAACTTATCGGCCTTATTATTTTTTTTTTATCTCCAAATATTTCTCGATAATGGTGCACCTAAAATGGTTATATCACAAGTTCAGATAGTCAAAATTAAAGTCTATGGACTTAGGGAAAATGACAGGATCATTTCCTGTTCTTTGAAAATGGATTGATGTGGTTGTAACCCTGTCACAAAAATTGGAAAACATCTTCATATTTTCAACACCCCGTCTCCAACACGGGTGTCTAAAAAATCTTTCCAGACTTTTGAATCCAATATTAAGGTGCATACACCTACAGATTCTCAAACTCATATTTTGGTTATGCGCTCAGCCAAAAAATTTGCTACCAGCTACCAGCTATTGGGCTAATTTTTTTTTTGAATATTTATTTGGCAAAATTTGCCATTCAAGAAATTCACTACAAAGTATATTATAGACTAAGAGCCCACAGCAGATTTTGGGTGTGAACGATAGCAAAAAAAGAAGTATAGGCGTCGAAAGCTTCATTAAAGACTATTAAAAAAATCAAAGTCTTGCATTCCACAACTGGGGCCTTTGCGAGAAACAGTGCATCGAAAAAAAAATATAAATGCAACTTCGAGGATAATCGTGTTATCGTGTTAGCCGAAATTGGTTTTCACCCCTCCCTAGATAAGCTCCGCGGATCCCATATCACGGAATCTGAAACCATTTGAGTGTATAGTTCGCTCCACCGGGCAGTTAAAAAAATTCAAAATTCTAAGTGAAAACGGTTTTTTAAACAGTCTGGCAGGGCGATTTAAGCACTCAAATGATCTCAGATTCCGTGATATGGGATCCGCGGAGCTTATCTAGGGAGGGGTGAAAACCAATTTCGGCTAACACGATTATCCTCGAAGTTGCATTCATATTTTTTTTCGATGCACTGTTTCTCGCAAAGGCCCCAGTTGTGGACTGCAAGACTTTGATTTTTTTAATAGTCTTTAATGAAGCTTTCGACGCCTAAACTTCTTTTTTTGCTATCGTTCACATCTAAAATCTGCTGTGGGCTCTTGGTCTATTATATTCTATAAACTAAATAAATCTATTTTTATCATACTCAATTAAAAGTTTTTTGAATCTAAATAAATTATTTTCCATTTTCAATTCATTCGTTAAGTTATTATTAATATCTAATCCTCTGTGAAGAACCATATTTGTGGTTTTTACATTTCTATACATAGGTAACCTAAAATCACCAGCATTGCGTAGAGCAAAAGGTTGTGCATCACTTACATACGTTATATATTCATTTAAATAATTCGGAAGTATATTGAATTTAATATTAAACACAAATATTATATGCATTATACATTACTAGCCTACCCGTGCGAGACCTCTCGCACCAATAACAATAAAAAGTGCTCATAAAGTTTTGTATTTATATAGAATTCATTCAGTTATAATTTTGGGATAATTTTTAAATTTTAATTTCAAGAAGCATTTGGTTTGTTTTCTTTTCCATAGTTTGTTAAAGCTGCGTTTTATTACCTCCGGGTCTGGGTCGAGGTAAGAGCCTGTCTACGTTGTCTTCTTACTGAAAGTCGTTTTGGCGAACAGCGTGTCTACATTATGCAAAAAAAATCCTTTCTGTTCAATATACCGTTCCTTATTTCACGCAATTAAGGTCCATACATCTCTCAGTCGCACAAAAAAAATCCGTCTTGAATCCAAGAATTATTTTCAAAAGTGGCGCATCGGTGGATTTTGGGCGAAATCTTCTTTCCCTTTCTTTTGCACATGAAATCTACCTATTTCACTAGATGCACCTTTCAGTAAGAAGACAATGTAGACATGCACTAATACTTATTACAAAAACAACATACAACAAACAATAACATAGATATAAGTCTGGTCTGAAAGTGCATAGTCAAGTATAAGCTAAGGTCTTAGAAAAATAATAGAAAAATAATTGTTTTATAATTTAAAAAAGTAACTTAATTTGCAAATAAGAGTGCACATAACGTACTAAATAATCCCAGAGATCCGAATAAGTCACAAAATTTCACAGGCAAGTGTTGATATATCTACTTATTTGAGAAATAAAATCTAGCTCAACCGAAACAAAGGAAACTTTCTGTCACTTTATATTCAAACAAAGACAGCCGTTTGCATTTCCAAAAGCTCCATGTCGAAACGCAGCGTAAGTGAAATGTCGCCGGAAAAAACAATGAATTTACAGAAAAGGGACAAAAAAGGTTCAGAAGACCTGTGCCGAGATTCAGCTATTTCAGCGAGTGAGATGAGATGCCTCGCCTAACTCGCCGACTCATCTCACTTCACTCGCAAAAGTGATTCAGCTATTTAAGTGAAATGAGTAAGTTCGAATTTAGTTTCGAACATGAGATAAAGAATAAATATAAAAGAGCTAAATTCTACCTCCTTGTCACACTCGTTAAGCAAAACGAAATGAAACAACAAATACAACAATGTCAACATTGGAATCTTTAATAATGGAGTTTGGAGTATCTTTTGTTTCAATTAGGTACTTTTGTTGTCATAATTGAAGTTTAATGTGAATTTCACCCTTGAGAAATATAAAGTTTAAAAGTGAATAAAATATAAATTTATTTGATATATATATGTGCATATGATAATAAAATAAAATTAAAGAATCAATAAAAGGGTAGTTGTTTTTATCTACGTTGTTGTTTTTTATTTCGTTTCCTATCCATGAATAGGAATTCTTGAGAAACACACATCGCACCCTCAGTGCAAAAGAGCGTTAACTCAAAAAATGCCATTTCGAGATAACACTACCTCAAAATACTGACTTTTAAAATTTGCTTATAACTTTCCATGGGACATTATTTTTCAAAATGTTGAAACTCTATTACAAGAACATGTAAATATACTTTATGTTTTTAATTTTTGTTTTATTTAAATAATTATAAATAATATAAATAATTAAGGTTTTTGAGATAGTTTACAAAAGTAATAGAAAATTAAAGTGCAATATAGCGATAACTCAAAATAAATCTGTCTTGCATTGGAGCCAAGTCGGCTTTGAAGTGTAATTTTTTTGAAATGTCTGTCTTGCATAGATTTTTTTTGTCAAAATGAGAAAATAAGTTTGGTTTATGGGACTATTTTCGATTATCTCTTTCTTGCATTGGAATTATTTAAGATTACAAGAAGAAAAGGGTGAACATTTTGCGTTAGCTCTGTTTTGCATTGGATATGAAGAAACATTTTAGTAAGTCATATAATGCAAAGTTGGTATAAATAGTGATATCTTTCATATTTTGTTAGTCATGGAAATGACAAGCCCCTCAAGAGAAAGGAAATTAAAAGAACAACATTTCCTCATCTTTAACTCAAAAATGCCATTTTTTGACTTGTCGCTCTATTGCACTGAGGGTGCGATATACCTATCCAAAACTAGAAATTTACCAACACATACACCAAGTCACTGCGGAAATATCTGGCGAGTAATCTGACATTTCATTTCACTCGCTCACTCACTCCCTTTTGCTAACTGAATCGATTTTCGACGAAAAGTGACTCATTCCACTCACTCCCTGTGGTTGCGAATTAGCTGAATCTCGGCACTGGTTTCCCAACTGACTGTTCATGATTTCAAAAGAATATTTGACAAAAAACAAAAACACCTTGCCACAAAAATGGACATAGAAGAAGTTCGCTTGGATATAAGTTCGCTTAAGCAGGAAAATGAACAACTTAAGAACCATGTTCATGATCTGCAGGCTAAAGTTGAGTATCTAGAACAACAGATAGAAAACATCCAAAAACTCAACCACGAAACAAATTTAATATTTAAAGTGGAGGCGAACACCGAGATCGACCACGTAGAACAAATAATGAAAACATGTAACCAGTTGTCAAATGGAATAAGCAATATTACACGCGAGGAAATAAGCGAAAAAAAAACATGGAATCCAAATTTTAAAAATTTTATTGCAAAGTTTAAAAGCAAGGAGAATCTTTATTCGGTACTGAATAATACACACAAACTTAAAAACACTAAAATATCCGTCCAGAGAGATTATTCTCCCATTATAAGAAGACGTCGATCACAAAAAAAGAGAGAGAGTTCGAGCGAGTAAGACGTGTTTTAAAGTGCTTATAGAATAAATATTTTTTTATCTGGATATTATTGGTATTATTTACTACAAAAACTGCTTTTCACTGAAAAGATAAATAATGAACATTTGTGACCAATGCAAGAGTTCCATTCGCTGGGAATCGGGATTAAGGTGCTCGGGAATATGTGGAAAAATATTTCATTTTAATGTGAAATGTAGTGGATTGGATTCATACAGTTGTAACAAGAAAAATGTGAAAAAAGTATAAAAGAAATAAACAAAATAAATGATTTTAACGAAGATTTTAAAACACAAAGTGAAAAAATTTGTAGCGATGTAACTAAAATAGCAGAGAATTCAATAACGGCGATAGCAAAACAAATTTCTGAAAATAACTTTGGCGAAAGGGATGAACAACTTAAAAAAAAGTGTTAAACATATATCCGATTCGGTTAATACACTTACACAAGAAATAAAAAAGAAAAACAGTGAATTATCATCAGATGAAACGAGTAAGAGAAAACTATATTCTCAAAAAGAAACAGGAGGCAAACGAAACACGAAAACAAATTAAAAAAAATATTGACCCAGCAAATCATAATATAAACAATGTAATGAATAGAAACAGTGGGGCGATTGCCATTAAATGTGACGACAATGAGTCTTCCGAAAAATTAAAAAAAGAAATAGAAACTAAACTAAATTCAGAATATGAAGTAGTAATTCCAAAAATGTTTAAACCTAATGTTTGTATTATGAATCTAGAAAATGATGAAGAAGAAAAAGAAATTGTTAACAAGATAAAGAAACAAAATGCTGAACTTAAGGACTGTGGAATTAAACTTGTAAAATCATTTAAAAATAAAAATAAGTGGAGAAATTTAAACATTGTGTTGGAAGTGGATAGTGACGGTTTTCAAAAAATTCTAAGTTTAGAATCAATTAAAATTGGCTGGGTAAAATGATATGCAAGGCAATACTTCAACATTAGCAGATGTTTTAAGTGTCAAGGATATAATCATAAAGCGAGTAATTTTAAAAATAAAGAGGCTTGCAGGAAATGTGGCGAGGAGCATCGCATTCGTGATTGTGAAAGTAATCAAATTAAATGTGTTAACTGTGCAAAATTGTGTTTGTCGCAGGAGATTAATATCAATTGCGAACACGAAGCTAATAATAAAGACTGTCCAGTTTTTTAAGAAAATTTAAAGTTCTAAAGGAGAGAATTCAATATTAGCAACGACAGTACATTAGAATTGGTATACTAATGTGCAGGGTCTGCTAAATAACTTTAATGCAATCGAAATTATAGTGCAAAATAACAATTTTGATATTATTACCATGTCAGAAACCCATCTTACAAAAGATATAGGAGACAATGAAATTAATCTTCCAAACTACACAGCTCTACGATGTGACAGTACAAGTACACGCACAGGTGGAGTAGTTATATATATAAAAAATGGAATTCAACATCGAATATTTGATAATTTATCAGTTGAGATGAAAGTTTGGTCTTTATGTTGTGAAATCAGTACTAGTGATTTTAAAGAAACAATAGCAGTATTTTATAGGTCACCAAGTGGATCAGAAAGTGATTTCTGTAGTATGTTTTCTGACTGGATTGATAAAACTTTAGATTCAAACACAACAAATATAGTGATATTAGGTGACTTTAATATTGACCTATTGAATACAAACTACACATACACAAGAGTTTTCAATAATATTCTTATAAACAGTAATTGTAAGCAAATAATAAAGAAGCCAACTCGAATAACAAAGACATCTAGATCGTTAATAGACTTCGTTATTTGTCCAATGGAGAAAAATGTGTGGGCAGATACGATATCAGATTTGAAAATTAGTGATCATGAGTCCATATTGTTAAAAATTAAAGTAAAAGATAAGAAAATAAATAAAGAAAAGAAATTTATTGATATACTTTCAGTTATAAAAAAAATGAATTTAGAGTAATCTTGAGTGAAAAATGTAATCAAATAAATAATATCCATGATTTTAACGAAAAGTCAAGTGCATTAGAAGACGGGTTAAAAAATTATTGTGTAAACAAAGGCCTTAAAATTAAAAGAATCGACGAAAATGGTAATACCTGGTTTTCGGAGGAGCTAAATACGTTGAAAATTCAAAAAATATATGCTTTTCATCGAGCAATAGTGAAACGGAATGGTCCGCGTATGGAAATATTCGCAATCTTTATAAAAATAAATTACAACATGCTAAAAAAAACTTCATATGCAATAAAATACAATCATGTAGGGATCAAAAATCTATGTGGAAGACTATAAAAACTTTAGTTTTAAGAAACAAAAAAGAACAAATTAGTGAAGTGCAGTTTGGTAACGTTTTGAAATATGATGCCAATCCTCGAGAAAATTGTAGAAAAGTGCGCTTATGAACAGTTCTATAAATATTTTGAGAATAACAATATCTTAATAGAAAACCAATCAGGCTTCCGTCCAAGCCATTCATGTGAATCATCTTTAAACTGGCTGATTATGAATTTTAAACAACATATCCATGATGGAAATAAAATTATTGCAATTTTCTTAGATTTCCAAAGAGCATTTGAAACAATTGACAGGTTTATCTTGGTTGAAAAACTTTATAAATATGGTGTTAAAGGTATAGAACTAGAATGGTTTAAGTCGTACTTAACAAATAGATCACAGAAAACTAGTGTTAATGGTGAACAATCAAGTGCAAAATTAACTACTTTTGGTGTGCCACAAGGAACAATTTTGGGACCTTTACTGTTTTTAATTTATATTAACGACATATGTAACGCATTTAGCTTTTGTAAAATATCACTTTTTGCAGATGACGCTCTTCTGTATGTAACCGGTAAATATCAAAGGGCACGGTAGTGCCCAGCCAAGTTCGCGGCACTACACCCTTTTTACAGGAACAAACTCAGGCGATTTTCAACCCCCCTCTAACTTCAGTACCAATAAAGTCAGAAACTTCAAATTCGCAGTATTTGCCGAGCTGATCAAACACAGGTGGCTCACCAAATTTCAACTCTTTAATATAAGCGATTCCCGAGATATAGGACTTCAAAAATCGCAAAAACCGTAACTGACTGACTGATTCACTGACTCACTGACAGATCATCAAAATTATGGAGCACTTCCCGACATCGTAGAAACTTGAAATTTCGTACAACGGTAGGCCTTGTAGTGCCTATAATTCTTATAATTTATATGGAGCACTTTCGATTGTTGTAGAACGATGAAAATTAGTAGGTCGGTAGGACTTGAAGTACTTAGAAAGAAAAAAAAATGAATTTTCCACTCAGGGGGCGTGGAATCCACCCAGATTCTAAAAAAAATTTATAAATTATATGGAGCACTTCCGATTATTGTAGAACGATGAAAATTGGTAGGTTGGTAGGGCTTAAAGTAGTTAGAAAGAAAAAAATTGAAAAATTGTAATTTTCCATTCAGAGGGTGTGGCATCCACCCACATTCTTAAAAATTCTTATAAATTATATGGAGCAGTTACGATTGTTGTAAAACGATGCAAATTTTTAGAGCAGTATGACTTAAGGAACATACAGAGTTAAAAATAAAAATTGAGATTATCCATTCAGGGGTGTGGCATCCACCCACTTTCTCAGAATTGCTATTATATATATGGAGCACTTGCGGCTGTCGTAGAATTATTAAACTTTGCAGAGCGGAATGGCTTGATTTTCACCTAGCAAAATAAAATCTTTGCAAAAAGGAGTGAAATCACAACAAAAACATAAATGTTAAAAAGAGAGCCAAGTTCTTATGTGGACAACAAACATGTGCGTAAAAAGTCAGCCAAAAAAAGTAATGAGATCTAAAATATATGCCAAGTTTTAAGTTCAGGAAGTTTAATATCAAATATCTGAATTAGAGTAATATCGAAACAACTCCTAATTATGACAGAAATTTGGTATTTAATTAAAATTTGGTGGATTTACTTGGCAAGTTTTCTCTTAATTACTTACTCAATCACGAATTTAAAATTTATAAAAACTTGACCAGTGAACCCACCAAATTTTAACCAGTAATCATTAAATACCAAATTTCTGTCATAATTAGGAGTTGTTTCGATATTACTCTAATTTAGATATTTGATATTAAACTTCCTGAACTTAAAACTTGGCATATATTTTAGATCTCATTACTTTTTTTGGCTGACTTTTTACGCACATGTTTGTTGTCCACATAAGAACTTGGCTCTTTTTTTAACATTTATGTTTTTGTTGTGATAGTGATTTAATCGAAGAGATAATGAAAAATGATTTATGGAACTTATGTGACTGGCTTAGGGCTAATAAGATGAAAATTAATGTTTTAAACCCCAAGTGTATGGCTATGAACAGTGATTATCACCTTAATCTAGAAATTGAAAATACACAAATTGGACAGGTGACGGAAATAAAGTACTTAGGTATCAAATTGGACAATAAATTAAATTTTAAAAGTCATATTCAATACACCATTGGAAAAATTTCGAAAAAAATAGGTTTTCTTAAAAGAATTAGGAAAAATATATCAACATTGTGCGCTGTTAATATATACAATACAATTATTAAACCTCATTTTGATTTTTGTTCAACCATTTTGTTCTTAGGAACCAATGATGAAACCAACAGACTGCAGATTCTCCAAAACGGCAATGAGAGCTATAACAAGGAGCAGCTTTCGTACGCCTACAAACTGGTTGTTGTCTTGTCTAAAATGGTTAAGCGTTCGGCAATGTATTACCCTAAATGTTTTGGTATTTGTTTTCAAACTGAAAAACAAGATGATGCCAAAGTATAAGAAACAATAATAACTTTAGATTTAGATTTTATAGAGATTCAAGAACTCAAAATATGATTTTTTATAAAGGATTAAAAATGTTTAATGAACTTCCAAATAACATTAAGAATAAAACAAATTTGAAAAGCTTTAAAAAAGAGTTAATTTGTAACATTAAAAGAACTGTAAGTGTATAAGCACTAAAATCACGTCATTTATTTATTCATATTTAAAATTATTTGTTATTGTATAAATCAATTCGAATGAATATATAATAGTTAATAACACTAAATAAATTATACTACTACTACTACTACTACTACTACTACTACCACCTTTAACGCATCCGAAAGCTTATCAAACACGATCGACGAAATTCGAGAGCAGTAGTTAAAGGCGAAAAATTAATAGTTGATGGACTCGAATTTACTTGGAATGATGGTAAAGGACTAAAGCACGGTGCACTTTGTGGTTTTGCAAAATTAACCGAGATGCTGAGTTTACTTTCAGACTTCTTTCGAAGTTGTTTACCGGCGAAGACAGCAGGTGGTGGTGATTTTGACAGTGACAGAACTTTGACAGAAACTAC
The DNA here is from genome assembly GCA_963921185.1 of Dasysyrphus tricinctus. Taxonomy (NCBI): domain Eukaryota; kingdom Metazoa; phylum Arthropoda; class Insecta; order Diptera; family Syrphidae; genus Dasysyrphus; species Dasysyrphus tricinctus. The sequence continues at coordinate 180,766,174 of OY992531.1, read as the reverse complement.
AGTGGATCGTGGAGATCTTGTGGATCGTGTTGATGCTTTTGAGGTGAGGTCACACGATGTGCCATCTACATCCCAATAGCACAGGGATGATATAGATAGAGAAAATACACAAATTATTCAAAAACAAAATATAAATATAAGTAGTTGCTTAAATGTCTATCGTCGCATATAATATTGGTGGATTAAGTAATAAACTTATATTTCCCGATTTTTTTAATGACTTATGTAAAGCCGATATCATATTCTTAGTGGAAACACATGTGCTAAGCGATAATTGTGAAAAATATGAGAAATATTTCCCAAGGTACAAATGTTTCTGGATTCCAGCAAAAAAGACTGCAGTAAGAGGTAGAGCAAGTGGAGGAATTATGGCCGCTATCAATCAAAATATATTCAGCGAGTACACAGTACAAATTAACGAAGTTGTAATGGTTATTGAGTTGAAAATGTGTGGAAATAGTTATTTCATTGTGCCAGTCTACTTAAACTGCAATAACTGGCAAAACGACTTTGAGATATTGTATGATGTGCTGAATGAAGCAAAAACGCAAGATGTAATGGTAATTGGTGATCTAAATGCCAGAACTGCAGATAAAGAATCAGTTTTGAAGCTGGGATATAGGAAGCGATGTTCTAAAGATCAAGTCTTAAATGTAGAAGGCAAACAAATAATTGATTTTTGCAACGATTTTGGCTTAAGCATTGTAAATGGAAGCATTGACGGAGATATTAATGGTGAATTCACGTTTATTGGTAAACAAGGAAGCTCAACCATAGATCTTTGTCTTATCAGTGGAGACTGGCTCTCCATTGTAAAAGATTTTGAGGTGGGAAATACTACCTACTCGGATCATCTTCCAATTAAGGTAAAAGTTGGAATCGATAGCATCCAAAGTATTCCCGAAAATAATATATCGTCTGGTATACAAAAATTGAAATGGGTGTCACGTTTCGAAAACAGCTATAAAGTAAGTCTGGATACCCTATTACAACAAAAAGTACACAACAGTATAGTTTCCTATTTACCATTGATTGAACTAGAAGCAATTATCAAGGATGCGGCAGTAATTATGCAGAACACAAATAACTTTTATAGAAAGCAAGAATGGTATGACTACTCATGTCAAAAGTTAAGGAAAAAAGCGATAAGTTTACTTAAATCACTGATAAAACACAATTTAAACGCAACTCGTGTAGAATACGTGGAAACAACAAAGCAATATAAGCGATTATGTAAAGAAAAAAGAAAGAAATATGAAGAAAACTTAGCAAATAAATTAAGTCAATGTAAAGACTTGGCAGAATTCTGGGAACTAACAAGGAAATTAAATGGAAACGGTGCTTCCCCAAAATCATCAAATATACCTATTTCAACTCTGAGAGAACACTTCCATTCTTTGCTATGCTCAACCAATGGCCAGCTGTCATGGAGTTATGCAAGACCAGGCATCATGGATAGCTTCTTAGATGCGGAAGTTGAAATATCGGAAATCGAAATAATACTTGAAACACTGGACGGCAAAATGGCAGGATCTAATGGTATACCATCAGAATTTTTTAAATACTCTTCGGTATTATTCAAAGAAAAGCTTACCCAAGCAATAAATGTGATTTTTAATTTTTCTATGTATCCTGATTGCTTTTGATGAAGCTTTTATTTGGCCAATCCATAAAAAAGGTGACCCGTGTGATCCGAAAAATTATAGAGGTATATCTTTTTTGAACGCAAGTTTAAAAATATATACATCACTTTTAAATAAAAGGCTAATTGGGTAAACTCCAATAATAAATTAAGCGAATTTCAGTCTGGATTCCGAAAAGGCTATTCGACGGTCGATAATATTTTTGTCCTAGGATGTCTTGCTCGTTGGAAGCTTAGCCAAATAAAAAACTATATGGTTTATTTGTTGACTTTAAGGTGGCATTTGATATGGTGGACAGAGGAGCATTATTTTACAAACTCTATCACCTTGGTATTTCAAGTAAATTTGGCAGACATTGGAAAAATTGTATCAACAAACATCAGGATGTATTTTCAATTAGACAGAAACATCAGAAAACATAAAAATGAACTGTGGATTTCGCCAAGGATGCATCCTTAGTCCATTATTATTTCCCTTTTTTTGGATGACATCGAGGAATGCCTCCCATGTGGAGTGGAGTATGGCAACATTAAGTTGAAAGTGATAATGTACGCGGATGATATTCTCATTTTGGCAGAATCACCAACCTCTCCAATTGAACATAAACAGACTTTGGGACTACTATTAAATGGTGCTTGGAAGTTAATACCGACAAAACCAAAGTGATGATATTCCAAAACGAAGCAGGAAGAATTTCCCGAGAAGAACACTGGAGATATGGCGAAACAGAGTTGGAAGTAGTGAAATAATACACTTACCTTGGAATGACGATTACCTATAATTTAAATATGGAAAAACACCTGCAAGCCAAAGCTGATGCATCCAGGACAGCTATTTGTACAAATTGGAAAAAAATATTCAATAATAAGTTCATTTAAACAAGCACAAAGTACGATGTTTTTAATGCCACGGCGGAATCTATTCTTTTTTACGGAGCTCAAATTTGGGGTGTTAAGAAATTTGAAACAGTGGAGTCTTTATTGCGGTTTTTTTAAGGAAAATTTTCCTACTACTTGGAAACAGGATTACCTACGCTTTTCGTATCGACTCTGAAGCTGAATGCAGATTACCTGGTACGAGTAGTAAAAATGAATGAGGACAGTGTCGAGATTCAGCTAATTTGAAACCGCAGGGAGTGAGTGAGATGAGTCACTTTTCGTCGAAAATCGATTCAGCTAGCAAAAGTGAGTGAGTGAGCGAGTGAAATGAAATGTCAGATTACTTGCCAGATATTTCCGCAGTGACTTGGTGTATGTGTTGGTAAATTTCCAGTTTTGGATAGGTATGTGTGCTTTTCTCAAGAATTCCTATTGATGGATAGGAATCGAAAAAAAAACAACAACGTAGATAAAAACAACTACCCTTTACTGATTCTTAAATCGTATTTTATTATCATATGCACATATGTATATTAAATAAAATAATATTCTATTCACTTTCGACCCTATTAAACTTTTTTTTTCTCAAGGGTGAAAACTCACATTAAACTTTATTTACGACAAAAAAAAAATTATTGAATCAAAAGATACTCCATTATTAAAGATTCCAATGTTTACATTGTTGTATTTGTTATTTCAACTCATTTGCGTAACGAGTGTGACAAGGAGGTAGAATTTAGCTCTTCTATATTTATTCTTTGTCTCATGTTCGAAACTCAATTCGAACTTACTCATTTCACTTGAATAGCTGAATCACTTTTGCGAGTGAAGTGAGATGAGTCGGCGAGTAAGGCGAGTCATCTCATCTCACTCGCTGAAATAGCTGAATCTCGGCACAGATTGCCGAAAATGGTGTTTTTGAATGCAGTACGTCGAAATTCGCTATTTTACAAAGATTGGGTTGATCATGCAACTAACTGTGGATGGAATCTCAACTTGGTGGATGCAAATGCTCTTCAGTGGAAAAAGGCGCTTTATGAAGTTATACAAAATATCGACGAAAAGGAGAGATATTCATTCATAGAAAAAGCAAGGGCATCAAGTGCAAGAACTATATACGCTAAATTAAATTTTAATTTGAATAATTGAAATTATTTTACCCCAAATTATTCAAGAGAAATGATAAGAACCATTTTCAAAGCAAGAGGCGAACTTCTTAAACTGAATTATATGCCACATAGGAACGATTTGGAGGGTATTTGCTCTCTTTGTAATATGCGTGTAAGAGAGAATACTTACCATTTCATAGGAGTATGTCCAATGTTAATGGAACTAAGAAGAGCTTTCTATGAGAAGAATTACCTGGAAGAGGAGATATCAATCTAATTTTAAATGGCCATGACTGGATTCGGCTATATGAATACATTAAAGAAGCGATGTGTACAGAAGCAGAGTTAATAGTGAACATTTTAAATTAAATTAATTTGAAATTCTATTAACTCCAATTTATCTGAAAAGTCTTTGTAATATCTGCTTAGAAGAAACAAACATTTATATTTATATTCTGTTTTAACTAAACTAAAAGTTATTTTTTTTCTCTGTTTTAACTAAACTAAAAGTTGTTTTCGTTTTAACTAAACTTAAAGTTGTTTTTCCGTTTTAACTAAACTAAAAGTTGTTTTTTCCGTTTTAACTAAACTAAAAGTCATTATTGAAATTAAATTCGTTTTTAAATAAACTAAAAGATACGATGTTAAAGTCATTTGCAAATTCTTATTTTGTCAAACCTAAAATTTTGAATTTAGATATGTATAATCCATCTTATGAACAATTATTATTCAATTATTAAAACAAATTGTAAATGTAACAAAAGCCACTCGGGCAGACGACAGAAATGCCATGCTTTAATTTATTCACTTAAGAGGCCATAAATGTAATCTAAACTTCAATATCAAATGAATAAAACTATCTATCTGTCTATCTATCTATCTAGATATAAGTTTTCACTCTGACCAGCAGGTGGCTATTTACCATTACCCATGTTTTGTTGGAAAATCTATCAATAGTATAGTAGGATTTTACACGAATAACAAAAACAATATCCGCAGTATGAATACTACCGATAAAAGTTAAAGTAGAATCTTACTACGGATGGGTTTTTGACATTTATACGAGTCTCGAATGGATCTTATGTGATTTCGTTCTCAAATGTTGGTACGATTGATATTGCATTTGTATCTCGATGGCTGTGTTCGTTGAGTAGTTGTGCATTTGGAATCATGTGTTTTCCATTGGGGAAAAAAATCAATCTGTTACTGTTGATATTATTTAGTTTTGTTAATGAAAATGGACTAACTGGGCTTATTTCGCAAGAGAAAACAATAGAAAAGATAATTAAGTTTTGGTATGTATCCACCAAAGGTTTATCTCAGTTTAGATTAAATAAATCTTTTTGGTGTTTCCACCGTACAAGAAGATTTAAAAATGATTAAGTTTGACGGACTTTCTAAAATGCAAATGGTGTTTCTATGTTTCTTATGAAGTGCAAGTGAGATAGTTTGATTCGTGTTAAACAATGAAGAACTGAATAGTTCAGCACTATATAAGAATATGCTACCTACTCCATGTGCAAATTTTTTTTTTTTTAATTTGATTAAAACAAAATATATTTTTTGTACACAAACATGCAAATAAACAGACTATAATGCATTATCTGTAAAACCAACTCCTCCACACAGGTTTTTCTTCACAAATTTTGACTCGACTCCGATCCCCGACCGGAATCGAGTCGAATCAAGCTCATTTCAACTCGATTCAGGTATACAAAGAATTGAGGCGAGCTTCAAGCTCGCTTCAACACCACATGTTAATGTATTAGTCTACGAACAAACCCCCTTCTTGAAGTTTTTTTTTATGTCAAATTGTTTGGTTAAAACTTTGAAATCGACCGCCAGATTTCCAGATGTTTTCTTACCATATCTTCTTGAAAATTGTCCATTTTATTAGTTTTAGTTAGTTTTTTTTGCTGAAGTTAATTTTAACTTTTGATTTTCACAAAACTTTCTTCTATTTGTGTTTTTTTTTTATTATTATTCTGACAGGTCTTCTTTCAGTTGTACCAGTTTTTAAATACAAAAATCTGGCTACTGCCGATGCGTTTTCTTGGGAATTTTCTTCCATACTATTTATAGAATGCCAAAAAAACACGGGTATTGTTAATCATGTTACCGATTCGTCAGCAGTGTTAGGAAAAGAGACAGGTCGTACATGAGCCACATCGTTTTATTTTCACGAGGACGATGGTTGACACATAGATGGGTGGTGAATTTGCATGTTTGTGCATCTAAAGACTTGAACAAAAGTGGAGTTTGGCAAACCACAATGCCAAAAATTGAATCCATTAAAAATATATTAGTGCGTGTCTAAACTTTCATTTTACTGAAAGTCCCATGTCTACACTATGCAGAAAAAACACTTTCAGTTCCAGAATATCCTTTCCTATCTCAGGCAAAACATACACCCGTCACTTGCACAATACAAAATTCATCATGCTCGGCGCTCATGCCAAAGATTTATTATTGAAAGTGGTGCATCGGTGGATTTTGGGTGAAATTTTCGTTCTCTTTCTTTCATACTTAACATCTACCTTTCTCACCAGATGCGCCTATCACACCAACCATTAATAGAGGCACTTATGAAGATGAACATGTTCGTTTGCGTTCGTTTTGCTCCGTCAGTAATTTGACAGCAACACTGAAAAATTTTGTTGAGGAGAGGTTGCTGAGGTCTCCGAGAACTCATTTTTCTGAACATGCCTAATGTGTTCGTTTTAGAGCACCTTATATGAACAGACCTAAGTATGGAATGGAAAATAAATTGCCAAAATAAACACTTCCACTTTCCAACTTTCCAAATCGGTTTGGACTATTTGATGGGAAATTAGGTCTGTTCTGTTAACCTGAGTAGGTGGATGAAAATAAAGCTAGGACCGCACTTGACATTGGAGGAACTGCAAAATGCAAATGATAAATGCCTGATCTTCATAAAAGCTAAATGCAAATATTTTGAGCGTAAATGTATACATATTCAAAATATCAAAACTCAAATGCATTGTAATTTGCTTTAATAAAGGAGATAGATACAATACAAACGATAATATTTCTTGACAGTCTTGACGATGATGAAAATCAGAAAAAGTTTTCACAAATGCAGTGTAATGATGTTAATATAACTCTCAACATTTCAAAACGCTAAAAAAAGTTTTTTACCATGTTCTTTGTTTTTGATAGAAGTCATGGATTGGAAAAGTGATAAATAGTTAAATAAGAATTTGGAAAGTTTCTGTCGGATGACAGTCATGATATTAAAACTACTTCATTCACAATTCCCGTTTTTAAAAGAGTTTGTCGGTACATATAATAGTACGATTTTTGTACAATTTTTCGTGTGGAGGGAATATGATCGAATTCAAAATGAGGGAAAGCAATTTATTACAACAACAAAAAGATTGTATTTGGAAAAATAGATCAATGTAAATGCCAACTTAGTGAACAGCTGTAATGTTTGTTTGTTCCTTGATTCTGACGTCCCACAGTGGTCGGAAATCAACATTAAGCGCGAACTAAATAAAAAAAGGAAGGTTCAAATCACCATGACTAATGTTATCTATTCTACGTAGAATACATCCGCGTACCCACTGATGACCTTGGTTTTTTAATAAAGGTCGAAGATGTTTATTCGCTTGTCATATTTTACCTCTGCTATAAATAAATAATTTATAAAAGAAATTTAAAATTTTCAACTATAAAACTGTGTTATTTTAACAACTGAACAATTTTTGTTAATTATTCTCATTTCACGCGTGTGATTTCTTATTGAAGAATTGCTTATTTTTGTGAAATTATAATTTGATAAATTCAAAGGATTTAATTTGTCAATTGAGTGATTCTCTAACAACAAACATTCATCTGTCCCTCTCACTCTTTACCGAGATTGCCTTAAATAATCTCTGCCTTGTCCGCCCTGGTGAGTGCAATTTTATTTGTATATGTTCTGCCTCAATGAAGCAAAACTTTTGAAACTACAAATAAAAAATATTTTCCAATCTCTTATGTGCCTTCCTAACGCTGTGAGCTGCAATCTGCCATATACTGTGATTCATGCCAGTACCGTCAATCATCATCTATGTACATCTAGACAAACCGAAGTTTTCGCTTTTTGCTTTTGTCTCATCCGCCCGAATTGATTCATAAACATCTATATTCATCAAGCAAGATCTACATACATCTACGTGCTTTCCGTCTCATCTGTCCTGGTGAGTTCAATTTTAGTAGATGTTCTGCCTGTAGCTTTAATGATATTACAAGCCAACTTTCATTCTCTTTTTTGCCAATACAAAACACTAATAACAACAACATTGAGATTCATTCACAATCAACTTCAACGCTGCACAAGTTTACGTACCTGGCCTTAGTTCATTTCTAAACCTAAACTGAGCTTTATCAAATACCACAACCAAACTGAGCAAATAGATTATAATCCACAAGAATATACACTCAAAAAAATATTATTCTAAATTATTACCAAACACGCAAAAAAAAAAAAATAATAAAAAATAATAATCTTTCAAGAAATTCAAACATCGATATCAAAATCAAAAATGCCTTCGTGTGCACTACCGAACTGCACTGATACAGAGGTTAAATCAATCATGTTTGAATGTAAAGGAATTTGCGGAAATTCTTTCCATCCTGTTTGTATTGGATTGAGTAGAAATGCTAGAACTTATCTTAATGAATATTTAAAAACATTTTGGTTTCTATGTGAGGAATGCAAAACCATATCCTCAGCTCATATTTTACTGGCCATCCGCTGTAACAATGACAAAATTACGTCGCTAATCGAAACTGTTTCAACCTTGGAAGCTAAATTTGACCTCGAACACCGACAAGCAAGCACGCTCATCTCCGACCATTGCGACTACATAACCAGCGCAATGTCCAGCTGCACCAATGATTTAAATTCAACCATTAGACAAACAATTGTCTCAACACCTCAACAATCCTCGATAACGGTTGGTGATAAATTTTCTTCCATCTGTACTCTTATTTCATCTTCAAATGAAACCTCATCGAATATGTATTCACTGCTGAAGAAAATGGACTCTAATATAACTAACGATTCTGAGTCCTCCAAAAACATCCATCAAGCCATAAACTACCTTCTAGATGAATCTACAACTACGAAAAATTTAATGAACGATATCCTGGAAGAACTTAAAATTATATCTAGTCGACCCGTTCCCTATCCAGATTCACTGAACCCACATCTAAATAGGTCTTTACTTGATGAACTACAAGTTGCTGTAAACCAAAATAAAAAGAATACCACTTCAAATACAACCGACAGCCCCAACGACCTTATTTTAGTTGGAAAAACTACAAACTCTGCTGAAATTCAACCAATAAAAGAAGCTACTACTTCATCCAATGCATGTAACTCCAACATTGTAGAAAATATTGAAAAAGCTACTGATTCATTCATCTCTTCTAATATCATCAAGTTTGGAACATCTTGGACTCAACTTGAATGGGAAAACCGTCTTATGCGACTGAGCAAACCAAATATCAAATCTTCATCTTCTTTTTACTTGAAAGGCGCTCCAAAGAAAGCAGATATTTCGTGGATACAAAGCTTTTTCAAAGAAAGATTCGGCATCTCTGACATACTTGCCCAGCTCATAATGAAAAGGCCACGATCGTTCAAAATAGAAGTGCCAATTAGTTACGAATGGCTCTTCCTCAATGAAACTAATGCTATGTTTCCACCAAAGGTTTATCTCAGATTAGATTTAATAAATCTTTTTGGTGTTTCCACCGCACAAAAAGATTTAAAAAAGATTAAATTTGACAGCACCTTCAAAAATGCAAATGGCGTTCCAATTTTTCTTATGAAGTGCGAATGAGACAGAATGTTTGATTCGTGTGAAACAATGGAGAACTGAATGCGAGTCTCGAATGAATCGTTCAGCACCATTTAAGAAAAGGTTAGTTCGATTTGTAAAACTATTTGTCCTAGGAAGATTTAACAAGATTAATTTCTAATCTTCAAGATTTACGAAATAAATTTGTATGGTAAATCTCCTAGATTTGAAGGAGATTTGAGGTAAATCTTATTTAATCTCAGATTAGCGTCAGGTGGAAATGTAGCATAAGGCTCTCAAAATTGGGGGCATGATTTTGACGCCCTGGATTGAGCGATCATCTGATAATCTTATTCATAAGTCTAGACCTAAGCTTTTTGAACAATCTTCTTATAATTTACATTCCAGAAATCAAAATCAAACCCTAACACCCACCCAAAAGCCACTACCGGTAAGTCTCTCCCGCAATGTTAACCTCAATTTGCATCCTTCTTCAACCCACTCTATAAATGCCCTCCTAGTTCCAAATACCCTAACTTCATTCATTCCCATACACTCAACCCACACCCTCATTCCAGCAATAATACTTCCCCATCTTCAAGTAAATATGCTAACTGTACATTACCCAAAACCTCGTCACAATTCCTTGACCCTCTTAATCCTCCTGTGGTAAGACTAACTAGAGAATTTGCTGAGCTTAATGATGACAAACGGTATGTACTTTCACGGCTAAGAGATCATCGAATTTATGCAAATGTTCGTCTTTACCTTGCATATCTGCATAATAAAAATGACTCAATATGCGTTGATGGTGTTACCAGAACCACCATTATGGTTTCCATTCATCAGGAAGGTCTTCCAACTAACACCAGCGAGCTGTTGAAAATATTCGAGCTATTCCACGAAACTTTTAACTTAACGTCTACTGACGTACAAAATGATTTATCCGCTTATGCTTCATATGTCGATTCCAAACACAAAAATCGGCAAAGAACAAATAATCTTTTTCGTTCCTAATCCTCACCCTTCAAAACCGAAGCTAATAACTATCTATTATCAAAATGTCAGGGGTCTACGCACAAAATCTTCAGACGTCTACTTAAACTATCAAAAACTTCCTTTCGATGTCTTTGCGCTTACTGAAACCAATCTTACGCCTGACTTTTACAACAGTGAACTTTTTACCTCTGATTTCAGTGTCTATCGTAAGGATGTCCTAGTTACTGATGAAAGTCGTACTGACGAGTTATCGAATAACTCCTCATCAGGACGTGGTGTTCTTCTGGCCATAAAATCAGAATTTGACTCATCGCTGTTTTACATACCAAATGTATTAAACCTTGAAGTAATTTGTGTCAAGGTTCGTGTATCCAAGCGTTTCCTTTATCTATTATGCTGCTATATACCCCCCTCCCAACCGACAAGTACTTATCAACTACTATTAGATGCAATCGATTATTTGGTCGATCTCATCGACAATGAAGATGACCTAATCGTAGTTAGCGATTTCTATCTTCCCAGGCTTGTATGGGATAATTCAGATGATGATACCCATTATGTCTCCTGCAATGCAACCTCGGAAAAAGAAATCTTATTTGTTGATAGACTTCTGTCTTCAAATCTCGCCCAGACTAGTGGGGTAAAGAATTATTTGGAAAGACAGTTAGATTTGTTTTTATCAACTGATGCTCAGAATACTGAAGTTATTGAAAATAGTCATATACTTTCAAAGCTCGACAATCATCATCCACCTATATCAATTACCTTTGCCTTTGAGTGCATTAATATCCTACCCTACTCTTTCACATCGCAAAAATATAATTTCCGTAAAGCAGATTTCGATAAATTAAATGAACTTATTGGAAAACTAATCTTCGACTTTACGTCAAGTGATTTGAATATCGACACAATTATAACCACCTTTTATACTCAATTACAAAACTGCTTCTCGCAATCTATTCCACTCCTCCCTCAAAAGAATTTCACAACCTCTCCTTCCTGGTATAACAAAGAACTTCGCCTGCTTCGTAATAAAAGAAATAAATTATGGAAAACATTTCTCAGGTCAAAATCAGATCAAGATTTTTCCAACTATGTTTCCGCATACAATAATTTTTCCACCTTGTGTGAATCTCTCTACTCAAATTTTCTTGCTCAAACTCAATCTGATCTTATCTCGAACCCAAGACACTTTTTTCAATTTATTAACTCTAAAAAAAGATCCGATGGCTATCCCTCAACTTTGAAATACTCCAATACCTCATCCGCGGATCCCAAAATTATATCCAACTATTTCGCTGATTTCTTTGGTCAGGCATTTTCTTCTTGTAACTCTGAAGTAGATCTTAACTTCTTTACTTATATGAATGGCTGTACTCAGACGTCACTTGCATCGATTAACATATGTCATTCGTCAGTGATTCAGAAAATTCACCTGCTCAAGGACGATTTCTCGTCGGGTCCTGACGGGATTCCTCCTATTGTTCTTAAGAAGTGCATTTCAAAACTAAGTCAACCACTAACGGCGATATTTCAACTATCTGTTTCTAGGGGAGTGTTTCCGAATTTATGGAAAGACTTTCATTATTCATATCCATAAAAAAGGATCTAAAAGCGATGTCTCAAACTATAGACCGATTGCTAAACTTTCATGCATTCCTAAATTATTTGAGAGTATAGTTCATGATAATACACTTCTTCATTGCAAATTACTTTTTTCAGATAAACAACACGGCTTTCTCAAAGGTAGATCAACAACATCTAATCTCACTGAATTCGTATCCAATACTATCTGTGCTATGGAACTTGGTCATGAAATTGATGCAATTGCAACTGATTTTAGCAAAGCATTTGATAAAATTTCGCACAATGTAATTATTTTCAAATTGAAATCATACGGATTCCCATCACTGTTTATATCTTGGGTTCAGTCCTATTTAAACAATCATCTATATACAGTTTCGTTCAGGGGTTGTACTTCCAACCCTATATACTCAACATCAGGTGTCCCACAAGGGAGTCACCTTGGCCCTCTGCTCTTCTTGTTAAGTGTCAACGACGTTGAGCTTATTTTAGAAGGATCCGATCTGGAAATTTATGCTGATGATATGCGTATTTCTAAACAGATTTCATGCACTGCAGATGCTGAGTCACTACAAAAAGATTTAAATAATTTGTTTACTTGGTGTCAACGTAATTTTCTTGAGCTTAACGTTAACAAGTGTCAAGCCATCACTTACTCAAGGAAACGCCCTCCTTTTCCTCAGCGTTACTACTTTTTGAATAATATACAAGTTTCAGTTGTCACCTCTATTCGTGACTTAGGGGTTATTTGTGACAATCAGCTTAATTTCCGAGCTCATTATGATTCCATTATTAACAGGGCTAATTCAACCCTGGGTTTTGTTAAACGCTGGTCCAATGAATTTTCAGATCCCTATGTCACAAAATCCTTATATGTTGCTTTTGTTAGGCCTCTGCTTGAATATGCCTCTCAGGTCTGGTCCCCTTATCACCATGTCCACATTCAGCGTATTGAAGCCGTTCAACGTAGATTTATTAGATTTTCCCTGCGCGGCCTTGGATGGGACGACCCATTTATACTCCCTCCTTACGAAAACCGAATTAAACTGATAAATTTACAAACCCTTAGCGATCGTCGTGACAATGCCGACCTACTTTTCTTACACCAGTTATTAACTGGAGGAATTGATTGCGTAGACTTATTTCGAAAAGTAAAGTGGAACTCAAATCAACGTAGTCTTAGATCTGTACCACTCTTTTTGATACCCTTTCACCGAACAGAATACGGCCGAAATGAACCTCTGACAAGAATGCTGAGAAAAGCCAACAACTCAACCGTTTTCGATTTAAGTTCCTCAAAAACTGCCCTTAAGATTGCTCTCCAATAACTATCCATCCCTGACATTCCTCCCTGTTTATCCATTACTATTATCTTTATATTAATATACACTAGTCAACGAAATTAAAGGAACAAATTTTTTTTCAATTTTTGTTAGCGTTTTTTGAAGAGCTGTATCTTTGTGACGAGTGGTCGTATTGAGTTGAAATAAAAAGCATTTTACAGCTTTTTGGTTTTTTGTTTTGAGATTTGTTTGCAAACAAATTTTTTTGAAGTACCGTTATTGCGTTATTGCAAAAAATGAGACGAGACAACAAAATTATTTTTTTTTATTTTTTTTGAAGGTCCTCATTTCTATGGATACATTTTTTTGAGTCAATTAAATGTCATGATCAGATACCTTGTTTATTCAGCTTCAATTAAATTTTTTTGTTGTTGCCGTACGATTTTTTTTGACATGGTTTATCTGACTTTGAATGAAAAAAGAAACTTTTAGCCTTGATTACCAATATTTCAGCAAAAAATGGTGTTATAAAAAATTCAAAGACAGTTTTGGAAATCTGAGAAAGCGTTTTACAAGATTTTTTTAAGATTTTGTAGAAATTTTTTTTTTTACCGTTCACCGTTAGTTTAAAAAAAGTACTAAAAACCGACGTTTGTGGTCTTTTCGTAAATCTTTTTTTTCTTTGCAAATATTGATTGCATGGCTTGTGTTGGTATTCAAATTTATAGACTTTTAAAGCATCAATATTCTTGTAAATTTTCAAATTGATTCATCGAACCGTTTTTCCTCACCAAAACTTCAAAGTCTTACAAACCAGGTAAAGGAACAAATTGTGGTGTTCCTAAACAATGCGTAGTCGTCATCAAAATGACAAGAAAACTGCAATTCCAGTGGATTTTTTTCACAGTTTTGCATTAGGTAGATACTTTTTTGAATGCAAATGAAATAAAAAGTACATTTTTCCAAAAAAAAAATTTTTTTAAATCAAGCTTTTTTGGTTTGAAAAATTTTTGAAATTAATTTTTTTTTTTTTTTTTGTTTAATGTACTTTTTATTTCATTTCAATTCAACAAAAAATCCACTAGAATTATGGTTTTCTTGTCATTTTGATGACGACTAAGCATTGCTTAGGAACAACACAATTTGTTCCTTTACCTGGTTTGTAAGACTTTGAAGTTTTGGTGAGGAAAAACGGTTCGATGAATCAATTTGAAAATTTACAAGAATATTGATGATTTAAATGTCTATAAATTTGCATACCAACGCAAGCCATGCAATCAATATTTGCAAAGAAAAAAAAGATTAACGAAAAGACCACAAAACGTCGGTTTTTAGTACTTTTTTTAAACTAACGGTGAACGGTAAAAAAAATAATTTCTACAAAATCATAAAAAAATCTTGTGAAACGCTTCCTCAAATTTCCAAAACTGTCTTTAAATTTTTTATAACATCATTATTTGCTGAGATATTGGTAATCAAGGCTAAAAGTATCTTTTTTCATTCAAAGTCAGATAAACCATGTCAAAAAAAATCGTACGGCAACAACAAAAAAATTGAATTGAAGCTGAATAAACAAGGTATCTGATCATGACATTTAATTGACTCAAAAAAATGTATCCATAGAAATGAGGACCTTCAAAAAAAATAAAAAAAAATAATTTTGTTGTCTCGTCTCATTTTTTGCAATAACGCAATAACGGTACTTCAAAAAAATTTGTTTGCAAACAAATCTCAAAACAAAAAACATAAAGCTGTAAAATGCTTTTTATTTCAATTTAATACGACCACTCGTCACAAAGATACAGCTCTTCAAAAAACGCTAACAAAAATTGAAAAAAATGTGTTCCTTTAATTTCGTTGACTAGTGTAGTTTTAAGAATTTTGATGTTTAGTTTTTAAGATTCATATACATATGCTTGAATTAAGCTTAGATAAATAAAAAAATGTTACGAAAAGACCCGTTAATTGAACGGTTCAAACCAATTTTGAATTGCTTATCATTTGCAATGGGTGTGAAAATTCAAGTTAAAATTATTTTAATAATTTATAACCATGGATAAGGTATACAACGCACTGTGGTTCCACAGTAGGCCATAATTCAAAAAATAAATTATTACAGTTTCTTCCAAAAACCTTTTAAATCAGCTTAGAAAAACCAAAACTCAATATAAGTAATAAAAAAAATTATATTTTTCGGTAATACCGTTAGATATTTGCTTATAAAGTAATCACTTCGTACAAACATATAGCATTTCAGTTTTAGTTCATTAAAATAAGGGCGACTGCAATTAGTTTTTGCTGTTGTTAGCATTGTCTGTGAATTGTTTTGTTTTTCTTGAAGGTATTATTAGATAGTGAGACTTCCATTATGCATTTTTTTGAGCCGCTATACGAATAAATATAAGAATGGTGTGGCTGCGAAATTGGGCTTTCAAAAAACTTAAATAAGACTGCGATTTGTGTTTTCTTTTAAGCTTTTAACTGTTACGCCCCGCTACGCCCCCAAAAAATTATATTCTGCAGGAAAGGTACATTTATCTACTTTTAAGTATAAGTTGAATTAGCTGCGGAAGCTTGCGGATGCACTTTTCATTGAACTTTAAATGGCCCTACCTCTAACTGCTTTTATTTCAGAATCTGCCTGAGTATGTCCATTTACTTATATATTTGGTCCTTCAGCATGGGTTATAGTTTGTGGAAGTAAAAGTAATAAGTCCTCTTCCTAAATTAAACCTTAAAACAGTCTTTATGAGTCCTTAAATGCTGTCTCAAATGAAAATTATACCACGATTACGATTAAAATATGATTTTAGATTTTTGGAACAGATTTTGTCAAAATATATTTACGTTTGCCTTAAAGTGTTCAAAAATAATTAAGAGCTGATATTATCATAATTTTTTTTTGTGAAATAATTAACATTTAGGAGTGAAAACCCTTCATGAAATATGATAATTTTATGTATGTAAATTAAGAATCCACATAATCAAAGAAGATCATTTTTCCGCAATGCACTGTGGTTCCACCGTAGGCCATAATCCCAAAAATCAATTTTAACGGTTGTTATAAAAAGACATTTAAATAAGCTTAGAATATACCAAACTAATTATAAATGAGAAAAAAATAATGCACTTAAGTAATACCGTTAGATTCTTATCTTCAAAGTGATCACATTGCAAAAACATGGCATTTGAGGTTTAGTGGCTCAAGAATAAGCGTGCTTTCATTTATTTATTATTTTTACTTTGATATTTTGTGATTTTTTTTTGTGATGGAAATATTAGTTGAAGGTAAGACTTCCGTTATATATTTTTTGTGATCCATTATTAAATTGTATATAAAATGAGGTTTAAATAAAATTAAACTTTTAGACCCGTTTGTTGATACGAAACTTAAGCAATTATGTTCTACTTAAGAAGCTTATGTTCTACTTTTTCCTCTGCGTAAACTGTCACATAAGCGCTTTTGTTCTACTTAAATATTAAAGTTTCGTATCAGCAAATGGGCCTTAATGAATCAAATGAAAATGTACATATGTATATAATGTTATATTTAATACATAATTTTACAACGTTATATTTAAATACCTCCATACTCTATCAGAACTTTTTAAAAAATTGGGTTCAGTCCGATATTACACCCTTTTGCCTAAGGTACCTCTGAAACAAAAGAAGGTAGAGCGAAACCGATTTCAGATTCATGATCAGAGAGTCCAATTTACCCTATGACCAAATATTTCAGGTTGATATTATGCCAGCAAATAATTATGGCCGCCTTTGTTCGGCAGTGGAACCACTGTGCAACGGTAAATATTTTTATAAAAAATTTAAGAAGCTGTAAAGTGAGGACCTTGTTAAAAAGGATTTTTTGGTTATTATTTTTTTAAGTTGGGCATAGAAAAATCGCAAGTGTTTGCAAGTGCTAAGACTGCTCTAATATCGTTAGGGAATCGCTTCTTTTCAAATAGTACAAAAACAAAGTGCATTTACGTGCTAATTCATCTTTTACAATTCATTTTAGAATTGTCACAAAAGGCCACAATTTTCGACATTTTTGGCATATCACGCTTCGAATATTGGTTGCATCGTTCAACTAACGGGTCTTTTAATATCATCTTCGACTTTAAATAAAAAACCAAGGTCATCAGTGGGTGCGCCGATGTATTCTACGTACGATAGATAACATTAGTCATGGTAATTTGGACTTTCAGCTTTTCATTTAGTTCGCGCTAAATGATAAATCAAAATGAACTAAGGGAGTTTTCATTGAACGACGACGACATATCGTCCCTCATCTCACGAAGTGACGTAACTCGCAAATTGTCGTTTTTCAGAATTGGGCATATATGTGCTTGGTTAACTTGATTGCATATTTCTACATCATTAGATTCCCTGAAAAATGTCTGGAACATGGTTGAATGCGTTATGACATAGTTGGCATAACTGCAATTTTAGGTAAAAAGTTTCTCACGAACAGACGTAACTGCAATTATGTGGGTAGCAGTTTTCCGTTTTATTGCAAATTATTGTGTAAATAAAGTGGTTTCAGGTACTAGGAGCATTTATCGGTGAGTAGAAATAAAAACGCTTTAAGTTTATGCTAAGATGTTGCTACTGACCTATCACTAAATTAAATTTAAATTGCATTCGGTTCCTCCTGTTTACAATACTCTGTCAAACAAAAATTGTCAATACAAGGCTTATGGGCGACCTTTTTTCAAAACAGTAATACCTGTGCATACTGTCACAACACTTAAATGCCTCACTAATAAGCTTTTTTCAAAACAGTGGTGTCTGTGTATACTGCCACGACACTTAAACTTGTCACTAAAATTTCTCACGAACTGACGTATCTGGTTGATCGATTATTTGTAACTGTTTTAAGTATTGCATTTTCATTGAATCTCATATCATTTAAAACTTTAACATATTCTTGTAATTTTACAACAAACAAAAATACCATAACCGTTATAAAACACAGAAATAACGCTTATGGAAAGAGGACACAAAACTAAAAACTGCTCTCCTGAAAAATATTGAAAAAGCAGATACGTCAGTTCGTGAGAAGAGGGACGATATAAATATATATTTGTTAAAATTCTATTACTTACTTACTTAAGGTGGCGCTACAGTCCGGGGTGGACCAGGGCCTCAACCAACAAGCTTCTTCCAGCCGGCTCGGTTTCTAGTTAGCTGTCTCCAGTTTCGCACGCCAAGTTGGTTGAGGTCCTCTTCCACTTGCGTGCGCCACCTTTTACGCTGTCCACCTCTACTGCGTTGTCCCACGGGGTTGGATTCAAAGACTTTCCGGGCCGGAGCATTGGTGTCCATTCGCTCTAGATGACCCAGCCATCTCAGTCGTTGGCTTTTCACTTTTGTGGCTAGGTCGGTGTCGCTGTACAGCCCATACAGTTCGTTGTTGTATCTTCTTCTCCATTCCCCATCTATGCAGACGGGACCAAAAATCACCCGGAGAATTTTCCTCTCAAAACAGCCTAACGCGTTCTCATCCACTGTTAGCAGTGTCCATGCCTCTGCACCATACATCAGGACCGGGATGATAAGCGTCTTATACAGGGACAGTTTAGTTGCTCGAGAGAGGGCTTTGCTTCTCAATTGCCTTCTTAGCCCAAAGAAACAGCGATTGGCAAGAGTAATTCTTCGTTTGATCTCAGCGCTGGTGTCGTTCGCTGAGTTTATAGCGGATCCTAGGTAGACAAAGTCTCTGACTACCTCAAAATTATAGCTGTCTATAGTGACGTTCTGTCCGAGACGTCGGTGTTGGGTGTCCTTTCTTGTGGACAGCATATATTTTGTTTTGCTTTCATTCACCGTTAAACCCATCTTCTTGGCTTCCTTCTCAATGCTCACAAAAGCACCACTGACATCACGCTTTGTTCGTCCGATTATGTCAATGTCGTCAGCGTAAGCGAGTAATTGGACGGACTTTTGAAAGATTGTGCCTCTGGTGTTGACGTGAGAGTTTTACACTATTCTTTCAAGAACGATGTTGAAGAAGTCGCATGACAGCGCGTCGCCTTGCCTAAAACCTTTTTTGACATCAAAGGTGTCGGTGAGGTCTTTGCCGACCTTGATGGAGCAGCGTGCATTCTCCATCGTCATCCTGCACAAACGGACGAGTTTGGCAGGGATGCCAAAACTAGACATTGCTCTATAGCTCGTCTCTATAGATGCTGTCATACGCGGCCTTGAAATCGATAAAAAGGTGGTGGGTATCGATTTGGAACTCCTGGGTTTTCTCCAAGATCTGCCGTAGTGCGAATATTTGGTCGATGGTGGACTTCCCTGGCTTAAAGCCACACTGATATGGACCTATCAGGTTGTTGACGAATGGCTTCAGGCGTTCACAAAGTACGGCAGAGAAGATCTTGTAGGCGATATTAAGAAGACTGATGCCTCTGTAGTTGGTGCAGTCCAGAGGATCGCCTTTCTTGAGGATCGGGCAAACAATACTGAGGTTCCATTCATCGGGCATGCTTTCTTCCGACCATATTTTACAGATGAGCTGGTGCATACACCTAACCAATTCATCGCCAGCCGCTTTGAATAGCTCAGCCGCAAGGCCATCAGCTCCAGCAGCTTTATTGGACTTAAGTTTAGATATGGCTATCCTCACTTCGTCAAGATCGGGTGGACGGAATTGTTGGCCTACGTCGTCCAGGTTGAATGGTGCAATTTGCATGGTAGCGGAATTCGGTTCGTCATCGCCGTTATACAATTTGCAGAAATGATTTTTCCATATCCTCAGCACCGACTGCGTTTCCACCACGATGTTCCCTTGATCGTCCTTGCAGGCTTCGGTTCGGGGTTTGTAACCTTGGGAGGTTCTTTTTACTTTTTGGTAAAACTTCCGAACTTCATTCCTGCAGTGGCATCCCTCTAATTCCTCGATCGCGCGCTTCTCATGCTCTTTCTTTTTCTTTCTGAGAAGCTTGTGTTCCTCTTTCCTCTTTTGCTCGTAGAGCTCGCGAGCAGCTCTGGTCCTTCTATGCAGCGCCGCTTTGTATGCCTGTTGTTTGGCTGCATGTACTTGCCGGCATTCCTCGTCGAACCAGGGGTTTCGCTGTGGTGGTCGTGCGAAGCCCAGCACGTCAGGGGCGGCATCTCTGATGGCTTCCTGGCAGTTTTTCCACTGGTTCTCGATGTTTGCAGTTGGCGGCAAAGGACTAGTTAAGAGGGCGCGAGAGACTCGATCGGAAAAGGACCTGGCGATTTCTTGCGACTGTAGCCGTCCGACGTTGAACTTCCTGACAGTATTTCCCTGTTTTGGCTTTGGTCTGGATATCCGTAGCATTACCTTTGCTACAACGAGGTAGTGGTCCGAGTCAACGTTGGCTCCTCGGAACGTTCGGACATCCTTGATACTGGAGGAGTGCCTTGCGTCGATCGCAATGTGGTCAATTTGGTTGGCGGTTGATTGACCAGGAATTCGCCATGTCCCCTTATGAATATCGAGATGCGGGAACTGCGTACTAGCTACCACAACGTTTCGCCCCGCAGCAAAGTCGATTAGCCTGAGTCCGTTATCGGAGGTGGTGTCGTGCAGGCTGTATCTTCCGATTGTGCCACCAAAGACGTCTTCTCTTCCTAGTTTGGCATTAAAATCACCCAAGACAATTTTAATGTCATAGCTAGGGCATTGCTCATATGTCTTGTCCAGGAGCTCGTAGAACTCGTCCTTGGTGTCGTCATCTTTCTCCTCTGTGGGGGCATGCGCGCATATCAGGCTTATGTTGGCGAATTTAGCCTTGATGCGAATTGTCGTGAGGCGCTCGTTCACATAATTGAAACTCAAGACCTCTTGCCTCAGTCTGCCTCTAACAACAAATCCACATCCAAAAAGACGCTGCCCTTGTGGTCGGTAACAGTCGCCGTAGTATACATCGCAGTCTTTCAGTTTTCTTTTGCCCGGCCCATCCCATCGCACTTCTTGGATGGCGGTGATGTCTGCTTTGTAGCAGTCTAGGGCCTCCGCTAAATGTTCGGCTGCACGTGGTCTATAGAGAGACAGAACATTCCACGTGCAGATCCGAAGTTCGTTGTCCTTATTTCGTTTGCTAGGTTCGTCAACAGTAAATCCGTCCGTATCCGAGGCTTGTTGATGCTTCGCAACTAAAATAGCTTTACGTGGCCGGGAAGTCACCCCGACGGCACGACCCCCAACCTGGAGGACCAGACCCTATATATATAACTCCAAGGGCGGGGAGCCGGATTAACCGCTCCTTATAGGCCTGAGCTCCGAATATGTCGTAGTAGCCCGTATAAGGTGTTCACTAAGTAGTTCAGCCTAACTGGAACTGTAGACGCCACCGTTGATTCCATCTTGAGAATTCTTCCGCTGCCGCCTGGATGAAGGAGAAGTGCCTTAGTGGGAACACTCCTCCCCCCCTCTCTCGTTTGCTGCCCCCTAAAACCGTCCACAGGGATTGGAACCCCATCTTCAGTTAAAGGTACTAGGCACCCGATGTTCACCGCGGGGAGGTGAGAGTAGGAGTTGATAGACAGAGGTTCGCTTTGAAACAAAGCTTGTGGACGCTTGTGTCCTCTTGAATGCACATGTCTACCCTTTGAAATTCTATATATATAAATAAAAACTTTTTGTTCATCTCTTATTTTTATACTGAAGTAGGTCCGTCGGTGTCAAGTGCTTTCTAACCTTTATTTCCATGCACCCCATATATTAAACAGACCTAATTTTCCAATACGATTGGAATGTGGAAGTGTTTGTTTTAAAAATTCATTTTCATTGGAATTTGAAGTGTTCATTTTCATTGGAATAATATTTAATTTTTGAATCGAGTTTTTGATAAAATAATAAATATTTATAAAATAAAAATATAATTCGCTTAATCCTCAGGAAATTTCGAAAAAAAAATATGAATGCAACTTCGAGGAAAATCGTGTTAGCCGAAATTGGTTTTCACCCCTCCCTAGACAAGCTCCGCGGATCCCATATCATGGAATTTGAGATCATTTGAGTGTTTAATTCGCCATGCCAGACTGTTTAAAAAAACCGTTTTTCACTTAGAATTTTGAATTTTTTAAACGGTCCGGTAGAGCGAACTATACACTCAAATGGTCTCAGATTCCATGATATGTGATCCGAGGAGCTTCTCAAGGGAGGAGTGAAAACCAATTTCGGCTAACACGATTATTCTCAAAGTTGCATTCATATTTTTTTTTCGATGCACTGTTTCTCGCAAAGGCCCCAGTTGTGGACTGCAAGACTTTGATTTTTTTTAATAGTCTTTAATGGAGCTTTCGACGCCTATACTCCTTTTTTTTGCTATCGTTCATTGAGATTAATCTGTCATTTTGCCGAGCTGAAGGGAAGTGTATCGCGATTTCAAATCGTTAAACAAGTGAAAAAGTTTATTAAAGTTATAAAAAGTGAAATAAAAGTTAGAATAGGGAATTCTGTCAATAGTGTATTAAACAAAATATAAAAATATAAAAATGCCTATATTAACTCAATTTGTGTTATAAAACCTTATATAGAAACTATGCTTGGCCCCGGACAAAAAAACTTCCAGCTTAATGATTAGGAATTCTAATCTTGTTGGATATAGTTTACAGTGGGTTTTCGTTGAAAAATTCATGTAAGTTGAACTGAACTTAAAACAAAGTTTATTATTATTTTTATATTTTTATTATACTATTAAAAAGTGAAGCAAAAATTAGCATACTGAATAATTGCAGTACTCTACTAAACCAAATATAAAGCAATTTGCGGTGCTACATTAAATCCCGTAAAAGTGCCTATTATAAGGAGTGTACAAAAATTTCATTTCACAAGTGAGTTTTGTCTGATATTTCCACATAAAGTAATGTGAAGTGATGTTTTTAAGGAAAATAAATTATCGTAGAATACTTTTAAATTGATATTTCATGGCATTTGGCTTAAAAAAAAGAAGATTAGCTGAAAATAAAAATATACTTTAACCGGTGATTTAGTTGAAATTGAACTGAGAATGAGAAATTCTCTCCAGGACGGGTTCGTTTTTGTTGGGGATTGCAAGGCGCTCATGTCGGCTTTGTATCTTTGTAAAGAAGTATTTATGTCAGTTTAAAAGTATTCTTCGATAATGTATTTACCTAAAAAATTTCACTTCCCATATCTTAAATATGAAACAAAACTGTGAAATGGAAAAATCTCACTCCGTATTATACCTAGGCGTTCTTACAGGATTTAATGCGTGTCGTTTTAATTTAATGTCGTTTTATGATCTTTTTGTAAATAAAGTATTGCAAAGTATTCACTATACATATCTCCCTTTTTTAATCATTTTAATAAGCTTTTATCACTACTTATTTCAACGATTTTACATCGCTGTACACTTTCTCATAGCTTTGTAAAATAACAAGTATCTCAATGATTTTAAATTTTTTTTTTAAACCTTGCTTCCTTTGGGCGCCCCAGCATTAAGTCGTGAATCTGAGCGCTGACCCTGTGTCAATGTAATTGTTGTGTAGCTCACACTATTTTGAAAAATGCAGTACTGTCTCCTCGATATGCCAGTTTCTTATTTCTTCGTCTATAGGCGATTTTCTTTTTTAGTTCCGAGCAGATCCCAAGCCGTCAAACAAAAATGTGTATTTCTTTTGTAGCTCAGAGCTTCAAATGTGTTTCTTTTTTCGTTCTAAGCATTTTCAGAGTGCGCTTTATGAGCTCAGAATGAAATACAGAGCAGACAAAGTTAAATGCTGAACACAAGTATTGGAAAGGTGAGTGTTCAGGTGTGTTTAGAACAAAGTGGGAGCGCTCAGAACACGCTTGGTTCAGAAGATGTTCATCACATGCGTGACATGATCAAACTCCTCAGAGCTCTATTCCGAACTAAGAAAGAAAATCGTCCTATGTGCCGACTATTAAACTCGCAATAGTGGACTCGATACTAATCTTAGAGTTTTTTCTCTTTTTTTCGGACAGATACTTTGATCTAAATTCATTTTTTTGTTAAAATATCAGTTTTCTTTCACCTGTTAATTTGCAACAATGTTGATAAAATTCTACCCCTAAAGCCAACCTAAAATAATAACTATAAATAGCTATAACTCCCAGTCTATATACTTGGTGGTAACACACACAAGTTGTTGTTGTTCATTTAAAATTATTAAAATAATAACCTTTCAAACACCAAAAGGGTTTGAAAAAGCAGTTGTATAGTTTCTTACAGCTGGCGATACACGACAGAGCCAAAGAGCCAAGTGGACCCGCGCCACGCCGATTCAAAATCGGTCGTGTGGGGTGGATCGGCTGCCGATCCATTTGGATTTTCAGGCAATCTGAAATCCAACCGAGCCAAATGGATCGGATGGCTCGGTCGTGTATGGCTAGCTTGAGATCAGCGCTCAGTAACAAACAAACAATTATTATGTTTAATATAAACAAAACTTAGATTTGTGCCCGAGTGGAAGCTGGACGGGCGAGTAATATTCTATAAACTAAATAAATCTATTTTAACATAATCAATTAAAAGTTTTTTGAATTATAATAAATTATTTTCCATTTTCAGTTAATTCGTTAGGTTATTATAAATATGTAATCCTCTGTGAAGAACCATAACATGGGCTTACAAATATCGGTTAACTTTTGGACACGTGAAAGTAAGAGTCGTTCTAAAGGTAATTTTTTACGCTGAACTGAAATCCGTTTTTCGCTATCAGCTCTGGTTTTCGAGATACTACTGTTAGAAAGTACAAAAAACCCCTTTTTCGCCATTTTTGGGCTTATGTAACTATGCGAATCGATTTTTATTTTTTTAATTGAACAGATTTCTGAAAGTACTAATCTTAATCCTCAAAATTCAGCTTTGATCGTCCCAATATCTCTTTTACTTTTTGGGAAATTGTCAGTTGCATTTTTCAATATATTGTGATGAGCAAGGAGAGCGATAAAAATCAATTCGCATAGTTACATAACCCCAAAAACGGCGAAAAAGAGGTCTTTTTGTACTTTCTAACGGTAATATCTCAAAACCAGAGGTGATAGCGAAAAACGGATAACGGATTTGAGTTCAGGGGCCCTACTATGTAACTTTATTCTACTTTCGAATCCATTCGAAAGTTGTTTTCAATGCTTATTATAAGTGGTAATATGTACATATGAAAGTGGGATAAAATTTTAGTGCTTCCGACTTTGAGGCAGAGAATCTTGAATTAGCGCTGTTCTATTTCCGTTTATAAGCGCTGGCTTAAGAATTACCGACCTGAGATTTTGCGAATTCGAACGTTTTTATTGTAGAATTGAGTTACATAGTTGGGCCCCAGCACGAAAAATTACCCTTAGATCAACTCACTTAGTCGTGTCGAAAACCTTGTAAACCTGTATAATTATTGTTTCTATTATTTCTATACATAGGTAACTTAAAATCACCAGCATTGCGAAGAGCAAAGGTTGTGCATCACTTGCATACGTTATTTATTAATTTTTAGTAATTCGAAAGTGTATTGAATTTAAATATAATTGCATTATCAAAGGGCACGGTAGTGCCCAGCCAAGTTCGCGGCACTACACCCTTTTTACAGGAACAAACTCAGGCGATTTTCAACCCCCCTCTAACTTCAGTACCAATAAAGTCAGAAACTTCAAATTCGGAGTATTTGCTGAACTGATCAAACACAGGTGGCTCACCAAATTTCAACTCTTTAGCATTAGTAGTTCCCAAGATATAGGACTTCAAAAATCGCAAAAACCGTAACTGACTGACTCACTGACTCACTGACTCACTGACTGACTGACTCACTGACAGATCATCAAAATTATGGAGCACTTCCCGACATCGTAGAAACTTGAAATTTCGCAAAACGGTAGGCCTTGTGGTACATACAAAGGAAAAAATCGAAAATCTGCAATTTTCTATTCAGGGGGCGTGGCATACACCCACTTTTTTAAAAACTCTTATAAATTATATGGAGCACTTTCGATTGTTGTAGAACAATGAAAATTGGTAAGTTGGTAGGGTTTGAGGTACTAAGAAAGAAAAAAAATTAAAAATTGGAATTTTCCATACAGGGGCGTGGCATCCACCCACATTCTTAAAAATTCTTATAAGTTATATGGAGCATTTCCGATTGTTGCAGAACGATGAAAATTGGTAGGTCGGTAGGGCTTAAGGTACTTGGAAAGAAAAAAATTGAAAAATTGGAATTTTGCATTCAGGGGGCGTGGTATCCACCCACATTCTTAAAAATTCTTATAAATCATATGGAGTACTTCCGATTGTTGTAGAACGATGAAAATTGGTAGGTCGGTACGCCTTGAAGTACTTAGAATAAAGAAATCGAAAAATTGGAATTTTCAGTTCAGGGGGCGTGGCATCCACCCACATTCTCAAAAATTCTTATAAATTATATGAAGCACGTCCGATTGTTGTAGAACGATGAAAATTGGTAGGTTGTTATGCCTTGAAGTATTTAGAAGAAAACACAATCGAAAAATTGGAAGTTTCAGTTCAGGGGGCGTGGCATCGACGCACGTTCTTAAAAATTTTTATAAACTATATGAAGCACTTCCGATTGTTGTAAAACGATGAAAATTGGTAAGTCGGTAGGGCTAAAGTACTAAGAAAGAAAAAATTGAAAAATTGGAATTTTGCATTCAGGGGGCGTGGCATCCACCCACATTCTTAAAAATTCTTATAAATTATATGGAGCACTATCGATTGTTGTAGAACGATGAAAATTGGTAGGTCGGTAGGACTTGAAGTATTTAGAAAGGAAAAAAATCGAAAATTTGGAATTGTTCATTCAGGGGGAGGGGGGGGGGGGTGCCATCCACCCACTTTATCAGAATTGCTATTACTTTCACCTGGCAAAATATATCTTTGCAAAAAGGAGTGAAATCACAACAAAAACATAAATGTTAAAAAAGGAGCCAAGTTCTTATGTGTACAAGAAACCTGTGCGTAAAAAGTCAGCCAAAAAAAGTAATGAGATCTAAAATATATGCCAAGTTTTAAGTTCATGAAGTTTAATATCAAATATCTTAAGAAGAGTAATATCGAAACAATTCCAAATCATGATAGAAATTTGGTAGTTAATGATTACTGATTAAAATTTGGTGGATTTACTTGGCAAGTTTTCTCTTAAATACTTACTTAATCACAAATTTAAAATGTATGAAAACTTGACCAGTGAACCCACCAAATTTTAATCAGTAATCATTAATTACCAAATTTCTGTCATGATTTGGAATTGTTTCGATATTACTCTTCTTAAGATATTTGATATTAAACTTCATGAACTTAAAACTTGGCATATATTTTAGATCTCATTACTTTTTTTGGCTGACTTTTTACGCACAGGTTTCTTGTACACATAAGAACTTGGCTCCTTTTTTAACATTTATGTTTTTGTTGTGATACATTATTCTTTGATTCACACTCATCCACAATACTTTTAAAAACATTTCTCTTATGGCCAGTTGCACCGACCTCTTTTAAATATTTATTGCTTCGTTTAATTTTAAAATGACATTTATCGGTTGCACCAACCACTTCTAAATCTAACAGGCCAATAAACGAACCAATAAACTAAAATTCCATTTTCCTCCAGATAAATTTTAAAAGCGAGTTTAAACGAACATGTCTAGGTACATTTGTAGGTACAAACAAAATAATTCAATTTTCTTTGACGGAATATTGTTAATTCCAAATTAAAAAAACGAAAATAACAGGTGAAGGCATTTTGTTTCCTATTTATAATTCACTACTTAAATAAATAAATTATTCCAGAAAAATTATAGACTGGCCATCATGTGTTCATCTGATAACGAACTTAACCAAACAATGGCGAGACGTCGCGTCGGAGTTGTTCAGGTTCACAGAGAAATCCATTTTCTGAATTCGATGACGTCGCTTTAAAATATTTTTTCTTAATTTCCAAGATTGTGTCGAAAAAAATATTAGTGTTGTTTAGTTGGTATCTATTTCAATAGTTTCATAATTTCTCTAAAAAAAAAGAAAATAATAAATAATAATAAAAAAAACACCAAGATGCCGCATTGTCTGTATCTAATGAGAATACCTTGTTTCTGTTTATTGTGTATTCACATTTTCTTTATTTCTATCTCACTTTTACTGGTTAAATTTTTTCGTTCAGTTTAATAAACATATGATAAAATCCAGGGGTGGTTCATGAACTGCATTTTAGCTAAAAAATGCGCAAAATAGATTGGTGCAACCCAAATAAATTTATTAGTCCGATAAATTTTAACTCCATTTTAGCAAAAACCGCTTTTAGTAAATTTTGGTGCAACTGGACATTATTGGAGTAAATCCATTGCACAACAAAACAATTCTAATGGCCCTATTTTGAAGTTTTTGTAATCATCATGAGATTATTACACATAAACAAAATACTTGAACAATATTCAAAGTGTGGTTTTATCATTGTAAACTGGTCAACGAAATTAAAGGAACACATTTTTTCAATTTTTGTTAGTGTTTTTTGAAGAGCTGTATTTTTGTGACGAGTGGTCGTATTGAGTTAAAACAAGAAGCATTTTTTAGCTTTATATTTAAAAAAAAAATTTTTTTTTTTGAAGTACCGTTATTGCGTTATTGCAAAAAATGAGACGAGACAAAAAACTATTTTTTATCTTAAAAATATCTTGTAAAACGCTTTTTCAAATTTCCAAAATTGTCTTTGAAAAAAAAAAAGTCGTGCGACAACAAGAAAGAAACTGAATTGAAGCTGAATAAACAAGGTATCTGATCATTACATTTAATTGACTCAATAAAAATTTGTCCATAGAAATGAGGACCTTCAAAAAAAAAAAAAATTAAAAATAATTTTGTTGTCTCATCTCATTTTTTGCAATAACGCAATAACGATACTTCAAACAAATTTGTTTGCAAATAAATCTGGAAACAAAAAATATAAAGCTGTAAAATGCTTTTTGGATCCTTTTATTTCGTTGACAAGTGTATTATCTTTATATAAATAGTATTGGACTGATTTGGATAAACTTCATGTGATTGGAAAGCTATAGTCGCGGGAGGTGTGCGAATCACAAAATTAAACACTGCGGGTCCATTTTAGCTAAGTACCATTTTATACTGCCCGTTACTGTGCACATTCAAAAAATTGAATTTAAAAAATAAAAAAATTGTTTTTGCTTCAATTTTCAAATATTTTATAGCTAGGTTTCATTTGTTGATTGGTGTCGAATTTCGTCACGGGGTGGGGACGAGACTAGTAAACTATAATAGCTGTAATTTTTGACATTTTTTTTCTAATTCTTCCCAAAATGTTAATTTTTTAGATAATGTTTTATATATGTTTGTATGTAATTATCATGTGCATACAGATTTAATTTTTCGTCGATAACAACACCTAAATATTTGATTACACCAACTGTTTCAACATTCTGTTTGCTTATGCTTATGTTTCTAATTGTATTACCATTTATTATCATAGCTTTAGTTTTATTTACATACAACACTGTTGTAAACTTTGTAAATCTGAGCTAATTTTATCGATACATTCATCAACATTATTATCAGATATAAACAATAACGCATCATCTGCAAATAACACAAGTATTGAAAAACGGATAGCATTTTCCATATCGTTGATATACACCGAAAATAGCAATACACCAAGCAAAGATCCTTGAGGGATACTATTAAGCACAGGAACAGGGTTTGAAATTTCATCGTTCATTTTAGTTTTCTGAGTTCTATCATTTAGATATGATTTGAACCATTGGATTTCTGTATTTTTCACACCATACATTTTTAGTTTTCGATTATCTAATATTAATTTATCTACCGTCTCGAAAGCTAGCTTTAAGTCTAAAAACACTGCCACTTCATACCGATTTTTCTTGTCATGAATGTCAATTTTCCACTCCGTGATGACTAGATTGAGAAGTTATTCCCAATTATGATTTTTTCTAAATCCAGATTGATAACAAGATATTAAATTAAAGGATTCTAAATAGATT
The DNA here is from genome assembly GCA_963921185.1 of Dasysyrphus tricinctus. Lineage (NCBI taxonomy): Eukaryota > Metazoa > Arthropoda > Insecta > Diptera > Syrphidae > Dasysyrphus > Dasysyrphus tricinctus. Next base: position 180,735,896 of record OY992531.1, on the reverse strand, counting down.
TGAAGTTGGTTATACACAATCTTTTCAATAATTTTACTTTAATGGGTCTGAAATCTTCTACTTTGTTCGAGTTTTTTGAGTTTAGGAATTTGTACAATAAGGGACTCCTTACAGCAATATGGAAACGTACCATTAATGTCCAGTTGCACCAAAATTCACTAAAAGCGGTTTTTGCTAAAATGGAGTTAACATTTATCGGACTGATAAATTTATTTGGGTTGCACCAATCTCTTTCACACATTTTTTAGCTAAAATGCAGTTCGTGAACCACCCCTGGATTTTATCATCTGTTTATTAAACTGAACGAAAAAAATTAGCAAGTGCAAGTGAGAAAGCAATAAAGAAAATATGAATACACAATAAACAGAAACAAGGTATTCTCATTAGATACAGCCAATGCGCCATCTTGGTCTTTTTTATTATTATTTATTATTTTCTTTTTTTTAGAGAAACTATGAAACTATTGCACACTAATATTTTTTCGACATACTGTTTGGAAATTATGAACCCATATTTTAGAGTGACGTCATCGAATTCATAAAATGAATTTCTCTGTGAACCTGAACAACTCTTCGACGTCTTTTTTTGTTTTAGTTCGTTTTCAGATGAATACATGATGACCAGTATATAATAATTCTGGAATAATTTATTTATTTAAGTAGTGATCTATAAATAGGAAACGTAATACCTTCACCTGTTGTTATCGTTATTTTAATTTGGAATGAACAATATTCCATCAAATAAAATTGAATTATTTTTGTTTGTAGGTAGTCAGATATGTTCGTTTAAACTTGCTTTTAAAATTTATCTGGAGGAAAATGGAATTTTAGTTTATTGGTTCGTTTATTGGCCTGTTAGATTTAGAAGTGGTTGGTGCAACCGATAAATGTCATTTTAAAATTAAACGAAGCAATAAAAATTTAAAAGAGGTCGGTGCAACTGGCCATAAGTAAAGATAAATTCACAATTTTGTATGACCCCAAACATACTGCCCATGCAGAATATAAAACACTACATACCTTAGAGACACCACCAAAATCACCAGGTATGAATCCTATTGAATATCTGTGGGACGCGCTGGAAAAATGAATTAGAAAACAGGCTTTTACCAATAAAAATCAGTTAGAAACGGTGATTAAGCATAAATGGAGTAAGATAGGCCAAATCGTTACTAAAACCGATGAAAAACATGCTTAAAGACGTCATTAACAACAAAGTGATACCAAATCATTACTGAAGAATTATATCATCCACCATTTTAGTGCATATTTTAGGTTAATCTTAAACTACGCCAATACTTTTTTCCTTCTTAAATTGTATTTTTACGAGTGTTTTCTAATTTTAGTTTGTTTAATCAACTCTAAAGTGCTTTTATTTGTGTTATCTAATAGAAAACAAATAAAAATAAATTATGTAAAAAAATATTATTAAAATACTTTATATTTATTAGTTATTCTTATTACTATACAATAATTAAATGTAATAAGTTGCAACTGTGCCAATACTTTTTTCCGTGTGTTAATACTTATGTATGTACATGGTTAGGTTAGGTTGAGGTGGCTGCCAGTCGTGAAGACTGACACACTTAGACCATGAGTTGGTCCATTTTGACACCACATGAATCTAGGAGACCCTTTTCCTCACTCGGTGAACCAATTGGAGCTTCTTATGAAGCGTAAAAGACTACCTATGTCTAAATCTGATAGATCACTAGGATCATTGAAGTAAAAATCACCAAGGTGAAGTATTCGTCTATGAGATAGAGCAGAGCATGTGCATAGGAGGTGAGGGATTGATTCTATCTCTTCCTCATCCAAACAGCTTCTGCAAAAATCATTAGAGAACACGCCAAGACGTGTTGCGTGCTTTCCTATAAGACAGTGTCCGGTTATAACACCAATCATGGAGCTAATGTGCAATCTACTTAGAGATATCAAACACTTACATCGCTTTACATCCATTACTGGCCAGATTTGTTTTGTTGCCAAACAAGTGGCGATATCGTTCCACCTAAGAATGCATCTTGCCTCAGCAAAAGTTTACAAGTAGCGATGGGTATACCTATATCTGCCTTGGTAGGTAGAAGAGGTAGAGTTGTTCCACTTTTAGCGAGTTCATCGGCCTTAAAATTACCTGGGATGTCCCTATGCCCCGGCACCCAACACAGGTGAATGTTAAACTGCTGCGCCATCTCCAGCAGAGACGAACGGCAATTAAGGGCTGTTATAGAGTTAGTCGAGACTGATTCCAGGGATTTGATAGCAGCTTGACTATCCGAGAAGATGCGGATATCTGTAGTTGATATCACGTTTTCTTTCAGCCAAGATAAGGCTTCTTTAATCGCCATAAGTTCCGCCTGGAACACGCTACAATGATTAGGAAGACGGAATGAGAGACTTAATTTTAGTCTTTCTGAGTACACACCGCCACCCACCCCCTCATCAGTTTTCGATCCGTCTGTGTAGATATGGACCGATTCATCATCCAAGAACGCCATATCCTCCCAGAGGGTTCTAGAAGGAATGGTGCCATTTTCGATAAAAAAAAAGTTGTCATGTATTCTGCTCAACTTGTGCTGCCTTGAGCGCTTATTATTAAAAAAAATCGAGAATTTTCAAATTTTACGGATGAGAATTTTTTTAAATTCCATATGGCAGCACAAACTGAGCACGAAATAGCACAAATAAAATTTTTTATAAAATGTGAAACTTATACAAAAAGGCATATATGTATGTATTAGTTTTTGGCCTAATTTTCAATTTTTGTTTATCTTCTCGGCGCATGACAGCTCAAACTGAGCACAAAACAGCATACCTTTCACTTTTAAGAAATTGCGAAATTTCGAAAAAAAAAACATTCATAAAATTAGCATATTTGCAATTTTTTTTAATTTACCACCCAAGTTGATCACAATACAGCATAGCGAAAATGGCGGTGCCAACTTCACGCTACTACAGCCCATTAAGTTAAGTATCTAAATATAATGTTTAAAATGCTATGATAACTTGTTATCAAAACTACTATACAGGGTATGAGACAGTTACCACCGCAGATGAAAACCATGGGTTACTGAAAAACTTAAGAGGTATTTTAATCATTTTCGCTTTGCTTTCGAGTTATAATGGATTTTATTATTAAGGGTCCCGTTTGCTTTAAATAGCTTAATCTTTGTCAAACTACGGCAGAGTCTTATTTTTTGGGATGATGGTGACTGTGGAGAACCGTTATTATTTAAGAGAGTCCGCAGAATTTTAAGTCGGATGGATATTTAAGACAATTTCGTGTATCCTCGAAGGCTAGTAGTGATTTTTTATCAATATTTCTTTGCTGTCCATTTCATTAAGAAGCTTGGCTTTGTTCAGAAAATAGAAGCTAACCATTAATAAGTCATGTTTTTCGTATAAATAGTAGATTACTAACAAATATGGAATAACCCAAAAAGTTTTTCTCTGTCCTTTAATTTTTTGAATAATCAGAAAAAATTGCTCGTGTCTGTTGTTTTTGCTGGAGCTCTGGGGGGGGTCATGACCCCCATGACCTCCCCCCTGGATCCGCCACTGGAGCGGCAGAGGGTGTCGTACGAAGCGCTCCACTTATACATAAACAAGCAGAGCGTTGTATTTTGCTAAGTTTGTCGCAGTTTACTGCTTTATCTAGAGCAGTCCACCATACTGCAACACCATTAGTGAGAATCGGTCTAATCACCGACGTATATAGCCAATGAGTAATGCGAGGTTGAAGGCCCCATTTATTCCCAACGGCTTTTTTGCATGAGAAGAGTGCCACTGTGGCCTTTTTAACTCTTTCTTGTATATTAGGTTTCCAGCTTAATTTTTTATCTAAAATAAGACCCAAATATTTCGCTTGATCAGTAAAAGTTAATGGAATACCTTTTATAGAAGGAGGATCTACATGAGGAATTTTATATTTCCTGGAGAATAGAACAAGTTCTGTTTTATGAGGGTTGACACCGAGACCACACCGGTCCGCCCAATTGGTTAGCCTATTCAAAGCATTTTGTAAGAGTTCTTTTTAGGTATTAGGATGCTTTCCTGATAGGGCAATTGCAACATCGTCCGCATAGGCAATCACTCTGTAGCCCTCCGCTTCCAGGCATGTTAGCAGCTCATTAACTACCAAGTTCCAGAGAAGAGGATATAGGACCCCGTCTTGTGGCGTGCCTCTACTGACAGACCTTCTAGCAGAAAAGCCGCCCAGTTTTGAGTTGATGACCCTGCTAGTCAGCATTTGGTTAATCAATTCACCAAGCGAACCATCTACCTTCAGAGAGCTCAGTGCAGATGCGATTGCAGATGTGTCGACATTGTTAAAAGCACCTTCTATATCTAAGAAAGTAACCATGGTGTACTCTTTATGATGGAGGGAATATTCAATGGTTCTTACTAAACTATGTAAGGCCGTTACTACAGATTTCCCTTTGCAGTAAGCATGTTGACTCGTAGACAAAAGTCGCATGTCAATGCTTGATCGTATGTGGATATCAATCAATCGTTCAAATGTTTTTAGAAGGAATGATGATAGACTAATAGGTCTGAGATCCTTTGGGTTTACTTGGGAGCACTTTCCAGCTTTGGGTATGAACACAACCTTAACCTCTCTCCAAGACAAGGGGATGTAGACGAGTGCTATGCAGCTAGTAAAGATAGACTCCAGAATTGGCACGATTAAATCTTTATTCATCTGGAGTTCGGCTGGTATTATGTCATCTGGTCCCGCAGACTTGTAAGGCTGGAAGCTGTTGAGCGCCCATTGCAGTTTTTCCCTTGTAATCAGACCTTGTGGATAGCTTGGACTCATATCAAACCTATTACGGTCTAAGCTATTAATGTTTTGGGAGCTACCAGGGAAGTGAGTATCCAATAGCAAGTTAAGCGATTCTTCGCAGGAATTTGTCCATGAGCCATCAGCATTTTTTTAAGCAGCTTGGCATTACTGGATTAGTAGAGAGAATTTTCCTTAGCCTAGATGCCTCCGAAGTTTCCTCTATTTTTCCACAGAAAATTCTCCAGGAGGATCTCTTTGACTTTCTCAACGCTTTTTTATATAATTTGAGGGTTACCTTATGGGATTCCCAATCTGACACTTCACGAGTGCTTTTAGCTCGATTGAAGCTCTTGCGACAATCTTTCCTGAGCGGTTCAAGCCCTGAATCCCACCAATGTGGTTTCTTTTTTCCTCTTACCTGAGTAAGCGGACAGGAAGTAGCCATGGATCTGTTAAGGGCTACTGTGAGATCATTGACTTTGCAGTCAAGCTCATTAGTATTAGAAGGAGGATTTAAAAGATCAGGTTTTAATAGCCCTTGAAGTGTAATCCTATATTTAAGCCAGTCGGTTTTTCGAGGGTTTCGAAATACTGTTCGGCAAGGAGGTGCATCAATAAGACTGAATTGAATGTATCTGTGATCAGAGAACGAGTGTTCATCCGACACTTTCCAATTCGAGATCTTATGATGAATAGTATCTGAGACAAGAGTAATATCTAATACTTCTTGTCGGTTTTTAGTGATGAAGGTAGGTTCATTGCCTACATTACTTACTATAAGGTTAGTACTTAAGATAAAATCAAAAAGAGACCCACCTCTGTCATTGATATCAGTACTACCCCATACTGTATGATGGGAGTTCGCATCGCTCCCAATAATGAGGCATATCTTCTGCCGTTCAGCATCCGCGATTACTCTCTTCAGTGTTTCACCGGGGAAAGGGCCGAGGTGGTCATGGCCCAGATATGCCGACACTAGCCAGTACGTTCCATTGGCCGTTTCCAGCCTAGCGGCGGTGATATCTCTATCGCTGAAATCAGGGAGTAAATATACATTAGTGCTACGCTTAACTAGTATACAAGATCTGGGGTCACCTTTATGTACATACATGTATTTTAAACTTCTTTAAAGATTTTATTTTGATTTTTTTTCAAGTATCTAACATTTAAATGCGCATTTTATCAAAATTTCATGAAATCTGTCCTGTTGAATTGAAGGTAGGTATGTTATGAAGATATGATATTTCCAAAATAAAAAACCTAATGCAGTTGCAACCAGGTGTATCAAACAGAAAAATTAACTTTGGTGCAACATATTCATATGACACATGTTTTTAAGATAGTTTTATATGCTGAATCAAATGACACCAAAACCAAAGTCGATACGGCCTCTGTGAAAAAAGTTACTGTAATTTTTATGTAAGGATGACTATATATATTCAGTATAGAAGTTAAATATTACCGAAAACCAGTTGAAAATAATGGTCCGTCGATGAAAATTGGCATCAATGGTTCATTTATCATGAAAATCAATAATAAGAAGAGTCTAGATATTTTTAATCTATGGTTTAAGGATCTTTTTTTGGACAGTTGGGGTAGTGGTGGGAGCAATACCATAAAACCTGTGACAAAAATGGTACCCCTATGAGATTTTGTAAAAATGGGCTATTAACTTACATAATGACGAATCAAAAGAGTTGATAGAAATATTTCGCATGGAAGGGTGTGTTTTAAGAAGATATGGGGAAGTGTGTGGTTATATTTCAAAAAAAATGGAAAAGGATGGTATCCTCAAGAAACTTGGTAAAAGTTTTTCATTTGCTACGAGAATGCAGAATTTAAGGAGTTTTTAAAGGGAAAAGGTCAAAATCCCGCCGATCAAGATCCCGCGAGTCGAAATCCCGCCAAATAAAATTACTTATACACGAATCCCGCAAGTCAAAATCCCGCCGCATGAATACCGCCATGTAGCCTGCTGCTATTTGGCGGGATTTTCAATACTTTTTTTTAAAATAATCCCAACTTATAAGATACTATTTCATACTTTTGAACAAATACTCTATTTATTTTGTGAATTTATTTATTGAAACTTTTGAAAAAAAAAGTATTTAAGCGGTAGTGCTTTTGCATTTATCTTCAGTTCTTCGTAGGACTCGGTATAGGTGGGTCTGGATCTGGACAGAGGTGGGTCTGGAATCTGGATCTGGACAGAGGTAAAATTTATTGAAAATTTTATTTTTCGACTTTTTTTTTGGGAAAATTTAGAAAAAAAACAACTTTTTTCCAAATTTTTTTTTTGAAAATTTTAATCAAAAAATTCTCAATTTTTTTTTTGTTTTTTAATTTTTCTTCAAAATATCAATGAATTTTTGTTTCTCTCAAAATTTCAATCAAAAATTAAACTTTTTTTTCGTTTTTTAATTTTTGGGGACCCAAAAAGTAGGTATAAAATCGAGATTTTTTAAATGCATAAGAACTTTGCATACACTCAACCTTGCACCCACCCGAAATCCTATAGTGATCCCAAGCAATGGGAATGCAGGAGGGCAGAACGGTCCCCCATACATACCTCACTGTTTGTTCGCGCATATTCACCACCCAAGGTACTCTTGATCAAGAAACGTTGACATTGGCGCTCAATTAATGCATCGCATTATACGAAAAATCAACTTTTATCTTTAAACGCGATTTGCGGCTAAACTAAGCGTCCTAGAGGCATCAAAGTTGACACTTTTAAACTTGATTTGCGGCTAAACTAAGCGTCTAAGCGACTTATAAAATGCATATTCGTGTTCTAGGAAGTTATGAAAAATCAAAAAAAAAGTTTTTTCCTAAACTTTCAAACTAATATATTCAGTTTTGCTGTTTAACTTTCTCAACTTTTTTTTTATTTTTCTTTGAAATATAAATGATTTTTTTTTTTTGAGAAATCTTTAAACGCTATTTGCTGCTAAACTAAACGTCCTAGAGGCCTCAAAGTTGACACCTTTAAACTTGATTTACGGCTTAACTAAGCGTCCAAGAGACTTACAAAATGCAAATTTATCTTAAAAATACATTTGGCACAAAAGCAATTTTTCAAAAAAAATGTATGCTTTGTCCCAGTTCCAGAAACCCTATCCCAGTTCCTAGGAGCCAAGACCTGCCTGCGATATTATGCCCTCCGTAACATAGTCATCGAAAACGTCCTGCCCATCATCGTCATGGTCGTCATCGTCATGATTGTCATCGTCGTTGCCGTCGTCGACATGGCCGTCATCGTCGTCACCCAAACCCAACAACCTAAAAAGAAAATCCAATTTTATATCTTAAAGAGGTCTTACCTCTACAGAGTTGGAGTTCTAAGAAGAACTGAAAATAAATTCGTTCTTGTTGATTTTCATAAATGGTGTCACAAATTGCATTGGAATGAAAAATATGAATGAGCTGTCGCATTGTAGTAGAAACGGCGGGATTTTGATTGGTGGGATTTTGATTTTCGGGATTTTGATTTCCGGGATTTTGACACGTGGGATTTCTATATGCGGGATTTTGATTCGCGGGATTTCGATCCAAACCCAAGTTTTATCAACGGACCATTATTTTCAACTGGTATTCGGTAATATTTAATTTCTATACTGAATATATACATACATAAAAATGACAATAACTTTTTTCACAGAGGCCGTATCGATTTGATTTTGGTGTCATCTCTGGTTGCAACCATCCATATATTAAAAGCAGACGCCAGGAAGCAACAAGTTTGCATGGTACCCCCCGTTTATTGTTCTTCCTTTTGCAGATAATCCATGGAAATTATTCCACGCGCATCCCAAAAATCTGAAGTCATGTCCTTGCCTGCAGGTGAAACAATCTGCTCCTTTTTCGGAGCAGATCCCCCTCCCAGTAAATTATTTTGACAGCGGCTTCGTCTCAGGACCCATGCTTCATCCATGGTAACGAGGGACGTAAGATTTCTAGGGTTTATTTCGATAAAACTTAGCCAAATACTTGGTTGAACAGCGTTACAAACCTCTTTTTGTTCACTTGTGACTAATCGCGGCACACATCCTGCGCACAACTTTTTCAGGTACAAATCAACTTAATATGCGATGAACAACATTTTCTTAAATGCTGTTCATCGCAAATCGAGGGCATCCGATACCACTCTATGGACTTTTTCAACCATTTCCGGAGTGCGCACCTTACTTGGTCAACTGGTGCGAAGTTGATCTTGGCAGTTCGTACAACCTCGTTTTAGTTCTGCCATCCAATATTTTAAGATTATAAACGATAGACTAAACTCTCCCAGAATTGAATCCATCTCCGCTACGATATTGGGCGGGTTCGGCTGCGTATCTTTAGCGATCCGGACTTATTTGTGTTGTTGTAATCCCTTGTTAAAAAACAGCTGATGTCAGGTGATGCAAAAACAACTCCAAGGTATCTGAAAATTTTTTGGACTATGGATAGCCTATCGTCTAGCCTGCCGAACGCGAGCATTGGTTGGACTGAACCTTTTCAGTTTTATAACATATAGCTGGCAAATACTTGTGTTCAGCATTTAACTAGGCGTATTTCTTTTTTAGTTAAGAGCAGAGTATGAACTGTCAAACAAAACATTGTGTTTCTTTTTAGCTCTGAGCGTTCAGAGCTAAACATTTGTGTTTCTTTTTAGTTCTGAGCTTGTTCAGAGCGCACTGTGAGCTCAGAATAAAATAACTGAGCAGAAGGAGTTAAATGCTGTACACATAGCATTTGACAGCTATTGTTGAGGTGTGTTTCAAAAATAGCTGAGAGCGCTCAGAACATGCTCGGACTCTATTCTGAACTAGAAAAGAAAAACGCCTATTCTTCTTTCATTTAAAATGTTTTAATATTTTAAAAAAACATCCGTAAAATTTTGATAGAAATCAGTAGATCCTTTATTGAAAGAGCCAAAAATAAAAAAAAAAACTTTATATCGCAGGTACCGTTAAAATCAGTTCATGGTAACAAATTTTGTATCAAAATGTACAGCATGTTTACAGAAATTAACTGATTTTCAATCAAAATCGCTAGCTTTATGCATCGTCAAATCCATTTTGGCTACTGCGAAAAACAAATTAAAATGTTTCTTAAATTTATTTTCATTTTAATTTTCATCGAAGTTTCAAGAAAAGCCAACCGGCGCTCTGCGAAATATATAACTTTTGAAGCAATAATACTATTTTCTTAAAAAGAGTTCGAATAAAACTTTAAGTTGATGTTGTTTCGTTTTCTTTTCAGTCACATGAATTTAGCAAGGAACCATCCGTTCATTGGGTCATGAATTCAGTGCATTCAAATTTGTCTGCACTTGCTGGAGATCAATATCAATTGCTTCGTCAGTCGTTATGGTCGGCTATTGATGATGAAATCAATATAGCTGAATGCGACATTTACAGCTATAATCCAGATTTAAGCTCGGATCCATTCGGAGAACCTGGATGTTTGTGGTCCTTCAATTATTTCTTTTACAATAAGAAACTTAAGCGAATTGTGTTCTTTACATGCCGCGCTGTTAAGTAAGTAAATTAACTTTTTTATATGTAGATTATGTTTGTATTTTAGAATAATAGTGGTACATCAATATGTACAGTGACGTGCACGTAATTAGAAACGATTCCAAAGCCACTTTTCTTCCTTCTGTATCTCCTATGTTTCTGCAGTAAACCTCTCCATTTTTGCTTGTCCTGATTAAATGGTGTACCAACTAAACGATGCAACAAAAGAAATTGACGTAGAGTTCCGTTATTTTTCATAAAATCCATATATTATCCAAATGCAAAAAAGTCGGTCAGGCATATAATTAGAAACGGGTCATTAATTATGTTTGTTTTCAAAATTCAAGCGGCTTAAAAAGTTGGGAGTGTTCCCACTAAGGCACTTCTCCTTTATCCAGGGGGCAGCAGAAGAATTCTCAAGATGGAATCAACGCTGGCGTCTACAGTTCTAGTTAGGCTGAACTACTTAGTGAACACCTTATACGGGCTAATACGACATATTCGGAGCTCAGGCCTATAAGGAGCGGTTAATCCGGCTCCCCGCTCTCGGAGTTATATTGTAAGGGTCTGGTCCTCCAGGTTGGGGACCGTGCCGTCGGGGTGACTTCCCGGCCACGTAAAGCTATCTTAGTTGCGAAGCAACAACAAGCCTCGGATACGGACGGATTTACTGTTGACGAACCTAGCAGCTGAACATTTAGCGAAAGCCCTAGTCTGCTACAAAGCACACATCACCGCCATCCAAGAAGTGCGATGGGATGGGCCGGACGGATTTACTGTTGACGAACCTAGCAGCTGAACATTTAGCGAAAGCCCTAGTCTGCTACAAAGCACACATCACCGCCATCCAAGAAGTGCGATGGGATGGGCCGGGCAAAAGAAAACTGAAAGACTGCTATAAATACTACGGTGACTGTTACCGACCACAAGGGCAGCGTCTCTTTGGATTTGGATTTGTCGTTAGAGGCAGACTAAGGCAAGAAGTCTTGAGTTTCAACTATGTGAAAGAGCTCCTCACGGCAATTCGCATCAAGGCTAAATTCGCCAACATTAGCCTGAAATGCGCGCATGCCCCCACAGAGGAGAAAGATGACGACACCAAGGATGAGTTCTACGAGCTCCTGGACAAGACATATGACCACCTCCGACAACGGACTCAGGCTAATCGACTTTGCTGCGGGGCGAAACGTTGTGGTAGCTAGTACACAGTTCCCGCATCTCGATATACATAAGGGTACATGGCGAATTCCTGGTCAATCAACCGCCAACCAGATTGACCACATTGCTATCGACGCTAGGCACTCCTCCTGTATCAAGGATGTTCGAACTTTCCGAGGAGCCAAAGTTGACTCGGACCACTACCTCGTTGTAGCCAAGGTAATGCTACGGATATCTAGACCAAAGCCAAAACAGGGAAATACTGTCAGGAAGTTCGACGTCGGGCGGCTACAGTCGCAAGAAATCGCCAGGTTTTTTTCCGATCGAGTCTCTCGCGCCCTCTTAAATAGTTCTTTGCCGCCAACTGCAAATATCGAGAACCAGTGGAAAAAATACCAGGGAGCTATCAAGGATGCCGCCTCTGACGTTGGGCCTCGCACGACCACCACAGCGAAACCCTGGTTCGACGAAGAATGCCGGCAAGTACATGCAGCCAAACAACAGGCATATAAAGTGGCGCTGCATAGAAGGACCAGAGCTGCTCGCGAGCTCTACGAGCAGAAGAGGAGAGAGGAACACAAGCTTCTTAGATGGAAAAAGAAAGAGCATGAGAAGTGCGCGATCAAGGAATTAGAGGGATGCCATGCAGAAATGAAGTTCGGAAGTTTTACCAAAAAGTAAAAAGAACCTCCCAAGGTTACAAGGCCCGAACCGAAGCCTACAAGGACAATCAGGGGAACATCGTGGTATAATCGCATTCGGTGCTGAGGATATGGAAAAATCATTTCTGCAAATTGTATAACGGCGATGACGAACCGAACTCCGCTACCATGCAAATTGCACCATTCAACTGGACTACGTAGACCAACAATTCCGTCCACCCGATCTCGACGATGTGAAGATACCTATATCTAAACTTAAGTCCAATAAAGCCGCTGGAGCTGATGGCCTTGCGGCTGAGCTATTCAAAGCGTCTGGCGATGAATTGGTTAGGAGTATGCACCAGCTCATCTGTAAAATATGGTCGGAGGAAAGCAAGCCCGATAAATGGAACATCAGCATTGTTTGCCCGATCTTCAGGAAAGGCGATCCTCTGGACTGCACCAACGACAGAGGCATCAGTCTTCTTAATATCGCCTACAAGATTTTCTCTGCGGTACTTTGTGAACGCCTGAAGCCATTCGTCAACAACCTGATAGGTCCATATCAGTGTGGCTTTAGGCCAGGGAAGTCCACCAACCCAGGAATTTCAAATCGATACCCACCACCTTTCATCGATTACAAGGCCGCGTATGACAGCATTTATAGAGATGCCTAAAATAAATTTTGTGCTGCCTTTTTCTCAAAAAGTATTCAACCGATTTGGATAAATTTAATATGGTTGGAAAGCCATAGTCGCGAGGGTGTACACAATCATTACATAGTTAAGTGCTGTGCATATTCAAAAAAATTAAATTTAAAAACTCAAAAAATATTCTTAGTGGTTTCGAAATTCGACACAGGGTGGGGAAAAGTACATACAAATATGCTAGTGCTTGTAACATTAAAAAAAAAGTGAACTCTTTCCTTTTTTGATGTCACGTCTACGACACTGATGTACCCACAGTTGCTATTTGTGAAGAGCCTGTCTCTTCCACCGATTGAATATAAATATGTGTTTCAAAATAGTTTTGAATGGCGTCCACAAAAATCTGTGATCCATCCCGTTGATCTCAAATATTATGTGTGTACACTGCAGGCCAATAGTTTGAGTACACACCAATTGATGAAAGGAAAACCAAATTCTAACACAGAAAAAACTTGTTTTTCTAAAAAATATGTATGCAAAATTTATGAAAAACGTGTATAAAACCAAAACTGCTGAATCTTATGCTTTTTGGCCCATTCTAACCTCTTTAGCTTGTTTTGTGGTCGTAGAAAGGGGTTTCGAACAGCAACTCGTCCAAATAGTCCAGCATCCCTTAGCCTCAGTTTGACCGTTGTCAAGGACAAGACACCGGTTTAATCCGGTCGCCTTTCGTTTGCTTGTTGGTTCATTAAGCAGATCCTCCTGTTTTGTTGTCGATCTAGGCCATCCTGACCGTGGTTTATCCTCAAGAAGTCCGGTTTGAGCGTGCCGCTCAATGGCTGATATCTTCAACTCCATAGCGATTTGCCTTCTTATTGCAGAACGTTTTTTGGTTGTGGTTTCCGCGAATTTTACCATTTTAAATGAGTTGTTTACTCGAGATATGAAAAATCCCAAATAAATACTTACCCCTTCAAAGTGTGGCTTTTATATAAATACCTTTAAAGCCAAAAAGCCCCTTTTTAAAAAAATTGTGGATTCAAAATCCAATTTTTATTTCATGTAATGCTACGTTTCCACCAAAGGTTTATCCCAGTATAGATTTAATAAATCTATTTGGTGTTTCCACCGCACAAAAAGATTTAAAAATGATTTACTTTGACAGCACCTTTAAAAATGCAAATGGTGTTTCATTTTTTCTTATGAAAAGGAAGTGAGACAGAATGTTTCCTTTGTGAAGAACTGAATTCAGCCATGAATGAATCCTTCAGCGCCATACAAGAATAGGTTAGTTCGATTTGTAAAAGTATTTGTCCTAGGAAGATTTCACAAGATTAATTGGTAACCTTAAAGATTAACGAAATATATTTGTATGGTAAATCCTCTAGATTGAAAGAAGATTTGAGGTAAATCTTATTAAATCTCAGATAAGCGTTAGGGGGGAATGTAGCATAAGTGTTGGAAATTGTTCAGGTAGAAAACTTGGATAAAAAACCCAATGAATAATTCATAAAATCAACCCCCATGCATGAATGAAGTGAGTTGAATAGGCTGGACTCAAGCTTTTGGTCTGGAGTGTACTTACACATATTTTTTTCTTCAGATATTAAAGATGCGTATGGTGGATCTTGAAGAGGATTTCAAAAGAAGTAACTTTTGTTCTAGGGCATTTTCCGAAATGGTATTTTGAGAACCCGCCTTTGTGATAAAAAACTATTCAAATTTGGTTTGATACGTGGCTACAGTAAATTAAAATGATTTTTTAGATCACAAAACATGCTCCCAAAAATAACATGATTTTCGATTTTCAAGATGATTATTTATTGTTAAAAGACTGCTCGAATAAGTTGAAGTTTGCTTTAACATTATAAAGCATCCCTTAATTGATATTCAATACATATACAAAATGAGAAAAGATAATAAACAGGGAAGATAAAAATTAAGCAAAGTGATTGTTCGATTTTGTCCCACAAGACTTTTAGTATAGTCAAATTAGGCCAAAAATGACAATTCCATTTCCGAAAATGTCCTTGATAAAAATTACTTTTTTTGAAATCCTTTGCAAGATCCGCCATACCAATCTTGAATATCTGACAAACAAAACATTCCGATACCCCTAATAAAACATTATTTATATGGACATTAGGGTGGTCGTTAAAAAAAGGTTATCACGGATGGGCCCAAATCGGCGCTAAATTAAGAAAAAAAAAATCCCTAATTTTTTGCAGATTTTTATTTTCATCCCCTATTGTCGCTTAATTAATAAATTAATATTTATTAATTAATTGTCCCCTTTTTTTGCATACTGAAAAATTCGCGTAAGATCTGCCAAAAAAATTCAGAGCATGTAGGTGGGAACTAGACAAGAAAAATATCCTATAGGAGGGGGTAATATCTCCCCCCGCTTGGACGGGAGTGGCAATTTTAATAAAATAGACAAAACAAAAATTAATTAAAAAACAATGGCAATACTTACAGTAATGTTTTGTAGCTTTCTGGAAAGCCAGAAGTCCATTCTTACGGTTTGTTTTTAAATTAAGTTATTTTGATGAACAGTTTTGGCAACAAATTGTTTCTAACGAAACTTTTTGAAGAAAAACTATTATTATTTTTTTTAATTATAGATTTGAAAACAGTTTTTCTGAAATTGTTAATTCAAAGAGCTTTATCTAATAATCAACTATTAAAATGGACTTCTGGCTTTCCAAAAAGCTACAAAACATTACTGTCAGTGTTGCCGTTGTTTTTAATTTTTTTTTCTATTTTATGCAATTATTTTACTAAATTGCCACTCCCGTCCAAGCGGTGTGATATATTACCCCCCTCCCGTAGGATTTTTTTCTTTTCTACTTCTCACATACATGCTCTGAATATTTCGGCAGATTTTACGCGAATTTCCAAAAAAGGGGAAATTTAATTTATCCCAACAGCGACTATAGGGATGAAAATAAAAATCTGAAAAATTAGGGAATTTTTTTTTCTTCATTTAGAGCTGATTTAGGTCCATCCAAATAATAAATCTAAAAAAAAAACATAACGACCACCCTAATATACATATATGCATATTAGGGTGGTCCTTATTTGTATGAAGTAAAATAAAATTGTTTGTTTTTACTGATCACCCTTTTTTTCTGTTCTTCTACACTAAAAACGTGTACCAAAAAAACTTCATGCTAATCGGATTGTATTAACACGTGCCGCAATGAGTTTGAAAATTTGAATTTTCATAAAACCGACCAAAACCGGGTGCTATTAAAAATTTGATTTGCAGGATTAATAAAGTGCACTTTCAAATCTGTTACCTACTCTTGCCCCAAAATAAAAGAAAAAGGCACGACTGGGTCGCACGTTCTTGCTCAAAAAGTTCAATTAGCTTGGAAATTAAGAATTTTTAAAAATATTCCAGTAACTATACAAACATTTTTAAAATTATTATCGAAATCTTTTGAGCTGTTTTTAAGATAAATAAGGTTTTTCATAACGGTTGTATAGCAAGTACCGTTATTTTTGGAGCTAAAACAGTATTTAAATAATCCCTAACTCTCACAGGGGCATCAACTTCAAGCTCAATGCGGCACGTGTTAACGTGATTTAAAAAAATAAAAAAAATAGGGTACTGTTTAAAGATTTTTTTTAACTTATTTGAACTTTTCGGAACTTACCGCGTTAATTATTAAGAATTATTTATAAATTCTTCTTCCCGACGTTTCGAAGAAATTTCACTCTTCGTGGTCACGGGATTAGTCGAAACGTCGGGAAGAAGAATTTATAAATAATTCTTAATAATTAACGCGGTAAGTTCCGAAAAGTTCAAATAAGTTAAAATGATCAATGTCCGCGAAAAGAAAAGTTTAAAATTGTATAGTGTTTTAAGATGTCAATGAACAAAAATAACGGGTGCTCAAAAGTTTTTAAAATAAGGACCACCCTAATGCATATATTAGGCTTCCCGTGATTTACCAATATTATTTTTTTATTTTTTAATGGCAACATCCCTAAATCAACAAAACAGTTTTTGACAAAAAAAAAGTCCAAGGTAATTAACCCGTGCTTCTAAGGCCATACTAAGGAGCTCCCAAATAAAAACAGCCCAGTATTAAATGTCGAAATATTAATGAATTTTTGAACGGGGAGATTATTAAATCAGCAAAAAAATGAGAATACCTGCAGTTATACGAGAAAAACAAAAAATAAAACGTGAAAAGAGTAAAAATCCAATTTTGTATGGGAAGAGACACGGGTTAATGACATCGGGCAAAATGTTTGCTGGTCAAAACTTTTGTTTCGGATATTCAAGTTTTTTCAAGGGGTGTCTTCCATTAAAAAAAAACTGTTTTGGGAAATAACGGACACCCTACCTAATGGAAGTAAACAAGCATAACGTGGGTCACCTAAATATATACATTAGGGTGGTTCTTATAAAGGTCAATTTAAGTTGGTGCGCCCGCCTTATTTCTTCCACATAAATAAAACAAATCCTGTAAAATTTTAGCTCATTATTTTACCGTTAACTCGGGCACCAAGACGAAAGAAGTGCAATATGGGAAATCACATGTAAACTGTTTAATCAATTTTTGAATTTTTATAACTTTGTTAATAATTGATAGAAAAATTTAAGAGCATTCTCGTTAAACTTAGAATAACCAACATTTTAAAACTGTGTTTAATATATTTTTTTTTTTTAGTTCACTCCACAGTGCAGAAACTTCTGATTTCTCTATGGAAGAGGATGGCTATTAAACACAATATCTCTGTCTGGAGGAATCACTAACTGGGACATTAATTGCAGTTATAACCAATATCACAATAAATTTTGTTCAACAAGTTTGAATACTCTTTTTTTTCTAGCAAAGCATCGGGCAAAGTTAAGAGATCTCGGGGGAATTGCAATAGCAAAATGGTAGGTACCTTTCTATTGGCTTACATTGTCGTCATCCATTTTTTTTATTGCTGTCGCCATCGAGATTTCTAAGGTTTTCCCGAGGCTTTATATTTTCTGCACAATAATATAAGGTTTTAATTGAAATTAGACAGTAAAAATGAAAGCACAGACAGAAATTGCTTTTTACGTAATAATGAATATTTTAAATTAAGTTTCGTAAGGCTTTATGTTGTTGTAAAAAGTACACCATATCTTTGTTTTTTTTTAAATACATATTTTGAATCAGTAAAAAATGATTGAAAATGAAATTCTGACTAAAAACAAACAGAAATAGTTATATAAAATTAATTGTTTGCTATGCATAAACATAATTGTCATTATTTAATCATTAACATTTCATACATTTTAAACGATATTGGTTTTGGTAATTATAAAACAAAAATCAATCTTATTAATATTAAATCATTGCCGGTCTTTAATGCAAATGTACGTGAATTGTATTTTTTTGCACCCGGTGATTATTAACCAGAAAAAAACTGAAAATAAAATTAAAAATATCCCAATAAAGAATCAGATGTTTACCTATCTTTGGAAATATCACAATTTTAAATGTTGTTTTTATTACAGAAAGTAAAATTTTAAGATTATAAGCAAAAAACCGCCAAAACTACATTTTTATACAATTGTTGCATTTCTTTCCATGTTGCGTCACGAAATTTAAGTCGCAAACCTCATATTCGTATTCAGTACCATAAACATAAAATGGGGAACAAATCGAAACTGCCCCAAAACATTCCTGGTAATCTCAATCATTTCTATTAAATAAGTTCACTTCTAAGCTTTTTTTATAAACAAGATATACATAAATCTTAAAAATCAAATTATTATTATTTTTGCATTATCTTGACAAGAACTGATCCCTTATTATACAGGGTGTCCCGGACCTGAGTTGAAGTATTTAAGGTTGTGGTTCTTGGGGTTATTCGGTTATTGTAAGAAAAAAATTGTATGGGGGGAAGTTGTATTTCCCTTCCCTGAGGCAGGGGGGGGGGAATTTCTGAAACATTGGCCTTAAATGCAAAAAAAAAAACATTACAAAATCAAAGAAAAGACATCTAATAATGTGCTATAGTTTTTTTGAAAGCTAATACTCCATCCATGCATTAAGTTTTTAAATCAAGTTGTTTAAGCGAAAAGTTTTAGAGAAATTAAATTTCAAATTCAAAACTAAAAAAAAATAGTGATTTTTTTTTTTTCTTAAGTCGATATTTTTCAAAATTTTACAATTAAGTGCTTTTTTTGTGTTCAGTTTTCATTTAAAAACCAACTGCAAGAATGGAGTATTAGCTTTCAAAAAAACTAAAGCACATTATTAGTATGTATAAGTATGAAATGTGTATTATTGTATGTATCTAACAAACAACTACCACTAGCATCGTTATCCATGATTATAATTTTTAAAAGGGATATCAAAATAATTATCACTTGTATTTACACACCCATCGAATATGATAAAAAAAAATACAGCTGGCGGAACATGCCGGGAATGATTGCGTGAATTATTCAGTGAATAGGTCTATAATATTTACATTGGCAAATTCTTTATACGTTAAACAACATAAATAATTCTGATTCCAACCTCAAATTTTGTTCGTGCTAAATATTCATCTTAACCCACTGTGCGTCGTCAAAATGCCTGACTACCTAACAACTGCAGATGATTTGAACACGGCCTGTTCCACCTTTATTAGGCTATTGATTACATAAAGGGTGTTTTTTTTTTAAACGTGTGGTTTTCAATCTGGCAGTACTTTTTTCGGAGTTGGTATTTTTGACAGCTGACACCCTTTATAAGAAGGAACTAAGGGACATTGAAGATGAAAAAACCGCGGAGTGCCATTTAATTAGAGGGTGCAAAGCACCGAACTTCATTTCTTTAGATACATTTTTTCGAAAATCGGAAATTTGGTACTTGGGAACACAAATTTCGTTGATAATTACTTTTGAATTCCGGTGATTTTATTCGATAATTATTTATCATGCGGAAAAAATTGCTGGAAGTTAAAATATAATTTTTAACTGAGAACAATTGTATAAATATTTTTAAAACGTGTTATAAACAATTCTAATAATTGGATGATATTTTCATGTTTATAAAAACATTTTATTTTAAAGGAAATCTCAACCAAAAATATCCATACCAAGCAGTGTATTATGGTGTGAATAGTCCATTAAATCAATTGATTTCAGTCTTCAATAAATATTATTGTGTATTTTCTTCTATAAACGACAATGTTAAAAGTTGTAAATTTAAAGAAACCTTTTTCAATTCATTATTGTAGTTGACTATATTTATTTAAATTGTAATGTAATGTAAAATTAGTTTTGTAAGCTTCTATCGTTAGTTATTTAACGAATAAATAAATAGTAAATAGTAATCCTACCAGGATTGATCAATGAAATAGGGATATTTAAAACTGCGGATGGAAGGAGAACTGCTAGCAATATATGGTGTCGTGCATAAGCCATTTGAATGCAGATGGTCCACCAATGCGTGGATCGTTGTATTTATGTTGTGCTTCAGTTTCCGATTGAAAATAAATGTCCATTGCTCCTGATCATTTGATTGTGTGGCCGAATAAACGCAAAATTTGGGAAGCAAAATATGCAAAGCATTACAACATAGAATACGCATATGCAAGTGAATTGACAACAATAGCATTAGCAAAAATTATGGCATTTTACTTTGCATTTGTGCAATAAAAAAGAATCTTCTTCGCCACCTGCTTTTGTAATCATGGCTGATATCGAAGGAGATCTTGTGTTTTTTTTTAAATAAAATTCTTCAGCACATGCTAACATACTCCCTTCGCGATGCAATGAAATCCAAATCCGTATAGTACATTTTGTTATTAGCGGAACTTTATTCTCTTTGCACTTGAATATTATATTTTGATTGCTATTAAATTGTTCAATGATGTTATATTATGTAGAAATTATGATATTAAAAAAATGAACTGAATTTGTAAATTATTTTAGATTTTAGGGAAGACCGGGGATCTTATGGATGGGTTATTTATCTAAAAACTGATGAAGCAAAGGTTTTTTAAAATGACGAATTCTCATAGCTGTGATAATTTTCCCTAGACCGAGACCCTTGTTACTTTCGTACTACATTTCCAGGTCAAAAGTAACACGCTCTCGAGACAAAAGTAACACAAATCTTCATGGGCTCAACTCTTACATTGTTGACATCAAAACGATTTTTTCACGTGAACAATCTTTTTATCGTTATTTGAAGAAGTGGCATCACTTTCTCGTTCTTTTTGGTTTGCCCACTTGGTCTTTCCAACTTTTGAAACTCAATATCGATTTTCATTGTAACAAAATGCCCGCATTGGCTTTTTGTTTAAACGCATTTAAAGAGGGAGGGGGGTGGTCAAAACTTCTTGTGGACGAAGGTAATGTGTTACGTTCGTTACCTTTGTCCACATGCCTTCATATTTCGAGAAAAACTGAATAATTCACTCAGATTTATTTTTAAATGATGAATATGTATAATATACGGGGTGATTACCAATCAGGTGCACCAAAAAGCAAGAGCGAGTTGGTTGAGCTAAGACAAGAAAAAAATCTTATGGGAGGGGGGGTCTATTTCCCCCCGTTTAGGCAGGATGGGCAATTTTCTAAAAAAAATTGACTTAAAACAGAAAAAAAATATTTAAAAACAACGGTACAATTTACAATACCATGCTAAACTTTTATGGAAAGCCAGAAATCTCTTCTTTGATTTCCATTTAAATTAAGTTGTGTTAGTGAACAGTTTTTGAAAAATTAATTTTAAATCTCTAAAATTTTGAAAAAAATCAAATTAATTTTTTTTTTAAATTTCATGCAATTAAGTATAATTTTTATTTTCAAAATTCAATGCTCTTATTAATTTTGAATACAAAACAGAAAACCGGATGTTAAAATGTATCTTAGGAAAACACTTTTTTGGGTTTTCCCAAGTTTGATCTGCTCAGGTCAAATTAGCGGATTACACCTTTTTTATTTTTTATTGCATAGCATCTAGTTTTGAACAAATAATAAAAAAAATAAACTGGATTAATTAGATTTCACCTTTTTTATTGAGGCATGTGTTCAATTTAACAAAATTGACCTGCACGTCTACCTGTTACCCAAATAAAAAGGAAAACATATACCAAATAAAAAAACAAATATGTTTTACCTAACCACAAATCAATATGGAAGGACATTCTGTTTGAAACATATTTCTAAATTGCGTATGAAATCGTCAATACAAAACGATGGCAAATTACTCTCGGGAAGAATTGACAGATATGCACTATTGCTACGGTTTAGCGGATGGTTCCAGTCGGGAAGCACAGATATTGTGCACTGAAAGGTTCCCCAATAGGAGATGTCCCCACTATTCACTTTTTGCAAGACTTCACAACCGTCTTCGGGAACATGGAGTGCTGGAGACTCGAAGGAGAGAAAGGTCATGTGGTGGATCAACAGACATAGAGGAACGGATTTTGGATTTGGTACGACGTTATCCCACCCTTAGCACCAGAAGAATAGCAACTATGCTTGGATTGCCCCAAAGCAGGGTTTGGGCAGTGATTCATACCGATTACTTTCACCCATATCACTTTACCCCAGTGCAAGAGTAAACATCAAATGATAAAATTTTGAGGACTGAATTCTGTAAAACGCTATTACTGAGGGAAGAAACAGAATACAACTACTTTAAAAGGATAGTTTGGACAGATGAAGCGCAGTTTACCAGAGATGGAGTTACCAATTTCCACAACTTGCATTACTGGAGTCACAACACTCCATATGTTAAAAAACAAAATAAATCGCAACACCGCTTTAGCTGCAATGTGTGGCTTGACATTGTGGGACGAACGGTTATTGGACCACGTTTTTTGAATACGGTTTTAAATGGAGAATCCTATCTGCAATTCCTAAGAACCCTTTTGCCAGATTTACTTTAAGATGGTCCCTGTAATAGACAATTTAATATACCAACAGGATGGAGCTCCAGCACACTTTAGCCTGGCTGTGTGAAACTGGCTGAATAATCATTTCAGCGACCGATGGATAGGAAGGGGAGGTCCCACTGAATGGCCACCAAGATCACCAGATTTAACTCCTTTGGATTTTTACGCTTGAGGATTCATGAAGAACTATGTATATGAAGTTGAAATTTCTTCTTTGGAGCAACTTAAACAACGCATTGAAGTTGCTGGAGTCAAGTTGCAGGTGAATTTGGCGGAGTTAAATTTATCAGCAGCCATAAGAAGATACAACCTATGCTTTCTAAATAGAGGGGATCATATCGAAAATTTCTTATAGCATCATTTATTTTAATTAGAATAGGCTAAAATGTAAGTTATTTTTTGTATTACTTGCTAATAAAACTAATGGTATTTATGCAAAGATAGAACAAAAAAATGTTTTTCTTGGAAAAAAGTACTTTTATTTTTTTTTTTATTTCTCAAAAACTAAGATACATTTTAACATACGGTTTTCTGTTTTTTATTGAAAATTAATCAATATTAGAGCATTGAATTTTGAAAATAAAAATTATACTGCATTACATAAAATTTTGAAAAAATTAATTTGAAAGTTATTTTTTTTTTTCAAAATTTCGAGTTTGAAAACTAGTTTTTCAAAAACTGTTCACTAACACAACTTAATTTAAAATGAAAAGCATGGTATTGTAAATTGTGCCGTTGTTTTTAAATATTTTTTTTCTGATATGTCAATTTTTTAGAAAATTGCCCCTCCTGTCTAAACGGGGGAAAATAGACCACCCCTCCCACACGATTTTTGTCTTGTCTTAACCCAACCTACTCGCTCCAGCTTTTTGGTGCACTTTGTACCAATCACACTGTATATATTTAAAAATAATATATATAATAATATAATATAATATATTTAAAAAAATACATTTAAAAAAATCAGTGATTAATAAGTTTATTGTGAGTTTCACGCGAACTACATTCCACCCGGAAAAATTGACATTTTACTTTTCGCCTATTGTTTGCTTCAACCTAAAAAATGAAAATTCCCCTTTTTTGTGAGTACATACTCATACACAAAAATAAACAGTACTGGGGCCCTTTGCGCAAGTGTTTTGTTAATTTTAGGCCAAGAGAAGTTCGGGCAAAAACAACGCTTTTAAAATTCCGAGGGAATTAAAATTTTTCGGGTGAAACTCACAATAAGGTTGAAAACAAAATTAGTAAAACAATGCATTTTGGAGGTTTGCATGGCTTACTACCTAAGGGCTCAGGTTTGCACAGCTTACTACCTCAAACCACTATGATCAATTAGACTCACAATTCTCAGATTAGCTTTTAATTTCTCTGCGAATATTTAAGGCCTATTTTGAATGTAACTGTACATTAAGTAAGTTTTTCATGGATATTTTTTTGTAAGTATGGGGTTCTGTCTATGATGCCACACTTAAATATTTTCGTTTCGACAACTTTCAAAGTCCTAAATTTGTAAAATAACACACTGTTCGTCAGTAAGTTCACGGTAATAGTGGGCTATGTTATGCTGAATGAAGTTCTGTTTCACACCTTCCAATAAGTCTTTTGCTGCATCTATGGGATACCACGGCACTGAAAATGAGTTTCCCACCAAAAGTTTTATGAAAAAGTTTGACATTATTTTAAAGGTAATCTGACGTTTGCCTCAAAGGCTATTAATTCTGTCTACTTGATACTGCCTGCTGCAAACTTATTATGTTTTCAAACTCTGTAAAAGCAAATAAAAACAATTTCATTTCATATAACCATTGTTTTTTTTCATCGTTTTTTAATTATAATTTCCATATTTTAAAATTTCTTTTGAAATAAAAGTTAAGTCTTCAGTCTTTCTGGCTCGCAATAACTCCATGTAGATTCCTTTAAGCGCTTTCAACCGAGTCAGAACTTGCACTCGGTTAGATGAAGCATGATTCCACTTTTGTAGCTGATAACTTATTTCATTGTTGATCATGCCACGAACTCGAGTAATGCAGCTTTGAAAAGCAAAACTTAGCTGTGAAAAAAAAATTATATTACCATTTCAATTTGTGTTGATGTGTCTTACCTTGGTTAACATACAGGCATTTAATAGTGAATGCAACTGTTGTTCTGAATTTAAGTTCGATAAAATAAAACTAAAAACGTTTTTTACACTGATTTGTAAAGATGACAAAAAAACATTGGATTCACCTGATCTGAAATTAAATTAACATTTATTAAAATAAAAAATAACGCAAATTAAAAACTATATGAAATAGACATAGTGTATGTACAATAAATAAAATATACCTGTTTTTAGGAAATACAATGAGCTTTGGAAGCTTATCCATTGTGTACTCCCAACACATTTCATTGGCACTTGCATCAATTCTATAAAATTTAACATTTTTTTGTTTGATCATATGCGAAACATGCAGCAGTGACTGCGACATTATGTAACATAAGGAACATTGAGGTGTATAAAACAATACCACAGATGTCTGTAAAGAGAACATTATACCTATTAGTCGAGTTTTCGTATTACAATTAGCCAACTTCTACACGCAAACAAGACTACTTGCGGCCCGCTGTCGGATAGGTTATTCCCTTAGTATTTTTTGGGTTTGTGAACGTTTTTTACTTTCGTATTCAGTTACATTTCTAGTGATACTGATACGAGTTTCAATATTATTTATATATTTGTCAATATTTAAAACATTAATGCCCTCGCTCAAAGCAACTTATTTTTCTATTATTACCGATTAAATCTCATTAATAACACTATAATAATGGCTTTAAAACAAGGAGTCATAGTATTTCATCAAATTAAACGGTTTGTTAAAGCAGGGAAATGACGTTTAAATTCATAAACGTCAAATGTTTCCGCATCACTGCTTTTTTGCGATGCTGATGCGCAACGCAGCTGATGCTGATACAAATGCATCAGCAACAACGCATCAAGAATTTTCTTGATTCTAATTTATTTGAAGTTTGCGCATCACTTGATGCAAGTTTGCAATAATGAACATGTTACGCATAAAGTGATGCGAGTTTGATGCATTTATGAATGTTTGGCGGAAATGATAGTGCATCATTGCTGCAACGATTCGTTTGTGAATTTACACGACACTTGTATTTCAGGAGAAAAAAAATTATATAAATGAATAGATGGATATTTAATTTAGTAGATGGTTTCAGGAGTGTAAAGAAAAGAGAACACAAATACGAACATACAAAATAGTATGCACGACTAGATCTCACGAACTTATTTTTGTGGTTTAAAGATTTAACATTGCATTGTAATGATTCTATTAATTTAAGATATTTTGAACGAGAAAATGTGAAAAAGTCAAATTTAATAAGAAATTCTTTAAATATGCATGTTTAAATGCAACATTATAAGTTCTTCTAGAAATAATGTACCAAAACGCAATCAATTATTATAGTGAAAACTTTGAAATCAGGAAAATTACGCAAAATATGATGACACCGTAGGATGTTTTATGATAATTAAATCGAAGTTATTAGAAAATATCAGGCCAACTCAAATAACAATTCCCGGGGAAGTATATGAAATACTCTCGGGAGTTTTGTTCCCTTTTCCCATTTTCTAAATAAACTTCGAAAATGGGAGAAAAAAAACTCCGAGGGAAAAGTGTTCATTTTAAATGCCAAAAAAGGGAAGATGCAAATAAATTTGAGATGAGTTTTTATCCTGACATATTTGCGATTGCGGTTGGTTTATAAAATTTAAGATTTTCCTTTTCGCAAACTAAAATATATAAGAAACTCACCGTGATATTGGTTGTGGGTTCCATGAGAGGACTTACACATTGTTTTGGCAATGTAGACCAACAAGCAAACACAAATTACAGAATAGATGAAAAGTAAATATTTAAAACAAAAACTAGTAGGTAAATTCAAATTGTTTGTATGAAAGAAATCTTAAGTGTGGAGTGATCACAAAAATATGTTACATAAACGGCTATAAACCTCAGTCCGTAAAAGGTGTTGTTGCAATATCCTTTGTACTGGACGCCTATCCGAAAAGGAAATCAATCAAAGATATAGCCATCAAATTAATCAAGTGATCATTGCTTCACCAGTGGAATATTTGCTGTTGGTTTTCTTCTAATTTTTCTTTATACAAAATTCTTAGTGCGATATTAAATTGTCTGCTTTTTTTTTGTTTTAATTTGAACAAATAAAAATTATGATTTAAAAATTTTTGTTTCCTGCAATTTCATTTAGAACTTATATCAAATACATCGAAGCGACTGTTTCGAACATTCAGAATTCTCATTCCAGCTTTCGAAGGGAAAATATTCTCCGGGGAATTTGGAACAGGAGAATTTTACTTCGTCTCCTGAGGAGAAATTTTCCCCGGGAATATTAAGAATTGGGCTGTATAGATGAAGAATTCGGTGGAGAAAATCGTGGCTTTAGTTGATTAATTACATAACAAAGTTGTTTTAAAACTTTTACTGCAATTTCCATAAAGAGCAATCCTGCCTCGCAAAAAAAAGAGTTTCCTCTTTTAGGTCTATATTTTTTTTTTTTAACTTTTTTTGAGTTAGACGGTAGTCTAAAGTTAGACAAAGTTAGTAAATACGACTGTACATTATTAGATACTTTGTATAGTTTTTGATTTCATTGCTAAAATTTATTGAAGTGTTGTAAGTAGAAATAGTTCATTGTTCATTAATATTTTGATCACTTTTTTTTTTGCTATTTGATGATGATGAATTAAAACACTATTCAAATATATTTGTGTTTGTATAGTGTGTGCAAATCCGTGTAAAACTTACTAAAAATGTAAGATTTTATTTGTTTCGAAAATTGATCTGTTCTTCTAAACAAAACGATTGTTTTCTAAACAGAATCGATTTTTGGTTGGAAGGAATTCAACATACATAGTATTGTGATTATGATGTTTTTATGTTTTGTTTTTGTATTTCATCATACATCAATATCTCGTCTCAATTTCAAATAAGAGTGCATTATTTGTTGCACCACAGTCGAAATTTTCAATCGCATTTATTTCGAAAAGCCAAATTTTGAGATATGCTGATTCTGTAGCAAATTGGCGTTATGTATGTACATTAGGGTGTACCTTATAAGGGTAGTTGTTTAATTAATGTTGGTGCGTCCCCCTAATTTATCCTAAATAAATAAAACACAACCTTGAAAAATATTAGCTCATTTTTTAAAGGTAACTCACCCCGCCCCAAGGCGAAAGAAGTTTTATATGGGAAAACACATGTAAAATGTTCAATCAAATTTTGAATTTGTATATTATTATTATTATTATATTTTATTAACATTAAATTAAAATTTACATGTTAATAGAAATGAGCGCTAGCTGCCTGGGGCTACTGACTCTTAATTAAAAAGAAAAATACGTTTAAATTTAATTTTATAAATATGTACATACATAAATTAATGGTAGTTTTAAATTAACATTTTGTGTTTTATATAATTTCAAATATGAAAGTTATTTAATTTTATGAAGTTATATACTTGTTTGATGTTTTCTGGATCAAAGTTATTTAGGATTTCTGTTGTTGAGGATGAAGTGTTTTTAACGCTGGTATTGGAAGTCAAGGATTTACATATATCTTTTCCTAGGATGTGTTTAATGTCTATCCTTGATTGGCAGTGAGGGCAGGTTGGTGGACTTTCTTTTTTTAAAAGGTGTTGGTGTGTGAGTGTTGTGTGTCCCAGTCGTAATCTGACAAACACGGTATTCATCTGCTTCGAGGTGGTGATTGGGTAGATAGGTTTGGATTTGGTAAGATTGATGAATTTGTATGAATTTAAATAGTTGTCGGAAAGTTTTTGTTCTTTAACTTTGTTTTGAACTTCACGTAATACGTCACGTTTCGTCAGCGATTTGACCGATTTGACTGGAGAAATATGAGCATCATTAGCCGCTTTATCAGCATGCTCGTTACCCAAAATTCCTACATGGCCTGGTACCCACATAAGTTTCAACTTGTTAAGGTAATTTGTAAGTTGGTCTCTTATTTTATTGATAATAATTGTCGTGTTATTGGGGTTTTGAATTGCATGAAGCACCGACAAACTGTCAGAGCAAATAACAAATTTTCCAGGAAGTTTTGAGATTATCCTTGCTGTTTGTAAAATGGCTGTTGCCTCTGCGGTGAAAATGGAAGCGATATTATCCAGTACTCCTATGGATATTAGGGAGCCGTTTTCGTAAGTTGATGCAAAGGAGGTGCTTTCCTGGACTTTGGAACCGTCGGTGAATACAATATTCCAGTCGTTTGACCTTAGTTCAGCTGTGATATCATGGAATAAGGATTGATACATGCTGTTGGATGTATTGTTTTTGTTATAATTGGTCATCTCCATTATAAAAGAGGACTTCTTAATACACCAGGGTGGCCAACTTGGGAAATATTTAACGTTACTTATTATAGGAAGCTCCATTGAATTTGCGGTTGTTAATGCAATCGATATGGCTGATGAAATACGCTTGAGACATTTTGCTTGTCTAAGTGTTTTGAAGTCTTCGTTGATAATGGAACCTTGTACAAAAGAAAGTTTGGTGTATAGCTTAGCTCTGGTTTCTAAGATGCGTTCTTCCACTGAGGGAAGTCCTGCCTCAGCCAACATATTCCGTACCGGGCTGGTGGGGAAGGCATTTAAACTCCTCCGCACTGCTTGGTGATATGGTGATTTGATAATATTTATCGTTGTTTTGGGGGAATTGCCATATATTAAGAGGCCGTAGTCAATTTTACTTAATACTAGAGATCTAGTAACGTTACATAGAGTGTTTAAATGAGCATTAGATTTTTTACATGATAGAAAATTAACTATGTTAGCCCTAGCAGCTAGGCTTTTTTTAAGTTCGATACAATGATTTTTAAAGTTATATCTATCACTAAAGATGATGCCTAAGATACTTAAACTATTTACATTGGCTATGTTAATATTATTAAACTTAAATTGAATTGTTTACAAGATGTTTTACGGCAAACGTGTAAGGTTTTGCATTTGTCTACGGATAATTTGGCACCGGAGGTGTTACACCATGTCAAAATATCTGTAAGTGCATTAGAAAAGAGATTTTGTTGTTCAATTAAGCTATTGTGTTTGCATAAGATGTAAACATCATCTGCGTAAATACAGTGATCGAGCTGTGGGTGTTTTGAAATAATGTTACTGACTTCATCAAATGCAATCAAGAATAACACAACTGACAACGGAGATCCTTGTGGGATTCCATTGTGAAGAGGATAATAATTTGAGAAACATTTGTTCGTTTTGACACAAATTTTTCGGTTTGTCAAAAAGGATTTGATATAGTTAGATATCTTTGGGCCAATACCCCAAGATACAATTTTGTTTAAGATTTGATGGATACCAATCCTTTCAAATGCCTTTTCGAAGTCTAATGACAAAATTGTGACATGGTTTCGAGATGATAGAGCCTTTGTAATATAAAAATCCAGGTGTAGGATTGCGTCTTCACAGCCTTTATTGGCTTTAAAGGCGACTTGATTAGAGCTTATGATGTTTTTGGATTCCAAAAACCAAAGCAGTCTTTTTGCGACAATTTTTTCCAATATTTTCGAACTGCATGGAATCAGTGATATTGGACGGTAACCGTTAATTCTGTTATTTAATTTGTTTGGTTTAGGCAAAGGCAATATAGTTGCGAGTTTCCAACTCTGTGGAATGATCCCTGTGTCAAGAATACTGTTGTAGAGTTTCAAAAGTCTGTGCTTAGCTATTGTTGGAAGATTCTTGAGCATAGGATATGAAATACGATCCCTGCTAGGTGTTTTACCTTTTAATTTGGAGAGGCAACTTTCAAGTTCGAGTAATGAAATAGGTGTTTCTATATGCTTGGATTGAGGTGATAAATAATTATTGTCAAAAAGCGTATTTAGCGTATTTGATTTGTTTATTTTAAAAGCATCAGAGAAGGATTCATCTTTGGAGTGATTTGACCAAGTTCTTGCGAAAAGGTTGCTTATTTCGTAAGGCGTACTAATTTGCTGGTCTTGCTCCGAGATGCACATTATTGAGCAGGGTGTATATGTACCTGTAAGGCAGCGGATTTCTTGCCATATTTTCGATGGGGAGGATTTGGGATTAATTGCGGATGTGATCTCGTTTAACTTTTTTGCTTTAGAAATTTTCACTTCCCTGCGAAATTTCGCGTTCGATTTTTTGAAACCAATAAGATTTTGCTGATTAGGATACTTTTTAAAAAGTTTCCATGCTTTGTTCTTTTCTTTTCGTAAACGTTGCAGTTCTGAGTTCCACCAAGGTACTGTACGAGTTGCATCTTTTGGAGAATTTTGGGGTATCGATTTGCTGGCTGCAAATCGAATAGCTTTAGAAATTTGAGCTGCTTCTTGATTTATATTTGAGGACACATTTGGGGATGGTATTTTTTGAGTGATATGATCTTGGAATAAATTCCAGTTTGCGAGGTCAGTTTTAAATTTGGGAGTAGCACGATATCTTTGGAGATTTTGACTGAATGTTAGTGTCGTTATTATAGGAAAATGATCACTGTTATACAGATTTTCAAGAGCCGACCATGAGATCATCGGATACAATTCAGGTGAACAGGTGGTGATATCTATGTGTGTGAAGCTTTGATGCGTAGAAAAATGAGTAGGGGAACCATCATTGAGAATTATGAGGTTAGAGTTAGAAAAAAACCTTTCCAAGATTGATCCTCTACTATTTGTTGAAGGGGAGCCCCAAAGAACACTCCAGGAGTTAACATCACCGGCTAAGATGACTGGAGTATTAATTTGTTTAGTTATATTTTCCAGATCATTAATTGAAAATGATTGATTTGGGTGTATATATATCGATATTAATGTAAACTTGCGTGCAAGTTCAATTTCCACTCCTAGGGTAAGAATGTGTGAGTTAATAATTACTTTTTTATGCGGCACACCTTTTTTTATTAAAAAAGCTATTCCTTGTTTAGATGAAGTGTTTTGTGATAGGTTATGGAAATAACCTATATACGATTTGGGTATATTGGGCTTGAATTGAAATGCACAGTGCGTTTCTTGAAGGCAGATAATGTCGGGGAGATATTCTTTAATAAGAATATTCAATTCGCTGTAATTATTAATAAAGCCTTTCATATTCCATTGAAGGATTGTTGTGGTTTCTTTTGTTAAGTAGGTAGATTTTGGACTATTTTGTAAAATAATGGGGTTGTTGTGATTGGGGTGTTCAGGTACCAGACTCCGCGGCTCGGATGTTGAAGCGACCGGGCTTTCTAAAGAGCCCGATCGATTCAATTCCCGATCAGCGGAGTAAGGTGGTAGTTGGATGTTATTATTGTTATTGCATGTCGACATCTTGAGGTGCCGAGTTTTCTATAAAGTAGTTATTGTTTTCAAGTAAAGATTGTGTTACTTTTGATAGAGGAGAATATGATTGATTTATACTTTGAGGATCGTTTTTGGTATCTTGAGATACAAGAGTTTGGGAGGGAGCTGCGTTGTTTGCAGTGGTTTGCGAATCAATTGGAGCGTTGGGTGTGGAAAGTTTACCGCTTGGTTCTGGTTGTTGAGTTGTAATTGAAGTTTTATTGTTTACATTTTTAGGAGATGTTGAAGGAATTGTATTTGGATTTGTGTTTTTTGATTTATTTGTTAAAGTATTTGAAATATTACTATTTGTTTTGTTTAAATTGCTTGTATTTGAGGTAGTTTTTTGCGTGTTTTTAATTAAATTAGATGATAAACCATTATTACCTGTTGTGGAGAGCTGAGAGGTTGAGGTTTTGTTTGAATTTTTAGATTTATCTGCAAATGATGCAGATGAAGATGAGAGGTTAGCGGGGATAGTAATCTGTTCTTTATGAATCCTCTTAGCTTCCGCCATGGTGCATTTTTGATGAGTTTTTATTGTCAAAATTTCTTTGGCTTCTCTATACGAAGGGCAGTCCTTAGAGGAAGAGGGATGGTCAAGTGAGCAGTTCGCACATGTAATTTTGTCGCATGGAGCGGGTATATGTGGGGGGAGAGTGCATGAATCGCATCTCACACTACCGGTGCATCATTTTGTTGTGTGGCCCAGTAACTGACAATTACGACAGCGCATTGGATTTGGTATGTATGGAGAGACTTTGACTTTATAAAAGCCAATGTCTACCGAATTTGGAACATTATATAGGTCAAATGTAAAAACAACTAGACCAGATGCTATTACTTTTTTGTTTTCACCTACGCCTTCACTTCTAGTGAATTTGTAAATGTCAGTCACACCTTGAGATTTCATTTCGGCAATGATTTCAGCCTCAGGGACATTTTGCAAGCATGGGGCAAAGGCTATTCCCTTTGATTCGTTGAGTTTTTGGTGAAGTTTGACAACAACTGGGCAGGAATTAGCAAGGTTATTAACTTTGAGGAATGATTCAACAGCTTTTTGTGTTTTAACCAAAATGAGAAGGTTACCGTCACGCAATTGGGTAATTTGTTCATATTCTTGGCTTATATTGTCAATAGATTTTTTTAGTAGGAAGGGGCTAAGGGATGTAATGGGCTTTACTGTAGGGAGTTGAGGAGATATCACTATAAATTTTGGATTTTTCGTATTTGATATCGCGGGCAGAGCAGGAAAATCGTGAAAAAGATTATTGCTAGATTTATGTTTTTTGTTGGGTTGGTGGAATGCTGAATCCACGTCAAGTGGTAGCCCCCTAAAGCGGGAGCCACCTAGCCCGTAGGCCATTCTTAAAACGTTAGATAGCACTCACGTGTATTGTAATTTTTTTTTACAAAGGAAAAAAAAGAACACAAGTTGCAAAAGAAATAAACTAGATGAGAAAAAAATGGTATAACGGGAGATACCGGTTGCGCGAAGAGCACAAAGCAAAATCACACAGTAGACTACGAACGATGCTTGCAGTTCGATGGTTAGTCGGTGACTGTGAATTTGTATAATTTTGGTAGTTATTAATAGAAAGACATACATTTTGGTACCAATTATTGTACTTATATAACTTACAAAAATGGCGTATTGGAAACAATTTTAGGGCAGTTATTTTTTTATGAACATAAGGAAAATTCGACTTCTTTGAATTTTCTCTATGATTCTTAAATTGAAAAAATTTCGGCTTCATTTTTATGAATTTTGTACCGAATCTTAGATCTAGTCATAAGAGACTATGTTTGTACCAAAATTAAAATTTTTTTGATTGAATAATTTACATGTGCTTTCTCATATAAAACTTCTTTCGTCTTGAGGGCCGGCTTAACGGTACTAAATTATAATAAAATTGGAAGAAATTAGGGAGTGCACCAGCTTAAATTAAGCAATGACCTTTGTTATAAGGACCATTCTAATGAACATACATACATACATATTGTTTGTTAGCAGTAAAACTCATTAAGTACAAATTTCACAAAAAATACTTAGTATCACGAAGTTCTATAAACCATCGCAAGACAAACTCAGTAAATACATTCAATTATCCAAAATACTAGTATACAAAACATCATGAAAGTTATTTAATGAATTTTATGTCCAAACGCTCTAGTGAGTTTTACTTGTCAAAACAAAAAGAACTTTTTATGTAGAATAGGTGACCTTTTGATAGAATTGTATTTGTTGGTTTATTCTTGGACTTAAGTTCAATAAATAAAAACAATTTCTTTATTGCATACGACGTTTCAACCATGTCTATGGACATCATCAGGTGTAAATCAAAGAAGATTATAAAAGCTTTATTAAATCGTAAAGATAAAGGCGAAGTTTTCCCATTTAGCAAGTTTAACTTCAAAGTGTAAAGTTCAGTTTAAAACTGGGAAAATTTCGGCTTTTTCTTTTACTATTTTAAGGATCAGTTTTATGTAAAAAAAATTATCACAAAATTTCAATAAAAACAAAAATTCATGAATTTTTTAACGTTAATGTTTTTTTGTGACTAAATAATTTAAAAAATATTTTGATGAAATATATTTAGATATTTGCGAGTAAAAATTAGCTGAGTTGGCTATTAATTTTTGAAGAAAACACACATAACTTACAACATTTGTTCTGTTTATAACTTTTGAAAACTGTCGGGAGTTTATTTCTTGTATGCTTATTAACAGATTATCCGACGAGATATTTTTATTTTCCGTTTGTTTGGAGGACCTGAAGTGACGAGTTAGTTTTCCATGATAAAAATCGCTTACAAATTCCAATGCGGTTGTGGTGGTTAGAGGGCTCTTAAGCAGGTGTAACGTTTCTCTCTAAATTTAAAATAATTATATTTAATATATTTTATTTTATTTAAAAATTAACTTCAGATACTTCGTTATCAATTATAAACAGCTTCGATGGCGGAAAAGTTGAAAATTCTGGCATTTTAAAATCTCCCATAAAATTACGTAAATATTCATTATGCGCCATGCTGTCCAACATCAGGAATTTTAAGGTTCGATTGTTTTTATACTCGTATTTTGGTAACTGGAAAACACTCTATAACAAAGGTTCAAGAAAATTAAAAATTAGTATTCAATTTTTTTTCATTTTACCTATAACCCACAAGGAAAAGGCTTTGAAGTAAAATTTTATAGGTTCACTGCCACCGATACTGGGAAGATATTCATTCCCAGCTAGTGAAAAGTCGTTTTCTAAAACGTGCGTCGATCTCGAACAGACACCAAGACAACTTTCACAGTTCCTTCAATATAAATATCGCGCGTGTTCAACTTAAAGTAACCTAGTACTCTTTGGAATGTTTTATAGCACGAGTAGTGGCATCTACTTGTAAAACCGAGGAGCCTAGACTTGATTCCCGGCCGGGGAAACATTGTGTTATCTTTTTTTGTTCAAATATATTCAAGATAGGAACACAAGCGCTTAAGCGCATTGATAAAAAATCCAGTGCTGTCCAAAACATTTGCAACTATTATCATTTAACAAAAAGACCACATATTCGTCATATATAAGCTGTTACAACCAAATTATTTGAATTGGTCTACACTTTATATGTATTATCCTTACTGTAGAAAATGTCAAGACACATCTACAGATAATTACAACAAATGCAACTGCATAACAAAAAAATAATGGTTTTGGTTGTGAAAAACACTTGCAACTGACAGCCATGATTCATTTTGATAACGGTTAACCTGATTCATTTTGAAATCGGTTAATTTGTTTCTGTAACTTGGTTCGTTGAGTAAGTATTAGCCGTGTGTTTGATCGAGACAGGACCTTTTTAGATTGAAAACGTAAAAAAAAAAACAAATTATAATTAAAACTGCCGGAAACAAGTATGCTTCCGATAAAAAATAGAGTATTTCCAAAAAAAATTTAAAGTTTGTTTGGATTTCGCACGAACTCATCTCTATTAGGATTTGCAGAAATGGAAAACAGTCTTGTTTTCTGATGAATCTAAATTTAAAATGCACGGATCGAATGGAAGCCAACATGTCAGGAGACCAAGAGGAGATATGCTGGCTTAAGATGTAAATGTTTTGCACAGCACAGTATAATTTTGTTCAAAATCTGTACGAAAATCGGCTAATGATGTTCATGTTTGTGAGTTTAAAAAAAAACAAGTGGCTGCCATTAACAATAAGCCGCTTTTAAAAAACTTTGTTTAAGACTAGGACTCGAACAAGTTGTTTGATGGAAAAATATGATATCTACAAAGCGTATAAGACCGAACAAGAAAAAATACTAAATCACAAACTAACTATAAAAACGAATACACTTTACAAATACCAAAACCGAACGAGATAAATTTAGTACCACCAACAACCACGAACATTTTTTAAACATCAATTTTTTTTTAATTGTCATATATTAGTTCGGGAGGCTACCGTAGGATAACCTATCTCATCGAGTCCCCCGCAAAAAGCAGATACCAAACGATAGCTTAAGTCAAAAATTTAAAAAACTACTGGTCGGACAAGCTTTATCTGCAGGCAAAGGTTGGAAATTGCATTTTTTAGGCTGCATTTTTGGGTAAGTGTACCTATAACATAACAATGGTCGGACAGGCTTATTTTGGCTGCTGCCAGGAATCCAACCATTTTTATATAAAATGGTTTTTTTAACAGTAGCGAAAACTGAATTATATCAAATAGCTAAGAAAGTGACTAAAAAGGATTAACAAAATTCCTAATTTTATAAAGGTGGTCTATCACTTAGTCTGTTCTGCACCATTTAGATACTGATCACACAATTTAACAGCATTGTAGAGAAAACTAGATCAGGGAAACATCTTGGTAACAAAAAATAAGATGTTGTTTATATTGGGAAGATTGAGACCGGTCTTACAGCAGTTTCTGGACAAGAGAAGTGGGGGCCACGGATGTCAATGTGCAAATCATTGAAGTTGTTTTTGTTTCCATGTTTTGAGGCTCCTCAAATTTTCAAATGTAGACACGATGAGACTCAAAAGTTGTAGAGAAAACTAGATCAGGGGAACATCTTGGTAACGAAAAATAAGACGTTGGGCCATATGCATAAACGGTAGTAAGTGCTTTTACTGGCAAATTTTGATAGTATTTACTAATTGTCATATGCATAAATCCGAAGTAAATACTGAACAGCAAGTATTTACTGGAGGTAAAAGTATTTACTAGTTTCCGATGAATTTAGCCAGTAAATACTTTTAATGGTATGCATAAAAACTAGTAAGTACTTTTTATTTCCAGTACTTACTGCAAATTGTTCAAGTTTGTAAAAACCAACTTGAACATTTGATAGTAAATACTTTTGTATGCTGAATGCAAAAATTCACAGTCGTGGGTCAAGTCTTAAAGCAATCGCATCACTTTATTTCTCAGAAAAGTAGAAAAAGGAGACATACCAAACGAATGGCTCACAGATGGTTGTTCTATTAAAAGTAATAATTCTGCAAGTTGCTCTCGAGAGCAAAAATCACATGTGAACACAGTTATGAGATTAGCTAAAAGTACTAAGCGAGAGAATCTCTCAATAGTTTTCTAATGAAATTATTCTGAAACAGACACACACTTTAAGCCCATAAGTAGGTACAAAACAAAAGTGTTTACAAAAGAAGAATTGATAAAACGGTAGGTAAATTATAAAAGAAATTCAAAACAACAGCTTCCAATTCCACGTAAACACATTTATTCAGTATATACTACCAATTTTGGGTGAATCAGTAGTATTTACTTGGATGAATTCAGTATTTACTACTAGTATGGGGTTACTAGTATAAACTTTATTTTATGCATACCAAACACAGTAAATACTATAAGTTTCAGCTTCTACTAGTAGTACTAGTATTTACTTTAACCTTTTACTGGTAGTAAGTACTTCATTTGTATGCATATGCCCCGTTGTTTATATTGGGAAGATTGAGACCGGTCTTACAGGGGGGATGTCATGAGGCAAGAAGAAAACATAAACACTCGACTCATTTGTTGTTGTTTCAATTTGCAAATAATTGAAGTTGTTTTTGTTTCTGTTTTGAGGCTCCTCAAATTTTCAAATGTAGACACGATGAGACTCCCAAGTTCAGACTCAATTTTCCCAATCTAAACAGGCTCTAAAACAAACAAAATTTAGTCCAATAAAGCTAGTAAGCTGGCCATATACGATCGAGCCATCCGATCCATTTCGCTTGGTTGGATTTAAGATTGGCCGAATGATTTTGAATCTGCGCGGGGACATTTGGCTCTGTCGTGTATGGTCAGCTTTAAACTTTTTTTAAATAACAACATACTTACAATGGGCTCAACATCCTCTTTTTCCAACAATTGGTTCGACAGACTCTCCATATTCACACATTGTTTCTCAATATGGCGTCTCAGTATCTCTGAAGGAGCTCGATAATCCAATTTATCGATGTTCGGTTTAAAGCATGAATTCTGGTATAAGTTCTCTTGACAATATTCAACGTTGTTTGCATTTACTACATTAATGCGCTGAGGATATGTATTAGACAACTGATTAGATGTATTTATTTTTTGCGCTCCCATAGAAAATAAACTATCACCCCAAAGTCTCACTTCGAAAAGTGCTGTTTGAATACCTTTACGCTGCATTTTTTTGGAAAGGTCACACAAATTTGCGAGTTTTTTTAACAGCACTGGATATTCTATAAGCAAAATATGATTAATTTCATTCCTTATGGTCACAACTTTGTATACCTCTTTTTATATCAGAAATATATTCGTTTAAAACCGTGTTGTTGAGATCGATTCGATAGTTATTGTATGAATAAATTAATTGTTTCATCTAAAAAAAAAAAAAGTTCAAATAAACTTATCATTTTGTATCGCAAATTTTAAAAACTTACTATTAAATAATGATTACTTGGTGACACTCTTGGAGAGAACATCACGAGAACAGGTCCTTTTTGCAAATATTTTTGCATGGTAACAGATTTTATGCTAGGTAAGCTTATCCAAATCAATGACTCAGATAGTTGATGTTTTAGAAAATGTATTATATTTTTTGATGTCCATTTACTCTTGCTATAAATCTAATTAAACTTCATAATTATTTGTACTTTTAATTCTGATAAATTAACTTTTCATACAATTGTATCATTTGGAGTGAACAATTTTATCACAGGCGTTTGAATTAGTTCTGACTGTAGAAACACTGAAGTATCCTCACCAACGAAAACAGCAAACTTCGTGTTTTGATAAGAGTTATTTTCTAACCATTTAACAGCAGTTTGAAAGAATATTTGAAATTCTTTGGTATCACAAGAATTAAATAATCCAAAAATAACACCGTCATTGGCAATGCGGAGGTGAAGTAATTCTTTTCTGTTATGTATTCTTATAATAGGAACTAACAATCCATCAATAAATTTAGAAAGTGAGTGCAAATTCCAATCCCCGTTGTATTGCACAGATAAAGCATTGGGTAGATATGCCATTAAAACAGGCCATTTATAAACATTGGAATAGAGTGTACGACATCCACTATTCGGTTGCCAGCAATTTACAGCAGCAAAATAAACCTGCAATAATAAAAACCAGAAAGAAATTAATAATTTTTATTTGGGTGATGAAAAGTTCGAACAGCTATTTCTCTGAATATTTATATGTATTCCTAAATGCAGGGAATTTCTCCACCTGGGGTCTTTTACTTTGAGTAAATTCCACAGCATCACATGAAGATGACAATCATGGGGGGTAAAAGCTTTCAGTTATCGATTTTTAATTGCGATATACATAGGTACTATAAGGCGTTTTGGATTCGTGCAAATAAAAAAATTGAGATAACAATCAAACATGACATTACGATGATAGAGAACACAATTCAATTCTGTCCGTCTATTCGTCTACAGCCTAAACGACTGGATCGATTTTATTCAAACTAGGTACATAGTGGTTTTTGGTGATTATGCACAGATTTTTTAAAAATAACGGTACCTGTCATCCAATTTTTTTAGCAATTTTACATAATCGTATTTTTCTCAAAAACGGATTCACTTTTCTTAAAAAATTCAATAAATTAATTTTAGTAACGGCTTCCTTTGAGTGGAAAACCATTTTTCAAAAAATGGTTATTAATGGTACTTCCCAAGGAACCATTTTTTTAATTTTCGATTTTCCTAAAAACTGTTTGACTGATTTCAATCATTTTTTCATACAAAAACTTCCAAAAAATATAAATAGTTTTGACTACGAAAATTAAAAACAAAACAATATTTTTTGGATTTTTTTTTTAATTTTCTCATTATTGGCTAAACGGATTTAGACAAATTTTTTTGTTTACAAATATCAGATGAAGCTAAATAATATTGCATATCAAAATTTTCAAAAAAAAAACAGTTTTTGTATTAAAAAAAAATCCATTTTTTTGTTTGAAAATGCGATATCTCAAAAACATGTTGACAGTTTTTTTAAAGGAAAGGATTACTGCAGAAACACAAAAGATACGTAAGGAACAAAAGTGGCTTGGATATCGTTTCTAATTACGTGTACGCCACTGTAAGTAAATTATTGGGAAGGATGTTTTTTAATTTTTCCGTAAGGTATTCAGAAGCACCATTTTGTTTCAGATACCTTGCCCAAGGACTCCATTCTTGAGTATACCAAAAAGATCTTCAATGGGATTCAAGTCTGGTGATTGCGCCGGCCAATCAAAAACTTGAACCTCGTCGTATGTGTTACAGTCCTTTCACCATCGTGTCCTGTAACCCCGGCTGGGGCATAGGGCGTCAACAAAACGTCTCCATCCTTCACGGTCTGCTGCAAGGTACTTTAGCTGTGGCCACGTCTTTCTCTGGGACTCTGCTTCCGCTAAGACAGTTGATTTCCATGTTGTTCTTGGTCTTCCAACCCGCCGTGCACCCTGACGATTCCATTCAATGGACTGCTTTGCAATTTCATCGTTTGGTTTCCTCAGTGTGTGACCAATCCAACGCCATTTACGCTTTCTTATGTCGACGTCCAGCCGCTCTTGACTTGTCCTGCGCCACAATTCCTCATTTGATATTATTTGTGGCCAGCGAATCTTTAGGATGTGGCGAAGACAGCGACTCACAAAAGCCTGCAATTTCTTCGAAATGATGGACGTGACTTTCCAGGTTTCACAAGCATATAACAGCACGGATTTCACATTGGATTCGAAGAATCTCAGCTTAGTGCGTAAGGAGATTTGACTTGATTTCCAGATTGGGGACATAGTACCGAAGGCAGCACGAGCTTTATTTATTCTACTTTTAACGTCCAGATCCGTACCACCGTTTGCAGAGACAATACTGCCAAGGTAGTTGAACTGTTCCACTACTTCAACTGGCGTCTCCTGTAGAATAATACGCTGCTGTGTGGAGCGGCCTGTGAGCATTATTTTTGTCTTTTTGTTGTTTATTCTAAGACCACTCGACTCTCCCTTCACTTGCAGTGTTTGGTATATCCCGTTCAGCCCACTGATGTTATTTGCCAGTAGACATATGCCATCGGCATAGTCTAAATGACTGAGCCTTTCGAACGGTCTCCATTGAATGCCCTGTCGCTCAGCTGTACCAACACTGGCCGTCAATACGTCGTCCATCGCCAGCAGGAAGAGAATTGGCGATAGAACATCCCCTTGTCTCACACCCTGTTGCACTACGAAGGAGTCGGATAGCTGCCCATTGTGCAAAACAAAACACCTTGCGTGTTTTACAGTCCTTTACCAACTTCGATTAGTGTTTCTGGTAGGTTTTAGGTTGAAACACCCATCAAAGTGCCATTTCCCACTCGGCATATGGTAACGACTTCGTTTCCAGGATAT
This sequence comes from Dasysyrphus tricinctus, assembly GCA_963921185.1. Classification (NCBI taxonomy): domain Eukaryota; kingdom Metazoa; phylum Arthropoda; class Insecta; order Diptera; family Syrphidae; genus Dasysyrphus; species Dasysyrphus tricinctus. Next base: position 180,694,028 of record OY992531.1, on the reverse strand, counting down.
TTTTATATTTGAAGCTGTCCACTATTTCTTCAATATTGTAGGACCCAGCACATTTGCGGAGCAACATTGTACTGTCGCTCGCATGCTTCAATATGGCATTAAGGATTAAGTTATTGGCCTTAACCACGTCCAAGAGTTCATATTCCATCACAGTTAATAAGGTTGAATTTGTACTTTTTTCACAGATGCTTTAGTTTTGTATAGACAAATTGCATGAATTTTTAGTTATTTTATTTTTATAAAATATTGAAGAATGACTATTTTTATAAAAAAATGGGTGATAAAGAGTCCGCCAAATAACTTTTTTTTTTTTTTGAAAATGCTATAAAAAAAACTACTGAATATTTTCTCAAATTTCTTTTTTTATTTGAAAGTACAATCCTTCCGGTTAATAATGGAAAATAATATCATTCAAATGGCTGCTTCGCTAAGTGGGTCTGCGATCGACTTAGAGAAGATGCCGATTTTGCCAAAAAAAAATCATCTTTTCAGATGAAGCTTATTTTGATCTTGGTGGGTATGTAAACAAACAAAATTGTCGCATTTGGGGCACAGAAAACCCGCACGCATACATTGAAAAGCCGATACACCCAAAACGAGTCACTGTTTGGTGCGGATTTTGGTCCAGAGACATAATTGGGCCATTTTTCTTCGAGTGGCCGTTACAGTCAATGGCGATCGTTATCGGGCCATGTTGAACGAATTTTTGTTCACAAAAATTGAAGAGGAGGATATTGGCAACATTTGGTTTCAACAGGACGGCGCTATGTGCCACACAGCCGAAGCTACATTCCATGTAGTAGTAGCATTTTCAAAAAAAAAAAGTTATTTGGCGGACCCTTTATATTACACTAACCTTAAAGCATAACTCCACATAAATTGCGTTATTCTTTTATCAGTAAAAGTAAAAAAAAAAATAATGTAAAATGTTAATATGAAATACATAGTTGCTTATGCTTTCCACAATACTGTAAGTTTCGTTTCAGCAAACAGCTAGAGCTTCATAGGTCTATTTGAACGTGCTACAGGATAAATCTACATTATTGAGTTTAACCAGTAATTCAAAAGATGCCGGGCAAAATTAGTAATTAAATTAGGCCTTCCTTGCACATGAGACCAGTGAATGCGAATACATTTTTGTATCACCCTTTTTACATGTTTAAAATTCGCAGCTGTTGGCAACTTAAAAAATTACTCATGTGAATTTTAAAATTCACGACCATTCGCAATTTGCTGTCCGTTGGATGTGTTTCAAGTGAAGAGCACTTTACCCTGCAGTTTTTTTTACTCTACTTCTTGAGTGCATGCTGATCTTTACTTTATGTTAATGTTTTTGTATAATTTGACACTTTTACTAATACTAAGGGTATTCAAGCAATGGTGCGTAAATATGTCCAATTTTCGATACAAATTGTGACAAATTTACGAAGTTTAAAACTTTACAACGTTTACGACGGCTTTACGCCGTTGTATTTATACCGTTTCTGTATTATTTTAAATTAAAAAAATAACTCGTTAACATTACATTAATTTTGACTTGACAAAAACAGTTTATTAGTTGACCCAATTTCTAAGTGTAGGTAGGATTTATGTAGACATGCATACCTTTTTTAAATAATATTTCTACAAGCGATATATATTTACCTCTTCGCTGTATAGGTTAGCTACAGAGTTGTACACTTTTTTGCTATGTAAACTTTCAGCACACCAAGGGGCGTAAAAATAAATTAGCGACAGCTCAGAAACTGCTACTTTAGACTGCACGTCAACTAAATTACCGTAAGGCCATTCTTGTACTATTGAATGCAGTGAAAATATGGGTTTCGGGGATGTTGTCCCACCAATGACTGGTTCTCTAAGTATATGGAATATAATTCGATTTTTAGTAAAAATCTTACATGTTTGATAAAAAATAACTTACTTGTTGAGCAGAGTTGCATACGTGGTAAGAATAAGTGCAATAAAGCCCAAACATTCTTTACTATATTGAAGTAGCATAGTAAATTTAAAATTGTAAAATATTTTCGTAACCTTATTATTTGATTCTAAACATTCGTTATCTGGCTCAGAATTACAATCGGACGTAGCAGCATTGGAGAGCAAACATTTTGTTTTGCCAATACCACACTTCGTACTAAATTGATTGTCACTTAGCGGATCTACCTTGTTCTCGATAACCGTCTCTGAAAATGATGAAGGATCGTTTTCTCGTCCAATTGCAATTCCAATTTCTTTAATTGTTTCCATTTACACAGTGGCGAAGAACCTATTTGATTATATTTTTCGATTCAATTTATCAATAAGATCCAATTTTTGTTTACCAAATAAATTCATGTTATTAACTTAAATTGCGATCATGACATTCAATTTTAATTAGCTAGATAAAACCATAAGAGTTTAGTTAATACTTTAGCATTTGGTTCATCACTAATTCAAATTATATATTTTTATGTAGATAAAATAATAATATTATTGATTACGGCTAATTTAATTGTATAAGTTAAAAAAAGTTACAATTATCAAGTTTGTAGAAAAATACATCGGTCAAAGAGTAAAGAGCTAACAAAAATTCCATTAAGTTTAAATGGACATTTACATTGCCCGACTTTTCAAATAATGTCAGATTTACACATTGGAAAACTGGACCCATGTTCTGTAATTATCGAATCGATAAAAATAGTCGAGAAACGATGAAAATTGGAACGAAATTCATTTTATCCCATCATCGGGTTTCTGTAACTTTGACAGTCGTTAATTTTATCGACTGGAACAATCGGAATAGAAATCCTGGAATAATTCGATAAAATGGGTTTCTGTATCCTTGAAAGTCGATAAGTTTTTCATTTTAAACGTCAAAACTTATCGCCGACCTAAAAGGTGGCGAGTTAAAAGTAAAGACAATAGTTTCAATATTTAAAATGCTTAACTTTGTGATCAAACATCGTTTTACATATTAATTTGTTTTCATTATCATTTCATGAATCAAATCCAAAAGTTCAAATAATACAAATAATTGTATTCATTTAAGAATAATTCTTGTTTTTTTATTATAAAACCGCTTTACATTTTCAAAAAGTTTGAAAACACGCTTTTTCTTTATTTATTTTTGTTCGGTTTTAAAAAAAAGTTGGAGATAAACTTCATTACTTAAAGATGAACAATCAAGAAATAATTAACTATCTCAAAGAATGCTGCGTTTGTCAGGTTCGTTACCTAAAAGCTAGAGGTTCTGAATATAAGGACATCAAGGAATCCTTTGAAAAGGTATGTGGTATTTTCAATACGTAAAACAAATAGCCTACATTTTTTTTTTACGTTAAACTTGCAATCGCCGAAAGCGAATTTTTGCCAAAGAAGTTACGTCCAAATCCGTGTGCAGCATGCCTTGGCCTCTTCTCCGGAGAATTCCAACAGGAAATTATTGAGAAAATCACTAGCTGCAATATTGATCAATTTGAATATGCCAAACAATCGGAATTGCTTTTTCAGTGCCAATATGCTCTTGCAAATTCGTCAACTTTCAATGTGGTTTGATTTGATAAAAAAGTTTGGACGCGAAATCGACGAAGAAAGATCACCAGAATCCGATTATAAGTGAAAAGGTCAATAAGATATACAATAACAGTGAACGTATACTGATTAATGTATTTTTAGATCATCCCAACAAGAACGACGACGTGGCGAGACGATATCGAAAATTTTCACGAAAACTATCACACTCCCGTGGGTGCTGCATACAAGAAATTATCATTCGTACTATAGCTCCACACCAAGGAGTCGACGAGGACAAAATTATATTCTCGTCCAGTGGCCGAGAGGATGTCGATGTACGCTGCTGGGTCGAGGACGTCCCTTCGTCTTAGTAATACCTACAGAAAAATCATTGCATATATATGTGAACAATTTGCAAATGGTTACACGTGATGACTTGGATAGTAAGAAGAACAATCTTTAAATAAAAAAAATATTTTGATTTTTAATTGTTTCATTTTTACCAAAAAAAAGGTCTAAATACAATTCAAATTGTGCTTCGTAGCCAATTAAACTTGTGGCAGTAATTTGATCGAGGTTTCGAATGCCTAGTAAATAAATACATAAAATAAGTGTTTTTAGTTACTTAAAATAGTATCTTTTATTTATTTCATGAAAAAAACAAGCTGAAAATCTCCACTATCAAATCATTTTAGCATTACTTTCCCGATCCCAAATAAAGTAGACCATCCGAACTGCATCTCCAAAAGATATTTCAGTTTCTAAACATGAACCCTGACACTTAGTTAAAAGAGTTCATCATCGATCACACTACACCATCAGGATCTTGGAAAAATTCTAGAAACTTTAAGCGGTATCCACTTTTGTGTCTCTCTTCTACTTCCTTTTATTAAAAAATATTTCTTTTTCAAAAAACGCATTGTTTTGGTATTTGCAATAAATGTTGCTTTTAAGTTCTTTTATTTATTGATTAATAACACATTTCTTTTTATTCGTACACATATTCCTTATCGGAAACATATTTATCAGGCCTCAATAGCTTCTACAGAATCGCCATCGGGAATTTCAAAACAGATTTCATCTTCCATTGCCATGATCACTTCAATTACAAGTTCAACACCAGTAAAATGCGTTCTTTGATTAATTTTAATGAAAGTTCGGTGGCATACCCGAATAAAAGCGTATCGATTGTATCTGCCAAAAACTCCTTCCTGTACTGAGGACAAAGAAATAAAAAACAAACGAAAGCTTGCATTAGTATGGTTGAATTTTGGAGTTTACCTCATCAGCTGTATCCGTATCGTATGTAGCTACAATTTTAACGATAAGCTCGCGAATTTTTTATTTGTATAGAATAAAGTTATTTGATTTCTAGCTTATGGTTGAAAAATAAAAAAAAAAACAACCCAACAAAAAAGAAATTAAACTCTTAACGTGTTGTCCATCCGAGGGTTTCCACAACAAACCTGATTCTTTGCAGCGTTTTTATCGCCCACTTATTCTTGGCTATCTGGAATAATGTGGCTATCAGGCACATTCTTCTTTTCAGCATTTTTCCTTCAATTCAGGAAGTCGAGCTTTTTCTTCAAATTGTGGCATTATTTAAGGTTTTCTTGTCTAGTTTATGGTTTTTTTTTAAAAGATGCTCTACATCTGGCGAGTTCACAAAAGGCGTCGAGACTTTTATGGATGAAGCTTTGAAGGCATTACGCTTTTGATTACTGAGGACTGTGGGTTTCGAAAATTAAATAAAATAATTGATACAAATTTAATTAAACAAAAAACTAATATAAGTAACTCACCGGAGCAATTTTAGAAGTTGCGTTTTGTGATGATTCTTGCAGCTGGTAGGAGGAAAAGTACACTGGCATTCAATAGGCTATTTTAGATTATTCCCAGAGCATCTGATTGAATCTCGCGTAGTTCACGTTCTCGTTTTTTTCCTAAACATAATATAGTTTGTTAAATTATAATCCATTTACTTAAAAATATTCTACGAATTAAAAACAAGAATTGCTTTTGTTTTTAAATGTCATTTGACAGCTCCACTTATCGCCTTCCAGTGGAAATTCCAGCCGGAATCGTTCGGGAACTAAACTTATCGCGTTCAGTTACAGAAACCCGATTCTTTCCAGAGGCGATAACTGAGGAATGAGTTGTTTCATTTAATAACGATTCGAAAAGTTATCGCCTGAGATACAGAACATGGGTCCTGCACTGATCTCTATAATACACTGGATAGTGTATCGATACAAAAATATTGCTTCCATTTGAAGAATTGTTATATTATGAAGCTGACCACTTTTGTATAACAGTTTAACTGTATAACATGTAAAACAAAGATAATCCATTAACCAGACATCAAATCTCCGTTCGTTTCACCCCCCGAAATCTGTTTGCTAAAGCTAGCCCTAAACGACGAACATGCTCGCCGAACTTGTTCGTGCTCGCTATATATTCGTCGTGTAGGGGCTGGTTCGCGAGCGGTTCGCTGTTGGCGAAAAATTTCGATTTTGTCGTGTTCGTTGGCTTCGATGTTCGCCATGTAGGGCCATGTTCGCGAGCAAATCTCATTTTTGCTGTGCAATTACTGCAAGCGCAACGGCTTGCGCTTCTTTCTCGCACATGTTTACGCTTTGAAGAATCCACACGAAATGAATGTTCGTCAAATATGTTCGTCGTTTAGGGGATAACGCAAACGAACAAGCTCGGCGAGCATGTTCACCGTTTAGCGCTACCTTAACATTAGTTGTGTTCGTAATTTAAATTCATTCACTAATTAGTAAATGAAACGGAATAACAAACGTAAAGAGTGTGACAAGGAGGTAAAATCATTATAAAAAAACGCTGAATATGCAATCGCATCCTCCACATCATAATTATTCATTAGCTGTTTTGCTCAACTTGTTCGCAAACTGCAATGATTTATCTCATTCCACTATGTAATTAATTATACTAAAAAAATATACCAAATGCACACAGTGAATAACTTAAAGATAATAAATAATAAAACAAACTTCCACAAAAGTTTATATTTTCATATCATGATCTATTTCCCTTTCTTCAGATAGACATCTGGAAATAGGGATGAGCGATTTTAATCGATATTTGCAAAATATCGATAGTAAAGATTTCGATGTTTTGCCCCATCGATATTAACACCCAAAACATCGCCTTAAAAAACAAACAAAAAGTTAGTACTTCGTGTCTTGCAATATCGATATATTCCAAAAAGCCACAGAAAACAGTTTACACAAAATTCCTTGAAATATTACTGTAAAATACATATTAAATATCGATTTTCACGAATTTAAATTATCGATGGTCAGCAACACGCAGGTTACACCATGCAAGTTCTTGCGCACACGTTCGTGTGAAACAAGATTTTGAAATATCGGATTTCAAAAAAGGCACACATAACAGCTTAACAACATGAATTGCCTTGCAATATTGATTTTATTAAATTTGTTGATATTCATTAGTGCAAAATACATATTTTAACATCGATTTTCACATTTCACCCATTAAAATCATCGATGCCTAGAAAGATAAAGCTTACACGTGTTTTTAGAACACAAGCTTCTGTGCATCATTATTTTGCAATATCGATGTTTAAAGTTGAAATACCTTGCTTATGACTTCATATTTTTCATTTGTATAAAAACTTAAATCGATTTTAAGAAACTTAAGAAAAAATAGCCGGCACCAGAAATTTTGAAAGCAAAAATACATTAGAGCACAGCATGACGCAGTTTTTGCTTTGGGCAAACAAAAAACTTAAACAAAAACACCTGAAAAAACCATCGATGTTAAGTAGCATCGATGTTTTCGGTTCGATATTTATTGACATCGATTCAATATCGCACATCGGCACATCCCTATCTGGAAAATACTTTTTTTTTGTGTAATTCAGACGTCAAATTATGAAGCTGACCACCTAATTGTCATCTTCAAATGGAAGCAAAGAAACTGTTATACATTGTAAGGAATACACTATCCAGTGTATTATAGAGATCAGTGGAAAACTGACAAAAGAAAAAGAATTAAGCCTGATTCACAATGCGACGAGAAAACGAGACGTGAGCGTGACGAGATCCCGTCGTTGCTGTCAAACGAATTTCAAACAATGAAAGTTTATGAGAATATACACAATGAAGCCTGATTCACAATGCGACGAGGAAACGAGACGTGAGCGTGACGAGATCCCGTCGTTGCTGTCAAACGAATTTCAAACAATGAAAGTATATGAGGCTATACACAATGAAGCGTTTCTCGTTGTCACGCCACGCCAAGAATTCGAAAAATTGAAAAAGAGGTGACGAGACGACGATTTTATTTTTTGACAAGTTATTTACATAATGGAAGTATTTTTTTAAAGAAAAAATACGATAACTTGAAATTAAAAGATCAAGTAATTCCTAATCTGTTGTCTTTAAAGCTTTTTTGGACAATTTTTATTATTTTTTATTTTTAACAAAAGAGTTTTCGTTGTAAGGAATCTCGTCGCATTGCGAATTGGGAAACGATTTTATAACTAGAAAAAGATGACAGCGAATCACGTCACGCTCTCGTCTCGTTTTCCCGTCGCATTGTGAATCAGGCTTAGGGCCAGTTTGTTCACAGTGGGTTAAATCTGCAATTAGATTATCACTGATTCTGTTAAACCCATAGTTATGAATCTGTGATAATCAGAAAGTGTTTGTTCACTCAATTTTCAGTTTGATTAATAAATCATAGTTTTTCCAATAATCTTTCCATTTTCCAGTCTATCTGTCAATAAATTGTCAGACGTATTCCGTCATTAACTTATTTCAGTGTGAGTGAGCTGTCGCAAAAAACATTTTTTGTGCCAAAAAACAGGGAAAATCAGTGCTTGAAATATAATTTTGTGTTCAATTTAAGATTATTTCCTGTTAAATTACTATAAATAGCTACCCACGTGAAATTTGTTTTTATTTTAATGCGGCTGATTGATTTTTTTTCCAAATGTGTAGTTGAAGTGTGTAGGTAGTGCTGGCATTTTGTGAAACCTAGTGATGGGATTTTTTCCCAGTTGTAGTTTTTCTATGCATATGTTATATTAGGCCTTGCAAAAATGCACTTTATTTTTGGATAGTAAATAAAATAACTACAACTTGTAGTAAAATCTGTACAAATTGTTTATTTTTTTTCTTGCAAGATGGACGATTCTTGGTTTCTCTTCATTCACGTTCCTTGTTCGAAGGAATTGGATAGATTTTGTTTCTCTTTTTTATTCCTACGCTTAGCCAATAATCAATGATGAACAAACGAAATTCCAGAAAATCTTTGATTAAATCGTGCTAATCAGACAGAATCGGCGAATTAGTGATTTCTTCAATTAAGTGCTCAAATCATGGATTCTCTGTTTAAAATGTTGCTGAACAAACGCATTCAATGATAACCAACTGGAATAACCATTGATTTAAGTTGACAAGGTGTGAACAAACTGGCCCTTAACACATTAGGTGAGTTCAGGAAAATGAGATCTCAGAACCCTCAGCAATCTTAGTCTCGTGAACAGGATTCCTCAGAAATTTTGTTGTCAAATATCTGAGGAAAGAAAATATTGGATTCGCTTGCTCAGTTTTTGACACTGAGCCGTCGGAGATCTCATTTTCCTGAACACGCCTATTCATTCTTTTTGTCATTAAACTGGCAGCATTCCAGTCGTGTAAATCCAGCATAAGATTTTTCCCGAAATTGGTTGAAATGATTTTTCCAGTGAAACTTTTGTCCCTGTTCTCCTTTCAAATACTGGCTCCACCACAATCCAATCAGCAGTCCGATTTGTATGGAAATGTCACTTTTCGGACATGGATTTTTCCTCCATTGGTTTTTTTCTAGATATGTTCATAGTCCGAGCATGGCTAATGGAAAGTGGTGCCGGCATTTCAAGGAAACGAGTCCCCTTTGGATCCCAAACGTAGTAAACAACGTATGAGCAACTACGTTTTTGAATCCAATGTGGATCCTTACAACCACAGTATACACATTAATAGCCCTATTCCCCCCATCATCACGGACACCTCACAAGTCACAAGAAGTGGTGAAACTGATTTTGTGACTTTTTCGTATTCTCCCCCTAAAGTCACAACATGTGAGAGTCATAAAAACAACCGAAACTGTGATCTCCTCCAGAGCAGGGGTGGAATCGGCTAAGGTGATTTGTGATAGTTGACAGTCACAATAATCAAATTCGGTCTGCGTAAGGTAATTGTCCCTCTTTGCCCTCTAAAAGTACTTGAGAGTGCTAGGACGCCATATGGCCCTAGGCTCAATGATAGGAAAATCCCTATCCACACCTCCGCGTGGTAGAGGGCGGGTAACGCTAACGTGCAGGGGGACCAAATGGATGCCGGGATAAGCAGACAACCCAGCAATGCTGGTCAGGGCACAAACTTGTCCTTGGGATGGTTAAACGCCCCCTTAAGGAGGATGAACTGCAGGTGGCGGTCAACGGCATGATAGTCACGGCAGCAACAGGTAGCGTCTGTAACCCATATTGGGCGGCTACAAAAGGCATCTGTTTTCCCATAGTGGGCGGCCTCGAGCAGTTATGTACAAAAGGCGGGTGTGCTTGTCAAATCTGAGCTTATGTATGTTATTAATCGTATCTCGGAAAACACCATGGTGGAAGGATATATGCAAATACATAAATTATGACAAAAAATGGAAATGAGTCCCCAAGAGGTATTCTTTTTATAGAAAATCCTTCTGTAGCTTCGGTTACAGTAAACCGCACATCGGATTTGGGGGTGCGGCATCTTTCATGTACGAGCGTCAATCAAGACGCCATAATAATAAATGAATCGTTGACAAATAGAAGAAATCTTTCAAGAAGCGCAAATGTTACTTTTGGCTACAGATACGAGCAGGTTGAGCGTGAAATGCTCCGACTAGAGATCAGTATCCTGGGCATAAGGGAAACTAATAGCCCTATTCTGGCGTTGTGAGGGCTCACAGGTCACAAGTTCTTGTGAGGTTTTCCTTGTGAGGTTTGTTGTGATTCGATAACATTTTCGGTATTCTGGGAAGATTCTCACAAGAAACTCACCACGGTGAATGGGCACGTTCAAACATGTCAGATTTTCATGATTTCTAGTTTTATTGGGAGCTGATTGGCCGACAGTCATAGAAAGACAGATGATGAGTGAACTTTCAAATGTTCTGGATTTATGTTGAGCGCACCTACACATTTTTTTCGTTAAAAGAAATTTGATATGTTTGATTTTTTTTTTAATAAATTAGCTAAGCGCATGCAAGAATGTTTATTTTTCATTCATTTATTTATTTTAAGGAGGAAGCAATTAAGAAAAACACAAACAAACATGTAAGTGCTGTAATATTCGAAATCACAAGTGTTTCTTTTTATTTGTGACCTCCTCCGAAGGAGATCACAGTTTCGATAGTTTTTGTGAGGATCACAAGCTGTGAGGTTGCTGCCAGAATACGAAAACCTCACAAAATCAAATTAACCACACCTAGTGAGGTTGTTGTGACTTGTGAGTTATAAGTGAGGTTTTCCAGAACAGGGCTGTAAGTGGAGAGGAAGAGCTGAATACAGATCAGACACTGGTCAGACGAGAATGCTGTATTCTGGGGAAGATGAAAAGAGAGGGTGGCCAAAGACTGCATGGTGTCGGAATTATGTTGAACGCCCATTTCTGCGAGATTAATGAAAGCAAGGTTTCGTTCAAAAATTCGTAACGTCACAATTATTCAGTGCTACGCCCCCACAAATGAAGCGACCGAGGAAGACAAAACCTCGTTCTACACTCATCTTAACTCGGTTTACAGTAGTGTTCCGAGAGCCGACATGATATAGTCGTTATGGGAGATCTTAATACTACGTTTTCATTAAAGCCGAAATGAGGTAATATCGCAAAATACAGAAAAAGTGTTTTCATCTAAATTACCTCACTGGAAATAAATAAAATAAAAAGAAAACAATTAAAATTGAAAATAACGATGTACATTTCTTTTGATTTGTACAGCCCTCGAAAATGGTCTTTAGCAGTAACAGAATCGTCTACTCCAATTGAACACCGTCACTATGGCTATTGACAGAAACCGGCAAGTTGGGTGTTGGATTCAAGACGTACCGCATTTTGCCTTGATATCAGACGCATCCCGTATAAGAATGTCTGTGGATTCCATATTGCATTAACTATCAATCGAAATAGAAAATGAAGCTAGTAAATCTGTTTTGGATTGCCCATGAAAATGGTCTGCAGCAATAACATAATCATCCACGCTTTCGTGCAATAAACATCGTATTGTAATATTTTTTCAGGTTCGTTAATAAAACTTATTTACTTTATTCAAAACGTCCACTTATTTATTTCGCAAAATAAAACACTTTACTTTTCTTACTACAAACAAAACGATTTATTCTTCACCACTGAATTAATTCACAAACTTTACTTTTCACTTTTATTACAACCAACTTTATTCATTCACGATTAAAAACAAACTGTGTCGCTGCCGTTCAAACATGTGCCTTTTATACTTGTTTTCCAAACTCTCGAAATAAGGAGAACGTTCTAGTCTCTGCTTCCAGAGCTTTCCATAGGGGAAATTTCCCAATAATTTCCCTTCAAAAAGCTTTTATTTGACAGCTGGTAAATCTGCTATAATCCGGCAGATGGCGCTTCCTTCGTTTGAGAGTTGCTATAATTATAGCTACTAAGGGTATGTTTGCACTGCGACCGTAAGCTTTATTGTGTTCGTTTGTTTGCTTTTCGGAGTCGTTATAGTTCAAATTTGGAAAGTCATTACACTGCCCCCCTCTTAGGATTGATCGTCCCGAGCAAATCCATCACATCCTTCACCATTACAACGATGTAAATGGTCGATGTGAACTACTTTTATTTTGCCTCTTAATCCTCTCCGAATGCGGTAGACGCCATCGTTTACTCGTGTTACAACAGTATAAGGGCCTTCCCAATTTTGTTGAAGTTTCAGTGACATTCCCCTCCGACGCTGGGAATTATAAAACCAAACAAGGTCTCCCGCTTGGAATCCTGTCTTTGTTGCTTTTGTGTCGTATCGCTTTTTCATCCGACCACCTGATGTCTTCATATTTGCCCTTGTTCTTTCATGAACGTCACTCAGCCTTTCTTCTTCATTTCCCTTATCACTCCGATTCATGGGGCCAGTCTGTTGAATTTGCACTATCCTTTCGTTGTTCTTCAATGCCTTCTGCTGAGTTTTGATTGTCAGGATACCGCCCATTGAAACCGTTGAGATGACATCTTTGGCATCGTACCCCTTTGGTAGCTGGTACTTCCGTACAAACTGACGACTTATGTAGCCATGTTCATCTTCACGTTCATGATTACCTTCCACTACCACGCTGTTGCCAACAGTTTTGACCATTAACTCATTTGGCTTGAAATGGCTGACATCCATGCACACTTGAAATCCGTCCGCTCCAACTTTGTAGTTTTCTCTGGAATCACGCTCGTCACCCTTTCGCCGAGTAGGAGTTAACTGCAGCGGAGTCACTTTTGGGCGATATATATCGCTTCCCGAGCCATCTTTTTGCGCAGGCCTCATTTTCCTTTTATTCCAATCGTAAATGGGATAGGCTCCCAGTCGCTGGATGGAAACAACTTCCTTTTCTTTTCCATGCGTGCAATGCTTGTAGTCTGGTTTCCATGGTCTTCTAGGTGGCAATCTGCACTGGCTTTGCAGATGCCCAGTCCTGTTGCAATTCCAACATGGAGGTTTTCTAGGTGGCAGTCTGCACTGGCGTTGAAGATGTCCGATCTTGTTACAGTTCCAGCATCGAGCAAGTCCATCTCGCTGGTTTCTTTGGAACGCAGTTCTCTTGCAAGAACACTCCTCAACTCCTAGTTCTCTTAACCGATGAACTCCTTGAGAAGCCTGTTCTGCTGCTTCCATTGTGAGGGCGAATGCTAGTGCTTCAGGAAGCGTGCGTTTGCCAGCAGTTCGAATTGCTCGCTGAAGGTTGATGTCAGATACAGCACGAACAAAGGCTTCTGTTGCGAGTTGGTTGATGATTTCATCTCCTGCAGCTGGATATGCCAGATGTGCCAATCGTTCGATGTCTGCTTGAAGCTGTTGCAGAGTTTCTCCCCTTTTCTGGATTCTAGTATTGAGTTGAACACGGAAGACTTCTTGCATATGGCCATCTCCAAAGCGTTTGTCAATGGCCTGAACAAGAGCACTGAAGTTGCCATTCTTTTCTGCTGGTATGGTTTGCAGCAGCTCAGCAGCAGTTCCTCTAAGAGCAAGCGTTAGAGCTATGCATTTGTCTTCCTCATCCCAGCCATTTGTTGCTGCGGCTGCCTCAAACTGCTTCTTGTAGATTGACCAAGAAGTTTGCCCATCGAAGGTTGGTGGATGCATCTCTTTTTTCTTCGGACAGTCGCCAGAACTTTCTCGAACCTTCATTTTCTTTACTTTATCTAATTCCCTTGTAATGGATTCGATTTTATTTATCTTCGAACTTTGCTTCTACTGTTGACAATTGCTTATCGACATTAGACAATTGTTGATCGAGAGTTAACAATTGTTTATCGATAGAAGAAAATTGCTTATCGACACGCTCGTCAAGGGCAACAATTCTACTGTCAAAGGCATCTAACTTACATTCGAGCATGTTTGTCTGTTTTTCCAGCAGACACTTTTGTTCTTGGCTTTGTTGCTCGAATCGTTCGAGAAGATTCTTTTGTTCACTCCGTTGTTCTTGGCTTTGTTGTTCTAGAAGATTCTTCTGCTCTTGACTTTGTTGTTCGAAACGTTCGAGAAGATTCTTTTGTTCACTCCGTTGTTCTTGGCTTTGTTGTTCGAAACGTTCGAGAAGATTCTTTTGTTCACTCCGTTGTTCTTGGCTTTGTTGTTCGAAACGTTCGAGAAGATTCTTTTCCTGACTATCAAATTTTGCAAGCAGCTGCTTGGTCATGCCCGATGTACTTACTTGCTCTTGCTGTTCTTCCATTTCAATGTCGAATATAAACGTGTCCGGGTTTTTTCCACATCTTCTTAAATCTTCTTGCAGACGAATTATAAGATCATTCTTTGTTCCAGCAGTAGGAAGATCTCGTTTATTCAGTTCTGCCTTTAGTTCCACTAAATTTAAATCATTCAAAGATTTACCCATTGTCTTTTTTTTTCACTTTCCACACAATAAATTTACTGAGTGCACAAATAAAATAAGTTTTATTCCACTTCTAACACCAATGTAATATTTTCTCAGGCTCGTTAATAAAACTTATTTACTTTATTCAAAACGTCCACTTATTTATTTCGCAAAATAAAACACTTTACTTTTCTTACTACAAACAAAACGATTTATTCTTCACCACTGAATTAATTCACAAACTTTACTTTTCACTTTTATTACAACCAACTTTATTCATTCACGATTAAAAACAAACTGTGTCGCTGCCGTTCAAACATGTGCCTTTTATACTTGTTTTCCAAACTCTCGAAATAAGGAGAACGTTCTAGTCTCTGCTTCCAGAGCTTTCCATAGGGGAAATTTCCCAATAATTTCCCTTCAAAAAGCTTTTATTTGACAGCTGGTAAATCTGCTATAATCCGGCAGATGGCGCTTCCTTCGTTTGAGAGTTGCTATAATTATAGCTAATAAGGGTATGTTTGCACTGCGACCGTAAGCTTTATTGTGTTCGTTTGTTTGCTTTTCGGAGTCGTTATAGTTCAAATTTGGAAAGTCATTACAGTATGTTGACCAAGAAACGGATTGTTTTTGGATCCAAAGAGGAATACTCCATTTGTGCCGTACAAGTCTAATGATTGCATCTACAACCATTTGGTGAAGAAGCATATAGTCTTATTAATAAGAACTGTTAATCCAAGAGATGAACATGCATTGTTGGTTGTATTTCGTTGTCTTAAAAATAAAAACATGATTTCTTGTTTTTATACTTTTGACTGACTTTTATTTCATTTGGCATCAGTAGTTTCTTGTTTTTACATAATATGTACACATATTGGTTTAATTAAAGCACCTCGACAGTTAAACATTCGACTCTTATGCAACCCTCCACCACTCAGAAGTTTACCTACGAATTTGTCCAGGTTTTTACATGAAAGTGGGAAAGTAGTGCTTCCAACTTTTTGCCACAGAATCTTCAATTACCGCTGTTTTATTTTCGTTTATATGTACTTGGTTAAGATTAAGCGACCTGTGATTTTGCGAATTCAAACATTTTTATTTTAGAATAGAGTCACTTAGTTGGGCCCCAGGCATCGACATTTAGCTATTCCTTCAAATTTTCCATATGGATGCATTGCTTCGTTTAACCTTCAGCTCCAAAAATACAAATAATGAAAGAAAATATTAATGGTTATTATTAATATATTAATATATTTACCTGATTGAAATATTTGTTTTGTTGGTAAAATCATAATATTCTTGACTTTCTTCTGACGAGTTGAATTTCAAAATTTGACATTTGAATCAGATCAATTCACAATAGCATTTAATTTAGAGTTGTTCGATTTGTTTTTATCTAATTTGCAACCTAATTTCGTTCAAATTTGGTTGAAATTATCTCATTTCGAAATATGAATTTGTATGGGAAATGAGGTAATTTGGAAATTTTCAACGAAATTACCTCATTTGCTCTAATGAAAACGCAGTATAATGCCCAAGTCGGTTCAGACAATTACGGACTGGAACGCGTGATGGGAAGAAATGGCTTGGGGTCAAGGAATGAAAATGGTGACTTGCTAGTCGAATTTTGTGACGCGAATCGTCTTGTTATAGGTGGAACTATATTTAAGCATAGGACGTGCAACAAAATTACTTGGGTGCATCCGGATGGTGAAACCGAAAACCAAATTGATCATATCATGATTCAGCAGCGATGCAGGAAGTTTATGTGTGATGTCCGGAGTATAAGAAATGCCGATGTGGGAAGCGACCACCATTTGGTTCTGATGAGTCTCAGGGCCAGTTTGTTCACAGTGGGTTAAATCAGCAATTAGATTATCACTGATTCTGTTAAACCCATAGTTATGAATCTGTGATAATCAGAGAGTGTTTGTTCACTCAATTTTCAGTTTGATTAATAAATCATAGTTTTTCCAATAATCTTTCCATTTTCCAGTCTATCTGTCAATCAATTGTCAGACATATTCCGTCATTAACTTATTTCAGTGTGAGTGAGCTTTCGAAAAAAACATTTTTTGTGCAAAAAAAACACGGAAAATCAGTGCTTGAAATATAATGTTGTGTTCAATTTAAGATTATTTCCTGTTAAATTACTATACAGAATAGCTACACACGTGAAATTTGTATTTATTTTAATGCGGCTAATTGATTTTTTTTTTCCAAATATATAGTTGAAGTGTGTAGGTAGTGCTGGCATTTTGTGAAACCTAGTGATGGGATTTTTTCCCAGTTGTAGTTTTTCTATGCATATTTTATATTAGGCCTTGCAAAAAAGCTTTTTATTTTTGGATAGTAAATAAACTAACTACAATTTGTAGTAAAATCTGTACAAATTGTTTATTTTTTTCTTGCAAGATGGACGATGCTTGGTTTCTCTTCAGTTATGTTCTTTGTTCGAAGGAATTTAATAGATTTTGTTTCTCTTTTTTATACCTACGCTTAGGAAATAACCAATGATGAACAAACGAAATTCCAGAAAATCTTTGATTAAATCATGCTAATCAGACAGAATCGGCGAATTAGTGATTTCTCCAATTAAGTGCTCAAATCATGGATTCTCTGTTTAAAATTTTGCTGAACAAACGCATTCAATGATAACCAACTGGAATAATCATTGATTTAAGTTGACAAGGTGTGAACAAACTGGCCCTCAAACTACGAACCACTGCCGTACAAAAACCAGCGCAGGATGCAGCAAGGAGCTCAAAATTCATTACGAATGCTTTAAATGACCCCAACATTATGTCGAAACTATGTCACCACCCTTAACGACAGAGCCTCGTTATTAAACGGAATCCAGCATTCAACAATTGATGAGATGTGGGGTGAAATTAAAAGTGTTTTTATGGAGGCTGGATCCGAAACTGTACCCAAGCGAACCAGACGTAGAGACTCTTCGCTAATCGTTGAAAATTCAAATAAATGCCGAAGCAGATGTTCAACGAGAGGCTGACTTGCGAAGAGTGTACCGCATTGCACATAAGATGTTGGTCTTTCGCTGTGTGAGACGTGACAAGAGGGTGAAGTTAGATAGACTCGCAGATAATGCGGAAATCGCTGCCTGAAGAGGAGATATCAGGGAATTGTACAAAATAGCCAAAGATGTTATCATCCTGTAATATATGTGGATGGCACACTTTTGGTATCAATTGAGGATCAGCTTCGTAGATGGAAGGACCATTTTTGTGCCCTGCTAAATGATGATTCAGTTGAGCAGAGTGCTGAAGTGCCCCAACTAAACGAGATGCGCAGGTCCTATAGGGGTATTGACATCGAACCCCCGTCTGAATCGGAGATCGTTACATCAATAAATCTCCTCAAAAACAACAAGGCAGCTGGACTGGACGGAATACCAGCTGAATTCCAGAAAGCCGATCCCGTAACAGCGGGTAGTATTTTACATCCGCTAATACAAAGCATTTGGGAATACGAGAATTTCCTAGGGACTGGAAGGATGGTGTGATTGTTAAGTTGCCAAGGAAAGGTGGCCTTAAGAATTGCAACAATTGGCGTGGTATCATCGTTTTGTCCGTTTTCCTTAAACTTATGGCAACCATCATTCTGGAGCGAATAAAGGAGAGAATCGAGTCTACACTCAATAGGGCTTTTTAGCAAATACCAATGTTCATTTCTAAATGTCAAACTCAGGACCTCGGCACGAATGACATTTATGTAGCACCCAATTTCTTTTTTATTTCGGAGGCAAATACACTCCAATTCAACAGAATGAGCACACGGATTTTCATAGTTGGTTTGTCAGTATTTTTTCAAACATTGTACATTGTCCGAGAATAAATATAAACATAAAAACTATTTCAAAAAAAATAGTTTTACTTCCATCCATTAACTTTTATTACCAGTTTCAATATTTGAGCTTATTCAGTTGACACAAAAAGACTGCATTTTCCCTTATGGAAAGACTTTGAACAGAGCCGGAGGAAAAATAGCAGTGCTTTTTGAATTAATCTTTCTGTATTCTTTTCCCAACATCATAAACAAATAATAAGGATAATCAAATGATTCATTAAGGAAAATGTTAAAAAAAATTGAAAAAGAACCTTTGAAAATGTGTGTCCCTATTCATTTGAAGTGGAGTGTAAATGTTTGGATTTTGTTTTTTTTTTTGGTAATAGCGTCTGTCAAACGTGCCGAATTGTTAGCTGTCACTTTGACTTTGACAATTCGGTAGAGATCTCTATAGGCATCAAGCTGTCTTCCGCAGTGGTCGATCGTGTGTCGACCATATCAACACCCTGCGTATCGTCCTCGAGCAGTCAATGGAAAGGCTCAGTCATTTAGTTTTAGACTATGCCAATGACATATGTCTACTGGCAAATAACATCAGTGGACTGAACGGGATGTGCCAAATACTGCAAGTGAAGGGAGAGTCGAGTGGTCTAAGAATAAACAGCAAAAAGACAAAAATAATGCTCACAGGCCACTCCACAAAGCAGCGTATTATTCTACAGGAGACGCTAGTTGAATAAGTGGAACAGTTTAACTACCTTGGCAGTATTGTTTCTGCAAACGGTGGTACGGATCTGGAAGTTAAAAGTAGAATAAATAAAGCTCGTGCTGCCTTCGGTGCTCTGTCCTCAATCTGGAAATCAAGTCAAATCTCCCTACGCACTAAGTTGAGATTCTTCGAATCCAATGTCAAATCCGTGCTGTTATATGCTTGTGAAACCTGGAAAGTCACGTCCATCATTTCGAAGAAATTGCAGGCTTTTGTGAATCGCTGTCTTCGCCACATCCTGATGATTCGCTGGCCACAAATATTATCGAATGAGGAATTGAGGCACAGGATAAGTCAAGAGCGGCTGGACGTCAACATAAGAAAGCGTAAATGGCGTTAGATTGGTCACACACTGAGGAAACCAAACGATGAAATTGCAAAGCAGTCCTTTGAATGGAATCGTCAGGGTGCATGGTGGGTTGGAAGACAGAGAACAACATGGAAATCAACTGTCTTAGTGGAAGCAGAATCTCAGAGAAAGACGTGGCCACAGCTATAGTACCTTGCAGTAGACCGTGAAGGATGGAGATGTTTTGTTGACGCCCTATGCCCCAGCCGGGGTTACAGTACACTATGATGATGAAGGTGATTGTCACATGTGATAATCATATTTTAGTGACTTTTTCTTGTGACAGCTATTTTGTTGTCATTTTCATATAGAATCCAAATTTTAATTTGAATTTCTGTGGTTGAAAAAGAAAAAACTAATCTATTAGTACCTGTGAAATCATTTTTACCAAACCAAAATGTGGAAAATGAAAAACATATAGGTAGGTACCTACAACGGAAATATGCGACTCTTGAGGATTAACATTAGAAGCAAACCCGAGCACATAATTCTGTCCACACACATATGTATGTTTATACATATAAGTTCTGCTAGACGTTTACAAATATACCCCCATATTAATAAACGGCGGATAACAACGTGCTAGCGTCAATTTTATAATAATTTTTGGTGATCACCTTACACAGACGGAAAATAAAATATGATCACATTTGATTATCATAAATGTGACAACCACCAATCACCTTAGCCGATTCCACCCCAGGTCACAACTCACAATTTACTTGAGTTTATACAAATCATATATATGTATATGAATTAATATATTCTTTCTACGGAGGTGTTGTGTTCTTTGTGCGAAAGAGAACAAAATGTATGTATTCTTTCATTTCTTAAGAAAAAGAATAGGACAAAGGCACGATATTCTTTAACTTTGTATTCATGAGACAGAAAAACTGAATACATATCGTGGGTTTGTTGGCTTAGTTCGTTGCGATTGCTTGTAGAGTTGTTTGAGTGTGCGCTCATCGGTCAAGAAGCTACCAACAAAATGCCGTTGTGAGTTTCGTTGTGAGTTTTCTTGTGACTATTAGGGGGAGAATACCAAAATGTTATCGAGTCACAACAATCCTCACAAGGAGTAGTCACAAGAGCCTGTGACTTGTGATTCCGCACAAGGGGGAGAATCGGGCTATAAGAGTATCTACTTCCCAACAAATTAAACAATTTGAATTTTCATTTTTTCTAAATTAATATTTTCACACTAACCCCCATATTAATAAACGGCTGATAACAACGTGCTAGCGTTTATACATCTGTTAACTAGTAGTTCTTATTAACAAATGCGTAATAGTCAGTGACATGTGTTAACGTACGGATAACTTTAACTAGCCAGATTCCACGTATAATGAACGGATAACTTCTTTACACAAACACGCACGAGTTACATATTTGTATGGTGACCTCCGTCACCATTAGTACAACAACCTTTTATTTGTAATACGAATATGAATAATAAATCAATTCGTAAAATGCAAAATAAGCATATAAGTATATTTTCATATTGTAAAATAATATTGCAAAATAAGCATATAAGTATATTTTCATATTGTAAAATAATACATTAAATTTTGCTCAATCAGCATAATAATAATCAAAGGGAAATAAATCTGATTGAACAAAATTTAATGATATATCTAGACTAACAGTCGTTAAGATACCTCGAAGAAATAAAGTCGTCGTTCGAACTACACTAAAAATAAAACTCTTTTTTTTAACTGGCGCAGTCGGAACGGAATCGAGTAAACGCGGAAAAAAAAATTGTAACTACAAATCAGTTACAAACATTTTTTTTAAATTGTTTTGTTTACCGTCCACAACCCCTCCTCCACCCGAATAAAGTACCAACAACTATTTGTCGGGAATTATAAAAAAAAAAAATATTAAGTTACTGTTGTAGACTACAAATCAGTCACAACAAAGAAACACAAAATAAAAAAAAAAAAGAAGAAGAACAAACAAGTGCAGTGCGAACTAAAAATCAATAGTGCTTTTTTGTGCGAGTTTTATTAAAATACATTTTTAAAAATTTCGCGACAAATTCTTCACGACTCCAGAAGGAACTTGCAAATAGAGGATACAAACGAAATGGCAACCGACCAAACAAATCTTTTAAACACAATGGCACGAGTTTTGTTGAGATTAGAGGCGAATTCTCAACAGCAAGCTGATAGTCGAGCCATAGTGATTATGAAAGAAATTTCATATATTAAAGAATTTTCCGGCAACAGGCAAGAGCTGACTCAATTTATAAACGTTGTCGATAATCACATGAGCTTGACTCCAGAAGACAGAAGAGCTGCAATGTGGACTGCTATTTCACAGTGTAAGGTGATAGGTAAGGCAAAGGAACTGCTACTTACCAACAACATGAGCACATGGGAAGAGGCGAAGAATATACTGAAGCTGTCATTCCGGCCAAGCATCGACCAAGGGGAAGTTACCCGCCGGATCAACAATCTTAGAGTGAGTTCGGTATTAGATTTAATTAACAAAATTGAATATTTACTAACAGATATTCATACTATTATTATGTATGAGAATAATAAAGATAGTCTGAAAACAATGTTATATTCACTAGTAATTAACAAAATAAGAGAACTAGCTGCAGGCAACTTAGCAAGAGAAATTAGGGATGAATATGATCTACTTAAAGTCAAGAATATATTGTATTCTTATGTAGGGTTCGATGTAGGTAACGTCCTTACTAACGGAAATAATACTAGAAGAAACCATGATTTTAGGCCCGCAGAAAGGACATACCGACAGAACAACCAACAGTTACGAAACAATACTAATAACAACTCTAGACAGACAAATCAGCAACAACAAAGTACTGATTATAATTTTACAAGAACAAACGACACAGAGAGACGACATACATACAATAATTCTGGCCAGACAAGCCAAAACCAACTCAATAATACCATACAAAATAGCAACCGAACACGGAATAACTATAACTATAACAATAACAATTCCAGACAGACCCATAATAGACAGAATGTGGAACCAATGGATATTAATAATATAGATCAAGGATCTTCCGAAGTGGTTCAAGAAGAAATACATTCAATAGAAGCTCCGGTTTTTCTGAATGTAGCCTCTCTGGTAGGAAAACACAGGTAGTATTTGCGTTGAGAAACCAGAAACACATATGCTTACTAGATACAGGGTCTACAATGAGTTTAGTAAATACAAGTAAGATAGACTGTAGTTCCTATAACGTACTCGAAGAGCTGACTTTAAACTTGTCTACCGTAAACAGCCAAAGTATAGAAACATTAAAAATTTATCAGGTCCCAGTACCTACAGAATTTGGCTACCCAGAAAATGTCTTCGTTAGAGCATATGGAAAGCCATTAGGAGAACAAAAATATAGTCTCTTGTTAGGAATGGATGTACTAGGAAACATGGTCGAAAGCATTAACTTTATAAAAAAGGAAGTACTTCTACAAAACAAAACTATACTCCCAATGGTCATTGAAGTAGAACCATTCATAGAATGTTATGAGTTAGAGGGTAGTACTGAAGTTAATTTACAAGATTTGAAAGTATTCGAGAAACAAGAAATACAAGATTTGCTTCAAAAATATAAAAATCTCTTATATAGAGATGGAGATCAGCTTACTAATTGCGAAAGTATATTTCATGAAATAAAACTATCCACAGACCAACAAATAAATGCTAGACTGTACCGTCTGCCTCAAAAACACGAAGAAGAGGTAAGAAACCAAGTTAATGATATGGAAAGGCAGGGCATAATACGAAAATCAAACAGTCGATACGCTTCACCAATCGTAGTGGTCGCCAAAAAGGCCGATAGCGAAGGAAAAGTTAAGTATAGAGTATGTGTCGATTATCGAGCTCTCAATGATATAACTGTAGACGATAAATATCCATTACCAAATATCGAAAGTATTCTTGATAAGCTAGGAAGGTCTCAGTACTTCTCAACCCTTGATTTAGCCAAGGGATATCATCAAATAAAGGTGCATCCTGATGATATACATAAGACTGCATTTGTTACACCAAACGGTCTATATGAATATACCAGAATGCCCTTTGGGCTGAAAAACGCCCCAGCGACATTTCAGCGTCTAATGAATGAAGTTCTCAGAGAGTACATAGGCAAAATTTGCATAGTTTATCTTGATGATATACTTATTTTTTTGACCTCATTAGAAGAGCACATAACATCGTTAGACAAAATTTTTCAAAAATTAGCTGACTACAATCTTAAGATACAACTAAGTAAATGCTCTTTTCTTAAGAAAAATACAGAATACTTAGGTCATATCCTTACTGCAGAGGGAATGAAACCTAACCCAAATAAAATAGAAGTAATCCAGAAATATTCACTGCCCCAAACAATTAAGCAGTTACAAGGATTTTTAGGTAGCACTGGATATTATAGGAAATTTATTGCTGATTACTCCAAAATAGCGTACCCGATGGTTAAATATCTAAAAAAAGATATGAAAATAAATAGTAAGGACCCGGAATACATTCAAGCATTTGAACGATTAAAAGAAAATCTTATCAGACATCCAATACTCAAATTTCCAGATTTTAACAAACAATTTTCCCTATACACTGATGCAAGTAATTTTGCGTTAGGAGCTGTTCTAACTCAAGAAGGGCAGCCAGTATGTTATGCCTCCCGAACATTAAACGACCATGAAAAAGATTATTCTACAACAGATAAGGAATTTTTAGCAATAGTATGGGCTACCACATATTTTAGACCATATCTTTGGGGTCAGAAATTTAAAATAATCACTGACCATATGCCTGTAAAATATTTAAATAAAAAATATAATGGAAAGGAGTTTAGTCAAAGAGTCCAAAGAGGACTTCTTAAGTTGCAAGAATTTGAGTTTGACATTGAGTATATAAAAGGGAAGGAAAATAAAATAGCAGATTTCTTAAGTAGAATCCCAGAGGAAATAAACGAAACATCAGAAACTGTACATTCATCGAATGAACAACTTTTAGACCATATACAAATCAAAGAGGGAATTGTTAACATTTACCAAACTCAGCTAATATTGACTTATTCTGTGCAAAATGAAATAATAAAAAAACAGCACACTAAAACAATAATTCAGGTTGATATGACGAAAAATGACAAATACTGGAAAGATTTATTTAAAAGAACTATTAAATCAGGAACAGTAGGAGTTTATTCAGAAGTAGATGATGCTGAATACAATAAAGTACAAAAAGTTTTAATTGAAATGTATGGACACGACAAAGAAGTAAAATTCTACAAGCTCACTCAGAGAGCAAGAGATTTAGAAAAGGTTGAAGAGGCCCATAAACAAATATCCTTATATCACATAGAAGAGAGTAATCACTCAGGTATAGTTGAGACATATCATAAATTAAAAAACAAAATATATTTTCCAAAACTTATAAAAGAAATTTCTAGAGTAATAGGGAATTGTCAGACTTGTCAAGAAGGTAAATATGACAGAAAGCCAATAAGACCAAAGTTCAGACTAACAGAAACTCCAATTAAAGGAAACGAAATTTTGCATATGGATGTTTATCATTTCAATAAACTAACATACCTGACATTTATTGACAAATTTACGAGAAAAGCTTATGGATACAATTTAAGTAGTAAAAATTGGACAAGTAAATTAGAATGCATAGACGAACAATTAAGTAAATTCGGAAAACCAAGAAAAATTATCTGTGACAATGAATTTAATTCAGAAAATATTAAAGAATACTTTAGGAAGGAAGGAATTGAAATGCATATGACAAAACCAAATTCGCATACTGGAAACTCAGATATAGAGAGATTCCACTCTACATTACTTGAAATTTTACTAACAATTAAAAATACAGACATTTCCACCAATAGAAAAATTCATAAAGCTATTCAGATATACAATAGTAGGTATCATTCAACATTAGGTATGAGTCCAAACTCAGCAGAAAAGACAAATCAGTTAAATTTAAGAACAAAAATAGAAGCTAAAAAGGAAAAAATTAGAAAAAAGAGAAATATTTCTAGGGAAAATTATGATGAAAAACGCAATGAAGGCTACATAAGGAACTATAAACATTTAAGACATAAAAATGAAACATATTATAGAAAACATAATTTAAAAAATGTTGACCCAACAAATATTAAAAGACCAAATCAATTCGCAGGTAATCTTTTGGCTGTATCAGGTGATCTCCTGGCTGATAATAATGCAAATAGCGGAAGCAACACTCATAATAACACCGATACAAACCAATAAGGGATATACTACATTAAATTTAGGATCAGTAGAAATAATTAATAATAGCCAGACCATATTACACATAATAGATACTAGGGATTTATTTTCAACAATCGGAATGATAGAAGTTAATCTACAAGCTTTACAATTAGAAAACAATACCGAAATAAGTAATGAAATTTTTAATATAAAATCTAAACTTCAAGCAATAGTTCCACTAAGAAGACAAAAAAGAGGACTTATAAATATTATAGGAACAGGACAGAAATGGTTGTTTGGGACAATGGATGACAACGACCGACAAGATATTATCGGACATATGAACACAATTGATACTAATAATCATGCAGCCATAAAAAACCTGAACCATCAAATACAAATTAACGAAAAATGTATGGACTCTATTAATAAATTTAAAAAAACAATAGAAACAGATAGAGAAGTTTTATCCTATACTTACCAAAGTATTGCTTCGAACCAAAAAGACATTATTAGAAAACAAATTATTACAGACCAACTACTAAAACTTCAAATATTAGAAAGCAAAATTGATAGCATTCTAGATAACATAGCATCTGCTAAACAAGGTAATCTCCATCCAAGCATATTGACAGGAGAAGAAATAAGGACATTAGGGATAGACTTTTATAAACTTGAAAACGCTAGAATAGGACTTATGAAACTCGACCAAGACAGACTTATAATAGCTTTGAAACTACCAAAAGACTATATTTTGACTCAGTTAAAAATGATTATACCAATGCCAAATGATAAAAAATAAGAAATAGATATGGAAAATTTACAATTTATAGAAATAAATAATGTACAATATGAGTATAATCCAAGAAACATTTACTTGAAAGATTTAAATATAAGTAATTCATGTATAATAAAAGATTCATGTACTTTTCGTTACAATAAAGAAATTAAAGTAATAAAAATTGACGACGATACTTTGATCTGCAAAAATTTAGAAAAAGAAAATGTTTATAATCACTGCGATGATAGAAAATTAATTTTAACTGGAAATTTCATGTTAAATATTAATAATTGTTCAATAAATATATTAAATGTAACTATTTTTAATTATCAACTAGAATTTATTCAAAAATTTCATTATGAAGAAGAAACAAATTTAAATGTAACTGACAAATTAAAGTTTGAAGAAATTTCAAAAATGCAACAAATTGAAAATTTACAAAAAATTAATGAATTAACATATCACAGAACTATAAGTCAAATCAGTAATATTACAATGTTCTTAATAATTATAATTATTCTTATTGTAATATTTTTCATTAACAAATCAAATCGTAAATTGAAAATTAAAATAAATAATGTTACTAAGCCCCAACCAAATGTTAAAATTATGGAAATTCCAACGATTCAGGAGAATCTTAAGAATAAGGGGGGAGAAGTTACATATTTGTATGGTGACCTCCGTCACCATTAGTACAACAACCTTTTATTTGTAATACGAATATGAATAATAAATCAATTCGTAAAATGCAAAATAAGCATATAAGTATATTTTCATATTGTAAAATAATATTGCAAAATAAGCATATAAGTATATTTTCATATTGTAAAATAATACATTAAATTTTGCTCAATCAGCATAATAATAATCAAAGGGAAATAAATCTGATTGAACAAAATTTAATGATATATCTAGACTAACAGTCGTTAAGATACCTCGAAGAAATAAAGTCGTCGTTCGAACTACACTAAAAATAAAACTCTTTTTTTTAACTCACGCGTATGATAGCAACGTTTACTACTACCAGTATACAATTCGTAAGGCAGTGCATGCATGTGACACATGTATTAGAAAATCACCATAATTTGATGAAGTGGTGAATTTGGTGAAGTGATAAACACTGGAAAGATATCATATCTTTTTTAATAAGAAAAGTTATCAAGCGGACAAGTTGTCTATCCGTGTGCCAGTTAACACGGGTGTTAGGGAGCGGATACCAGTTTTTTATTAATACTGCTGTATTATTATGATGTGGTTTTATTTTTAAACTAATGATAACATTATTTATCATGGTTTGCTTTTCTTTGTTAAATAATTTACAAACGACTTTTTCTTTTTTTTTTCTAACTGGGTAAGGAATTTTTTTATGTTGAATATTTTGTTATGTATATTGAACTCTCATTGCATTCCTCTCATTACTCTCATTACTTATTACACTAACACACATACTAACACTTTATCTTATCTCTTATCTATTTTCAGCAGTATTAATAAAAAACTGGTATCCGCTCCCTAACACACGTGTTAACTGGCACACGGATAGACAACTTGTCCGCTTGATAACTTTTCTTATTTAAAAAGATATGATATCTTTCCAGTGTTTATCACTTCACCAAATTCACCACTTCATCAAATTATGGTGATTTTCTAATACATGTGTCACATGCATGCACTGCCTTACGAAGTGTATACTGGTAGTATTAAACGGTGCTATCATACGCGTGCGTGTTTGTGTTAAGAAGTTATCCGTTCATTATACGTGGAATCTGGCTAGTTAAAGTTATCCGTACGTTAACACACGTCACAGACTATTACGCATTTGTTAATAAGAATTACTAGTTAGCAGATGTATTAACGCTAGCACATTGTTATCCGCCGTTTATTAATATGGGGGTTTAAGTTTAGTCTAGATTTAGCCTTTAACCAATAAAGACAAGAATTATAAAACTTCTTCTGACTTCTCAATTCTGGAACATATTATTTGGCGACGAGGCCAAAAAAAAGAGTTTAAAGAAAAAAGATATATATAGCAAAACGTGAATTTTTGCATTATTTTAAAAGTGTAATGCTACATTTCCACCTGACGCTAATCTGAGATTTAATGAGATTAACCTTAAATCTCCTTTAAATCTCGTAGATTTACCATACAAATTTATTTCGTAAATCTTGAAGATTAGAAATTAATCTTGTTAAATCTTCCTAGGACAAATAGTTTTACAAATCGAACTAACCTATTTTTACATGGTGCTGAACGATTCATTCGAGACTCGCGTTCAGTTCTTCATTGTTTCACACGAATCAAACATTCTGTCTCATTCGCACTTCATAAGAAAAATTGGAACGCCATTTGTATTTTTGAAGGTGCTGTCAAATTTAATCTTTTTTAAATCTTTTTGTGCGGTGGAAACACCAAAAAGATTTATTAAATCTAATCTGAGATAAACCTTTGGTGGAAACATAGCATAACACTCGCAAAACTCATGTGTACCTAGAGCTAGTTAAAAAAAAAAAACGTAGCGGACCATTTTATCAGTTTTTTATTAATACCGCAATAACTTTAATTTACCGTTGTATACAATGCCGAATCAAACTGAAAACGGGGCAAATACAACGTTTGTAAATAACGCCTTAATTGGACACATGGAGCCTTATGTGATAGGAGATGACTTTGAGCAGTACTTGGAGCGCTTTGATTTTTTTTTTTTTAGATTAGATTTAGATTTTATTTCTATAAAATATAGTATCCAAATATACATTTTACAATAATAAAGCATGGCTATATGCCGTCTGCCTGATTGACAACTTTTCAAAATTTTTCATTCTACAATTCTTTTATTTTTTTAAAAATTTCCATTTAGAATTCTGTTTCTATACGCTAACGCTATTTTACAATATTTGTACAGTTTAGGAACTTCCATTTCATTAAGATGATGTACTATAAGTTCTTCTGATAGAAAGTCACATCCAAAAATATGTCTTCTTGTTTCTCGCAGCACAGGACACCTACCCATAAAATGGAAAATATTCTCTCTTTCCCCCATATTACACAATTCACAATACAAAGGCAACTCTTCACGATGCGGGATGAAGTTGAGATTAAGGAGTTCGCCTCTTAATCTAAATATCATTGATATTTGATCTGTCTTGTAGTCATCACGGAAGTAATTCTTATGGTTTAGGTTGTAGTTCAGTTTACTATATAACATTCTATAGATGGATTCTTCTGCTTCCGCTGCGAACCCGTATCTTAATCGATCATCTATAATCGATATCAGCTGATATAGAGAGGGTTTCCACATTAAGTAATCATCTGGTGCAAGATCTATATAAGCTTCTTCCGCTAGCTCTATCCAATCTCTGAACCAACTCGATCTACTATTTATTGCCTGAAGTGCTGCTTTTTTAGGGAGACGCTCCTCAGACATCTTAAGCACATTACATATGTAGTCCACTTGCAATTTAAGTGTTTTAATAAATAGAGGAGAGATACCGGTTTCTAACATCAGCATGTAGTTCGGCGCATTTGGTGGTAGTCGAAATATCCTTTTGATATAAAATCGTAGGAGTTTTTCAGCGGTATCATATTTCTTACTACCCCACACTTGGGCTGCATACATCAATGTTGACTCAGCTACCGATTCAAACACTTTGTATTTACTGCTGTGGGCTATATATCTATTGTTAAAGATGTTTCTCCACGCCATATTTATTGTAGTCTTAGCTTTTTGTAATTTATCAGTGAGATGTCTTTCCATACTGTTGTTTTTCGTTATATAGATCCCTAAATATTTGTATTCATTAACAATTTCGATTCTCTCATTATTAAATGTCCAGCGTTCTTGACCACTTGCTCTTCCTCCACCTTTTCGGAAAACCATAACCTTCAACTTCTCGAGACTGACAACTAATTTCCACGTTCTGCAATATTCACTAAGTTTATTGATCATTAGTTGCAGCGATTGTGGTGATTGCGCAAACAAAACTATGTCATCCGCGAAAAGAAGGGCCTTGATGAGAGTTCCAGCATATTCCACTCCTCCCGGTAAACAGTCGGTGATATCATCGATAAAAAGTGCAAATAAGCTTGGACTTACCATACAACCTTGCCTTAGACCTGTCTTTGTTTCAAACCATTGTGAAATGTTTTCTCCATCCCATACAGCTGCTTTGGTTTCCAGATAGAGGTTCTGCAATATACGTCCGAACTTGTATGACATTCCCATTCTATACATCTTGTACATTAATGCATTTCGGTCTATCGTGTCGAAAGCTGCCTTAAAATCGATGAAAAAAACATATACAGCAGTATTAATAAAAAACTGGTATCTGCTCCCTAACACACGTGTTAACTGGCACACGGATAGACAACTTGTCCGCTTGATAACTTTTCTTATTAAAAAAGATATGATATCTTTCCAGTATTTATCACTTCACCAAATTCACCACTTCACCAAATTATGGTGATTTTCTAATACATGTGTCACATGCATGCACTGCCTTACGAAGTGTATACTGGTAGTAGTAAACGGTGCTATCATACGCGTGCGTGTATGTGTTAAGAAGTTATCCGTTCATTATACGTGGAATCTGGCTAGTTAAAGTTATCCGTACGTTAACACACGTCACAGACTATTACGCATTTGTTAATAAGAATTACAAGTTAACAGATGTGTAAACGCTAGCACATTGTTATCCGCCGTTTATTAATATGGGGGATAGTTTCTTGTTTCGGTCCAAAAAGAAATCGGCGATACTTCGGAGGACGAAAATGTTATCTACGGTGGAATATCCTTGTTGAAACCCAGCTTGAAATTCCTTCAATAGCTTGTTTGAATCAATCCATGTTTTAAGTCGGTTTTGCAAAATCGAAGTAAATATTTTGTAGGATCCATTCAAGAAGGAAATGCCTCTATAATTTGCAGGGTCCATTGTACTAACTTTTTTGTGGATGGGAAAAATAAGTGCTTCTTTAAATTCCTGTGGTATAATTCCGTGGTCCATGACGTTGTTAAATATGGCCGTTAACTTGTTGATCAACTCGTCCGAACCATACTTGTAGAATTCTGCAGGTATTCTATTTGAACCAGCAGCTTTACCATCCTTGAGCCCGTTTATGGATGCATATACCTCTTCCTTCTGGATTTTTCCGTCTAAGAGTTCATCATCAAAAGCTGGTTGTGCAACTTGTACCATATCACTGCTCGTAGACAAGTGATTGAGAAGTTCGAAATAATGCGTTCTTAGAGTCTCACAGTTGAGATGTTTATTGATAACATAAACCTTGCCGTTTATTTTTTGAACCTTCTTCCAGAACTCACTCGTGTTCTTACAACTGACTAGGCTTTTCGCTTCAATTTCATAGTGAGCTAATTTTTTCTCCTTGCATAATGTTTTGAATTTTCGGTTCAGGTGAAGGTAATCTCGTTTCGCAGACTCATCATTGACTCTCCTGTAACGCTCAAGCCCAGCGTAGGATTGCTTTCTTGCCATCATGCACTCTGAATCAAACCAGGGTTCTTTAAACAATCCAATTCGGTTGTAAATGGTCTGTACCGGAGCCGCTTTCTTAATACACTCTTCAATATTTCTCAGATCACTACTTTCTTGCGTCCTCAGACATATATCTAATTGATTCCTGTAGGCAGTTGCATTCGAATCTTTCCAAAGCAGTTTGGGAGCGCTTTGACCACATGTGCATTTTAAATGCGGCGGTATCCACCAATAAAGTATCATCTTTAATCAGCTTCGCAGGTGCGGATCTATACAAAATTCTCAAGTCGTTAATTGCTCCAGATCCAATAAGTGCCTTTACTTATGAACCACTTGTTAAAAAATTAAAAGAATATTTCACTCCAACAAAAAATATTCGAGCCGAAAGGTTCAAATTCTGGTCACGTAAAATAAAAGACAACGAGGACCTTAGCGATTTTATTGTGGAGCTGAAAATGCTGGCCAAAAATTGTCAATTTGGTGATTACCTCGACCAAGCGCTATGTGATAAATTTATTTTTGCTGTCACAGACGAAAATTTGCAACGAAAACTAATTAACGAAGATGTGAGCAAAAAGTTTGAAGACATCTGCAAGTTGGCGCTTAATTTCCAGTTGACGGCACGTGAAGTTAAAGACATCCAACAAAAATGGAGCACTTCATACTCGTTTCAACAAAATTGGGTAGGCCGCAGTCGACAACCAAGTCATGGGAGCCGCAAAAATAGATCGTCTTCACGTCACTATTTAAGAAGATCAGGGAGCAGATCGTCAAAACCAGTGAAGAACGTGCAGTGCTATAAGTGCAAGCAATGGGGGCACTATGCCAACGCTTGCTACCAGGCAACGTATAAAAATACTAACAATTCTAACAAAAATAGAACAAGTAGTTTAGTATCAACTAACCAAAAACCATGTGAAAATTTATCATTATCAAATTTAAGGTTAGCTAATATAACGTCCATGCTGGGTAAAACTGATGCAGTTGTTGTAGGTTAGGTTAGGTTAGGTTGAAGTGGCTGCCAGTCGTGGAGACTGACACACTAAGACCATGAGTTGGTCCATTGTGATACCACATGAATCTAGGAAACCCTTTTCCTTACTCGGTGAACCATTTGGAGCTTCTTATGAAGCGTAATAGACTGCCAATGTCTAAGTTTATCAGATCACTAGGATCATTGAAGTAGAACTCACCAAGGTGAAGTCTTCGTCTATGAGATAGAGCAGGGCACGTGCATAGAAGGTGAGGGATCGATTCTATCTCTTCCTCATCCATAAAGCTTCTGCAAAAATCGTTAGCGAATACACCAAGACGCGTTGCGTGCTTGCCTATGAGACAGTGTCCGGTAATAACACCAATCATGGAGCTGATGTGCAATCTGCTTAGAGATATCAAACACTTAGATCGCTTTAAATCCATTACTGGCCAGATTTGTTTTGTTGCCAAACAAGTGGTGATATCGTTCCACCTAAGATTTGTTCTCTCTAAGGCATCTTGCTTCAGCAGAAGTTTACATGTAGCGATGGGTATACCTATTTTTGCCTTACTAGGTAGAAGAGGTAAAGTTGTACCATTTTTAGCGAGTTCATCGGCCTTACAATTACCTGGGATATCCCTATGCCCCGGCACCCAACACAGGTGAATATTAAACTGCTGTGCCATCTCCAACAGAGACGAACGGCAATTTAGGGCTGTTATAGAGTTAGTAGAGACCGATACCAGGGATTTAATAGCTGCTTGACTATCCGAGAAGATGCGGATATCTGTAGTCAATATCACATTTTCCTTCAGCCAAGATAAGGCTTCTTTAATCGTCATAAGTTCCGCCTGGAACACGCTACAATGATTAGGAAGACGGAATGAGAGACTTAATTTTAGTCTTTCTGAGTACACACCGCCACCCACCCCTTCAATAGTTTTCGATCCATCCGTGTAGATATGAACCGATTCATCATCCATGAAAGCCATATCCTCCCAGAGGGTTCTAGAAGGAATGGTGACTTGAAAGTTTAAACCGAATTGTGGTTTTGGGATGGTGTAGTCAATGTGACTAGGTAGTGACCTGAATGAATTCAGAATGGTGGAATGGCCAATATTATTGTTGTACCATTGTGAGGAAGCTTGTATGCGTATGGCTGTATTTGCAGCCACCTGTTTGCTAAAGATATCGAGGGGAGTAGAACGTCTAGAGCAGCAGAGGGTGTCGTGCGAAGCGCACCACTTATACATAAACAAGAGCGTTGTATTTTGCTAAGTTTGTCGCAGTTTACCGCTTTATCTAGAGCAGTCCACCATACTGAAACCCCATATGTGAGAATTGGTCTAATCACCGATGTGTATAGCCAATGAGTAATACGAGGTTGAAGGCCCCATTTGTTCCCAACGGCTTTTTTGCATGAGAAGAGTGCCACTGTGGCCTTCTTGACTCTTTCTTGTATATTAGGTTTCCAACTTAAATTTTTGTCTAAAATAAGACCCAAATATTTTGCCTGATCAGTAAATGTTAATGGAACACCTTTAATAGAGGGAGGATCTACATAAGGGATTTTATATTTCCTTGAGAATAGAACAAGTTCTGTTTTATGAGGGTTGACGCCCAGACCACACCGGTCCGCCCAATTGGTTAGCCTATTTAAAGCGTTTTTTAAGAGTTCTTTTAAGGTGGTAGGATGCTTTCCTGATATGGCAATGGCAACATCGTCCACATAGGCAATCACTCTGTAAACCTCCTCTTCCAGGCATATTCGCAGCTCATTTACCACCAAGTTCCAAAGAAGGGGAGAAAGGACACCGCCTTGAGGCGTACCTCTACTAACAGACCTTCTGGCAGAATAGCTACCCAGTTTTGAGTTGATAACCCTGCTAGTCAGCATTTGGTTAATCAATTCTCCAAGCGAACCATCTACCTTCAGAGATGTCAGCGCAGATGCGATTGCAGATGCGTCGACATTGTTAAAAGCGCCTTCTATATCTAAGAAAGCAACCATGGTGTACTCTTTATGATGGAGGGAATATTCAATGGTTCTTACTAAACTATGTAAGGCCGTTTCTACAGATTTCCCTTTGCAGTAAGCATGTTGACTCGTAGACAAAAGTCGCATGTCAATGCTTGATCGTATGTGGATATCAATCAATCGTTCAAATGTTTTTAGAAGGAATGATGATAGACTAATAGGTCTGAGATCCTTTGGGTTTACTTGGGAGCACTTTCCAGCTTTGGGTATGAACACAACCTTAACCTCTCTCCAAGACAAGGGAATGTAGACGAGTGCTAAGCAGCTAGTTAAGATAGACTCCAGAATTGGCAGAGTTCAATCTTTATTCATCTGGAGTTCGGCTGGTATTATGCCATCTGGTCGCGCAGACTTGTAAGGCTGAAAGCTGTTGAGCGCCCATTGCAGTTTTTCCATTGTAATCAGACCTTGTGGATAACTTGGATTCATATCAAACCTATTACGGTCTAAGCTATTAATGTTTTGGGAGCTACCAGGGAAGTGAGTATCCAATAGCAAGTTAAGCGATTCTTCGCAGGAATTTGTCCATGAGCCATCAGCATTTTTTAGCAGCTTGGCATTACTGGATTAGTAGAGAGAATTTTTCTTACCCGGAGGCCACACGAGCGAGTACTCGCTAGCGAGTTGGGTACATACATTAATTGTCAAATCACTCGCCGCTCTACTCGCTTCTCAACTGGCCTCGAAAAAGGCAAGCCATATGACTAGCGAGTAGGAAAAGTTTCGATGTATTTGTAACTCGCTAGCGATTACTCGCTCGTGTGGCCTCAGGGTGAGTCTAGATGCCTCTGAAGTTTCTTCTTTTTTTCCACAGAAATTTCTCCAAGAGGATCTTTTTGACTTTCTCAATGCTTTCTTATACAGTTTGAGGGTTATTTTATAAGATTCCCAATCTGACACTTCACGAGTGCTTTTAGCTCGATTGAAACACTTGCGACAGTCTTTCCTGAGCGGTTCAAGCCCAGAATCCCACCAATGTGGTTTCTTTTGCCCCTAACTAGAGTAAGTGGGCAGGATGTAGCCATAGATTTGTTGAGGGCTAATGTGAGATCATTGACCTTGCAGACTTGCAGTCAAGTTCATTATTATTAAAAGGAGGATTTAAGAGATCTGGTTTTAATAGCCCCTGGAGTGTAATCCTATATTTGAGCCAGTCGGTTTTCCGAGGGTTTCGAAATTCTACGCGGCAAGGAGGTTCATCGATGAGACTGAATTGAATCCAATTCGAGATCTTATGATGAATAGTATCTGAGACAAGAGTAATATCTAATACTTCCTGTGGGTTTTTAGGTGCCAGTTATTATTTTAATGGACGATTAAAGCTCAATTTATATTTCTAGTCAAAAAAAAATTTCAAATAGGCCCAACTTTCCACAAAAATTGACTTTTAATTATAATAATAATAATAATAATTTTAACTATATGCCTGTAAGACCTAAGGTCTTTTAAATGCAACCTGAATTGCACGGCACTAGTTAGAAAGAGTAGGAGGATAGGAAAGATTTGGCACAGTGGATTGAGATCAAGGTGTTTATTATCTCATTAAATCTCACGGGTGGCGTCCAGTTAAGCTGGGAGAATATAGAAAAGAATGCTGCCTAGAATGGGGCTCGAACCCACACCTCTAAGTTAGCAGTCAAGCACTACATCCACTGCACCATTGCCACCCGCAATTTTTCAATGATCATTGGTAAGGTAGTTCAATCAATGAAATAAGAAAAGTCTTTTTATATGGAAAGTTGGGCCTATTTGAACAATTTTTTTTGGTAGAAATATTAATTAAGTCTTTAACTTTATTTTTCCATCAAAATAATAAATGATCTTACTTCCTAAACGTCTAAAACTCGATCATTAAAATTTTCAATGATTAGTTTCAATGATAGCTATAACTGGCGCCTTAGTGATGAAGGTAGGTTCATTACCCACATTACTTACTATAAGGCTAGTACTTAAAATAAAATCAAAAAGAGACTCACCTCTATCATTGATAACAGTACTTCCCCATACTGTATGATGGGAGTTCGCATCACTCCCAATGATGAGGCATATCTTCTGCCGTTCTGCATGCGCAATCAGTCTCTCCAGTGTATGACCAGGGAGAGGGCCGAGGTGGTCATGGCCCAGATACGCCGACACTAGCCAGTACGTCTCATTGGCCGTTTCAAGCCTTGCGGCGGTGATATCTCTATCACTGAAATCAGGGAGTAAATATACATTAGTGCTACGCTTAACTAGTATACAAGATCTAGGGTCACCTTTATCAGACGCATACAGTACGTAGTATCCAGGAGTCCTGAGTCCACTAACAATGGATTTAACAATCCACGGTTCCTGGATCAGGACAATATCCTCTCCATTCCTGGATAAACGGAGAAGAAAGGAGGCCGAAGCCTTAATGGAGTGTTGGAGATTAATCTGGACTAACTGCAGCATTTTGGCTACAATTAGGCAGATCAACCTCCACCACGGTATCATTGAGTTCCTCCGAAGATGAGCCCAAAAGCTCATCCTCACCCAAGGGAACAAGGTTGATGAAGTCTTCGGTCTCCATATCGGTTCGACTATCGACATTAGTAGAAGACTGTACCGTGATCGAGGATGACCTGGATTCCTCTTCCCCTATCGATGGAAAGGTGATGGATGCACCAGGGTCCTCTACCACGGACACAGCTTCAGTGTTTAACAGAGGGACGCGTTCCGCGTCAACCTCACCTTTTGTATACACCTTAAGAGAGATCGAATCGAACCCATACCGAATCATGCCTTTGGTCTGCGCTAAGGGGGCAAGGGAATCCTTATTGATCACGATAATCGCGCTTCTATAAAGACCCCTTACCTTCTCAAGCTTTGCGACTTTCCAGTCATGAGTCGGTAATGAGGGATTGCTCAACTTGACTATCTGGAGTATTTCCTCCATGCAAGAGGGCTCGGCTGGTATACAGATGCGGGCTCTAGGTCTGCACGGGATGTCTTCCCTAGCAACAACTTCGAGCTTCGCACCTGGCCAGATCTCGCCCAACCTACTGACAGCAAGCTTATACAGATCGCACGATCTCTGATCCTCACAGACGATGAGTTTGACATGCCCTTGATGCCAACCGCCATCGCCTGTGAGAGGAGGTGGTCCCGGATCATCCCTCATGAGACTCAAGAAGCCTGCCGAGAGCTTCATTCTGACCACCTGCCATTGATCAGGAGAAATCGTACCATCAATATCACTCCTGTCGATAACCGCAACCACGATCTTGTTTTTGTTTTTGAGAGCGTCACTATAGGATCTGGATCCTCCGGAATGGAGAATGCTGGCGTTATGCACTTTGGAACGCTTGGGCACCGGAACGGTTTCATCCAGAGACCTATTACGCTTCGACGTGGAGTCGTCGCTGGTCTGCGCATTCGCTAGAATGCTCTGGGACCATTTGATCCTGGCGTCCTGCTCGGACATCCCTTCAACCACCGGTTTATTACCGAGGGTCTTGAGGAGCCTAGCAGCTGACCGCCTGACCCTATAGCCGCCCTTCGACGACCTGTTTCGACGGCTCTCGCGCGATGGTCTCGGGAGAGAACCCACCACAGCGGTAGGAGGACCGTTTTTTACAACCCTGGCACCACTAAGCCTAAGTGCCAAAAATCGGATACTCCGTTATTGACTGAGCTAGTATTTTTAATTGGGCCCCCACCCAGGCTGATCATCGGCACGGGTCGTATAAAACCTTAGATCCAGCCCAATAGGAAAGTTGGAGTGGGTGCGGAAGGGAATATGATAAGAAAGAGTGGCAGACAGCCATTCGCCGTACTGTCAAGGAAAGGATTAATGTGTTTAGGAAAACACGTCGAACAGCGATACGCCGCACTATGGGCCCAAATGATGGTTTGCGTCTCAAAAATGGTTTTTTCAAAACTATTTTTAAGATTAATTTCTTGGCAGAAATGAATTTAGGAATACTTAAAGTACAGATTCCAATAAAAAAATTATGTTTCCATCCAGTCTTTCTAGTATTTAATCCTTTCTAAAGTGCTCCCTAGAAAAAACATTGTTTGAGTGACATTTTGAAGCTACTTTTGAAACCTTACTTACTTACTTACTTATCCGGCTCCCGATCCATGAAGGGTCTCTGCCTGAGATATTGCGGTCTTCCATCGGTTGCGGTCCCTCGCACGCTCCCTCCAGTCGTCGAGACCAAGCGCTCTTGCGTCTGTGACCGCCTGGTCCCTATAGCGGAGGTTCGGTCTTCCTGGTCGTCTCGAACCTGGGGGCTGGGATTCGAAGATTTTCTTGGCTGGAGCGTTGTTGTCCATTCGCTCGATGTGGCCGAGCCAATGTAGTCGACGTGTTTTGGCTCTTTGGACTACATCCACATCTTGGTACAGCTCGTACAGTTCACGATTGAATCTTCTCCTCCAATCGCCCTCTTCGCATATAGGACCAAATATCCGCCGTAGAATTTTTCGCTCGAAAGTGCCCAGGATCAATTCCCCTTTTTTACTTATCGTCCAGCACTCGGCACCGTAGAGTAGAACTGGTAAAATTAGAGTTTTGTATAGCGTGCACTTTGTCTTTCGAGAAAGGAGTTTTGAACCCATTTGTTTGGCCAAACCGAAGTAGCAGCGGTTCGCTAGGGTAATTCTTCGTCGGATTTCCACTAAGGTGTCGTTCGTGGGATTGATGTTTGTTCTGAGGTAGGTGAACTCCTTGACTACCTCGAAATTACTGCTACCAACAGTGACGTTTTGTCCTAGGCGATGGACAGATGAGGCTTTGTTTGTTGATAGCATATACTTTGTTTTGTCCTCATTCACTTCAAGACCAACGCGTTTCGCCTGTTCATCAATAGCTGTGAATGCTTCAAGTATAGCTCTCTTGGAACGGCCGATGATGTCGATGTCGTCCGCATAACCAAGCAGTTGAGAAGACCTGTTAAAGATAG
The DNA here is from genome assembly GCA_963921185.1 of Dasysyrphus tricinctus. Lineage (NCBI taxonomy): Eukaryota > Metazoa > Arthropoda > Insecta > Diptera > Syrphidae > Dasysyrphus > Dasysyrphus tricinctus. Next base: position 180,654,052 of record OY992531.1, on the reverse strand, counting down.
TGCCTTCCATGTTAACACCACTCTTGCGCACTATCTGCTCCAGGACTAGGTTGAAGAAATCACATGATAGCGCATCTCCTTGTCTGAACCCTGTACACGTCTGGAATAACTCGGATGAGCTGTTACCCATTTGCACGTTGCACCGCGTATTTTGTAACGTCATGCGGCATAGCTGGATCAGTTTTTTCGGGATCCCGAGTTCCGACATCGCCAATAGAAGCTCTTGGCGACTTATGCTATCATATGCGGCTTTGAAGTCGATGAATAGGTGGTGGGTCTCGACTTGAAATTCGTTGGTCTTTTCCAGGATTTGCCTCAATGTGAAGATTTGGTCTATCGTTGATCTGCCTGGCCTGAAGCCACACTGGTACGTGCCGATCATAGTGTTGCAGAAAGGTTTTAGACGCTCACATAGTACGTTGGATAGGATCTTGTAGGCAACATTAAGCAGGGATATGCCTCTGTAGTTCTTGCAGGACATAGGATCGCCTTTTTTGTAGATTGGGCATATGGAGCTATTTGACCAGTCGTCGGGCATAGTTTCCTCCTCCCAAACTTGGTTGATGAGCTGGTGCATGCACCCTACCAGAACATCTCCTCCATACTTGAAGAGTTCCGCTGGTAGGCCATCCGAGCCGGCGGATTTGTTGTTCTTAAGCTTGTGGATGGCTTTCTTAACCTCTTCAGTACTGGGTGCTGGGACTGGATCTTCATTGACTGGTCTAATGCTTCTTTGTTCCCCTGTCGCCTCCTCTACATAATGCCCATTAAGCAGCTGCTGGAAATGCTGCTTAAACACGTCTACAATTCCCTGTGCTTCGGTGACTAGGTTCCCTTCGCTGTTTCGAAGAGCTTGCGTGCCAGTCCTATAACCAGATGCCAGTTACTTGGCTGTTTTGTAGAACCGGCGGGTGTTGGTGGCGGTGCTGGACTCTTCGAGATACTTGAGCTGAGAGGCTGCGGATACTCTTTTCTTTCTACGCAGGGTTTTTTTCTCTTTCCTTCTCTTTTCACGGTACTCCTCTCTTGCTGCTCTTGTTTTCCGTTGCAGCATTTGCATTCGTGCATTTTCCGTCTCCTGCTTCAATAGCGCGCATTCATCATCATACCACGGGTTCTTTTTTCTGGGTGGTTGATAGCCTATGGTGGTCTCGGCTGTCTCTTTAATAATGTCGCGATACTGGTTCCACTGGTTGTTGACGCTTGTGGCTGGGTGTACGGCAGAGAGTTTCCCGGTCAATTGCTCACTGTAGTCTCTGGCTTTCTCAGATGTGCTAAGGCATGCGATGTTGAACTTCTTTCTGTGGGCGGTCTTCGTTTTCTTTTCGTTGGACAGTCGGGCTCTGAACTTTGTCACAACAAGAAAGTGGTCAGAGTCCACGTTTGCACCTCGGAAAGTTCGCACGTCCAAGATATTCGATGCGTACCTTGCGCCAATTAGCACGTGGTCGATTTGGTTGGCCGTTCGACCATCTGGAGATCGCCAGGTTGCTGTGTGTATCCTTCGCCTGGGGAACCTAGTGCTACTTATCACCGTATTACGAGCTGCAGCAAAGTCGATTAGTCGGAAGCCGTTGTCTGTTGTCGTTTCGTGGAGGCTGTGCTTTCCAACTAATCCGCCAAAGATGTTTTCCTTTCCGACTTTAGCATTGAAGTCTCCGAGCACGACTTTGACATCGTACTCCGGACAGGCTCCGTAGGCTCCGTCCAGAAGGTCGTAAAACTCCTCCTTGTTAGACTCCTCAGCTTCATCGGTAGGGGCGTGTGCACATATTAGGCTGATGTTTTGGAAGGTAGCTTTGATGCGGATCACAGCCAGGCGATCGCTTATCGGCTTAAAATCGATGACTTTTGATCTGAGTCTATTTCCCACGACGAATCCGCATCCTAGCATGTGCAGTCTTTGGTGACAGCTGTAATAAATGTCGCAATCTTTTCTTTTCGTTATACCTGATCCTATCCATCGTATCTCCTGGATCGCGGTAATGTCTGCCTTGTACCGCGAGAGGACAGATTCAAGTTTTGAGTAGCACCTGGTGTGTAGAGTGTCCTTACATTCCAGGTGCATACTCGTAGATCATAGTCCATTTTCGTTCCGGGTCTGGTTGCCATTTGAGGGGGGTCGTTATCCGAGGCTTCTTGCGTCTCTCTCATAACAATTGGCTTTTTTACTGTGGCCGGGTCGTTAGCCCAACGCACTAACCTCCAATCTGTAGGGCCATGGGTTTAATGTTGCAATTCTTTCCTTGATCAACATTCGCACTTACAAGTTTAGCAAGTCCTGGCATAGAGCCAAGACCAGTATCCGGCGGCTACCAACTTGGAGGTATTGTAAGCACTTGATGTGTAGGAAAAGATACAGCTCGAGGCCCCCAGTTCCTACAACATCCAACCACCACTTTTGAAACCACTTTATTTTAATTATTGATGATGATAAAGTTTTTGGAAAGCTTCTTATTACTACTATTCGAATTTGCAAAAATATGTTTTGGAAAATATATATTTTAGAAAAATTTATTTTTTTCAATAACACATGTTTTTTTAAGCTTTTGCCAAATTTCTATTGGTGTTTTAAGTACTTCCACCGTTTAGTTCTAGGGCGAAAATTATTCCTTAGTTCATAAACTAAAACATATAAAAAATCTGTATGCTTTTAATTGCTTTTCTTTGATTAAGAACTATAAACCTATTATAAGAAGTAGAACAAAAAATCACAGATTTTACATGTTTTTACATTATCTTTTTTCGCATGAAATCTTAAACGTTTAAAATTGGTTCCCAACCATTGTAGACTTAAAATCGATTCCAAGAACATACTAAGAAATTATTTTTAAAGTCTACTCTCATTTTAAAATTAATAAAAGAAGGGTTTGAAAGTTCTAAATTTTCCACCAGTTTGGATCGACCACCTTGCAGTTTGCTAACATCTTTTTTATTACAGCGGCACACTCACATTATATTTTGATTTCATAGGTTTGCATAATGCTTGTGTGACATGCATATGTATATACAAAACTGGTATCAGTTATTTAAGAGTGTGAAAAAAAGATTAAAAAATACAAAAATAAAGTGTAGAAAAGTATGTTTAAAAATAGGTGAATTTGAATTGTCAAAGTCTGTCTTATATTTCTATTTTATTTCACTGATCAAGTTTTTGTTCTTAATTGATTAATAAATTCTTTTTGCAAAGATTTTTCTTTGTTGAGGAAGTGGGTGGATGCCACGCCCCTTGATTACAATATAACAAATTTTTCAATTTTCCAATGCACTACACCCCTAATACTCTACCAAATTTCATCATTCTACGACAAAATTGCCATTTAGTTGATAGATTTTAGAAAGTGGGTGAATGCCACACCCACAAATGGAAAATCTCAAGTTTTCAAATGTAAGCTATGCATGCTCTACAAGTTCTACCGCTTTACCAAATTTCACATTGTTGATAAATGATAACAATTCTGAAAAATTGGGTTGATGCCACGCCTCCTGAAAGCAAAATCTAAAATGTTTCTTCTACATGCATTAAACAGCCCTATTAAATTTAGTGAAAACGGGTGGATAACACGCCCCCTACCCTAGTGGAAAACATCAATTTTTTTCTTTTTTTCTTTTGTATGCACAACAAGACCTTCCGTTGTGTGAAATTACAAGATTCTTCCATAATTTTGACGATCTGTCAATGAGCGAGTGAGTGGTGAGTAGGTCAGTTATATGGTTTAAGTGATGTATGGAGATCTATATATCTCAGGAACCACTAACTCTTAGAAGTTGAAATTTATTGCCACGCCTGGACTTGATTAGTTAAGTAAGTGCTTCAAATTTGAAGTATCTGACTTTATTGGTACTGGAGTAAGAGGGGGCCAATAATTGGTCAGGTTGGATCTGTAAATAAGATGTAGAGCAAGAACTTTACTTGCCCTTTCATTTGTACTACTTTTTTAATTTAATTTGTGTATTTATTATAAATTTAAAGAAAAAAAGCTTCAATCTCAAATAACATAACGCAAACAAATAACGCTGTAATGTTTTTATTCCGTAATTTGTCTGTAGGAAAATGTTTGAATAATTATTAAGTAAAAATAGCATACATTTAACCTTAAGAAATCTACATTATTTCGTTGGCAGTATATTCGAGAAGATATGTGCGAAATTTTAGCATATTATCTCACAAGACAAAAAAGTTACAGATTTTTGAGACGCAAAACGTCACTTGGGCCCATAGTGCGCCGTACCGACATGGAGGAAACCTCGATGAACAGCTTTTTCGCCGTACCACCGAGGGGGATAACGTTGAACAGCTATTCGCCGTGCCGACGAGGGACAAGGATGGGTAAGGATTGGGAAGGTTTAGGAAGTGAAGCGCCCTTTAGTTTCAGGACTCATCTGGAGTTAAACTCGAGAATCTTTGACCTTACTCAGCTTCTACAACTCGACAAGTTCGACGCTCAGGTAGAAGAAACCGCAGTTGTTGTAAGTGTTGCGATTAATCATGAGCATGTTGATATGGAGGTTGATTCGGGTGCCTGTTTTTCTATTATTTCTAAAAGTCAATATGAAAAATTATTTTTTAACTGCAATTTACAATACTTTGATAAAAATCTAACTGTCGTAACAGGTGAGAAGGTGAACGTGCTGGGAAAAATGTATGTGAATATTGGTGGTTTGTTAAAAGAGGATAGAAATTTTTTGTACAGGTTGGAGCTGGTCATTGTAGAGAGAAGTAATGGGAGAGAATTTTTGGCTCTGATGGGAAGAAACTGGTTGGACGTGTTGTATAGGAATTGGAAAGATTTTTGTATGGTTAACAGGCTAGACTCGGGCAAATCAGTGGTGGAACAGATTTGTCATAAGTATCCAGAGGTTTTTGATGAGAATTACCATGATCCTATTAGCGAATTTTCAGTGGAAATTATTTTGGAAGAGGATGCTACTCCAACTTTCCACAAGGCGTACACCGTTCCATACAGTCTAAGAGATGCCGTTAGTAAAGAACTTGATAGGCTTATTGAATTCGGTATTTTAAAGGCAGTGAAATTTTGTGATTGGGCTTCACCATTTGTTATTGTTACAAAGAAAAATGGGTCGATTAGATTGTGTTTGGATGCTAAGGCAACAATCACCTCCCTTCAGTAGAAGACATCTTATGTTGTTTTTGCGGTTGCAAGTATTTTTGTTTATTAGACCTTTATGGAGCTTTCCAGCAAGTTAAGGTATCCAGCTCTTCTCAGAAGTATTTAACCATCAATACTGACCGCGGATTATTTAGCTTTACACGTCTTCCAATTGGAATCAAGTCAGCCCCTTCCGATTTTCAAAGTGTAATCGATAAAATTTTACAAAATCTGAAACGTGTTAAAGCGTATATAGACGATATTATCGTGGGTGGTGTAACTTGGGAAGAATGTAGGGATAACCTAATCGCTACCTTTGAGAGACTCAAAGAGTTTAACGTCAAAGTTCGTTTTGAAAAATGTAAATTTTTCGAAGCACAAGTTGAATATTTAGGCTACATTATCAATCAAGATGGTACAAAACCTAAAGAAGATAAGATGAGAGCGATTGAAGATGCGCATTCACTGCAACCACGATCTTGTTTTTGTTTTTGAGAGCGTCACTATAGGATCTGGACCCTCTGGAATGGAGAGTGCTGGCGTTATGCACTTTGGAATGCTTGGGCACCGGAACGGTTTCATCCAGAGACCTATTACGCTTCGACGTAGAGTCGTCGCTGGTCTGCGCATTCGCTAGAATGCTCTGGGACCATTTGATCCTGGCGTCCTGCTCGGACATCCCTTCAACCACCGGTTTATTACCGAGGGTCTTGAGGAGCCTAGCAGCTGACCGCCTGACCCTATAGCCGACCTTCGACGGCCTGTTTCGACGGCTCTCGCGCGATGGTCTCGGGAGAGAACCCACCACAGCGGTAGGAGGACCGTTTTTCACAACCCTGGCACCACTAAGCCTAAGTGCCAAAAATCGGATACTCCGTTATTGACTGAGCTAGTATTTTTAATTGGGCCCCCACCCAGGCTGATCATCGGCACGGGTCGTATAAAACCTTAGATCCAGCCCAATAGGAAAGTTGGAGTGGGTGAGGAAGGGAATATGATAAGAAAGAGTGGCAGACAGCCATTCGCCGTACTGTCAAGGAAAGGATTAATGTGTTTAGGAAAACACGTCGAACAGCGATACGCCGTACCGACATGGAGGAAACCTCGATGAACAGCTTTTTCGCCGTACCACCGAGGGGGATAATGTTGAACAGCTATTCGCCGTGCCGACGAGGGACAAGGATGGGTAAGGATTGGGAAGGTTTAGGAAGTGAAGCGCCCTTTGGTTTCAGGACTCATCTGGAGTTAAACTCGAGAATCTTTGACCTTACTCAGCTTCTGCAACTCGACAAGTTCGACGCTCAGGTAGAAGAAACCGCAGTTGTTGTAAGTGTTGCGATTAATCATGAGCATGTTGATATGGAGGTTGATTCGGGTGCCTGTTTTTCTATTATTTCTAAAAGTCAATATGAAAAATTATTTTTTAACTGCAATTTACAATACTTTGATAAAAATCTAACTGTCGTAACAGGTGAGAAGGTGAACGTGCTGGGAAAAATGTATGTGAATATTGGTGGTTTGTTAAAAGAGGATAGAAATTTTTTGTACAGGTTGGAGCTGGTCATTGTAGAGAGAAGTAATGGGAGAGAATTTTTGGCTCCGATGGGAAGAAACTGGTTGGACGTGTTGTATAGGAATTGGAAAGATTTTTGTATGGTTAACAGGCTAGACTCGGGCAAATCAGTGGTGGAACAGATTTGTCATAAGTATCCAGAGGTTTTTGATGAGAAGTACCATGATCCTATTAGCGAATTTTCAGTGGAAATTATTTTGGAAGAGGATGCTACTCCAACTTTCCACAAGGCGTACACCGTTCCATACGGTCTAAGACAGCGGTTCCCAAACTTTTTAAGCAGTGGAACCCTTAACAATGCCCAAATATATTTCGGAACCCCATCTTGACAATAGCAAAACATGAAAAACAACACATTTAAAAATCAATTTTTTATTTAGTGTGAAGAATGAATCTGTTTCATTGTTTGATCTATAATTATTGTTTTTTAACTAACTTCTACGTCCGAAAGTTGTATTCGCATATCTGGGGCAGCGTTCAGCCTCGATCTTGATTTAGTTTTTGTGTAAGTAGAAGCTGAAAAGCCTATTTCACAGCGCAGCGGTACGTTGTAACAAAAGGTAGCAAATTTAATATAGCTTTCTTGTCAAGCTCAGGGAATTCATTCTTAGGCTAGAACTATAATGCTCGGTGGGGCACTTACATAAGTGGTCGGAAGAAAACAAGCGAATGCACAGAAAGCATATGACGCGGCTATAATTGCGGAGTTGAAGGTTTCGTCAAGTTTCGTTCTTATACTTTGGTTACTTAAGTAAAACTGACATTTGGTGAAATAGGAATGCCAAAAAGAGATAGACGATAGTAACATTATGGGTGCGTTCCCCTTCTGAAGGTACGGAAGGCTACTTTTCGTTGGTTTTTGACATTAGCTTCAGTGCCCTTCTGACTATTATAGATCTACCTTTAATAGCAATCCAAAATTCGTTTAATGGTACAGAATCAAATACAAATTTTGATGAAGAGGAGCTCTGCAGATCTATCAGGGATTCGTATTCCTGTATACTCAGGGTCATAGGCTTGATGGTTTTCATTGGAAATGGATTTTGTACCCACTCGATGTCAGTATTTGTATCTGAAAAGTAATCCAGCATGGATATTTCGAGACTAACCAAATGGAGAGCCATAACACTGCTCATATCTGCTCTGAGTTGAAGCATGTTTTCTTGCAAGAATTCATGTAAAACTGGAAGACACTCAAAATTGTTCTTTTGTACACATGATATAGTCCAGTCATTTTGTATTTTTACCATGCAAATTGTGGGGTAGCTTTGATTTGTTCGCTTCATAATATTTTCGGGGGTGCTGAATCCGAATCTGAGGTTTGCCAACAAAATTTCATGACGCAACATGGAAAAAATGCAAAAAATGATGCAAAAATGCATTTTTTGGGGGGTTTTCACTAATGGCTCGAAAACTACCAACTATTCGTAAAATACATCAAGCTACCATTGAAAGCATACACAATTTACAATAAATCCCTATTCAAGGTTTTTTTCTGCGGCAACCCATTTCGACTCAAGCGCTAGTCGAAAATTGATGTATTTTTACTGTTTTTAGGGCTGGCCACGATACCAAACCAAACGAGACTTTTATTGGTATCGTCTCGGTATCGTTTAAATTGAAAAATGTCGGTACCGTCTCGGTATCGGTCTCGGTCTCGTATTATTAAGTCTCGTCTCGGTCTCGTATGACTAAGTTTGGTATCGGTATCGGTCTCGGTCGCATTCAGTGTTAATAACAAACCAACTCCTTACATTTCTTCCAAATCGCTTACAAGCCGTTTACGAAAATTATAAAAATTTCATCCCAATCGTATAAGCAATTCCCGAGAAACCAAGATATAATTAAAAATAGGCGTGGCAGTGGGTGCATTTTACTAAAATCGCTTCCTTAGCCTTCCTCTAGCTAAAAACAAGTAACTTTGAGACTATCATGCAGATCGTTAGATCCGAGACACCAAGAACAAAAAGTTATTAATTAATACTTATATTCAAAAATCCATTTTTTCTGCCGATACCAAACGATACCACCGAGAGCCTCGGTAAATTTCGGTACTTAAGGTTCGGTATGGTCTCGGTGTCGTTTTGGGTGTTTTGAAGCTGGTTTGGTCTCGGTATGGTCTCGGTTTCCGATACCGATACCAAACGATACCAAGACTTGTGGTATCGTGGCCAGCCCTAACTGTTTTCGAAAATCTACTCGAAAGCGCTATAAGAAATTGCTTTGTGTGACAAAATTTGAATTTTTGTCTGTAACATGGACGAAGATATACTTGTGGTCTTTGACGCGCTGAGTTCGAGGTAATTTTTTTCGAAAAAATGTTTATGGTCATTCTGAAGTGTGAATGTTTTGCTTCAAAATTCTATATGAAACTTTCAATTACCTCCATTCGTCTTCGAGAAATCGTTGATTTTCGTCTTACTACCTAAGCCGCTGGAGTCTAAATGGGTTGTCGCAGAAAAAAACCTTAGGCAGTTTTCGAGCCAAAGTGAAAAACTCCCAAAAAATGCATTTTTACATAATTTTTTGCGTTTTTTTCCATGTCGCGTAACGAAATTTTGTTGGCAAACCTCGGTTCCACCACCCCCGAAAACATATAGGAAAAAAATATCAAAAATACCCCACAATTTGCTCGCAAAGAGCCTTTTTGACCACAAATTAACTATGGGCTAAGAGCCAGAAATTAATTTTTCTTTTCAAAGCTGCCAGTTTGTCTCTCGCAAAAATACTGTAATTGATTTTTCCTGCAGAGCTGTAGCAGTTTCGTTATAAACTTCTCGAAAATGTCTGCAAGAAAAGCTAATTTCGTAATCCATTGCTCACCATCATGCAATACATCAAAGAGGTTTGCAGTGGAGGACAAATTTTTTTCAGTTTGAACACATTCAACTCATCACGAAGTTGAAATAACCTGGATAAAAGCTTTCCCTCTGGAAAGCCATCGGATTTCAGTATGAAGAAGAAGCGATTCGTACTGACTGCCCGTATCTTTATATACTAATTTAAACAATCTCGATTGGAGAGGACAACTCTTTACAAAATTTACTATTTTCACAGCTTCACCGAGAACTTTTTTAAATCAGTTGGAATTCTTTTCAATTACATAACGATGGAAAATACAATGAGTACTGGTACTTCTTGGGGCAAAGTTTGTATTAATATTTGAAACAACCCCTTTAACCTTTCCCACCATTGCTGCGGCTCCGCCGCTGCATATATCAATACATTTTCCCCAGTTATTGATATGTTTACTCATGAAACAGTTTATGACTTTGAAGTTCAAACTTCGACTAAAAAATATAAACTTCAAAAAAAAAATTTCATTTTTTTTTTATGGAAATTTTGAATTTTTTTTCTTTTATTGTATTTTACTGTTTATACTTTAAGAAATTTGTGGAACCCTGAAAACTCTCCCGCGGAACCCCAGGGTTCCGCGGAACACACTTTGGGAAACGCTGGTCTAAGAGATGCCGTTAGTAAAGAACTTGATAGGCTTATTGAATTCGGTATTTTAAAGGCAGTGAAATTTTGTGATTGGGCTTCACCATTTGTTATTGTTACAAAGAAAAATGGGTCGATTAGATTGTGTTTGGATGCTAAGGCAACAATCACCTCCCTTTAGTAGAAGCATAGATTTTAATATATACCTAGATAACCAACTTCGCCTTCAAAAGTGAAGCTCGGCCACCATTTTATTGGAGGCATTTACAACAACAATTCTATTGTGTTTTGTGTTTTGTTTACTTTTTGCAGAGGAGATTTTTTCTAAAATAAAGTATTTGTATTTGTTTAATTGTTTTTTTATTTATGAAACGTGATTTTAAGGTGTGCAAGATTGCAAAAATATTAAAATACCTTGTTCTGGTAGTGTCTGTGCGTGTAAAAACAGTAACAAGAAAAAATGGTATTTTTGCCATATTTATTTGAGAAATGATAATAAATTAAATCTGCAATTAAAGCCAACAACTTAAGCTTTCTTTTAATACCAAAAAATGTACACGTCATCACAGAATTTTAAAAGATATCAGTGTACAAAAGCAAGACTAGGAAAAAATTTCTCGCAAGAAGTTAAATGTAAATATCTCAAAATATGTTAAACATAGCTATGAAATTTTGCTACCATTTAAGAGATGGTAAAAATACCTTTCATTTGATACCAAAATCATTTTATCACCTCTTCTAAATTCCAAGATATTAACATTTATTTAGAGAAACCACTAAGGCATTTAATTCGATTGCTTACATTTTTTGCCTCCAACAAAATGGTCGCAAAGCTTCACTTTTTCTCTGTACAAAAGATCCTATGTTGGCCATCTAGGTATATATTAAAATCTATGAGTAGAAGACATCTTATGTTGTTTTTCCGGTTGCAAGTATTTTTGTTTATTAGACCTTTATGGAGCTTTCCAGCAAGTAAAGGTATCCAGCTCTTCTCAGAAGTATTTAACCATCAATACTGACCGCGGATTATTTAGCTTTACACGTCTTCCAATTGGAATCAAGTCAGCCCCTTCCGATTTTCAAACTGTAATAGCCATTCCACACTATCCCACTGAGTATTAATACATGTCAAAAAAGTGTGAAGAAATCATGTATAATAGTGTGGAAGCAAAATATGAAATTTCATCACACACAACTTGACATCGCATCCTACACGATTTGACATGTGTTTATACCTGAAAATATTTAAGATCGGTTCTAAAACCATCACACATTCTATCCCACTTGGGCGTTTGAGGTTATGGTGAAACTGATTTGTTTTGATGCAAGTGTGGAAGCAAAATATGAAAATTATTTTCATCACACAAATTTGGCAGTCGTAAGAAATTCTTTCCCACTTTATTCTGACATGTATTAATACTTTGTGGGATAGTGTAGAGGCACTTTAATCGATAAAATTTTACAAAATCTGAAACGTGTTAAAGCGTATATAGACGATATTATCGTGGGTGGTGTAACTTGGGAAGAATGTAGGGATAACCTAATCGCTACCTTTGAGAGACGCAAAGAGTTTAACGTCAAAGTTCGTTTTGAAAAATGTAAATTTTTCGAAGCACAAGTTGAATATTTAGGCTACATTATCAATCAAGATGGTACAAAACCTAAAGAAGATAAGATGAGAGCGATTGAAGATGCACATTCGCCAATAGATGGTACATCTCTTAAGTCTTATATTGGCTTATTGAATTTTTATGGTGCTTTCATAAGAAATGTATCAATCCGTCTTGCACCACTTTATGCATTACTTAAGAAGGGTAATCCTTTTAATTGGACCAGTGAACATGAAAACGTTTTCCAGGCTAGCAAGAGTTGGCTGAACGAATGTCACCTTTTAGTTCATTATGATCAAAATAAACCTTTAGGCATTGTTTGCGATGCAAGTGCTTATGAAGTAGGTGGTGTTATGTTCCATATAGAAGAAAATGGAGAGGAACGTCCAATTAAATTTGTTTCAAGTACTCTTTCTGAAACTGAAAAAAGTACTCACAGATAGAGCGAGAGGCTCTTGCCGTAGTTTTTACCTTGCAAAATTTACATAAATTTCTGTATGGTCAAAGGTTTATTATCTTTAGTGACCATAAACCCTTAGGCCTGGTTCACACGAGATTGTACCGCACGTTTTTTATCGCATTCGGTTTTTACCGAACAAAAATCGGGTGTTCACACGATATTTATATATATTCGTTTAAAACTCGAATAGCTGCAGTATAATGAAAATGAATGGAAAAGTTTGAATTTGTGAAGTATTTTATTTTTATCTTTTAAAGGGCAAGGGCTAGAAAGCTGAAATTTGGACGGATGATAAAAAATATTGATTTAAATATAAATTAAAAAAAATAAGAGTCCTAGAATACCGTTGGACTGAGATAACGGCATTATTTGAGCGCTTTCACTTATGAACTCATATCTGTTTAGTGCATTAATGAATTTTCTTGTTGTTTTTAAATAGGTATCACATATAAATAAAATTACGGTTATTTTGATACCTCATTCATTATCCTACGTGGTATATAAGCGACACAATCTTGATTTTAAACTGATCGAAAAATCAAAACAATTGCATTGAAATTACCTGCTTGGACCATTTTCCACGACCATCCACCAGCGAGAAGATCCCGTTATCTACATGAATTTTTTTTATTAAAATTTGATATGGATGGCTTTAAAAAATTATAGCTCCCGTTCTGCTGATTGGATCTTCAAGGTTAAGGTCTTTAAAGAAAGCTGACATAACGGATTATATTTTGTAAAAAAATCATTGAGGAGGGGCAAAAATTTTCATACTAAAGGGGTGAATAAAGCCCAATTCAATTCCATTTATTTTATTCTAAATTCAAATGTTGATGAAAATTTTAATAATTTTGAAAAATTAAAAACGCATATTTAATGCCTCATTCCTCTTCTTTATTTTAAGACCTTAACCTACTAGATCCAATGAGTATCACCGGAGTTATAATTTTTTTAAATCAACCATATCGGTCGATTAATTTTTTTTTGTGTACATCGGCTTTTCTCTCTACTGAAGCTCATTCGATGCCAACGAACAAATACCCAACGTGGATTTTAACCGTGTGAACAAGACTATATAAGACTATACGCCACTGGAAGACGATTCGTCGCAATTCATTCGTTTTTTTTGATAAGTCCGTTGAGTATTCGATAAACGTATTTTGCTGAGTACGTTTTCTTGCCGTACAAACGTCGTGTGAAAGGCTCTATGCAAAATATATACGCCACTGCTCATTCGCACGGATTTATACTGCAAAAAATCGTGCGGTACAATCTCGTGTGAACCAGGCCTTTAAGGTTATATTTGGTAACAAAAAAATAAATAAGATTACAGCACATCGATTGCAAAGATGGGCAATCATTCTTGCTCAGTATGATTATGAGATTAGATATAGAAAAGCATCGATGATGGGCAATGCCGATGCCTTGTCAAGATTGCCGTTAAATGAGCCGACAAAAGTTGTTGATTGTATGATCAATTTTTTTAATATTACCGGAGATTTGCCACTTAAAATCGATGACATAGCTTGCCAAACTGAAAAAGACTTAGTTCTTATAAAATTAAAATGTTATATAGAAAGTTCTTGGCCTTCAAAATTGGAAGATCCGATTTTGATAAGACTAAGTAGAGAAAAGTTTGAGCTTAGTATTAAGAAAGGCTGCATTTTGTTTGGGCAGCGAGTTATAATACCCGAAGCACTTAAGGAGAGTGTTTTAAAGATACTACATTCTGGACATACGGGAATTGTGCGGATGAAGTCTGTTGCCAGGGGTTCGGTATGGTGGCTCAATATTGATCGCGATATTGAGTATTATGCTAAATCTTGCGACATTTGTCAACAGTGTTCCAGTAAGTCGAGTGGTATTGAGTTAGTGTCTTGGCGTCCAACAACATACCCATTCAAACGTGTTCACGTAGATTTTTTGAAATTTAAAGGCGAATGTTTATTCTTACTCGTTGATGACTATTCGAAATGGTTGGAAGTGTTTGTCATGAAACAAACAAGTGTCTTAGATGTTATTAGGGTTTTAAAACGAGTTTTTTGCATTTTTGGCCTACCAGTTGAAGTTATTTCCGATAATGGCCCACCTTTCACTTCAAAAGAACTTTAAAAGTTAGAAGCAAATAAAATAAAGTTCAACACTTCTCCATATTACCATCCAGCTTCTAATGGCCTAGCAGAACGAAATGTTCAAACTGTTAAGTCTGCTTTAAAGAAAGAATTATTAAAAAATTATTCAAAAAATATTTCTTTGCAGTTTAAAATTGAAAAATTTTTATTTCAAAATCGTAATATTCCCAGTACATCTACCAATTTATCACCAAGCCAAGTTATATTTAAATATAAACCACGAACTTTTATTGATTTCATTTTATCTACAATGGATAATAAAAATATAGAAAATATTAATTTTTAACCGAAACTAAAAAAAGTTACCTTTAAAATGAACGATAAAAACAAAACCGTTTACGAATTTAAACCAAAACAAGAAGTTTGGTATCGGTCTTATCTTAACAATTTTGTTAGTTGGGTTGCAGCAACGATTATTAAAAAGTTATCAAAAACTGTTTATGAGATAAATGTAAATGGATCGCATAAAAAAGCTCACGGGGATCAGTTGCGCGAACGAAATATGAAAAGAGTAACTTTTGATTCATCTAAAGTAGTCCCTTGTAAAGAATCCTAAGGAAATAAGACTGAATCCATTCAATCAGATTTCGAAAGTGATAATGACACTTTTAAGAAAGAATTTTGTACAAACAGTGATAAACATAGTAGGTCCGTTCGCGTACTCCCCAAAACTACGAATTTCTACTAATTTTTACGAATTTAAGTCAAATCATGTTCGCGTACTCAAAAAATGTGTAGTTTTTCACAGAAGAGAGAGCTCATGAGAGCGTAAATTATTTCCCCTTCCTGTGAATTTTAGCCCAATGAAATTCTTTGGGCAAAAATATCAGTTCTGTCAAACGTAACTTTTGACATATGCTGGAACAAATTTCTGTTCGTTTACTTCGCAAAACTACACATTTTGGTACACAGTCCTGCCAAAGATCAAAAACAGCTACGGTAGACATTTTGTTTATTCTTGAATTTTCAATCGGGAGACTTTAAACTGGCGACTTCTTGCCAGTTTAAAGTCTCGTAACTTTTCGTTTTCATTTATATAAATTTTAAAGAAACAAAAAAAAAGAATTTATTAATTGAAAAAAATGTTTAAAAAACAATTTAAAATGATTTTAATTACTGTTTTTTTTTCAAATTTGTTGACGTTAAAAAACCGGTAGAATTGTTTGTTCAAAACGTTCGTGTACTTTTGCACAGTTTTACTTCTCTCTGAGAGAATTTCATCCCCACTCATCAATATTTGATAGGCTGCGAATTTTAGTCCAGAAAGTACACGAACAGACCTAGTGATATTAAAGCGTCCACAAGTGCTCCAGTTCAATATGCTCGAAGAAGATCGAACAGTTTACCTAAGAGAAGATCAAAGCACATTCAAGATTTGCAAAATGTAAACATAAATGTAAGCAAAAATGTAAACAAAACTGTAAACAGAAATAAAAACAAAAAATGAAAATGAAAATAAGAAAATGTAAACAGTAATATTTGTATTCAATTTATTATTATTTGTAATCAATTTGTATTAAAACAGAAAGTGAATTCATTTTTTTTTTAAATAAAATGCGCATATGTAAAAATATAATCCATATTTATTTAAATGTAAGACGATGTTCAGAGGGTAGACCAGAGAATATCAAATAAAGAAGCCAATCCTTCGTACGTTTCACCCCCCAAAACCCATTTGTTTACATTAGGCGTTTTCCTTTGGAGGTGGCGAAGTACTTGCAAGTACTTTGCCAGCTTTTTTCAATGGAACACATCAAACTGCTTTCCCATGTAAAATGTATCTACTCGTGCATGAGAGCATGTGCAGTTGGTAGTACTAGATAAGGGTTTTCATCTACTCATAAGTAGGGGGAAGGCGGGAGACTTGAGCCACTTTTTGTAAAATTGTTGATAAAAACTTGTCTATTTATCTCAGCCGCATGAAAGATACATCTCTATAAAGCTACACTTATCTATTTTGAAACTAGTTAAATTCGCTTCAAATATATGCAATCGGTTTCAACCCAGGGCAAATTGTTTGAAGAAAGATTTTTGGCTCAAGTCTCCCGCCCCCTACGGGAGACTTGAACACCCCCTGGGGGAGACTTGAACATACCCAAATTGAACGAGTTAACAATACAAAAAATGAGATCACCGTCTATAATTTTCATAAAACTCAATTGTTACTATATTTAACGTATTATTTGCTAAGAAAAATGTTTTAAAAATTTATACACGAAAATATTGATACAAAACTAAAAACAACCTTAAAAACCGTAACAAACGAAAATAAATACACAACTTAAATAAACCCCTCCTTGGGAAATACAGTAATGCTGCATTTCCACCTAGCGCTAATCTGAGATTTAATGAGATTAACCTTAAATCTCCTTTAAATCTCGTAGATTTACCATACAAATTTATTTCGTAAATCTTGAAGATTAGAAATTAATCTTGTTAAATCTTCCTAGGACAAATAGTTTTACAAATCGAACTAACCTATTTTTACATGGTGCTGAACGATTCATTCGAGACTCGCGTTCAGTTCTTCATTGTTTCACACGAATCAAACATTCTGTCTCATTCGCACTTCATAAGAAAAATTGGAACGCCATTTGTATTTTTGAAGGTGCTGTCAAATTTAATCTTTTTTAAATCTTTTTGTTCGGTGGAAACACCAAAAAGATTTATTAAATCTAATCTGAGATAAACCTTTGGTGGAAACATAGCATAAGAAGATTGTAATATTTCTTAAACATATAATTTGAGCATTGTTATCCTTTAATTTCCCCCTCTGCGGCAGATTTTTGACTTTTTTTTTTTGTTTTGCTATTCTTTTTCGTATGATCAAGTCTCCCTACAATAAGTGGTTCAAGTCTCCCGCTCACGCTTTTTGAGATAAAAGAGATTGTAAATTCTGTTACGTAAACTGTTGCATTATTTTGCACGGGTATTTACAAAAACAATTATTCAAGGAATAAGATCATACTAAATTATTTAATTAACTACGAGTCAAACAAAAGTTATGTCATGAAAAGAAAAAAAAAATTATTTAACTTTTCTTAGCGAAAAATGTATTTACTCGTCCAGGAACCAAAATCAAATGTTGATCCAGAAATCTTTTTATAAGCAAATAGAAGATCATGTTTTGCTTCGGATATAGAAACACGTCTAGAATTTAAGGGTAGTCTGAGTGAAATATTGCGAGTGGCTCATGTCTCCCGTATGGTCAAGTCTCCCGTTTTGCCCCTACTTCGCCACCTCCAAAGGAAAACGGCTATTGTTGTATTTGTAATTTCATTTCGTGTCGAAGAAATAGATGTGAATTGCAACAACAACAAGACCTGTGCTGAATGATGTGCTGAATGACTAGTTGATTCTATGTGTGCGTTTTGCACTGCTTTTCACTAATACTTTGCAAATCTAATACATCAGCTGTTCGCTTTCAGCTTGTAGGCAAATCAAATTGACAGCTGAGGATTGACTTCTTTATTTCATATTCTCTGGGGTAGACACGGTGCATTCAAGAGGACACAAGCGTCCACAAGCTTTTTTTCAAAGCGAACCTCTGTCTATCAACTCCTACACTCACCTCCAAGTGGTGAACATCGGGTGCCTAGTACCTTTAACTGAAGATGGAGTTCCAATCCCTGTGGACGGTTTTAGGGGGCAGCAAACGAGAGAGGGGGGGAGGAGTGTTCCCAATAAGAAACTTCTCCTTCATCCAGGTGGCAGCGGAAGAATTCTCAAGATGGAATCAACGGTGGCGTTTACAGTTCCAGTTAGGCTGAACTACTTAGTGAACACCTTATACGGGCTACTACGACATATTCGGAGCTCAGGCCTATAAGGAGCGGTTAATCCGGCTCCCCGCCCTTGGAGTTATATTGTAAGGGTCTGGTCCTCCAGGTTGGGGGTCGTGCCGTCGTCGGGGTGACTTCCCGGCCACGTAAAGCTATCTTAGTTGCGAAGCACCAACAAGCCTCGGATACGGACGGATTTACTGTTGCCGAACCAAGCAAACGAAATAAGGACAACGAACTTCGGATCTGCACGTGGAATGTTCTGTCTCTCTATAGACCACGTGCAGCCGAACATTTAGCGGAGGCCCTAGACTGCTACAAAGCAGACATCACCGCCATCCAAGATGTGCGATGGGATGGGCCGGGCAAGAGAAAACTGAAAGACTGTGATATCTACTACGGTGACTGTTATCGACCACAAGGACAGCGTCTCTTTGGATGAGGATTCATCGTTAGAGGCAGACTTAGGCAAGAAGTCTTGAGTTTCAACTATGAGAACGAGCACCTCACGACAATTCGCATCAAGGCTGAATTCGCCAACATCAGCCTGATATGCGCGCATGCCCCCACAGAGGAGAAAGATGACGACACCAAGGACGAGTTCTACGGGCTCCTGGACAAGACATATGAAAATTGTCTTGGGTGATTTTAATGCCAAACTGGGAAGAGAAGACGTCTTTGGTGGCACGATCGGAAGATACAACCTGCACGACCCCACCTCCGACAACGGACTCAGGCTAATCGACTTTGCTGCGGGGCGAAACGTTGTGGTAGCTAGTACGCAGTTCCCGCATCTCGATATACATAAGGGGACATGGCAAATTCCTGGTCAATCAACCGCCAGCCAAATTGACCACATTGCGATCGACGCAAGGCACTCCTCCAGTATCAAGGATGTCCGAACGTTCCGAGGAGCCAACGTTGACTCGGACCACTACCTCGTTGTAGCAAAGGTAATGCTACGGATATCCAGACCAAAGCCAAAACAGGGAAATACTGTGAGGAAGTTCAACGTCGGACGGCTACAGTCGCAGGAAATTGCCAGGTCCTTTTCCGATCGAGTCTCTCGCACCCTCTTAACTAGTCCTTTGCCGCCAACTGCAAACATCGAGAACCAGTGGATAAACTGCCAGAAAGCCATCAGAGATGCCGCCTCTGACGTGCTGGGCTTTGCACGACCACCACACCGAAACCCCTGGTTCGACGAAGAATGCCGGCAAGTACATGCAGCCAAACAACAGGCATACAAAGTGGTGCTGCATAGAAGGACCAGAGCTGCTCGCGAGCTCTACGAGCAGAAGAGGAGAGAGGAACACAAGCTTCTTAGAAGGAAAAAGAAAGAGCATGAGAAGTGCGCGATCGAGGAGTTAGAGTGATGCCACTGCAGGAATGAAGTTCGGAAGTTTTACCAAAAAGTAAAAAGAACCTCCCAAGGTTACAAGGCCCGAACCGAAGCCTGCAAAGACGATCAGGGGAACATCGTGGTGGAATCGCAGTCGGTGCTGAGGATATGGAAAAATCATTTCTGCAAATTGTATAACGGCGATGACGAACCGAATTCTGCTAACATCCAAATTGCACCATTCAACTTGGACGACGTAGGCCAAAAATTCCGTCCACCCGATCTTGACGAAGTGAGGATAGACATATCTAAACTTAAGTCCAATAAAGCTGCTGGAGCTGATGGCCTTGCGGCTGAACTATTCAAAGCGGCTGGCGATGAATTGGTTAGGAGTATGCACCAGCTCATCTGTAAAATATGGTCGGAGGAAAGCATGCCCGATGAATGGAATCTCAGCATTGTTTGCCCGATCCTCAAGAAAGGCGATCCTCTGGACTGCACCAACTACAGAGGCATCAGTCTTCTTAATATCGCCTACAAGTTCTTCTCTGCGGTACTTTGTGAA
This sequence comes from Dasysyrphus tricinctus, assembly GCA_963921185.1. Taxonomy (NCBI): domain Eukaryota; kingdom Metazoa; phylum Arthropoda; class Insecta; order Diptera; family Syrphidae; genus Dasysyrphus; species Dasysyrphus tricinctus. The sequence goes on along the minus strand of OY992531.1, from coordinate 180,634,036 downwards.
CGCCTAAAGCCATTCGTCAACAACCTGATAGGTCCATATCAGTGTGGCTTTAGTCCAGGGAAGTCCACCATCGACCAAATATTCGCACTACGGCAGATCTTGGAGAAAACCCAGGAGTTTCAAATCGATACCCACCACCTTTTTATCGGTTTCAAGGCCGCGTTTGACAGCATCTATAGAGACGAGCTATATAGAGCAATGTCTAGTTTTGGCATCCCTGCCAAACTCGTCCGTTTGTGCAGGATGACGATGGAGAATGCACGCTGCTCCATCAAGGTCGGCAAAGACCTCACCGACACCTTTGATGTCAAAAAGGTTTTAGGCAAGGTGACGCTCTGTCATGCGACTTCTTCAACATCGTTCTTGAAAGAAAGTGCAAAACTCTCACGTCAACACTAGAGGCACAATCTTTCAAAAGTCCGTCCAATTACTCGCTTACGCTGATGACATTGACATAATCGGACGAACAAAGCGTGATGTCAGTGGTGCTTTTATGAGCATTGAGAAGGAAGCCAAGAAGATGGGTGTAACGGTGAATGAAAGCAAAACGAAGTATATGCTGTCAACAAGAAAGGACACCCAACACCGACGTCTAGGACAGAACGTCACTATAGACAGCTATAATTTTGAGGTGGTCAGAGACTTTGTCTACCTAGGATCCGCTATAAGCTCAGCGAATGATACCAGTGCTGAGATCAAACGAAGAATTACTCTTGCCAATCGCTGTTTCTTCGGGCTAAGAAGGCAATTGAGAAGCAAAGCCCTCTCTCGAGCAACTAAACTGTCCCTGTATAAGACGCTTATCATCCCGGTCCTGATGTATGGTGCAGAGGCATGGACACTAATAACAGTGGATCAGAACGCGTTAGGCTGTTTCGAAAGGATAATTCTCCGGGTGATTTTTGGTCCCGTCTTCATAGATGGGGAATGGAGGAGAAGATACAACCACGAACTGTATGGGCTGTACAGTGACACCGACCTAGCAACAAAAGTGAAAAGCCAACGACTAAGATGGCTGGGTCACCTAGAGCGAATGGACACCAATGCTCCGGCCCGGAAAGTCTTTGAATCCAACCCCGTGGGACAACGCAGTAGAGGTGAACAGCGTAAAAGATGGCGCACGCAAGTGGAAGAGGACCTCAACCAACTTGGCGTGCGAAACTGGAGACAGCTAGCTAGAAACCGAGCCGGCTGGAAGAAGCTTGTTGGTTGAGGCCCTGGTCCACCCCGGACTGTAGCGCCACCTTAAGTAAGTAAGTAAGTAAATGAAAGACACGATTTGATTGGTTGGATTGGATAGGAGAAGCAAAACAAAAGCGAACGTCAATTTTCTACACCGAATATTTGCAAATATTTTAAAATATTTCATCCCCCCTCGTCTGTAAGTTACCCCGCTCACCATCACAAATCGCAGAAAATGCTTGTGTTTCTTCACGTGTGGTCAGGGACTATATGAGAAATCTTGGTTTTGGTAGTTTGAACAAAATTTGAAATCTCGAAAGTTTTCACCTGAAATCTCGGATTTCGCTTTGGGGCGAACATAGTGTTATAAGTACATGCACTCGTTTTTTGTTTGCAAGCTGTCAAAAAAACAGCTCAAATGTATGTGTTTAAGAGTTTTCTGACTACACTAAAATACAGTTGTTTAGCTAAGTAGCAATAGAAAATTGATTATAGATGAGAATTTAAGTAACGTAATATAAAGGCAATTTAAAGAGTTGAAAGCTTGCAGCTGCATGAAAATCCAGCACATCAGACAGAGGAAGACCCACCCGCTTACAGAACCCACAATTGATTTCATCCCAGATGAGATGATCAACATCAACATAGGTATAATTTTATGAGAAAAAAGTATTCCAAAAAATTAAAGAAGATCCTTAAACCCTAAAATTCTATTCAAAAAGTGGTCTAAAATACACCTCAAATCAGTGTTATCTTTCACGTAAAGCTCTTGTGTTTGTACTAAATTGTTCCTATTCTGCATAAATTGGTAACATCCCAACTAACAAAATTTCTTCGCATTCCAGACATTATAGTGTTATTTGTTTCTATAGCGCTCCTATTACCCCTCAGTAAATACCTTATAGGAGAATTACTGATTCCTTAACTATTTCCTGATGCAAATTATATCAGCTTTATAAAAGCGATGTACCAAATGTTTCTTTAATCTCTCTATATTGCTCCTATACAATGAAGATGGAGTTTTCACTTCTATAGTCATCCTGTAAAATTACTATACAATCTATATGTTAATTTCTGTTACTTGCTAAGTGCAGCCACAAACCACTTCTGGTATGCTAAAGAGTATTGCCACATAACAGCAGTGCGGAGAAAGTGCATAGGTTTTTTTCATCGTAAATATATTCTTCCATTTCCGAGTGGTTAGCGTGGTGGACTTTCAGTGCGAGAGAACCATTGTTCGAATCCCACAGAAACCTTGTAATTTTTATAACTATAACTAAAAATATCTAATAAATTTTAAGATTGCATTTCAGATAAAAACTTTAAAATAAAATAGCAGCAAATTAAAAAATATAAAATAAAAATACAAATAAATAATTTATTGGTGGATTTACATGTATCTTGATCTCAAGAATCAAGAAAAGTAGAGTGGGTCAGATATATGACAAAATATGAACGTGTGAAAGAGTACAAGGGTGGTAGCTCTTTTTTAGTTACTATAATATGCTATAATCTCTGGCTGTCAAAAACATATGTTTTTGGTGTCTATTATTCCATTTGTAAGAGGTTCGATTGTTGGTAATAAATTTTATTTCATATACCTGATTTAATTTAACAAAAATTAACCAATTTTGTCTCCTCCTTTAGCCTGAAGCTGACCAACGGATCGTGCCGAATGCATTGTACCATCTTATAGCCCAAATGGGTAGTTCTCCCATGGGATGCAATGGAAAAACTAATTTAAACAACTGAATCATCAACTGAAAACGAGCTTTCAAAAGAATTTGAAGTTAAAACTGGAGAAGATGGATCGAAATCAGATTGCCTAGCGAAGCTGTGGAAAATATATAACCACTAAAATAAAAATTGTACAGTCTTTAGTAGAAACATCAGCGTCACCTCCTGATACTCCACCTGAAGACTTTGCAAAGGTCCAACCAGTTGCAGATGGGGCGGAAAATGTGCTACCTTCACCAGTAGCCCATTCAAATCCTACAACCAACCTTTATGATGAATTATTAATTAATTTTTAGCTACTCACAATTTCGCGACGAATATACTCTGGATCAAATTTTGAAATCGCCAAAGATTCATGGAGTTCTTACTAAGCTACAATGCTGCCCAACCAGCGATGGATCTGCTGCTGCAATCATCGCATCAGAAGCTTTCGTTCGCCATCATGGTCTTGAAGCACAAGCTGTTGAAATTGTTGGAATGGAAATGGCCACTGATCCCGAGTCAAGTTTCAAGGATAAGAGTCTGATGAAAATCGCTGGTTATGATATGACCCGACTTGCTGCAGAACGTCTATTCGCTAAATCTTCCTATAAACCACAGGACGTTGACGTTGTTGAGTTGCATGACTGTTTTTCTGCAAATGAGTTGATAACCTACGAGGCCCTTGGCTTATTATGATTTCAAAGGGCCACCCTTTGGGTGCTACTGGTCTGGCTCAGTGTTCCGAGATTGTGTGGCAACTGAGAGGTCAAGCCGAAAAACGGCAAGTACCGAACGCAAGAATAGGTCTTCAGCACAATCTTGGTCTGGGAGGCGCAGTTGTATTGGGACTGTATCGCCTAGGATTCCCCAATGCAAGTAAAAAAGTTTCCAACAATTTAACCAGTGCTAGTGAAATAGCAGAAACACCAGAAGGATTTAAAAGTTGCTCCTCTGTTAAAGATCCTTGAACAAGCTATGTTGGAAGACACTGATAATCTTATTGAAAAAGTTCGTGCAATATACGGTTTTAAGGTGACAAATGGCGCCAATGGAAAAACTGGTTACTGGATAATCAACGCTAAAGAGGGCAAAGGCAAAATTATCTACAATGGAAAAGGTGACCTTAGATATTTTTTTGTAACAAATACGCTTAACATTTCCTTTCATTCCTTTTAAGACAAACCCAATATTACTTTCATTGTGGCCGATGAAGATGTGACCGATCTCATATCTGGAAAATTACCGCCACAAAAGGCATTCTTCCAAGGTAAAGTCAAAATCCAAGGAAATATGGGCTTGGCCATGAAACTAATGGATTTGCAACGTAATGCCCAGAGTCGTATTGATGTTCTACGATCCAAGTTGTAGATTTTTTAATTTTTGTTTTCCAATTTACATTTCCAAAAATCCTATTGGGGACCTGGTTCCACTTGTGTATTTTATTATAGCTTTAAAGTAAGTCGGTGAAATCGATATCTTAGTCTGTTTAACATATTTTTGTATTTTAAAAGTAATAAAACAAAATTGGTTATTTGTTAATTCCTGTTGAATCATTATCTTTCTCATGGCTTAAAAGAAGAAAACAGTTAAAAGAAACGAGTGGTTCATACTAACTTATGAACAAAATCCCTTTTCAACATGCAAATATTAATTTGACCACAGAATATTTAAAGATTCTTCTAAAGCCTACCTTAAGGTTATTATTTTTATTTTGTCAGATTGCGTATGTCACGCTGTGCAATGTTTATCTTTTCTCATTACTGACAAATGTAGGTACTGTTTAACTGAAAGCCTTTTTCTTGCATTATCATTAAATACGCAGTTCAAGTTAAATTCCCTATCTCTCGAACTTAAAATTCATACCATCTATCTCGCACCGACATTAGAGGCCATTTTGGAAAATTTCAAATAATTTTAATCAACTACACCTTTTTGATTTCACAGAATTGAATTGAAAAATTAAAAAATTAATTTACATATGTACATATATATAACACAAGTAAGAAAAATATCTTATTAAATTTTTATTTTTTTTCATGTTTCATCCAAAAGGACAAATTAGCTCTGGATCGGATATATCATATGATTCGTAGAAAGGAAAGAACAAGGCAATGGTTTAACAACAAATTCGGAACTAATATTTGAAATTATAGGAACTAAATAATTAAATTAATAATCGTTCCTTTTTTTTGTTATTATTATTTTTTTTTTTTTTTTTTTTTATAATAAGCGCGCACTAAAGGGGTTGTGACTACCCTTAAAATGATTAAACACAGTGCTAGCGTTAGGAAAAAAGAGAAGGATTCAAGAGGAGATGCCGATGCACATTGGTTTTGTAGTTCTGAATATCGAAATGGGAGGGAAATACAGAGTCAGGTAAAGCATTCCACATTCGGGTAGTGCGACTAAGAAAAGAATCTCTATACTTTACAGTACGTCCGAAATTGGGCTCAAGGGTAAACTGATGTGCATTCCTAGAAGTACGAGTATTACGGCGGAATTGTTTAAGGGGAGGAATGCAACTGGCTATTTCACTAGAACATTGTTTGTAAAAATATCGATAAAATAACGAAAGGCACGAAACATTGCGACGGTGTTCGAGAGATGCAAATGTTTCTGTTAAAGCTCTATCACCTATCAATTTTAAAGCTCTATTTTGAACTCTATCCAAGAGACTTAAATGTGTTTTGGGAGCACCCGCCCAAATATGCGAGTTATACTCAAGCTTTGGACGAATGAAGGCTTTATAGATTACAGCCAGATCAGAAGGGGAGAAAAATTTCTTGCATCTTCGAAGAAAACCTAGACATTTCGCAGCATTTTTGGCGACGTCGAATATGTGATCATTCCACAGAAGGTGGTCTGTGATGCACATACCCAGGACTGAAAGCTGTTCGGTTTCCTCGATGCAAGTACCACTCATGGATAGTGGCATAGAGGGTGGGTTTCGCTTTAACGACAGAAGACAGCATTGAGTTTTTGAAGCATTAAATTCTACGCGGTTTCTTATTCCCCATTTGACAATGCTGTTGAGATCAATGGAGATGCCGATGCACATTGGTTTTGTAGTTCTGAATATCGAAATGGGAGGGAAATACAGAGTCAGGTAAAGCATTCCACATTCGGGTAGTGCGACTAAGAAAAGAATCTCTATACTTTACAGTACGTCCGAAATTGGGCTCAAGGGTAAACTGATGTGCATTCCTAGAAGTACGAGTATTACGGCGGAATTGTTTAAGGGGAGGAATGCAACTGGCTATTTCACTAGAACATTGTTTGTAAAAATATCGATAAAATAACGAAAGGCACGAAACATTGCGACGGTGTTCGAGAGATGCAAATGTTTCTGTTAAAGCTCTATCACCTATCAATTTTAAAGCTCTATTTTGAACTCTATCCAAGAGACTTAAATGTGTTTTGGGAGCACCCGCCCAAATATGCGAGTTATACTCAAGCTTTGGACGAATGAAGGCTTTATAGATTACAGCCAGATCAGAAGGGGAGAAAAATTTCTTGCATCTTCGAAGAAAACCTAGACATTTCGCAGCATTTTTGGCGACGTCGAATATGTGATCATTCCACAGAAGGTGGTCTGTGATGCACATACCCAGGACTGAAAGCTGTTCGGTTTCCTCGATGCAAGTACCACTCATGGATAGTGGCATAGAGGGTGGGTTTCGCTTTAACGACAGAAGACAGCATTGAGTTTTTGAAGCATTAAATTCTACGCGGTTTCTTATTCCCCATTTGACAATGCTGTTGAGATCAATGGAGATGCCGATGCACATTGGTTTTGTAGTTCTGAATATCGAAATGGGAGGGAAATACAGAGTCAGGTAAAGCATTCCACATTCGGGTAGTGCGACTAAGAAAAGAATCTCTATACTTTACAGTACGTCCGAAATTGGGCTCAAGGGTAAACTGATGTGCATTCCTAGAAGTACGAGTATTACGGCGGAATTGTTTAAGGGGAGGAATGCAACTGGCTATTTCACTAGAACATTGTTTGTAAAAATATCGAAAAAATAACGAAAGGCACGAAACATTGCGACGGTGTTCGAGAGATGCAAATGTTTCTGTTAAAGCTCTATCACCTATCAATTTTAAAGCTCTATTTTGAACTATATCCAAGAGACTTAAATGTTTTTGGGAGCACCCGCCCAAATATGCGAGTTATACTCAAGCCTTGGACGAATGAAGGCTTTATAGATTACAGCCAGATCAGAAGGGGAGACAAATTTCTTACTTCTTCGAAGAAAATCTAAACATTTCGCAGCATTTTTGGCGACGTCAAATATGTGATCATTCCACAGAAGATGGTTTGTGATGCACATACCCAGAACTGAAACCTGTTTGGTTTCATCGATGCAAGTGCCACACATGGATAGTGGCAAAGGGGGTGGGTTTCACTTTAACGACAGAAGACAGCATTGAGTTTTCGAAGCATTAAATTCTTAACGGTTTTTTGTTCCCCATTGGACAATGCTGTCAAGATCAGAATTTAATGAACCTATCATACGCTGCCGTTCAAGTTCCACATCCGAAGAACATGGAAGTGAATCTTGAAACGAATATGAAAAGCTGAGGGTACTGTCGTCTGCAAAACTATTTTTATTATTATTATTGTTTAAGTAAACCAAAAACGTATATCTTTTGTTTTTCTAAAATTAAGCGAATCAAGCGATGGCGGTTCAAGGAGCACCATCGCAATCCTAAGAAACATATGTCCGACCCAAAAAAACATGCATTTACTATTTTGTGTATCATAAAAGCACTTAATCATGCAAATAAATACAAATACATATTGGGAATTGAAAACTGATTTTTTATTTTATGCTAAACAAAAAAATTATTGAAAAACCCTTCATTTATGATGCGCTGAATACAGACGATTGCCGAATGATGTCGTGGTCGTACGTAAGCATGCAATAGCAGCCCGATTTCCAGATTTAAATGAGAAATATCTTCTTTCAATTTTTGTATTGCCTTTTTTATATGCACAACGGAACCTGTACAAATAAATAGAGGGATTATTGTAAAAAAATATATATAATATAAATCTGACTTCCGTCCGACATTAGTTGTCTTCGCTGCTCGATTTTTGACTTTTTATTTTCATTTTCCTGAACAACTGCTATCAGTTCTGTTGTTAGCTTTTCAGAATCTTGGCTTATTTGCTTGCTGGCAAATTGAACTCCAGCTTGTTCAAGTGCTTCTCTCGACTTTCAATTTTTATGAAGTTTCTTTAACTGTATTTGGGTCTCATCAGAGATCTAACAGTAAAAAAAAATAATATTTGCATACATTCTAGAGAAAGTAAAAACAAATTATTAACCCCGTCAATATTTTGTTTAAGATTTTATATTTGATTGAGATAGGAGCGCCAATCTCGAAAATCAGCCTTGACCACAATTTTTAACTGTGGAAGTACCCGCTCTAGCTCCAATCGCCAGATTTTGTGTTTGGAAAAATTGTCACCGCTGTAATTTAAATCGGTGTTAGCCTTCTTTGGTGCATTTTAAGAGGAAAACCAATCAAGATCTTTCAAAGAACTTCCCACGTTGTCACTGTCATCACTGAAGCCGGTATTTTGATCGTTCCCAAGTTGCACTTTTCCTCCTTCGAGCAGAGAGGTCCACTCTTGCCTCTGGCTTTGATCACAATGAAATCGGCGAAAGTGTAATGATGCGGAAGAATCAAATCCTCCTTAACATACATCAGGTGGTTGGCCTCGACCGTTTTCAGTTTTTTGAGTTCCTTACGGAGAACTTTCAATCACTTTTGCAGTACTAGTGTAGGCGGGTGTATTTAAGTAAAAATTGTGGAAAATTTACTTGAAATTACTACGGATATTCGATAAAAATTTATTGAAACTGCGATTTTTGAGTAGAAACAAACTATTTATTTATATGAAATTTTTATTTTTTTTTCAGCATACTTTTCAGAATTTTGTTTCATGTTTGACATTTCACTTCTTTCGTGAAATCATGCCAAAAAATTAAAAATTATAGCACAACATGCACACATACACAACATGAACATGTACACACAAATACAGACGAAGATGCTATAATCAAGATGAACATGTTCGTCTTTACTATAATCTTGATCTTGATTTCTATGTTTTACTATAATCATGATATTATCAAGATGCTCTGGATTTTAGTCTTCCCTCTCTATCCAACAAATGAAAATTTTATATTTTACATCCCTTTTTTTTCAAGATTCCAAATCAAGATACATGTAAATCCACCATAAATCAATTGTGAATTTTTTTTTATTTTTCCACTTCCTATAAGACCTCTTAATTGAGTCCAGTAAGTGTTTTTTGGGGCAGCTGAATTTACTCCATAAAGGTCCAATAGGAGCTTAAAAATTGCACCTTTTTTACTCTATGGACTGTTATATATATAATGCTTAAATTATTGCAAAAAATGATTATGAGAAGCTTCTTCGGATGATTATAGGGCCAAAATACTTAGTTGGGCTATCGACATATTTTCATTTCCTATGCCTGTAAGCAATTTTCATAATTGCAATTTTGAAAATAAATGTCGATGTGGTATGAAATAATTAAAAGAAAATTTAAGATTTTACTACACCCATACGTCAAATAGAAAAAAAAAGTTGAAACTATGCAGAAGCACCAATCGCTAAATTCTTTTAGTTTTCTTCCACCATTTTTATTTTTCGTACCTACGTCCTCTTACGAAAGAGAGGTCGGTGTACAAGAGTACCACTTCGGAACTATGTGCGCGTCATATAAATTTCCTGTTTCGCTCGGGAGCGAACCTCACTTCCATAAGCAAAGTTGAACAAAACTTGACGAAACGTTCCACTCTGCAATTATAGCAGCATCATATGCTTTTCGTGTATTTGCTTGTTATCTTCCTCCCAGTTACCCTGAGGCCACACGGGCAAGTTGGCTACATACACTGCCTGTCAAATTCGTAATTTGCATTTCACTTGCTTCCCACTTGCTTTCCACTTGCATTCCACCTGCTTGTCTCCCAACTTGCTTCACTACTGGCTTCAAAACTTGCATGCCAGTTGATAAGCAAGTTGCTTGGGTTTGTTTGTGTTAGTAAACAAATGTATTGCAACTTGCTAGCAAGTACTTGCTCGTGTCGCCTCGGGGTTAAGTGCCCCCTGAGCATTATAGTTCTAGCTTAAAGCTCCTGAGCACACCTCACTTACACGGAGGCCACACGAGCGAGTACTGGCTTGCGAGTTGGGTACGTACTAATTTTCAAATCACTCGCCGCTTTACTCGCTTCATAACTGGCTTCGAAAAAGGCAAGCCAGTTGCCTTACGATTAGGAAAAGATTCAATGTATTATGCTAGGTTTCCACTTGTCTTTGAATTGACACAGTTTGACAGATCATGATTTGGTCTTTGAACAACACAATTGCCACAAAATCGTTGGTCTTTTCAAAGACCAAGAAATTTTCATTGACACCTATTTCCATTTGCTTCGTCTTTTATGAAACGACACTCAATGAGCAAATTTGCACAGCTGTCAGTCATCTTGAATGAAAATTGTTTAAGTGGGAAGAAGAGAAGCTTATTTTATGTTTCTGCTCAGTAAAAGGGTAGGTAGTTTTAATTGTTGTGTTAAAATAAAATTAAAATATTTTGTTTAAGTTAAATTATGCTTATAAAAAACAAATAGCTCTTGCCTCATTTGAGGTGCTTGTTCGCACAGAAATGGAGCTCCAGGAACAAGAGGAAAACAAAAAAAACCTGATTGCTGCGTAAAAAATCTGTTTCGGGCCTGTGTTGAAAGAAACCGAGATTTTTTAAAAGAAGAATAAGCATGACTAAAGCTGATTTCAATTTTGTTTTTGCAACACAACTTCACCTTTGGGATTTCCCAGAGCCTTCGAAATCGATTGTTGTGACACCATCAAGCTGAAATTATAAAAATTTGGATTATAATTATGTTCATGCCCAATGCATTTTGGGGGTGTTCTCACCACCTACAGGATAAATATAAAGTCACTTTTTGGTTTATATAGTTGATTTATTTAGGCATTGGATTGATGTTTATCTTCAGATTCAGATTCTTCTCCCCGACACGACGATAAAGATAAACAGATCTACTTGGAGTTTTGCCTCCACGTGTTTTAAATAGGGGTTGTGGAACCTTGAGTTCACCCGGAACTAGGCGTGGTTCAAAAACTGGCAAACCACAGGCATTCACTTGCCAATTGTCTGGCGTACGCTGCTTGTCAGTGTGGCAAAAATGCAAGGTGCCCTCAATAGGAGTAAAACGGTGGCTTCGTCGTCGATGTACCTTGGGAGTCGACAGATCCTCGAATTGGAAGGGATTTCATTCTTTCGTAAGCTGCATGTTACGGCTTTGGGGGGTTTATTGCAGACTGAAAAAGATAATTATGTTTCCTTATTTCCTTATTTTTGCCATTGGGGTTATATAATTTCAAGAACTTACTTACCTATGTATTTATAGCCTTTTCGGGTGAACAACAATCGTCCTAAAGAATTTTACGGCGCATCAAAACATGCGCCGCCATATTTTTCATCATTTTTTTTTTTTTTTTTTTTTTTTTATTTCACTTTTCTTTTTGGCAATCGGCGTTACCAATATACAAACAAAAAAATTTATTAAAAAGATGGCTGAGGTTAGGAGAATTATGCCTTTGATTTTAGGTTCAAAAGATAGATGTCGTTAAAATTCTGCGAAACATAAATTAATGTGGTCTAATTTGATTGGCGGTTAGAATCGAATCATATTAGCCGTTGGTTGAACGGATTAGTGGTGCGATGGGAATTCAAACTCTGATGATTCTTTAGTCAGAGTCATAGACATACTAGATATGGACTGCTAGTTGTTTGGTAAAACTGGTTCTAAAATTAATTATAAACGCTACGAGCGCTGTTGGTGCAAAGCGGAAATATGGGATAGCTTTTGACACTTTGATTTGACGCTTGTTTTTAATTTAATTTTTTCCCAGAAACCGTGCACCAGTTTCCAAACTGTATGATGCAGAGCGCAGAAAACGTTTCCAATCCAATTTTAGTGTACATGGAATCATCGGATGATGACAATGATAATATCCTCCTGGTTAAGCGTGTCACAAGATCACCACCATCGTCATCATCGAAGTGCTCTTCCAAGGGAATTCTACAATCCTCATCTGAAGAAGGATGCTGAGCAAATTTTGATTCAAGACTTTTGGAGAAAGATGATACTATTTGATGATGAACCAAGTGAGGAAAAAGATCTGTTTATAGCGCAATTGTACAAGTACAACCGCTTATTTCGAGTGGTACAAAAACTCGGTGGGTATCATCGTATGACTAGTCAATATCAATGGAAGTCCATCACCATAAGGCTGGGATTTACACCGATTACAATTAGTGTGACTAATCTGGCTAAGCAGGTTTATAAGAAATTCAACTGCAACCAATGAGGACGTTCATAGAAAGCTCGATATCGGTTGTTCAATGATAATGACACCACGCAATGCCAATCGCACAAAAGGAAGGAGCTAGAGGCGGGCCAATTCTGTCAACCCACCGCCGACCAACGATGAATCGGAGAATGAAGTGAATCGAGTGTAGAGGTGACTCCTAACACAACAAGGTCTGTTGGTAAGTTATTATACATTATTCAATCATAAAGTTTTTGTTTTATGTTTTTACTATACTCGAATAGTATATACGAGATGGCTGCGTGAGCTGTATTTATTCTACTTTACTACTACTAGATTTGCTGAAACAATACTTCCAAGGTATTTAAATTATTCAAACTCTTCAACTCGCGTCTCCTGTATAAAAAAACGCTGATGTGTAGAACGGCGTGTGAGCATTATTTTTGTCTTTTTGCTATTTATTTTATGACCACTCCACTCTCCTTTCACGTTCAGTGCTTGACACATCTCTTTCAGCCCGGTGATGTTATTTGCCAAGAGACATACATATACATATCATCGGCATAGTCTATGCAGAAGCACCAATCGCTAAATTCTTTTAGTTTCGTGTATTTGCTTGTTATCTTCCTCCCAGTTACCCCGAGGCCACACGAGCAAGTTGGCTACATACACTGCCTGTCAAATTCGCAATTTGCATTTCACTTGCTTCCCACTTGCTTTCCACTTGCATTCCACCTGCTTGTCTCCCAACTTGCTTCACTACTGGCTACAAAACTTGCATGCGAGTTGATAAGCAAGTTGCTTGGGTTTGTTTGCGTTACCCCGAGGCCACATGAGCAAGTACTTGCAAGCAAGTTGGCTACATACACTGCCTGTCAAATTCGTAATTTGCATTCCACTTGCCTTCCACTTGCTCTCCACTTGCATTCCACTTGCTTGTCTCCCAACTTGCTTCTCAACTTCACGGAGGCCACACGAGCGAGTACTGGCTTTCGAGTTGGGTACGTACTCATTTTCAAATCACTCGCCGCTCTACTCGCTTCATAACTGGCTTCGAAAAAGGCAAGCCAGTTGCCTAACGATAAGGAAAAGATTCAATGTATTATGCTAGGTTTCCACTTGTCTTTGAATTGACACAGTTTGACAGATCATGATTTGGTCTTTGAACAACACAATTGCCACAAAATCGTTGGTCTTTTCAAAGACCAAGAAATTTTCATTGACACCTATTTCCATTTGCTTTGTCTTTTATGAAACGACACTCAATGAGCAAATTTGCACAGCTGTCAGTCATCTTGAATGAAAATTGTTTAAGTGGGAAGAAGAGAAGCTTATTTTATGTTTCTGCTCAGTAAAAGGGTAGGTGATTTTGAATTGTTGTGTTAAAATAAAATTAAAATATTTTGTTTAAGTTAAATTATGCTTATAAAAAACAAATAGCTCTTGCCTCATTTGAGGTGCTTGTTCGCACAGAAATGGAGCTCCAGGAACAAGAGGAAAACAAAAAAAACCTGATTGCTGCGTAAAAACTATAAGAAATCTGTTTCGGGGCCTGTGTTGTAAGAAACCGAGATTTTTTAAAAGAAGAATAAGCATGACTAAAGCTGATTTCAATTTTGTTTTTGCAACACAACTTCACCTTTGGGATTTCCCAGAGCCTTCGAAATCGATTGTTGTGACACCATCAAGCTGAAATTATAAAAATTTGGATTATAATTATGTTCATGCCCAATGCATTTTGGGGGTGTTCTCACCACCTACAGGATAAATATAAAGTCACTTTTTGGTTTATATAGTTGATTTATTTAGGCATTGGATTGATGTTTATCTTCAGACTCGGATTCTTCTCCCCGACACGACAATAAAGATAAACAGATCTACTTGGAGTTTTGCCTCCGCGTGTTTTAAATAGGGGTTGTGGAACCTTGAGTTCACCCGGAACTAGCCATGGTTCAAAAACTGGCAAACCACAGGCATTCACTTGCCAATTGTCTGGCGTACGCTGCTTGTCAGTGGGGCAAAAATGCAAGGTGCCCTCAATAGGAGTAAAACGGTGGCTTCGTCGTCGATGTACCTTGGGAGTCGGACAGATCCTCGAATTGGAAGGGATTCCATTCTTTCGTAAGCTGCATGTTACGGCTTAGGGGGGTTTATTGTAAACTGAAAAAGATAATTATGTTTCTTTATTTTTGCCATTGGGGTTATATAATTTCAAGAACTTACTTACCTATGTATTTATAGCCTTTTCGGATGAACAACAATCGTCCTAAAGAGTTTTACGGCGCATCAAAACATGCGCCGCCATATTTTTCATAATTTTTTTTTTTTTTTTTTGTTTATTTCACTTTTCTTTTTGGCAATCGGCGTTACCAATATACAAACAAAAAAGTTTATTAAAAAGATGGTTGAGGTTAGGAGAATTATGCCTTTGATTTTAGGTTCAAAAGATAGATGTCGTTAAAACTCTGCGAAACATAAATTAATGTGGTCTAATTTGATTGGCGGCTAGAATCAAATCATATTAGCCGTTGGTTGAACGGATTAGTGGTGCGATGGGAATTCAAACTCTGATGATTCTTTAGTCAGAGTCATAGACATACTAGTATGTCTATGGTCAGAGTTATAGATCCCGCCAGACGCTTTAGACGGCGAAGACAATTAGTTAAAACCAAAGTGGTTTTCGGTGTCCAATTTTGCTAACTTACCATAAAGTTCTATAACGATAAATTAAAAATTAAAAGACCTTGTTCAAAGTGAATTCATAAGAATAAGAATAAAAACTTAGGCGATCACAAATAAAAGCATATAGTAAGTCGACCTATAAAATCCAATCGAAAGTGATACTACTAAGTGGTACATGTACAATTTAGATTGCAGATCGAAACTCCTTACGATACCGAGATACCTATGCCTTCGTGTATATTCATCCTCCTACCAAAAATTAAGTGCTTGATTTTTAAATTAATTGGTGAGTCATTTAAAGAACTTAAATATATAGGTAGAACTTTTTTTTAATTTTTCTTGTTAAACCTAAATATATATATGAAAAAAAAGAGTATTTGTATAAAAAAGTGATAAAGTCCATTATTGTTTATTATTAGGATTCGGTGCGGTTATTTGGCGATCACTGACTATCCAACCCAACAGGAGTCGTGATCGCCTGCACCTTTTTTTTTAACCGACAAGAGGATAGTAAATCCATATCGAAACCAAAAACCCGGATACAACAGTTCAACACGAGTTCCATTTCGAACTTTCATTTTAGCTGCTTTCATCTATTGAATAAATATATATAAAAAAATAAGCTAAGAATCATATCTAGAAATTTCCTTATATATGTATGTAGATAAATTGACCTGTTGCATCATATATTATCACCTCAAGGACATATAATTACCTGTGCATATTCGTATAGCCTTTTTTAAAATTTAAATCTATAATAGTGTATATTTATGTACTTACCTATACATATGTTATTCCTTATCTATAAATTGATATAAATATATATATGAACCTATATGTATACATACACTATCATATTGGAAATTTTGTTCGAGAGTATCAACTACGGATCCCTAGATTCAACTTAATTTTGTAATTTCTTGTTGGTGCTATAATTTGCCTTGATTTCTCATTAAGTAAATTGGGTTTCAAACATTTTTTCTTGTTAATCATCGTGGCAATCAGCTTTTGTAAAGTGCATAGGAATTTTCTTTTATACACATATACTTATATTTTTTTTGTGGTGGGATAGTTTAGTTTCCTCCTTTTGAGATTCTAAGAGTAAGGGAGAGAAAAGTCCTAGATTACAGGATTCAAAAAAATAAAACTGCCCCAACTGAGCTCAATCCAGGTAGGATAGTTTGATGAATGTAAGATATTTGCTTAAAATTTCTATCGAATTGGTGATAGAGGTAAAGTGGAAGCTAGGTTGAAACCGCTATTAAGTTAAAGTTGTAAAATTCCTAGGTACTGACATTCAATAGGGTTAGTTAATTATTTAAAATTTCTAAATTTTCGTTAATTCATTTATGATTTTGATTTTTTTGTTCAGAGTCCATATTTGTTTTCTAACCTGTTATGTTTAAATTATTCAAATTTTATAAAAATAAATAGTAGCATGAAACCCTTTTTGATTAAAGAAAAATTCTAATGTTAATTGCACCAATATGGTCGAAATCAAGTTTTTTTCTTGTCAAGCAAATAGCTTGATGATTCGCTAAAGCTTTCTTTTTCAGGGGATGCGGATGGTGACGACCGAAGTGATGAAGATCTGAGCTGAAAGCAAAGGTGAGTGAAGGTCAAAGGGGGAGTTACAAAATTAGGCTACAAACTCCCATGGCAGGGTGGGTTTAGAATTACGCTGAATGACACCACAGCACCCTCAAGTGGTAACGTCCGTCCGTGGTTATCATTTTTTTCGATCTTCAATTGAATTAAATTATTGTTATCTTTGGCATGTTTATGTTTTGTGGTGGGCGAGATTGGGCTGCGTGGACAAGATCCCCACTCACTTCCGGCGAGTTCAAGCAGAGCAACCGCCAGCATGCCAGCCCACTGCACCCAAACAAAAGTAAATCAATTTCGATTCCAACCTCAGCTCGCCCAACTAACAATATTGCTTCGCATTTCAGACATTATAGTGTTATTTGTTTCTATAGTGCTCCTATTACCCCTCTGACGGAAAGTAAATACCTTATTGGAGCATTACTGATTCCTTAAATATTTTCTGGTACAAATTATATCAGCTTGATAGAAGCGATACACCAATGTTTCTTTAATCTCTCTATATTGCTTTTATGAAATGACGACGGAGCTTTCGCTTCTATAGTCATCCTGTAAAATTATTATACAATCTCTATGTTAGTTTCTGTTACTTGCTAAGTACAGCCACAGACCATTTCTGCTGTACTAGTAAAAACACAAACCACTTCTGCTATACTTAAGAGTATAGTCACATGCCAGCAGTGTGAAGAAACTGCATACGTTTTTTTTCATCGTAAATATATTCTTCCATGGCCGAGCGGTTAGCGTGGTGGACTTTCAGTGCGAGAGGACCATGGTTCGAATCTCACAGAGAACTAGTAATTTTTATAACTTAAATAATATCTAATAAATTCTAAGATTGCATTTCAGATAAAAACTTTCAAATAAAATATCACAAAATAAATAAAATAAAATAAAAATATAAATAAATATAAATCAACTGTGAAATATTTTTTTTTATTTTCCACTTTCTTCTATAAGACCTCTAAATTGAGTCCAGTAAGTGTTTTTTGGAGCAGCTGAATTTAGTCCATAAAGGTCCAATAGGAGCTTAAAAAGGCCGCCCTTTTAATTCTATCGACTATTATATAATGATTATATGATTGCAAGAAATGATTATGGGAAGCTTCTTTGGATGATTATAGGGGCAAAATTGTTAGTTGTGTCTACTACACGATTCCCACGAATAGTTATTCATATGTATATTTTTATAGTACTTATTGCCTGAGTCCCAAATATTATCAAATCGCTGGACCTTTTGTATCAGCAAATGGTTAATTTCTGCTGTCCACTCCAGAGTTTATGTTCTGATTAATTTTCTGTTTTTTTTTTCAGGGACATTAGCATCCTCTAAAAAGGATGGATTGTTGCTCATATTTGGGTCGCTCCCCAATATCCCACGGAATTCCTCTAATCTTCTAAAATTGCAAATGCCAACAAATTTGGTCGATCAAAATGGTAGCCCAGTGGCCATGCAATATTCATTTTCGATGCCAATAAATTCCGAGAGAAACTGCGAACACGATTCCCTTTCCCAGTTTTCGACGATGGGAAAAATTCCGGCGGAAACTTTATTAACGATAGCCCCCATTATTTTAATTTGGAATTTTCTATTTATTTTTTCACTTCAAAAACACTTTTTGAAATCACATTCAAATTGGATTATTAAAGCAGCTGTCAAATGTATGTCTTTCATTGACAAAGAATTAAAACACGTTGCCAATTTTCTTTGTCAAGTTTCTTTGCTATTTCCACATGTCTTTAAAATGCGTTGTCTTTCATTGACAAACAGTGTTTCCAAGTTGGAGAATTTCCACTTCTCATTTTGTGAAATGACGTGAAAATGCGTCTTTGGTCGGTTGGTAAATGTTAAGTGGAAACCTAGCATTAGTAAATCGCTAGCAATTTACTCGCTCGTGTGGCCCACTGATCTCTATAATACACTGGATAGTGTATCGATACAAAAATATTGCTTCCATTTGAAGAATTGTTATATTATGAAGCTGACCACTTTTTTGTATGCCAGTATAACTGTATAACATGTAATACAAAGATAATCCATTAAGAAGACATCAAATCTTCGTTCGTTTCACCCTCCGAGATCAGTTTGCTAACATTTGTTGTGTTCGTAATTTCATTTCACTTTTTCATTCACTTATTGTTAAATGAAACGGAATAACAAACATAAAGAATGTGACAAGGAGGTAAAATCATTATCATCCTCCTCATCATAATTATTCATTAGCCCCCATATTAATAAACGGCGGATAACAACGTGCTAGCATTTCTACATCTGTTAACTTGTAATTCTTATTAACAAATGTGTAATAGTCTGTGACGTGCGTTAACGTACGGATAACTTTAACTTAACTTAACACACAAACGCACAAGTGTGATAAGACCGTTTACTACTACCAGTATACACTTTGTAAGGCAGTGCACGCATGTGAAACATATATTAGAAAATCACCATAATTTGATGAAGTGGTGAATTTGGTGAAGTGATAAATACTGGAAAGGTATCATATCTTTTTTAATGAACGAACATGAGACAAAGAGTAAATATAAAAGAGCCAAATTTTACCTTCTCGTCGCACTCGTTACGTTTAATATTCCGTTTCACATCACCACTTATGGACGCAAAATAAAATAACAAATACAAAAATGTAAACATTGGAATCTTAATAATGGAGTATCTTTTGTTTCAATACATTTTTTAACGTAATTAAAGTTTAATGCGAGTTTTCACCCTTGAGAAATAAAAGTTTAATAGTGTCAAAAGTGGATGGAATATAATTTCATTTAATAAACATATGTATGCATAATTTCATTTAATAAACATATGTATGCATATTATAATAACATAAGATTTAAGAATCAATAAAAGGGTAGTTGTTTTTATCTACGTTGTTGTTTTTTATTTCATTTCCTATCCATGAATGGGAATTCTTGAGAAAAGCACACATATACCTTTCCAAAACTGGAAATCTACCAACACATACCTGCACCAAGTCACTATGGAAAATTCTGGTGACTAATGTGACATTTCATTTAACTCGCTCACTCACTCACTTTTGCTAGCTGAATCGATTTTCGATGAAAAGTGACACATCTCACTCACTCCCTGCACTTTCGATCTAGCTGAATCTCGGCACAGGTTTTTATTAATGCTGCTGTAGCTATTTTGCTCAACTTGTTCGCAAACTGCAATGATTTATCTCATTCCACTATGTAATTATACTAAAAACAATACACCAAATGCACACAGTGAATAACTTAAAGATATAAAATAATAAAACAAACTTCCACAAAAGTTTATATTTCCATATCATGGTCTGTTTACCTTTCTTCAGATTGACAGCTGGAAATAGGGACGAGCGATTTTTATCGATATTTGCAAAATTTCGATAGTAAAGATTTCGATGTTTTGCAACATTGATATTAACATCCAAAACATCGGCCTTAAAAACAAACAAAAAGTTAGTACGAAAATGATTGATTCTGCTAGTAAAATCTAGATGGAGTGACTTCATAGCTTTTAAAGCACCTGTAATCTCACAAGCAAAACTGAAAAATTCAGAACCACAACGAAACTTTCGCAACAGTATTAATAAAAAGCTGGTATCCGCTCCCTAACACACGTGTTAACTGGCACACGGATACACAACTTGTCCGCTTGATAAGTTTTCTTTTTTAAAAGGATATGATATCTTTCCAGTATTTATTTCTTCAGCAAATTCACCACTTCATCAAATTATGGTGATTTTCTAAAACATGTGCCACATGCATGCACTGCCTTACGAAGTGTATACTGGTAGTAGTAAACGCACTGATCTCTATGTCCCTGATCACACGTGAAGAAATTCAAGCATTTTCTGCAATTTGTGATGGTGAGCGGGGTAACTTGTAGAAGAGGGAGGGGGATTAAATAATTTAAAATATTTGAAAATATTCGGTGTAGAAAATTGACGTTCCCTTTTGTGTTGCTTTTCCTATCCAATCCAACCAATCAAATCGAGAGTTTCATTATGAAAATACGAAAAACGCAAAGAGGAGATCAAAATCTGCAGAATAATTTTCTTCACATCTGAACACTTTCGTTCTTCACGTGTAAGCAAGCACTATAATGCATTTGTATTATAGAGATCAGTGAGTAAACGGTGCTATCATACGTGCGTGCGTGTTTGTGTTAAGAAGTTATCCGTTCATTTTACGTGGAATCTGGCTAGTTAAAGTTATCCGTACGTTAACACACGTCACAGACTATTACGCATTTGTTAAAAGAATTACTAGTTAACAGATGTATAAACGATAGCACGTTGTTATCCGCCGTTTATTAATATGGGGGTCAATATGCAAAAAGGGCACAGATATATGTTTACACATGAAGTGCCTATCAATTTTGCTTTCATCAAATTTGTTTTGTATACAATTGTTCAAAAGAAATATTTTTACATCGATATTCAAGCATAATGTCATCGATGCTCAGCAAGACGCCTTTTAAACTATGCAAGTTTTTGTACACACTTTTTTAAGCAAAAATATTTTGCAATATCGTTAGATAAAAGTTTATCAAATCTGTGGACAATAATTTTTGCAAAATACTTATTTAATATTGATTTTCAAGAATTTAAATTATCGATGGTCAGAAACACGCAGTTTACACCATGCAAGTTCTTGCGCACACCTTCCTGTGAAACAAGATTTTGAAATATCGGATTTCAAAAAGGACACACATAACTGCTTAATACATGAAATGCCTTGCGATATTAATTTTGTTAAGTTTGTTTATATTCAGTTGTGCAAAATACATAATTTAACATCAATTTTCACCCATTGAAATCATTGATGCCTAGAAAGATACCGCTTACACTCGGTTTTAGCACACAAGTTTGTGTGCATCATTATTTTGCAATATCGAAGTTGAAATACCTTGCTTATGACTTCATATTTTTCATTTGTATAAAAACTTAAATCGATTTTAAAAAACTTAAGAAAAAATAGCCGCCACCAGAAATCTTGAAAGCAAAAATACATTAGAGCTTTGCATGACGCATTTTTTGAATTGGTCAAACAAAAAACTTAAACAAAAATACGTGAAAAAACATCGATGTTAAGTAGCATCGATGTTTTTGGTTCGATATTTATTGACATCGATGTTTGGTCTTCGATGACGAAATCGATGTACACATCGATTTTGATTCAATATCGCTCATTCCTTTCTGGAAAATACTTTTTTTTTGGCTAATTCAGACGTCAAACTATGAAACAACCACCTAATTGTCATCTTCAAGTGGAAGCAAAGAAACTGTTATACATTATTAGGAATACACCACTGATCTCTATATATAACTGGATAGTATATTCCATAGAAAGTATAATAGTTTTTTTTTGACTCCAATTGAAGATGACATTTGTTAGGCATTCTCACTTTTTGACGTCTGCTGAGCACAAAAAAAGTAATTTGAAGAAAGATTTTTATTAGTAAAAATAATAAAATTAATTTTGTTTTTTAAGTTCTGTCGGAATCTGAACGAAATTCCAATGCAGCTCTTCAAATTCTCGAGAACTGGGATTTGCCGAAATATCTATCGTGCCCCAGGAGGTGGTTGATCGTCAGTTCGAGGAGCAACTTACATTCCTTTGCCAGGAAAAAGTTTTCCACCTAATTGACGTTGTTAATCTACGGAACTGTACCGACGTTTTGTAACTCTCGCATCGATAAAATAAGTCGAGAAACGTTAAAAAATGGAACAAAACTCATGCATTTTGTTTCAGTTTTCATCGTTTCTCGACCAGTTTTTTCGATGCGAGAACGTAGGCACTGGCTGGTGTTTTACTGCCATAGCGACAACCACGTTCCTAAGAACCTTATATCAATCTTATGGAGGAATGCTCGCGCCATGGGTATCAATATCCCCTAAACACCCTGTGGAGTGTCAATATTGCCCTAAAGAACTTAATGATTTACGGCATCAATTCGCAGAGATGAGCTAAGTCGTGATTTTTCAATCGCAGGTAAATCTGTGACTGTGATTTGCAATTCACGATGAGATTAACCTGTGATTGTGATTCTTGAATTAAAAAATAGATATATTAGAAAATCGGAAAAAATGTATAGTGACTCATTTTACTGCACACTTTATTATTGAAAAAAAGCTTAAAAACAAGCATCTTTTTGAATAAAAAAGTTTTAACTATTTTGTAGATATCTATCATATTTTCGCATTAAAGATAAATGTCTTCATATTTATATGAAAATAACAATTTCAATTTCTAGGCGGCTACTTTTAAAATGATGCTCTTAAATAAGTAGGTGTGGCATTGGGTGGATTTCTAAAAATTTCATATGTAGGTAACGTAGGCTTTAAACAGCTTATTGACAAAAATTTAAACCCTCTGAAAAAACTGAGAAGGGTTAAATTTCAAATGCTAGAAAAGTAGGCGTGGCAGTGGATGGATTTCTTAAAATGTTGTTTGTTGCTTTTTAAGTTCAGACAACTTATTTACAAAATGTCAGCTTTCTAAGGCAAAGTATGTATGAAGGAGAAAGCTCAAATATAAGAAAAAGAGGTGTGGCAGTTGGTGGATTTCCAAAAATATTATGATATTTTTTAGGCTATAGACAACTTATTTACTAAATATAAGCGCCCAGGGGTAATATATTAGGGGTTAAACTCAAATATAAGAAAAGAAGGCGTGGCAGTGGGTGGACTTCCAAAAAATTGATATGTTGTTCTTTAGGCCCTAGAGAACTTATTTACAAAATTTCAGCTCCATTGGACAACGTTTTAAGGGTAAAACTCAAATATATAAAAAGAAGGCGTGGCAGTGGGCGGTTTTCCAAAAATGTATGTGTTGTTCTTTAAGTTCTAGATAACTTATTTACAAAATTTCAGCTCTCTAGGGCAACGTATTTAGGGGAAAACTCAAATAAAAGAAAAAGAGGCGTGGCAGTGGGCGGATTTCCAAAAATGCATATGTTATTCTTTAGGTTTTTAACAACTTAATTGCAAAATTTCAGCTCTCTAGAGCAACGGATTAAGGGGTAAACTTAAATATAGTAGGTGGATGTCAAAAAATTCGCACTTGCCTTGCTGGTCAGATTCAGAATCTCCAGTTTAAAAATCTACCAAATTGGAAAGCAAAATCTATCAAAAAACCAACCCATAAAATGCAAAGAAAATCATGACATCGTTCTCATTCTTTATACTTTCGCCTTGGTCTGTGAGATTTTGATTTATTTGTGAATTTATTCTGGTCGTGATTTTGTTCACAGGGGAAAATGAATCACGACCACAGTTTTTTTTCGTGATTTGTGAATTGTTCCTGTTCGTTGTGATTTTCCATAGAATGTGAATTGCGTGCAGGCACATGTCAAATCACATTTAAGGCGCTCACAGTTTGTTCTTGGATTGTTCACAGGCCGTGATTGTGATTTTCTAATCACAGGTTTGAAATCACAGGTCGTGATTTTTTGCTCTTCTCTATCAATTCGTACCACGATGCCAGCCAAAAACGGCAATTATGTAGCGGCATTTGTGGCCTCCCATAAACACCAAGTTCACTCGCTGGTTAAGTAAATCCGTGTGGCCTGTGCCAATTTCAAGAAATTTCTAAAAATTTGTAGATGGATAGCCCAAGCTCTCATTTCCAAAATATTTTGTCCTTTTGGATGATTGTAACGTTTCTGAGTTTGAATTTAAGTCCTTTAAATGGTTCTTAAAACCATTTTCAATTCCAACTTATATTTCAAAAAATTTGCATACAAAACACATTTCATGAGTTTCTTGAAGGTGGAAAAATGATGATACTACTTTTATATGCAAATTTTTTGAAATCCTTTTTTGAATTGAAAATTGTTTTTGATACTAGTAAGAGTACTTACATAGAAACTTAAATGCGTTCCAATCATTCAAATAAAGCAAATAGTTTGGAAATGGAAGCTTGGTCTATCCATCAGTATCAAGGATTCAGCAGCCCTAAAACATAAGCCAAGAAATTTAAAAAAAAACCCACAGTATATGTTACAGAATAGAATTTTATTAATACGTTATTAGATCAATGAAAAACTTAACAATAAAACATTTTTTTATATTTCTGATATCTTAGCAAAAATCTCACAGTACGTCCTCCCGTATTCGTGGATTTGTTTAATACCAGCTGGTCCTCTAAAATGAAATAAAACATTGCTTAGCATCTGTTATATATTGGCATCACTCATCAATAAAAGAGTAATGCCTTTTCTGACAGAGATTTTGAATTAACGACTGAGTCGTGTTTAACCAATAAATGGACAAACATCATTTTCAAGTATTGAGTTTTTATTGAAGATTTATAAATTATTAAGTTGAAGACTTAACATTTTGGCGACGAGGAATAAAGAGGTGAGATGTCTGTAGACACGAAGGGTGAATCACTCCGTGGCGGAAGGGGTCAGCTTGATGCTTATGCCTTGAATTCTTCTTGGACAGGCTACAAGGAGCGGATGGAGTTCTACTTCGAAGCTCATGATGTTAAAGAAGACGCTAAAAAGAAAGCCATTTTTTTATCAAGTCTGAAAGACGATGTGTACGAGATTGTTCGATCTCTAGCCAGACCTCAAACGCCAAAGGATTTCACTTTTGTCCAAATTATTGAAAAACTTGATGCGCATTTCACCCCAACACCGAATGAAATCGTACAACGATTCAATTTCCATAGGAGACAACAGGCACCTGACGAATCGATTTCAGTATTTGTAAATGACCTCCGTAAGTTGAGTGAGTTTTGCAGGTTTCAAGAACTCGATAGTATGCTTCGGGATCGTATAGTTTGCGACGTTATGGACTCGTCACTTCAAAAACGTCTTTTCGTTGAACCCAACCTGGATTTCAAAAAAGCATACGATTTAGCCATAGCACACGAAGCAGCTACACGGAATGTAGTAGATATCCGTGGCACAACTAACAGCTCCGAAGTTCTGCAGGTACACAGGTCAATGAAGAAGAACTTCACACCCCTGACAGACAGACAAAAAACTTGTTACCGTTGTGGAGATAGTAGTCACAGTGCTAATAATTGCAGATTTAAGAACAGCAGATGTGATTATTGCAGCAAGATCGGACATTTAAGCAGAAACTGTTTCAAAAAGAAGTCAGACTCTAGCAACAAGTGCAATGTAGTGGAAGAAGAAGAGTCTGCAACAAACTACTTTTTACAGAACAATATCGAACTACCAAGACAAAGATTATTCGAACTGAACAACATTGACGTATCTAGAACGGCACAGCCAAATGTTTTAGCTAAAGTTAAGCTTAACGGCATCATAGAGATAATGGAAGTAGATTCGGGCGCTGCATTTTCTCTCATATCATTTCAAACCTGGGAAAAGATCCGAGAGTCAGACAGCCAGCTCGAGAAGGTTAAATTCACTCTGAGAATGTGGTCAAAACAGTCGCTTCAGATTTTGGGACAGGCCAATGTAAAAGTGGAATTCAGAGGAAATTGTGTGAATCTTCCAATCGTCGTGTTATCCCAAGATCATGGTAGAAGTCTTCCCGGTAGAAATTGGTTCCCTCAGCTTAACATAGCAGTTCATGGTGTGAACACTATTAATAAAGAACAAAGCATTCAGTTGCTATGCAGAGAATACAGCGACGTATTGACTGAAGAGCTAGGAGCACACAACGGAGAGCCAGTTCAAATCCAGCTAAGGGCAGATGCTCAACCGGTTTTCAGGAAATACCGTCAAGTTCCTTTTGCAATAAGAGAAAGCGTCGAACAAGAACTTCAAAAGCTGGTAAAACAAGGAGTTCTGGAACCAGTCGAATTTTCCAGGTGGGCTACTCCAGTCGTACCTGTACGGAAAAAGGATGGTTCAATCCGAATCTGCGGAGACTACCGTAGCACCGTAAATGCAGTCATCAAATCCAATACCTATCCACTACCAACAACATCTGAAGTTTTAGTCGCAATATCACCGGGAACAATCTTCACAAAATTGGATTCACAACAAGCCTATCAGCAGTTAGTCATTGATGAACAGTCCGCAGAGGTATTAACAATTAATACACATAAAGGTCTTTTCAAAATGCACAGATTACCTTTTGGTGTATCAGCTGCACCAGGGATATTCCAAAGATTTATGGAAAATTTGCTTCAAGGTATTCCTGGAGTCATAGCATATCTCGATAATATCATCATCTCCGGAACAACCGAAGAACAGCACTATGATAGAGTCGAAGATGTTTTCAGGCGCCTACGAAGATCGAACATCACCGTTAGGAAAGACAAATGTATGTTTGCTGTAAAAGAACTAGAATTCTTGGGGTTTAACATAAGTCCTGATGGCGTGCGACCAAGTAAAACAAAAGTGGGGGCTATACATAACGCTCCAGAACCAAAAAACAAGGAGATGCTTCAATCATTCCTTGGGTTGCTTAACTTCTATAATCGATTTCTACATCATAAAGCATCGTCAGCTGAAAAACTACACAGGCTGTTGGACAAGAAAGCTAAATGGAGATGGACAAAAGAACATGCAACAGTTTTCAAAGAGCTAAAGGAGTTGATTCATTCAGAGTCCATTCTAACATTCTTCGATGAATCCAAAGAGGTGGTGGTATCATGTGATGCTTCACCATATGGTATTAGCGTAGTTCTAGCACACCGAGAGATGGATGGAACAGAACGTCCAATCGCTTTCGCTTCTCGAACCTTAGGTAAGAGTGAAAGAAACTATGCACACATCGATAAGGAAGCTTTAGCAGTAATTTTTGGAGTTCATCATTTCCATCAGTACCTGGCTGGCCGAGAATTCAGAATCATCACAGATCATAAGCCGCTGTTGGGAATATTCAATCGCAACAAACAGATTCCAGTCATGATTTCACCGAGAATGCTTCGTTGGTGTCTACAACTGACAGCTTATGACTACACCCTTGAACATCGATCAGGAAAAAACAATGGGAACGCCGATTGCCTAAGCCGACTTCCAATGAACACGTTAATAGAGGAAACAATTCCACCAGGAGACATCTTACTGCTGGAAGCTATGGTTGATCCTCCAATAATAGCAGAACAGGTGAGTTTCGAAACACAAAAAGATGTTATACTTAGCCGAGTACTGCGTTGGGTTCTACATGATTGGCCGCAAACTTGGAAGTCCCTAATGAAGCTTTCAGACCATATTCAGCTAGATGTCTGGAGATCTCCACACATAAGGGTTGTTTACTCTGGGGAAGTCGTGTTATAATTCCACTAACACTTCGAGAACGAACACTAAAGACACTACATGCCAATCACCCAGGAATGACAGCAATGAAAGCTACTGCAAGAAGCTATTTCTGGTGGCCGAAACTTGATGAAGACGTGGAACATTGCGTTCGACAGTGTCATCAGTGCCAAGAAAATCGACCAAATCCAAAGCAAGCACCTCGACAATTCATTACAGCACCAGAGAATCCATGGGAGAAACTGCATCTCGATTTTGCTGGTCCTTTTCAAGGTAAGATTTTTCTTATTATTGTTGATTCGATGTCCAAATGGGTAGAGGTGAAAGTTGTAAAAAAACAGTCGTCAGCAGAAGTTATTGCTTGTCTACGAGAATTGTTTGCGACTCACGGTATACCACGTACAATCATAGCCGACAATGGCACAGCGTTTGTCTCAGAAGAAATTAAGCAATTCTACCGAAGAAATGGAGTTAAATCTCACACAACTGCACCATATCATCCATCAAGCAATGGACAAGCAGAACGTGTAGTCCAGTCTGTAAAGAGAGCAGTATTAACATTAACAGAAGGTGATTTAAATCTGAAGATAGCTAGATATTTATTTTCCCAGCACACAACAATCCATGCAACTACCGGTAAGACACCAGCAAAGTTACTAATGGGCCGCTGACTGTGCACACTGCTAGATCGCTTACATCCAGATAGCATCGACTCTAAAAAAGACAAAACAACAATGAAACAAGTGAGACGATTTATCGAAGGCGAAAGTGTGTATTTCCGAAACTTTTCAACAGGACACAAATGGATGCCAGGAAAAATAGTTCACATAAGCGGTCCAGTTTCATACGTCATCGAATCCACTGATGAACAAATTTACAGGCGACATTTAGACCAAATTCGAGGAAGAGAAGAGGTTAAAGTAGCAGAAGGAGTTGTATCCGATCAACAGCAAATACCGGATCCATCATCAGCTCCAAGCGCATCTGCAGGTCAGCATTCAACATCAACAACAAATTTATGTCGTTTTCCTTTTGCCAGTAGGGATTTTGATCCGAAATTGCTAATTTTTCTTGGCAAATAGAACACACATTGGGATTGATTTTTTTTGTGCTTGTATGTGTAGCATACCAAATTTTCCGTCATTTCGTTGACGTCACCAGTGATAGAATGCGTAGGGAAAAATTCCTATGGGTAGGTATTTTATGTAGAATTCATGTGATTGACGGTGTTCATACCAGCTTCACGTGAGGTGACTCATTTTGACGTCTCTCATTTTTATTTCACTCTCATCTCTTGGAAAGAACGATGGCCAAGTGAGGTAGAACTTTTAAATTTTTTGAAAAAATTTGCCTCACCTCACCATCTCTTTCTTCCCAATAAATAGGAATGAGATAAAAAGAGAGACGTCAAAATGAGTCACCTCACGTGAAGCTGGTATAAACACCGTCAATAGTTCAAAAGATTTTAACAGAAAAGTATTAAAGGAGCCTAAGCTAATCTTTATTAAAAACCAACGAAAAGTATCTTTCCAATTCGGCATAAGGAGAAGTCATCTATTTATAATGCACTTTAATGAAATGAATCATCCATCTTTTTTCTATTCATTTTACCCAAATGTGTCATATAATTTGCTTGGGTTTTCGTATGACAATTTCAAAGTCCCTCCTGCAATGAAAGTTTTACCTACATAACAATCAAAAATGAAATACAATTTAGGGATTTTTTTTATCTTTAGTGGGAATTTTATTTTTACCATATATTAACACTGAAACAATTTCTATTATTTTATAAAAAAACTAACTTCAAAGCCATCACTTTATCTGGCCGGATTTTTGTAAATAATGCAATTCAATGCATGTGGGATTTGTAAATCCAGCCATTTGGTCATGTAAAGACACTTGTAATCCCTCCGGAGTAGGTATTAACCATCCCTGAAGGCGTTTGGTAGCAGCCACGCAAAGAAAAACTCTTGGACCACTTCACTGGTGAATATTCTTTTTCTACCAACAGTCCAGTACACCAAACACAAATCACATCACACCCGATCGAAAGCACATTGAATTGTTTCAAATATAATTAATTGAATAATTCAATAATTTAATTTATTGCACAAAAAACAATTTACAAAATTCCGAATTTTAAAATAAACAAACTCAATGACAAATCTAATGAAATGAAGTTTCAACAATTGTCACTTTACTTTGGTGTGTGTGCAAGTACGTGTAAATCCCTCTTAAAACAGGGATTGCAGAGATTGATCCCTGACACACAGAAATCGATTTTTTTAGTCAAAAGGAAAGCGAAAACGTGACAGGGATCAAATAGAGATCAAAAAAATCGATTTTTTTGGTCAAAAGGAAAACCACATTAGAAGCACAAGAAAACAACGAAGAATTGCAAACGCCAGATGAATCAGCTGAGATTGACAGTGATAGTGACAGTAGGAATAACAGAAAGGCTACATGTGCAAATAATGATACACCTAAGCAAGCAGCTACATCAGTGCCTAATCAGATGCAGACTATTGCCAGACGTTCTACACGAGAGTTCAAGATGCCGAAACATTTTAAAGATTTTATTATCGACTAACAGATCTTGTTCTCAATTAGAAAGGGAGGGATGTTATATATTGGCATCACTCATCAATAAAAGAGTAATGCCTTTTCTGACAGAGATTTTGAATTAACGACTGAGTCGTGTTTAACCAATAAATGGACAAACATCATTTTCAAGTATTGAGTTTTTATTTAAGATTTATAAATTATTAAGTTGAAGACTTAAAGACTTCTAAAGATATCCAGAACAAAAACAAGACCGACTTACCATATCCTACGAAGGTCCCAGGTGATGACATCTCCAACAGCCAATGCCGTCATAAACAAACGATTGTGTTACGACCAGTCAGCACTCATTAAAGGAGCTTTCGGTGACTCCCAGGACATTATGTCTTGTTGAGAGCAGACGTTGTACAAATGTATTATTCCTTTCTTTTCGGCCACCAGCACCTTGCCAGGTTCATCTGGATGTCTGCATGCCAGCGCACTGAAATACCAGCCTAAGACAGGCAGAAGGTTGTAACATTTTCAAAGCTGTGAGCTGAACTCCAAATCTTACACGAATGATCGTCACTAACGAAGACAAGGAACTCTTCGTCATGCTCCCAGGCCACATCGTTGACGTAATTCGTGTCCTTTAAGAATGAATTTGTAAAAAGCCATAAATTTGTTCGGAGAAGTTTACCACATGAGATGGATCAGTTTTAGTTCGCATTTTTAATAAGGTTTTAGAATTCTTTTGAATATTAATTTTAAGCTCTGAAAAGTTAAACCTTTTTGTTTTTCCACTTTTATACGTTTGAAGATGTCAGTTTTCACTTTTTATGTTATACTTGCATACAGTATAACAAAAAAAAATAGGCAGCGCATAGACATATTATTCTCCCATATTAATTAACGGCGGATTACAACGTGCTAGCGTTTATACATCTGTTAACTAGTAATTTTTATTAACAAATGCGTAATAGTCAGTGACGTGTGTTAACGTACGGATAACTTTAACTAGCCAGATTCCACGTATAATGAACGGATAACTTCTTAACACATACACGCACGCGTATGATAGCACCGTTTACTACTACCAGTAAACACTTCGTAAGGCAGTTCATGCATGTGACACATGTATTAGAAAATCACCATAATTTGATGAAGTGGTGAATTTGGTGAAGTGATAAATACTGGAAAGATATCATATCTTTTCAAATAAGAAAAGTTATCAAGCGCACAAGTTGTCTTTCCGTGTGCCAGTTAATACGTGTGTTAACTGCCGAATACCAGTTTTTTATTAATACTGCTGATTATATATAATATGTCAATGAGGCAGCGCCACTTATAACAGTTCTTCAAGTGGAGTCAACTTCATGTTTGAGTGTTTTTACTCTACACTGAACCATGTTTGTAATCTTTTATAATTAATTTGTTTAAAAAAAGGGGAGTTCCTTATTGATTACAAAAATCGGTTTAAAAAAAAAACAAAAACAAAATTTTTTACACTTTTTTCCGAAAAAGAAAAACGCAATAATTTTTTATTTTTATAACTAAAACTTTATTGTATGCATTTCGGCGGCGGTAAACGTGCCATCATCAGCTTCACGCTTATAAACTGAAGTTTAAGAAATAAACAAACGTCAATTTTTCTTTAAAATAAAAACAGAGAATAGAGAGAATATTACAAAAACAATAGAGAGAGAGAGCTTTTCACTAATACTTTGCAAATCTAATACATCAGCTGTTCGCTTCCAGCTTGTAGGCAAATCAAATTGACAACTGAGGATTGACTTCTTTATTTCATATTCTCTGGTTTATGTGGATGCTTACACGTGAAGAACGAAAGTGTTCAGATGTGATGAAAATTATTCTACAGATTTTGTTCTCCTCTTTGTGTTTTTCGTATTTTCATAATGAAAGACACGATTTGATTGGTTGGATTGGATAGGAAAATCAACACAAAAGAGAACGTCAATTTTCTACACCGAATATTTTCAAATATTTTAAAATATTTCATCCCCTTCCCTCTTCTGCAAGTTCCCCCGCTCACCATCACAAATCGCAGAAAATGCTTCAATTTCTTCACGTGTGATCAGGGACTATGAGGCTCATAACTCTAAGGGCTGTATTCACTGAACGCTCATAACTTAAGAGCTTCATAAACCTATTCACAAAGCAAAACCTCTTCGAAAACTTATTCTAAAACCTTAAAATTGACCCTTCAAGCAAATTGACTGACTCATTTTATCGGTAATTCCTGGATCCTTACAAAAATGAATGTCACTCGCACGCATGCTATGTATATTTCATTTAGTCTTCAGAGATTTTATATTTTTCCAATTATCGTTTAAGTTCATTCTTGAAAGTTGCGTGGAGAAGATGTTTGTTTTAGTCCATTTTGTTGTGAAAACTTATTAAAAAATTGGTTAAATATCGATGTGTTTAACCTTCGGATGACAACAGGGGTGTTCCATCACCCCAGACAATTTTCTTTTAGTTGTAATTTGGGTTTTGGTTGGTTTTCTTTTCTACCGTTCTAGGTATTTGTCGTTTAATATGTCAGATGTCAGTTGATGATAAGAAGTCCAAGCAGTGGCCTGTGGTTTTTGAATACGGTGGAATACAGTATGCACTGGGGTGACACATCACCCCATGTTGTCATTCATGTATGCGAAAATTTCAATGAAGTTTCCCTCTAGAGTCATTTGAAGGGGAGCTTAGCCCCCCCAAAATTACAGAAGGAGTAAAGATATGTAATTTGTCCAGAATATCGAGGCAAACAAATCAAGTTTTCATGCTTGAATAGCAATTGTGCTGCATTTCCTGAAAACATGAGAGAGACTTGCATCAACTGGCCTTTAGCCCTTTTAACTACACAGCAATATTTTTTTTTTTTTTGTATTTCCTATTTTCTGTTTTTCTTTATGTCAATGAAGTATTACAATTCCATAAATAGTTTTTACTATCCGTACAAATACTGTTTTTGCATTAAATTTTAGCTGGGGTGTTCTATCACCCCTGTTGTGGTGTATGTAATTTAAAAAGTGTTGTCATCGGAAGGTTAATGAATCTGTTGCTAACAGAAAATTACATAAGAATGCAAAAAAGTATAGGATGGTGTGTTACATGAGCAAAAATCTTGCCCCTAACTGGTTGTACGTTCTACCACATTGTGTCCTACGAAGACTTTGAGAACAGTTTTGAACCATTTCTGCACCTTCTTTTGAGGTGAGAAATGTTAAAGAGCTGATTTGTTTGTTTGGGATAATTTTTAGCTAAATTTATCACAGAAGAACTTTTCTTACATTTTTGGACTTAACATGAAGAAAAAGACTTAAAAGAATATAAGAAGTGTGTTCATAATAAAGTTGAGTTAAAAATTAATGCATACAAATTACAATTGAAACATTTTTAATTTTGAAATTGTACAGCCGATAGGCAACTGTTGTCAATCCCATCAACACAAAGCTGCACCCTTCTGTTCTTTCTTGTTTTGACAGCTTTCACACATTTCTGCTCTATTCTGATCTAGGTTTTCTTCATTAAACAGAGCTTATACAAACTAATGCGTCGAAACGTCCATTTTGGAGTACAAAGGAGTCCATTTTGGATTCGAAAACGCAGTAAACAACGTATGAATGAAACAATTAGGAAACAAAAAATTAACAGCAGTATTAATAAAAAACTGGTATTCGGCAGTTAACACACGTGTTACTGGCTGAACAGAATACAAGACGCAACTGGAATAGATGTCAAAAAAGCTGCAGTGGATGTCAAAAATGCTGCAGTAAAAGTTAAAATTTGTTCAACTCTTGCAGCTCCGGCTGCAGCATTTTTGACATCTATTCCAGCTCCGTTGTGCATTCTGTTCAGCCAGTTAACTGGCACACGGATAGACAACTTGTGCGCTTGATAACTTTTCTTATTTGAAAAGATATGTTATCTTTCCAGTATTTATCACTTCACCAAATTCACCACTTCATCAAATTATGGTGATTTTCTAATACATGTGTCACATGCATGTACTGCCCTACGAATTGTATACTGGTAGTAGTAAACGGTGCTATCATACGCGTGCGTGTTTGTGTTAAGAAGTTATCCGTTCATTATACGTGGAATCTGGTTAGTTTAAGTTATCCGTACGTTGACACACGTCACAGACTATTACGCATTTGTTAATAAGAATTACTAGTTAACAGATGTATAAACGCTACCACGTTGCTATCCACCGTTTATTAATATGGGGGTAAGTAGATAGTAAGAAGATTTGTCGACAAAAACAAAATAAAATATGCAATGATCCTTACCCCGGCACTTACAAACTTAACTAGAAGAAAATAAGTGCAAATAAAATCAAAACACTGGAGTCACAAAGAATTTATGTATGGGTATGCAGCACTGATTTTTTTTAAGGATCCAAGAAGTCCCGACAAAGTATGATTATAGCACAAATATTCGTTAGGAGCCTCATAAACTTAACCCTGAGGCCGCACGAGCAAGTACTTGCAAGAGAGTTGGCTACATACACTGCCTGTCAAACTGGTAGTTTGCATTCAACTTATTGCCTCCCACTTGCTCTCCACTTGCATTCCACTTGCTTGTCTCACAACTTGTTTCCCAACTTGCTTCCTACTGGCTTCAAAATTTGCATGCCAGTTGATAAGCAAGTTGCTTGGGTTTGTTTGTGTTAGTAAACAAATTGTGTATGCACTTGCAAGTTGCAAGTACTTGCTCGTGAGGCCTCGGGGTAACCCGCATGCAAGTTTTGAAGCCAGTAGTGAAGCAAGTTGAGAAGCAAGTTGGGAGACAAGCAAGAGGAAAACAAGTGGAAGGCAAATTACGAATTTGACAGACAGTGTATGTAGCCAACTTGCTTGCAAGTACTTGCTCGTGTGGCCTCAGGGTAAGAGCCGTTTATTCGCTGGGTGAATACCACCCTTAAGACTTAAATTTTATTTATTTAAAATATTTTCAAACCCCCATATTAATAAACGGTGGATAACAACGTGCTAGCGTTTATACATCTGTTAAATAGTAATTCTTATCAACAAATGCGTTATAGTCTGTGACGTGTGTTAACGTACGGATAACTTTAACTACCCAGATTCCACGTATAATGAACGGATAACTTCTTAACACAAACACGCACGAGTTAAAAAAAAGAGTTTTATTTTTAGTGTAGTTCGAACGACGACTTTATTTCTTCGAGGTATCTTAACGACTGTTAGTCTAGATATATCATTAAATTTTGTTCAATCAGATTTATTTCCCTTTGATTACTATTATGCTGATTGAGCAACTCAATGTATTATTTTACAATATGAAAATATACTTATATGCTTATTTTGCAATATTATTTTACAATATGAAAATATACTTATATGCTTATTTTGCATTTTATGAATTGATTTATTATTCATATTCGTATTACAAATAAAAGGTTGTTGTACTAATGGTGACGGAGGTCACCATACAAATATGTAACTTCTCCCCCCTTATTCTTAAGATTCTCCTGAATCGTTGGAATTTCCATAATTTTAACATTTGGTTGGGGCTTAGTAACATTATTTATTTTAATTTTCAATTTACGATTTGATTTGTTAATGAAAAATATTACAATAAGAATAATTATAATTATTAAGAACATTGTAATATTACTGATTTGACTTATAGTTCTGTGATATGTTAATTCATTAATATTTTGTAAATTTTCAATTTGTTGCATTTTTGAAATTTCTTCA
The DNA here is from genome assembly GCA_963921185.1 of Dasysyrphus tricinctus. Lineage (NCBI taxonomy): Eukaryota > Metazoa > Arthropoda > Insecta > Diptera > Syrphidae > Dasysyrphus > Dasysyrphus tricinctus. Next base: position 180,597,973 of record OY992531.1, on the reverse strand, counting down.
AACTTTAATTTGTCAGTTACATTTAAATTTGTTTCTTCTTCATAATGAAATTTTTGAATAAATTCTAGTTGATAATTAAAAATAGTTACATTTAATATATTTATTGAACAATTATTAATATTTAACATGAAATTTCCAGTTAAAATTAATTTTCTATCATCGCAGTGATTATAAACATTTTCTTTTTCTAAATTTTTGCAGATCAAAGTATCGTCGTCAATTTTTATTACTTTAATTTCTTTATTGTAACGAAAAGTACATGAATCTTTTATTATACATGAATTACTTATATTTAAATCTTTCAAGTAAATGTTTCTTGGATTATACTCATATTGTACATTATTTATTTCTATAAATTGTAAATTTTCCATATCTATTTCTTTTTTTTTATCATTTGGCATTGGTATAATCATTTTTAACTGAGTCAAAATATAGTCTTTTGGTAGTTTCAAAGCTATTATAAGTCTGTCTTGGTCGAGTTTCATAAGTCCTATTCTAGCGTTTTCAAGTTTATAAAAGTCTATCCCTAATGTCCTTATTTCTTCTCCTGTCAATATGCTTGGATGGAGATTACCTTGTTTAGCAGATGCTATGTTATCTAGAATGCTATCAATTTTGCTTTCTAATATTTGAAGTTTTAGTAGTTGGTCTGTAATAATTTGTTTTCTAATAATGTCTTTTTGGTTCGAAGCAATACTTTGGTAAGTATAGGATAAAACTTCTCTATCTGTTTCTATTGTTTTTTTAAATTAATTAATAGAGTCCATAAATTTTTCGTTAATTTGTATTTGATGGTTCAGGTTTTTTATGGCTGCATGATTATTAGTATCAATTGTGTTCATATGTCCGATAATATCTTGTCGGTCGTTGTCATCCATTGTCCCAAACAACCATTTCTGTCCTGTTCCTATAATATTTATAAGTCCTCTTTTTTGTCTTCTTAGTGGAACTATTGCTTGAAGTTTAGATTTTATATTAAAAATTTCATTACTTATTTCGGTATTGTTTTCTAATTGTAAAGCTTGTAGATTAACTTCTATCATTCCGATTGTTGAAAATAAATCCCTAGTATCTATTATGTGTAATATGGTCTGGCTATTATTAATTATTTCTACTGATCCTAAATTTAATGTAGTATATCCCTTATTGGTTTGTATCGGTGTTATTATGAGTGTTGCTTCCGCTATTTGCATTATTATCAGCCAGGAGATCACCTGATACAGCCAAAAGATTACCTGCGAATTGATTTGGTCTTTTAATATTTGTTGGGTCAACATTTTTTAAATTATGTTTTCTATAATATGTTTCATTTTTATGTCTTAAATGTTTATAGTTCCTTATGTAGCCTTCATTGCGTTTTTCATCATAATTTTCCCTAGAAATATTTCTCTTTTTTCTAATTTTTTCCTTTTTAGCTTCTATTTTTGTTCTTAAATTTAACTGATTTGTCTTTTCTGCTGAGTTTGGACTCATACCTAATGTTGAATGATACCTACTATTGTATATCTGAATAGCTTTATGAATTTTTCTATTGGTGGAAATGTCTGTATTTTTAATTGTTAGTAAAATTTCAAGTAATGTAGAGTGGAATCTCTCTATATCTGAGTTTCCAGTATGCGAATTTGGTTTTGTCATATGCATTTCAATTCCTTCCTTCCTAAAGTATTCTTTAATATTTTCTGAATTAAATTCATTGTCACAGATAATTTTTCTTGGTTTTCCGAATTTACTTAATTGTTCGTCTATGCATTCTAATTTACTTGTCCAATTTTTACTACTTAAATTGTATCCATAAGCTTTTCTCGTAAATTTGTCAATAAATGTCAGGTATGTTAGTTTATTGAAATGATAAACATCCATATGCAAAATTTCGTTTCCTTTAATTGGAGTTTCTGTTAGTCTGAACTTTGGTCTTATTGGCTTTCTGTCATATTTACCTTCTTGACAAGTCTGACAATTCCCTATTACTCTAGAAATTTCTTTTATAAGTTTTGGAAAATATATTTTGTTTTTTAATTTATGATATGTCTCAACTATACCTGAGTGATTACTCTCTTCTATGTGATATAAGGATATTTGTTTATGGGCCTCTTCAACCTTTTCTAAATCTCTTGCTCTCTGAGTGAGCTTGTAGAATTTTACTTCTTTGTCGTGTCCATACATTTCAATTAAAACTTTTTGTACTTTATTGTATTCAGCATCATCTACTTCTGAATAAACTCCTACTGTTCCTGATTTAATAGTTCTTTTAAATAAATCTTTCCAGTATTTGTCATTTTTCGTCATATCAACCTGAATTATTGTTTTAGTGTGCTGTTTTTTTATTATTTCATTTTGCACAGAATAAGTCAATATTAGCTGAGTTTGGTAAATGTTAACAATTCCCTCTTTGATTTGTATATGGTCTAAAAGTTGTTCATTCGATGAATGTACAGTTTCTGATGTTTCGTTTATTTCCTCTGGGATTCTACTTAAGAAATCTGCTATTTTATTTTCCTTCCCTTTTATATACTCAATGTCAAACTCAAATTCTTGCAACTTAAGAAGTCCTCTTTGGACTCTTTGACTAAACTCCTTTCCATTATATTTTTTATTTAAATATTTTACAGGCATATGGTCAGTGATTATTTTAAATTTCTGACCCCAAAGATATGGTCTAAAATATGTGGTAGCCCATACTATTGCTAAAAATTCCTTATCTGTTGTAGAATAATCTTTTTCATGGTCGTTTAATGTTCGGGAGGCATAACATACTGGCTGCCCTTCTTGAGTTAGAACAGCTCCTAACGCAAAATTACTTGCATCAGTGTATAGGGAAAATTGTTTGTTAAAATCTGGAAATTTGAGTATTGGATGTCTGATAAGATTTTCTTTTAATCGTTCAAATGCTTGAATGTATTCCGGGTCCTTACTATTTATTTTCATATCTTTTTTTAGATATTTAACCATCGGGTATGCTATTTTGGAGTAATCAGCAATAAATTTCCTATAATATCCAGTGCTACCTAAAAATCCTTGTAACTGCTTAATTGTTTGGGGCAGTGAATATTTCTGGATTACTTCTATTTTATTTGGGTTAGGTTTCATTCCCTCTGTAGTAAGGATATGACCTAAGTATTCTGTATTTTTCTTAAGAAAAGAGCATTTACTTAGTTGTATCTTAAGATTGTAGTCAGCTAATTTTTGAAAAATTTTGTCTAACGATGTTATGTGCTCTTCTAATGAGGTCGAAAAAATAAGTATATCATCAAGATAAACTATGCAAATTTTGCCTATGTACTCTCTGAGAACTTCATTCATTAGACGCTGAAATGTCGCTGGGGCGTTTTCAGCCCAAAAGGCATTCTGGTATATTCATATAGACCGTTTGGTGTAACAAATGCAGTCTTATGTATATCATCAGGATGCACCTTTATTTGATGATATCCCTTGGCTAAATCAAGGGTTGAGAAGTACTGAGACCTTCCTAGCTTATCAAGAATACTTTCGATATTTGGTAATGGATATTTATCGTCTACAGTTATATCATTGAGAGCTCGATAATCGACACATACTCTATACTTAACTTTTCCTTCGCTATCGGGCTTTTTGGCGACCACTACGATTGGTGAAGCGTATCGACTGTTTGATTTTCGTATTATGCCCTGCCTTTCCATATCATTAACTTGGTTTCTTACCTCTTCTTCGTGTTTTTGAGGCAGACGGTACAGTCTAGCATTTATTTGTTGGTCTGTGGATAGTTTTATTTCATGAAATATACTTTCGCAATTAGTAAGCTGATCTCCATCTCTATATAAGAGATTTTCATATTTTTGAAGCAAATCTTGTATTTCTTGTTTCTCGAATACTTTCAAATCTTGTAAATTAACTTCAGTACTACCCTCTAACTCATAACATTCTATGAATGGTTCTACTTCAATGACCATTGGGAGTATAGTTTTGTTTTGTAGAAGTACTTCCTTTTTTATAAAGTTAATGCTTTCGACCATGTTTCCTAGTACATCCATTCCTAACAAGAGACTATATTTTTGTTCTCCTAATGGCTTTCCATATGCTCTAACGAAGACATTTTCTGGGTAGCCAAATTCTGTAGGTACTGGGACCTGATAAATTTTTAATGTTTCTATACTTTGGCTGTTTACGGTAGACAAGTTTAAAGTCAGCTCTTCGAGTACGTTATAGGAACTACAGTCTATCTTACTTGTATTTACTAAACTCATTGTAGACCCTGTATCTAGTAAGCATATGTGTTTCTGGTTTCTCAACGCAAATACTACCTGTGTTTTCCTACCAGAGAGGCTACATTCAGAAAAACCGGAGCTTCTATTGAATGTATTTCTTCTTGAACCACTTCGGAAGATCCTTGATCTATATTATTAATATCCATTGGTTCCACATTCTGTCTATTATGGGTCTGTCTGGAATTGTTATTGTTATAGTTATAGTTATTCCGTGTTCGGTTGCTATTTTGTATGGTATTATTGAGTTGGTTTTGGCTTGTCTGGCCAGAATTATTGTATGTATGTCGTCTCTCTGTGTCGTTTGTTCTTGTAAAATTATAATCAGTACTTTGTTGTTGCTGATTTGTCTGTCTAGAGTTGTTATTAGTATTGTTTCGTAACTGTTGGTTGTTCTGTCGGTATGTCCTTTCTGCGGGCCTAAAATCATGGTTTCTTCTAGTATTATTTCCGTTAGTAAGGACGTTACCTACATCGAACCCTACATAAGAATACAATATACTCTTGACTTTAAGTAGATCATATTCATCCCTAATTTCTCTTGCTAAGTTGCCTGCAGCTAGTTCTCTTATTTTGTTAATTACTAGTGAATATAACATTGTTTTCAGACTATCTTTATTATTCTCATACATAATAATAGTATGAATATCTGTTAGTAAATATTCAATTTTGTTAATTAAATCTAATACCGAACTCACTCTAAGATTGTTGATCCGGTGGGTAACTTCCCCTTGGTCGATGCTTGGCCGGAATGACAGCTTCAGTATATTCTTCGCCTCTTCCCATGTGCTCATGTTGTTGGTAAGTAGCAGTTCCTTTGCCTTACCTATCACCTTACACTGTGAAATAGCAGTCCACATTGCAGCTCTTCTGTCTTCTGGAGTCAAGCTCATGTGATTATCGACAACGTTTATAAATTGAGTCAGCTCTTGCCTGTTGCCGGAAAATTCTTTAATATATGAAATTTCTTTCATAATCACTATGGCTCGACTATCAGCTTGCTGTTGAGAATTCGCCTCTAATCTCAACAAAACTCGTGCCATTGTGTTTAAAAGATTTGTTTGGTCGGTTGCCATTTCGTTTGTATCCTCTATTTGCAAGTTCCTTCTGGAGTCGTGAAGAATTTGTCGCGAAATTTTTAAAAATGTATTTTAATAAAACTCGCACAAAAAAGCACTATTGATTTTTAGTTCGCACTGCACTTGTTTGTTCTTCTTCTTTTTTTTTTTTTTTTATTTTGTGTTTCTTTGTTGTGACTGATTTGTAGTCTACAACAGTAACTTAATATTTTTTTTTTTTATAATTCCCGACAAATAGTTGTTGGTACTTTATTCGGGTGGAGGAGGGGTTGTGGACGGTAAACAAAACAATTTAAAAAAAATGTTTGTAACTGATTTGTAGTTACAATTTTTTTTTTTCGCGTTTACTCGATTCCGTTCCGACTGCGCCAGTTAAAAAAAAGAGTTTTATTTTTAGTGTAGTTCGAACGACGACTTTATTTCTTCGAGGTATCTTAACGACTGTTAGTCTAGATATATCATTAAATTTTGTTCAATCAGATTTATTTCCCTTTGATTACTATTATGCTGATTGAGCAACTCAATGTATTATTTTAAAATATGAAAATATACTTATATGCTTATTTTGCAATATTATTTTACAATATGAAAATATACTTATATGCTTATTTTGCATTTTACGAATTGATTTATTATTCATATTCGTATTACAAATAAAAGGTTGTTGTACTAATGGTGACGGAGGTCACCATACAAATATGTAACTCACGCGTATGATAGCACCGTTTATTACTACCAGTATACACTTCGTAAGGCAGTGCATGCATGTGACACATGTATTAGAAAATCACCATAATTTCATGAAGTGGTGAATTTGGTGAAGTGATATTTGATATTTACTGGAATACTGGAAAGATATGATATCTTTTTTAATAAGAAAAGTTATCAAGCGGACAAGTTGTTTATCCGTGTGCCAGTTAACACGTGTGTTATTGAGCGGATACCAGTTTTTTATTAATACTGCTGAAATTAAATAAAGTTGAAAAGTACAGAGAGAGAAAACAGTAGTCACAAAAGAAAACGTAAAAAAAAATCTGTAGATTTTCTAAAAAATTAAAATATCCTGCCAGTCCTTGCCCTTTCTAGGGGGGTTTACATGGCATGACAGCATCGCTTGATGGAAATGGAACAAGTATTCAAAATCTTTTAAAAACCATACAACATTAGCCCTGTTTTTTAGTGCACTTTTATCTTCGCTTAGAAAAAAGTAGCATGTTAATTACAACAACAAACTGGTATAATTCCGTATTGTTGTTGTATTTAACATGCTACTTTTTTCCAAGCGAAGATAAAAATGCACTTAAAAACAGGGCTATTGTCTGTCAAGCTGTTGTTTCTTGCGTTCAAATGATCAAATCAAGCAATGTTGTCATGCCCTGTAAACGCCCCTTCTCACCATGAAGTGGGAGTGAGCTAAAGTACAGAGACGTCAAAAAAAGTCGGAGGAGTCAGTCCAGTGCGAACACCGTCAAATGGATTTGTCGAGCATGTTGGGTTTATATCAAAATATTTTGATATATCCATCAAGCATCAGCATCATCAAGCTATGCTTGTCAAGCAAATTTGATAATGTGAACCCCCCTATTCGGAAGGTGCACCGGACGTCAGAATGTCCCTGATCACACGTGAAGAAATTCAAGCATTTTCTGCGATTTGTGATGGTGAGCGGGGTAACTTGCAGAAGAGGGAGGGGGATGAAATATTTATAAATATTTGAAAATATTCAGTGTAGAAAATTGACGTTCCATTTTGTGTTGCTTTTCCTATCAAATTCAGCCAATCAAATCGTGTCTTTCATTATGAAAATACGAAAAACACAAAGAGGAGAACAAAATCTGCAGAATAATTTTCTTCACATCTGAACACTTTCGTTCTTCACGTGTAAGCAAGCACAATAAAATGACCAAAGAAGAAACCCCAAAAAAAAATAAAAAAAATTTTGCCAAACGGCTAAAGTGTGGTACACATTATCAAACCTGAGTGTCAGCCATGTTGGATATCAAACCTAACTGACAGTGTGTACACGCTGAATGATGGTTTGACACTCAGAACTGCCTGCTCACAAAATTTTTTGATACTGCGTGACAACCCTCGGTTTGTTGGGTGGTTGCCCGATGATATGTACATAATTTCATTCATGATCCGTCATTCACGGAACAAAACAAGAATTTTTATAGAGAATCAGTGGAAAAAGTGCAAACAAAATAAGAAAAAGCTCGTGTGTGTCATGTAAAAAAGGAATCAACACAATTCGTGGCGGAAATAGCCTCAAAATAAAAAGAAACAATTTTCTGAGAGTAGTGGAATTTCTTTGCCTGACGTCCAACATAACTGATAATTGTGTACGCGAAACTTTTCACGCAGGTTTGATATCCAACACGCGTGACACTCAGGTTTGATAATGTGTACCACGCTTAATGAAAACAGGCACAGAAAATTTCTAGAGGTGGATGTGCGACTCAGGTTTGCAAGGATTCAAAAAAGACCGACAAAAGATGTTTTATGAGGAATGTTGGGCACTTTGTTTATTTATCTTTGGAATGATTCATAGATAAAAAAAATGTAAAATTTCGCCTTTCGGGTCGATTACTCGATTTTCACAATTCTTGGCTATCTTTCTTCTTATGGACGTTTTGTAATTACCCTAGCTCGCTCGATAGATATAAATATCTTTTTTGTTTTTAACCCTGGCTATTTGAAGAGGCAATCGTTTTCTAGTGCTTGCTTTGGTAAATATTTTAATATTCAAGGCGGTTAAGAAAATAAAAAAGTATAGTAGAAAGTAAAATCTATATTCACATAATTTACAATTGTGATTTTCGATTCGTGGTTGTAAAATATTTTATATTTTAAAATTTTTTAGGTATTTTGCTTAATCTAAAATAACTTTTAAAAGTATCGATTTGGCTAGAAAGCAATATAATTGCAGCGAATAGCTTTGCGTATTTTGTTATAAAGAAAAAATTTTCAAGAATGTGTATATTGGTTATTTGAATTTTTTTGCTGCTTTTATGACGGTTTCTTTCGTTTTTGTTGGTTCTCTCGGTATTTAGTTCTCATCTGAATCAGTATTGAAAGCAGACAAAATAAGCAAAGATGGAGGCGAAAATTGTGGGATTATTATTATTTATCTCTATGATTGTAGTGATAAATTGCCAAACTTCTGGTAAGTTTTTTTCCTTTAAATCCTTTAATATTGTACATATACATTTACATTTACATTTACAACTTTTTATTTTAAACTCCAAACTTCATAAATTAATTTTTTTTGCTGGGACCTGCCAACCTTCATAAAATTGATGATTTCACTTCACTGCAATGTCCTTGTACATACATATTTAAATAAAGTGTGCACTTGTAAGAAGTTTTTATTTCGAACACATGCTCTGTCTACCTATGCCCTATACTGTGCTTATATATAGTTTTTATTATTGAATTTGGTTAATCACTTTTCCTTGCGTGCCATGCCCTTGATTTGTTGTAAAAGTATCGTTATGATATGAAAATATAGTGGCAACAACAGAGCACGTAAAGAAAATCATCAAATTTGTATGGTTTTCCATTTATGCCATAACCTATAGACGAATGAAAATAGTGCGGAGCTCTATTAAATGGCTTTTGTTCCAATATAAATAAAGATTGCGGTGAGGTCAAGAATTTATTTGTTGTTGTTTAGTTTCTCAATCCTGTAATGAAAATAAATTTACTTTGACTCATTACGGCCTACTTTAAAAACAATTTCTCCATATATGTATATACATAGGCATACACATTGTAAAAAATCGTTGTTCTCTTTTTATTTCTACCTATGTAAGTGCATTACGTTGGTACATATCCATATAAATAAGATCACATGTTACAGAATAGATAAAAATCTCAGAAAAAGACAAACAGCTTCAATTACCAACAAATTGTCTACTTTTTTTCAAGACAACGTGAAGAGTGGTAGGAGTTTATTCATGATAATGAGAAGATTTTAAAAATATAATCTAACTCGCCTGTCAAATGAATCAATAAAATGACATCACCGAAATGTAAGCAGCACAAAAAATCGTCATCACATATTATTTTGTTAGGCGTTCACATAAAAAGGAAGATCGAATGGCTAGTTACTTCAAGCAAGCTCTTTTCAATGTATACCGACTTTGTCAAATTTAAAAATATCTAATATTTATTGGTAGCTTCGACCTCCGGGCAACTAAAGTTACATTTTCCTTCAGTTGTGTACCTACATTAAAAGACAAATTTTTACGAAAAAACTACCTAATGAAAAACTGCACTTTTATTTGGCTAAATACATATATTAAAAATAAACTATAAATTAAAAAAAAAAACAAAAATGACTAATTTGAAGGCATTATTATTTTTATTAATAATTCCCTTTTGAAACAAACAAAATATTCCCGATCCACTGGCATTAAGGAAGAATAGCAGCTATATTATTCACTCCAGGTGTAAGTAAGGTTAAAGTGAATTTTAAACCTGTCCTATTAACTCGCATTTTTTAAACTTTTCAATTTAAACTTTTGTTCATAATATTCACTCAAAACGCGCATTAAACTTGGTGGATTTAAAATACATTACAACCGGATGTAAAATTGCTTAAACTTGACTATACACCGATTTTAAACATACGGAATGTCAATAATTTGACATTTGCCAGCATGTGTTTCGTGTTTATTGTTGTATTTCAAATTTTATCGTTCAAAATTTGAAAATCAAATCAAAACAGTTAAATTATTGTCTATTAATTTATCTCAATTAAAAAATTGATATAAAAAAATGTCGAATCGCAGAAGAAAAGGTGGTGGTTATGGAAGCAGTAACACCGAGCGGGAAAATGATAAAAAAAGAGGAAAACATTTTTCCCAAACCGAAAACACTCAATATTTAATCATCGCGCAAGCCCGCTTGTACATGCGGTACACTCGACGAAAACGCCGTTGATTCTCCATCTGGTCCAGAAAGGCATCTTCTGACGACGAAGACATCGCCATTTCAAGCCTTATTTTGTAGCTTTTATTTTATTTTATCTTTAATAATGTATTTGCGTAAAAACTTCAAATATGACTTTGCTTGGCTAAAATGAGTGAATGTACTGAAAATCTAGCTTACACCCGGGTTAAACTACTTTAACAGCTCCCTGGAGGGCAGTTAAAATTGAATCGGGTTACACGCGACAAAAGTTTAATAAATAGGGTTTATTACCGAGTTTAAAGAGTGAATATTATGCGCTTGGGTTGAACTTTTGAGACTAAGCCTAGTATGGAGATCGAGACAAAATTTATCCCCCATATAAAATTTTTCCCAGGACAAATTTTATCTCGGATTTTTTTCCAAGCGGTACGCAGCTCCAACGCAAAATTTGACAGCTGTAACCGCTGTACGTCAAAAGGTAAAAGAAAGTCTCCACTTAATTTTGCGCGGAAAAAGAATGTTCGAAGCATTATTTTTCCGGACAAATTGTGACGCTTTATATATATTTCATTTCACTTTTTATAAACTAAAATCATCTCCCTGTTTCATTCTTTCCATTATTAAGACGTTGTGAGGACGCATGACGGAAATAAAATATAAAATGCGTACAGAAAATGATGACATGGAATGAGAATAAAATAAATAGAACAGCTGTTTTCAATCAGTCAGTGGCTAAGCCAATGGGAAAGGGTACAAAAGGGCCACATTCAGATACGGAAAATATTTTTTCAATAAAAAAATTAAATTGATTCCCAAATCGAGTTAAATCGATATGGTTGGAATCAGCAGAAAGATGAAGAATAAACTATATTTTGAACGAAAAATTAATTTAATCCAAATGTCAAACAAGTGCCTTAAATCATTTTTTCCCGGAGAAGTAAAAACCTTCAAAAATTTCGGAATTTTTACAAGTTTTTTAATCCATTTACATCGCAGTGATCCTTCAATATAATTTGACAGTTGATGGCTTGACAGACAAACTATATTTCGACGGAAAAAGTGTATTTTGATCCAAATGTTACCAAACTGCCCTAGAATCGCCTTTTTCCAGAGAAGTAAAAAAAACTGAAAATTTTAAACCTTTTAAATGTATTTTCATCCATCAACATTATATTGTTCCCCTTCAAGCGCATGCGATCAATTTTTCTTGCACTGCAAATGCCTTAAAGGAATCTAATTTCTGGTAAAAGTTTCAAATTTATGTCAAATGAAGGATATTTTATAATTTTTTAAATTGCTAACTACGCTACTGTTCTCATTTGACATTTGTTTTTATCTCTACACCTTCAGAGTTTGTCTCGAGAAAAAAAATGTAGAGATAAAATTTGTCTTTGCTCGATCTGCGTACTAGACTTAAGGTGTAAATCTAAAACCGGATTAACTGAGTGAATAATATGGCTGTAGGTGTTTCAAATGAAAACGAATAATTTTTTTAAACTTAAACAGCTTTTAGTAGTTTTGGTTGGTTGGTGCGTTTCGTATTCATAAAACTATTTTTCCCTGCAAAAGAAATCATGTAGAATTTCGATGAATTAATGAATTATTGAATATAGGTAATTTTATTTTAACGCTTGGGAAATGTAAATTTTGCTTAAATCTTAATAAGGCGCATTAGAATATCATACAAGTGCAGCATGATGATGACATCAGATAATCTACGTAAATTTAAGGGGTTTATGTTGGAAATCAAAATAAAAAATATAGGTAGTACAGGTAAAATAGTACGAAAAGTCTTTCAAATAACAAAAAAATTAGTACCATCATGAAACTTGGTGAAAACGTTTCATGTACCATGAGAATGAAAAATCAAGAGTTCAAAAATATTTCACATGGAAGGGTGTTTTTTTGAGATGGAGAGGGGGGAAGTTCTGGTGCATCAAACAGAAAAATTAATTTTGGTGCAAGGTAAGCATATGACACATGATTTTAATGTAGTTTTTAATGCTGAATCAAATGATACCAAAACCAAGTCGATAAGGCCTCCCTGAAAAAAGTAATTGTCTTTTTTATGTATGTTAGGATGACTAGGTATATTTTCAGTATAAAAGTTAAATATTACCGAAAACCAGTTGAAAATAATGGTCCGTCAATGAAACTTGGCATTAATGATTCATTTGGCATGAAAATCAATAATAAGAAAAGTCTAAAAAAATATCTGTGGGTAAAGGGTGTGACAGTTGGGGTAGTGGTAGGATTATTACCATAGAACCTGTGGCAAAAATGGTACCCCCATGAGATTTTGTAAAAATGTGCTTTGGACTAACAGAATGAAAAATCAAAAGAGTCTTTAGAAATATTTCGCATGTAAGGGTGTGTTTTATGAAGATAGGGGAAATGTGTGGCTATTTTTCGAAAAAAAAAATGGAAAAGGGTAGTACCCTCAAGAAACTTGGTAAAATTGTTTCATTTACTACGAGAACGAAGAATCAACTGAGTTTACAAAAATATCAAGGGAGAAAGGGTGTTTTTGTGGGCTTAGGTAAAGAATGTCATTTGTTTTTGGAAACAATTTTTGATTTTGGAAAAAGTATAATACTTTCCTTCATCCATAAAAATATCCTTCTACCATATAGATGTTTGTATAGACTCTTGTTTTTTCATTCTAATATTCCTAACTCATTTTTACAAAATCTCATGGGTGTACCATTTTGCCACAAGTTTTATGGCAATAATCAAAAAAACACCCTTTAACAACAGATATTTTTATAGATTCGTCTTATAATTGCTTTCCATGACAAATTATCAATTGATGCCAAGTCTCATCGACGGACCATTATTTTCAACTGGTTTCCGGTAATATTTCATTTGTATACTGAAAATATAGTCATCTTTTCATACAAATTACAATAACTTTTTTCACGCAAGCCGTATCGACTTGGTTTTAGTGTCATTTGATTCAGCACTTAAAACTACCTTAAAAACATTTGTGTCATATGCTTAGGTTGCACCAAAGTTAATTTTTCTGTTTAATACACCACAATTTCCCCCCTCTCCCCCTCAAAAAAACACCCTTCCATGTGAAATATTTTTATAGACTCTTGATTTTTCATTCTCATGGTACATGAAACGTTTTCACCGAGTTTTTTGATAATTTTTTTGTTGATATACATATGTCTCTTGGCAAATAACATCAGCGAGCTGAACGGGATGTTTCAAGCACTCAAGGTGAAAGGAGAGTCGAGTGGTCCAAAAATAAATAAGCAAAAAGGCAAAAACAATGCTCACAGGGCGATCCACACATCAGCGTATTTTATACAGGAGACGCCAGTTGAAGAGGTTTTGAACAATTTAACTACCTTGAAAGTATTGTTTCAGCAAATGGTGGTACTGATATGGACGTTCAAAGTAGAATAAATAAAGCTCGCGCACCCTTTGGTTCTCTGTCCCAAATTTGGAAATCCAGTCAAATCTCCTTACACACTAAGTTGAGATTCTTCGAATCCAATGTCAAATCCGTGCTGTTTTATGCTTGCAAAACCTAAAAAACACGACTAACATCTCGAAGAAATTGCAGGCTTTTGTGAACCGTTGTCTACGCCATATTCTAAAAATTCGCTGGCCATTTATATCAAACCGAAGAATTGTGGTGCAGAACAAGTCAAGAGCGGCTGGACGTTGACATAAGAAAGCGTAAATGGCAATGGATTGTTCACACATTGAGGAAACCAAACGATGAAATTGCAAAGCAGTCCTTTGAATGGAATCTTCAGGGTGCGCGGGGGGTTGGAAGATCAAGAACAACATGGAAATCAACAGTTCTAGCAGAATCAGACTCCCAGAAAAGACGTGGCCACAGTTAAAATAACTAGCTGCGGCCGTGAAGGATGGACACGATTTGTTGGCGCCCTATGCCTCAATCGGGGTTATAGGACTTGATGATGATGAAGCTCCATTTAACCAGAGCCTGTAAAAAACTTATTTCAGATTTGACCCAATGTGAACAAACTGGCCCTCAATGTAAAATATGCATTTTCTTAAACGAGAAAATTTAATTTTAATAGCAGCAAATCGTTAATTTTATACTTTTCAAACATTTTCGTACTATGCCTGTTTGGTAACGTGAAATTTTCACCTAGTTTTTCTCCTATGGTGTCTGACAGCAAATTGTGAAATTTTGCAAGAAATTTTACGTTAACAAACTTGGGTTTTTTCTCCTATGGTTGACGTTAACAAACACATAACACAAATACAAAAAGAGCGTTGAAAAGGACAAATCAAAATTATTTATTTATTTATTTCATCTACCGAGAACATAAACTCTAACAGATTACAAAAACAAAAAACTCATTAGGTAAAAATTCATAAAATGTGTTTTGTGTGCGATCAAAGTGCTGACAAGTTCTAAAATACAGATTTCAAGGAGCAAATCCCCATCAGACATGGTGGCGTGGCTGAACAAAAAATCTTACTTGAAAAAGTTGAAACTTTCTTTGGGGTTTCTCATACCTATGCATGTAAGAGTAAGGGCGTAAGGAATAACACCAAAACAAATATTGTTTTTGAAAATGTAACTCAATTTTAATTTTGCTTGAAAATCAATGCGAACGGTACCTATTAAGTTATCGTCTCAACGCCATCGATTTGACGATAGCGTTTTGACAATTTTCAACTTATGTAAAACAAATATTTCAGGCCGTGAGTGCAATAGTTAGTGGTCTAACTGCATTTTTCATTATTTTCAGTAGAGCTAAAATAAGAAACAAATTACTTTTGATTTTTTTTTTGCAATATGATGGAAAATTTTTGATTTTGTTTTTATGATCTTTTAAAATACCGTTACAACTGATCAGATAGGCCACTCTTGCACCCGAGCTTTTAATTTTTAGTGGTTGGCCTTTGAGTGCAAAAAGGCCTATAACTATGGCAATAACGCTTCAATTCAAAAAATTTTAACGCAGAAATATTATTTAATACATATGTTTGGTAATAAAAACAATTTCAATAAAATTACAGTTAGGCCACTATTGCGCTCACGGCCTCATTTGATTGTCAACAAAACAAAAACTGCCGTTAAAAACAAGATGGCGGCTATATGACACTATGTGATGTTGTGAAAAATTTCCAGCCCGTGTAATGATATTCTTTCGAATTCGCAAGGCAAAGTTAGTTGCTTCCTGTTAACTATACTCTGTCCAACAAAAATTGGCAGTACAGGGCTTATGGGCGAGATTTAAAAAATGCACTATAACTGCCACAATACTTAAATTTCTCACCAAAAAACTTTTTTAAAAACATTGGCGCCTCTGTACTCGTATAGTGTCAAGTGTTGATCGATTAAATTTATCTGATTTAAGTATATTATTTACATTGAATCTCATATCACTTGCAGCTTAACAATTTTACAAACAAAAAATACAAAAACCGTTGTAAAACACAGAAATAAAGCCTATAAGAAGGGGTACACAAAACTAAAAACTGCTATGTAAAATATTAAAAAAAGCAGATACGTCAGCTCGTAATAATCTGAATACCCTGTACTAAAAACTCTTAGGTATATACACTTAGAAATCCTTCACTTAAGTGAACTATATTGATATAATTTTTATCATTCAAAAAAGGTCCATAAAATAATCATTTAAATGAATATATAGAACCCATATTATTATACCTTCATTTAAATGAAAAATTTTCTATAAAATGATTCAAAAAGGTGTCTCGTCGTCTAGGAACGAGGATTCAAATTTAATCACAAGTGAATTATTTTTTTCTGATCCATTTATGATTGATTTCAGAATGAAAGTTAGTGTTTGTTGGTGCGATGATTGATTGACTTTAAAATGAAAACAAACAACGAAAGTACGTACGATGATATGGAAAGCTAAAATAATATTCAAAAACTTATTGTTTAGTTAAAGTTCCTTAAGTAATATGTAATTATAAACCATATCTAATAAATAATACCTTTGAAAATCATCAACGTCCATTCTTAATTTAATAGAAAAAACTTAAGCAGAAAAAATTAACAAAATTAAAAAAAAAATCGATAAATTTAAGACTTTAATAAATTGCGCATAACTTTTTTTGGAGCAAGAATAGGCTCAAAACATACTCATACAAAATTAGGAAGAGGGTAAGGGCGTTAATATGGCATGTTAATAAGGGCAATTCCATGGTAACTCACGTTGCATTTGGGAGAGTTTTACGTTCTATTTTATTAAAATTTCAATATTTATAAGAATATAAATAAAACAAAATTTAAACGCTATACATGGTAATGATTTTGACTGCTAGGAAAAAATAATACAAATTTTTTGGGAAAAATAAATTCTTTCTTTCCTAGTAAAAAATACTAAAACATGTTGGTAACTCACGTTACCATATTCGGACAAGGGTTTTGTAGCAGTACTATGCATATTTTCTAAAAAATAAAGAAAACAAAGCTTAACTTTTTTGTTGAATAAGATATAAGAGCTTATCAGCCTGTTTACATACATTTTAAATGATGTAAAATATTTTATAAAATTTAATAAAATACATGGTAACTCACGTTACAAAAAGTCGGTAACTCACGTTATTTCACGTTTTTAACCTAAAAATTTAGGGCTACGCCTTTTATAATTTACTTTTATTTTCAGCCGTATGCTTGTTACCTGAAGGATATTTTGTTATTCTAATTTTAAAACTAGCAAACAATAGACAAAGGGTGAGATAAATTTTACATTTTTCTATCTTCATGTCCACTTTTTCATGGAATTACCCATAAAGTCATTTTTATTCGAAATTGACAGATATTATACCAATTCAAACCTTACAATATATTATAATATTTCACTGTTTTGGCCCAAAAGCCTCTTTTTCGGCACTACATGGCAAATTTCAAATTCGTAAAAATATTCGAACTTAAGATTTTGATGAAATATGATACGTATTGATTATTGTGAATATTCAAAAAGTAGGAAAGACCGAAATTTGTTTTCAGCTGTTTTTGAATACTGAACGGCTGGGCCGTTATGTATAAGACTTAGTATTTTTCACGTACCAAAAACCGGAGTTTCGGGCAAAAACTGCAAAAAGTTATAAGAAATGGTAAAGGTTGAATGTCAATATCTCTGTCAGTTTTAAATAAAAAATACTTGTATTGAATTGTGATTTGTTTTTATTTTCAGCTTAGATACATTTGATACATTTTCTTTCAGCTTTTTTTAATTTTATGTCAAAACTTCAAACCTACGACAATGAGCTTAAGGGTCGTCTGTCGGGTAGTTTTAATTAGTAACGTTAGAAATTTACAGTTGTGAACATGAAAATAGCAGTGGGTTAAAAATAAACGAAAAAATGATTTGTGGAATACTGGGGTTGAGGTTCAGTGTTGGGGAGACGTTGCACATACTAGCAGGATCAAATACCACCATAAAAAACAACTTATTATTGGATTATTTGTCGGCATTATTGCTCCTAAATATGCCTCTAGGAGTTTTCTTCTCCAGTTCATATCACTCATAGAAAGATTGAGCTCTTAACGAATCTCGATTGTAGATTTTTGTGGATTCTCTCGAGAAAATCGAACGATTCTCCTTCCGTCATGGGGTGTTATTTTTCTTTTTCCATCTCTTCTTTCTGGCTTTTGTGCATATTTTATAGAAATTGAGATCATTTAAGCCGAGCAACAACAAATGTTGTGCATTTCCTGGTATGACTTGCCTTCTCTGAGCTGCAACAGAATTAATTTAAACTGCTCATCAGTGAAGTGTGTAATACTGCCCACTTTTGCATAAAAAATATTAAAAATGCTTGTTTGTATTCATATTTATTCACAAAAAATTTCTTCTACTACATTTAACTTGCTTTCGGTTTATAGCACTTCAAAAAAGTAAAAAAATAGAATATTTACCAAATACTGCTATTTTAATGTTCACTTCAAAAACGATTAAAACTACCGTTATTCTGAACGCACGGCAATCTAGGTAACTAAAGCTATCTTTTTCTTAATAATGCTAATGATTTAGGCTTTAACTAAATGCATTCTTTTTTTAATTGGAAAGTCTACAACCGAAAATAGAAGGCCTTCAACAATGTCTGTGAAACCACTGCTATTTTCATGTTCACAGCTGTATATATGTATTTTGTATCTTAAAACAATTTTATATTCCAATGTAAGTTTAATAGTTTTTTAATACAAAGATATATTTTTAAAAATCAAAAGAGAAGATACAAAGTGGATTCAAAATAACTGACTAATATTTTGCACATGTATGTAAATAAAAGTACTTTTTGAACATATACTATTAAATATTTGAGCCTCTACTTTTTTTGTTATAATATTCCTTTAGCCTTTCTTTGCGTTATTTAAAAATTTTTGATTTTTTTTTTTTTTTCTATGTTGGTTCTATGTTATTTTTTAAATTTTTTTTATAAAATTTTTTTGAACCATTTTTTTCGATAGAAACCTTAATTTTATTTTATATGTGTAAAATTTTCAAACTCGGCTTAGTTTCCGAGTTATACCAAATATATTTAAAATCGGTTTAAGCATGCTTATGGTAAAAGGTATATTCAATATCCTATAAGGGCTTCCTCACTTCTTCTTTTTAACAACCACTTATGTAAACTGGTAATGCATATCTACAAATTCTTACTCGCTTTACCTACTCCTATATGCCTTTCATAGGTACATATTATTCTTGGGTAGTTTTTGTTCATCTTCGAAAGTAAACCATCTAGTGATCATAAATAACAATATTTATGTAAAAAAAGGACTTTGATAAAATTTGATATTTTTCCATAATAAGTAGTTTTTCAAATTCGAATAAGTACCATATTAGGAAAGTTATACTGCAAAAACAAATTAGAAAACGAGAAACTTCAAATAACTAGATTATTCAAAAAGCTTATTAAAAAAGCCCAATTTATATTGAAGATCTATTTATTATTTTTAGAGCAACATAAATAGAAACTGGATTTTCAACTACAATTTCGCTGAACCTAGAAAAATACTGATCAGTTTCGAGTAATTTTGCGAAACGAATTGCCTAAATTTGAAAAATTCTTGGATTTCCAATAAAATTTTTAGTGACACATTAAATACGGTCTTCAGAATCAGGGAAACCATACTTAATACATAAGTGCGATTTTTTCCGAAATTGTGCATGGAGACCTTTTAATAAACCTTACTGCAAAGGATTTACTTTTGTTACAATTTTATTTATTTGAATTTATTTGAAGCAAGCCCTCAATATGCTCTTACAGAATGTCTATTTTGACAATCGGTGTGTGAAACGCCAACCGGCTGAATACATACATACAAATTCGTGTATTATTAGCCGCAATTTATTATCCACATGATCTGATCCGAGTGAATTTTTAACACGTAATTACAAAAACAACTTGGGATCCTACTTTTTATCTGGATGAATTTCAATGATCCAAAAATTAAGTTTCACTCTGACGGCTTGGAGGCTACTTAATACTGTGAATTATCTCAGTAGGGCAAAGAAAAGAGGTAACGGACGCATGAAAAATAAACAAACGTAAGACAAAAAGAGACGGATATATAACACACCTTGAACTAAGATCCTGAGTGGAGTGCGAAAAGAACTCACTCAGTCTCATGAGACTGAGCTCTATGAATGAGTTAAGATAGTGAGATTGAGCATTTACAATGAGACAAATCTCAATTTGGTATGCAAGAAACGTGTCACATATCATAATCTCAGTCTCAAATAAAAAAAAGTGGAAAAATGCATTCATCAAGTGAAAGCAGTGAAATTGATAGCTCCTCCAAACAAACTGAGGGTACAAATAGCTTTTTTGTAAGCTTTATAAAGAAACAAATAGTTTTTATTTCAAAATTGGAATATGAAAAACAGTTTGAAAAAAACTAGAAATATCGCAAATTTTAAAGAACATAACAAATATTAAAATCACGCTATAAATAGGTGTGACATAAAAATAAAACCAGCAACAAAAAAACTAAACTAAAACCAAGGAAAATCAATTATAGAAAAAAAGCATTAAAATAGTTTTTTAAGTGTATACAAACTCGTAAAATGGCTTAGAGGTAAACAACGAAAATGGCATTTGATTACCTGAGGAAACAAAATGCATAAAAGTATTTTTTTTTAATAAAATATTCTTAAAATTTAAAAAAATTTGGGTTGCCAGTTTTGAGTATTTATTAATAAAACGGAAATTTTTAAAAAACTCATCAACCCGTTTTTTTAAATATTGAATTTTCAAAAAAAATAATTTTTAATCCAAAATCTATTTTTTCAAAATTTTGATATGCCCTACTATTTACATTTAAAAAAAGCTTTTGTGTAAAACTTTTTATTGAAATCAGTTGGGCCGTTAGTGAGAAAATCGAAAGTAAAAAACGTTGTATGACAGGTACCGTTAAACAAATAAATACATAAATAAATTGGGTGGCGCAACAGCTCGTGGAGAACCAATGCCTAGTGACTTACTACTCTCAACCATTCCTGTGTACGTGTTGTTGGCAGGAATGGAGGGGACCTACAGTTTTTTGCCGAGTCCGAACGGCTAAGTGAGCAGCACTTATTCATGACAAGTATACTCTTGGAGAATTTGTCAGTTCCTCGCAAGAGGCAGTACTTCGGATAAAACATTTCTGTTTTTAGGTGGCAAGGCTGGGAATCGAACCCACACCTTCGGCATGACAGTCCTACGCACCAACCATCATGCCACGAGGTACTACCGTTAATAAACATATTTCAAAAAGTACAACTGATTTTTTTTTATCAAAGTCGTTGGAGCATTTTTTCTCTGACGGATGTATGGCAACTACCGTTACTTTTGGAGGTAAATAAAATCAATTTCCCTTCTGGAGAATCACCGAAAAACTTTAATTAGAAAAAGTTGATCAAGTTGTACTTCCCAAGACAACTTATTTCCAGTATCATCATTTTGATAGCTTAATCTCATTAAAATAAGATTTGGCTTTTTTTTGCATACGGAAATCTCTCAAATGAGTAAGATCTCTAAACTGAAAGAACTCCCTTTTTGAAAAATTGTATCTCATGTTTATTCTGCATCTGAAAGCTAGCAATAGCTCAAATAAAGTGTTTCGCATTCCACCCCTTGTCTATTTTATTTATCATGATATGATCTGGATCAGATCATGTGGCTAATAGAATGCTGTTATTAGCCTAGGTTAATTATAACTGGGTTTGGGTCGAGGCTATCTTCTAACACGTATTACGAACACTACATGGGATCCAGGTTTCTATCGAGGTTTATTTCATTTATTTACTATTGTGAATGATATCAAAGATTTGTCAGCAGTTTTAAGAAAACAGACAGACTACATGAAAAATAAGTAATCTAAGGAAAATAGAGATGAGTGTATAAGTATAGCACTATTTTCACACTAACCCGAATCGTTTTAATATGCCTGCTTGGTAACGTGAAAATTTCACCAAGTTTCCCAAAGTTGGGTTTTTATCCTTTAAAGCATTTGTCTTTTTTAGCTCTGAACAGAGCATGGAGTAGAGCTTGAGCTATTGGAGTTAGCTCTGAGCAGAGTATGATCAGACCTCTCCGATATAGTTTTAGGCGTTTTTCTTTTTTAGCTCTGAGCAGAGCATGGAGTAGAGCTCGAGCTATCGGAGTTAGCTCTGAGCAGAGTATGATCAGAGCTCTCTGATATAATTTTGAAACACACCTGAGCTCTGAAATGTCATACGATTGTGTTCAACTCACCAAAATTAAGTAATAACTTAATTTTCATCGGACAGCTGGCCAATCAAAAAACTCGAAAAATTCAAAATTATGAACTGAAATTGATGTGTCGAACGCGTCCACTTGAAATGAGTGAAAAAAAGAGTGAAGTTGGCTGCGCTCAGTTATTTGCTCCATTCGCTCGGTCTTTTTATCCTGAGCTCATGGAGCGTACTCCGAGCTAGCTCTGATTTAAAAAAGAAACACAAGTTGAGCGCTCTGAGTACTCGGAGCTAAAAAAGGAAAAACAGATATTTTTTGACAGATCAGTGCTATGCTCGGAGCTAAAAAAGAAAAACGCCTTTTGAAGCACATCTGAGCTCTGAACTGTCATACGATTGCGATGCGTTCAACTCACCAAAATGAAATAACGACTTAATTTTCATCAGACAGCTGGCCAATCAAAAACTCGAAAAATTCAAAATTGTGAACTGAAATCGATGTGTCGAACGCGTCCACTTGAAATGAGTGAAAAAAGAGTGAAGTTGGCTGCGCTCAGCTATTTGCTCCATTGGCTCGGTCTTTTTATTCTGAGCTCATGGAGCGTACTCCGAGCTAGCGCTGAGTTCAAAAA
Organism: Dasysyrphus tricinctus; assembly: GCA_963921185.1. Taxonomy (NCBI): domain Eukaryota; kingdom Metazoa; phylum Arthropoda; class Insecta; order Diptera; family Syrphidae; genus Dasysyrphus; species Dasysyrphus tricinctus. The sequence continues at coordinate 180,575,429 of OY992531.1, read as the reverse complement.
GGTACACAAGTTGAGCGCTCTGAATGCTCGGAGCTAAAAAATGAAACACAGAACTTTTTTTGACAGCTCAGTGCTATGCTCGGAGCTAAAAAAGAAAAACGCCTATAGTTTGTGAAAATTTGCAAGAAATTTCACGTTAACAAACACCTATTTACGCGATCTGAACCATATGGGTTATGAGCGATAGTAAAACAAGGCTATTGAACCGCAGCGCTCGCCATTAACTTATGGCAAGGCCATTTTCTTTTCGGAAGAAGAACGGAGCGATAGATCGAAATCCACTCCAGACACTAATTTTTTCGGGTTGCATTTGGTGCTGGTGTACACGGACATCTATTCATCCAAAAATTTGCCTATCATTGTAAGCGATGAAAATCACATAATGGACGGAACGATTTTAGTTTTAATAACAAATTTTATAATTTGCACACTACTAGTACTACTTATTTTGGCCTAACCTGGATGATATGGATACGACGATATCGATATCATGGCACGCTGGACATGTACTGTCTGCCACGAAGCGCTGCCCCGCCATGTTGAAACTCAACTAACAAGGACCTAGAATCTACCAGCCACATTATCACCACACCAGCCAACGACCATCAGAACTGCTCAAGTCGACGTGAAACCTCTAAAGCTAAGAAAAACGTATGTAAGACTTAAGAAAGTGTAAACTGTAAAAAAAAAACAAAATGAAACCAACTTAACGAAGCAGAGCTCCTTTTGTGCTCGCAGATTCAAACAAATTATAGACTTGATAATAAATTATTATAGTATACATTTTGTATAAGCTTCGCCCTGTTGGAACCACCGCACGAGGGTATTGTTATTTTGCGTGTTGGTGACGTGAACCGGCCACCGAAATAGATAAGCGTCGCTCTTTGGAACCTCTGCACGAGGGTGTGGTTATTTTACGTGTTGGTGACGTGAACTGGCCACCGATATAGTTTGGTTTAACGCCTTTCGACTTCGCAGGTCTATTATATATTCCCACTGGTGGGTTGCTATATTTGTCAACTAATTTACTAATTACATGTTAACAAATCGGAATAAATTGTCCAGCAGTTGTGAATAATGCACAAACATACAGTACGGTTTATTTGTATAGACGCACCATCTGCCGACATTAAAAAAATTTTAAAACTATTTTTGTTTTGAATAATAAGCAAACATTATGTTTCATCTTAAACTTATTAATTTAATCAAACTTTTAAAGCAATTATTCGCAAACTAATTGAGTTTAACCATGCGTCTTTTCAAATGAAGCAACAAAAATTCAAAAGTAGACAACAAAATGAAATCTATGAAAACAGAAACAGAACCGCATTTTACATACATAATGTACATTGGAAATAGTATTGAAAAACAAATTGTTTATTCACATCAAGGGCAATGACTTTTTAATATTAATATAGTTTAAACATACAAACAAATTCGAAATTATAATTTAAGTGATTAAAATAAAAGCTTGGTTTCTGTTTTGATGACGTGGTTTTAGTGTTTTTTTTTTTTTTTCTTTCAATGGATGACGTCGAGCTGAACAGAATGGCGTAATAATTGCGTGATATCAGCATATATATAATGTTTACATCTTCATTTCCATTTTGTATTCATATCATGATGTAATACATCATATAGTCCCCTGATTGCAAGAACTAGGTTACTCAATTTTATATTTTAATAATATATCGGCAAAAACAGTATTATTTTGTACAGTTTTAAAGGCTTTTTGTCTTATCTTTTTCTATCACAGACAACTATAGGATATTTCTGAAGTTTCAGGAACATAAAAATTAAAGTTTCCATGGTTCTCCAGAAGCTATGTTTCTATAAAGGCTGCTATCTCCAAAATTTATGAAATTGAGTTACCAAGTTCTTGCAATCAGGTGCTGATATATACTATACACATAAAATAAAAGGAACTTAATTCAATTGTTTGTGAAATAAATTACACTGTAACAGTACGTTGTATTAGTACCATTATGACGTTTAAATTTGGGCTGGGTCTTCATTTTATTTTTAAATTTTATGATTTTTTTAATGAAAGGGCACGGTAGTGCCCAGCCAAGTTCGCGGCACTACACCCTTTTTACGGGAACAAACTCAGGCGATTTTCAACCCCCCTCTAACTTCAGTACCAATAAAGTCAGAAACTTCAAATACGCAGTATTTGCTGAGCTGATCAAACACAGGTGGCTCACCAAATTTCAACTCTTTAGCATCAGTAATTCCCGAGATATAGGACTTCAAAAATCGCAAAAACCGTAACTGACTGACTGACTCACTGACAGATCATCAAAATTATGGAGCACTTCCAGACATCGTAGAAACTTGAAACTTCGCACAACGGTAGACCTTGTGGTGCATACAAAGAAAAAAATCGAAAATATGCTATTTTCTATCCAGGGGGCGTGGCATCCACCCACTTTGTTAAAAAATCTTATAAATTATATGGAGCACTTCTGATTGTTGTAGAACAATGAAAATTGGTGGATCTGTAGGGCTTCAAGTACTTAGAAAGAAAAAAATTGAAAAATTGGAATTTTCATTCTGGGGGCGTGGCATCCACCCACATTCTTTAAAATCCTTATAAATTATATGCAGCACTTCCGATTGTTGTAGAACGATGAAAATTGGTAGGTCGGAAGGGCTTCAAGTACTTAGAAAGAAAAAAATTGAAAAATTGGAATTTTCCATTCAGTGGGCGTGGCATCCACCCACATTATTAAAAATTCTTATAAATTATATGGAGCACTTCTGATTGTTGTAGAACAATGAAAATTGGTAGGTCGGAAGGGCTTCAAGTACTTAGAAAGAAAAAAATTGAAAAATTGGAATTTTCCATTCAGGGGGCGTGGCATCCACCCATATTCTTTAATTTGTTTATAAATTATATGGAGCACTTCTGATTGTTGTAGAACAATGAAAATTGGTAGGTCGGTAGGGCTTGAAGTACTTAGAAAGAAAAAAAATTGAAAAATTGGAATTTTGCATTCGGGGGGCGCGCCATCCATCCACTTTATCAGAATTGCTATTATTTATATGGAGCGCTTTCGGTTGTCGTAGAATTATGAAACTTTGTAAGGCCCTAAGGCTTGATTTTCTCCTGGTAAAGTTAATCTTTGCAAAAAGGAGTGAAATCACAACAAAAACATAAATGTTAAAAAAAGAGCCAAGTTTTTATATGTACAAGAAACCTGTACGTACAAAGTCAGCCAAAAAAAGTAATGAGATCTAAAATATATGCCAAGTTTTAAGTTCATAAAGCTCAATATCAAATATCTTAAGTAGAGAAATATCAAAGCAATTCCAAATCATGACAGAAATTTGGTATTTAATGATTACTGATTAAAATTTGGTGGATTTACTTGGCAAGTTTTCTCTTAATTACTTACTTAATCACAATTTTAAAATGAATGAAAACTTGACCAGTGAACCCACCATATTTTAATCAGTAATCATTAAATACCAAATTTCTGTCATGATTTGGAATTGCTTTGATATTTCTCTACTTAAGATATTTGATATTGAGCTTTATGAACTTAAAACTTGGCATATATTTTAGATCTCATTACTTTTTTTGGCTGACTTTTTACGTACAGGTTTCTTGTACATATAAGAACTTGGCTCTTTTTTTAACATTTATGTTTTTGTTGTGATACTAATTAACATTAATTGGTTTGAAAGTTAAAAATCACGTTTTGTTAACCTCAAAACATGGTGATTTTCAAAGGATGTTTGTTTTGTCCACTCAGTTGATATTGAGATAGAAGAGAACAACTGTAACAAATTTAACTCCGAAAATTTAAAATTAAATGTTCTATCGATATAATATATGTAAAGGGTTTAAAAAATTTTATAAGCCAATTTTAAGCAAGAAAAGTAAAAAAAAAGAAAATACAACCAACAAGACGGGCTCAAAAATTAAATATGACATTTTCCAAAAGTTCTTTTCGATCAAAACCGAAAGAAAAGTTCAAGCGTGGCAATTTGTTTTGTTATTTTTTTTTGGATTTATCGCTTCTTTTTAACTTGCTTCTATACTGCAAGATCTTTCAATAATATTATTCTAAGTTAAGATTTTTATCAATTATGACGTAAGATGATGAAGAATACGTTCGGTGGCAGTGGTACAGTACTTGATTGCAAATTTAAAAATTTTGGTTCGAGTCTCTTTTTTAGGCAGCATTCTTTTCCATATACTTCAGTATTTGAATCTTCATTTTTTTTGTTAATTTTTATCGTATTAGTATGTATCTTAGCCTTTCCAAATACTAGAAAAATCTTGCTGTTTGAACAGAAAAATAAGCTGTGTTTTATGTTAATGTTAACAGAAATAATGGGGCGTATTCATAGATGTTGTTTAAGCTACGGAAATCTTTAGTTTATCATATTGAAACTTCATCAGGTAAACTATAGATTTGTCTAGCAACAGCTTAAATAATATCTGCGAATATGCTCCAATGTGTGAGTAATAAGAAAATCTAACACGACTGAAGAATGATGATACAATCAAAAGTACAGTCATCGTGAAAAATTAACCAATTCGAGATCCTATAAACAAATTAAGTGGCTGTCATACAGGGTTTGGTTTGCCGAAAGTAACGGGTGATTTTTTAAGAGGTTTAGAACTTTAAAAAAAAAAAAACACAAAAAATTCGAAAAAATGAATGAAATATTTATTTGAATCGATAGTTTGAACCTTGCAATTTAATGTTTAAAGATAATTTCATGCAAATGTTGACCGCGGCTGCGTCTCAGGTAGCCCATCCGCTGAGTCCAATTTTGGCATACTCTTTCACACATATCGGCCGGTATCTCACGAATGAATGCATGGATGTTGGCTTCCAGTGCGTCAATCGAGGCGGGCTTGTCCCTATAGACATTAGCCTTGACATACCCCCACAAAAAATAATCTAATGGTGTCAAATCGCACGATCTAGGCGGCCAATTGACCGGCCCGAAACGTGAAATTAACTGTTCACCAAACTCGCCTTGCAATTGCGCCATTGTTTCACGTGCTGTGTGGCATGTGGCACCGTCTTGTTGAAACCACATATCATGCAAGTCAAGAACTTCCATTTCGGGCAAAAAAAAGTTTGTTATCATCGCTCGGTAGCGTTCACCATTGACAGTAACGCTGCGATTCGCATCATCTTTGAAGAAATATGGCCCAATAATGCCGCCGGCCCATAAACCGCACCAAACAGTGGCTTTTTCGGGATGCATTGGTAGCTGTTGCAATGCTTCTGGCTGATCTTCACTCCAAATGCGGCAATTATGCTTATTTACGTACCCATTCAACCAAAAATGAGCCTCATCGCTGAACATCGCAGCGCGCGATGAACATTTCGAACCGAGCACGAATTTTGATAGTAAAATTCAATAATTTGCAAGCGTTGTTCATTTGTAAGACGATCCATGGTTAAATTGCAAACCAAACTGAAGCTGTTTGACAGTGACACAAGGTACTAAACACACGTCAGCTGTCAAAACCAGTGTTGCCAAAACCAAACCAGCTAAAAAATCACCCGTTATTTTTAAGTATTGTATTGAATTTTTTTTACCGTCATCATGGACTAAATAATGTAGGTGGATAATTGTATTATATTTCAGAAGAACTTGGTATGATTCCTTAATTTCGATAAATGCACCTAGTACCTGAAACCACTGTATTTTCACAAGAATTTGCAATATAACGAAAAACTGCTACCCACATAATTGCAGTTACGTCAGTTCTTGAGAAACTTTTTACCTAAAATTGCAGTTATGCCAACTATGTCATAACGCATTGAACCATGTTCCAGACATTTTTCAGGGAATCTAATGATGTAGAAATATGCAATCAAGTTTACCTACCACCTATACATATGCCCAAATCTCAAAAACGACAATTTTCGAGTAACTTCACTTCGTGAGATTCAGGGTGTTTAATGCCCAATATTTTGAAATCAATATGAACCCAATACAACCACACCTTAATAAGTTATAGTCCTTTTTATATAATGATTTTGAATTTTCAGTAAAACAAGTAAAATATTACCAAATTTCAACGGTATAGTGATGCAACTTTGTCCACATGCTTCATTTGTATTTTTTTTATCCGATGGAAATCTTCAAAAGACACTCGGTAAGAATCAGTACCAAGTAGTGTGGGACTCTTACCGCAATTAAACCACCGGTGAATCAGGACCAATCTATGAAAGATCGACAAATGATTTTCTTTCTTAATTTTTAAATCTCATAGGGGGAAGTTTAAAGTTATAACACTTTACCATAGCTTTTAAACCATAGCTCATGAGGCTTGGTTCTTCTTAATCTCCGAACATTGTTTCGTACATTTAGGAAGGTCTCCGAAATGGAGAAAAACCAAATATGGCGTTAGATCCTAAGAACCTGGCTAGAACTGTTAAACATGGTGGTGGTTCGGTAATGGTTCGGGGGTGCAAGGTAGCACCTCGAGTGGGAAATTTAGTTGTTGATGAGAATACGATGGATCGTTTTGGATAACTCAACATGATAAAAAAAAAATCCATAATAGTGGGCAAAAACTTGGCTGTGAGCGGTCATTTCATCTTCCAGCAAGATAGTGACCCCAAGAATACCTCGCAAATCTTCAAAGAAAGACTCTTGTGTAATGTGCGTAGACAACTCAGAACTCCTCCGCAATTACCAGTTTTAAATATTATTGAGAATTTATGGCAATTAATTAAATTAAACCGGAAGTACCGGTTACAAGGATCCTTCAAGAAGGATGGGCCAAAATAAGTCCACATGTAACCCAAAAACGTGTTCTGTCGATGCCTTCGAGAGTTAGTGCAGTACTCAATTCAAAAAGAAAAGAAGACCTCTTGACATTTTGTAATATTTACTTACTTACTTACTTAAGGTGGTGCTACAGTCCGGGGTGGACCAGGGCCTCAACCAACAAGCTTCTTCCAGCCGGATTTGTTTCTAGCTCGCTGTCTCCAGCTTCGCACTCCAAGTTGGGTGAGGTCCTCTTCCACTTATGCGTGAGCCTACGCTATCCAACTCTACTGCCCTGTCCCACGGGGTTGGATTCAAAGACTTTCCGGGCCGGAGCATTGGTGTCCATTCGCTCCACATGACCCAGCCATCTCAGTCGCTGGCTTTTCACTTTTGTGGCTAGGTCGGTGTCGCTGTACAGCCCGTACAGTTCGTTGTTGTATCTTTTTGTCCATTCCCCATCTATGCAGACACGACCAAAAATCACCCGGAGAATTTTCCTCTCAAACCAGCCTAACACGTTCTCATCCACCGTTAATAGTGTCCATGCCTTTGCACCATACATAAGGACCGGGATGATAAGTGTCTTATACAGAGATAGTTTAGTTGCTCGAGAAAGGGCTTTGCTTCTCAATTGTCTTCTTAGCCCAAAGAAACGGTGATTGGCAAGAGTAATCCTTATTTTGATCTCAGCAATTGTATCATTCGCTGAGTTTATAGCGGATCCTAAGTAGACAAAGTCTTTAGCCACCTCAAATAGTTATTTTGCCATTTTGAAATAGTCATTGTCAATTGGGTCCATATTTTTATTGTGCAAGTGTGCAGAAAAGATTACACTTTCAGTGCTAAGAGGATAAACAAATTCTCACTCCTACATTATGTACATACTAAGTGTGTCTTTTTGTGCCCGAAGATAAGAATGTGGTCATTTGGGTGTATTTGATAGTTTTATGTACGATCGTCCACACTGTGTGTCGGTTAAATTTTTGCAGAACGAATTAAGACGCTCACATAGTACGTGGGGCAGGATCCTATACGTGATGGTAAGGAGGAAACACCTTTTTTTGTATTTGGGACATATGGCGCTGATCCCGTCACCGAAAATGATTGCTTCCACCCATGACATGCATGTATCTCATCAATACAGTCCCTTCGTATTGTTGTTCTTTAAGCTTATTTATAGCTTAGTCCACCTCTTTTTTACTGGGTGATGAAACTGTGTCTGCGTTGACTGGAAGTGAGTTTTTTCTTGCTTTATAACTACCTTCTTGAAAAATGTTACTAAGGTATATTTATCTAATTCGACTTTAATTTTGTTTTAAATTGGGATGGTTACAAACGTCAAATAAGTCAGTTCCCAATTTGTTTCTTTATGTCAGAAAAACAGCCATAAACCTAATCTTTGGACTAGGACTTATCGAGATGCTTTATTAGCTGGCCTTATCTGCTTTCTTTCATATTAAAACTCGAGTTGAACACTTTACTTTCAAATGATAGTACAAGGCATATTTGTTCATTTCATTTGATTCATATTTTCATTTTTATACTTAAATTAGTTGTTAGCTTCCTTGAAGATCATTTTTATCGCCGCATGTTTTTTTCTGGCGGTAATTTATATTCGTTACTCCTCAAAGTATTCACTTTGGCAAAAAAAAAGTTTAATCAAAAAATCATCACCTCCCAAAAATATACGCTTAGAATAATTTGATAATTTATTTAACAGCATATGACATTTCCTATCAACTATCTATATAGCTAAAGGAAAAGTTAATTAACTTTGCCAATTGACATATTTGCTTTCATAAAATGTTTATAATTTGTTTAAACGCTATTCAATTTGTTCTAAATGCGATCATTTATTTAAATCTATATGATTACCAAAAATTCTCAAATAAATGTGAGTGCCTTTAGAGAACGTATTGGATCAAGAAATAGAAACAGCTATTTATTATGGAGATTCAAATGTTCATATCGGTGATCCATTTAAAATAACTTGCATAATACCAATTTCCGAGCCAATAAATTGGGTTAAAGATGGTGAGCCTATAACTAATCATAATTTACGTCACTGGCGAGATAATCATTCTTTTATAACATCGGAAAGCGCTATCGATGGTAAGTATACGGCAATAAAAAAGATCGTGTTATCAAATCTGCGTTCAATTTCACTATAAACTTGTTTGAATTGGATTTTAACACCTGACAGCTTATTTATTGGTACAAAACACAACAATTTTGTTTTGTTGAACGCAGATAAATGCAAACAAAGTTTTTTATCCCTGATAAAATGCTAATGTTTATTTTAAAGGTGAACGACACAAAATCGAAGCCCATTTGAGTGTCCGACATGCATTAAAAGCACATCAGGGCAAATATCAGTGTAATACTCTCCATTCAAGCTATCACATGCTCAAGTTACACAAAACCGAAAACCTATTTACAAAACCCCAATTGGTCGATTCTTCCGAAGAAATGTACTTCTCTACCCAATTGCCAGAAATGTATCTACCAAGCGTCGGCAATACAGTTCATCAGGGTATTCTACCGCCCCACACATCAATCCCGTCCATCTCCACTAAAAAATACGATATGCCTTCTCCAAAGGTTGCCAATGTCTATTCCAATGCCACACACTTTAATAATATGTACACACTACCTGATGAAGATCAGCCCTCTAATAGTGAAAGAGGCTTCACCACAACCGCTGGCCGCGAAGAACACCTTAATGTGTTCGATAAAAGTAACATAACTGGCATTTTGTTGGTTCATCCATCTTCTTTTCCAGTCAGTCCAGAATATATTCAAATGATAACTGGCAGAATGGTAGAGCAATCAACACCAACCGAAGCAATAACAACTAGGCAATATTATCTTCCGGTGCAACCTGCAGTTACAACATATCATAATCCAACTACCACCTCTACTACTGATACTGCTACTACTACTAACATTTTACCCAAACCATTTTTAAAGAAGGGTGAGATTATAATAAAAAATAGAAGATAATTTTGCAAAACCTCTTGTGTTTTTGTTTTACTTTATGCAGTTATGTTCAATAGTTCGAATTTTGTTTTTATTTTAAATAAAGTTCAAAATTTCACAAACCTATAGCTACGATATACATAATAAGTAATAATAAACTTAACATTTTGTAATTTTAGCCCATGTAGATTTTTTGCTATTTGTTTTTTTTTTTAGATGCATTATTTTAGTAGCGCAAATTTTTGCTTTCACTACATTAATTTTTCGTGTATAACAATAACGAACAAAATAATGGAAAAAAAACAAAACAACGATATACAGTCATACAGAATACTAAATTTTTTAAGAACATAATGTTATACATGTATACAACCAGACATTCCGCCGATTAATTTGTCTATACATTTTCTATCTTTATTTTTCACGAGATCTACGACATTCATCCAACCTCAAAATTAATTTGGAATAAACAAATTTAATCACTGTTATTGCCGACTTTCTATCAAGTTAATGTTCGACAACTACCGTGAAACCTGTCGAGTGTCGACTACACAGCCGGTCTCGACTACCTCATTATGTTTGAATTTCTGATACCGAACTTTTGTATCTTTTTCGAACCGTTTGTTTTGCGAATTAAACGACACAACAAAAATAAACGTCTTACTAAGTTTAAGGTGCCAGTTTTAGGTGCCAGTTATAGCTATCATTGAAACTCATCATTTAATACTTTAATGATTGATTTTGAGACGTTTAGAAAGCAAATTCAATTATTGTTTTGATAGATGATTAAAGCTCAAGACTTAATTAATATTTCTATTCAAAAACAAATTTCAAATAGGCCTCAACTTTTCACAAAAATTGACTTTTAATTTTTCAATGATCATTGGTAAGGTAGTTTAAACATTGAAATAAGAAAAGTCTTTTTATGTGGAAATTCGGGCCTATTTAAATATTTTTGTTGGCTATAAATATTAATTAAGTCTTAACCTTTATTTGTTCATCAAAATTATAAATGATTTTACTTCCTAAACGACTCAAAATCAATTATTAAAATTTTCAATGATGAGTTTCAATGATAGCTATAACTGGCACCTTAGCTATCATTGAAACTCATCATTGAAAATTTTAATGATTTATTTTGAGACGTTTAGGAATTAAAATCATTTACTCTTTTGATGGAAAAATAAAGCTAAGGACTTAATTAATATTTCTAGCCAAAAAAATTGTTCAAATAGGCCCAACTTTCCACATAAAAAGACTTCTTATTTCAATGATTGAACTACCTTACCAATGATCATTGAAAAATTAAAAGTCAATTTTTGTGGAAAGTTGGACCTATTTGAAATTTTTTTTGGTTAGAAATACTAATTAAGTCTTGAGCTTTAATCGTCCATCAAAATAATAAATGATTTTGCTTTATAAACGTCTCAAAAACAATCATTTAAATTTTCAATGATAGCTATAACTGGCACCTAAAGTAAGTGGTAGTTATAACTATTCTACGGAGGCCTAACCAATCATCGTATGTTCTCATAAAAAGAAATCTTTTAAATAAATAAAGGGGTTTCCAATAAGGTTGGTTGAAGTTGAAACGGAATAAAACAAGCTGTGTGTGAGGTATTAACGAAATTCTTCTTTTTTTAAATGACAATGTTTGCCACTATGTATGGAATATGACATAGTTCAAGTGCCGACGCGGCTTCGAACGGTGGCATGATGGATCCGAGGGGTTCAATTAATTAATGACTGCCGCATAAATTCGGCTAAATTTGAGCGATGGCCTTGGTTATTTTATTTTTGATTGTGGTTTATTAGCAGTGACTTGCGTCTTCAAAAAAACCTCACAAAAAAAAAGCATAACGGCGTCAAATAACACGATCTTGGTGCGATAGATAACCCTTCACCAAAGGTGTGGGTTCGATTCCCAGCCGTGCCACCTAAAAACAGAAATGTTTTATCCAAGGTACTGCCCCTTGCGAAAAAATGACAAATCCTCCAAGTGTATACTTGTCATGAAAAATTGCTTCTCATCTAGCCGTTCGGACTCGGCAAAAAACTGTAGGTCCCCTCCATTTCTGAAACAACACACACACATGAATGGTTGAGAGTTGTAGGTCACTAGGCCCTGGTTCTCCACGAGCTGTTGCGCCACCCAACTTATATTTAACCTTTCACCAAATCTTTCATGCAATATATCGGGGGCTATCATGAATAAAATTTCCCACGGAATTTTTCCCATCGTCGAAAACTGGGAACGTGAATTGTGGTCTCAGTTTCTCTCGGAAGTTATTGCCATCGAAAATGTATATTACATGGCCACTGATCTTCCATTTTGATTGACCAAATTTGAACCTGCAAGGAAAAGTGAAAAATTGTTAACATTTCCTATTTTAGAAGATGGGAGAAATTCCGTAGGAATTATCCACGAAAGCCCCCATAATTTGTGAAACTCAGTGCTGTCCTGTTAAAACCACATTTAGTTCATATCCATATCTAAACAAATTTAAATATTAAAAAGAACAAGGTTTACAAATTGTTGCGAAAATCAAATTCGGATGCCAGTTTGGGTGACAAATATATTAGGGGTATTCATGCAACTGCGTAAAACACTAGATAAGTTTACGATTTGGTTAATTTTATCTTTTGGTTAATGAACTGTCAAATTTTGTATGGGAAATGGTTTACATAATTTGGTTAATTTTATCCAAGGATTTAGCTGCGGAAAATTAACCAAATATTTGGTTAAACTTATCCAAACGTCATTGTGACATTTAGAGATTGAATAAGGCGTGTTTGTGACTTTTAGAATTAGACATGTTTAGAAACATGATATAAATGATATCTCGGAGAACCAAAAAAGCTCTGAATGTGTTCTGTAATTATTGCATTGCAATTAGTTGGCGATAAAAGTTGTGAATTAAAACGTAGTTTACACAAAAAAAATAATAATTAGAAGGTCTACATTTACTCAACGATTAAAGGCTCTGCCCAACCAACGCGAAATTATAGCGAAGCATTCAAAAAGACAGTTTTTTGTTGTTTTTTAGTATTGAAATCATTCACTTTAATTTCGTGTTGGTTTGGGAGAGCCTTTAGGAAAGCTACCTACTTTTAAATTATTAAGGTAGAACTATAAATTCTCACCCAAACCAATGCGAATCTTTCGTAGACGACGACGAACGTGTTGTTCTGTTTTACAACAACGTGTTGTTATTAATGCTTTTGCTGTGGTCAACGAATGATTCGCACTGGTTTGGAAGATTCTAAATAGTTGGAAGCTGTTAGAAACAGATGTCATTAGCCAATGCGAAGTATCTTTCTGAACTGTGAAAATCAGAACTAAGCCATACCTCACTTTTTCTCTTTTTTTCGTTCCTACATCAACAAATTTCAGTTTCATTTCCGTGAAGTGTACTCGGGAGCGCTCTATTCACTTCTGAAAGCAAAAGTTAACGAAAATGAAGAAAAGTACATTATGGGCGTGACATATGATTTGTTTGTATTCGCTGATTTTCATCCGACCACTGCCATGAGCTTGCGACTAATATATTTCTACCTTACAACGCGACTATTGTCATGTATCTTAAGGTAGATCTATAATTGTCGACAGCTTACTGAAGTAGTCGGTTGAAAATGAGCGAATACATGAAAACCATACCCATCTCACGGGAGTGAAACTGACATTTGGTGAAGTTGGAACGAAAAAAAGAGGGATGGTTCATTTTACTTAAGTGGAATATTCCTCACTTCTTCTGTTGACTGTTTGGAAAGCAACTTTTCGTGGGTTTTTAACCCATTGATTTTGACAGGCAAAAGTTTCGTTGTCGTTCCAAATATTTCGCATTGGTTGTGCCCTATTAAGGCTCTCCCAAACCAACGCGAAACATTCGCCGACGACGCGAAATCATTCACAATAATACAAAATATGAAAGATACACAATGCTACACAACAACAAAAAATCGCCTTTGCGAATGATTCGCTATGATTTCGCGTTGGTTTGGGAGAGCCTTTACACGACGACTTTAGAGTCATGACTTTTTTCGAAATTCAATGAGTGCGAACGAGAAAAAACATCTGATCTCACCTTCGCACTCATTTAATTTCGAAAAAAGTCATGACTCTAAAGTCGTCGTGTAATAGGGCACTTTGAGAAAGCCTTAATAGTTCTAGCTTTACATTTTGTTTTATCCTTCCGAGTTTCCGACTTCACGTTGGTTCGGGAGAGGTTTTCTATTTAAAAATTACTACGTTTACAAGCAGGATCGGGAGCTCTAGGTTTTTTGTCACTTGAGTTGAGTTGAAATGGTATTGAGATTCCAGCAAAATGAATGGCATTGATGTATTTATTTCCATGCAAAACAAATATAATTGAATTAACAGGAGTACTTACTACACGTATCTATTAAAACATATATATATTTGTACACACACATGCAAATAAACAGACCATAATGCATTATCTGTAAAACCAACTCCTCGACCCAAGCCGAACGCGCCCAAATATTTGACATTTAACAAACAGCTGATTCCATTACATAGCATTTAACCAATTTAATAAAAAGGTCGTTCATGCAAACTTTTGCGTAAACTTATCATTTTACACAATTTGTAAACTTACGACGTTGCATGAATACCCTTATTAACAATATTAAAGCTTGAAAAAAGTTTCAAGATTCTTAGTAAATTTCTTTACAAGAACATTTATTCTATGGAATGTAAATTGAAAACAAACAGTAAATGTTTTTGGAGCTTCATAAAAAATAAAAAAAAAACTCAAATGGAATCCCCAAAAGTATGCAATATTCAGGGTCAACCTATACGAGTCTTCCATCCATTTGTAATGTCTTTGCTGAGTTTTTATATAATTATGTTAATATAGGCCTCCTTAATTTTTCCACTTTGGAAGTAGAAAAAGCTTTGTCTGGGCTTAATGATGACACAAATTCTGGACCAGATGGAATAGTACCCATCTTTTTAAAGAAGTGCGCCACCGTTCTCTCTAGAGTTTTGTGTCTCATTTTTAATAGTTCACTTCAGCTTGGTGAATTTATACCTGAATGGAAAATATCCTTCGTCACTCCCATGCATAAGAGTGGCACGAAGCAGGACATTTCAAACTACCGTCCAATTTGCAAATTATCTGCAATACCCAAGCTATTTGAAAAAGTAGTATGTGATAAACTTAATTTTTTATTAAAAGAAATAATTTCCCCTTTTCAACATGGTCTTGTGCAAGGTAGATCAACGTCCACAAACCTCACCATTTTTACTAATTATGTGCTCAATTCATTAGAAAAGGGTTACCAAGTTGATGTTATCTACACTTATTTTGCCAAGGCATTCGATAGAGTGCATCACGGGATCCTAATATCTAAATTAGAAAAAATTGGTTTTCACTCAAACATGCTTAAGTGGTTCATGTTGTATCTTAAAGGACGCATTCAGTGTGTTTGTATTTATTTGATTTTCTCAAATCCTATTTTAGTCTCTTCTGGTGTTCCTCAAGGAAGCCATTTAGGTCCAATTTTATTCCTTTTATTTATAAATGACTTACCTGACGTGCTTTTTAAATTCAATGAGTCTGTTGTTTGCTGATGACTTAAAAAATTTTAGACGTGTAAAAAGTTTGAACGACCGTTTGCATCTTAAAAATGACATCATAAAGCTTTCCGAATGGTGCAGTCACAACCAATTAAGTCTCAACATCGCAAAATGTCAGTGTTTTTCTTTTTCTCGTCGCTTATTTCCTATCAATTATAATTATAATATTGAAAATAATATTCTTGAGAAAGTATTGTCAAAAAAAGATCTTGGTATTATTTTTGATTACAAACTTAATTTGTGAAGCATATCGAATTTGTTGTAAATAAGGCCAATTCGATGCACGAGCCTATAACTCGATGTGTCAGAGAGACTAATTATGCTTCAAACATTATAGATTTTAACTTTCACTTAAGCAGAGACTCATTTAAAAATATGTTAAGCTTATACTTTTTGAGCCTATTATGCTTCAAACATTATAGATTTTAACTTTCACTTAAGCAGAGACTCATTTAAAAATATGTTAAGCTTATACTTTTTGACATGTTTATAATGTAAGCAATTATTAAATTACTGCATTAATGTATTTATTTTTCCTCTTCTTGTTTGATATTATTTTTATACATTAAATTTCGTTAGTCTGTATTGAGTAAATTGTTAACTCTAAATGATGATAAATAAATAAATAAATAAATTTTGGCCAAAAAGTATTTGTCATCGATCGTTAGAGGTCTCCAATTGATGGAATTTACTGACACGGGTTCTCCTGCAAATTATCATGTCAGTGGAGATATACTAGACAGATCCTCCAATTCGTTGACGTATGGGCGTTGCCTGATTTTTCACTGAAACGGTCGACTTGAATTTGGCCACTTAACATTGAATAATAGTATGCGAAGGACGAACATGAAATTCGTTGAAGAGGTAGTAAATTTGCATATGCACGTATTGCTGAGGCGTGTATTTTGTCATGGTGATTTGGCATCAGTGACTTAATAATAAAACAAAGAATTAACAGACGCCGCCAAAACAGCATCGACCCGTCCCTTAAGTAGCATTTATTTATTCACACTTAACGCATTTTTATACAGCCCTATTGATAAACAAATTACTTTCCACTCCTTGACACATGTATAACTTTGAATAAATGCCCAACCATAATAGGCAATTGTAAGTGTCAAAAAGCCAACGAAAATTTGTTTATGCTCGCAAGATTAAAATTACCTCCTTTGACCATAATTGACTTATGCGCACATAAGATGGAATTTACTGACACGGGTTCTCCTGCAAATTATCATGTCAGTGGAGATATACTAGACAGATCCTCCAATTCGTTGACGTATGGGCGTTGCCTGATTTTTCACTGAAACGGTCGACTTGAATTTGGCCACTTAACATTGAATAATAGTATGCGAAGGACGAACATGAAATTCGTTGAAGAGGTAGTAAATTTGCATATGCACGTATTGCTGAGGCGTGTATTTTGTCATGGTGATTTGGCATCAGTGACTTAATAATAAAACAAAGAATTAACAGACGCCGCCAAAACAGCATCGACCCGTCCCTTAAGTAGCATTTATTTATTCACACTTAACGCATTTTTATACAGCCCTATTGATAAACAAATTACTTTCCACTCCTTGACACATGTATAACTTTGAATAAATGCCCAACCATAATAGGCAATTGTAAGTGTCAAAAAGCCAACGAAAATTTGTTTATGCTCGCAAGATTAAAATTACCTCCTTTGACCATAATTGAAAGAAAAAAAAAAATCCGCTCCTGCCCACATTCAGATTCCAACATTGTGTTTTGTTCCGCATTTCTAAATAAATGTACAAATGTGATCACTTTTCAACAGAAAGATTACACATACATGTTTAAATTAGTAAAATGATTCAAACAGCTGTGTATTTTGTTGTCTTTTGTGATTACTTTTTCTGTTTTAGAAAGCATTTTTTGTCAAATTTGCTTAAGTTGAGAGCAATTGGCTCTCTCTAATTTGCAAAAATTAACGAAACGTAATGAAACTGAGCAGACGGCTATTATAGTTGAAACATGTATAAAGGTAGAACTAGAATAGGCGGAAGCTGTCGGAAGCTAATGCCAAAACCGACCGAAAAGTAGCTTTCCGAAACGTCAATTTCACAAGTCACTTATAATGCACTTAAGTGGTTGAAAGTGAAAAAAACAATGTTAATAATCATTTGTTCAAATAATTTTTTTCTACTTATTCACAGCGTAGAACGATAGGCTTTTAATTATTTACTCGTGAAACCACGGAAATTCAACGTGGTATAAATTAATTAAAAGACAATTTAAGATTTTTCTTAACTAATACATCAAACAGAAAAAAAAAGTGTTGAACACTATGATGCACCAAGCGCCAAATTCCTTTTAGTTTGCTTCCACCATTTTGATTTTCGTACGTCCACTTACGAAGGAGCGGTCAGTGAGCGCTCTCACGTTCGACGGCAAAAGTTAACAAAAACTAAACGAAAAGCTCCACTTTGCAATTATGTGCGCGTCATTTGAATTTTTTGTTTTCGCTCGGTTACCACTGAAGTTGGCTTCCGACTAGACTAGTTCTACCTTAAGGCTGTGTACTGGCTCGGTGACTTAAGCTAACTCAAGCTCATTCAAGTCTATTATAGTTGGGCCTTAACAGATAGGGAACTTGTCAGTTTGATAACTTTTCTTCCTAATTAACATACATATGTATATGATATCTTTTCAGTATTTAATTAAATTGTGGTGATATTCTAATACCTCGGTTCCCAAACTATGTTCCGCGGAACCCTCCGTGAAACAATATTCAGGTTTCCGCAAATTTCTTGAATTAAAAACAGTAAATAATTTTTTTTAAGTAGGTATGCACCTACATCGTTTAAAAAAAGCTTTCAAGTGACTTTTCGTGAAAGTTCCTAGTTTCTTGTTTTGTTTAATTGAAAAACCATGAGGAAAGTTGCAGTAGCTATTGCATTTTGCATTGATTTGTACATGTTTTTGATGAACTGTAAGGATTGTTAGTTTTGTGAAAATACGTCCTTTTCAGTAAATTTGTTCAAGAAATGTGAAAAGTTACGGTAGTATGATTTTTTTTTTAACTTATACAGAAATCCAACGGCTTTCCTGAGGAAAAGATTTATCCAGGTTATTTGAACTTCGTGATATGCTGAAAGTTTTCCAACTGAATAAAAAAATATATCTTCCTCTGCAAACCTTTTCGATGTATTGTTTTATATATGGCGTGAGCAATAAATCATAACATGCTGGATCTACTACACATGAATTATGCCCAACATCCAAACCACAATCCAATCAGCAGTCTGATTTGTATGGATATGTCACTGCTCAGACATGTTCATAGTCCGAGCATGGCTCATGTCCAGTGGGAGCCGGCATGCAAAATAAACTAATCTTGAAAAAATCTTAACAAATATTAAAAAATTGCTACAGATGTGCAGGGAAATTCAACAACAGTATTTTGCATGAGAGACAAACTGGCAGCTTTTAAAAAAATATTTCTGGTTTACCTGTGCACCTACAGGAAGACAATATTGAATTTTTTTCCAGTTTTAAACTTAGTTTTGCATGGAGGATTAGATTCCAGGTACTAATTTTTACATCGAACGAGTCTATTTGTAATGAAAACGCAGCCGACGACGCTAAGCACACAGGAAAACGCAGCTCTGATAGATCTTCAGAGATCCTTTTCATTTAAATACGTTTTGTATTGTATTTTGTGTTGTATATTGAGATTGGTCGCTCCCAGATCTTCGAATATACATAGCTTTCGGGCATAAAACCTAACTTTAAAACAAATTATTAGGTAATCAAATAATGAAACTGTTTCATTCTTCGCACTACATTTGATCGAAAATCTTTAATAAACAATAAATTGATTTTGAAATGTTTTGTACTTCATTTTTGGCTATCGTGTTGGATTTAAGATTCCACAACTCCAAAAGTTTGGGAACCGCATCTAATACATAAATTTTTTACATCATATATTATGTACTGACCTATGAAATGTATGTTTGTAGTAGTAAACGGTTCTATGAAATTTGTGTGCGTATGTGATGAGAAATTTTCCGCTCATTGAACACGGAATTTGGCGAGATAAAGTTATCCGGTCCTCGAAACCCATCACATCAGGCTATTATACATTTATTAACAAGAATTAAAAATTAACAAGTATAGATAGGTAGTAATTCGTTGTTATGCGTCATTTATTAAAGGGGATGAAATATAAGGTTTTGTTGAATTTATAAATGTTCGAATACAGTTTTTCCTTAAAATTTTATCTCAATAACTGTGTTTTAAATCTTTTTATTATAAAAACTCAAGGAATTTTGTTTCGATTAAAAGATGGTTTCAACGATATTGATTCGATACAACATTAAAAATATGTATAGTATGTATAGTATACATATGTAGCTCAAAGGAGTATTAGACTTATTGTTAACTCCTATAATACAAATTAAAAGTTTTTTGCGAACTTTAGTCCAAATGCGTTTCGCCCAGGTACAACAGTTGGGCACATCAGTTAGATGCTTTTGAACCCTTCTAAGACGCATTATCTTCAATCGATGGATACCGACAACTAATAAAATATAATATAACGTACAGGGTGTCCCACAGTGGCTTCCTGAGGCCATTTTAAGTTTAAAAACTTAAGAGGTAATTTTTCCGTTTTCGCTTCGTTTAGAAGTTATAACGTCTTTTTGGATTTTGGACACCGTTTCTTTTAATTGGCTCTATCTTTGCCCAACCCCGACGGATTCTTGGATTTTTTTTATTCGAACAACAATTTTCAGGGGGCCTATGTAATTCGATTCTACTTTCAATTCTACTCGAAACCTATTTCCGATTCTACTTTCAGTTGGTACTACGTATTTAATTAGAATCGAATGTAAGTTATGCCAACTTTTTTACTTAAAATTTTCGACTTTCGAGCGAGTATCGATTCTAAGTTGTCAGATAAATTGAAAAAAGAAAAAAATTCCTAGCGATTTGAAAAAAGTTTTTAAATAATTACATAATAAAAAAAAAAGTAAACAAAATGGACACAGTGGCAATTTGGTTTTGATCCAACGAAAATGAAGGAAGAGAAGAGCAAATTGAACGCAGGAGAATTCGTGATTCGTCCAACATATTGGAGCTAAGTGATAGAAGGTTTGTGAAAATAAATATTAAAGGATTAGATAAGTATTCCAGTTTTAGCTTTGTAAAAAGCTACAGGCTCTCAAAAGAAGCATTTATCTATTTGATAAATAACATTTCAAGCGAGCTAAGCATTCGACGATTGCGAACTTCTGTGCCGAATATCATCGCGTTGCGGTGGACCTTCAGCATTCAAGTCCTTTGACTTATTAGTCCATAAATGCTTAGATTTTTGTCTGGCTTTGGGTGTTTTTAGATATCCCTTGGACAAATCTTGATGCTTGCTCATATATTGCACGAGTATCTCAAACTGGGATGCTTTCGTATTTGCACTATTCGATAATTCCCTGCACAGAAAACATTTACATAATTATATATTTCCAATTTAATAATAATTTAATATGTATAATATAATAATTTAATATATCATCATCATCGTGTCCTGTATCCCCGGCTGGGGCATAGGGCGTCAACAAAACGTCTCCATCCTTCACGGTCTGCTGCAAGGTACTTTAGCTGTGGCCACGTCTTTCTCTGGGATTCTGCTTCCGCTAACACAGTTGATTTCCATGTTGTTCTTGGTCTTCCAACCCGCCGTGCGCCCTGAGGATTCCATTCAAAGGACTGCTTTGCAATTTCATAGTTTGGTTTCCTCAGTGTGTGACCAATCCAACGCCATTTACGCTTTCTTATGTCGACGTCCAGCCGCTCTTGACTTGTCCTGCGCCACAATTCCTCATTCGATATTATTTGTGGCCAGCGAATCTTTAGGATGTGGCGAACACAGCGATTCACAAAAGCCTGCAATTTCTTCGAAATGGTAGAAGTGACTTTCCAGGTTTCACAAGCATATAACAGCACGGATTTGACATTGGATTCGAAGAATCTCAACTTAGTGCGTAAGGAGATTTGACTGGATTTCCAAATTGGGGACAGAGTACCGAAGGCAACACGAGCTTTATTTATTCTACTTTAAACGTCCAGATCCGTGCCACCGTTTGCAGAAACAATACTGCCAAGGTAGTTAAACTGTTCCACTACCTACTTCAACTGGCGTCTCCCGTTCAGCCCAGTGATGTTATTTGCCAGTAGACATATGTCATCGGCATAGTCTAAATGACTGAGCCTTTCGAACGGTCTCCATTGAATGCCCTGTCGCTCAGCTGTACCAACACTGGCCGTCAATACGTCGTCCATCGCCAGCAGGATGAGAATTGGCGATAGAACATCCCCTCGTCTCACACCCTGTTGCACTACGAAGGAGTCGGATAGCTGCTGTTCAAGCTTGGTCTATAAATTTTTCTTGTGCGGGTAACAGTTTTCCCGCAATTTATTATCAAACGTGATTAGTCTCATTTTCAAGCTGTTTTATCCAACTTGTATATCAGTTTATTAAAAAAAACTCGTTATTGAATATTATTTTTTTTTTCCTTTTTATGAAAATTCAATTAATATTCTTAAAAAAAGTTACAGTTTTTTCAGAATAAAGCTTATTTAAAGCTCTTAACAATAATAAAAAAAAAACAAATAAAAGGTAATCTTAGAAAATTCGGACTTTCTGGAGGATTTGTCTTTTGAGCAACACAGAACTTTTTTCCAGCTACCTTGATAACGAATTTGTTAATAGCTTTTTCACATCGAATCAAAATCTAGATTTCGAGCCAAAAGCCCAAAATCTCATTAAAATTAACTAGATTTCCCATACATTTTAAGATTTCGTAATCTAGTAGATTACGACAAAATCTTCACAAAATCTAATTGGCCTATTCACAATCACGCTTAAATATTCATTTTTTCTCTCGCGTATAATTAATAGTTAACCCATAGAAGAGAGAAGGCAGAAGAAGAGATTTTATATTTATGAGTACAGTGTATGCAGGTTGTGGTCTTTTTTATGTTTTATTTAAAGAAAAGTAGAGAAAAAGTGAAATATCTGCAATTGTGTTTGGGACTTTGGCTGATTGTAATGGATCTTTTTTCGAGTTCCTATGAGCACTTAAACTCTTTGAAATGTCAAACAAAATCTATATTATGTGGTGTGAACGATTTAAGTGGATTTTGAAATCTTGTTGCTCTTGTTGCTCTAAAAAGCTATATTTTCACACCGAATCAAAATCAAGAATTGAAGTCCAATGCCCACAATCTCATCAAAATCGATAAATTTCCTATACATTTTAAGATTTCATAATTTAGTAGATAACCACAAAATCTTCTCAAAATCTAATTGGGCTATTCACAATCGCAATCTATTTTACTAATTTTTTTCTTCGTATAACAGTTTATTCTATATTCAGGTCGTGGTCCTTTTTATGTTTTTTTAACAGAAACAGAGTGAAATATGTGAAATTGTGCCCTCGGACTTTGTCTGATTGCAATGGATCTTTTTTTATAGTTCCTATGAGTACTTAATTCTTTTGAATGTCATACATAATCTAGATTGTGGTGTGAACGATCCAAATAGATTTTGAAATCTTCTTGCTTGAAATCGAGATTTTGATTCGGTGTGAAAAGGCTATTAGATTTACTTCCGATAGAAGATTACTTATGGGAAGTTTTATACCTCTTAAGAAACTGCAAAAACTACACACGTTGTGTAATTGAATTTTTCAAAGGTTTGACTCCAAAAAATTAAATAATCAATTAACTGTGACTATAGTTGCAGTAATTTATTTTTTCCACCAACTGGTAAAGAATTTGTACGGACAAGCTATCAAATTCGGAGAGGTCATGGCCTGGCCGTTCATCAATTTAAATTTGAAACATGAGTTTTGGACAACTGGTATGTTATTATTAATATGTACATTATGTATGTATAAGTAAATTACGTAAATACATAAATCTAATCGCACAGTGAATATGACCAAGCTGTGACCCCGATGAGCTTGAAATTCCACCCGAAAGGTGAAATTTGCCCGTTTATATGATTTAGGTTTTATACTTTATAACGATGGGTGGTAACACCCTTAAAAAATGACCACTTCGTTTGGTCGAACAGCCGATCCCTTTACTAGTTTTTTTTTCAGTTTTTGATATGTAGAACCAAAAATAACGGTACATGATATTATACTTTGTTTAGCTATTTTAAAAAAAAAACTAATCCACCGACTTAACAAATCAATAAATTACTTTTTAGTAAAGGCTCTTTGTCTGAAAATCCTTTTTTTAAAGGTTATTAATGGTCCCTCTAAAAAAACCTATTTTCGAATTGCTTGAAAATGTTAAAACCGATTTTGATGATACGTTTTTCTTTCGCAAAAGCTTCCAAAAAGTTAAGATAGCATTGTGAACCAAAATTTTCAAAACAATATTGCAAACATAACAAGGATACTTATTAAGACAATTCCGCAAATTTTACATCATAAAATTGTAAAAAGTGTAGGACAGACGTTTCATGAACGCACCCCTTAAAACTGCTTACGTAAATGTGGTACATGTGCTCAACAAATCAGTTAATTCAGCTGACTGTATTCATTTTGTTTATTTTATTCGAGGTTTAGAAAAAAAAATGCTTAAAAATATGGAAAAATTTTGAATGAACAACACCAACTTGTGTGTGCTACGACCAAATGAATCTTTAGACTCCTTTGGTGCTTAGTCTAGTTTGAAGTCGTATTAATTGAAAAACTCTGCCGTCATCTGGGATCGAACCAAGCGTTTCAGAAGCCCATGCACTACACACCGCACCACCAAAGCTTGATTAGCTCAATCCCAATGCAAATTCGGTTGTTTCATTTAAGTAAGAAAAACTTTGTTTACCATCTTCATTTACGTCGTTAACTATACCAATTGTCAGAAAATTTGCAATATGTTGAAAAATTGAGACCTTTCTATTGATATCGGTCAGAAAGTATTACAACACTTGGGACGTAACTTGTGCAGGGAAAGAGTTATAGTGCAGTGCTACAGTTATTATGGGCTTTTATACTTTCCCTGCACGAGATACTTATACCCATACAGCAAAAAATAGCACTCATTGAACTTTTCCAGTGATAAAGGTCAGAGAGTGTTACAATACTTGGGACGCAATTTATGCAGGGAAAGAGTTGTAGTGTTAGTAGTTACGGTTCAGTGAAACAGTTATTAGGCTATAACACTTTCTCTGCACAAGATACAGATTTATGCTCATACAAAAAAAAATAGCACTAATTGACACCTTTCCAATGATATAGGCCAGAAAGTGTTAACACTTGGGACGTAGTTTGTGCAGGGAAAGAGTTGTAGTGCAGTGCACTACATATAAGGGGTAGTTACACTTTCCCTGCCCATGATACAGACTTATGCCCACACAAGAAAAAAGGAATTCACTGAGACCTTTCCAATGATATAGGTCAGAAGATGTTACAACACTTTGGACGCAGCTTGTGCAGGCAAAGAGTTATAATGCAGTGCAACAGTTATTATTGGCTTTTGAACTTTCCCTGCACGAGATACAGACTTATGATCATACAGCCAAAAGTATCACTCCTTGAGACTTTTCCAATGATATAGGTCATAAAGTGTTACAACACTTGAGACGGAGTTTGTGCAGGAGAAGAGTTTTAGTTCAGTGCAACAGTTAGTGGGCTATAACACTTTCCCTGCATGAGATACAGACTTATGCCCATACAAAAAATAAAAGCACTCATTGAGACCTTCCCAGTGATATATAGGTCATAAAGTGTTACAACGATGGGACGCAACTCATACAATTATGTCCATTCTCCTTTACGTTGGATGAATACAAATAATGTAAAATTGTACATGAATTAAAAGATGTAAATTAATTGTAATTTTTTTTTAGCCGCTCTTTTTCTACATCATTATTTTCTTTAATTGAAGACGCATTCCATCATGGTGTTGATTGTAATCATGCAAACTATTTCGTTTATACTTTTTACACAGACTATCCTTGTTTGCTTAATAAATTATACTATTTGATCATTATTTTTTTACAGATTCTGACCTACTATTTCCGAACTACGACCATCCCATAGAAAACGTAAAAGCATTCGACATCAAAACGCCACTTGTCCTCAGTTGTAACATTACAAAAGCAGGAGACTATGATCTCATTTGGTGAGTACATTTTACAAATGGAATCTCATATATCAAATTGTATAGAGTTTTGTATTCGTAACAAAATGTTTATCCTACTATCCTTACATATTATCCCACTCAAATGGCTGAATTGTTGGTGTAGAAGGCTATAATATAGTGGAATTAGTAATAAGGTACTTTTACCATAGCAAAACCTTAATTAGCGAATTATTTTTTTCGGTGATTTGAAATCATCTGACGTATTTACTATACTATAAAATACCTTTCTGATGAAATATATGTAACTCGTTGTTATTTATTTACTTATAATTATCTCTTTAAAATTATAATGTACTCACAATCAAAATTTAAAAAAATGGAAATTAAATAACACAAACAAGATAAAAAAAACTACAACAAAGATTGCCTATAATCAACTCAACCAAAAGAAACTATCACCAAACGTAATCCAAAGCTGCAGAGATTCCTTAAAAAATTGGGTTATGTACAATGTCCGTGGCTGACATTGAGATAATGATAGAAAGAAGAGCTCTTGAAACTCGGGTATTTGCCTGGGTATTACCCGGGTAAAATCAAGAGCCCTAATAGGAAAGCTGTTACATTATTTGAACTTATATGAATTTTCATCAGAACAAGATAGAGACAGGATATTCAAACAGGTGCAATACTTAAAAGAACATAACATATAACATAACATATAACATAACATCATTACGAACGATCGGCATCAAGTTAAAAAAGAAAAAAAGGAGTAGCTATATTGAATACCAAAGTCTGGCAGATTTTTTCTCGGCCTTTGGTAGGGGTGGGGGTTAAAGAGAGCTGAGTCTCCTATTTTACTATCAGGGTAATAACCTTTTTGATTTATTTGAAAACAGTCAGATATGATGCTGTGTAATTTTTTCTAAGCATAAACACCTCACTCTTGACAGAGGAATCGAAAGAAGTCAAGATATAATAATTTTATGTGAACGTTATCATCCCTTTTTTGGAGATTTTAAACAGAGCAAGAAATCAAGAAAATAAAGTCTCGAAAGAAAGGCATGTAAGCTATGCTTAAAAAGCTGAAATCATGGGTTCTATTGACCGGATCATCAAGATAAAAGTCTTGGCGCAAAATTTTGAACGGGTTAGTACGATGCTAAAGAATCGTTTAATGAATCCAAACATTTTGTTAGCTTTTTTAATGATTAAGTTAAAGTCTTCAGTAAATGTCAATTTAGCGTCGAGAATTATGCCCAGATCAGAGAATACAGACAATCTACAAATATTAGAATAATCTAGCGTATAATTAAAAGTTATACAAGTTTTTTTTGCGTGAAAAGGACATAATATGTGCTATAAAACTATAGTTTTACATTTGTCAATATTCAATAATAGATGGGTAATATTGCACCTTTCCCTAAACCTATTTAAATCTTTTTGTAGAAGCAGACAATCCTCAATAGAGGTTATTTTTTATATAAAAGCTTATATCGTCGGCATATATGTATAAGAACCGAGGAACGTTTAAAAACAAAGTTAAGTCATAAATAAATAATATGAACAATAAAGGACCCAAATGGCTGCCCCAAGGAACACCAGAGTTAACATTAAATTGGTTAGAACATTCACTACCAAAAATAACACAGTAGTTTCTATTTTCTAGATATGTAAAGCCCGTATGACACTACATTTTTTATTCATTTTATTTCTCATTAAAACAATCAAAGTGTCAGCAGAGCAAAAAAGGGATAAAAAGTGTTTTTGAGAAAGAGATAGCATTTCTCTAAATTAGTTTTCACAATTACAACACAATGTGTCCCAAAAGTGAATATACAGCATAAGCTAGTGTTCTGTAGGGTTCAATGTATATTTTCTTTTGTGACTGAGTGTAGGTACCTTGAAATTATTTTTGATTTTTAATTCTGAAATGTCAAGAAAAATCTGCCAGAGCCTGACAAATATTATTTGAAAGTCACATTTTTCATAAATTTCTTGCGACATTTTTACATTTATGGATATATGTAGTGCGTACCCACTCACACCTATCGAAGTTCGAATAAGAAATTGTACGTTCTGCTTTTATTTCATTTGCAGTTCATTAAAAATGAGAGAAAAATGTAATGTCATACGGGCTTAAGCCCGTATGACACTACATTTTTTCTTCATTGTATTTCTCATTTGATCTATCAAAGTATCAGCAGAGCCAAAAAGGGATAAGAAGAGTTTTTAAGAAAGGGATAGCATTTCTCTAAATTAAATTTTACATTTACAATGTGTTCCAAAAGAAAATATACATGATATCCTGGGTTCTCAAGGGTCCAGTGTATATCTACTTTTGTAACTGAGTGTACGTTGAAATAATTTTTCATTTTTTAATTCTGAAATATCAAGAAAAACTGCCAGAACCTGACAAATTTTACTTGAAAATCACATTTTTTATAGATTTTTTGTGACATTTTTACATTTATGGATATAGTGCGTACCCACTCACACCTATCAAAGTTTGAATACGAAATTGTACGTTCCGCTTTAATTTCATTTTCAGTTTATTAAAAATGAGAGAAAAATGTAGTGTCATACGGGCTTTAAGAAGATATCCACATTAAAAAAGATTCATTAAATCCCAGATTTTTTAATTTATTAATTAATGTTTTGTGACAAAGCTTGTCAAAAGCCTTACTAAAATCAGTAAATATAAATAAATGAAATAAGTTTGTATCAGTTGACTTTTTTTTAACGCAACCATGCTGATTGTCACATACTTACTTACTTACTTAAGGTGGCGCTACAGTCCGGGGTGGACCAGGGCCTCAACCAACAAGCTTCTTCCAGTCGGCTCGGTTTCTAGCTAGCTGTCTCCAGTTTCGCACGCCAAGTTGGTTGAGGTCCTCTTCCACTTGCGTGCGCCACCTTTTACGCTGTCCACCTCTACTGCGTTGTCCCACGGGGTTGGATTCAAAGACTTTCCGGGCCGGAGCATTGGTGTCCATTCGCTCTAGGTGACCCAGCTATCTTAGTCGTTGGCTTTTCACTTTTGTGGCTAGGTCGGTGTCGCTGTACAGCCCATACAGTTCGTGGTTGTATCTTCTCCTCACATATAAAAAGTTAAAAGTCAAAACGTTACAAATAATAGACTCAAACAGTTTGGAATTACAGAAAGTTTGGCGATATGACGGTAATTTGTTACATTATGCTTAGATCCTTTTTTGTGAACTGGTGTTATAGAGGCACTTTTCACACCATTGGAAAAATTGAGTAGTGAGAGATTTTTTAAAAAGAACAAAAAGAGGGTAAGACAAATGAGATACACATTTTTTTAACACACAGGAGTGGAGTTTTAAAATGTTTTCAACGATAAAGGTGCCGTCACACCGTGCAAGTAAAGTACTTGCAGCAAGTAAAATGATTGCTGCAAGTAAAACTTGCCTGGTGTGACGACCCGAAAAGTACTTGCGGCAAGTAATTGCTGCAAGTGATTTACTTGCGAGCAAGTACTTGCGGCAAGTAAAACTTGCCTGGTGTGACGACCCAAAAAAGTACTTGCAAGCAATTAATTGCTGCAAGTGATTTACTTGCTTGCAAGTACTTGCGCAAGCAATACTTGCACGGTGTGACTAGGTCCTGCAAGCGCTTGCAAGCAAGTAAATCACTTGCCGCAAGTACTTGCCACTTGCAGGATTTGCGCAAGCAAGTTTTTTACTTGCGTGCAAGTGAACGTATGTTTTTCGATAAAAATTACAGAAAAAATCGTCTCCCTCTGCCTAGAAGTCTCTCAGCAGTATTGTAAAGTACGTGTTTTCAGCACCACGTTCAAAAAAGGGTCATACCAAATTTATTTATCTTCGATCAGCCACATTTTGTTGATTCAAATGCTGTAGCATAAAACAAGGTCTCGTGGTGTTTTTTAATGCATGTTTTTTGATAATAATAATAATAATAATAATAATCTTATGCTTCAACTTGCTTGGATCTTAAGATCTTTTAAAAATATTTGAATAATTAAAGAAAAATACAACGAAGCATGAGGCTCTTTCTTTCAATTGTAAAAACAACTCGCCGTATTTTGATTGAAATCGGTAGAGCAATTAATGAGAAAGTCGTAGAAAAAAAAATGTATGCAGAAGGTACCGCTGATAACAGTTTTTAGTAGATTTTGTATCAGAAAGTTCAACTCGCTTACAATCAAATCACTTCATGCAAGCAATCGCATGTTTTTTTACTAATAATACTCAACAAGAATCAATTGCCTAGATTTTAACAAATCTTCATGTTCAAAAACCATTTCCATGTAAAAAATTCGTCTTCCAAATCTGGATTATTCATTTAAATCTATTTCTGAAGAAACAATAAACCAAATTGAACTGAAAATGGCAAAACCACACCGGTTTACACGTGCAAGTACTTTCAGAAACTAATTTCAGCAAGTAATTTCAGCAATTACTTGCAGCAAGTACTTTCAGCAATTAATTTCAGCAAGCACTTGCTTGCTCGGTGTGACGACCTGAAAAGTACTTGCAGCAAGTTTGTTTTGCAAGCAAGTAAAAAGTAGTTTCAGCAAGCAATTTACTTGCCTGGTGTGACTGCTCTCTGCAAGTACTTGCACGAATATTTCAAATTCAAATTTTTTTAAACAATTGCTGCAAGTACTTTACTTGCACGGTGTGATGGCACCTTAAAAGTCTCAGAAATAGCAAAGTTAATTGAACTGAGGTGCGAATAATTTTGTGAGGAAGTTGGTGAAGGTATTGGTTCATTATAATTGGGGTCTAAGAAAGCATCTTTGAAAAAATCTGCAAGCATATAAGAGATTTTTTCAGAATTATGGCTTGTTATATTATTAAAGGACATAGAGTTGGGATAGTCATCGGCTTTTCTTTTACTATTTACAAACTTCCAGAAATGTTTTGGGTTCTATTTAAGCTCACTTTCGGTTTTTGAAATATAATTGGAATACAAATCATTGGAATAGTTGGTGAACATGTTTTTAAGTTCTGAGAATATACTGAAATCGTCGTCAGAGATATAGCCATTCAAACTTTACCATTTCTTATCATTTTCGCAGTTTTTGCCCTAAAGTCTATTTTTTGGTACTTTGTGACAAATTTAATGTTCCTAGAACCAAGTATACCAAATTTTATGTTGATCGGACCAGCCGTTCGGTTTGTATGTAGGTCTGAAAGCATTTAAAAACAGTCGAAAAATTAAATTGCGAACTTACATCCTTTTTATAAATTCTCTATAGTTCTAATGTCATATTATATCAAAATTTTGATTTCGAACATTTTTACGAAAGTGACATTTGCCATATTGTACCGAAAAAGGTACTTTCGGGCCAAAACTGCGAAAAATTATAAGAAATGATAAGATTTGAATAGGAATATCTCTGTCAATTTTTAACAAATATTAATTTTTGAACATGCCATATTAAAGCCTTTAATCTCTACATTATATAAGCGGTGCATGTCTTGACCCTATCTTTGCTTCAAAAAAAGTTAAGCACAATTTATTAAAAAATTTAGATATCCTTGATTTTTTGATTTTTTTTAGGTTGGTTTTTGTTAACTTTTCCTGCTTAAATTTTTTCATAAAATGTTTTGAACTATCCATTCCAACAGAAAATTTAATTTTGAACAAAAAGTATTATATGTAAAATTGTCAAATTCGGCTTAGTTTTCAAGTTACACCAAAAATATTGAAAAATGGTCAGTGTGACCATTCTCTCAGAAACGCATGAGTGAATTTAGTAGCATTTTCGGTTTTAAGCATGCTTATGGGCCAAACACACATTCAATAATAAAAACCCTTGCACGTAATTGTTCCTTTATACCCCTCATTTTCCGGTCTATTCAATAGGCTAATAATTAATAAAAAGTTTTTCGTAGTTACATTTTTTTAAATTAAATTCAAGTTTTTCGTTAGAGTTTTCGAAATGTTTACAAACATTTAAGTTCAGACAAATATCTATTGCTGGATGATGACGATCTTCTTCTACTAGCATAGTATCGGAGGGCACTACAGCTGCGTCAGCGTTCATTGTGTCGGAGAAAAAAAACAAGGTCAAATATTTTGTTAAAACGGTTTTTAATACCATTGAATTGACTTAGTCCACAAGAAGCCATTCCGTCGATGGATGAGACCTCATTAGCACTTGATGGATTAACGGGTAGTAAGTAGTTATGGTCAATAGATTTAGACCAGTCTAAGTTCGAAAGGTTTAAGTCACCCAATATCAAGAATTCGTCACATGGTTCCAATTTTTCATGAATACTATCTTTGCATTGGGTACAATTTTCGTAAACAGTGTTGTTAGTGCCGGGAGGTATGTATGCAGCTATAATGTAAACATGAGCGGTCTCCATTTTAATTTTTACGCAGATAATTTCGACTTCAGATGACAGGAACGCATCTACCAAAGTGCATATAAGTGAATTTTTAATTCCTATGATGATTCCTCCACCAACTCTGTCCAAGTTATTTGAGTATTGTCGGTCGCGTCTGAAGATTTGATAAGTCATATCGAAAAGCTCACTATCTGAAAAAAGAACTTTTCAGCCAAGTTTCCGTCAGTACAATGACGTCGTGGGGAAGATTATTTAAGTTTTTATAGACCGTGTTGGTCTTTGTCCTAAGTCCATTAACGTTCTGATAGTAAATCAGTATCTGTTGGAGCTTCTTCTTCGATGATGTAGCATTGTCTGGGCCATTTGAAAAGGATGTTGATTCACAGTTAGTCTATTGCTTTGTTTATTTACAAATTCGTGTATTATTATTCCCTCTGGCCAAAGAGACGAGGAGTTGAGTAAATGGAAAACTGAGTCTGGAATAGTGCTTCAAAGTATGCGGATATTTAGGATATCCGGATATCCGAAACAGATCCGGATCCAGGATCGGATATCCGAGCTATCCGGATAGTGTCGGATATCCGGATAGTTAAATGAGACAGTTGAGATCCGACACTATCCGGATAGTGTAAAAACGTTTTTATAATACCCTTACAAATATCTGGGAATGGTAATTTTTGTGGGGGGGGGGGGGGGGGGGAGTGGGGGAGGGGAGTTTAATAGGAGGAGTTGTAAGATTATAGAACTGAAAAATGATTTGGGTGCAATATTAACATATGGCTTATGATTTAAAGGTAATTTTGAGTGCCGAATTCAATAAAATCAAAATCAAGCCGATACAATCATCATAAAAAAAGTTATAACACCTTCTTATATTAATATAAAAACGTAGAACAGGTAAAATTAAAACTTGTCCAACCTTAATTTTTGTATCACATTCATAATAATACATGGATACTAATTCGTTTAAGGTATGTTATGTTTGTTATGTTCTAACAATTTCTTGTTTTGGTTTATGAAAACTAAACTGTCTACATTTTGTGGAAGCAGTGCATTTCTTTTAGCTGTGATAATATTTCCAGCCGTCGAAAATACGCGCTCTGCAGCTGCTGATGTGCTGGGAACAGTAAATATTTTTTGTCACTAGATCAGAAATAAATGGATATCTTCTTGCTCGATGTTTCCACCATTCACAGAATTGTGCCACCCACTTTTCTCGTGTTATCTATCTTCGTAATGTCATGTTTAATTGCTATCTAAAATTTTTTTGAACGAATCCAAAACTTGCCAGACAGTACCTTCTTGTATCGCAAGTAAAAAAGATTGCCAAATTTGAAATGTTTCAGTGCCAATGGGTGCCACAGTACCAAATTTATTTGAAAGTGTCATGTTTGGCACTTAAGTGCCTGTTTCTGCGGCGCTGTTTCCAATCTTGAGCTAGAACTATAATAATAATATTTAATAATTCAAAAAATTATTTTAATTATTTTTATGTGATAAGAAATGTAGGGTTGGAAAGGCTTTTTATTTTACCTGTTCTATGGAAAACACAGAGATATTCCTATTAAAAATGCAGTTTAACTTTTTCTTAAATCATGTATCATATGCTTAGATTGTACCGAAATTAATTTTCAGTTTTATAATCCTACTATTCCCCGCATCCCGTCCCCACAAAAAAATTCCTTCCAACCTAGATATTTGAAGGGTTCTCTTTGAAACTTTTTTTTGCAAAGTTTCATGAAAGTAAGGTTTATTTTTATTTATGTATATTAGGGTGGTCGTTATAATGTTTTTTTTTTAGTTTTAATATTTGGATGGGCCTAAATCAGCTCTAAATGAAGAAAAAAAAAAATCCCTAATTTTTTCAGATTTGTATTTTCATCCCCTATAGTCGCTGTAGGGTAAATTTCCGGATGTCGAATCCCAATTGTCTCATTCATATGTATCCGGATATCCGGATAGTTTCAAGATTCGGATATTGTTTGAAGCTCTAGTCTGGAACACGTATTTTGAAAGAAGAATATTTGGAATGGTTTCGGTGAGCATGTTGTTGGCAAGAATGGTGTTAAGAAAAGCTAATCTCAAAAATGGCTCTTAAAGTTTTGATACATTTTTTCCTGCGTATTATTGGCTCAACAAAGTATTTGTTAATAAATGGTTATATTAAACAAAAAAAACAGAATTATCTTCTTCTTAAAACAAATTGACAGACAAAAAAACAAAATCTTGAAAAGCAGAATTTTTTTCAAGAAAACATTATTTTGGTTAATAGAAATTAAATTTTCGAGTCATATGTATTTTCTTTTCAATCAATTTAATGCAATGCCTATTTTTCTTGATTATTCATTCTAAATGCATTTCCATTCTTTTTTTCAACCTTGCCGTTTGACAGATCAACAATATTTTCTTTTGTGACACATCAACAATAATTGTTAACATTTTAGAGAATAGGAACAGACAAATGGCTTACAGCAGAATTTGCGGAATGATTATCTAATAAGAACAAGCAAATCATAAGTTGTTAATACAAGCAGATATTAATTGCAAGCAGGCGCAAACTCACCATCTTCGTTTCCATATTCCTCTTTAAGATTGTCCTCAAAAGATGTTGTTGAGCCGGTAGTTGGTTGAACTACAACTGCTTTCGATGCTGATGGCAGTGCGGCAGTACCTTTTCCGGATGAACCCAAACAAATTCAGGGAACATACTTGACCTATCCTTATAGACTAAGAGCCCACAGCAGATTTTGGGTGTGAACGATAGCAAAAAAAGAAGTATAGGCGTCGAAAGCTTCATTAAAGACTATTAAAAAAATCAAAGTCTTGCAGTCCACAACTGGGGCCATTGCGAGAAACAGTGCATCGAAAAAAAAATATGAAAGCAACTTCGAGGATAATCGTGTTAGCCGAAATCGGTTTTCACTCCTCCCTTGAGAAGCTCCTCGGATCACATATCATGGAATCTGAGACCGTTTGAGTGTGAAGTTCGCTCTACCGGACCGTTTAAAAAATTCAAAATTCTAAGTGAAAAACGGTTTTTTTAAACAGTCTGGCAGGGCGGATTAAACACGGTTCACTGTTTTATTGTTTTTATAAATCTTCATAAACAAAAAATGGCAGTTCTTTGAGTAATCCTATTAGCTTGGAACATCATAATTGGTTGTTTTTCATGACATAATGTACATAGCAGTAAAACTCCAAGGCCTCTCCAGATAATATTTTGGATTATTTTCTTGATTTCTAAATTTATATTTTATTCTGTACGAATAGAAAATGGTTCTTTAAATCTTGCAGTTGGTAGCTGCTATGTATGTTTAATTATTGTTTGGTTTAAGTAATTCAGTTATTAAAGGAATTAAATGTGAATTTCGAGTATTTGAAGGAATTACGTTCATAAATATCAACTTTAATAATACTTAATTTCGGTTGCTCCCAATATACATTAACTGCAACCATTGGGACAGTGATTTCGGCAAATTGGAAGAAGTAATGGCACAGGAAAAGAGCTTAAATATACTGGTTGTGGGTGACCTCAATGCAAGAATTGGAAACAAAGCGGGAAATGAAAACTTAGAAGTTGGAATAGAGCGAAAATCAAAAGATACAGTCATTAATGCAAGGGGTCTAAAATTAATAGATTTTTGTAACTCTTATGGGTTAAGAATACTTAACGGAACAAGCTTGTCTGATACAGAAGGCGAATTCACTTTTGTTGGCAATCAGGGCAGCTCGATAATTGACTTAAGTCTCGTGGGAGGCAAATGGAATGAACACATTGTTGACTTCAAAGTGGAACCTGTCCCATTCTCTGATCATTTTCCGATAATTGTTACTTTTGGAGTCATGGCGATGGAAATGGAAGAAGCAAGACCTATGAGGCTTCTGCCTAAACTTAAATGGGACCCGGTAAAGTCGATTGTGTATCAAGCTCAGCTTAACTTATCTCTTCAAAGTCAACGCCAGTGTGGCCTAAGCAAGTTAGAAGAGATCATCAAATCCGCTTATCCGATCTCTAACACAACAAGAAATGTTCGAGTAGACTATGTTGCTCCTTGGTTTGACCATGAATGTAAAAAAGCCAGACAGATATCATTTAGTTGGTTGGCTGCATTTCGGAATTCAAATAAAAGTTATTTTAAAAGTCTATATCTACAAGCAAACAGCGACTACAAGGCTTTGTCTAAGAGGAAAAAAGCAATGTTTTTCGAAGCCGAATCCAAACGACTAGCCCATTGCCGGAATGCGAAGGAATTTTGGAACTTAGTAAAGAATCTAAATGGAAAAAAACTCATCATCCATCAAAGACTTAGCCCGAACCTTCTGGAAACCCACTTCAGGCATTTATTGAATCCGGTTCAGGAAAAAATCAATTTTCATTATGCACCTCCTGGTTTTACTAATGAAGTGTTGGATGCGGTCATAACTCAACAAGAAGTAATTACAGCAACGATGAAGCTTAAGGATGGAAAAGCAGCTGGGTCCGACGGGATCCCCGCCGAGTTTTATAAATATAGCACCACAGAGTTGATAAACAGACTTACAGTAATTTATAACGATGTGTTGGAAACTGGTAGGATACCTCAGGAATTTCAAGAATCTTTAATTTTCCCCATACATAAAAAAGGAAGCTTTTCAGAACTTTCCAATTATAGGGGTATATCCTTTTTAAATGCTTGCTATAAAATCTTTACATTAATTCTGCAGACACGCCTTCACAAATGGATCGACGAAAATAAAATCTTGAAAGAGTTCCAGGCAGGTTTTAGGCCTGGCTATTCGACGATTGACCATATTTTTGTTTTGAGAAATATAGCGCATTCATTTATAACAAAAGGGAAGAAATTATATGCGTTTTTTGTAGACTTCAAGTCAGCATTTGATGTGGTTGATAGACAGGCACTTTTCTACAAGCTCTATTGTATTGGAATGTCGATTAAGTTTGGCAGAGTCTTACAAAACTTGTATATGGACACAATAGCTTCAGTATGGAATGGCGAAGAGAGGTCGGAGTGGTTTAAAACTGAATCAGGTGTCAGACAAGGCTGCACGTTGAGTCCAAGCTTGTTTGCGTTATTCATTGATGATCTCGTAAACTTTTTACCCAGTGGAATCGAATACGCAGGTCACGTAATAAAGGCACTTCTTTTCGCGGACGATATCGTTCTCTTGGCGTACTCTCCTGATTCATTGCAGCTAATGATCAATCGGCTATTTCAATACTGTCGAATTTGGAACTTAATTGTAAATTTGGAAAAGTCTAAAATAATGATTTTTAAGAATGGAGGAGGCAGAAGCTGTGTAAACGAAAAATGGTACTATGATGGCGAGATAATTGAAATCGTTAAGGAATTTAAATACCTCGGAGTATACTTCACAAGGAACTTAAATATGGAGAAGCATTTGAAGGAGAAGCTGACTAAGGCGAAAAGCGCAATCAGTGCATCGTGGAATAGATGCTTTTATAATAAAAGTATTGCTCATAGCAGTAAATTTAGAGTCTTTGAAGCGGTATCGGAATCTATTTTGTTGTATGCAGCACAGATCTGGGGAGCGAAGCAATATGAAAGTGTAGAGAAGCTCTTGCGATACTATATAAAGCGTATTTTCCGACTGCCACCTAATACGCCAAACTACATGGTTA
The DNA here is from genome assembly GCA_963921185.1 of Dasysyrphus tricinctus. Classification (NCBI taxonomy): domain Eukaryota; kingdom Metazoa; phylum Arthropoda; class Insecta; order Diptera; family Syrphidae; genus Dasysyrphus; species Dasysyrphus tricinctus. Next base: position 180,537,985 of record OY992531.1, on the reverse strand, counting down.
TGTTGGAAACGGGATTATCCCCTCTCTTTATTCGAACACTCAAAATGCAAATAGATTATGTTTTAAAGATTATGAAGATGGAAAATCATAGGCTTCCTAAGATAGTGGCTCTACAAGTCATACGAGATAAATCAAGCTGGTATTCTGAATGGTTGGACCTGGCTTTGGAGTGCGATATAAACCTGAGTCTAGATAGTTTTGATTTTGTTCGTTGGAAATCTGTGCTCTATCAGCTTATAGCATCAGTTGATTTAAAATGTAGAGAAAAATTTTTGAACAACGCAGCGGAATCACTACACAGAGAAATTTATTGTCGACTTAATCACAATTTGGAAGAGTTGAATTATTTTCGGGACGACAACTGTGTAGACGAAATATCGATGATGGTAAAGCTACGAGGAGAACTTATACAATTGAATTTTTTGCCTCATAGAGAAGATTTACCCATTGTATGCTCCTTGTGTAACTTGGGAGAAAGAGAAAATACTTTTCACTTTATGGGCAGATGTCCTATCTTAAAGGTGATTCGAAGGAATATTTTTGGAAGCTATTTTTTGACGGAAAATCAAATTATAATACTACTTAACGAAATGGAAGTTAAAAAATTATACCAATACTGCAAACTGGCCTTAACCTATAGGGATTGTATTATAAGAGAGAGTTTTTGATGTGTTGATTATTTTTTTATTCTAGTTCTTTTTTTATATGTAAAAATTCAATTATCTATGTCAGTGTTTTTCAAACTGTGGGTCGCGACCCCCTAGGGGGTCGCCAAGAATAACTGGAGGGGTCGCTGTCGCAAGCCATTAGGTACAAGGTTCTAAAAAAATAAGACAATTTTTTTAGGAAGACGGGTGCAACTGTTTTTCTTTTATTAAATGTTCAAAACTTGCTTGTATGTTGCGGCGTTAACAATAAAAGCATTTTCCTATTGAGTTCACATAGCTATGAAGTGGTGAATGGTACTGACAATTTTAAAGCCTCTTTTGCCAGTTCTAGATTTTTTCCTCTTCTCTTGTTTTTTATCCAGAAATTATCAATGGTTTTAACATTAAATTTAGAGCATACCATCTGCAGCTAAATCTATAAGATTTTCTGTCGTCTTTATCGATGAAAGATCGGCCAGATGGACTGATATATTCAAATAAGGATTAAGTATCTATCTCTGTCCATTTTCACCTTCAGAATAGAGATCTGGAAAGTCACTTAATGGTTTTTCTCCTAACTATACAAACTTTCATGAGAGGAATGTGAGAGCGAAAATTTTCTGAACCATGGGAAAAGAATCATACATTTTTTTTTAACTCTGAACACAAACGAAGTTTTGCGAGGAGTTTTCTGAGTTTTTCTTTTGCGGTAGTAATATTTACTTGTCTCCCTTGGAGGCTCGTACTCAAGATGTTTAAGTGGTCAAAAAGTTCAGCGAGAAATGATAATTTTAAAAGCCAAGTGGGACAGAAAAATGATTTGACTATCCAGATTTTGAATCTTGTACAAACATCAATAATTATTCAGCTTTTAATTCCAGAAAAGCAGATTTTGGGTGTGATTGATAACAAAAAAGAAGTATAGCCATCGAAAGCTTCATTAAAGGCTTTTAAAAAAATCGAAGTCTTGTAGTCCACAACCGGGGCCTTAAAGATAAACCAGTGAATCGAAAAAAAATATATGAATGCAACTTCGAGGGAAATCGTGTTAGCCGAAATTGTTTTTCACCCTGCCCTAAGCTCCCCGGATCGCATTTGAATGTTTAGTTCGCCCTGCCAGACCTTTAAAAAAAATCAGAATTCTAAGTGAAAAACGGTTTGTTTAATAGTCTGGCAGGGCGAACTATATACTCAAATGATCTCAGATTACGTGATATGGGATCCGAGGATTTTATCTAGGGAGCGAAGAAATCCAATTTCGGCTAACACTATTACCCTCGAAGTTGCACTCATACTTTTTTTTTGGATTCACTGGTTTATCTTTAAGGCCTCGGCTGCGGGAAGGAAAATATGTTTGGCGGATTTGTTGAAAAGCACAGCTTCCAAGAAACGGCAACAGATAACGATAATAATCGACTTTGTTGCAGCTTGTAATACGGTGATAAGTAGCACAAGCAACCTGGCGATCTCCAGATGGTCGAACCGTCAACCAAATCGACCACGTGCTAATTGGTGCATAGCAAGCATCGAACATCTTGAACGTGCGAACTTCCCGAGGTGTAAACGTGGACTCTAATCACTTTCTTGTTGTGACAAAGTTCAGAGCCCGACTGGCCAACGAAAAGAAAACGAAGACTACATAAATGAAGAAATTTAACATTGCATGTCTAAGCACATCTGAGAAAGCCAGAGACTACAGTGAGCAATTGACCGGGAAACTCTCTGACGGGCCCCAGCCACAAGCGTCAACAACCATGTGCACTACAAGACCTCGATTTTTGGAATAGACTTTAATGAAGCATTAAATGCATATACATACTTCTTTTTTTGTTATCAATCACACCCAAAATCTGCTGTGAGCTCTTAATCTAAAAATACCTTTCCTTTTGACAACCATCTGAGCTCTGTTTGACAAAGAAGATTTTGATGGGCTCGATTCATGTCGCTTTTTAAATAACTGATAAAGTATTACTATTATGAATGTGGGCGTGGGGGGTCGCCCGGATGTTTTTACCAAAAAAGGGGTCAAGTACTCAAAAAGTTTGAAAAACACTGATCTATGTAATTTGTTTTGATGGAAAACTTAATTTTCAAAGTACATATAGCAATTATAATTATGTTTTGTCAGCTAGGCAGACGGCAGAAAAGCCATGCTTTTTGATTTTTGTTAAACATACTTTGTTATCATTTTTGATCAATATCAAATAAAATCTAATCTAATCTAAAAATCTAAATCTAATCTTATTAAAGTAACAACAGAACATCCAATGAAAAAGGTTCTTGAAATAAAGTCATATATTCAGTGCAAAACGTAACTTACTTACTTACTTACTTAAGGTGGCGCTACAGTCCGAGGTGGACCAGGGCCTCAACCAACAAGCTTCTTCCAGCCGGCTCGGTTTCTAGCTAGCTGTCTCTAGTTTCGCACGCCAAGTTGGTTGAGGTCCTCTTCCACTTGCGTGCGCCACCTTTTACGCTGTCCACCTCTACTGCGTTGTCCATTCGCTCTAAGTGACCCAGCCATCTTAGTCGTTGGCTTTTCACTTTTGTGGCTAGGTCGGTGTCGCTGTACAGCCCATACAGTTCATGGTTGTGTCTTCTTCTCCATTCCCCATCTATGCAGACGGGACCAAAAATCACCCGGAGAATTTTCCTCTCAAAACAGCCTAACGCGTTCTCATCCACCGTCGTTAGCAGTGTCCATGCCTCTGCACCATACATCAGGACTGGGATGATAAGCGTCTTATACAGAGACAGTTTAGTTGCTCGAGAGAGGGCTTTGCTTCTCAATTGCCTTCTTAGCCCGAAGAAACAGCTATTGGCAAGAGTAATTCTTCGTTTGATCATTGGTATCGTTCGCTGAGTTTATAGCGGATCCTTGGTAGACAAAGTCTCTGACCCCCTCAAAATTATAGCTGTCTATAGTGACGTTCTGTCCTAGACGTCGGTGTTGGGTGTAATTTCTTGTTGACAGCATATATTTCGTTTTGCTTTCATTCACCGTTAAACCCATCTTCTTGGCTTCCTTCTCAATACTCACAAAAGCACCACTGACATCACGCTTTGTTCGTCCGATTATGTCAATGTCGTCAGCGTAAGCGAGTAATTGGACGGACTTTTGACAGATTGTGCCTCTAGTGTTGACGTGAGAGTTTTGCACTATTCTTTCAAGAACGATGTTGAAGAAGTCGCATGACAGCGCGTCGCCTTGCCTAAAACCTTTTTTGACATCAAAGGTATCGGTGAGGTCTTTGCCGACCTTGATGGAGCAGCGTGCATTCTCCATCGTCATCCTGCACAAACGGACGAGTTTGGCAGGGATGCCGAAACTAGACATTGCTCTATATAGCTCGTCTCTATAGATTCTGTCATACGCGGCCTTGAAATCGATAAAAAGGGGGTGGGTATCGATTTGAAACTCCTGGGTTTTCTCCAAGATCTGCCGTAGTGCGAATATTTGGTCGATGGTGGACTTCCCTGGCCTAAAGCCACACTGATATGGACAGGTTGTTGACGAATGGCTTCAGGCGTTCACAAAGTATGGCAGAGAAGATCTTGTAGGCGATATTAGCCGCATTTTATTATCCTCATGATCTGATCCGGATAAATAAAACAGACAGGATCTTAGTTATATACCCGTCTCTTTTTGCCTAATGCTTGTTTATGTTGCACGTGTCTGGTTGCCTCTTTTCTTGGCACTATTGAGACACATTCACAATAGTAATTTTTGGATCATTGAAATAGATCCAAATAAAAAGCAGGATCCCATGTTGTTTTTGTAATCACGTGTTAGAAATTGATCCGGATCAGATCATGTGGATAATAAAATGCGGCTATTAAGAAGATTGATGCCTCTGTAGTTGGTGCAGTCCAGAGGATAGCCTTTCTTGAGGATCGGGCAAACAATGCTGACGTTCCACTCATCGGGCATGCTTTCCTCCGACCATATTTTACAGATGGACTGGTGCATACTCCTAACCAATTCATCGCCAGCCGCTTTGAATAGCTCAGCCGCAAGGCCATCAGCTCCAGCAGCTTTATTGGACTTAAGTTTAGATATAGCTATCTTTACTTCGTCGAGATCGGGTGGACGAATTGTTGGCCTACGTCGTCCGACGTTAAACTTCCTTACAGTATTTCCCTGCTTTGGCTTTGGTCTGGATATCCGTAGCATTACGAGGTAGTGGTCCGAGTCAACGTTGGCTCCTCGGAACGTTCGGACATCCTTGATACTAGAGGAGTGCCTTGCGTCAATCGCAATGTAGTCAATCTGGTTAGCGGTTGATTGACCAGGAATTCGCCATGTCCCCTTTTGTTTATCGAGATGCGGGAACTGCGTACTAGCTACCACAACATTTCGCCCCGCAGCAAATTCGATTAGCCTGAGTCCGTTTTCGGAGGTGGTGTCGTGCAGGCTATATCTTCCGGGGTGCCGGATTAACCGCTCCTGCCTTATTGGGAACACTGCAAAACGTTAAGTCCAAATAAACCAAAAACTATTATTTAATTTGTCAACTGGTTTGCTAGTCTTTCTATAAAACCTGTCATGTGTCATGTCATCAATAATTTTTGTTAATAATATTGTAATTGATTGCTTTAACAATTGAGCATTAACTCCAGAAAGCAGTGATTGAGTGAAGAACAGTATAAATCCCAGGATTTGTACTGTTCTTCCACTCAATCAGCGATAATAGTAGTGTAGTTAAGTATGAATTTGACTTTCAAATGTACTGTTATTTTGCTGATTTGAAGGTTTACGTAAGCAGAACATTTTGGCATTTTCAGCTCATAATTCAATTTTTGGCGCTTGTACTGTTCTTTCACTCACTGATTCAATTGTTGTCGAGTTGGACTGCAGAAAAAGAGTACCCTTTTCTTTGCATCTCCTCCGCAATGAATCCGGAAAGTTTTTCACAAGTTTTAAACTTGAACGTCCTTCCCGCATTTCCTTTTGTCTGCTTTAGTAGAGAAATTAGCAATATTTTCGTAGGGGAGTCATTCCATTTTTCCCTATGATACATTAAATGTTCGATCTCTGAAATACATATAGGTGAAAAAGAAAGAAATTAATTTACTTTGACTCGTCATCGCTTAGCATCAAGTCTTACGGCAGATTTTCTTCAATCTCCATTGGGTTTCTTGATTGGTTGAGGAGTTCCATTAGAAAATTATTATCTGGAATGAATTTCAGGAAATTTGTCCTAGCTTGAAGATTAATTATTAAGTTATAACATATCTGTTTGTGCTCTTGCAGCCGCGTCGGAACCGGACGAATTCACCTGTTGCACAATCCACAACCTCAAAAGTTTCTATTTTTACTGATTATGATTGTTAATTTTTTCAATTTCAATTGCAAACGAATCGACAACAAAAGAAATAGATATGATGTCACTTTTGACAGTTTGGTCGTTACCTGATGTCGCCACAGAAAAATACCTAGATCTACTTTAGGGTGAGTTCAAGGCAACCCCAGGCCTAAAAACACACAGAATTTACTCACCAGGGTTAGTTCAGGTTTTTCAAAACCTCAGGGTGACTTCAGGTCTCAACGAACCAACCTTATAAAAGCTTTTTTATATTATTTTATGTGTTGTTGTTATTTTTTTGTTTTATTTTAAGTGAATTGTCCCTCCCATATAAACGGGAAAAATATAATGTAACATACCTCATATTACTTTTGTCTTGCCTGGTATTAACCAACAAGACATAGTTAAAAATTAACCGATTTAATAACACGTAATATGCGTTAGTTTTTAATTGAATTTTAGTTTGAATATGTGAAGGTAAGCAAGAATTGTTTCGTGGAAAAAAGATTTGTTCCCGATAGGAAAAATTTTTCACGGGTTACATTTTATTTCCAGGGAAAAATCCCATGCTATTGGCGATATAGCTGAGTGATTTTAAATTATTACAAAATTTGACTTTATTAAGTACTAATTTTATTTCTTGTATTTATTCCCAGCTTATTTCATCTAAAAAATTAAACGGCACTGCCGATTTCGATGAAGCGATAAATAAGCCAAGAGTATACATTTCTTGAAATCGTTAAGTGCCTATTATCTTTGCTGTTTGGATTTCGAAAAAAATTAGATTCCCTTCCATTTATCCTTACTTACTGTAGACTAAAAATGTATTTTTAAATTTATATTGATTTTCATTTTGCCTCACACGCGCCCCTAAATTTATTTCTATTTAAGAACTAGTATCAAAATAATAATAATAATATTTTCGTTTTTAATTTCCAGGGAAAAGAATGGTACGGATGTCTCGAAAGTTTCCTCTCTACAGGGTCGTTACAGAATAATAAAACCAGAAAGAAAGTTTATAATTGAGAAAACAGTAGAGAAGGATTCCGGTACTTATAGTTGTAGAGTTAATGACGTCAAAAAAGAGTTCAGAGTTGTAGGTAAGTTTACATTTTTAATTTGTTAATTTAATTTGTATTGTAGATAATATGTACATATATTTTATCATTTTCAAAAGATATGTTGGCTTAAAAATTTTGAAATATGAGAAGTTCACTTTCATGTACAAATCATTTCTCAGATATGAATTTACCTTACCCGACGATGACGTTTAATATTTCGCTCCAGACCCAATCCAAAACAGAAATTTGAAATTTTCTGCCTGATATTGTGTTAGAATCGGTTTCATTTCCCTTGGAGTTTATTGGTTTCCAATGGAATTAGGCTCAGGGAACATTTGAAAAGCTTACGCAGTGGTTTTGCCAGCGTTCAGCTCTTAAGAATAATGGGAGAGATACTATCCGGACCAGCGGATTTGTGTACATAACATAACATACATAACATCTTTCAAAACTCTTGTAACTGCTTGAATGCATAAAATATTCTTCTTATGAAATTGTTAGTGCTCTGAAGTATAGGAGGAGTCATAACACTCTGGCAGCGTCGAAATAACAGCAAAGTGTGCTGCAAGCAAATTGGCTTTTTTTGGTGTTACACAGGGAGTGTCATTAAAGACGAGCGTCGCTGTAGTAGTTCGAATGTGTTTTGGAAATGACAAAAATTGTTTACTACCTTTGGGACATTGTAGTACTTTTCGCCGTAATTTTTGGTCAGGTTAAAATTTGGTTCTCTGAATATGGCCGTTGCAAGTCTTTCTAGGTTGTTTGAACTTATTCCGGTTTTCCTCAGTAGGGTTGGCCTTGTATAAGAACGGAAACTTACTTCTCTAACCTTGATAACCTCTTAACACTTCGAATCAAACTATGAGTTTTCTTTCGGTTTGATAGATTTTATTCTATTCGGAATAAAATTTATCATCCCCAAAAAAAGAATAAAATTGTTTAATTCCCATGCAACAACTTTTATGTATGTACAGTAGGGAGCACAAATGAGTACATGTTTGTAACTCACCCACTTATTGATGCATAAGAACAGAAATAATAAAGCAAATTGAAAAATTTTTTTTGCTCTGTATTTTATGTTCAATTCTCAACAAAACGGTATATAATACATATCGGAAAGGAGCAAGTTCTAAGAAAAAAACAAATAAAACAAAAATAAATCGCATGTACTCAATTTTGCACCAAGCGTTAATCAGCAAAAATAACGACATTTGCTGTTAGGTTTGCAAGTTTTTGGTTTGTTTATGACTTCCTTTATCTTTTGTAGTTTGAGATATATTTAATTGCGTATGGTTAGAACTTTCCCCAGCATATTTTAATAAATGAAATTAATAATTATAAAAATTTCATTACTCTTTAAAATTATGAAGAAACTATCACGACAGATTGAGGACAGTATTGTAGTCATGACAAAGAGTGGCTTCCCGACGCAAATTATAGCAAAAAAGCTTAAAATAAGCCAATCGGTGGTCATAAAAGTCCAGAAAAGGCGAGCTATTGTTCCTAAAGCACAAGTCATAGGCCGCAAACAATTTTTGACGGATGCGGACGGCCCTCGCAGGATATTAGAAATGAAGAGGATAAAGTGTTTAACACCAAATCATGCTCCTTTGGCAATAAATATGCCCGTTAGCCGATGAACTACAAGAAGAACCCTCAACGACATTGGTTATATCTCAGCGGTTGAAAAAACAAAAGCCTGCATTGTCTGTAAAAATGGTAAGGTGCGGTTTAAGTTCGTCAGAAAACACAGAAATTGGACATAAGGTAATTGCAAACGTGTAGTGTGGTCAGATGAATCAGAATTCTGTGTTCTCTATCGAACTTTAACCACCCCTTAGCATTTTTTCCGACAATTCCAGCTTTTGTGTTTTCAACCGCTGAGATATAACCAATGTCGTTGAGGGTTCTTCATGTAGTTCATCGGCTAACGGGCATATTTATTGCCAAAGAAGCATGATTTGGTGTTAAACACTTTATCCTTTACATTTCTAATATCCTGCGAGGGCCGTCCGCATCCGTCAAAAATTGTTTGCGGCCTTTGACTTGTGCTTTAGGAACAATAGCTCGCCTTTTCTGGACTTTTATAACCACCGATTGGCTTATTTTAAGCTTTTTTGCTATAATTTGCGTCGGGAAGCCACTCTTTGTCATGACTACAATACTGTGCTCAATCTGTCGTGATAGTTTCCTCATAATTTTAAAGAGTAATGAAATTTTTATAGTTATTAATTTCATTTATTAAAATATGCTGGGGAAAGTTCTAACCATACGCAATTAAATATATCTCAAACTACAAAAGATAAAGGAAGTCATAAACAAACCAAAAACTTGCAAACCTAACAGCAAATGTCGATATTTTTGCTGATTAACGCTTGGTGCAAAATTGAGTACATGCGATTTATTTTTGTTTTATTTGTTTTTTTCTTAGAACTTGCTCCTTTTCGATATGTATTATATACCGTTTTGTTGAGAATTGAACATAAAATACAGAGCAAAAAAAAATTTTCAATTTGCTTTATTATTTCTGTTCTTATGCATCAATAAGTGCGCAAGTTACAAACATGTACTCATTTGTGCTCCCTACTGTATATGATATTTGATTGGAAATGGATCGCAATACCATGGTGTTGCAAGGGCATGGTATAAGTAAAGCTACTTTGTTAGTACACCTAATTCAGGGGCAATAATTGAAGAATTTAATGGAAACATTTGCTTCTCAGTCATTTCTTCAAAACAAGTTATCCAAATATTTTAAGAAGGATGTGTTGCTGGATGTGTTGACGGTACGATGATCAACATGGATGCACCCAAGGAATTGGGTAACTTCCTTGGGTTTAAGATTCGGCTCTGATGGTGGCATTAAATCTCCATCGCCACCATATGTGGATAAAAAGCTCTTGAATTAGCCGAGCTAGTCCCTGGTGTTTAGAAAATCATGTATCAACGGTTTGACGAACTGTAGCTCTTCCATCCCACTTCCAGTTTTTATACTTATAAAATAAATCTTTTGATTTATGTATCAACGGTTTGACGAACTGTAGCTCTTCCATCCCACTTCCAGTTTTTATACTTATAAAATAAATCTTTTGATTTAAAAAATTGCAGCTTTCGATTTTTTTTTAGGAAGAGAGAAGTACTGAACATGCCAGTGATGAATTAACATGGCAGATGTTATGGTAAAAGGCAAACAAAAAAATAAATCACTTTTCTGAAAATGTCTATGTTGGACTTGTACGAAAGTCTTTTGATAGCAGTTCACTTATTTAAAAATGTTTTCATTTCCTGAACATTTAAAATTTTCATTTCCTGTTTTTTTTTCATTTCCTGAACATTTTAAATTTTCGGACATGTGACTCTTACGAAATTGGCTATTCAATTATAATGAAATTGATGAGGAAAGGTCCTCGAGATAATTTTCGCCTCCGGGTCCTGTTGAACATTTACTCGTCATTAGTACATCAGGAAATGTGCAGGTCAGATGAAAAATGTGCCATTGATTACTTGTTTCTTAAGACAGTTTGTGGACTGGAGAGTATGTTGCTTTATAGGCCAAACAAAAACATAGATATTTCTCCGGTTATAAACTCTTTAGAAAGATTCTCTTTTAACGCTCCAAACATAGTTGTGTGAGGAGATATTAATTGCAACTTGCTAAGTACTCGTTCCTCCGCTTCGCTTTGAAAAGTTTAAGCCTTTTACATGTAAATGCGTTGAAGGCAACTCACTTTGCAAATAATATCACCCCCACTCTTCTTGAGGTGTTCTTTTTGGGCAATGTCAAGAAAAGCCTATTTTACAACCAACTTTCTGCGTCAGGTTTCTCTAAACATGACTTAATATATTTAACCTACGATATACAATTTGATTTAGCAGAAACTATTATAAGTTATAGGGATTTTCAGGAGATTGAATATGAGAATCAGCAATATGACTGAGAATATACCTTGGGAACAAATTGATCGAATGCAGTCTGTAAACCAACAGATGGAGTTTCTGTAGGGTCATTTGTATGAGCTCTATGATCCTCATGTCCCTCTTAAGTTCAAACGGATTGTTTGTAGCTCCCCGCCTTGGCTGAATAGATCTATTACTGATTTAATATATAGTGGTTGGAAGCGCTTTATACTTGATGTGTTTCATGAAAGATTTCGTTCTTTCCGTAATTAAGTTGTGCTGCGTATCAAAACAGCCAAACGACAGTACAATGAAAATGTATAGAATCCTGATAACCAGTCCGGAAAAAGTTTATGGCAACATTTGCGAAAACTTGGTAATGGTAAACGACTCACAGAGACTCCTTCTAATATAGATTGCAATCTACTCAATACCCAGTTTGTGTCTGTATCCGATCCTTCAACAAATAATTCATCAAGTGCTCATGACTCAGAGCATTTTAATTCGATTGAAAATGCTAATGATTCTGAACAATGTTTTTACTTTATTCATTTCACCGAAGAAGATATAGTAAGTAGATGCTATTTTATCTATTAAGTCGAACGCGGTGGGAATAGATGAAGTAAGTCCTTAATTTTTGAAAATTGTTCTGCCTCAAATCCTAAAATTTATAACTCATTCATTCAACACTATATTAACTACTTGTGAGTATCCGAGACTATGGAAGAATGCCAAGATACTTCCAATTCTTATGACTAAAAACTCTGCTAACCCTGAATACTGGCCTATTGCTATATTTTAATAACTGTCAAAAGCTTTTTAAAAGTCGATTTAAAAAAAAATCCAAGCATACCTATATACAAACCGCCTTTTAGGCTCAAACGAATCAGAGTTTCGAGAAAGCAGAAGTTGCAAAACTGCTCTTCTACTTGTTGTAGATGATATTCGAAGATCGATGGACACTAATTGTGCTACTTTTTTAACGTTGTTGGACTTTTCCAAAGCGTTTGCAAAGCGTTTGACACGGGTGATCACTTTACACTTTGTAAAAAGCTTAGAGATGATTTCGGTTTTTCTTCTTATGAAGTAAAACTTTTGTACTCATACTTAACCGATCGTCAGCAATGTGTGGCAGTGGGAAGCCAGTTGTTGTCATATCTTCAGTCCCTGCAGGCGTACCACAGGGTTCCATTCTTGGGCCGCTATTATTTTCGCTATATGTCTATGAAATTTCTCATCTAGTTTAGTCCTGCAACGTTCGTATGTTCGCAGACGACGTCCAATTATACGTATGCAGTCCGTTAGATAGCATAAGTAATGCTATCAGCCATATAAATGAAGAACTAGAAATTATTCTGCAGTGGGCTCTCAAGCATAACCTTCCTCTCAACCCGGGGAAGTCAAAGACATTATGCATTTACAAACGCATTTTAGATACGTCAAGTTTTCCACCAGTTCGACTTGATAGATCGACCATTGACTATATTCATTCTGCCAGGAACCTGGGTATAATTTTCAACGAAAATCTAACTTGGACTGATCATGCAACTCCTACAATTGGTAAACTATATAGTGCTTTGCGCCTATTATGGTCATACCAAAAGTATGTTCTTGTCAACACTAAGATGTTGCTTGTCAAAGCACTCCTGCTACACATTTTGTTGTACGGATGTGAAGTTTTCTGTAGTCTTGACTCCTCAACAAGGCGAAAACTTAATGTCATATGCAAAAATCTTGCAAGATACATCTTCAATATAAGATATTTTGAGCATATTTCTAGTTACTCAAAACAAAAAATGCTTCTGACTTTCGATAATCCTTAAAGTTTAGGGCACTTATCCATTTACATGTAATAATGCAGTCCCGTCAACCTGAGTACCTGTACAACCCATTAGTTTTTGGTAGTTCACTAAGAACCGCGGTCCTGATTCAACCCAGATTTTACTGCCTGCAATCAGAGCGTACGTTTATTTCCATGCCACTCAATTATGGAACTCTTTATCAACAACGATCAGAAGCATCATTAACGCGAACACATTCAAAAACCGTCTATCTTGCTTTTCTAAACATTTTCGAACATTCTTAAATATTGTAAAGCCTTCACTTATAATAAGATTGTAATCTTAATGTGAAATTGTCATTAGTAAATACGAAATACGAAATATTTTATACTTTGAAATACTAACAGTTTTCTTTAAAAAAAGTGTAAATAATTGCAAAGCTTTGCATTTTTGGGGAAGCCCACCTATTACTTGCAGGAAATATATAATTTTTGCAGAGTAAAAAGCTGTTGTCTGTCTGCACCTCAACCTGCAGCATTAATCACCCAAAATACGTTCTGCAAATTTGAAGTTTTTTTTGTAATTTACTAGAGGTGAAATTGATTTGTTTTTAGTTCCACAAATAACGGGTAATTGCCCTTCAACTGTTTAGGAATATCATTAATATTATTTATCTCAAAACCGGCATTTAAAAAAAATGTGTGAGTACCCAAAACTAACGTAACTTTTGAATTTGGCGCCATTTTTGTGTCAAAAACAATTTAACAGCTGATAGTTTAGGGTTAGTAAAAATGGAACATTACACAAGAGAACGACATCATTTCATTGTTGAACAATATTTAAAAAATAATAAACAAATAGCCAAGTAAAATTTCGAAAAAAAAGTGCGTGGAGTGCCAACAACGCTGTGGAGGGCATTCGTCCGATGTATTATTCCATACCTAACCCTATTATGTGTTCTTTATGATCCAATAGAAAAATAACAATCTGAAGCAGAAAACGGGTGCAAATTAGGACACCCTTCTGAAGTGTGGCCGCCAAACTTTGATTATTTTTTGAAATATTGTTGAACACTTAAAACACGTTGTTCTCTCGTTTAATGTTCCATTTGTACTAACCCCAATATTGCGTTAATTTTGAGAGACCCTTTATAAATATTAATTTTTAAGAAAAACTGCTTTAAAGATTTAATTTCTTTTTTCATGTAGGCATTCATACATATAAAGAAAACCTTTAAAATTCCAAACAACTTGAACTATAATAGCAAGTTCATGCGACCCAGTCCTGTATTTAATTTTTAATTTTTTGTCAACTTTTATATGAAAAGGATTCCTGAAGCGTTTATCACTTTAAAAAGTAAAATTGATAAGAAAAAATGCGTGCTAAGAGGGACCGAAAAAAAACGACATAAACTGATTGTTTTATAAGAAATTTACAGTTTTTTTTTACGGGAACAGACATAAGTATTCTTTCCTTTTGAGGCCCTGAGATTTTATAACTTTTTGAGGCTTTTTGAGCTGTCAATCCTACAGGATTTGTTTTAATTTAAGAAAATATTCGGTAATGGTTATTTAAATATTTTTCTATTTTTCTCTGCAGCTAAAATTGTAGTACGTGTGCCATCTAATAGCGGTGTTGTTGAAGGCGAAAAACTATCAATCCATTGTGTGGTCGCTGGAACTGAACCTAGATTATACTGGAAAATGGGTAAAACAAATAATAAAATATTGTATATCTTATTCTTATTTAAATTGTATTTAAATAGGAAACCTAACGATTTATAACTCAACGGGAAGATATGAACTTCAAGAAGATGAAAACAAAATTCAAAACGCAATTCTTACCATGGACGGTGTTAGTTTAAATGACAGGGGTGATTACATGTGCCTTGGTAGTAACATAATTAATGATTTGGGCATTGCAGACCCTGCATCCGATACAAGCTTTGTTCGTGTTAAGGGTAAGTATTTGAAATATTGAACACAAGTAAATATTTTAAATGTTATGAATTCAGAGCTTTATATTTCAGGAGTGTATTATTATTGGCTGTAGGTCTTATTTATTTTAATAGAATTTTAAAAATATGCACTAGGTAGTTAGTTACCAGTTACCAGACCCAGACGGCAAATTAAAAGTAGGTAATCGTATTTTGGCAAAACGTATTTTGATCGACATTTATCCACTAGTAGGTGAATATTAAAAAAAAATCCTCCGATAGATAACAGAATAAGATTGTATAGTCTTGGAGGTAATATTGCGTATCTCATTGCGGCTGTATTAAAAAAGGATGGCAATAGCAATAGTCCAGACCATTTACAAAACCATTTGTCGGATAAGATTTTTATGGTTGCTTTGGTTATAAAATACAATTTCATACATAATGCTTAGAAACACCTCACACCAGTATAAACTTTTACGAAATTTAACTTTTGAATTCAGTTTTGAAAAAAGACTATTTGATTTCAGTATTAGCAAATCCAATTTAAAATCACAATATCTGATAAAAAACTTTTTTTCAATATTTTGTACTTATACAGTTTTTCATTTCATATTCCGTATTTGATAAAGAACCCTTTCCAACAAAATGGCAAAACAAACGTGCAAACAAATAATCACTTAAAAAAACAATGAAGTTCAGCTTTCTGTTCAGTGATAAAATACTAGCCTAGCTCTTTCGTCCCTGTTGGGATACATACAGCTATGTACATGAAAATAGCAGTGGTTGCACAGACATTGTTGAATGCTTTCTACTTTTGGTTCTAGACTTTTAAATTAATTCAGGTGCTGCTCAGAGAAGGCAAGTCATACCAGGAAATGCCGCACATTTGTTGTTGCTCGGCTTAAATGATCTCAAATTCTATGTAATATGCGCAAAATCCAGAACAAAGACAGACTTACTTACTTAACTTTAGATGGCGCTTACAGTCCAGGGTGGACTACGGCCTCAACCAACAAGCCTCTCCAGCGAGCTCGGTGCCTAGCTAGTTGCTTCCAGTTACGCACTCCAAGTTGGTTGAGGTCGTTCTAAATAAAGGAATTTATTGGTGACCTCTTCGATTTGTACAAATAGAAGTTCTTTAGTAGATTCCAGGTCAATAAAAAACGGTGTTACTTAATAAGCGACGTTTCGAGCATGAATACACTCTTCATCAGGCAGCACAATTTAATAAATTAATGTATCACAGGATTTACACATTTTTTGAGAGAGGAGATTATAGAGACAAATTTTTTTCACAAAACTAAGTGTAGTTTTAATTTAGCACTATACTGTTCGTTGTTGTTCTATTTATCTCTCTTATAACCAGTTTATTAAGAGAGATAAATAGAACAACAACGTTTGCTTGAGTCGACGATGTTGAGATTCCTTTCTCGATGATAGCATATACTTCGCCTTGTCCTCATTAACAGCCAAACCTATTTTCGCCGCTTCCGATTCAATACTTGCAAACGCGCCGGTAGCAGCTCGCTTCGTTCTCCCAATGATGTCAATGATTTTATGATGATTTTTGATAAATTGTACCTCTGTTGTTGACTTGCGAGTTGCGTACAATTGCTTCAAGTACGATGTTAAAGAGTTTGCATGATAACGCATCGCCTTGTCTCAAACCTTTCTGGACATCAAATGGTTCGGTGGTGTTCTTGCCGACTGACGGAGCAGCGAGATTTCTCCGTCGTCATCCTGCACAAACGGACGAGTTTGCCGGGGATGCCGAGATGCTACATGGCTCTGTATCGCTCGTCTCTGTCTACGCTATCATACGCGACTTGAAATCGATAAAGAGATGGTGTGTATCGATTTGAAACTCCTGGGTTTTTTCCAGAATCTGTCGGAGTGTGAACATTTGATCGACGGTTGATTTGCCCGGCCTAAAACCAAACTGGTAAGGGCCGATCAGATCGTTGACAAACAGTTTTTAAGCGATCACAGTACAGATGACAGGAATTTGTATGAGACGTTGAGAAGACTTATACCTCTGTAGTTGGCACAAGTCAGAGCATCTCCTTTCTTCATTCATCGGGCATACTTTCATTCGACCAAATTTTGGAGATAAGTTGGTGTACACTCCCTACAAAGTCATCTCCGCCTGCTTTGAATAGCTCAGCTGGAAGGCCATCTGCACCAGCAGCCTTGTACGCTTTAAGCTTGGCTATCGCTAACCGCACTTCATTTAGTTTACTACTTACTTACTTACTTATCCGGCTCCCGATCCATGAAGGGTCTCTGCCTGAGATATTGCGGTCTTCCATCGGTTGCGGTCCCTCGCACGCTCCCTCCAGTCGTCGAGACCAAGCGCTCTTGCGTCTGTGACCGCCTGGTCCCTATAGCGGAGGTTCGGTCTTCCTGGTCGTCTCGAACCTGGGGGCTGGGATTCGAAGATTTTCTTGGCTGGAGCGTTGTTGTCCATTCGCTCGATGTGGCTGAGCCAGTGTAGTCGACGTGTTTTGGCTCTTTGGACTACATCCACATCTTGGTACAGCTCGTACAGTTCACGATTGAATCTTCTCCTCCAATCGCCCTCTTCGCATATAGGACCAAATATCCGCCGTAGAATTTTTCTCTCGAAAGTGCCCAGGATCAATTCCCCTTTTTTACTTATCGTCCAGCACTCGGCGCCGTAGAGTAGAACTGGTAAAATTAGAGTTTTGTATAGCGTGCACTTTGTCTTTCGAGAAAGGAGTTTTGAACCCATTTGTTTGGCCAAACCGAAGTAGCAGCGTCGGATTTCCACTAAGGTGTCGTTCGTGGGATTGATGTTTGTTCCGAGGTAGGTGAACTCCTTGACTACCTCAAAATTACTGCTACCAACAGTGACGTTTTGTCCTAGGCGATGGACAGATGAGGCTTTGTTTGTTGATAGCATATACTTTGTTTTGTCCTCATTCACTTCAAGACCAACGCGTTTCGCCTGTTCATCAATAGCTGTGAATGCTTCAAGTACAGCTCTCTTGGAACGGCCGATGATGTCGATGTCGTCCGCATAGCCAAGAAGTTGAGAAGACCTGTTAAAGATAGTGCCTTCCATGTTAACACCACTCTTGCGCACTATCTGCTCCAGGACTAGGTTGAAGAAATCACATGATAGCGCATCTCCTTGTCTGAACCCTGTACACGTCTGGAATAACTCGGATGAGCTGTTACCCATTTGCACGTTGCACCGCGTATTTTGTAACGTCATGCGGCATAGCTGGATCAGTTTTTTCGGGATCCCGAGTTCCGACATCGCCAATAGAAGCTCTTGGCGACTTATGCTATCATATGCGGCTTTGAAGTCGATGAATAGGTGGTGGGTCTCGACTTGAAATTCGTTGGTCTTTTCCAGGATTTGCCTCAATGTGAAGATTTGGTCTATCGTTGATCTGCCTGGCCTGAAGCCACACTGGTACGTGCCGATCATAGTGTTGCAGAAAGGTTTTAGACGCTCACATAGTACGTTGGATAGGATCTTGTAGGCAACATTAAGCAGGGATATGCCTCTGTAGTTCTTGCAGGACATAGGATCGCCTTTTTTGTAGATTGGGCATATGGAGCTATTTGACCAGTCGTCGGGCATACTTTCCTCCTCCCAAACTTGGTTGATGAGCTGGTGCATGCACCCTACCAGAACATCTCCTCCATACTTGAAGACTTCCGCTGGTAGGCCATCCGAGCCGGCGGATTTGTTGTTCTTAAGCTTGTGGATGGCTTTCTTAACCTCTTCAGTACTGGGTGCTGGGACTGGATCTTCATTGACTGGTCTAATGCTTCTTTGTTCCCCTGTCGCCTCCTCTACATAATGCCCATTAAGCAGCTGCTGGAAATGCTGCTTAAACACGTCTACAATTCCCTGTGCTTCGGTGACTAGGTTCCCTTCGCTGTTTCGAAGAGCTTGCGTGCCAGTCCTATAACCAGATGCCAGATGCTTGGCTGTTTTGTAGAACCGGCGGGTGTTGGTGGCGGTGCTGGACTCTTCGAGATACTTGAGCTGAGAGGCTGCGGATGCTCTTTTTTTTCTACGCAGGGTTTTTTTCTCTTTCCTTCTCTTTTCACGGTACTCCTCTCTTGCTGCTTTTGTTTTCCGTTGCAGCATTTGCATTCGTGCATTTTCCGTCTCCTGCTTCAATACCGCGCATTCATCATCATACCACGGGTTCTTTTTTCTGGGTGGTTGATAGCCTATGGTGGTCTCGGCTGTCTCCTTAATAATGTCGCGATACTGGTTCCACTGGTTGTTGACGCTTGTGGCTGGGTGTACGGCAGAGAGTTTCCCGGTCAATTGCTCACTGTAGTCTCTGGCTTTCTCAGATGTGCTAAGGCATGCGATCTTGAACTTCTTTCTTTGGGCGGTCTTCGTTTTCTTTTCGTTGGACAGTCGGGCTCTGAACTTTGTCACAACAAGAAAGTGGTCAGAGTCCACGTTTGCACCTCGGAAAATTCGCACGTCCAAGATGTTCGATGCGTACCTTGCGCCAATTAGCACGTGGTCGATTTGGTTGGCCGTTCGACCATCTGGAGATCGCCAGGTTGCTGTGTGTATCCTTCGCCTGGGGAACCTAGTGCTACTTATCACCGTATTACGAGCTGCAGCAAAGTCGATTAGTCGGAAGCCGTTGTCTGTTGTCGTTTCGTGGAGGCTGTGCTTTCCAACTAATCCGCCAAAGATGTTTTCCTTTCCGACTTTAGCATTGAAGTCTCCGAGCACGACTTTGACATCGTACTCCGGACAGGCTCCGTAGGCTCCGTCCAGGAGGTCGTAAAACTCCTCCTTGTTAGACTCCTCAGCTTCATCGGTAGGGGCGTGTGCACATATTAGGCTGATGTTTTGGAAGGTAGCTTTGATGCGGATCACAGCCAGGCGATCGCTTATCGGCTTAAAATCGATGACTTTCGATCTGAGTCGATTTCCCACGACGAATCCGCATCCTAGCATGTGCAGTCTTTGGTGACAGCTGTAATAAATGTCGCAATATTTTCTTTTCGTTATACCTGAACCTATCCATATCCATCGTAACTCCTGGATCGCGGTAATGTCTGCCTTGTACCGCGAGAGGACAGATTCAAGTTTTTGAGTAGCACCTGTTGTGTAGAGTGTCCTTACATTCCAGGTGCATACTCGTAGATCATAGTCCATTTTCGTTGTTCCGGGTCTGGTTGCCATTTGAGGGGGGTCGTTATCCGAGGCTTCACGCGTCTCTCTCATAACAATTGGTTTTTTTTTACTGTGGTCGGGTCGTTAGCCCAACGCACTAACCTCCAATCTGTAGGGCCATGGGTTTAATGTTGCAATTCTTTCCTTGATCAACATTCGCACTTACAAGTTTAGCAAGTCCTGGCATAAAGCCAAGACCAGTATCCGGCGGCTACCAACTTGGAGGTATTGTAAGCACTTGATGTGTAGGAAAAGATACAGCTCGAGGCCCCCAGTTCCTACAACATCCAACCACCACTTCATTTAGTTTGGGTGGGCGAAAAATTTTGACCATCATCGTCCAGGTTGAATGGATTACTCTGTCTAACAGCGGAATTTTAGACATCTTCGCCGTTTAGCAGTCTAGAAATGTGTTGTTTCCAGATCTTCAGCACCGACTGTGTGTCTACTACCATATTCCCACTCTTGTCTCCGTAGGCTTCCGTTGTGGCCCTGTAGCCCTGAGTTGATTGCCTCACCCTTCGGTAGAACTTTCGAACATCCCCCTACCGCAACAGTCCTGAATAGACTCGACCGCCCGCTTCGCATGCTCTCTCTTTTTCCACTTGAGAAATCGGCGCTCCTCCCTTCGTTTTTGCCCGTAGAGCTACCGGGCTGTTCTTTCAGCAGCTCGGGTTTTAGTTTGCAGCATTGATTGGTAGGCCTTGTTCTTGGCTGCATGTGTCAACCGGCATTCTTCATCGAACCAGTGGCTTCGTTGTGGTCGCCTAGTGAAACCCAGCACATCAGTGGCGGCACTTCTGATGGCTTGTTGGCAGTGCTTCCACTGGTCCTCTGCAGTTGGTGCTGGTGGCGGAGTTGCTGAAAGGTTAAGAGAGACTTAGTCAGCAAAGGTCCTGGCAATCTCTTGCGATTTTAACTTCCCGACATCAAATCTTTTCACAGCATCCGCTCGGCGTTGTGGCTTCATAGATATCCGAATACGTACTTGAGCTACAACCAAGTAATGGTCCGAGTCAATGTTTTTGAATTTTGCTTTGATGCGGATTGTGACCAGGCGCTCGCTTACATTTCTGAAACCCAAGACTTCTTGTCTAAGTCTTCCCCTTACCACAAAACCACAACCAAAGAGTCGCTGACCCTGCAAATTGTAGCACTCGCCGAAGGAAATGTCACACGACCCCATCCTCCGTATGCCCTCTCCATCCCATAAGTCCTGGATGGCTGTTATATCAGCCTTTAACCTATCCAAGTTCTCCACTAATTGTTCGGCTGCACGTGGTCTGTTTAAGACCCGGACACTACGTGCAGATCCGAAATTCATTGTCCTTGTTTCGTTTGCTGGGGTCGTCAACATTAAAATCATCCATATCCGAGGCTTGTTGTTGTTTCGGAACCATCGTTGTTTTCCGTGGTAGAGAAGTTACCCCGACGCACAACCCCCAACCTGGAGGATTAGACCCTTAGTATAACCTGAAAGGGTGGAGAGCCGGAAAAACCACTCCTTAAAGGCCTGAGCTACGAATATGTCGTAGTAGCCCATATAAGGTGTTCACTAAGTAGTTCAACCTAACTGGAACAGACGCCACCGTTGATTCCATCTTAAGAACTCTTCTTCTGTCGGCTGGATAAAGGAGGAGTACCTTAGTGGGAACACTCCTCCCCCCTCGTTTGCTGCCCCTAAAACCGTCCACAGGGATTGGAACCCCATCTTCTGTTAAAGATACTAGGCACCCGATGTTCACCACGGAGAGCTGAGAGTAGGAGTTGATAGACAGAGGTTCGCTTTGAAAAAAAAAAGCTTTTGGACGGTTGTGTCCTCTTGAATGCACCATGTCTACGCTTTTAAAAGACATGGAAAAAGAAAAAATCTGTCATTCCGAAGGTGTGGCTTCGATTCCCCGCCGTGCCACCTTAGTGGGGCGGCTTAGCTATTCAATTGTGCACTTTGTGATAAAAGCAAATAATTTTAATCATTGTTGGCACATTATAAAAGAATGATTTTAAGATATTGGGCCACTTCGAATCTCCGCCCATTTAGTTGGGCGGGGCAATTTTGTTTTGAAAATGACTTGAAATGGAAAAAAAATTATAAAAAAATAACGACAACACTTACAATATTTGGCTTTATCATTTTTGAAAGCCAAAACGCCATTCTTAAATTCTGTTTTTAAATTAAGTTATTTGAGTAAATAGTTTTCGAAAAAATCATTTTCAAACTCAAAGTTTTGAAAAAATTTTTGAAAAAAAAAATGTATACTGATTTTTTTTTAACTTTGCGTAGTTGTATAAAAATTAAATTTTTATTTTTTAGTGCTCCTATCAATTCTGGGTCGAATTTTGAAAACCAATTTCTTTTAAGTCCCTTAGTTTTTGAAAAATTTGAACATTAACAAAAACCATTTTTTTTCGTAGACAATTTTTTTTTTTTTGAGTGTTTGTCTAATTCATAACGTAATTTTTGATCAACAACACCCTGAATTTGTACCTATTGACGAAAACAACAATATAGACCTGTAACAGATCAGTAGATGAAAACCTTCATCGACCTTGAATTAAGTAAGTTTGCTCACAGGCTGAAAACTTTTTTAAAACAGTGAGATGAGTTGTTCTTGTCCTTTTTCACAGAACCGCACCATGAGAGAGAGTTTGGAGTTTTGCAACTAATTCGTACCTCATGTAAGTAGAAGGCTCACTATTACTTCTCAAAACGCAAGCGAGACAGTGAAACAGTTGGTTTGGGTTTATTTGCACATAAGTGTCGATTTTTGTCGTCTTGGTTTGGGTTTATTTGCACATAAGTGTCGATTTTTGTCGTCTTGGTCAAACTTACAAGTGAACGAACGCTGACCATATATCGCTTTCATTGCTTTTAAACCTTCAGCGTTCCTAAGTTTGATCAGCTTTCATGAATCATGGGCAACCACACATGTAGTCAAAGATACAAGAAGAGCAATTTCCTCAAACGGCTTGTAAAAATGTAGCCACTTTGTCAAATTAAAAAAGTCCCTATTATGTCCAATGGTACACAAGGATACTGAGCTCTTCGGAGATCATTTTTTCGTGGACAGCCAAGCTGCTATCAAACCAAAAGCCAGTGAGCCAGTGAGACTATAAGATCCAAGACAGTAGAAAAATGCCGAGGAATACCGAATAATATTTGTAACAATAACCAAGTCAAACTTTGCTGGGTTCCTGGACAAACAATAAACAAAGGAATAGAAGATGAACTGGCAAGGAAAGGGTCAGTATCAAATAGAAATAGAAGTAGCCAATTAGAAAAGGGACCAGCCGTCTCAATCGGCATGATTAAAAGTAGAATAGACCTAATAACGAAAGGGCAAATCAATAGCTCCTGGATGTCCAGGAACTAGTGCGTTATCTCTAGAAGTTTAAGGCCTAGGATTAATGAAAAGAAAACTCAGTAAATTTTATCGCTGAGTAAAAAGAATATTAGAATCTTGGTAGATGTACTAACGGGTCATTGCGCCATTGGCACAATGGCCACCAGACTGAGTGTTTTCACACCCAATTTCCAACCATTACCAACCATTAAACACCTACTTTGCGACTGTTCAAACCTCCAAACAAATTGCCTCCGTTATTTTGGAAACAGGGTTGTTGGAGAACAGGACTATCTAACGCATGTCTGAATGGCAAACAGGAAAATTCATTGAAAGCAAACGAACCAGTCTGTGTGAACCAATAGTTTTTTTTTAAGGGGATCACAATGGACCAATAGGCCCCCTTGTACGCAACATCCTCTGTGCACGCCCCTCTTTACCTAAACTAACACAACCTAAGTCTGGTTGAAAATCTCGAAGTTCAACGTGTTATGTGGCTATTGCGCCGATCACGGCTGTGTTCACTGACCAAAGGGCACCGATGAATACGACCTTCACGATATTGTTTAATATGAAGATAATTGATTAAAAAACATGCCTGTATGCACATTATGTATTATTTATAAATATTTAGTATAAGCAGGTCTTACAATATATTATTTTTAGTGGATTATGTATTATAATTTAGCATGTTTTAACCAAATTTGTAACAAAGTGTCTTTAAATTGAATTTTTGCTTTCTATTTTTTATGTGTGTTAAGTCATTAAATAAAAAGAATTGTCATATGAGGTTTCTTACTCTTTAATATATTTTTTTTTTGACGAGGAAGGGAATTTGACAGTTACTGGTCTATATTGTTGTTTTTGTCAATAGGTACAAAATTCAGGGTGTTGTTGATCAAAAATTACGTTATGAATTAGACAAATACCCAAAAAAAAATTTGTCTACGAAAAAAATGGTTTTTTTAATGTTCAATTTTTTTCAAACTAAGGGACGTATAAGAAATTGGTTTTCAAAATTCGACCCAGAATTAATAGGAGCACTGAAAAATAAAAATTTAATTTTTATACAACTACGCAAAGTTAAAAAAAATCAGTATACATTTTTTATAACATTTTTTTTCTTCAAAACTTTGAGTTTGAAAATGATTTTTTCGAAAACTATTTACTCAAATAACTTCATTTAAAAACAGAATTTAAGAACGGCGTTTTGGCTTTCAAAAATGATAAAGCCAAATATTGTAAGTGTTGTCGTTATTTTTTTATAATTTTTTTCCATTTCAAGTAATTTTCAAAACAAAATTGCCCCGCCCACCTAAATGGGCGGAGATACAAAGTGGCCCAATATCTTAAAATCATTCTTTTATAATGTGCCTGCCAACAATGATTAAAATTATTTGCTTTTATCACAAATTGCACAATCATGCTTCATATGGGCGCTAAGCCGCCTCACTACCTAAAAACAGGAACGCACATAGTAATGGTTTAGAGTTGTAAGTCACTAGGCCTTGGTTCTCCAAGAGCTGTTCGCCACCCAATGTATTTATTTATACCGAAGAAAAAGCAGCTTCTCACCAAAAAACATGTAGAGAAACGGATGCAGTTTGCAACAAACTATGTGGGATTTCCTGTGTGCGTAATATTTTACGGGCAGATGAGTCCAATGTTTTTATTTATCGCGGTATTCGATCCTGCCAGCATAAATTACTTTTAACATTAGCGTACAATATTTTTTTGAACTTATATCCTGAAATAACTAAACGAATTGACAAAGGTAGTGAATTCCATAATCTTGTAGCGTGAACAAAAAAAAGTCGTTGACTATTTAAATAACTAAAACGAGGGAGAATTACATTTCGTGTTCGAATAGAGTTTGCAAAAACTATTTTCTCAAAAAGATACTACGCGCCGGTTGATGACTTTGAATAATATTATGAAAGAATATACAATTTAGTATGTTAATATGTTGCCGGAGAGAACAACCAGTTAAATTCGAAGAAAATCCAGAAATGTGGTCAAATTTGTTAAGTCCATATATAAAACGTATTGTAGAGTTAAATGCAAGTTCTAACTTACGGAACGAAGCTGCATCTGGGTTACTATAAACGACTGATAAATAATTAATAAGAGGTACGAAAAGAGTCCGATCCAATTGCAATTAGTTTTGACAGGAATAACATTGGAAGGGATATAAAGCTGACGTAAGCCACCAAAGATTCGTTTGACAACAATGTTTATATGATTTTCGCAGGGGAGTTTGATAATAATCCCAAGGTTATTTACTTCATCTACATATGGTACAATATTATTATTTAAAAGAAGGGTAGGTGTGCAAGCAGCGTCGACTGGATTCTTCGAAATAATTATTCGTTTAGATTTTTGAGGGTTTAATTGTAACTTGTTAGTGTAAGCGCAGGCACAAATACGACCCAAATCTTCATTTATTCTGGCAACACAGTCTTCAATAAGACCAATAGGTCTTGAGAACTTAATCTGAGCATCATCAGCAAAGAGATCCATTGTGACATCATGACAAACGTCAGGAAGATCATTAATAAAGAGAGAAAATAGCAGAGGGCCCAATATAGACCCCTGAGGAACACCACACATAACCTTCAAAGATGAGGAGGCACCAGAATCGGTACACACCTATTGAAATTTTTCATTTAAATAACTAGCAACAAGGAGCAGTGGTTTTTACTGAAGTTGAAATTTTGTTTTAGTTTTTTAATAAGAATAAGGTGATCGACACTATCAAAAGCCTTTGAAAAATCAAGTAGGCACAAAATTGAAATGTTGTTATTATCGAATTCGCACCTTAAGTCTTCCATAATTTTCACAAGAGCAGTGGTAAAGCTTGGCTTATATATCATCATTAATTTGATTACGCATCAGAATTTCAAAAACTTTTGATAAACATGGCAGAATACTTATAGGTCTATAGTCTTCAGGCTTACTTAATCACCTTTGCAAACTTCCAAATGGCTGGAAATTCCGATCTCATTATACAGCTATTGATTATGTGGGTAAAAGTATAATAAATGTGAGGCAAAATCATTTTGATACATTTTAGAGATAACCCATCATAACCTACTGCATTTGATTTTACATTTTTAGTTGCAACAATTGTGTCAAACTCAAAGACACACTGAAATTCAAAAGAATTGAGAAGAAATTCGTCATTATCTAAAAAAAACATTATACACATTCCAGATGGATTCACTATTGTCACTGTTATTACTAAGAAAATAATTATTAAGGTGATTTGAGTCTAGATCACATTTGAATGACGTTTTATCAATAACTCTTAAAGATTTTAGATTCTTCAAAATAACAGAGCTACATTGATCAGGCTTAAGTTTTGAACTTTGTTTCGGAAGTTAGTGTATATCTGCCAATTGACTCTACTACGGCATCGGCGCCATCTATTGTACAATTTATCTCTTATTTTGATTAGATTCTCTATTTGTTTGGGAAACCATGGTACTCTGAAATCTTCAATTTTTTTAGATCTTATGGGAACATGACGATTGAATAACTCCTGAATCAGGGATTGAAAAACTTCAAACTTTTGGTTGATTTCAGCCACGTTCCAGCTAAAACCTGCAGCATCTCGAGATAGTTCATACTGATTGATATTTTTAAAGTCCCGATAAACAAACTCAGAAGGACAAGGTTGCAAATCAAAAGACAAATCATAACAGATAAATAACAAATGATGGTATGATGGGATACCAGAGATACCAAGCTGATTATAAAACTTGATTAAATTCAAATCTGATGTAAGAATCAAATCGAGAAGACTTGGTGTGCATCCAGGACGGAAATGGGTTGGGACGTTGTCATTAACAATATCAATACCTACCATCGAACAGTAATTTTTGAATGATTGAGAAACGCGGTTATCAACCATAGGTTGACATTAAAGTCACCACAAATGATTATATTAGTATAGTAAGAAGAGTAAACACTGAGGGACTCAAAAAAGTTTTGTAAACAATTTTCTTTGTGTGGATTATATACACATCCAACTGCTTCCAACATCAAACACTTCTATCAAAAGGTATTTTACTTCAGATTCATTAGAATAGTCGATTACTTTACATTTTAAGTTTGATTTGCAATAGATAGCAACTTCACCAGTACGCTTAGAAACTCTATCATTACGTAATATAAAGTAACCTGACAAATCTACACAGAAATCAGAAACTTCTGGTTTCAGCCAACTTTCTGATAAACAGATAATACAACCATACCATTTGAAAAAAATTTTCGCAATTCATCTATGTGAGCTGAAATACTCTGCGAATTTAAATAACAAATTTTGAAACCATTGGCTATTCTCCTGAAAGTTTCCATACTTACGCCTAAATTAAACGGTTTTTTATAATCTTAGTAGCAGGCGTGAAGTGGGGTAAGGCCTTCGAGCAACTCACAATCCTCTTAACCTATTTCGGGGACCAAATCTTTTTTTTGCCCGGTTTTCTTGGTTTTTCTTTACAATACATCGCATTTGAAAATATTTTTGTTTCGACTTGAAGTGTGTTTTTAAATTTCCGTATAAGTTTCGCCGTCAGAAAAAAGCTGAAGAATGATTCCTCGTTTCTCCGGATTGCAGTGTTTACTACCGGTATAAATATGTGAATTCTATGGGGCCTCGACGTCTTAAATTAGAACCTGAAATTAATATACCCAAAATAATTAAAAGATGAAAAAACAAAATACTATTGCCAAAACCTTGCAAACACTGCTACTATTTTGACCGCTAAAAAATACACTTTTAGAGCTCAAGTGACATTTGGAAAGAAAAACTTCATGCCATGAATTTCTTTCTCCGGGAAACGGAAGGCGAAATGTTCTTGTACCAAAATAGTAGTTGAATGATATAATTAAGTCTCATATATAAGATTGTAATAGAACACGTCAACCGGAGGTTGGAGGGGCAATTTACTAAAAAAAACTACTTAACATAAAAAAATATCAAAAAATAATGACAATATACTTGCAATGTCATGAAATAGCTTTTTTAAAAGCCAAAAATCTATTCTATGGGAAATGTTTGTTAACAACAGCTGACTGGCGTTCAGAAACATACATGGATACAAAGCTATCCTAGATAGGCTATCTAGTGAAACTTGAACGCGGCCAATATTTCGACAGTTGACCATCAAGAGTTTAGAAACTTGCCTTGCTTTCTATATATCTCATACAAAACTTGAAATTTTGCAATATTTTGTTATCAAACAGTTTTTAATTTTCTTTCCCGTATGAGATTATGCTATTAATTATGTCATATACATTAGAAGGAACTAAGACGTTGATGGGATTTTATTATATAAATCATTAAAGGGGTCATTGAAGATGAGAAAACCGCGCGGAGTGCTGGTAAATTGGAGGGTGCAAAAGCACCCTTTTTGGTTTTTTGAATATAACCCGCAAATGGAGCACAATTTCGAGATAATTTTGAAAACCTTTTTTGTAGAAAATAAAATTTACCATCAATATGGATTTTTGAAAAAAATAAAAAAATTTTAGTTAGCTAAATAAAAAAAAAATCATTGCAAACAAATATGAAACATGATAATTTTTCTACCAGTGAGTAGAGATAGGTATAGGCAGTGCTTCATATAAAAGAAATATAACTAAATTTCCTTTAAAATGAATTCAAAAAACGGTGTTCCAAAATAAAAAAGTTATTTTTTTAATACTTACTAAGAAAGTTTTGAGATCGTCTGGCAAGGACTTTCAACAGTAAAACTGGTCTGACACTATTTTTTTTCATGTTCGAGAAGGTATAAGCTAACAAGTGTTCAAAGCCCGGCTTTGTAAGATTGATGATTTTGCTAATCATTCTAAATCTCGAAAAAATTAGAAAGCAACCCTCAAACTGAAAAATTTTTAAATTTGTCTTTTATTTTTTACTTAACTGGTCATGGCTCACTAATACACCCTGTTTGAGCGTATAATCTTACAAGTCCATCAAAAAAGCCAAAAATGCCATTTATACCGTTTTTTGAATAATTCATTTTAAAGTAAATTAAATTATATTTCTTAGCCATGCCTACCTATCTCTGCTGGTAAAAAAGTTATAAGCGAATAAGTAAAAAAAAAAACCAGAAAGGGTGCTTTTGCACTCCCCTCTCCAAAATGCACCCTCTAATTTAATAGCACTTCTGCGGTTTTCTCATCTTCAAAGACCCCTTTGAAGATTGTTACAATAAAATCCCATAAACGTCTTCGTTCCTTATTGCCCTGTTTTTTAGGACATAATCAATATCCTATTGATAAAGAACAACTTCCCTCAAAATGGTATAATGAACGTGTAAAAAAATAAACAATTCACAAAACGATGAAGCTGAGCTTTCTGCTTACAGCTATATTATTCACTCCAGGTGTAAGTAAGGTTTAAGTGAATTTTAAACCTGTCCTATTAACTCGCATTTTTTAAACTTTTCAATTTAAACTTTTGTTCATAATATTCACTCAAAACGCGCATTAAACTCGGTGGATTTAAAATAAATTACAACCGGATGTAAAATTGTTTAAACTTGACTATACACCGATCTTAAACATACGGAATGTCAATAATTTGGCATTTGCCAGCATGTGTTTCCTGTTTGTTCTTGTATTTCAAATTTTATCTTTCAAAATTTGAAAATCATGATTTGGCGTTTGAAAAACAAATCAAAACAGTGAAATTATTGTCTATTAATTTATCTCAATTAATAAATTGATACAAAAAAAAAATATCGAATCGCAAAATAAAAGGTGGTGGTTACGGAAGCAATAACACCGAGCGGGAAAATGATAAAAAAAGAGGAAAAAGTTTTTCCCAAATCGAAAATATTAAATATTTAACTATCGCGCAAGCCCGCTTGAACATGCGGTACACTCGACGAGAACGCCGTTGATTCTCCATCTGGTCCAAAAAAGCATCTTCTGACGACGAAGACATCACCATTTCATTTATAAAGCCTTATTTTGTTGCTTTTAATTTATTTTATTTTTAATAATGTATTTGCGTAAAAACTTCAAATATGACTTTGGTTGGCCAAAATGAGTGAATGTGCTGAAAATCAAGTTTACACCCGGGTTAAACTACTTTAACAGCTCCCTGGAGGACAGTTTAAATTGAATCGGGTTAAACGCGACAAAGTTTAATAAATAGGGTTTATTACCGAGTTTAAAGAGTGAATATTATGCGCTTGGGTTGAACTTTTGAGACTTAACTCACTTTTAACCAAGGTGTAAATTTAAAACCGGATTAATTGAGTGAATAATATGGCTGTTAGTGACAAAATATAGGGTGCTTTTAATCTATCATAATGGATGGTTGTTTTGTTTATATGCGATCATTTACATCCATATTAACGTCATACAATAGGTCTGTTTCTTTACTTTTGGGATAAAGTTTGGGAAAAAGTTCGGGACAAAGTTTGGGATTGAGCTTTCTGATGTTGTTGTTGTAATGTTTAACCAGAAACGAAAAGTAAAGAAACGCATTAGGGATGTTTCTGGTTTGTTGCGGTTTAAATTATTTATTTAACTTCATTGCTGGTTGGCTCACCCCATACAAAATTATACAATTTCAATTATTTTTACATGCACTGATCATGTTGGGCTCTATTAAAAGAACAAAGAGAAACATTTTACTTTATATTTGCCTTTATTGTATCATTTTCCTTTAATTTAATTAAATTAAACCATTTTATGTACGCTACTTGAAAAATTTAATTTCAAATTATTCGATCAGCTGATTTCTTATTTGACAAGCAAGAAAGTGCAGTAACTAAAATGTTCGGGTAGATTCTTGCTGGAGGGGAAATGAAAAAAAGTCAAAAGCTCTGGCTCGTGCCAGAGAATAGTAAAGAAACACATTTTGGGTAGATTTGGGATACTTCGGGATCCCACGGGCGAGTAAAGAAACAGACCTAATATTATGGTATAAAAATACAAGGGTCGCCAATTACGTGCAAAGGTTTTATTATTGAATATGTTTGTTTGGCACATAAGCATGCTTAAAACCAAAAATGCTACTTAATTCACCCATGCGTTTCTTAGAGAATGGTCACACTGGCCACTTTTCAGTATTTTTGGTATAACTCGAAAACTAAGCCGAATTTGACAATTTTACATATAGATCTTTTTGTTCAAAATTAAATTTTCTATTGAAATGGATAGTTTGGAAAATTTCTTAAAAAATGAAAGCAGGAAAAGTAAACAAAAACCAACATAAAAAAACCGAAAAATCAAAAATTTTTAAATTTTCTTCTAAAATGCGCCTAACATTTTTCGGAGCAAAGATTCGCTCAAGACATCCATAAACAAAGTAAAGTAGAGTCTTAAGGCCTTAATATGACATGTTTAAAAGGCGATATTATTTAAAAATTGGCAGAGATATATTCATTCAAACATTACGGGGAGAGTAAGATAACTTAGGCGCCAAGAAATGATAACGTTTTTTTTAGAACAGTTCAATACAAGCATTTTTTTTACTAAGGGAGGGGGGTCTATTTCACCTCGTTTGGGCGGGAGGGGCAATTTCATAAAAAAAGTACCAAAAATGCAAAAAAAATATTAAAAAATAACGGTAATACCTACAATTAAGTATTATACCTTTTTTAAGGCCAACACTCCGTTCTATTAGCTTGTTTTTGAATCAAGTAAAATCTATACATGGTTTTTGAAAAAAAGAAACGAATTTTAAACTCAAAATTTGCGAAAAAAAAAGGTTTAAAGTGTAATTTCTAAAAACAGTAAAATTATGTATATATCATTTTTTTCCTGAAATTCGTTGCTCATATTAATTTGTAATCAAAAACTGAAAACTAGATGATTCTATGTCTTCTACTGTTTCCACCTACATACAAGAAAATAAGAACAAATACCTACGTAAATAAACATCAGTTTCTAATTTTCATTCCAATCTATTTTAAAGGCTCCCTAAACGTAAAGCATTTTCGGTGCCTTTTTCTTTGCAAAGAACAGTCATCGAGAACAAAAGAATTTGTTTCTGTTTAGAAAATATGCCATGTGTATTGAACCTTTATGTAACGATAAAAACATGTTTTGCTCCTCTGTTTTTGTTTCCTCTTCTCCTCAATGTCTGTTCCTACATATATGTACATTACATACATACCAATTCATTCTTTATTTTTTTTCGTTTGTTGTTTGTTTTGGTTCTCTTTTCTTGTTCCCTTCTCACTCTCTTATATTGGCCCTGTTGTGACGTGAGAAGAAAGAAGATAATTGCCTTCCGTCATGAAGTGAGGGAAGATTATATTTTTTGCTCTCGCGTCTGCTGTGAGTTGAGAGTGAAGCAATGGTGAGGAAAAAAATATAGTTCTTGCTTCAATCGTCGTGTGCGCTAGTATCTTTTTCCTCAAGTAATACTACTATTAGATTTATTTACAATGATATTATGTAGTTGCTAAGTATTTGATATCGATACGTTAAAAAATAATATGAAATGCATTACACTACAAAACTTCTACATTTATTTCACGAATTTCTTAAGTTTCTTATCATCCCGCTTTTGCAATCAATCATTCCGCTTTTGCAATCAATAAGAAACGGGATTATACAAAACAGGATTATAAGAATCGGTATTATAAAAGCGGGATTATAAAAAAGCGGGATCATAATAAACGTGATTATAAGAAGCGAGATTACAAAAAACGAGATTTTAAAACACAGGATAATAAAAAGCGTGATATCGTACCCAACCCAATAATAATTATAGAAAGCCTGAGCACTGGCATTTATTTTCTAGGTTTCTGAATTTAAACAAATTCCCCTGGATAAATAGAATTCACAGTATATTCATGCTGTGATTTCTATATGAGTCGGTAAACATCGACCAGAAGGGTACAACAGCATCTAACTGATGAGCCCAACTGTTGTACCTGTTCGAAACGCAATATATGGAGTAGAGATCACTTAAACTTTTTTATTTGAACTTAATTCATTCGCTCCACTAAAACAGAAGAACATTATTTTTAATTTTCTACAAAATCAAACCTATATCAATACTTTTGAATAATTCGTTTTTGAATATGAGATATACCCAATTATTCAAAACTTAATACGAAGTCTAAGGTCTAAGCGTATTTAATATTTAGACATATTGCATATACATAATGTACAAAACATGAAAGAATAATAAATTTCTATTAAATCTTTTCAGGAAAATTCGCTGCTCTCTGGCCCTTCTTAGGAATTTGTGCTGAAGTTCTAATTCTTTGCACAATTATTTTGATTTACGAGAAGAGGCGCAATAAGACAGAACTAGAAGAAAGTGACACTGATCCAAACACTGAACAATAGTAGTGCATCGTGAGATCAATCATAGAAATAAAAACCAAAAAACTGAAATTGTTTTCGATAAATAAAAAGAACTTCATTTATTAATAAAACAATAATAAGCAATTAATCATTTATTATTTTAAACCTGTTAAATTCACAATGTTATACATAGTTTATTTTTGAAATATAAGAAAAAATGCCGATTGAAAAAATCTCCAGTTGCCATATTTCATATAAAAATTAAATAATCTGTTCTGCGGTATTAATTTAGTATAAGTCTTCCTACCGCTCTTTATTAAGATTTATTTTCCAATAAAGTTATACACAAAAAAAAAACGCCCTCATTTTAAAATCAAAGTCGAAGAAACCACTATTTTGGAGTGACTAATTTAAATATTGTCGATTTCGACTGGATTTTGGAATTGTTCCATTCCTATCCAATAGGGAAAGCCTTTACTCCAAATTTTCTATATTCGATAGAAATGGAAAAATTCCAAAATCATTATAACATGCTGTGCCGGCTCCACTGGCCATGAGCCATACTCGGACTATGAACATGTCTAGAAAAAAATTAATGAAGCCGCAAAAATTCATGTCCGAGCAGTGACATATCCATACAACTTGGACTGCTGATTAGATTGTGGTTTGGATGTTGGGCATCGTTCATGTCTATTGGAGCCAGCATGTAAGGTACTAGCCGTGTTTTCTTGAAAACTATACCCTGAATAAAAAATATAAGGAAGCGCCATTGTTGGAAAAAACAAAAACATCATATACATTATTTCAGTAGTATTTGGGCAGTCGCGCACATGCAACTTTCAGTTTCGGAACTGTTTGATTGCAAAAATGAATCCTATTGACTCATATGGGACAGCGTGCACATGCAGAAACTATTCAGTCTTCGATTCGAGCAACTTTTCAGTTTGTGTTTTGCCACAAACTGGACGATTGTCCGAAATCGGTTTTTCGATTTGTGTCATCAAAGATGTGAAAGAATGTAATCATTTTAGTATTGCAATCAAGTGACTAAAAAGACTTATTTTGCAGTATTTTTACTTTACTTCAGTACTTCAACTTCGAAATGAATTCCCATTCAATCTTGAAGTCTTTAGTAATGCAATAATTATTTCATGCAGTTAAATAACTTAAAGCAAAAAGAATGCAATACTTAAGACTGCTTGAAGTCATTGAAGTCTTTTACAAAGAATGCATTCTTTAAGTCTTTTGATTGTATTCTTAAAGACTTCAAAGGTCAATTGACTGACCTTTGAAGTCTTTTAACTGCTTGAAGTCTTTTGACTAATTGAAGTCTAACTTAACTGTTTTGAAGTCTTTTAACTGCTTGAAGTCTTTTGAATGCATGAAGTCTTTTATGAAGACTTAAACGATTATTGAAATTTATTTGAATATGTACTTCTACAGGAATCGAAATTAACTACAAAATGAAAAAAATGTTAGGTTGAAAAAGAAAAATGCACAATGTTTTTATTTAAATAATTTAAGAAGAGTTATATTTAGGCTTAAATGAAAAAAGGATTGACATCCTTATCTAAGAATCAATGCCATCGAAAATTGAACAATTAATTAGAAAAAAATATTTCAGATATTTCACTTCATTTCTATAAATTTACATTATATTGAAAAGAAATTGAAAATTTTGTATAATCGCAATAGGGAGCCTTTTAAAAATGTTATCTTCCAAGTTTTTAAATGGAGTTCAAACAAATTCGGTGTGGTAAATATTTGAAACAAATTATTGAACAAAAAATATTTCAATTAGGGTGGTTGTTTGTGAAGCATGTATTTTGAAAAAACAAAATTGGGTATTTTCACAATAGGGTGTCCCAAAAAATACTACCTTCTATATTTTCAGGCGGAATTCAATGAAATTCGACGTGGTTAATGTTGAAACAATATTATTGAAGGCAAAATATTTTCAATTAGGGTGGTCCAAAAAAGTATTTTTGCAGATTTAAGACGAGTTATATTTTAAGTATACAGAATGTTTTATGAACCACGTATTTAGAGAAAAAAAGTTTGATTGAATATTTTCACATTAGGGTGTCCCAAAAAATGCTATCTTGTATGTTTTCCAGAGGAACTCAATGCAATTCGATGTGGTTAATGTTTGACGCGAATTATGGAAGAAAAAATATTTTTGATTAGGGTGGTCAAAAAAAAATATTTTTGCAGAATCAGGATAAATTCTATTTTAACTATGCAATCATTGAACTTTTATAACAGAAGAAAAAAAAAACTAATAATTGATAAGACTTATGTTGAAAAAAAAATAAGATAAACGAATTTTAACAAATTGTAATTTCATTTTTCATTTTTGATCAAATTTATTACATTATTTCAACATAATTAATTAATTATAACATTTATTAAAAAAGTTTGTAAAATACAGAAGTCCTATAGAATTACAAGTGTTTGCGAAACATGAATTAGACAGGAAATATTTCAGTAAAATACATTATTCTATGACTGCTGGCCGAAACAACAACAAAAATAATATCAAATGGCACGGTAGTGCCCAGCCAAATTCGCGGCACTACACCCTTTTTACAGGAACAAACTCAGGCGATTTTCAACCCCTCTCTAACTTCAGTACCTATAAAGTCAGAAACATCAAATTCGCAGTATTTGCTGAGCTGGTCAAACACAGGTGGCTCACCAAATTTCAACTCTTTAGCATTAGCAATTCCCGAGATATAGGTTTTCAAAAATCGCAAAAACCGCAACTGACTGACTCACTGACAGATCATCAAAATTATGGAGCACTTCCCGACATCGTAGAAACTGGAAATTTCGCACAACGGTAGGCCTTGTAGTGCATACAAAGGAAAAAAATCGAAAATCAGCAATTTTCTATTCAGGGGGCGGGGCATCTACTCACTTTCTTAAAAATTCTTATAAATTATATGGAGCACTTCCGATTGTTGTAGAACGATGAAAATTGGTAGATCAGTAGGGCTTGAAGTACTTAGAAGAAAATTGAAAATTTGGAATTTTCCTTTCAGGGGGCGTAGCATCCACCCACTTTCTCAAAAATTGTTATAAACTATATGGAGCACTTCCAATTGTTATAGAACGATGAAAATTGGTAGAGCGTTAGCGTTTGACGTGCATACAATGAAAAGATTGGAAATTTATAATTTTCAGCTCAAGAGGCGTTGCATCTACCCACTTTTTAAAAATTGTTATCAATTATATAATGCACTTCTGTTTATTGTTGAACAATGAGAATGGGTAGAACGGTATGACTTTAGAAAAATAAAATAAAAATTGAGATTTTCCATTCAGATAGCATGGGACCCACCCACTTTATCAGAATTGCTATTATTTAAATGGAGCACTTTTAGCTGTCGTAGAATTGTGAAACTTTGTAGAGTGGTGGGGCTTGATTTTCATGTGGCAAAATAAAATATTTGCAAAAAGGAGTGAAATCAAAAAACATAAATGTTAAAAAAAGAGCTAAGTTCTTATTTGCACAAGAAACCTGTGCGTAAAAAGTCAGCCAAAAAAGTAATAAGATCTAAAATATGCCAAGGTTTAAGTTCATGAAGTTTAATATCAAATATCTTAAGTGGAGTAACATCAAAACAACTCCAAATTATCAAGAAATTTGGTATTTAATGATTCCTGATTAAAATTTGGTGGGTTCACTGGTCAAGTTTTCATACATTTAAGTTTGTGATTAAGTAATTAAGAGAAAACTTGCCAAGTAAGAACATTATATAAGTACTACCTCGAATGTATTCTCAACTTAAGCTACATAAACCTGCAAAACAAATCAGACCAATTACATCAACAACAGGATCAATACTTACAAAACTTGAATGTTGGTTATTAGATAGATTCAATTATCTACCAAATAAATTCGAAACAAAAGTTATAAAGAATAGCATTGAACTAGCAGAAAAAGTAAAAGAATTAAAAATAACCAGTAGTGAAATTCAATATCCAAATGTCCCTATTGATGTAACTTTAACGCCCCTATTACGGTTGTCAATTATCAATTTGATATTTGATAAACCTTGAAAATTGGTTTTTTAAACTCAATTTATCAATAAACTAGTCAACAATTCTTTTAGATTTTTTAATTTTCTCGTTATTAGCAACTATCTGCATCATTCTCAATGATCAAAACTTTTATAAGATGGATTTTTAAACATTGACAACCATCAAATTGATATTTGACAATCATAATAGGGGTGTAAAACTTCTTTAAGAATGGTTAGAAACAAATTCTTTAAGACAAGAAGAAATCAATGAACTAACTAACCTTACAAAATTATGTATGGATGAAAATTGGTTTCAGTTTAATCAAACATTCTATCGACAAAAGTTTGGTTGCAGTGCATTATGGTTTAACATTTGAGTCCATTTTTGGAAAATTTATTCATGTCAAATTTAGAAACTATAATGAAAAATACAAGAAATTTTCCAAGAATTTGGTTCAGATACATAAATGATGTATGGGCCATAGTCAAAAAACAATTGTTATATCAATTGAAATATCAATCAAATTTATTTACGAAGAAGAAATAAACGGAAGATTAACTTATTTAGATTTGACTATAATTAGAAAAAGTGAAAGTTTCGAGTTTGATACTATAATGACTTTCCATATCTGAACTATAACGACTCCGAAAAGCAAACAAACGGACACAATAAAGCTTACGGTTGCAGTGCAAACATACCCTTATTAGCTATAATTAGCCCTGTTTTTTAGTGCACTTTTATCTTCGCTTGGAAAAAAGTAGCATGTTAAATACAACACCAATACGGAATTATACCAGTTTGTTGTTGTAATTAACATGCTACTTTTTTCCAAGTGAAGATAAAAATGCACTAAAAAACAGGGCTATTATAGCAACTCTCAAACGAAAGAAGCTCCATCTGCCGGATTATAGCAGATATACCAGCTGTCAAATGAAATCTTTTTGAAGGGAAATCATTGGGAAATTTCCCCTATGGAAAGCTCTGGAAGCAGAAACCAGAACCTTCCACTACTTTGCAGATTTTGTCAAACAAGTATAAAAGGCACATGTTTGAAGGGCAGCGACACAGTTTGTTTTTAATGGTGAATGAATAAAGTTGGTTGTAATAAAAGTGAAAAGTAAAGTTGGTGAATTAATTTCAGTGGTGAATAATAAATCGTTTTGTTTGTAGTAAGAAAAGTAAAGTGTTTTATTTTGTGAAATAAATAAGTTAGCGTTTTAAATAAAGTAAATAAGTTTTATTAACGAACCTGAGAAAATATAAAATTGGTGTCAGAAGTGGGATAAAACTTGGTTTATCTGTGCACTCAATTAATTTATTGTGTGTTTACAAAAAAAAAAAAATACGAAAAGTGAACGTTGACTGTAAACAGTGAAAAATAAAAAAATAACAATAAGTAAATCTCTGATTGATTTAAATTTAGTCGAACTTAAGGCAGAACTGAGTAAGCGAGGTCTTCCTCCTGGTGGAACTAAGAACGATCTTATAATTCGTCTGCAAGAAGGTTTACGAAAACGCGGAGAAAACCCAGACACGTTGGTATTTGACATTCAAATGGAGGAAGAGCAAGAACAAGTGAGTACGTTGGACATAACCACTATGATGTCTCAGCTGCTCGCCAGCCAAAAGAATCTTCTCGAACAAAGCGAAGAACAACGCAATGAACAAAAGAATCTTCTCGAACGTTTCGAACAGCAAAGCCTAGAACAAAAGAATCTTCTAGAACATCAAAGCCAAGAACAAAAGAATCTCCAAGAAAAACAAGAGAAGAATCTTCTTCAACAATTCCAAGAACAGACAAATCTGCTGGAAGGTAAGTTAGATGCCTTTGACAACAGAATTATTGCCCTTGACGAGCGTGTCGATAAACAATTTTCGAATGTGTGGAAGATAAAATCGAATCCATTATAAAAGAATTAGATAAAGTTAAGAAAATGAAGATTCTAGAAAGTTCTGGCGACTGTCCAAAAAAAAGGAGATGCATCCACCAACCTTCGATGAGCAAACTTCTTGGTCAATCTACAAGAAGCAGTTTGAGGCAGCCGCAGCAACAAATGGCTGGGATGAGCAAGACAAATGCGCAGCTCTGACGCTTGCCCTCAGAGGACCTGCGGCTGAGCTGTTACAAAGCATACCAGCAGATAAAAATGGCAACTTCAGTGCTCTCGTTCAGGCCATTGACAAACGTTTTGGAGATGGCCATATGCAAGAAGTCTTTCGTTTTCAACTCAATACAAAAGTCCAGAAAAGGGGAGAAACTCTGCAACAGCTTCAAGCAGACATCGAACGATTGGCGCATCTGGCATATCCAGCTGCAGGAGAGGAAATCATCAACCAATTCGCAACAGAAGCCTTTGTTCTTGCTGTATCTGACATTAACCTTCAGCGAGCAATTCGAACGGCTGGAAACAGCACACTCCCTGAAGCATTAGCGTTCGCTTTGACTATGGAAGCAGCAGAACCAGGCTTCTCAAGGAGTTCATCGGGTAAGAGAACTAGAAATTGAGGAGTGTTCTTGCCAGAGAACTGCATTTCCAAAATTATTCCCATACCTAAAAACAAACTAAGAACTGAATATCGCCCTATATCAATTTTACCCTTTTTTTCGAAAGTAGTTGAGAAATTAATGCATAAGCAGATTGTTCGATATTTTACTGCAAAAAGTCTCCTTTCACCAAAACAGTCTGGATTTCGGCCTCAACATAGTAGTACCACTGCTCTCTTGGATGTTATTGAGCATGTTAGGAAAGCCTTAGACGAAGACAAAGTTTCATTTTTGGTTCTTCTTGACTACTCCAAAGCCTTTGATACCATTGACCACAGTATTATGTGTCAAAAACTTTCAACCGACTTTGGATTTTCACCTATAGCAACTAACCTCATTTTATCATACTTAACGGGAAGGAGTCAAGCTGTGGTTTCTGGAACTCAAGCTTCGGAGTTCATTACAATATCGCGAGGTGTTCCACAAGGATCCATTCTGGGACCCCTATTATTTTCTTCTTTTGTGAATAACATACCAAATATTTTGAGGCATGGTGAAACGAGAATGTTTGCTGATGATGTCCAGTATCTCGGAAGTACAGCACTGGGTCTAATCGAGAATTGCATTTACAATATCAACACTGATCTGATCTGAATGCCTTATTTGAGTGGTCCACCGCTAACGGTCTTGTTCTTAATCCGCTTAAGACTAAGTGCCTCGTCATTTCAAAGAAGCCTTTAGACTTAAGTTATTTTCCGGTAATTTACCTAAATAACATTCCAGTTGAGTACGTAAATACAGCGAAAAACTTGGGAGTGCTCTTTAATCGTAATCTGACATGGAATGATCATGTAAATGCTGCGAGAGGAAAAGCATATGGAGCACTGAGAACACTTTATGCTGCAAGGAAGTTCACACCATTAGAAACTAAAAAAATGCTGGTTAAAACATTGATAGTTCCAATTTTAACGTATGGGTGTGAAATTTTTTGTAGTCTAGATGCGGTATCCCAGAGAAAATTGAACGTTGTTTTTAACAATGCAGCTCGATATGTTTTTGGACTTCAAAGATCCGACCACATTTCGAACTTTACGAAAAGTTTGTATGGATTTAGCCCTCCAAATATATTAAAATTTAAAACGCTTACCATGTTATTTAAGATTATCCACACTGAACAACCACCAGACCTTTATAATCACATACAGTTTCTAGTTTCTGACAGAACCAACCAAATCTGTATTCCACGATTTACTTGTCAGATTTCTGAGCGACAGTTTTTCGTTAGTGCAGTTCGTCTTTGGAATTCGTTGCCACGTCAACTAAGAAGAACAGATAATCTGAAGCATTTTCAGAAAAACTTAACTGAATATTTTTCACATTAATTTATGTTTCAAATCATTAAAATTGAACCAGTTTATGTTTCAAATCATTTTTAAAATTGAATAATGGCTGCAGGTCTTTTGTTGGTGGAGTTTGGCAAATTGTTGTGCGATAAAAAAAAAAAAAAATAAAAAAAAAAAAAAAATAAAAAACATGTATAGGTTCTTATATAATGTAGGTACATATGTATGTATATTTAATATTTAAATTATTATCATAATATAATTTTCAAATAATTTTTTCAACTATTTATTTATCCATTATCTAATTTTAATATTATTATTACACTTTCATTAATATCCGTAACGTAATTCCACCACAAGGCTTAATTTTCTAAAAGATGTTAATCTTAATGTTAAGTTCTTTTTTATCAATAAATACAAATACAAATACAAAGGAACCAGCGAAATGGACCTGCTCGATGCTGGAACTGTTACAAGACCGGACATCTTCAACGCCAGTGCAGACTGCCACGTAGAAAACCTCCATGTTGGAATTGCAACAGGACTGGACATCTCCAACGCCAGTGCAGATTGCCACCTAGAAGACCATGGAAACCAGACTACAAGCATTGCACGCATAAAAAAGAAAAGGAGGCTGTTTCCATCCAGCGATTGAGAGCCGATCCCATTTACGATTGGAGTAAAAGGAAAATGAGGACTGTGCAAAAAGATGACTCGGGAAGTGATATATATCGCCCAGAAGTGGCTCCCCTGCAACTAACTCATACTCGGCGAAAGGGTGACAAGCGTGATTCCAAAGAAAACTACAAAGTTGGTACGGACGGATTTCAAGTGTGCATGGATGTCAGCCATTTCAAACCAAATGAATTAATGGTCAAAACTGTTGGCAACAGCGTGGTAGTGGAAGGTAATCATGAACGTGAAGATGAACATGGCTACATAAGTCGTCAGTTTGTACGGAAGTACCAGCTACCAAAGGGGTATGATTCCAAAGACATCATCTCAACGGTTTCAATGGACGGTATCCTGACAATCAAAACTCAGCAGAAGGCATTGAAGAACCACGAAAGGATAGTGCAAATTCAACAGACTCGCCCCATGAATCGGAGTGATAAGGGAAAGGTAAAAGAAAGGCTGAGTGACGTTCATGAAAAAACAAGGGCAAATATGAAGCCATCAAGTGGTCGGATGAAAACGCGAAACGACACAAAAGCAACAACGACATGGTTCCAAACGGGAGACCTTGTTTGGTTTTATAATACCCAGCGTTCGGAGGGGAATGTCACTGAAACTTCAACAAAATCGGGAAGGCCCTTATACTGTTCTAACACGAGTAAACGATGCTGTCTACCGCATTCAGAGAGGATTAAGAGGCAAAATAAAAGTAGTTCACAGCGACCGTTTACATCGTTATAATGGTGAAGGGAGTGATGGATTTGCTCGGGACGATCAATCCTAAGAGGGGGCAGTGTAATGATTTTCCATATTTGAACTATAACGCCTCCGAAAAGCAAACAAACGGACACAATAAAGCTTACGGTTGCAGTGCAAACACACTCTTATTAGCTATAATTATAGCAACTCTCAAACGAAAGAAGCGCCATCTGCCGGATTATAGCAGATATACCAGCCG
The DNA here is from genome assembly GCA_963921185.1 of Dasysyrphus tricinctus. NCBI lineage: Eukaryota > Metazoa > Arthropoda > Insecta > Diptera > Syrphidae > Dasysyrphus > Dasysyrphus tricinctus. The sequence goes on along the minus strand of OY992531.1, from coordinate 180,495,048 downwards.
TCAAATGAAAGCTTTTGGAAGGGAAATTATTGGAAAATTTCCCCTATTGAAAGCTCTGGAAGCAGAGACCAGAACCTTCCACTTCTTTCCAGATGTTGTCAAACAAGTATAAAAGGCACATGTTTGAAGGGCAGCGACACAGTTTGTTTTTAATCGTGAATGAATAAAGTTGGTTGCAATAAAAGTGAAAAGTAAAGTTGGTGAATTAATTTCAGTGGTGAATAATAAATCGTTTTGTTTGTAGTAAGAAAAGTAAAGTGTTTTATTTTGTAAAATAAATAATTGGGCGTTTTAAATAAAATAAATAAGTTTTATTAACGAACCTGAGAAAATATAACAATATTTCAAAAACTCTAAGATATATAACATCGGACTCTTTTCATTCATTTGAACACAAAATATCAGCCTTCCATTCAATGATTCTTAGAGCTTTGAATATCCCGATGACGAAAGAAAGAGAATATATTGAAATACGAAAGATCAAAGAAATAGCTAAGATAAATGGATATACAGACCAATTAGTAGATGATATGATGATTGCACATAGAAGAAAACAAAACTTAAGAAATTATACAACTTTAGATTTAATCAGAAATGAACAAGATGAACAAAAGAAATGGTCAAAATTCAATTTTTATCCAGAAATAACATCAAAATTAAGGCCAATTTTTTGTAGATAAAATATAAAAATAAGCCAAAAAACTTAAAAATCTGATAAGTGGCTCAAAGGACAAAATTGAAAAAATCAACAATCAGGAATATACTCTATTGGATGCATCGTTTGTAGAAATTAATATCTAGGACAGACAAGAAGACCAATTGTGAAAAGATTCAATGAACATTTTGCCCATGTAAAATACAATGAACCTGAGAAGTCGAGTGTAGCACAACACATGCTGGATAATGACCATAATTTAAGGTTACAAAATTTGAAATTAATTCGAACTAATAATAATCCTTATGAATTAGATGCATATGAATCTCTTTACATTGTTAAAAATAGAAATAATTTAATGAATAGTGACGACGGACCAATAAAAGATCCAATTTTCAAAAAAATTTACAATAGATCCTAAATTCACTATAAATTCGTTTGTGTAGTTTGTTTTGTTTGTATTGAGTTATTTGTATTTAATATCAATCAAAAATTCTGTTTGTATTATTATTTATATAAAACTTACTGACGATGGAAGCATTGCTTCCGAAATGCATTAAGTAAATGAATAAACAAAATAAGTGTTTTTAAGTTTTCAAAAAAGACGAAAATATCTAAAATTAAAATTTTAATGAAATGGCAAGTGCAAAAAGTATGATTTGCTCTGCGCCAGTGTGTTTTGTATGCTATTAATTTCACTTATTTTGACCAATGTCAGAATTTTTACAAACAAAATTTAAGTTTTTGTTTTAGAAATTCTAAAGAGGATGTTTTAAAGTCTAGGAAAAATCTTTATTTATTTATTGAATTATAAAACAAAATAAGACCTTGCATGAAATATTGGATTTAATCTTTTTCTCGCAGGAGAAGTTGTAGCCTTCTTGGTGCTTCCCTAGAAAATCTGTCCAGCAAACTTTTTTCAAATAATGTTCTTGCGGCTTGAGTAGATAATCGATCTCTATGTGAATAAAGTATACAAAGGCCACTGAGTCGCTCATTGCTCGCTCATTGCAGGGACCTTGCCGAGATTCAGCTATTTCAGCGAGTGAGATGAGATGATTCGCCTAACTCGCCGACTCATCTCACTTCACTCGCAAAAGTGATTCAGCTATTTAAGTGAAATGAGTTTGTTCGAATTTAGTTTCGAACATGATACAAAGAATAAATATAAAAGAGCCAAATTCTACCTCCTTGTCACACTTCACTGTGAAGTTAGTAGGTCAGTATGAATTTTTTTTTTTCAAATTGAGGACTTCAAATTTTGAACACAGCCTATCGTTGAAATGCAAAAAAACTGCAAATTTGGAGCCTTACTCAAGTTCCTAGCATGCTTGGTTCGTGAGATACACGATGTGACCTACTTGCTTCATATTGAAGTCAAATTCGGGAAATTTTTAAATTGAGGACTTCAAATTTTGAACATAGCCTATCGTTGAAATGCAAAAAAACTGCAAGTTTGGAGCCTTATACTGCGTTTTCATTAGGCCAAATGAGGTACACTTTTTCTGTGATTTGCGAAATTAGCTCATTTCAGCTCTAATGAAAACGTAGTATAAGAAAGTTTATATTTGTTTGGTCTCTTTTATTTCTTGGTCTTGATGAAAAATCAAACGTTTTCACCAGTTTTCATCAACGTTCCAGTTTCGGGAGGGGATTCATGGCAGTAGTTCAAAATGTTTCACTTTCACTGAAAATAACACCATAAATATTTTTTAAGGCTCTTTTAATTCTTGTTGCTTATGACACAGGAAATATGTGTACCAAGTTTCGTGTCAATGCTGTTGGAATTTGGTAACATTTTACTTGTTTCACTAAAAATTCAGTCATCATTAATGAAAAGGACTATAACTTTTTTAAAGGTGGTTGTATCGAGTTCATTCTGATTTAGTAAGATACCCTTAAAACATGTGTCATATGCTTATATTATACCAAGATAAATATTTAAGTTTGTTAATCTTTCATATCCCCCTCCCCAGCACTTTGAAAGTGACTTAAAAAAAAAAAACAAAGTAGGTTTTCAAACAACTTTGGATGTAATGTAGTAGATTGTGAAATTCTGCGTCAACACCATCTTTAAATTTTATTAATAAAAATATTTCTCTAACTTTTCTCGGCTTTTCAAATTTACTTTCCCAAAACGACTTTTTCCACCCCATTCGTGCAAGGTAAAGGGTGGGAGAAAAACAATAGTGTGGTCATATGGTTTCAAGGGTGCTGAATCCAATGGCATTTCTCGGGTCATCGTCTGACCCGACATTTTGGGATTTAAACTGGTAAGTGGCAACCCCTCTTTTGACCTTATGACAGTGTTGCCACCTTGTTAAAATTAAAGTAATGACATTGACTATTAGTGTACTAAAGCTCAACCCGTCAGGTCAAAATGAAAGTTTTGCCCTCATATCGTTCACTAACGCCCCTACTATTTCCCATATAATTTGTATTCTCTGAGAAATCTCAATTTAAAATGTATGTGTTAAACATACTAACCCGCATTTAACCAATCTTATAAAACTATGTAGAGGCAGTTGAAGAGTAACAACTTACTAAGGATTTCTCAAAAACTAACCAGATATTCGACTGTTTTTAACTGAGTTGTGAAAAAGAAGATTATTAATTTTAGGAATCATTGCTAATTTTGTTCAATAAATTTACAGCTCATAGCTTATGCAACCTCAGAAATAACGCGTGATTTTTTTTAACTAAATAACAAACATATCTAAAAAAAAAAGAGCTGGTGGCGGAAAACGGATTTAGATTCAGCGTCAAAAATTACCTTTAGAACAAGTTTCACATGCCCATGCTCATTTCAAAAAATGTGTAAACCTGCGTATTTAAATAAAGTTAAAGTAATAAACTACATTTGCGTGTAAAAATTATTGAAAAATACAAAAACAAATTAATAGTAAAAAGGTGATTGAGAGAGTACTTTCACAAGAAAACTCTGAAGAGTGACTCTCAGATATGTATGCCTTCCCCTCTTGTGAGCTTATTTCATGACTGTGTCTACTTCCGTGTTCTGAATTATTAAACCAGTGAAAAGTACGAAACCGATAAAGAAATGAGGGAGAAATCAGTAATCGACTTCAGCAGTCAATGCCGAAGAAAAGTTGGTTGGAACTTCTACACCTAATGATAGAAATTTTTGGCCGTTTTTGAAAACGTCAAGGCAATGTCAATTCGATTGTCATATGACCTTCATTTGCCTTTCGAACAGAAGACTCGCAGTTTGAGTTTGAGAACATTCTACCTTTAACAGGCAAGGCTATTGGTCAAATTATCTTGTCCCAACTGAGGAAGAGGCTGAAACACTCGAACGTCATGTGTGGAAATAGGAACATACCGATGAGCCATTATGCTTTCCGAAATACGGGTTGGTGTAACGCAGGTCCAGAGAGAGTTCAAAAAACGCTGTAAGGACATCAGGCAACAGCCACAAACTACATAAGCTCATTTAAAAAGTTCCAGAGAATCCTCTTTCAAGACACCGTAGCAGATATGAAAGTGGTAATTGCTTTCTTCAAATTTCAACCTCATCCACTCAGATTGCTTTGTATGACCAGGTGTGAAGTGTACTCCAATTTTCTGTAGACCTCATCAAGATTGTGGAAACTCAAGAAAATTGCCCCCCCCCCCCCCCCTGAACGATATCCTGGATCCGCGGCTGCCCCTAATGGGGGTATTCAGATATTATATGATTCAGCCTAAATAAAGGACATTCCTTAAAAATCCTTAATTCTTACTTTGCACCAATCGGTCAATTATAACAGTGCTATTGATGAATGTGTCATTCAATTTGTGCATCGGCAAAAATGTTTGTAAATATTATAATCACCTTATTACGATAGTCGTTTTACTAAAACGCCAGTAAAACGACAGGGCTCTAGAAGCAACATTTGACGTTTCAGTTATCCAACAACCGTTAAAGTGGTGCGAATAGTTAAGAGCGGAGAGAACGCTTAACTTTTAGTTTCATTCAAAACACCTAATGTGGTTTCTGGAGCCTTTTGTTATGTCGTTTTTCTGACGTTTCAGTAAAACGACTATCGTAATATGGGTGAATGTTATTTTATATTAATTTTTCCATTATAAAGTGATTTTAGCTTTTTTTCGTTAGTTAATGGGGCGCCAAATCTTATAGCCTGGGCCCCTAATCTTTAAATACGCCACTGTAGCATAGGTAGATTCCGATTTTGCACTCAATAGCAATTTAGAGGTATTTTAAAGTTACGAAACCTTTAAAATTACCTATTAAATAATTATGACAGTTGTTAAAGTTTAATACTTATTCAAGGTATAAGTTCAAATGAGCTCAACTCCATATTGCGTTTCGCCCAGGTACGAAAGTTGGGCTCATCAGTTAAATGACTATCGTACCCTTCTAAGACGCTATTTTATATCGATGTTTACCGACTAATATAAAAATCACAGCATTGGAGAGACTGTACAAATTGTCATTGTTCTTAGGGAATTAATATAAGCTAAATGGACAGTTTTGCAAGTTTTAATAATTTCCAGCAGTACACTTTATCTAACATTTTATTAAAATCATCGAATACTTATGCATAATGTTAAGCTGCAGCAGTTTTTTTTTAAATAAATTAGTTTTCTTTAGCACGGTAGGTACTATCTATAGTTTAAAAGTTTTTAAAATTAAGAAAAAGCTAGTGAACTGCTTAAAACTTTAGTTTAATATTTTTCTGTTTATTGTGCCATATTTGTTGAAGAATAAACCTCAATAATTCCTCGCGTTCCAATGTTTATTCGCTATGCTATCTTGCTATCCCAAAAATTTTGAGATAACTTGAGTTGTTGTTGCGTCAGCTGTTATCAGCTGTTTTTTTAACAAGGGATTACAACAACACAAAGCTATCCGGATAACTGAGAATAACCAGCGGAACGTGCCCATTTACAATACCTTATATGTATGTGTGTGTATGTTGGAACGAGTCTAGCTGATCCCCTTTCAGATTCTAATTTACGGTCATTACATGTTAAGGACAACTTAGAACCATAACCAATCCTATAAAAAATTAGAGCACCAAGCACTAAATGTGGAACATTTGATGGGTGCGGTCATTCACTAAATAATTGCTTGTTGATTTTGCAAACGTAAGGGGGGATTATATCCTAGCTTTTTCCAAGAGAAAAAAAAAAGTATGTACAGAAAAGAGCCCAACCTTATTGTGACAGCAAGGTTGTGACTGGTGAGGCATAATTCAAAGGAGTGGCATCGAATATAATACATTTTACCTTTGAGTTTGCTATTCAGGACATAAGAACTTATATAAAGCTAGAGGTAGTAAACCTCATTTAAAAAGGCATTTAATAAAGTTTTTCAGTTTTGCTGGTGTTTTTTTTTTTTAATGTTAGCATTGAATGAGAAAAAGATGGCACACGTATTTATTAATAATTTGAAGTTTAAAATAACTATTTTGTTTGTGTTACATCAAAGAAATCATAAAATACCAATAGAGAACTGCGAGTTGCGAATGGTCACGAGTATTGATATTTCTTTCGCCGACAGACGCGAATTATCCATCCCATCCAAATGGGTGCTAACAAAAATTTGAGGTTAAACTCGAGCGAATTTTTCATTCACAGATTTGTGGAATGCGTCCTGATGCTGTGGATTGCGAATAAGTGTTCGCAGAAAATAACTCGTTGGTCGCGTAGAAAATATAAAATGCTGAATTTAACAATTTAAACTTATTTGGTTCGTGTTTTCTTTTTATAGTTGTAGATAAGATCGTTTTTTCACTTTGTCGAAAAGTCAAAACATGAGTTTGTTGATATTTGCCTTTGGAATTGCCTAAACAATTTTATTCGCATTCGCAGTTCTCATATGAAAGGCACTTAATATAAACCCAAAAACAGCATTCAAACTCCTGAACTTCAACTAGTTCAAAGCAAAATTGATGAAATGATATTGGTGGTGTACCTATTCAAATTAACAAATGAAAGGGCTCTGATTCTTAACATTAAATTGGATTTCGTTTACAAAAATTAATTAAGTCCACTCTGTTCGCAGTTATAACAGTTAATCACACTCGAAAATTTTGAACATATTTAAAAGATGAATGGGAGTGTACCTACTTATTCAAACACTTCAAAAAGGCTTACCCCTTCAATTCAATGGTGGCAGTTGGCTATTTCGTCATCTTTGGCCATTTTCGAAAACGTCAAATCAAAGTAAATTTGATCATCAAATGATCGTCCTGTCTAGCAAAAAGACGGTTTTATGAACGTTATTCAATTTACTCGCAACGCATTTTATATTTACGAACACGCTCTCTGGTTTCTCAATTTTATTATCGTCAACTAGATTCTTTTACTGCGCAGCTGCACCGCAGATGATGTTTTCGAACATGTGACTTAAGCAGTTTGCGTTAAAGAACATTCTGCAAATGCATTTTTGACGCAGATGACGTTTTCGAAAACGGCCTTTTTCCGGATCGATTTATCCAAATAAGGATTCCCATTTCTACACTTAAAATCTGGTAACTCTGGTCTAAAATATATGAGACACTCAACATAATTCTGAGATATCGAATTTTCAAAAAAAAGAAAAAAAATGTATTATTCAAAAAATACTTTTTTGATAATTTTGAAAAGCAATTATTATTTGAACTTTTCGGAAGTTTTTTGAAATAAATAATTCTATTTAAATCCGTTCAGCCAATTGTGAGAAAATTCAAAATAAGTTTCTATGGGAGGTATAATTAATAATAAATTGTAAAGCGTAAAATTTTTTTATCTTTAATAGTAGACCGTATACTTATTTTAGCAGACAGAAACTTTTTTTTATCAAAATGAAATTTTCCTCAACGGTTTTTAATTTTGTATGGTAGGTATATTTTTTTTTTGCATAAAAATGAAACACTTTTGTTTGTTATATTTTAAAGGGTGTTAAAAAATCGTTACGTACTAAGTTACAAAGCAAGTTTAATATTAGTTTTAGAAGATTATAATGTATTGAATTTTCCAAAAAAAAACATTATCCACACCGCTCTTAACGGTTTCGAGAAAATCGAAAAAAAAAAATTGTTCTACACTCAAATGTTGTGGTCACTAAAAGTAATTTATTGATTTTATTTTTTATTTGTGGGGTCATTTTTGAAAATATCTAATTGGTAAGAAAATCATCAATCAGAAACCGTTAAATTTGTTCTAAGGAAATGAAAAAGAAAACTAATATAGAATGAACAAAAAACGCTATGTACCAAGTTTAAGGAAAATTGATCCAGTCGTTAGGACTGTAGCCGAACACACACACAGGCAGATAAGCAGACAGGCAGCCAGACACAGTTATAAAACCCACTTTTTGTCGTCCGTACCGTGCGTCGCGTCGTTTGATCAAATGCAAAATTTGTCACATAGTGCCAATATTATCCCAAGTACAAAAAAATCGTAAGAAATGTAAAAAATAAAATTATTTGTGTGGGAAAGTAACCAGGTAATGAAAATAAGGAATTGGATTTCGAAAAAAATATTAAATAATTTGGAAGTTCTAGACAAAAATTATTGATTCAAAATAGCTTTTTATGGCCTTTAGTCCTACAAATTGGCGTTTCGTTCGGCTTACTCACTTGAACTCATCAGTGACATAGTGAGGGCTTTGTCAGACGCAATTTGTTTTAAGTTCAGTTCAACTTACATGAATTTTTCAACGTTAAACTAAAGACTAAAGGCCATAAAAAGCTATTTTGAATCAATAATTCAACAAGTCCAATCCTTAATGCTAAGTCTTCTACTTGGCTGATTTATTTCAGTAGTATATAGAATTTGTATTATAAAACCTTCTTATATATAAACTTTGCCTGGCCCGGGCAAAAAAACTTCCAGCTTAATGATTAGGAATTCTAATCTTGTTGGATATAGTTTACAGTGGATTTTCGTTGAAAAATTCATGTAAGTTGAACTGAACTTAAAACAAATTGCGTCTGACAAAGCCCTCACTATGTCACTGATGAGTTCAAGTGAGTAAGCCGAACGAAACGCCAATTTGTAGGACTAAAGGCCATAAAAAGCTATTTTGAATCAATAATTCAACAAGTCCAATCCTTAATGCCCTCTAAAAGTACTTGAGAGTGCTAGGACGCCATATGGCCCTAGGCTCAATGATAGGAAAATCCCTATGCACACCTCCGCGTGGTAGAGGGCGGGTAACGCTAACGTGCAGGGGGACCGAATGGATGCCGGGATAAGCAGACAACCCAGCTATGCTGGTCAGGGCACAAACTTGTCCTCGGGATGGTTAAAAGCCCCCTTAAGGCGGATGAACTGCAGGTGGCGGTCAACGGCATGATAGTCTGGTGGCGGAGGAGCTTTTTTTGGTAAAGGGCCAACGGCAACAGCAGGTAGCGTCTGTAACCCATATTGGGCGGCTACAAAAGGCGTCTGTTTTCCCATAGTGGGCGGCCTCGAGCAGTTATGTGTTTGACCATACAAAAGGAGGGTGTGCCTGTCAAATCTGAGCTTATGTATGTTATTAATCATATCTCGGAAAACACCATGGTGGAAGGATATATGCAAATACATGAATTATGACAACAAATGGAAATGAGTCCCCAAGAGGTAATCTTTTTATAGAAAATCCTTCTGTAGCTTCGGCTGCTGCAGTAAACCGCACATCGGATTTGGGGGTGCGGCATCCTTCATGTGCGAGCGTCAATCAAGACGCCATAATAATAAATGAATCGTTGACAAATAGAAGAAGTCTTTCAAGAAGCGCAAATGTTACTTTTGGCTACCGCATACGTACGAAAATCGGAGCATGGAACGTTCGATCCTTGTACAGCGATGGTAGATACGAGCAGGTTGAGCGTGAAATGCTTCGCCTAAAGATCAGTATCCTGGGCATAAGCGAAACTAAGTGGAGAGGAAGAGCTGAATACAGATCAGACACTGGACAGACGAGAATGCTGTATTCCGGCGAAGATGAAAGAGAGGGTGGCCAAAGACTGCATGGTGTCGGAATTATGTTGAACGAAGAAGCGAGGCGTAGTTTGATCTCATGGGCGCCCATTTCTGCGAGATTAATGACAGCAAGGTTTCGTTCAAAAATTCGTAACGTCACAATTATTCAGTGCTACGCCCCCACAAATGAAGCGACCGATGAAGACAAAACCGCGTTCTACACTCATCTTAACTCGGTTTACAGTAGTGTTCCGAGAGCCGACATCATAGTTGTTATGGGAGACCTTAATGCCCAAGTCGGTTCAGACAATTACGGACTGGAACGCGTGATGGGAAGAAATGGCGTGGGGTCACGGAATGAAAATGGTGACTTGCTTGTCGACTTTTGTAACGCGAATCGTCTTGTGATAGGTGGGACTGTATTTAAGCATAAGACGTGCAACAAAATTACCTGGGTGCATCCGGATGGTCAAACCGAAAACCAAGTTGATCATATCATGATTCAGCAGCGGTGGAGGAAGTCTATGTGTGATGTCCGGAGTATAAGAAATGCCGATGTGGGAAGCGACCACCATTTGGTTCTGATGAGTCTCAAACTACGAACCGCTGCCGTACAAAAACCAGCGCAGGATGCAGCAAGGAGCACAAAATTCATTACTAATGCTTTAAATGACCCCAACATATGTCGAAACTATGTCACCACCCTTAACGACAGAGCCTCGTCATTAAATGGAATCCAGAATTCAACAATTGATGAGATGTGGGGTGAAATTAAAAGTGTTTTTATGGAGGCTGGATCCGAAACTGTACCCAAGCGAACGAGACGTAGAGACTCTTGGATATCCCAAGACACCTGGGATAAGATCGAACTTCGCAAATCGTTGAAAATCCAAATAAATGCCGAAGCTGATGTTCAACGAAAGGCTGACTTGCGAAGACAGTACCGCATTGCACATAAGATGGTCTACCGCTGTGTGAGACGTGACAAGAGGGTGAAGTTGGATGGACTCGCAGATAATGCGGAAAGCGCTGCCAGAAGAGGAGATATCCGGGAATTGTACCAAATAGCCAAAGATGTTATCGGGAAAAAAAGCAACACCAATCATCCTGTAATGGATGTGGATGGCACACTTTTGGTATCAATTGAGGATCAGCTTCGTAGATGGAAGGACCATTTTTGTGCCCTGCTAAATGAGGATTCAGTTGAGCAGAGTGCTGAAGTGCCCCAACTAAACGAGATGCGCAGGTCCTATAGGGGTATTGACATCGAACCCCCGTCAGAATCGGAAATTCGTACATCAATAAATCTCCTCAAAAACAACAAGGCAGCTGGACTGGACGGAATACCAGCTGAATTCCTGAAAGCCGATCCCGTAGCAGCGGCTAGTATTTTACATCCGCTGATACAAAACATTTGGGAAAACGAAAGCTATCCCAGGGACTGGAAGGATGGTGTGATTGTTAAGCTGCCAAAGAAAGGTGACTTAAAGAATTGCAACAATTGGCGTGGTATCACCGTTTTGTCCGTTTTCCCAAAACTAATGGCAACAATCATACTCGAGCGAATAAAGGATAGAATCGAGTCTACACTCAAGAGGCATCAAGCTGGCTTCCGCAGTGGTCGATCGTGTGTCGACCATATCAACACCCTGCGTATCGTCCTCGAGCAGTCGATGGAATATCAATCACCGCTTTACCTCATGTTCGTGGATTTTGAAAAGGCCTTTGATCGAGTTAACCGAGAATGTATATGGAGATCGTTGCTTGGTAGAGGAATTCCACCAAAAATTGTTGCCATTATTAAAGAGTCCTACAACAACGCGAGGTGTTTTGTTTTGCACAATGGGCAGCTATCCGACTCCTTCGTAGTGCAACAGGGTGTGAGACAAGGGGATGTTCTATCGCCAATTCTCTTCCTGCTGGCGATGGACGACGTATTGACGACCAGTGTTGGTACAGCTGAGCGACAGGGCATTCAATGGAGACCGTTCGAAAGGCTCAGTCATTTAGACTATGCCGATGACATATGTCTACTGGCAAATAACATCAGCGGGCTGAACGGGATGTGCCAAGCACTGCAAGTGAAGGGAGAGTCGAGTGGTCTAAGAATTAACAGCAAAAAGGCAAAAATAATGCTCACAGGCCGCTCCACACAGCAGCGTATTATTTTACAGGAGACGCCAGTTGAAGTAGTGGAACAATTTAACTACCTTGGCAGTATTGTTTCTGCAAACGGTGGTACGGATCTGGACGTTAAAAGTAGAATAAATAAAGCTCGTGCTGCCTTCGGTACTCTGTCCCCAATTTGGAAATCCAGTCAAATCTCCTTACGCACTAAGTTGAGATTCTTCGAATCCAATGTCAAATCCGTGCTGTTATATGCTTGTGAAACCTGGAAAGTCACGTCTACCATTTCGAAAAAATTGCAGGCTTTTGTGAATCGCTGTCTTCGCCACATCCTAAAGATTCGCTGGCCACAAATAATATCAAATGAGGAATTGTGGCGCAGGACAAGTCAAGAGCGGCTGGACGTCGACATAAGAAAGCGTAAATGGCGTTGGATTGGTCACACACTGAGGAAACCAAACGATGAAATTGCAAAGCAGTCCTTTGAATGGAATCGTCAGGGTGCACGGCGGGTTGGAAGACCAAAAACAACATGGAAATCAACTGTCTTAGCGGAAGCAGAATCCCAGAGAAAGACGTGGCCACAGCTTAAGTACCTTGCAGCAGACCGTGAAGGACGGAGACGTTTTGTTGACGCCCTATGCCCCAGCCGGGGTTACAGGACACGATGATGATGAATCCTTAATGCTAAGTCTTCTACTTGGCTGATTTATTTCAGTAGTATATAGAATTTGTATTATAAAACCTTCTTATATATAAACTTTGCCTGGCCCCGGGCAAAAAAACTTCCAGCTTAATGATTAGGAATTCTAATCTTGTTGGATATAGTTTACAGTGGATTTTCGTTGAAAAATTCATGTAAGTTGAACTGAACTTAAAACAAATTGCGTCTGACAAAGCCCTCGCTATGTCACTGATGAGTTCAAGTGAGTAAGCCGAACGAAACGCCAATTTGTAGGACTAAAGGCCATAAAAAGCTATTTTGAATCAATAATTCAACAAGTCCAATCCTTAATGCTAAGTCTTCTACTTGGCTGATTTATTTCAGTAGTATATAGAATTTGTATTATAAAACCTTCTTATATATAAACTTTGCCTGGCCCCGGGCAAAAAAACTTCCAGCTTAATGATTAGGAATTCTTGTTGGATATAGTTTACAGTGGATTTTCGTTGAAAAATTCATGTAAGTTGAACTGAACTTAAAACAAATTGCGTCTGACAAAGCCCTCACTATGTCACTGATGAGTTCAAGTGAGTAAGCCGAACGAAACGCCAATTTGTAGGACTAAAGGCCATAAAAAGCTATTTTGAATCAATAATTCAACAAGTCCAATCCTTAATGCTAAGTCTTCTACTTGGCTGATTTAATTCAGTAGTATATAGAATTTGTATTATAAAACCTTCTTATATAAAAAATTATTTATTCAAAAATAATCCAAAGCTCTTTGAAGAAGTATTTTATAAAAAAAAATGTTAGTGGTGTCGTATTGCCCTGAGCCAGGGGGGGGGGGTTCAAGTGCTGTGAATCAGAGCTCCTGTTATCTAACCTTTTGGTGGCGTTAAACACTTGGTAGCCCTATTGCTATTTTTGTGAGATTTGTGGTTTGAACAAATTGCGCATACAATTTTTTTGGAGCGAGAACAGGCCCAAAACATGCTAAAACAAAATAAAGTAGAGGCTCAAGGCTTTAATATGACATGTTAAAAAACGTCATTTTTTTCGAAATTGACCGATATACATATACCCATCCAAACTTTACCTTTTATTACAATTTTTTGCAGTCTTGGCCCAAAAGCCTTATTTACGGTACTTTATTTTGAAAACGACATGATCGATTTTTTTGAAACTCGATACTTAAGAGTTTTTACCATTCTCTAAAATATGTTTAGAAAACATTTTACATTCATGAAAAAATAACGGTACATTCCATATAAAAGTTAAAAAACCACAAAGGAAAATATTTTTTTTCTCAAAAACGACTCCTACGATTTTAATTATTTATTTTCCATATACTAAAATTAGCAGGATCAACTACAAAAAATTATAAAATTTTACACTTAGCAACTATTAATAGTACCAGTCATAGAACGTATTTTTTTTTTTAATTTACTCGTTATCAACTAAACGGATCTAGATGAATTTTTTTATATAGGTACAAATTTCAGATAAGATTAAATAATATTTCATATCAAAATTTTCAAAAAAAAGTTTTTGAATTTTTAAAAAAAGTTTAGTTTTTTTTTTGAAAATTCGATATCTCAAACACGGGTTGACAATTTTTTCAAATTTTGTTTTTATATACAAATAAATATATACTTTAGATTTGCATACCAAAATTTGTTTTTAAAATGTTCTAAGAATTTTATATATAAGAAATTATTTTTTCTAAAAACCGCTTCGACGATTTAATTTTTTTTCCCATACAATCATATTCAATCAAGAATTAAAATGGCATTCTTTTTTTCGACCTTAAACTGTCAAAGGAGTTGTTTTAGCCAATTGAAATATCGTATTTCATGCTTCTCTACATTTTTCCCTCATAATTTTCATGTTTTTATCCTGAACATAAGAGCAAGTAAGTGCGACCCAGTCGTGCATTTTATTTTATGTTGGTTTTGGTTCATTTTTCTTGCTTAAATTTTCTTTTAAAATTTTCTAAAATATCCATTCTGATTGAAAATTGAATTTTAAACAAAAAGTTTTAAGTGCAAAATTTTCAAATTCGGCTAACTTTCCAAGTTAACCTCAAAATATTGAAAAGTGGCCAGTGTGACTATACTCTCAGAAACGCATCATTGAATTAAGTGGAATTTTCGGTTTTAAGCTTGCTTATGGGCCCAACGAACAATCAATACTAAAACCCTTGCACGTAATTGTTCCTTTTTTAAAAGGTCTATTCAATAGGCTAAGTAGACTTAAAACTTTAGTACGTCTACGGCGACTTCCTGTCGCCGCGCCGCCGCCGCCGTTACATGAATACCATCATTATCTATTTTAGTCGTAATCGCGGTATAATTTTAATTTCGGACACTCATAAAGGCTGTTATATGGGGTAATTTTGAAGATGATTTTTTCCTTTCATTTCCACAAACCATCGCACCCATGCTGAAGGGCACAATATATAAATATACAGGGTGTCCCGCACCTGAGTGGAAGTATCTTAGGGTGTGGTTCCTGGGTATATTCTAAGAAAAAAATTGTATGGGGGGAAAGTTGTATCTCCCCTCCCTGAGGTAGGGGGGGCAGTTTCTAAAAATTGACTTAAAATGCCAAAAAAATTCATTAAAAATCAACGAAAACACATCTAATAATGTGCTTTATTTTTTTTGAAAGCCAATACTCCATTCTTGCATTTGTTTTTTAAATCAAGTTGCGAAGTAAGCGAAAACTTTTTGAGAAATTAAATTTCAAAGTCAAATTTGTTTGAACAAATTTTGATTTTTTTTTATTAGGCTAGGACCGCACTTGCGATTTCAATCGCGCGACTGTTTAGTCGCCAGAAATAGAACACATGAATTTGAATAAGAATGAACGCAGATGCGATCTAGAAATCGCGACGATTAAAAGTCGAAAATTTGTTCCATTTTTCTGGCGATGCGATTGTCGAAAGTTAAAATGAAACAAACGGACTTAGATGGTTGTGCTCACACTTGCGATTTAAAAAAGCGCGACTAAAAAATCGTAGTCGCAAGTAGAAAAAATTATACACGCACTTGTGATTTTTAATCGTACGATTATTTAGCCGCAAGAAATGAGACACATGGTTTTAAATGTGAGTGCACACATACGCGACATTAAAATCGCAGCGATTACAAAAATGGAACCAGATCTATTTTTTTGAGCGTTTTTTGTGTCGCAAAATTAAATAGACGCATGTGCGTGCATTCATATTAAAAGCTTTATGTTCTATTTCTTGCGACTAAAAAATCACGCGATAGATAGTCGCAAGTGAGTGCATGGCAATTATTTGTTGCGAGACCGATTTTTTAGTCGCACCGACTGAAAATCGCAAGTGCGGTCCTAGCCTTAAGTCTATATTTTTCAAAATTTTACGTTATTAAGTCGCACCTCCGGTACAATAACGACGTAATTGCACTTTTCTTAAATGCTGAGGAAACACGTTTAAAGTTTGCGTGCTTATTCAAAATACAATAACGCAATAAAATAGGCCTACAGAATCGACTTCATGAGTCCTAAAAATAGCTGATTATTCAGTGAGTTAGATTTCATATTATTACCTTTTATATCTTTCACCAGCTTCTTTTTTGAGCTTTTGGGGGGTTTGAGGAACCTCAATTGTGTCATTTTTGATCCAGGAATTAATTTTTTTTGACAGTTGAGTCGTTCTTACTCTAAATTAATGGGCATTTTAGAATTGAAACACGCTTCTTAAATGTATTCAAAAATGTATGTTTATTTAAAAGGCTGTTGTAAAATGTCTCATAATATTGAGGAACAATGTTTGTTTTTATTAAGTAAAGGAGGTCTTCCTTCTTTCTGTTTGGAATTGGAATTTTGCATGTGTAGGCTGGCGTTAGCTTAATATTTTCAAATGGTTTGATGTTTATAGCTCGTCCACGGCCCGAATAGGAGCAAGGATCATCTCTCCTTCGAAGGAAGTCTTGTATTTGTAGGTTTCCTATCCTTTTTCAACTGTAACCATTTTCAACTCCGAAATTTTAATTTGGTCGTTGTTCGAGTTTTTTGTTAGGTTAAAGGACATTTCATCGGTCAACAATTTTATGTCTACAAAGTCCTTGTAGCTCATTTCAATTACTTGGTACGGAGGCCCCTTTTTCCGAGCACTTCAATGATATATACGTGATATATACAAACAAACTGTAAATTAAAGAGCACTTAAAACAAACAAAAAACTCAGAAACAACGATGCAAAGTGCTGTTATGTCATTGTTGCCCTAAAATACACACTCATTTACTGACCTTTCGTACGTTACGGCGCGGCGTTCTAATGACTTTGCACAACTACTATTTACAAAGTATCGCGCGCAACTGACAATTATGTCTTTGTTGCATTGAAAAGTTTTTTTGTTTCAGCTTTTGTGGCGCGCAAAGTACAATTACGTCTTTCTTGCTCCGAAAAGTTTTATAGATTCAGCTTTTGTGTCAAACAAAAAAGTG
The DNA here is from genome assembly GCA_963921185.1 of Dasysyrphus tricinctus. Taxonomy (NCBI): domain Eukaryota; kingdom Metazoa; phylum Arthropoda; class Insecta; order Diptera; family Syrphidae; genus Dasysyrphus; species Dasysyrphus tricinctus. Next base: position 180,478,210 of record OY992531.1, on the reverse strand, counting down.
GCCTCTTTTGGACACTAGCAAAAATACAATTACGTCGATTTTACCACGTATAAAACTTGAAATTTGGGACATTATGGCATTTTTAACTCAATTTCACAAAAAACTGCAATTACGTCGTTATTGTACCGGAGGTGCGAAGTGCTATTTTTGTGTTCAATATTCATTGCGCTCATTTATTTTTAGTCCATTACCGAAAACCAAATGTAAAAATCTATATTAGTTTTTGAGAAATTAAGAAAAAACGAAAGGTAATTTTACCAAAAAAGGCCGAAGAAAGGGTTAAATTATGGATAATTCACGAATAAATTAATTTTTTCGGGCTTTTTGTGAAAAGTACCTTTTGTTTTTTTTTTTTCTTAATTTCTCAAAAACTAAGATAGATTTTTACATTTGGTTTTCGGTAATGGACTAAAAATAAATGAGCGTAATGAATAACGTATTTAACTCTTACTAGTCTCCTCCCCACCCCGTGTCGAAATTCGATACCACTCAAAAAATGAAAGCTACCTATAAAATATTTGAAAATTGAAGCAAAATATAATTTTTTATTTTTTGAAATAAATTTTTTGAATGTGCAAAGTGAGCGGCAGTATAAAATGGTTCTTAGCTAAAATGGACCCACAGTGTTTAATTTTTTGAATCGCACACCCCTCGCGACTATAGCTTTCCAACCACATAAAATTTATCCAAATCGGTCAAATAGTTTTTGAGAAAATGGTACCACAAAATTTATCTAAGCCTATTTATATATAGATATATTTTTGTAGAACGTTACATTGTCTACCATAGATACTTATATAATAACTTTCAATTGTACTTATCAGACTTAGGCCTGGTTCACACGAGATTGTACCGCACGTTTCTTATCGCATTCGGTTTTTACCGAACAAATATCGGGTGTTCACACAATATTTATATTTATTCGATTAAAACTCGAATAGCTGCAGTATAATGAAAATGAATGGAAAAGTTTGAATTTGTGAACCATTTTATTTTTATCTTTTTAAGGGAAAGGGCTAGAAAACTGAAATTTGGACGGATGATAGAAATTATTAGTTTAAATATGAATTAAAAGAATAAGAGTCCTAGAATACCGTTGCACGGAGATACCGGCAATATTTGAGCGCTTTCACATATGAACTCTCATCTCTTTAGTGCATTGATGAATTTTCTTGTTGTTTTTAAATAGGTATCACATATAAATAAAATTACGGTTATTTTGATACCTCATTCATTATCCTACGTGGTATATAAGCGACACAATCTTGATTTTAAATTGATCGAAAAATCAAAGCAATTGCATTGAAATTACCTGCTTGGACCATTGTCCACGACCATCCACCAGCAAGAAGATCCCGTTATCTACATGGAATTTTTTTTATTAAAATTTGATATGGATGGCTTATAAAAATTATAACTCCCGTTCTACTGATTGTATCTTCAAGGTTAAGGTCCTTAAAGAAAGCTGACATAACGGGCTTTATTGTGTAAAAAAATTATTGAGGAGGGGCAAAAATTTCCATACTAAAGCGGTGAATAAAGCCCAATCTAATTCCATTTATTTTACTCTAAATTCAAATGTTGATGAAAATTTTTATAATTTTGAAAAACTAAAAACGCATATTTATTGCCTCATTCCTCTTCTTTATTTTAAGATGTTAACCTACAAGATCCAATGAGTATCACCGGAGTTATAATTTTTTTAAATCAACCATATCGGTCGATTAATTTTTTTGTGTACATCGGCTTTTCTTTCCACTGAAGCTCATTCGATACCAACGAACAAATACCCAACGTGGATTTAAACGAGAAACGAGTGTGAACGAGACTATATAAAAATAAACGCCACTTGAAGACGATACGTCGCAGTTCATTCATTTTTTTGATGAGTCCATTGATTATTCGATAAACGTACTTAGCTGAGTACGTTTTCTTGCCGTGCAAACTTCGTGTGAAAGGCTCTATGCAAAATATATACGCCACTGCTCATTCGCACGGATTTATACTGCAAAAAATCGTGCGGTACAATCTCGTGTGAACCAGGCCTTATATATATCAAAGTAGGAACGCAACACAGTAAATACATACAATTGCGATAAGCCCACCTATAAATATCAATAGGCGTGTCTCACCAAATATAATCTCTGAACGCTCAAAGATTTTTTAAGTACGACAAATGCAACAGAAAATCTCACCAGAGCACTGTGATTTTTTTCAGAGTCGAACATTTTTTTTATTAATTTCTCATTTCCTTTTTTACCTAAAACAGCTGTTCGCTAAATTGCAATTTTTTGGTGAATTGCAAATTGAAAATAAATTGAATTTGCTGTTATTTTTCATTAATTAATTTAATAAAATATTGTGCTTTCACAATTATTTAATCTAAAGTTGAAATTTTTTTTCCAGAAGCTCAGTATGAGAATTATCACATGTTCTTTTTTTACAATTTAATGGAGAATCTTGCCCCACCAAATTATTTCGCCTCCACCAAATTGACATTGAACGCTCATCAGTGAGATCTTATTAAGTGAGACTGACCTAATATGAAAAGCTCAAATTTATGGAGGATAAATATTTACGATTTTTCGGCACAACCCAATAAATATATGTCTTAAAATACTTAGATTGCTTAAAAGCATTCCGAGATGTTTTAATAAAAAAAAAAACGGGTGTCTCACTTGTCACAGGGGTAACCCTGCGTATAATGTTTCTGAAGCCTGCAGTGACAAATTGCAGTGAAGAACGTTCATTTTCCCGTATTCAAAAACAGACAAATTATAACGCTCCAGGATAGGTGCAGGGAATTAACTTCACGGGAACTATCTTCACATGGGAATTTACTTCACCAGTAGTGGGAATTAATTTCACCTTTTTTTTGTGAAGTAATTTCCCCCTGAAGGTGGGAAATAATTTCATCCGAAAATTGTGTGAAGTTATTTCCCATCTATGATATGATAGAAATTACAAAAATGTAAAATTGTGTTTCCTTAAATCCCGATTCTTTAAATGCAAAAGAAATTTGCAAACACCCAGCCCCGCACCTACCCCAAATCCTATAATGGGCCCAAGCAGGGGGGCAGCATGCCCCCCCAAACATACCTCACTGTTTATTCGCCGTAATGCTTACTGCTAAGTTTCTTTTGCATTTAATGAATCTGGACTTAAAGAAACGCACATTAAAGTGGAATTAATTCCCACAAAAAAGTGAAATTACTACTCACTTTCAGTGGGAAGTAATTTAACTTCAAAAAAGTGAAATTAATTCCCATTAGTGGTGAAGTTAATTCCCATGTGAAGGTAGTTCCCGTGAAGTTAATTCCCCGCACCCCAGGATAAGGGTAGAACAATCGGACAGCTAAGCACGTCCCTTATTTTGGCATAATCAAATAATATTAATATTTAAATTTGCATTTTCTTTATTTAAAAATGCGCAATATTAATGCGAATTTCATTTTAAAAATTGGAAGAGCAATCCATTTGATCTACAAAACTCATTTATGCATACAAAATTAGTATATAAATAGCTACAATTTTGTGCACTAAAAGAATCATAATTTTCTTATTTTCGTTCAGTAACTTCAGAAACATTCTTGTTTAACAGAAACTTCAAATTCAGAGACTTTAGAGCTGCAAAATCTTAGTGTGCACAGCAAGTTAGCATTTAATTTTCTATACATTTTTCTACAAATTCATATAACAAATACAAATTTATATTTGTACCTATTATATTTTAAATTTTCACGGCGAATTTCAGAATTATTTAAGTGGAAGCTTTAATACATAATAAGAAAATTCACGGGGAAAATATATGGCGCAAAAAATATGCATTTAGTAAGCTACAAATTCAGATACCAAAATTATTTTATTCCGCCGAAAAGCATCCACCAAAATAAAGGACGTCACTTAAGCCATCTCTTTAAATCCTTAATTCTGACTAAGCAGAATCGGTCAATTATAACAGTGCTATTGTTGAATGTTTCAACTAATTTTTGTGCCGTCAAAAATATTAGAATTCTGTTTGTTATTTTATGACTTTTTGATGGGGCGCCAAATCTTATTGGCCCGGGCCGCTAAATCTTTAAATACGCTACTGTATATAAGACCGTTTTTTTTTCACTTCAATCAAATACTTTGTTTTATAAAACTTTTTATTTTAACTAATTGGTCACTTGTAGGCGTATAATTGCACTAAAAAAAACATTTTTTAAAAGTAACGGATTTTAACTTCCAAATTTACATACATTTTCTGCCAAAAAGTGCCTTTTAAGAATTAAAAAATTCAATATCAGATGATACAATTAAGATTATATGACTAATGAAAATTGTGAAAAATAAATTGAATTTATATCCACTGCAAACAAAATTGTCAAAAAATATCGTTAGGTATAAAAAATTGACTGTCAAAAATGTGTTTTTTTTTCAAAATTTACAAGCATTTTAATTTGGTATTATTAAAATTTTTATTAGGTACAAAATTAAAAATTTTCTCCAATAGTGGCATAATAAAATTATGGAATTTAATGTTATTAAACATTGTTTTGCAAAAAATGCTATAGTGTAAGCTACATTTGCTTTGAAAAACAGTCATTTTCTCTTTTTCTTAGAAGCTTTTACCAAAAGCAAGAGCACAAAATTAAAAAAATTTTCCAATGATGTTCTAGAAAACAAGTTTATCTATATCTATCCATAGCCACCTTAATCGTTTTGATCGGACAAGTACACGCTTCACAATCTTTTTCATGAAATCACCATTTCAGTCCGGAACTCTCACAGCCACATAGTTCTTATATTCATTCGTATAGCGACTCAATAAAAATACAAAACGTTAGCCTCACTATCAAATAATATCTCCAAGAAAACAAAAAGATAAATTCACAAGCAATGGAAAAAACAAAAAAATAATTGCAGTCGTCCTTATTTTAGTGGACTAAAACTGAAATGCTTACGACGTTCGTTTCGTACGATGGGATCCTTTTAATGACAAATGTCTAACGGTATTGACGAAAGATATAATATGTATCTATTTATTAATTTTATTGATTTTGAGGTCTTTCTGCTTATTTAAAAGGGTTTTTGGAAGAAAATGTTATGATTAATTATAGCTGTTATTAAATTATTGCCTATTGGTGGTACCACAATGGTTTCAGAAGACTTTTTTTTGATTCCGGATATTTCTGGATACTTCTGGACTTCTAAGGGTAAATGACATTAAGTTAAAATGGAGTCATATGCTGAGATAAAATGCTACATAAAATGTCTAAGATAGCAGGTAAGAAGGTACACCAAAGACCAAACCCCAACGTTTCATGTGTTATTTAATTTAAATGTTTTAAAAATAAAGGGGATGCATCCCTTTCATACTATGATGAGTTCTTTAATCTAGTAATAGCAAGCGGAATTTTTTTCTGTAATTTAAGCCGCACCTAAATGAACACTCCTCCTTTTTCATTTAAAAGAAGGAGGAATGGATTGGTTCGTTTGCCTTTAAAAATTCTAAGGATATTGTTGGAGTCAGTTGAAAAGAAGTCGCCGAACCCGTCGGTGGTACTCATAGAAAATTAAAGCTTCCTTATAAAATGAAAAAAAAAAAAAAAATATATATTTGGTCAAAATAATTATATATTCAAATTGTTTAGCAATTCTATAAAGTGAAAAAGTGCACTCCTGATTTATTTTTAAATTTAACGTTATTTGGACCGAATTAAGATTGTTATCTTTAAAGTGCCAACCTATGTCTATAAATAGAATGAAATCTATGTAACAAAGTGAATGTACTTAAGAAAATAAAATGCACGACTCGGTCGCACGTTCTTGGTCTTATATTCCATAGTGGCTTTCTATAAGTTTTAAACTTTTTCTATTTATGCATACATAATAAATGCACCTCCCTATATACCAACATGGATGTTATAAAACAAATTTAAAACAAATTTTCAAATTCGTTATTTAAATTGCTAACAAAAAGAACGCTTTCGGATTTTTGAATGAATATATTTGAGCCAGCAAAATTGCAAAAATTATTGGGGCATATCTCTCTAGAAAAAATGGTATTCCTGAAGTTTCAACAACACACATTTCATAAAAAAAAATTTTAATCAAAAGATCGGTAACGACAAAGTCGAAAACCAAAAAAAAATTGTGTTATTTTGGTTACTGAAATATAAAACATGCCAACCTACATAAAGGTATGTAGGCATTATATTGTGCATACACTATGTAGAAAATGCTTATCAAATAGTTATGTACGTTAGAGCCATTAGACGCATTTTACTATGATCTGATCCGGATCAATTTTTTAACACATAACTGCAAAAATATTTTTGGATCAATCAATAATGGGTATCCTAAAATATTCGCAAGATTAGCATTTATCGCCATTTGGGTTGTAAAATATTGGAAAGCCTTAAGAACACAATTTATTTGAAATTTCTAGCCAAAATTGAAATCGTTTCGGATTTACCTTCAACATTAAAGGACTTTCTATCAGCGTGTTTTGCTACAGCTCCAATTAAATTGTGTATGTAAAGTAAATAAAAAAACAACTTAGTTCCATTTTATATGGGCTTGTAGTATCTACCTCGTGGCATGATGGTTAGTGCGTAGGACTGTCATCCCGAAGGTGTGGGTTCGATTCCCAGCCGTGCCACCTAAAAACAGAAATGTTTTATCCGAGGTACTGCCTCTTGCGAGGAACTGGCAAATCCTCCAAGAGTATACTTGTCATGAAAAAGTTCTTCTCGTTTAGCCGTTCGGACTCGGCAAAAAACTGTATGTCACCTCCATTCCTGCCAACAACACGCACACAGGAATGGTTGAGAGTTGTAAGTCACTAGGCCCTGGTTCTCCACGAGCTGTTGTGCCACCCAATTTATTTAAATTAATATTATATGGGATTAGCTAATTGCAAGTCAATTTTCTGGATTTAACTTAACGGCAGGATTAAAATAGTCGAAAGGCTACGCAAGTGGTTGTACAAACCCGAGCGAATAAAAAGAATTCGTATGACGCACCCATAATTACGATTTGGTACTTATCGCCTAGTTTTCCTTAACTTTTGCCGTCGGAAAAGAAGAGCGCTTATTACTGATTAAACGATAGATACGTTTTTTCGGTCGTTTTGTGTTTAGTCTTTTTGACAGGTACGTAATTTTGTCAAAAAACGAAACAACTATATTCGTAATTTTGACTTTCAAAAAATTCAAGGTTAGATTATTGACTGTGTTCATTTTGACATCTCTTCTTTTCGTCACTCTCATCTCTAAGAAAGAAAGAGATGGCCAAGTGAGTAAATTTTTTTTAAATTTCTGCCTTACCTCGCCATCTCTTTATCTCCAATAAATAGGAATGAGATAAAAAGAGAGACGTCAAAATGAGTCACCTCACGTGAAGCTGGTATGAACACCATCATTGGAAAATAGACAATAATAATAATAATAATCTCATATGTGTTGTGTTCGTATAATTGAATTTGTACGTGTTCAACATATTCTGCCTTATTACAGGTCCCATCGTATTCGATTCGTTATTCGTTCTTCGAATGCAGAACAAAAAGGATCACACCACAGCTCCCATCATATTAGAAATATTGCTACGAAATGCCGGATACATTCAAAGTTGTACCATGAGCTCCGAAATACAAACAGCATTTTTTTGGCTGAGTCGGGAGATACGGATCTTTTGTTTGGGATTCGTTTTATGTATATATAACGACGGGGCCTGTGACTACGCTGCACAGTGCGTCGATTGTATGGAGATGGTGGACAAAAATCAATTTTCCAAAACTAAGTTGACTTTGCAAAAAAAAATTATTGGAAATGTAATAAAAAAGATATTTTATAAAATCTAACGAAATTTTCACGCCCCCTGCCACGCCCACTTTTGAATATGGTTTATATCTTAAGAATTGTTTGCACGATTTCAATAAAATTTAGAGAATTTGACTTTCTAGGTGAGTTCAAAAACAAAAAATGGTGTGGACCCTATCCACCCACTGCCACGCCCACTTTTTTATATTGTATATTTCTAATAAACCACTTGTAAGATTTGAATAATATTTTGGAAATTTGAATTTGTTAATGAGTTGAAAAACACAAAATATTGTAAACGTTATTCGCCCTCTGCCACGCCTTTTTTAAATCGTGAACAATACTTCACAAATACATGATTTTAAAATAATATTTTTTAGATAAACTCTGACAACACAAATAAAAAGACCAAAAAATATAAATTTGTGCATACAAATGAACAATTCTTCTTTAAAAAATCAAAAATCGGAATTCTATTTTCAAAATCTTTAATGATAAAAAAGTAAGCGCAGCCAAAGATTTGTCAACCCATTCAGTATTTTGTATATGTATATTGTGCAATTTCTTCTTGATCTTCCTTCGATAATTTTAGATATTTTTTTTCTTAAATTTGAAATCAAAGGATCAGATCTGAGAAGCAGGACTGTAAAAATATCTTCGTTGGTTGCGAACCTCAGCTCTTCAGTTGTCCAATTCAACTGAAGAGCTAAAAGTTTCACAATTTTTCGTTTTTTCGTGTTTTTTGACGCTTCTGAAAATGGTGTTTGGGGTCTTCCCTAACTAGTTCCTGGTTCATCAAAAGGCGACACATTTTGCAGATAGGTTGAAATGCTATCAGGAAATGTAAATCTATTTTTAAGCCAAGCCTCATGGCGCTTCTTGAAAAGAGCATGATTGCTTGAACATTGTTTCCATCGTCGTTCAAGGTTTGAGTCAACAAACTTAATTTTGGACTTTAAATCATTTTTAATTTTAAAAGGACATTTATTTTTCTTCAATTCATTCAAAATAAATGTTAAAATATCTTCAATTCATGATTTTCTATCAAAAGAAATTCATTTTTCACCAACTTGTTGATTTTTAAAGGTTTGACCTTGTTCTACAAAAAGTTGAATATTTTGAAGGTTAGCAAAAAGTAGCATGAAAACTTTGCATTTTCGCAAAGTAAAATTATAAGACAATGTAATGACACTAAAAATTCTGCTACACTTTGCTAAACTTTTTTTGAAAGCTTAACCAAATAAAAAAAAATGCCTTAAAAATATGATTTTTTCAATAATTCACTTAAGTTACAAATTATTTCAAAAACCAAATAAAATTAGTCATAGCAGCTCTAAATGAATCCATTATTAATAATCACTGCCAAAAAAAATTTTCTTCAATTACTTTTCTTTCACCAGCTAAATCACTTCACACAAAATCGCGTTTCACAACAATACTCTGACTATTATTACCTTATATGGTTTAAACAATTCCGCTTATCTATCATCTAAAAAAAAACAAACAACAAAAAAACATAAAATGACAGTTATTCAACATGTGCTTGACCCGAATCAAAGCAAAATAGAACAAAATAGCATTTTTGATTTTTTGATTTTTGTCCACTGGTCGACGCACTGTGCGCTGTGGCGTCATTGGCAATATTTGAGGCGATGGCAATTGATTTGAGAAGGGAAATTTATTGCTTGGGTCGGCATTTTCAGTTATAAAATGTGTGTATAGAAATAATTGACTGCAAATGCAGTCAAATGCTGTTTAAATCCCCTGTTTTTGTAAAAATGAATTTCGAATCCACTATATTTTATTATGTGCGTTCTCGTATTCTACTTTTTAATTGAGAAATCGATAAGGAAGCCATTCAAAATTACGGGGAACCCCATAATGCCTCGACGATGGAAATAAATAATTGCCTCTAATCTTCTAGGCAATATTGCCATTACCATTGATATAGCAGCTGTGTTTTTTTGCATGTCCAGATAAAATTGTGTGAAAAAACGACAACAAAGCAAAACAATTTACATGTTAAATACAACAACAACTATGTCCATATAGAGTTAGCTAAGTCCAGATAATTAACTGGAGTTAACTTTTGTCCCGATAGAACGGTATTGCCAGACTACTATTGTCGTTGTGTTATCGATAATTTGTATAGAAATGTCAAATGTTTGTTGGTAAGATAGTTCAGAACAAAATGGCAGACCAAGGCAAATGTTGAAATGTCCCGATGTCGTTTTTTTTCGCCAAACTCCATATGGACATACAAAAAAACGCAGCTAATGTCTCCATTTGCTTTATTCAAGGCAATAACAATAAGTGAGGCAATTTATTGCCCCTGGGTAAGGCTGATTGTCCCTGATCACACGTGAAGAAATTCAAGCATTTTTTGCGATTTGTGATGGTGAGCAGGGTAACTTGCAGAAGAGGGAGGGGGATGAAATATTTGAAAATATTCGGTTTAGAAAATTGACGTTCTCTTTTGTGTTGCTTCTCCTATCCAATCCAACCAATCAAATCGTGTCGTTCATTGTGAAAATACGAAAAACACAAAGAGGAGAACAAAATCTGCAGAATAATAATTTTCTTCACATCTGAACACTTTCGTTCTTCACGTGTAAGCAAGCACATTGACAGTCTTTGCGGCTGCAAGACTGACGTCAATTCACAGCTACTACATACATATATTCAATAAATCAATATCGATTCAATATATCAATATCAATTCCAATAAATACTAATGCCAAGAAAAAATAAAAAAAAACAAAATCAGAAAAAAATATCGGCTCACCGAAAGTTATTATGTTAGTGGATTTCATTTGAATTTTTGAATGCAGAATAAATCAAATTGTAAAGAATGAGAACCGAAAAAAGGAAAAGAGAAAAGGACCCAATTACACCGAAGAAGAAAAAATATATACTTATCTAATGATATTGTGACGACAAAATATCAGATGAGAATCATTTTTGCATTCGCTATGTTATCTAGTTATCCAAAAAATTTCGAGATGACTTAAGTTGTTGTTGCGTCAGCTGTTTTTAATATGGGATTACAACAACACAAAGCTATCCGGATAACTGAGTATCAACATCGGAACGTGCCCATTGCAATACAAAATATCAGCTGTTTATTCTACTCGTTGTTTGGTAGGCTATTGAATAGACCGTGAAATAAGGTGTACAAAGGAACAATACGTGCAAGGGTTTTTATTATTGAATATGGTTGTATGGTTCATTATTATTATTATAGGCTTTATTAATCCATTCATTTTATAAAAATAGTTTCTTAAATTTTAACTTATTAAATTTAAATATCGAAACATAAAATTATTATCATAAAAAGTATTTAACTATTTCAATAATTAATTTCCTTATTTTTAGGTTACAACTATGTAAATATTTCATTAGGTGTGTACTGTGTATTTCCAAGCTGTCTTGTCTTTGTCGATTCTTTCCCTTCTATTTCGTCGGGCAATATCCTCTCTCCAACGTTTCATTCGCCTTCCCTTTCTGTGTGAGCCTTCTCTAGGTATCCAACGCATTGTATATCCACTCTATAGTATTCTCATGAAACACGATTTTGTAGGTTGACATTTGGTCGATAGGTTCGCTGTGATCGCCTTACCGAGATCCTTTAACAAAAATTAGGATTACATTTGGACGCATAGATGGCCACGAGCTTTTTTTCTTCATGAGAATACTATAGAATTTATATACAATGTCCAACGTTTATTTCTGAAAGCATAGCGCTTATCATTCACTCCAGCTACATGTTATGCCCAGTTCCATTTTTGCAGTTTTGGCTTCTCGATCACATCTCCAAAATCGATGATGCTCCGTATTATGTAGTCCATTTTCGTTTACCTACTTATTGAATATTATTCATCTACTCGTTACACTATACAGCATTACAGGATATCCATAGGTTAACTGTTTTTCTATGTGTTTTCTTAAAATTTACTCAACTTTATATAGGTTAGGTACATACATTAAATATATTTGAAAAGGCTTTACGAAACAGGTCAAAAGGCTTTTAAAAAATGTTTAAAATCCAACCTCTTAAAAGTAGGCATACATATCGAAATATCGTTTCGGAAACAGTCTCAATCATATGATATACCCAACTAAAGGTCAGTTGTACAAATGTGCTTGAAAATGTCATCCTAAGGCTAAGAAATTAAACTCACTGATTTCGAAGAGTTAACTAAGAATCAACATGGTTCAAGCATGTTATTGCATTTTTTTTTAACATTTTTGGCACTAAAGCCTGATTCACAATGCGACGGGGAAACGAGACGTGAGCGTGACGAGATCCCGTCGTTGCTGTCAAACGAATTTCAAACAATGAAAGTATATGGAGATATACACAATGAAGCGTTTCTCGTCGTCACGTCACGCCAAGAATTCGAAAAATTGAAAAAAAGACGCGACGAGACGACGATTTTATTTTTTGACAAGTTATTTACATAATGGAAGTATTTTTTTTAAGAAAAAATTCGATAACTTGAAATTAAAAGATCAAGTAATTCCTAATCTGTTGTCTTTAAAGCTTTTTTGGACAATTTTTATTATTTTTTATTTTTAACAAAAGAGTTTTCGTTGTAAAGAATCTCGCCGCATTGTGAATTGGGAAACGATTTTATAACTAGAAAAAGATGACAGCGAATCACGTCACGCTCTCGTCTCGTTTTCCCGTCGCATTGTGAATCAGGCTTAGGCGCCAGTTATAGCGATCAGAAAAAACCATCCGAAAAAAAAATTATTGAAGTTTTTACTACTTTTCACTTCAATTTGATAGCCAAATGATGTATCAATCGACGCGTAATTCAGCGTAGAACTTTTTTCGCGAAAAAAAATTGCCAAAACTATAGTTTTTTATGTTTTGAATGGATTTATTTGTTTTTCGGATGAAATTTCATTTTTCGTATCAGCTGATTACATTTTGACAGAAAAAGGAACAAATCATTCCACTGATTTGTGTTCCAATTTTTTTCTGTTCCACTGAAAGAACTCCATCCGAAAAAGTTTTTCTGATATTTCAATCAGAAAAAATCTTGGCGGCTGTTTGTTTGTTTTGCGAAGAATCTAGTTTTTCTGACACATTTTTTCTGATTGCTATAAACAACCACCAGAAAAAAAAATCAATTTCATACTGTTTCAAGTTTTTCGGATGGTTTTTTCTGATCGCTATAACTGGCGCCTAAAGTCTCACACCAAGCCTCGTCGCGGTTTTTGTTAAAAAAAAAACAAAAATCTAGATTTTGAATCCAGAATTCATTTTTATAATTTAAAACATTATTTTAAATATATTTTTTTTGTATAGATATTAAATTTTTTCTAATAAGATAAACGGTGTATTTTCTCGGATGCATTTGAGCTGATGAGCCCCAATTAACTTTAATTTAAACCCAAGGACGTGCAACCAAGATACGTATTTTATTTTATAGATTATAACAATGAAGTACTTATATTTAAGTTCATTTGCTTATACTTAATAAAGTTTCTTAAATTTTTCAGCAGTAAGTTATAATAGGTATAACTTACATTGAGGCAATGCTAAACATTTTTCATTCGTGCCTGTATTTTGCTAAACCGTTTTTTGTTTTCTTGGTTGAGCAAAATCTCAGGTATGTGGGGAAGTTGTTTCTACATCTGTTTTCTTTTGTGTTAAACAAAACATTAACTTAAACTAGTACAAGCATTTATCCATTGTCATATTAACCCTTTATTAAATCTTGAAAATTTTCACAATTTTCCACAAATCGGATAAAAAAAAAACAGTTTGTGAGAATTAAAAAGAAATCTACCTCAAATATACATACACTTGGTTTAAAAATCCGAGTCTAACTAAAATGGATTTGACTGTTTAGTTAGAAACGGATTAAACCAATATAATTCATCAATTCTTTGGAAAAAATAGATAATCTTGTCTATTATAATTTTTTCTAAGTGCTTCACTATTCTATAAACAAAAAAAGGTAAAAACAATAATTTTTAAGCATATTTATGTATGAAGCTGAAGATCGCTGCATCGAAGGAAAATAATTTGTTTATGAGAGGATGAGAAGCTATTTTGAAATGATTTTTCAAAACTTTAAAAAGCATTGCGTTGGGCGTAAATTTAGCTAGACGTGATGCTTTCTAAAGGGTGTTTTTTTTTAGAGGCATTGAACTTTAAGTTGGCAACACTATTTTAACTGGTGGCCTTTTTGTCAGCTGTCAATTGATTTATTTTTAATTTGGTTTAGCATTTCAACATGAATAGACTGACACCTGAACATGATTGGGTGAATGGGCCCAAAACAAGATTGCCGTTGATCCCAATTTTCATATAAGCGAATTTTGTTTAGTGATGAAGCTCACTTTTGGTTGAATGGATAGGTCAATAAACAAAACTGCCGTATTTGGAGTAAAGATAATCCTCAAGTGTATGTTGAGGAGACACCGTTACATCCACAAAAACTCACTGTTTGGTGTGCTTTATGGGTTGGTGGAATAATTAGTCCGAAACGATTGACTACTTGGAGGACAACATTGGCCGCGTTGTTGCCGATATACGCCCACAAATGTTGGAAAAAGTCATCGAAAATTGGACCTCCAGATTAGACTACGTCCGAGCCAGCCGTGGTGGCCATATGCCAGAAACCATATTTAAATTATAATGCCAGAAGATTATGTATCTGTCGAATAAAGTTAATTTCATGCCAATTTAAAAAAAATCATCTTTGTTTTATTCCATTTCAAAGTTCTATACCTCTAAAGAAAAATACCCTTTATTTCGTATTAAGGGTATTCATACAACAGCATAAACTCATCTTAAACATCGTAAAGTTCTAAACTTCGTAAATCTGTCAAATTTTCCATACAAATTGTGACAGAATTACGAAGTTTAAAAGTTTACAACGATTACGACGACTTTACGATGTTGTATGAATACCCTTATTGTGTTTTTTAAATATTTTTCTAGTCAAAAATCGTTTAATGAAATTAGTTTTACTTTGGGAGGGGATATGTACTCGCCACAAAAATATGTTTTTGAATAAAAGCAAATCGTCGGCTTAGAGTGTAAAGTGGCTAACTCCACTTTTTTTTTTGTGATTATAGACCACTTCAAAAATTGCTTAAAAATACAAAAATCTATCAAATATTTTCAATTTCAGCGAATTTAGCAAAAACGAGTGCTGACAAATAATTAACGCAATTTTGGTTTCATTCAAATAATGTGAACATTTTTATTTAAATATTTTTTTGTAAAAAATGCAAAATCGGAGTTAGCTGCTTTTCACTCTAAGCCGACGAAATATGTATGTATGTCATAAGTAGAAAATGGATAAAACTGCAGACGTGATTTTTGTATTTCTTTTTACTTGTAAATTGTTGTTAAAAAAATGATGTTCTTTCGATGCAGCGATCTTTATCTTTAGTTTCATATAGGTATGTATGTGAATATTTTTGATAAATAAAGCAGTCCTAGAGCCACAGCAAAAAAAGTAGGTTATGCATAATGCATTACTGAACTGATTTTCTTGATGGAATATGTTTAGGGGTGTCCCCCGAATGTAAGTCCCATACACAGTACACATATTAAAGGTAATATCATTAGCGTTTTCATTTTTGTTCAGTTCTGCGCATCCATCAAAATCAGTGGAAAATGGCGAATCCCGTGACCCCCACTCGTTAAACATCAAAATTTGTTGTGTGTTATGTGTTCATTTGTTACTTATTTATTTATTTTTGGTGTTTATTAACATTATTTTGTCATGCAAACAAAATTCCTTCCTGGTTATTTAAATTATCCCTTTGTGTTTGTTTTCTTCGTTGTTGTTGTAATACAGCGGACGGGGTCACGTAAGGCTGACATCTTGAATTTCTTTGACAGTTCTCATTTCGGACAACATGCGCAAGATAATACCTTAGATATGTGTACTGTGAGTCCCATAGACTTTAATGTATATCAAATATATCAAATAGGTACGTCGTGAACCGTGCATCGTACGACAAAAATAGTAAATGCTTTTGAAAGTTAATATTATTATTTTTTTTTTTTTTTTAATCAAGTAGTTTTCGTGAAAAGTTTTCAAGAAATTAAATTTTATAGTCAGTATTTTTGACGAAAATTGTGATATTTCTTCAAATTACGTCACAAGCGTGGTCAAAATTACAACAACAAAGCGAAAAAAGAAAAGTGGCGTAATCTCGTATTCTGGTTCACGAGATATTTGATAAGACATGTTTTAAAAGATGGCGGCTGACGCTTGCACCTCCCCGTCACGCCGATTTGGTACTACATTCAGGGGACATCCCTGAACATATTTCATCAAGAAATTCAGTTAAGTAATGAATTGCAGACAAAAAGTACCCGGCTGTTGGCCTATAGGTACGCAGGCAAATACAAAATTTAAAAACATACATATAAATGCAGGTGAGTGAAAAGGAAATCATTTGAAGGAAGAAAAAGACATACTTCGGGACTCAGAAATTTGGAACATGGGCACTAGGAAGTTTTCGACGACAAACAAAAATGATGCCAGCATTGGTTTACAATATTTTACCAAATCAATAAGGGGAGATATGTACCCACTAATTCATGAGACAGATAAACAATCGTAAACGTCGGAAAGTCTAAGACGTCACAAACAAACTATTAAAATTTTGTATGGGAATTTTCTTTGAACCAATTCAAAATTAAATAGGATCGAAAAGGAATTTGAGATAAAGGATCTTACTCTCAGCTGCTTTACATTTGCACAGAAACGCACAAACTGTCAATTCTCGAACAGTCGGAACGAAACTATCTCAAAAAAACATTCACAATGCAGAAAAGTATAGGAGGACAAATTTTACGTCAAAGTTATTGACAAAAAAAAACAACAAAACATCGCAAAGAAATGTCGTGTGTGTTTGATTTATTGCATTTTTATTAAATTAATTTGATTAACATTCTTAAAACTTCTTTATAACAGCGCCTTTAGCTGCCGTTCCTGACATACAGACTCCACTACCACTAGTGATGGACGACCCCCAACAGCACAACCACAATCCAATCAACAATATACAAATTCAGGGGACTAACTGAAACTGGTAGTGGGTCACACAGGTATGTACATATGTGTATAATGCCTAGGTTTGTTCATTTACTTCCCAAAACTCCCAATTCCTACCAATTTTACTCAAAATTTCAGTCAAAGTTCATACAAAAAAAATAAATAAAATTGACAGAACTTTGATGGACTAAAATAGACAGCAAACGAATAAAGGTTATAAAGGGTGTTTTTTTTAGACGTGTGGTTTTAAGAAGATATAAAACGCATATAATTTAATGTTATGGTCAAGAATTAAGCTTTATTATAAAGTTAAGGGGTTTCCATTATGATTTCGGGCAAGTTGCCACCGCGGCTGGCTCGATAAATTCCAGCCGAGAGGCCCAATTTTCGACCGCCAATTTTCAATGCGATGGCGGATGGACTCTAATCCACAGCAGCAATAGCGTCTTCGGTGCGCACTGTACGGTGTCTCTGAGGATATGCGCATTATCCACAAGAGTAAACGTGGTGCGAAACCAATCCATGGTTGCTCGAATTACCGATACCGACTCTGCTGGGCGACCCGAACTATTATTTTGGTAATAAATTTGCACGGTTTCCAAACGTTGTTCAGGAGTAAGTCTATTCATTATGAAATGGCAAACAAAACTGAGCATAAATCAAGTGACAGCTGTCAAAAAGACGAACTCCAAAAAAAGTGTTGCCAGATTGAAAACCACGTCTAAAAAAAAAAACAGCCTCTAAAGCTTATTAACTTTAATAGTCTGCAATTGATATAAAACGATTTCCTTAGGTTTTAGGTACAGTTCAAAAAAGGAAGAAGCAATGTTTTATAAAGGTGTCAAAAAAGATAGATTTAAACACATAGACATAAATACAGGGTGTCCCGGACCTGAGTGGAAGTATTTAAGAGTGTGGCTCTTGGGTATATTCTTAGTAAAAATTGTAAGGGGGGAAGGTTGTATCTTCCTTCCTAAGGCAGGGGGGGGGGACAGTTTCTGAAACATTGACTTTAAATGGAAAAAAAAACATTCAAAATCCACGAAAGCACATCTAGTAATGTGCTATATTTGCACTTCATTTTTAAATCAAGTTATTTAAGCAAAAAGTTTTTGAGAAATTAAATTTGAAAGTCAAAATTTAAAAAAAAAATGTGATTTTTTTTTCTTAAGTCGATATTTTTCAAAATTTTACGTTATAAAGAGCTGTTTTTTTCAATGCCCTCATTAATTTTTAGAACATTATCGAAAACCAAATGTAAAATCCTTCTTAATTTTTGAGAATTAAAAAAAAACATTAGATAGCCCAAAAATAAGAAATTTATTCATATGAATTATCCATAATTAAACCCTCTAAATTATGACAGATCATTGGTTTTTAATCAATGATTACTGATTCAAATTTGTTGGGTCATACCTCAAGTCATACCGTCCCATCAATTTTTATCGTTCTACAACAATCAGGAGTACATTATATATAATTAATAACAATTTTTAAAAAAGTGGGTAGATGTCACGCTCCTTGAGCTGAGAATTATAAGTTTCAGATTTGTATCTTTTTATGCACGTCAAACCCTACCGCTCTACTAATTTGTATCGTTCTACAACAATCGAAAGTGCTCCATATAGTTTATAAGAATTTTGCAGAATGTGGGTGGATGCCACCCCCCCCCCCCTGAACGGAAAATTACAAATTTTAGATTTTTTTCTTTCTAAGTCCTTCAAGTCATACCGATGTACCAATTTTTATCATTTACAACAAACGGAAGTGCTCCATATAATTTGTAAGCATTTTTGAGAAAGTGGGTGGATCCCACGCCCCCTGAATAGAATATTCCAAATTTTCGATTTTTTTCTTTCTATGTACTGCAAGCCCTACCGATCTACCAATTTTCATTGTTCTACAACAATCGGAAGTGCTCCATATAATTATTTATAAGCAGTTTTAAGAAAGTGACTATATCTCGGGAATTACAAACGCTAAGAATTTTAAATTTGTGAGCCATATGTTTGATTAGCTCAGCAAAAACTGCGAATTATAAGATTCTTACGTTATTGGTACTGAAGTTGAAGGGTAAAGGGCCACGAACATGGCTGGACACTACCGTGCCCTTTGATATTTTTAGGGGAATTTGTTTAAATTCAAACACCTAGAAAATAAAATTGAAAACAATGTTTTTCTATTTAGATGGAGCGAATGAATTAAGTTCAAATAAAAAGAATAAAAAGCTTGAGCACTGGCATTTATTTTCTGCGTATTTATATAAAAGTCGGTGAACACGTGAGCTCCGATCAAAATTTGCGTCTTAGAATGGTACGACTGCATCGAACTGATATGAGCCCAACTGTTGTACCTCGGCGAAACGCAATAATATGAATTAGAGCTCACTTAATATTTTTATTTTTATTCATTCGCTCCACTTCAACAGAAGAATATTGTTTTTCAATTTTCTTCAAATTCAAAACTTATATTTTAGCTCCTTTCAAAGATCGAGGAACCTTTACTGACTATAAAAAGAAATTTAAAGTTCAAGTCATAATATGAGAGTGGAACGAAGTAAAGGACTTCTTAAGGCCAGATTTATCCGATTGCAACAGCTAAACGTGATTAAACCAGAATTTACTCTACTCACAATGATTTTTGTATTCTGCTAAATTTCTGCTAAGAAAATTGATTTTCTGGACGCAGATTATAACTTTGTATCAGATACTGAAAATTAAAACAAAACCAGTGAGCATATTGCTCTAAGAAAAAGAAGCAATATTTCTCAACAACAAATGAAATTTAATTTTAAAAATCGAACATAATTTTTAATTAAATAAACAAAATAACAACAGCGTAAAGTCGTCGTAAACTTGGTAGTTGTAAACTTCGTAAAAATGTCAAATTTTCCATACAAATTGTGACAGAATTAAGACGTTTTAAACTTTACAACGTTTACGACGACTTTACGCTAGTTAAAAATTCTGGGGTACTTTTTAATATTTTCTGGGTTACATACAAATATGACAACACCAAAAATATATTGAACTTTAATACTTGAAAAATATTACAATTATAAAGTAAATAAAAAATATATTAAAATTTAACAAAATCAGATATTGCGAAGTCTGCATTCCATTAAAAAAAACTATCTAGGAACGAAATACTAATACAAAGCAAAGGTATGGCAAACCAATGCATACTTTCTTGAAAATTGAATTTGTAGATATCTTCCACAAAAATTAATACGAAGTAAATAACGAAAATAATAATAATGAAAGACTATTTCTGTGAGAGAATTTAGATATCTTGTAAGTCAATATTCGGATTATAATATGTCTGTTCGCGTACCTCCCAAAACTATGAATTTCTGAGAATTCAGCCCAAAGTTCTGTCAAAGCTCATATGAAAAAAATAAAATTTGTAGAAATTCGTAGTTTTGGGAAGTACGCGAACAGAACAGAATTCTTATAAAAAATACTTCTAGCCAACATAAAACAACGTTTTCAAAAATGAACAACAAGCAAAATGAAAACTTGAATCTCCACATTGGTACCTAACAAAATTTTTAAAAGTAGGTATTTGCCTTGCTAGCAAATCATATGTAAGTTTCTCAATCAAAATCACACTTTTAGTTATGTTAACTCTCAAAGTATACAGAAAACATTTTATTCCCTTCTAAAAATGGTTGCTGTTGCTTGCTTGTTCTTGCTTGCCTTGTTCTTGCTATTTTAATACAATTTGAATAAATTCTAATCCTCATGTATTAAAAAAAGATGCTTTCTTTTTATTTTTAAATGTGGCTGTTACTGCATTCTTTGTTTTCCTTGATTTTTTAATACAGTTTGTATTATGTTGTCATTCTCTTATATTAAAAAGTGAAGCGCCGTTTTCTTTTCACATTTACATTCACATTCACAGACTTTCGCTTACTCTGTTCCTCTGTGGCATTTTCTATTCACATTTAAATTTGGCTGTTGCCATAGAAGAAGAAGTAAAGTGTGTATATCACATATACAGTGTACGTGAATGAAGCAGAAAACTGTATGCCCGAAATGTCAAATCGGTGACTGAATGGAAGAAAAAAAGTAAACAAAAAGTGATACAAGACTAAAAACATTAATAAATCATTAATTGTTAGAAAAAAAAACAAATAGTTTGGAGTGATTTACTTAGAAATGTATGTATACTTACTAATAACAATAAAAAAATATGAAGTGCAGTGTTAAATTGTGTATATAAAGCAAGAATAAGGCGGACAACTATCATTTCCTTTCACAAGTGAGTTTTATCATATTTTACTCAAAGAAAGCGATGTGAATTGATCATAATTTAATTAATCATCAATCAAGTAACACATTTTAAATGATTAAACTTTAAATAAACTAAGAAAATTAATAAATTAATTGAAAACTTGCACATGGTTTTTCGGTTTTAATTTGGGATACTAGTAATGTCAAACTGCGATTCTGTGAAACAGGGACGTATTTTTTTTATTATTGGTGGTTGTAAGGCGCAACTATTTGCTTAGCGCCCTTTATATCAGGAAATTATTTTTGTTATTAAATCGATTTTGTACCTTTGGAGTTCGTATATTTATGTTAACATGTGCATCTTCAGAATATTGCTCAATTTTCTCTGTAGTGAAGTTATTAGTGCATTTTTTTAATGTTAATTAATTTGTCTATTCAAAAATTAAAATAATTTAATAAAAAATTTAAAAGGTTTCCGAAAGTCGAGTGGTAAAAGGATGACCATTCTGAAAGTGGATGAAGTAAAGCCACATTTGGGGTGCCAATTTTTTATCGATGCGAATGATTTGCTATGATTCACGTTGGTTTTGGAGAGCCTTCTTTCATGACAATCCGTAAATTAAACTAAGTAAATCTATAATGTTCCACTGAAACAACACAATTTTAAAGAAAGTAGATATTAAAACATTTATCGGTGCCTTAGAGCTTAGAGGGTTATCATAAAAAAGTAAGTATTTTTTTAAACATACCACTGAAAAGAAAAATAAATTCAGAAAATAACAAATGATTGTTATGGCGCCCTTGTAAGTTTCCATTAAAAATAACTCCGTCCCTTTTGGAATGTATTTGTGTTTGTGAGAGCAAACACTATTATGAAAAATGCTTCACTTTTTTCCACAAATGGCGCTTCCTTATATTTTTTATTCTAAGGCTGTTGCTTACTCAGTTCCTCTTGCTTTTTATTACTTGCTTATTCATGTTTCCCTTGTTCTAGCTATTTTAATATAATTTAAATTAAATTGTAATCCTCATGGATTAAAAGAAGACGCTTTATTTGCATATTAAAATGTATCTGTTATTGCTTTCGTCTTGCTTTTTTAATACAATTCCCTTGTATTAAAAAGTGATGCGCCGTTTTCTATTATACACATTAAGATTAGTGTTGCTTACTCTGTTCCTCTGTGGCATTTTCTTTTCACACTTAAATTTGGCTGTTGCTTATTCTGTTCCTCCCTCTTTTTGTTACTCGTTTTTTAAATATTATTTAAGTTGGGTTTGTGTGTAAATGGAAATCCACACAAGTGCAGTGTATGCTGCAAGTGATTGAATAATTTTGAATGAACAACAACAACTAGCGTGAGTTACCACCAAGTATATAGGCTTTAGTGGTGCTTTACTTACACAGTACACATATTAAAGGTAATATCATTAGCGTTTTCATTTTTGTTCAGTTCTGCGCATCCATCAAAATCAGTGGAAAATGGCGAATCCCGTGACCCCCACTCGTTAAACATCAAAATTTGTTGTGTGCTATGTGTTCATTTGTTACTTATTTATTTATTTTTAGTGTTTATTAACATTATTTTGTCATGCAAACAACATTCTTTCCTGTATTTTAGTGTTATTTAAATTATCCTTTTGTGTTTGTTTTCTTCGTTGTTGTTGTAATACAGCGGACGGGGCCACGTAAGGCTGCCATCTTGAATTTCTTTGACAGTTCTCATTTCGGACAACATGCGCAAGATAATACCTTAGATATGTGTACTGTGCTTTGCTTAGTCTGGTTATGCTCGTATTAATTGAAAAACACTTTGCCGTCATCTGGGAGCGAACCATGAACCTTGCAATTCAGAGGCCGATGCACTACACACCGCGCCACTGAAGCCACATGTTCTGCTCAATCCCAATGCAGGTTTCGTTGTTTATCGATTGTAACAGCGACTAGCATTTTTACTAACACACACAAGCTTGCTATTGTTCAGTCGGTTTTTTTTCTTTTTTCTCCATGCACCGATTCGTATGCCAACAATTCGTTGGTCATACAAGGGGGGGTGAGTTGAAAGAGTTGACAGGTTGACACTGGTCACTCAGTCACTGGTCTAAACATACTTAGTTTACAGTTCCCATGCTTAATTTTGTATAATATTTTAGGTGAAAAGTTTTTGCCTGCGCCTAAGCCACCCATTAATTAACCCTTTATTAAAAATTATAGGTCTTAAAATGGAAAACAACTAATTTTGGATGCAAAAACTATTTTCATGCAAATAATGCTGTGAGGTGAATATATTTTTTTTTAAGGATAAACTGACCATACAAACATTTTTTACTCACCGTCACCACACTTTATCTCCAGCAAAACAATTGCCAGTTAATTATTTTGTAGAAACTAATTTTGTATTTCACCTCAATAATTTTTGACATGCACAAATACTTGCATAGATTTTCACACAGGAACTGTAAACTAGGTTTTATAAGGACGATTTTTTTCGCGCAAAAGCTGTCTCTGACATTTTTTTGCCAAATAAAATTGCACTTGGCATTTGTACTTGCTTTAATATACAAGAATAACAAAAATCTTTTTTTTTTATTTTTCCTTTGAGTTAATTTTTTTTTCACCACCACACTTTTTGTTTTGCTCAACTGTACTGTATAGGTACTTACCTTAAACGGAATTTTTTTTTTTCGCAAAACAAAAATTCGAAATCTTTGCTTCCAAACTCCGAAGCATCTTTCCACTGTGTTTCTAGACGCAATGTGCGCAATGATGTACTATACAGCAGGGTGCTAGTACAACCATAGCCACCATCTCCAAGAAGCCGACCACTAAATTCTCCATTCTCAAAGTAGTACAGTAAAATTAGAATTGTAAATGGAAAAAAATAGCGGCAGGCTGAAATTTTGCAGGTCGTTTCGGGGGTAGGTATACAACTTAATTCTAAGTTGGCGACCTCCTACCCCTTGCAGGGGCGGTGCCACGCCCACTTTTCTTAAATCCTGGTTTATGAAGAAGCGGCTGCACCGATATGGATGAAATTTTCATAATTTGTTAATATAGTCGTAGACAAAATTAAAAAAGTTGTTCAAGGAAAATCCGCACACTGCCACGCCCACTTTTCTTCTTTCTTTGTTTCTCGAAAATGGCTCGTACGATTTGCATGAAATTTTCAGAGTTTATTCTTATGAACGAAAAAAAAATTAAAAACAAAATTTCATTTAAGTCCGCCCACTACCACGCCCACATTTTTATATCTTGATTTCTTAGAAGCTGATTTGGATAAAATTTTGAGAGTTTTTTCATACTAGTGAATAGTGATATAAAGATATGCGAAGCACTTTTGGTTTTGTGAAACCCACAGGTAGTCACGCACCTCTTTCATGTATATTTATTAATTTATACGAACTGTATTAGGGAGTAACGATTTAGTTTTCAAATAAAAAATTAAAACCCAAATCAGGCCTCGAAGTCTTCAGATTGATGAAAATCATTTATTTGAGTTCTTTCATAGCGTAAGGATTTGTTCTAAATTTCACTGTTAAATGGACAATCATTGTACATATTATATGTATATCGATTAAAAAAGCACTTTTAGTAAGATCCCCCCACTAGCACTCCGACTTTTCTTCAATATTGTCTCTATAAGACGGCTATTTGCAGTTTGTAAAGTTTTCAAATCTTGTTTTTTCGAGCGAGACTTACAATTAGTATTATTCATCAGTGTTCATAGGGTTGTGGGAAATCCAATTGTGTTGATTAAGCACATCACTCGTTTCCAAACCACCCTGGAGGTAGAGTTAACAGCACAGTGGTGTCCACTGTAGGCCTAATCAACATAATACCTTATTAATATTTTTATATTTTTTTCGTTTTTGAGAAGGACCTGGTAGTTCATTCTCATTCTCAATCAAAGGCCCAGCGTCACGTTTTCCAATTGAAATTTCATCGCCAAAACAATCGTCGTTTTCGTTTAGTAGAGAAATCTGACGACTATGGTCGCAGGTTTCCCCACTGCAATTCTTGCAAATATGTGTACATTTCAGACCAGCTTTTCGGTAGCCACAATTTTTGTACATTTAAATACTATTAATCTAAGACGGGGATTTAAATAAAAAAACTTTTTAAAATTTTTTTCTCGTACATAAGAATTAACTCGCAGAATTTCATAAAAATCGTAGGAGCCGTTTTCGAGAAATAAAGACATGAGAAAAGTGGGCTTGACAGTGGGCGGATTTTACTAAAACCAATTTGACAATTTTTTCTCATCCACAAGAACAAACTCTTAAAATTTCATGGAAATCCTTGGAGCAGCTTACGAGAAACAAAGAAATAAGAAAAGTGGGCGTGGCAGTTGGCGGATTTTACTTAAAAACTTTTCTTAATTTTTATTTGATCATATAAACAAATTGTGAAAATTCCATTCGTATCGGTCGAGCCGTTTCTTCATAAATCATGATTGCAGAAAAGTGGGCGTGGCAGCGCCCCTGCAAGGGGTAGGAGGTCGCCAACTTAGATTTAAGTTGTATACCTATCCCCGAAACGACCTGCAAAATTTCAGCCTGCCGCTATTTTTTTCCATTTGGTCAGTAGTAAAATTTCTCTATTTACTGGACTAAAGCGTCATATATATGTACTTACATATATGTACATACATTATGTACACTCACTATTTTGTTTTTAATTTTTGCATCGATAAATTGTTGTTAGTATTTGAATTTCCATCAGGTTTCAAAACACATAAGTAGCACACATTTCAAAAATGAATAAGCTTACTCCGATACAAGTTGAACAGTTAATTCAATTAGTTAAAGAAAACCCAGCGATATATGATAAGGGAAATGGATTTTATAAGTACACATTCCTAAAAGATAAAGTGTAGCTAGATATTTCAAAGAATGTAGGAGTTGAAGGTATGCTTTTTTTTTTTTTGATTTATTTTATTTCATTAGTATTTTTAAATTTTAACTAGATACTAATTATATTATAAATCTTATATTTTTGTCATAAAATGACTGCAAAATGGCATGGAAATCTTTGAGGGGCAAATTTACCAAAGCTGGTGAAGGAAGAAAAGGAAAAATACGGACAAGAAGCAAATGAAATGAAATGATGCAAGTATATATCTAATGGGAACCATGCAAACTAGAAAGTAAGAGTTAAAAAAAGAAACTTTAATTTATTCTATTAATTAACACATTTGGTTTCAATAGGTGAACTTCTTTCTACGACCAATTAGATGAAGAATGCCAGACGCAATTCACCCCTTCTCGAGGAGCAAGAAGAGTTCGACAAATGATGATAATTTAACAGAATTCCACGAATTTATCTGACGACAACCTAACATTTTTCACCAGTATCGCCAACATGATAAGGAATGCCATTCCTTATTTGTTTCCGAGGAATCGGACGAAATAGAGTGCTGTATAATAATGCAATAAATACAAATCTTTAATGTTATTTTTTATTTGAAGTTCATTAAGCATTTTGCCAATTGTATCCACATTTGATGGATACGCAGATCATTCTTCAATATTCTCCAACTTGCATGTAAAATATCGAAAGTATTTTCGATAGTAACTCGAGCATGCGAAGCTTTTTCATTGAAATTACGCTCATCCGCATCAAGATTATGGCACGAGTACGATAACTCAGGCGCCAAGAAATAATAACGGTTTTTTTTGTAGAACAGTTTAATACAAGCATTTTTTTACCTATGGGAGGGGGGTCTATCTCACCCCGTTTGGGCGGGAGGTGCAAGTTAATAAAAACAGCACCAAAAATATAAACAAAATATTAAAAAATAACGGTAATACTTACAACTAAGTATTATACCTTTTTTAAAGCCAATACTCTGTGCTATTAGCTGGTTTTTGAATCAAGTGAAATCTATACATGGTTTTTAAAAAAACGAATTTTAAACTCAAAATTTGCAAGAAAAAAGCCTAAAAAAGGTTAAAAGTGTAATTTCTCAAAACTGTAAGCTTATAATATCATTTTTTGCTGAAATTCGTTGCTGTAATTAATTTTTAATCAAAAACTGAAAACTAGATGATTCTATGTCTCCTAGTTTTTGAAAAAATCGATAATTTCTATAACTGCTTTTGTATGGGATGTTTGTTTTTTGCTTGCTTATGTACGTATTACAAGTGGCGTATAAATAGTGAGGTATGTATGCAACCCCCCTGCTTGGGCACATTATAGGATTTGGAGTAGGTGCTAGGTTAGGTGTATGCAAAGTTTCTTTTGCATTTAAGGAATCTGGATTTAAGGAAACTTTATATTATACATCAGGAGTTTTCTAAATATACATATACGTGGCCCAAAGTTGCACATTTTAAATTTTCAGACATGAAAATGGTAATGCACTATAAAAAATTCACATTACCTAGGTACTACCAACTGTACAATTGCAGCAAATTTATAAAAATTCTTAATGTGTATGTTTGTGTCTAATATAACATATAAAGCAGTTGTATTGTTCAAAGTATGCATACCCACTTAGATCATTAAAAAAAAAACCAGCAAACATTCGAGTTTTGTACGGTAGTAGTTTTAGTAATTTTGAATTTTCTCAAAAACTAGGAAACATAGAATCATCTGAATAATTTTGAATGAACAACAACAACTTGTGTGTTTTACCACCAAGTTTATAGGCTGGAGTTATAGCTATTTCACGAGAGCCACCTCGATCATCAGACTCCTTTAGTGGTGCTTAGTCTGGTTATGCTCGTATCAATTGAAAAACTCTTTGCCGTCATATGGGAGCGAACCATGAACCTTGCGATTCAGAGGCCGATGCACTACACACCGTGCCACTGAAGCCACATGGTTAGCTCTATCCCAATGCAGGTTTCGTTGTTTATCAATTGCAACAGCGACTAGCATTTTTATTAGCACACACAAACTTGTTATTGTTCAGTCGGTTTCTTTCTTTTTTCCCCATGCACCGATTCGTATGCCAACAATTCGTTGGTCATACAAGGGAGGGGATGAGTTGAAAGAGTTGACACTGGTCAAGAATTAATTTACAATTTAAGTTGGGTCTTGTGTGTAAATGGAAATTCACACACAAGTGCAGTGCATGCTGCTCATTATACATCAATTTATATTGAATAATTTTGAATGAACAACATTAACTTGTGTGTGTTACCACCAAGTTTATAGGCTGGAGTTATAGCTATTTCACGAGAGCCACCTCGATCATCAGACTCCTTTAGTGGCATACGAATCGGTGCATGGGGAAAAAAGAAAGAAACCGACTGAACAATAACTTGCTTGTGTGTGCTAATAAAAATGCTAGTCGCTGTTGCAATTGATAAACAACGAAACCTGCATTGGGATAGAGCTAACCATGTGGCTTCAGTGGCGCGGTGTGTAGTGCATCGGCCTCTGAATCGCAAGGTTCATGGTTCGCTCCCATATGACGGCAAAGAGTTTTTCAATTAATACGAGCATAACCAGACTAAGCACCACTAAAGGAGTCTGATGATCGAGGTGGCTCTCGTGAAATAGCTATAACTCCAGCCTATAAACTTGGTGGTAACACACACAAGTTGTTGTTGTTCATTCAAAATTATTCAATATAAATTGATGTATAATGCGCAGCATGCACTGCACTTGTGTGTGAATTTCCATTTACACACAAGACCCAACTTAAATCATCTAGTTCTAGTTTTCAGTTTTTGATTAAAAATCAATTAGAGCAACGATTTTACACTTTAATCCTATTTTGTATGCTTTTTTTTTTGCAAAATTTGAGTTTAAAATCGTTTTTTTCAAAAACCAAGTATAGATTTCACTTGATTCAAAAACAAGCTAATAGCACAGAGTATTGGCTTAAAAAAAAGATATAATACTTAGTTGTAGGTAAATATTACCATTATTTTTTAATATTTTTTTACATTTTTGGTACTGTTTTTATGAAATTGCACCTCCCGCCCAAACGGGGTGAGATAGGCCACCCCCTCCTATAGTCAAAAATTCGTGTATTAAACTGTTCCACAAAAAACCGTTATCATTTCTTGGCGCCTGAGTTATCGTACTCTCTCCAAGATTATGTCCTGAAAAAAGTTTCTTTTAAGTTGATGAAGCTTAAGGTTTCGTCATAAACTTACCTGGGAATGGTTGCTTCAAATTACGTTTCACCGGAAATACATTGTTACGGTAAGATTTACCGCAACAAAAACCTCTCTTCGATCGGTTCTTAAAACCTTCTTTCGACTATGTTGTTTGGTCATAGTCTAACTCTCGTTGTCTGTTTTCCCCTCCACCCCAAACCAATCCCATTTTTCTACCAACAATTTTGTCCGTTGTCCTCTGGGAGCTTGAGAGTTGCTCGGGGAGGATGACAAACTAGGTTCATCATTTATCTTTATTCTTTCGTGTTGAGCCAGCGGACGGGCTGGAGACTCACACGCCATCTTAACTTTGAGCTAGGAAGCTTAACGGAACTTGAAAACGGAGACATACATTGCACACTTAATGTGGATTTTAAACAACGCAACATCAACATAAATTTAACTTTTCTTTTTAAACATGGCGACAAGCCCAACCTAAATGTTTAACTTTAACTTTAAATTTAATTTTAATAAACATCGACTGCTTGAAAGAATGGAACGCTAAACGCTACTCCCTTCATTCCCCAAATCTGTACAAATGTACACCGAGTAGTAGATTGCGCGATAGTTAGTTTGATTTTAGTATTTGCCTTCCTCCTTCGTTTCCTCAAAAAGGTTTAGAAAATTGTTAAAAGAAAATATTTGCCTTCTTCGAATAATTTTCAAAAAGTTAGAAATGTAGAGTGACTGAGAGAATGCTCAGAATTATGTTTTCAACTTTTTATAGTTTTTTTTCTTCTTTTCTCAAGGTAGTTATTGTGAATATGTCTTGCTCCGGCCTTGGATTCGTCAAGTTTTGGGACAACGCCAACAACTTGGGGAATCCATTGAATGTGTGAGTGAGAGATAGTTTCGTTGGAACTCAACCTCGGAGTGGAACCGTAAAGCGTGGTACACATTATCAAACCTGAGTGTCAGCCATGTTGGATATCAAACTGAACTGACAATGTGTACACGCTGACTGATGGTTTGACACTCAGAACTGCCTGCTCACAAATTTTTTTGATACTGCGTGACAACCCTCGGTTTGTTGGGTGGTTGCTTGATGATGTGTACACAATTTCATTCATGAGCCGTCATTCACGAAACAAAACATGAATTTTTATAGTGAATAAGCGGAAAAAGTGCAAAAAAAATAGGAAAAAGCTCGTGGGTGTCATGTAAAAAAAAGAATTAACACGATTCGTGGCGGAAATAGCCTCAAAATAAAAAGAAACAATTTTCTGAGAGTAGTGGAATTTCTTTGCCTGACGCCCAACATAACTGATAAGTGTGTACGCGAAGCTTTTCGCGCAGGTTTGATATCCAACACGCGTGACACTCAGGTTTGATAATGTGTACCACGCTTAACAGGTTTCCACGAAAACCATATGTATGTGCGTGAGAATGTGTGAGTGAAAGAGAGGCCGGTAGAAGACAGAGGCTAGGCAGAAACAACCACTTCTTGGTTGACTGCTTAAGCCGAAAGAGGTTTTTGATAAATTTTGAAAGAGCAAAAGAAAAATAAAAAGTTGGAAAATTTAGAAACTAGTGCTTTGAGAATTTAAGTACTGAATTTGAAAAAAGTGTCTTTGAGGAATATTCGAAGGAGTTATTTTTGTGATAGAGAAAACTCGCTTTAAGGAAAGGAGTTTTACTACCATCGCCAGAACGGGGCGAATATTAGAGGAGAAGGAAGAGGAAGAGGAAAAGGAGTTCATTAAAAAAAAGATAAGTAGAGTGATACAGTTTATTTTCTTATATTCGTTTGGGAAAAGTTGTTTTAAAATATATTCGTTTGGCCTTTGCATTTCGATTATACAATCTCAAGATTGTGAGAATCGTGACTACCTTGTAAATTAGTTTTCTTTGTTCTTTTATTTCGGGACCGGTGATAGCGGTCCATTCTTGCGGCTTCGGTTTTCTTTGTTTAGTTTATACGTTGTTCTTTTTTATCTTTGCTAATTCGCTTAAATTGTTCTTCGAACAATTATTTATTCTTTGTTCATTTTTATCTTGAAAAGATTCTGGGTTTTAATCCAGGCGTAAGCCACGGTTTCCCAGACATTTTTTTTTAATAAACTTTAAAACTCCCCATCAGGGACTTAAATCTTTGTGTTTTCTTTGAATTTATTGAAGAAACATTTTCAGCTACTGGTTAAGGCAAACGACCATAAAAAGTTTCCTGGCGCCCACCCTATTGCGTAAGTACGCCACTGTGCTTACCCACTTAAATTACTTTTTTTCCTATTTACTTTTTATTCGAGCCGAATTGGTATTGTTTTTTTTATTCGTAATAAAATTCGGCGAACCCACCCCCAGCTGACTAGCCGGTTGGCTGCATCGTAGTTGCAGTGAGTGTTGCAATATATTTTTTGTCTATCTCTCTATCTCTTGTTCTTCGCGAATTCGTTTGACAGTTGGGTCAATATTCACTATTCATATTCAATTCGATCTTAACCTCCGCGTGTGCCGGCACATTATTAATTTCGTTTGTTTTCTTATTAATTAATTATAATTGGATTCGCATAATCCAGAGTTCGCGGTTTTCAAGTTTATTATTCGTCATCCTAATCGTCCTATTCGCATCCTAAATTCGGTCAAAAATATTGCAACAACATTATCCTCTACCAAAAAAATGAGCAATTATCATTACTTTAGGTAAAATTGCCGCTTCAGGGATACCCAATTTATTTTTAAGTAGGAGTTTCCAAAAGAGCAATGTCAACAATTGTGAAGCAAAAACAAGCATCACAAACGGCCAGCAAAGCAATGCTGTGGCGTCCTTTATAATTATAAATATAAAGAAAAGAACCGCCTTTCGGTGGACAGATAATGCTTATATGCTTTCCGTCAATCTCTCCGATGCAATTCGTGTCGTGAGCCTCCACCGACTTTCGAATTCCCTGGCGATGTTAAGCCATTCCGTTTCGTTGGGAGGTGCTATGTACATATAAAGTGCTAAATTCTTTCCATAATACTCTGCAGGTTTCATAGATAACGTTCTCAAAAGTACTCAAGCCAATTTAAAAACTAAAGCAATAAACTTGTCTCGAGCCACCATGTGCGACGTACCTAGAAAAATTACTTATTATTAAGTATTTATTAGATGTGTTGTCTCCATGTTGCGTTTTTATAAATGAAATAAAAATAATAAATATATTTAAAAAATAATTTTTGTATTTAATTTATTGAACTTTAATTTAATGTATTAAGCCCGAAGATGTAAAGAAAATCCGAAACGCGTCGCTAAATTTAATTTAATATAATTCAATGTTGTAATAAAATTAAAAATAAATAAATTAAGTACAAAAATTATTTTTTTTTAATACATTTTTTATTTTCATTTCATTTATTACTAAGCCTCAAAAAAAATGTCTCTTTTCTCACATTAGTGTCAGGATAAGCTTGCATTCTGCGGTGATAGGATTCCGATCAAATCATTTAAATGACTCTTGGCTAATTCTAGCCACTCTTGCAAACATTTTCGGGGCATTGGTTTTTATTTTTTGAAACGATATTTCAAAAAATCCCAGACTTTTAGCTCGGTCCACCCACCACCTTCTTTTGGTAATTTTTGACGCCTTTTTAAACTTTTTGTAAACTGTTTCTCCTAAAAAAGGTAAAAGTAGTTTTTTTTCCGTAAAGAATTGTATATTTTTTTTAAATTAATTATTTTACTATAAGTTCAGATTTTTGTTTCCACTTAAATTTGCGTACAACTCACAGCAAAAGTAAACAAAACAAATATTTTACCGCTATCAAAAATATTCACGTCACGCTCTCATCTCGTTTCCTCTTCCTTCAGTCATATAAGAATTGTGGATGCAGAATGTAGAGCTGTGCCAATCGTTCATTTTGAAAGACCGAATCAATCAATGATTGATTTGACCAAAGATTCGATCTTTTCAATCAATCATTTTATCAATCATTCCTTTGATTATGGCATATTAAAAAAAAAATCAATAGTATCTGCATAGTTACAGTATGTTTTCAATCCTGATTTAAGGAAGAATTTATATCTTAGAAAAAATAGTTTAAAATTTTCATGTGGGCATTATTTTTTTTTTTAAATAGGCCTTAATCCAAAACAAAAACTTTCACCTAAATTCTTTTTTTTTCAAAGCTAAAAAGTGCTTACCTACTTAAAATAATTATTTACTATTTTTTTTGCAATGAATTGAAAATACTATTAATTAAGAAAGAAATGCATTTTTGTATTCAATTATATCTTTATTATTAACAAAGATCTATTCGTTCACAATGCCAATGAGATTGATTTGGTCTTGGTCCACAATGGATCTCAATTCCAATCAATCTCAAATGAACGTATGAACGATATGAACGAAATGAACGATATCGTTCAACTCAATCTCAATCTCTATCTCAATCTCTATCTCAATCAAATAATTCTCCAAAACCAAACATGTATTGCGCATAGTCTATAGAGACATAGACAAAATTCACATAGAATGGAAACAAACTGAGCACAAATACATACGAGAAAGAGAAAACCCGAAATAAAATGGAAATGAAGTGTAGCTAAGCTAATAGCAGATGTGGATATGTATATCAATTTATGTTCCTGTGGTGTGTTTTTTCATTCACGTAAATAGAGATTGAGATTGTATGTGTTTTTTGTTTCGTACAGTATTCTGGTGTGGAAATGGATTGATTGAGAATGAGTGGAATGAACGAAACATATCTCGCTCTTAGGAAACTTAATGATTGATATTGGGATCGATTGATTCGGTCTGGTGTGATTGCAATCAATCATTCTTTTGAAGAACGGGTCACAAAGCCCGAATCAATCACGATTGACACAGCTCTAGCAGAATGTCGCTTTGCTAAAAATTAGTTTACCAGACTACCGTTTAGACCCATGGTATTAAAATACAAGGTATGTTGTATATGAGATGAAGGGACTCCATATTTTGTTTTGCGTGATGTCATAGCGAGTGTTCCCCATTACATATCTCTAAGAAATAAATGATTTATTATTTTACTTAAAATTTAACAAGAAATAATTTAAAAACGTAAATAATTTATTGTTTACTTTCTCTTCCATAATGGCAAACAATTGAGATCAACCACTCGCAATTACGTCACGAATCAATTGCCTGAACGTTCAAGCGTACCTTGTTATTCTAATAACATGGCTTAGACCTTTTGCAAAGTGCATTCAGTTTTCGTATAAAGTTGTAAGATTTAAAAAAAATTGTATATTTTTTAGAAAAGTTGCAAAAGTATTCAATAATTTTTTGTGCGTCCTTAAAGCTAAAAACTAAAACAACCAAGAAACGTTTCAATCGACGAACACATCGTATCGGTGAGTGCGAGCTTTATATTATCAATCGACTTTGGGCACTTGTAATCGAAGTTTATTGATATTTTGATTACTTTTTTATTCACTACTTTTTGTTTTTAATCTATTTAAATAAACGAAGTAAACTTTGGAATATTTGTTTAACCCACCGCAGAATACTTTTTTCAACACAATAGAAATATAAAATCTTGCTAGTGTGTGTGAAAACGATGAGAAATCCTGCTAAACTTGCAAGATTCGTTTTGACAGAATAAAATCTATTTTAGTTAGAAAGAAATTGGCTTTTTGGTTGAAAGGAATTCGACATTAGTGATAAACTCCCAACTTTTTGACTATGGTAACGACTTTGGACTGAAAGTCACATAAATGCACAGAAATTCAGATAAAGGAAATTCGGAAGTCTGTCATTCGTATTTCTGGCATTCGGGATTTTTTGCATATTAGGGGTTTCGGCATTTGGATTTCATACCCAACCCTTACATTTTACATAATGTATGTACATAGGTTCCACAAAAATAATTTTTTTCTGAAAACAGTGCTATGGGTTTTTGTACATTAATCTGAAACAGTAAAAAAATAGGTACATATATGTAATTATAGTCTCAATTTTACTCTCAGAACATTTTTATAATTGATTTTTTTTCGGAATTAAAGGAGTGCAAATATTAAGTAAAACAAAATTATAAACTTTTTACATTTGAAGTATATATATCGTGAGAAACATTGCTAGAATAGTCGCAATTTGTGAGAGCAAGAGCATTCCGATGGATCCCTTATCGCTGGTGTGTTGCATTGCAGCCGGATTCTCTCCTAAATAAAAATGCATTAGAATTTTGCTATTAATAATTACTCTGGCGCAAAATTTTCTAATTTCTAAGTTACATTTTAAATATTTTTTAATATTGTGCTCAAGCAATTTTCTTTAAGAAACCCTAGTATAGCTGAATACAGTCATATGATTTTAATTAAAAAAAATGTAATAGAAAGCTTGATTTAAATTTGCAAAATCATCTTTTTAATCGAGCGTCTACTGTATTATCTATATGTACTTAAATGATTTTAAAATCCAATCAAATCGAATAAAACTTTGCACCATTTAAAATTATTTTTACTGAAATTCTGTACCATTTAATATGTGAACATTAACCGAGTAAGTATTAGCATTAGAAGGAATACAGGAATATTTCCCCGAATCTCCTGGCTTAGCTCGCTGTACTAATAAGTAGGAAGTGGTCGTTTCTCCTTTTTCCGTTATTACTGAAACTCCGCCTCTTGGAGAGTCATAATTTATTTTCTTGAATGAGAAAAATAGGTTAGTTTATTAAGGAACATATAAAAAATATAAGATATAGTTAATAAGAAGATACATATATTTTTTGTTAACTTTCTGACACGTCAAGTAAAGAATATTTCTAGGCGTACTTCTTGGCACTGAGCAGAAATCTGTCATCCATCTTGCGCCATTCAGCTTGGATTTAAGAGGTATATTCCCGTTTGAAAATACAAAAATAATTGTTTTTTGTGTCATTTATTTTAATAAAATTAGAAGTGATCTTAGTCTTCAAAATGAGGTCTTTTCAATATCTTTGTTCCTCTCTGATATTCTTAGTTAGATGTCAGCCATAAACGTTTTTTCACTTTTTAGAGGAACCACTTTATATAGTTTTGTTAAAAAGAACATGTATAATGGATTCCTGGAAATATTAAGGTATTCATGCAACGATGTAAACTTTTGTAAAGTTTACGATACACGTTTCGTGAACACACCTTTGAAACCGTTTGCTTAAATATCGTTAACTAATCAGCCGTTTGCTTGAACGTCAAATAACTACAAAAAATTCGATGGTCGGTTTGGCTTGGCTGTAATTGCCTTGTTGTATCTTGTTCTTTAATAAATAGAATTTCGCAGATGAATGGACGCAATAAGTTTTCAAAAATGTAATCCCTTAATTTTGGATTGGTGATTCTGAGTAGTTGAATCAAAAATGCAAACATAATTAACAAGGAAGTACTAGCTTAATGCCTTTCATAACTATTGAGCTTCAGGGAAATAAAACAAGGTTTCAAATCAAATTCGTTGCACAATTTTGTTTTAAATACTTGTATTTGAGTGGACTTTTTTCACTGCATTGACCAATTTAATCGCTATTTCAAGGTAAAATTCAAAACTACTGGGAGAGTCTTATGTCGTTTTTCATTGAAATCTGAAAGATTTGATTTTAAAATCAAGAATTGCTGTCTTGAATGAAACATCAAGGCGTACTTTTGAGCCGATTCAATTACACACATACACGCATACAATGATACAAATAAACATCACGTACGTGCGTCGTCGTACAAAAATAATGCAAAACAAAAAATGCCCAACTGCAATTTGCTATTTGACAGGAAAGTGTTTGCATGTATTAGTGAATGCAGATCAAATCTCCCAAACTAGAAAGATCGCATCTTTCTTCTTCAGATCTCATCTTTTTTTAAATAAAATATGAAAAAGTAGAATAAATGCAAATCTTTTCGCAAAAAGATCAAATCTTTTCAACAATGAAAAAACGACATTAGATGGTAGTGCAATGAGGCGTGAAAAATGATCTTTGACTTGGAAATGGTCCAGTTTGGTAAAAATTACAGCTTTATTTTTATTAAATTTAGACTTTTATCAACAAATCTGACGAAGACCAACAGGAGATTAAAACATTTTGACACACATGTGAACAGATCACATTGCAAACCAAAACATGGAGATCGTTTCAACTTATAAACCAGGAGATATGTACTTTTACTATGGAATAAATCGCAAAATTCTCTTTCGGCACTCGACACGGACTCGCCACTCAACACAATGTACTTTCTTCAATTCCATTGGTGTGTTGTTCAGTGGATGTGTGACCTGGTAAACTCTGTCCTAAAGTGCCTTTCACATGAGCTGCGAATTGCGAATGTGAATAAATTTGTTTAGGCAATTCGAAGCGCAAATATCAACAAATTAGTATTTTAACTTTTCAACAAAGTGAATAAACGACCCTATCTTCCTACAATTTTAAAAAGAAAATACGAAGAAAAATTAGTTTAAATTGTTAAATTTAGCATTTTTATATATTGTACGCGAACACCGAGATATTTTCTGTGAGCTGCCAAACACTTATTCGCAATCCACAACATCAGGACGCATTCCACAAATCTGCGAATGAAAAATTCGCTCGAATTTAACCTCAAATTTTGTTTAGCACCCATTTTACTGGTTTATTTTGTATGACTATTCGCGTCTGTCGGCGACCACTTATGTGAAAGAAATTTCAAAACTCACGACCATTCGCAATTCGCTATTTGCAGCTCATATGAAAGGCACTTTAGCCTATATTGCATTGGGGTTACTTATGGAATCGTGAATCTCGACTATGCTATTGCAACTGAGATGCAATCGCTCTAATAAGATAATTGTAGATTCCACATCTCAACAATCGCTTTTTTGATAGCAGGATCGCAACTCTTTTATTTTCCCATTATAAATCAGCTTCCAAATAAAAAAAATACTCAAAATATTAGCATTCCCAAATAAGATTAACAAAAAAGACACATGTTTTATCTATCAATTTATGTCATGTTTGAAGAATTTTGAAGTATAAAATTTGAAAGTTGCGTTTTAAAGTTTACTATGTTAACGATTTTCATTTACAAATACAAATTCATCTAGGAAAGTTTACGATTTGTTAGAAAATATTTCTCATACAAACTGTGACAGTTCGTTTACGAAGTAGTAAGTTCGTTTACGAAGTAGTAAACTTTCCAACGTTTACTATGTTTACAATGGTTTTCCCACGTTGCATGAATACCTTTATTGTTTCTCTTCTTTCGAATTCAGTTAAAACCTTTCCAATATATTTTCTATTTTCTAAGAAATACCTTATTGAAATGTAGATATGCGTCCAGCATATTAAAGCTCATTTTCCCTTCTAATTAAATTTTGTAGGGGTAGTTGAAGACTAAAACAACCAGCTAGGGATTTTAAGACTTAAACAGATATTAAGATTATTTAAACTGAATTTTATACAAGAAGATTAGTTCTTTCAGGAGTCGTTGCAAATTTTGTGGAACAAATTTACAGCTCATTTGTTATGTAACCTCAAAACTACCGACAACCGCTTTTTTTTTATTATATGACGAGATTATCGCAAAACCCAGAGCTAATGGCAGAAAATAGGATGACGAATTTGGATTCAGCGTCCAAAATTACTTTTATAACGTGTTTTGCATGTCTGTGTCAAAAATTGTGTAAGCCTGTAATTACACAGGTTTACACAATTTTTGACACAAACCTTGGCTGTTTAACCTAGCTCAAAAAAACTTACAGTGTCTTGAATTTGATGAAGTCAACAAGCAACAAC
Source organism: Dasysyrphus tricinctus (assembly GCA_963921185.1). Taxonomy (NCBI): domain Eukaryota; kingdom Metazoa; phylum Arthropoda; class Insecta; order Diptera; family Syrphidae; genus Dasysyrphus; species Dasysyrphus tricinctus. The sequence continues at coordinate 180,439,333 of OY992531.1, read as the reverse complement.
TCACCTTATTATTGTGCGTCCACTGAATTTGCTGTGGTGGAAAAGGACTTTGCAGTATGATGCAAGTGAGATTCACTGTAGATCCTGTGTTGATATAAATATCTGGCCCGCCAATAATTGTTGTTTTTGGTTCTATAAAAAATATTGCGAAGTAAATAATATTATCTTTATCGCGAGTAAGATGATCAAGGAAATCTATTGAATAATAGCATGGAAAAGATACACATATAGTAGAAGATCTCGCCATAGGACGACCTACCCTTATAAAGGTACCAGCTGGGCGGTAAACACTTATACAGTTTTGTAGGCAGTGTCATAAAAAACAATTTGCGCATGAGTTGCCTGTCGAAAAGTGGTCAAGACATAGGGGTTTTTCAATTATCTGTCCAGGCTTAGATGTTATAAGCCTTAAGGATATACAAGAACTACTATAAAAAGAAAACTTTATTTAAAAATTATAAACTACTAGTCCAGTCAACGAAGACTCAAAATTATAAAATAAATGCAATAAATCATGCTCTCCGGGTTATTATTTAATGTGGTAGGGGTGACCCCCGGGTACAACATACTAAAAGTCCCCAGCCCAGGGCCGCAAGCTATAGCCAGGAGGGGGGGTTGAAGGTCCCCTTTTGTAATATTTCGGGAATATTTTTAAAACTAAGCGTTGGAGCGGAAAAGTGTACACCACAAAATGAAAGGATAATACATTTCCTACAAAAAAGGTCTTAATCATAATTTTAAGTTGGGTCTTGTGTGTAAATGGAAATTCCCACACAAGTGCAGTGCATGCTGCGCATTATAGATCAATTTATATTGAATAATTTTTGAATGAACAACAACAACTTGTGTGTGTTACCACCAAGTTTATAGGCTGGAGTTATAGCTATTTCACGAGAGCCACCTCGATCATCAGACTCCTTTACTGGTGCTTAGTCTGGTTATGCTCGTATTAATTGAAAAACTCTTTGCCGTCATATGGGAGCGAACCATGAACCTTGCGATTCAGAGGCCGATGCACTACACACCGCGCCACTGAAGCCACATGGTTAGCTCTATCTCAATGCAGGTTTCGTTGTTTATCAATTGCAACAGCGACTAGCATTTTTATTAACATACACAAGCTTGTTATTGTTCAGTCGGTTTCTTTCTTTTTTCCCCATGCACCGATTCGTATGCCAACAATTCGTTGGTCATACAAGGGGGGAGAGGGATGAGTTGAAAGAGTTGACACTGGTCAAGAATTAATTTACAATTTTAAGTTGGGTCTTGTGTGTAAATGGAAATTCACACACAAGTGCAGTGCATGCTGCGCATTACATCAATTTATATTGAATAATTTTTGAATGAACAACAACAGGTCTTAATCATATTTTCGGTAGAAAGCAAGGTTAAGAAAGATACGGGAAGTAGAAAATTCAAAAAATTGAAAAACAATGTAATCGTCTTACAAAATCAATGGTTTTTGGTCAATTAACCCAGAGATAACCGGAAAAGTACGTATATATTGGTTCATGGTCATTTCAGTGACGTCATGAGAGCAAGTTGAAGTGTACAGAAGCGGCTTTGTTTAAAATGTCCTGATTTATTTTTTTTTATACAGTGTTTATTTTTATATGAGAAACACTGTTTCTTCAAAGGCAAGAAGTACACAGAGTATTTCCAAGTTACAAGCCAATACTTAATGAAAGCAATTTTGAACATATCCTAAGAAATAAATTCTTTAGAAGGGGAGGTGTATTTCCCCATCCTTTCTATAAGGGGGGACAAATTCCCTAAACATTGACTGAAAATAGAAAAATAGCTATTTAAAAACAACGGAAATACTTACAATATTGTGCTACATCTTTTTCAAAATCTTAAAATAGATTATTTTATTATATAGTCAAATCAAGTTAGCAATTTTTGAAAAATTCCTTTGAAAACTCAAAATTAATAAAAAAAAAGTTGAAAAATGTTTTTAAATGATTTTTTATTTTTATTTTACACTATTAAGCAGTAAATTGGCTTTTATCATTCAATCTTGCTGTTAGCCTTGAGTCGAATGCTGGAAACCAGACGGTTCTAAGGTTTCTAGATTTTGAGAAAATTGAAAATTATGAAAAGTACTTTTTTTTCGGAAACACTAAGTAATTGTAAACAACAAAATTATTTAAAAAAAAGGAGTTTTCATTATTTTCATTTTTCTCAAAAACTAGAAACCCTACAACCGTCTGGTTCTCAGCATTTGACTCAAGGCTAACAGCAATATTGATTTTCATTTTTCTCGAAAACTAGAAACCCTACAACCGTCTGGTTTTCAGCATTCGACTCAAGGCTAACAGCAAGATTGAATGATAAAAGACAATTTACTGCTTTATAGTGTAAAATAAAAAATAAAAAATCATTTAAAAACATTTTTCAATTTTTTTTTTTTATTAATTTTGAGTTTTCAAAGGAATTTTTCAAAAATTGCTAACTTGATTTGACTATATAATAAAATAATCTATTTTAAGATTTTGAAAAAGATGTAACACAATATTGTAAGTATTTCCGTTGTTTTTAAAAAGCTATTTTTCTATTTCCAGTCAATGTTTAGGGAATTTGTCCCCCCTTATAGAAAGGAGGGGGAAATACACCTCCCCTTCTAAAGAATTTATTTCTTAGGATATGTTCAAAAATGCTTTCATTAAGTATTGGCCTTTAACTTGGAAATATTCTGTGTACTTCTTGCCTTTGAAGAAACAGTGTTTCTCATATAAAAATAAACACTGTATCAAAAAAAAATAAATAAGGACATTTTAAACAATAGCCGCTTCTATACACTTCAACTTGCTCTCATGACGTCACTGAAATGACCATGAATCAATATGTAGGTTTTTTTCCGGCTATATCTGGGTTAATTGATCAAAAACCATTGATTTTGTTAGACGATAACATTGTTTTTCAATTTTCTACTCCCCGTATCTTTCTTAACCTTGCTTCTACCGAAAATATGAATAAGACCTTTTTTGTAGGAAATTAATTATTCTTTCATTTTGTGGTGTACACTTTTCCGCTCCAACGCCTAAGTTTCAAAATATTCCCGAAATATTACAAAAGAGGACTTTTAACCCCCCCTCCTGGCTCGTGGTCATGGGCTGGGGACTTTTAGTATGTTATACCCGGGGGTCACCCCTACCACATTAAATAATAACCCCGAGAGCATGATTTATTGCATTTATTTTTCCTTCGTTGACTGGACTATACGTGATTTTTTGAAATTCAAAATTTCAGTAGGGTAAATGAGGGTTAACAAAGAGAAAAGTCTAGAATCTATTTTCCAAACGAAAAATTATAGGAAGTTTTATTCTTTTGCGATCGGTAGATTATTCAAAAACAAGAAAATCACTATACAAATACGTACAAAAATTTAAAAAATTTGCGAATCGAGATATGAACATTTTGAAGTCGAGATTTGCAAAATATAGGTTTCAGAAATAGTTTATATCAAAGGGCACGGTAGTGCCCAGCCAAGTTCGCGGCACTACACCCTTTTTACAGGAACAAACTCAGGAGATTTTCAACCCCCCTCTAACTTCAGTACCAATTAAGTTAGAAACTTCAAATTCGCAGTATTTGCGGAGCTGATCAAGCACAGGTGGCTCACCAAATTTCAAGTCCTTAGCATTAGTATGGAGCACTTCCCGACATCGTAGAAACTTGAAATTTCGCACAACGGTAGGCCTTGTGGTGCATACAAAGGGAAAAATCGAAAATCTGCAATTTTCTCTTCAGGGGGCGTGGCATCCACCCACTTTCTTAATAATTCTTGTAAATTATATGGAGCACTTCCGATTGTTGTAGAACGATGAAAATTGGTATGTAGGTAGTGCTTGAAGTACTAAGAAAGAACAAAATTAAAAAAAACTGGAATTTTCTATTCAGGGGGCGTGGCATCCACCCTCCTTCTTAAACATTCTTATAAATTATATGGAGCACTTCCGATTGTTGTAGAACGATGAAAATTGGTAGATCGGTAAGACTTAAAATACTTAGAAAGAAAAAAATTTAAAAATTGAAATTTCCCATTCAGGGCGCGTGGCATCCACCCACATTCTTAAAAATTCTTATAAATTATATGAAGCACTTCCGATTGTTGAAGAACGATGAAATTTGGTAGGTCGGTAGGGCTTGAAGTACTTAGAAAGAAAAAAATTGAAAAATTTAAATTTTCATTCATGGGGCGTGGCATACACCCACATTCTTAAAAATTGTTATAAATTATATGGAGCACTTCCGATTGTTGAAGAACGATGGAAATTGGTAGAACGGTATGACTTAAGGAACATACAAAGTTAAAAATAAAAAATTGAGATTTTCCATTCAGAGGGCGTGGCATCCACCCACTTCTCAGAATTGCTATTTTTCATATGAAGCACTTTCGGCTGTCGTAGAATTATTAAACTTTGTACAGCGGAAGGCCTTGATTTTCACATGGCAAAATAAAATCTTTGCAAAAAGGAGTGAAATCACAACAAAAACATAAATGTTAAAAAAAGAGTCAAGTTCTTATATGTAGAAGAAACGTGTGCATAAAAAGTCAACCAAAAAAAGTAATGAGATCTAAAATATATGCCAAGTTTTAAGTTCAGGAAGTTTAATATCAAATATCTGAATTAGAGTAATATCGGAACAACTCCTAATTATGACAGAAATTTGGTATTTAATGATGACTGATTAGAATTTGGTGGATTTACTTGGCAAGTTTTCTCTTAATTACTTTATTAATCACGAATTTAAAATATATTAAAACTTGACCAGTGAACCCACCAAATTATAATCAGACATCATTAAATACCAAATTTCTGTCATAATTAGGAGTTGTTCCGATATTACTCTAGTTCAGATATTTGATATTAAACTTCCTGAACTTAAAACTTGGCATATATTTTAGATCTCATTACTTTTTTTGATTGACTTTTTATGCACACGTTTCTTCTACATATAAGAACTTGGCTCTTTTTTTAACATTTATGTTTTTGTTGTGATAGGTATTACATAAAAGGAAAAGGAAAACAGAGTTATTTCGACTTCTATTAGAAGAATCATCTTTATATTTTATGCTATGTTTCCACCAAAGGTTTATCTCAGATTAGATTTAATAAATCTTTTTGGTGTTTCCACCGCACAAAAAGATTTAAAAAAGATTAAATTTGACAGCACCTTCAAAAATGCAAATGGCGTTCCAATTTTGCTTATGAAGTGCGAATGAGACAGAATGTTTGATTCGTGTGAAACAATGAGGAACTGAATGCGAGTCTCGAATGAATCGTTCAGCACCATGTAAGAATAGGTTAGTTCGATTTGTAAAACTATTTGTCCTAGGAAGATTTAACAAGATTAATTTCTAATCTTCAAGATTTACGAAATAAATTTGTATGGTAAATCTACGAGATTTAAAGGAGATTTAAGGTTAATCTCATTAAATCGCAGATTAGCGCTAGGTGGAAATGTAGCATTACTCTCCTGCTCTGTCAAAGAACTGAGAAATATTAACTGGCTTAATTTCTTTTGAAAGCATGCCATCAGTTTGTTTTTTGAAATTTCATTAGGCGCTGTGAACTTTTTAAAAGGTAAGAATGTTTTGCTCATCTCTGAATTCCAACAAGTTTTCGACTGGTTTAATATAAAATTTGTCTCCACAAAAGGTTTATCTCAGTTCAGATTTAAAAATCTATTTGGTATTTCCGCCGCACAAAAAGATTTACTTTGAAACCACGTTTAACAATGCAAATTGTGTTTCATTTTTTCTTATGAAGAGGAAGTGAGATAGAATGTTTCCTTTGTAAGGAACTGAGTTCAGCCAGCCATGAATGAATCCTTCAGCGCCAATCAAGAATAGGTTAAATCGATTTATAAAAGTATTTGTCCTAGGAAGATTTAACAAGATTAATTTCTAATCTTCAAGATTAACAACATATACCTACTTGTACGGCAAGTTTTCGAGATTTAGAGAAGATTTGAGGTAAATCTTAGTTTATTCTCAGCGTAAGGTGAAAATATGGCATTACGAAAACCTAAATAAACAAACAATTTATGAGAAAACTTGTGTTGTCGATTAGAATGTAGTGTAATTATATCATTCAATAATAATAAGAACAAAACAAAGCCACATGTACTTTACAAATTGAATAATTCATTGATACATGATACCGTACAACAGGGACGCTACAAAAGTAGAGCGACAGGGACAGCAAACGACGCCATATTTCCTGTCGCTCTTTTGACACTTCTCTTCAGTAAGGTTTGCTATTTCATGATGGAAAGATATGTGAGCCAACAACGAGTTGAAATTATTAAAATTTACTACCGAAATTCGGAGTCAGTGGCCTCAACGTTAAGAGCGCTACGTCCAATTTATGATGAGGCTCATTTCTGGCTGAATGGCTTCGTCAATAAACAAAACATGCGGTATTGGTCAGGCAACAATCCACACGTACTCCATGAGTCATCATTGCATCCCGAAAAAATTACGGTTTGGTGTGGTTTATGGGCCGGCGGCGTCATTGGGCCGTACTTCTTCCGTGATGATCAAGACCAGCACGTTACTGTGAATGGTGATCACTACCGTTCAATGATAACCGAATATTTTTGGCCCCAATTGGATGATATGGACTTGGAGGACATGTGGTTCCAACAGGACGGCGCGGCGCCACAAGCCACACAGCGAATGTCACAATCAATTTATTGGAAACCAAGTTTGGAAAACGTGTTATCTCACGAAATGGTCCAGTCGCTTGGTCGCCTCGGTCATGCGATTTGACGCCGTTAGACTATATCCTGTGGGGCTACGTCAAGTCTATGGTCTATGCCAACAAGCCAGCGACGATTGATGAACTTCGTACGAATATCGAACGTGAAATTGCAGCAGTATCGGCCGATTTATGCTTGAAAACCGTCGAAAATTGGGTTCAGCGTCTGGACTTCTGCGAGCGTGCCCGTGGTGGCCATGCAAAAAAAAATCGAGTTCCATACATAATGGCATCGAACGTACTTTCACAGGAATAAAGAATTTTATTAATATTGTAGCGCTCTTATTGAAAAACTCGATACTTTCTGCTTTGTTATTAATTTCTTATTTAGAACATTGACACTTCTTGCCGTCGATGCATTTGAACATTAATGAATTTTAAAGTGGCACAAATCCGCAAATTATGATTGAGTCACCTCTGGATGCTATAATTAGAATAATATTGTATTGCTTCAAATTTGATGCATGTAAAATGGGAATAGCCCAAATAATTTGCTATAGAATGTAAGTAGTATTAATAGCTGTAAGAATTGTAAAATAAATTCATTTCTAAAAATATACACTTTGCTAATCATTTAACAGCGGCACTCTTGCCACTTTGCCATTTGGCTTAGTATACTCACAGCGTGTCACGCTTATATAACTTAAGGCCTAAGGAAAAATTTACGAGGTTTTTCTCCAAAACCAATATTTTCACGAAAACCGCCTGTTTGGGTTATGTGTGAAAAGGTTCTATAAGATTTACGAAATAAATTTGTAAGGTAAATCTTCGAGATTTGAAGAAGACTTGATTTGAGAAAAAGCTTATTAAATCTCAGATTAGTGTTAAGTGGAAATGTAGTATTACACATGCGCAAAGTAGGCACATTGTAGGCACATATATGTACTTCTTCTTGTTATAATTTGTGGTATTATTTAATAAGAGTGTTAAGGCAAGAATTTTTTGGGTTAAAACAATTGTATTACAATTTAAAATAATTTTACAAATGTCAAATCCGTGCTGTTATTTATGCTTGTGAAACCTGAAAAGTCACGTCTACCATTTCGAGGCTTTTGTGAACCGCTGTCCATCCCACATCCTAAAGATTCGGTGACCACAAATTATATCAAACGAGGAATTGTGGCCCAGGACAAGTCAAGAGCGGCTGGACGACGGCATAAGAAAGCGTAAATGGCAGTGGATTGGTCACACGCTGAGGAAACCAAACGATGAAATCGCAAAGCAGTCTTTTGAATAGAGTCCTCAGGGTGCACGGCAGATTGGAAGACCAAGGACAACATGGAAATAAACTTAGCAGAAGCAGAATCTCAGAGAAAAAGGTGGCCACAGTTAAAATACCTTGCTGCAAACCGTAGAGGATGGAAGTATTTTGTTGACGTCCTATTCCCCAATCGGGGTTACATTACACGATGACGATGACATGTATGTAAAGTACAAAATTAAATAAAAAATACCCTAAATTAACTCTCTTTAAATAAACAGGTATTCCCATTCTTTGATTGTGATTACATCCTCCGTCTTAAGAATATTTTAAGCCCCTCTACTCCTCAATATCCTTCACGAGGAATTAGTCCGCATATAAACTAGATGTCGCCCCGGTCGTTTCTGTCCATGATAGAACTATTGGTTGCATACAGAGATTGAGATCACAACAAAAACATAAATGTTAAAAAAGGACCCAAGTTCTTATATGTACAAGAAACCTGTTCGTAAAAAGTCTGCCAAAAAAAGTAATGAGATCTAAAATATATGCCAAGATTAGGGTTCATGAAGTTTAATATCAAATATCTTAAGTAGAGTAATATCGAAACAATTCAAAATCATGACAGAAATTTGATATTTAATGATTACTGATTAAAATTTGGTGGGTTCACTGGTCAAGTTTTCATTCATTTTAAATTTGTGATTAAGTAAGTATTTAAGAGAAAACTTGCTAAGTAAATCCACCAAATTTTAATCAGTAATCATTAAATATCAAATTTCTGTCATGATTTGGAATTGTTTCGATATTACTCTACTTAAGATATTTGATATTAAACTTCATGAACTTTAAACTTGGCATATATTTTAGATCTCATTACTTTTTTTGGCAGACTTTTTACGAACAGGTTTCTTGTACATATAAGAACTTGACCTTTTTTAACATTTATGTTTTTGTTGTGATTTCACTCCTTTTTGCAAAGATTTATTTTGCCAGGTGAAAGTCAAGATCTACCGCTCTACAAAATTTCATAATTCTACGACAACCGAAAGTGCTCCATACAAATAATAGCAATTCTGATAAAGTGGGTGGATGGCAACCCCCTTCCCCCCCCCTTGGACGGAAAATTCCAAATTTTCGATTTTTTTTCCTTTCATAGTACTTCAAGTCCTACCGACATACCAATTTTCATCGTTCTACAACAATCGGAAGTGCTCCATATAATTTATAAGAATTTTTAAGAATGTGGGTCGATACCACGCCCCCTGAATGCAAAATTCCAATTTTTCAGTTTTTTTCTTTCTAAGTACCTTAAGCTCTACCGACCTACCAATTTTCATCGTTCTACAACAATCAGAAGTGCTCCATATAATTTAAACGAATTTTTAAGAATGTGGGTGGATATCACGCCCCCTGAATGCAAAATTCCAATTTTTCCGTTTTTTTCTTTCTAAGTACCTTAAGCCCTACGGACATACCAATTTTCATAGTTCTACAACAATCGGAAGTGCTCCATATAATTTATAACAATTTTTAAAAATGTGGGTGGATACCACGCCCCCTGAATGCAAAATTCCAATTTTTCAATTTTTTTCTTTCTAAGTACCTTAAGTCCTACTGACATACCAATTTTCATCGTTCTACAACAATCGGAAGTGCTCCATATAATTTATACGAATTTTTAAGAATGTGGGTGGATACCACGCCCCCTGAATGCAAAATTCCAATTTTTCAATTTTTTTTCTGTCTTAGTACCTCAAACCCTACCGACTTACCAATTTTCATCGTTCTACAACAATCGGAAAGGCTCCATATAATTTATAGAATATTTAAGAAAGTGGGTGGATGCCACGCCCCCTGAATAGAAAATTGCAGGTTTTCGATTTTTTCCTTTGTATGCACCACAAGGCCTACCGTTGTGCGAAATTTCAAGTTTCTACGATGTCGGGAAGTGCTCCATAATTTTGATGATCTGTCAGTGAGTCAGTCAGTTACGGTTTTTGTGATTTTTGAAGTCCTATATCTTGGGAACTACGAATGCTAAGGAGTTGAAATTTGGTAAGCCACCTGTGTTTGATTAGTTCAGCAAATACTCCAAATTTTAAGCTTCTGACTTTATTGGTACTGAAGTTAGAGGGGGGTTGACACGGCCGTAGCCAGGCCTACGCTATGTTGAGCTCCAAACAATTGTGGGACAATTTAAGATCCTGGACATTTTTAACATAAATCAAAATATTGCTTCAACATTAAATTTTAAATGTGCACCAACTGAAAAATATTGATCAATTACCTCATTATTCGAAGACGATTAAGAATGCATCAAAAACAACGTTAATGCAGTGGATATGGAGAGAGCTCTGTTGGTATACATAATTGAGAACAATTTTGTAGCTGGAACTTTTCTTAATCATTGCAAATCAAAAAAATAACAGACATATTAAAGATGGGGTTTGAAGCAATCGATACATTAGGGATCAGCACATCTACGAAATGAGACATCATTTTCAGCACTTTCGCAAATAGAAGCTATACGATGGTCATCAATGACCGATCAAAGCCAGTGCAGTCTTTATTTTCTTGCATTCAAAAATACACGATTGAATTTATGAAAATGGATGTTATTTTGGGTAGATTTGCAAAAAAAACACTGAGCCTAATTTTTTCAAATACTTTTTGCTCATATTTGTGATTTTATGTATATTTGTAATCAGGAACATTAATGCAGTTTTTGTACACAATTATTAAAAAAATTGTTAACAGCAGTTTAACGACTGATTATGGTGATTCTTAATAACCACAATTTTTGTCAAGCAAAACCATTGATCAATTTTTGAGATATTCAATTTTGTTTGGAAAAAAGATACTTTTTCTCAAATGAAAAATGTACTTCAGAAAACCATCGTACAGAGTTCATTTAAGGATCATTAGTTTTGTTTTAAAATTAACTTTTATGAAAAAATAATCAATTATGACAGTCTGATGTATAAAACTCAAGATATAACCATTTAACGCGGACCTTATCACCCCTTTATTCAAATATTTAAAAAAAAAAAAATTAAAAAAAAAATTAATATCTCAAAAACTTACCAATGGTTTTGCTTGGTCAAAATTGTGGTTATTAAGGACACAACAAGATATTTGTTCACATTATTTCATTTAAATTCAACTATTTTTGGGAAAATTAAAAATAAAAAACAAAAACTAACAAAAACCAACAAAAAATACGGGTTTTCTCCAATATCTCGGAAATTTTGAGGTAACGTACAAAAATGATTTGTATAAAAGTTGTAGATTTTTGTGTGATCTGCAACATTTCTATTGAACACATTTTATTTTGGGGTCAACTTTAGTCAGAAAACGCAATAATGAGATTCCCCCCCTCTTTTTCACCCCCAAATCCTACCTCCAACTCCGCTGCTGGGAAATAGATTTTTCTTACATTCCTTATAACCCCCTTCACCATTTTCAGTCGTTTAACTGTTGTTAACAATTTTTCTTTTTTTTTAGTAAAAATATGTAAATAAGCCTACACTACATGTGGTATTGTGTCAATAAAATTTGTGTATTTTATATTCAATATGTATTATGATTTTCGTTAAAAAAATGTCAGCTCACCTAAAAATACCTTGAGCTCACCCATACGATTGATCCTGGCTACGGCCGTGGGGGTTGAAAATCGCCTGAGTTTGTTCCTGTAAAAAGGGTGTAGTGCCGTGAACTTGGCTGGGCACTGGGCACTACCGTGCCCTTTGATAGTGAGTATCATGCTTATACCTTGCCATTATGCTATGTATCCACCAAAGGTTTATCTCAGATTAGATTTAATAAATCTTTTTGGTGTTTCCACCGCACAAAAAGATTTAAAAAAGATTAAATTTGAGAGCACCTTCAAAAATGCAAATGGCGTTTCAATGTTTCTTATGAAGTGCGAATGAGACAGAATGTTTGATTCGTGTGAAAAAATGAAGAACTGAATGCGAGTCTCGAATGAATCGTTCAGCACCATGTAAAAATTGGTTAGTTCGATTTGTAAAACTATTTGTCCTACGAAGATTTAACAAGATTTGTATGGTAAATCTACGAGATTTTAAGGAGATTTAAGGTTAATCTCATTAAATCTCAGATTAGCGCTAGGTGGAAATGTAGCATTAGACTGTTTAAAATGTTGCGCAATTATTAGCTGCGTTTTATTATCTCTGGGTCTGGGTCGAGGTTATCTTTTAACATGCATTACAAAAAGTGACAGCACTGGTTCTGATTGTGTCTCTTGTGTTTAATATCGCTCGTGCTTATTTATGTTTATCTGCTTGAATTTTTATAGTTTTAAATACTTTAATTTTAATAAACTCATTCCCTTAGTGATATTATTTGTTAATTTCAATTAATAATGTGTTTAGTTAGTGTAAATTGTGTTAAATTTTAACAAACAAAAGTGTTTGGTATGAATTCTTTGTTTTTTTTTTCTAATTTAATTTTGAGTGATAATATCTACCTACCTACTCCTTTCATAGATGTATAATATGCGTTTTCCTTTGGAGGTGGCGAAGTACTTGCAAGTACTTTGCCAGCTTTTTTCAATGGAACACATCAAACTGCTTTCCCATGTAAAATGTATCTACTCGCGCATGAGACCATGTGCAGTTGGTAGTACTAGATTAGGGTTTTCATCTACTCGTAAGTACTTCGCCACCTCCAAAGGAAAACGGCTAATATTGTATTAGTTTAAACTTGTTTAGTTGTATTTTATTTAATTTCTATTCCTATGCTTGTTTGAATAAGGTAGTACATGTATTAGTATTTTATCTCACTTTCCCCTACTTTCCTTTTTGTTTCCTTTTTTCATATCAAACTCTAAGCATACACAAAGTAGTTTCGTCTCTTTCATTTAATAAATTAATTTCAATCCTATTTTATCTGTTTAACTTTAAAATTATTTAATATTTTCTATTTATAATAATTGTGGAACTTAAAAAATCGTGAGCTCGGTAGCCTAGGTGATAGGTTGAGCGGATTTCAAATCTTCGAAGCGTGGGTTCGGTTCCTGGTCATTACAATATTTTTTTTTTTTTGTTACAATTCTCACAAATTTATTTATTTTTTAAATTAATTTCTTTAACGTTTCTCTTTTTTTCATAGTTTTTTTTTAAATATGGCTTGTTCTGCAAAAACTTGCTCTGAAAGTTCTAACCCTACCCCACTTTTTGCCTGTTTCGGACCTTGTGGTAATCTTTACCATGCTAAATGCATTGGCTCAACAAATGCATTTATCGAAAAAATAACCCATTCCAAGTTTGCTTATTGGTATTGCACCGATTGCCGCAACTTATCTTTGTCCCAACTCGCTTTTAAAATGTCCTCTTTTAAGACAGACATTAATAAAATTTCAAAAGGTTTCGAAGAACTACTCATTAATTTCAACACTGCAGTCGCTAAAATGAATTCATTCATTCAGTAGACCTACAAGCTCAATTTAGCTCAGCTGTACCAACCGATTTCGTACCTGTTGGGAATAAAAGTAATAAAAGGAGTCGTGATAACTCCAAAGTTGTTAAAAACTCTGGTCCACCCCCTCTAAACGTACAAATCTCAGGAATGATTCAGATCTGCAGTTACCTAGTTCTGTCGTTAGTGAGAATCAAAATTCAATGACGAGTCCATGTACAGTCTCCGACGAGAGTCCTGTGCTTATAGCTGACGCTAGCATTGATTCGAGGACTATAAAAGCTGTATCTTAACCTAAAACAATTTTTGTTTCTCGTCTGGAACCTGATATTATTCCTGATGATATTATATCTCATCTAGTCTCTAAAAATTGTATACCTAACAGTACTTCCATTAAATGCACCAAAATAAGTAAGGCAAATAGTTTCGTGTCATCTTTTAAAATAGTAACGCAGTCTTCGTACTTTGATGCAATTGGCGATAGGAGTAACTGGCCTAGTGAAGTTCTTATTAAGGAATTTACTATTAAAAGAAAGAACAAACTTAAACAATCCTTACCAAATGTTACACCATCAAAAAACTAGATAGAATTACCCTCTTTTATCAAAATGTAGATAAGAGGGCTTCGCAGCAAGACTGCTGATATTTATATCAACTCTCAGGCGCTTCCACATGACATATTTGTTTTGACAGAAACTTGGCTTAATCCATGTTTCTTGGACACGGAACTCTTTTGTCAAGAGTTTTTAGTTTACAGAAAAGATCGTCATGTTGATAAGCCAAAAGAAATGGGAGGTGGTGTTTTGATTGCTGTGCGTAATAATTTTGTATCTTCTTTTGTTTCTTTTCCTTTCCAGTTATCCATCGAATTAATCTGTATAAAAATAACTTTACAGTCAAAATATATTAACATACTAAATGCATACATACCCCCTAAAAGTTCTGACGCAGTTTTTAATGAACTTTCTATGGCCATAGATTTTGTAATGGACTTATGTTGCTCTAACAGCAATATTTTACTTCTAGGTGATTTCAATCTACCGTTTATAGATTGGGTCCCTTCTGAAGATGAATCATGCCAAGAAGCTTCTTTAACTTCTGCACAATCGGAACTTTTTTTACTTGATAAAATTAGTACTACTGACTTACAGCAAGTAAGCTGTATTAAAAATTCTAAAAATCGAGTTCTCGATTTAGTATTTTCCTCGGACACTATTAGTACTCTTGTTCTAAAATCTAGTTCTGGGATTACTAATATAGATAATTACCATCCTCCCCTGGATATTTTCCTTGACTTGACTAATCATCTCACAGTAAATAGTAATTCTTATGATTGCTCATATATATTTGACTTTAAAAAGGCTGACTATCAATTGCTCTCTGAAAAACTAGTTAATTCTGATATTGGTAAAATATCAACATGTACTAATATGGATGAGGCAGTTTCTAGTTTTTATTCAATCTTTTATAGTTGCATGAATGCTTCTATACCCTTAAAATTATCGAAAGACTCGAACGTTTGCCATGCATGGTACACGAAAGAGCTCAGATCACTTCGTAACAAGAGAAACAGGGCGTGGAAAACTTACCTAAAAACTAATTTACAAATTGATCATAGTTCTTATATTGCACTTTTTGAAGAATTCAAAACTCTTTCAAGGGATCTTTATACTAATTACGTAAATGAAATGGGAAGCTTTTTAAAAGAGGATCCTAAGTCATTTTGGAAATTTGTCAACTCAAAGAAGAATTCGGACGGCTATCCGGCGAATTTCGTATACGAAAATTGTTCGTTACAAAATAATACAGATATTTGCAACGCATTTGCGAATAATTTTTATGATTCCTTCGTTGATACGCCTGTCGTTGTTGACGAAAGTTATTTTAAAAATTTACATATCTACTCCCAAACGAGTTGTAATAATATGCCTGTGCACCTGAGCACTATTTTAGAATATATCTCATCTTTAAATGATGATTATTCGTCTGCTTCAGATGGAATTCCCCCAATAGTATTAAAAAGGTGTAGACATATATTAGTTCAGCCCCTTCAATCTATATTTGAGCTTTCTATAAAATCAGGGAAGTGTCCTTGCTTATGGAAAAAATCATTTTTAACTCCAGTTTTCAAGAAGGGTGATAGGAACGATATAAAGAATTATAGGCCAATATCAAAACTGTCTTGTATACTGAAACTTTTTGAAAAAGTTATTTGTGAAAGCTTGGCATTTCATAGTAAAAATTTAATATGCGAAAAACAGCATGGATTTATGCAAGGAAGATCAACGGTAACAAATCTTCTTACTTTCTTACACAAATGCTCCAATGCTTTAGAGAACGGTAATGAAGTTGACTGCATTTACACTGACTTTTCTAAAGCATTTGATCAACTTAGTCATAATATCATTTTATTCAAACTTAAAGCTTTCGGCTTTCCACCTTTTTTTATATATTTGATAAAATCGTACCTTGAAAATAGATCATACCAGGTGAAATTTCGACACTCTTTCAAACCCATTTAACGCTCAATCGGGTGTACCTCAGGGAAGTCATCTGGGCCCTTTTCTATTCATTCTAGCAATAAATGATGTTGTGTCATGCATTCGCTCTAGTGAAATCCTTATATAAGCTGATGATATGAAAATTTTCAAGACCATAAGTGGTGACCATGACCACAGTCTCTTGCAGGCTGATATTGACAGCTCTGAAGGGTCTCCCTTGGGCTGATCCTTACAACCTCCCACCATATGAACATCGGATCCAGCTACTGCAGGTCCAAACTTTATATCAAAGGCGGGTTAATAATGACTTAATATTTCTTCATCAACTTATGAGTGGCCAAATTGATGCTCCTGACTTGTTAGCCTATATTGGCATAAATTATCGCAGAGGATCTCACCAGCTGCGAAGATTTGAACTTTTACACGTCGATTTTCATCGAACTAACTACGGAATACATGAACCTCTAAGCCGTATGTGTAAACTTTTTAATTTAAATTTTAAACTCTTCCTCGGTTGATTTTAACGTAGGTAAAATGGGATTAAAAACATTGTTTAGAACCAGTGCTCCACGATCTTGACTGTCTTATCTACTGTTTAAGATACTTTAAATGTTTTTTGTATTATTGTTAAATTTTGTATATTAGGTATTGTTTTTATTTTTGTAATTTAGTTTAGTTTTATATACTTTTTGTTTGTAAGCATGTGTTGGTTTGCATTATTTTACTATTTTACTAACCACTAACACATGCACTTATGATGAGCCTTTGTTTGTAGGTTGCAGCTTGATCTAAGCTCACTACAACATAAAATCTGAAGTGTTAAAAAAAACAACATGGGATCTAGGTTTCTATCGAGGTTAATTTCAATAACCCAGATAGAGGTTTTCACTCTGATCGGCAGAGGGCTATTTACCATTGTGAATGGATGTCAGCGATTTGTCACCAGTATTAGGAATAGAGAGGAAAAGAGACAAGTGCTTACATGAAAAACAAATCACAACAAAAACATAAATGTTAAAAAAGGAGCAAAGTTCTTATGTGTACAGGAAACCTGTGCGTAAAAAGTCAGCCAAAAAAAGTAATGAGATCTAAAATATATGCCAAGTTTTAAGTTCATGAAGTTTAATATCAAATATCTTAAGTAGAGTAATATCGAAACAATTCCAAGTCATGACAGAAATTTGGTAATTAATGATTAAAATTTGGTGGGTTCACTGGTCAAGTTTTCATACATTTTAAATTTGTGATTAAGTAAGTATTTAAGAGAAAACTTGCCAAGTAAATCCAACAAATTTTAATCAGTAATCATTAATTACCAAATTTCTGTCATGATTTGGAATTGTTTCGATATTACTCTACTTAAGATATTTGATATTAAACTTCATGAACTTAAAACTTGGCATATATTTTAGATCTCATTACTTTTTTTGGCTGACTTTTTACGCACAGGTTTCTTGTACACATAAGAACTTGGCTCCTTTTTTAACATTTATGTTTTTGTTGTGATTACACTCCTTTTTGCAAAGATTTATTTTGCCAGGTGAAAGTCAAGCCCTACCGCTCTACAAAGTTTCATAATTCTACGATAACCGAAAGTGCTCCATAAAAATAATAGCAATTCTGATAAAGTGGGTGGATGGCATCCCCCCCCCCACCCCCCGGAATGGACAATTCCAAATTTTCTATTTTTTTTCCTTTCTAAGTACTTCAAGTCCTACCAACCTACCAATTTTCATCGTTCTACAACAATCGGAAGTTCTCCATATAATTATAAGAATTTTTAAGAATGTAGGTGGATGCCACGCCCCCTGAATGCAAAATTCCAATTTTTCAATTTTTCTTTCCAAGTACTTTAAGTCCTACCGACCTACCAATTTTCATCGATTTTCGATTTTTTCCTTTGTATGCACCACAAGGCCTACCGTTGCACATAGGAGTATTTGTATGCAAAAACTGGACAAAATTATTTTTTGTCTTGATTGCAATATTTTCATCTTAAACCATGTAATAAATACCGTTTTTAATAAATTCACCCTCTTTAAAAAAAAAAAAAATTTCAAGTTTTTTTTTAAATTTTTCAACTGGAAACAAGAAAAAATGCATTCAATTGGATATACGATATGACCAAAAAAGATAAAAAGGATCAAAGTTGCATCCAATATTTTTTTTTAATCAATACTGGGAGCTTTGCTTAACCATATTTTATACAAATAATTACCAAATAACTCCAAAAAAATAAAAAAAAATGAAATCCCAAAGAAAAATAGCAGCACAAATAGTCAGTTTGAATGGGCATAAAAGTGGGAATACGATATGACAAAAAACAACTACATCCGCAAAAATCCGCAGGCGATTCTTTTTGAAAATGAAGCTTGATGGTTTATTTTATCCACCCATATACAAATGAGAGCCCAATTCCACCTACATCTATAAAAAAATTACTTCCCAATGAAAAAGAACCAACAAAACTAGTTTTTTTTTTTGCATTTCTAGAACAAAAATTCGAAAAAAATATAAATATTGAAATATTTGTCGTAAAAATGGCTCAATATAATAGTGAACATCTATAGTTGATTTTTATATACCAAAAATTTCATCAGACTACACAAAAATTTTAAGAAATAATTTAATAAAATGTTTCAAATTTTTTGAAGGTTGATTACAAAAAGAAGTGACAAATTTGTGATCGAAGACTTTGAACTAATATCATAGCCAAAATATGTTGAGCAATAAAAAAAATATTTTAGGCTATTGTTCCATGGGATCTTAGCTATTGTCTGGAAAAAGTTCCCCTTTCAATTTTGACATTTGAAAAATCGACTTTTGGCCGAGTTTTGTAGGCAAATACTCCTATGTGCGTTGTACGAAATTTCAAGCTTCTACAATGTCGGGAAGTGCTCCATAATTTTGATGATCTGTCAGTGAGTCAGTCAGTTACGGTTTTTGCGATCTTTGAAGTCCTATATCTTGGGAACTACTAATGCTAAAGAGTTGAAATTTGGTGAGCCACCTGTGTTTGATCAGTTCAACAAATACTCCGAATTTGAAGTTTCTGACTTAATTGGTACTGAAGTTAGAGGGGGGTTGAAAATCGCCTGAGTTTGTTCCTGTAAAAAGGGTGTAGTGCCACGAACTTGGCTGGGCACCACCGTGCCCTTTGATAAACATAAGAAAGAAGAGACTAGATATACAGCACTGCTTTTGCACTAACCCACATCGTTTTATTTTCACGAGGTGAACCATATGGGTTATGAGCGATAAGAAAACGCGTCTATTATTGTATTCGTACTTACCAACAACTGATAAGAATATAACGAGGCCAATAGGTGGAGTAGTCGACACTTGGCATTCATAAGCTCCGGAATCTTTTGGAACCGCATATTTTATCTGAAAGCAAAACAAAAAATCTATTCGTTAACTCCAAAAAGTTTCATCGATTATACTTTAGAATTTAAATTTTAGTTTTACATTAATTCAGAGGGTCCACCGTACAGCATAATTATGTTGTATACGTATACCTATATCATTGATATTTTCATTTGCTAATTTCTTAACACAACTAAAGTGTGCATTCTCGTGGATAGTCGTGCGGTTCTTACTTACATGTTATCAGTCTTATTTATAAATCGCAAAGTATGTATAAGGCCTAGATCACAGCAATGCACCGCAGTATAAATCCGTGCAAATGAGCAGTGGCGTATTTGTACATTCTACACGTTTATACTGTTTTTGACGCATTAACGTCGCGATGTGGTATGAAAGGTTCTATGTAGATGCCGGTGCAGTGCAATTATGCCCGTAGCGTAGGCATTATTACCCAAAATAAAACGAAAAAACACCCACGGGGGTTTTTTCCATTTTGAAATGGCAATAAGACCCAAAAAAAGAAATAGGAACCGCGGGTGTTGTTGCCTTTTGGATTTGGCATTTAAGCCCACACTCAAAAATTAAAAATCTCAAAATGATACAGCTACAATATATTGTTGGATATATAGGATAAATTCAAAGTTTCTTTAAATTCAGATTTTATAAATGCAAAAGAAACTTTGGATACACCCTACCTCACACCCACCCCAAATCCTATAGTGAGCCCAAGCAGGGGGGTTCCAGGGGGCAGCATGCCCCCCATAGATACCTCACTCTTTATTCGCGAATTTTAAAATTTCACAAACCAAATAAAGGAGAGGATTTACTAGGTTTGTGAAATTTTAAAATAAATTTGCGAATAAACAGTGAGGTATGTATGAGGGCCCAACTAACAATTTTGACCCTATAATCATCCAAAGAAGCTTCTCATAAACATTTCTTGCAATCAAATAAGCATTGTATAATAGTCCATAGAGTTAAAAAGGCGCACTTTCTTAGCTCCTATTGGACCTTTGCCGAGTAAATTCAGTTGCCCCGAAAAACAATTACAGGACTCAATTCAGAGGTTTTAAAGAAGAAGGTGGAAAAATAAAAAAAAATATTTCAAAATTGATTTATATTTATTTATTTATATGTGTTTATATTTTTATTTTATTTACCTTTTTGCTGATTTATTTTGAAGTTTTTATCCTAAATGCAATCTTAGAATTTATTAGATATTATTTAAGTTATAAAAATTACAAGGTGTCTGTGGGATTCGAACCATGGTCCTCTCACACTGAAAGTCTGCCACGGTAACCGCTCGGCCATGGAAGAATATATTTACGATGCCAAAATAACTTATCCGCTTTCTCCACACCGCTGGTTTGTGGCTATATTCCTTAGTATACCAGAAGTGGTTTGTGTTTTCACTAGTATAGCAGAAATGGTTTGATGCTGCACTTAGCAAGTAACAGAAACTAGCATAGATATTGTGTACTAATTTTACAGGATGACTATAAAAGCGAAAGCTCCGTCGTCATTTCATAAGAGCAATATAGAGAGATAAAAGAAACATTGGTATAATGCTTCTATCAAGCTGATATATGTAATTTGCACCAGAAAATATTTAAGGAATCGGTAATGCTCCAATAAGGTATTTACTTCCCGTCAGAGGGGTAATAGGAGCGCTATAGAAACAAATAACACTAAAAAGTCTGAAATGCGAAGCAATTTCGTTAGTTTTGGGGGGAGGGGGTTGAATGCTGCCCCCTGCAACCCCCCTGCTTGGGCTCACTATAGGATTTGGAGTGGGTGCGAGGTTGGTGTATGTAAAATTTCGTTTGCATTAAAAGAATTTCAAAATTCGGCTTTATTTTGTTCGGCGTTATTGTACGTCACCAAAAGCTTGTATAAACTTTTTCTTGAGAATAGTTTGCTTTATTTACTTTATTTCTCTAAAGGATTTTGTTATTTTTCTAAACAAAAAAATTTGAAAATACTTTCGTTACATCAAAATATGTACTTTAAAAGAAAGTTAAATTTGAGTTTTGTTTAATTTTGTTCAGTGGGTCTTCTCTCCATTTATAATTGCAATTAACACCCACAAGGAAAGGGATACAAAACCCTCGGCTTTTATTTCCATTTCAAAATGGAAAGAACTCCCGTGGGTGTTTTTTCCTTTTATTTTGTGTTATTTTGTGTTATTATCGCGGGTGTTATTGCACTGCACCGTATATGCCACTACTCATTCCCATGGATTTTGCAATGGTAAAAATAAATCTGAGTTCCATTCCTTGTCTAGCCTTTTACTATTTTTTGCAGTGTGGTGCCGCTGAATACCACAATGGAAAAGTTGCCAGAAATGCACCAGCAAATTTTGTGTCGATGCGAATGATTCACTTTGATTTCGCATTGGTTTGGTAGAGCATTTGAGGATCACATATAGCCTATTGAATAGACCGGAAAATGAGGGATATAAAGGAACAATTACGTGCAAGGCTTTTTATTATTGAATATGTTTGTTTGGCCCATAAGCATGTTTAAAACCGAAAATGCTACTAAATTCACCCATGCGTTTCTGAGAGAATGGTCACACTGGCCACTTTTCAATATTTTTGGTGTAACTTGAAAACTAAGCCGAATTTGACAATTTTACACTTCTTGTTACTTTTTGTTCAAAATTAAATTTTCTATTGGAATGGATAGTTCAAAAAATTTTACAAAAAAATTTAAGCAGGAAAAGTTAACAAAAACCAAACTAAAAAAAATCAAAAAAATTTTAATAAATTGCGCACAACTTTTTTTGAACCAAAGATAGGGTCAAGATATACAGGGACAAAATAAAGTAGAGACTAATAACTTTAATATGGCATGTTCAAAAATTAATATTTGTTCAAAATTGACAGAGATATTCCTATTCAAACCTTATCATTTCTTATAATTTTTCGCAGTTCTGGCCCGAAAGTATGTTTTTCGGTACAATATGGCAAATTTCACTTTCGTAAAAATGTTCGAAATCAAAATTTTGATATAATATGACATTACAACTATAGAGAATTTTTAAGAAGAATGTTAGTTCGCAATTTCGTTTTGAGCTGTTTTTAAATGCTTTCCGACCTACAGACCGAACGGCTGGTCCGATTAACATAAGATTTGGTACTAAGTGCTAGGAACGTTGAATTTGTCATAAAGTACCAAAAAATAGGCTTTCGGGCAAAAACTGCGAAAAATTATAAAAAATAGTAAAATTTGAATGGCTATTTCTCTGTCAATTTTCAAACAATATTACTTTTTTAACATGTCATATTAAGGCCTTAAAACTCTAATTTACTTTGTTCATGCATGTCTTGAGCGTATCTTTCCTCCGAAAAAAGTTATGCACAAGTTAGAAAAAAATTAAAAAATGTTTGATTTTTCGATTTTTTTATGTTGGTTTTTGTTTACTTTACCTGCTAAAATTTTTTTAAGAAATTTTCCAAACTATCCCCAGTGTGGCCAGTGTGGCCATTCTCTCAGAAACGCATGGGTGAATTTAGTAGCATTTTCGGTTTTAAGCATGGCCTAGCAAACATATTCAATAATAAAAACCCTTGCACGTAATTGTTCCTTTTTAAAAGGTCTATTCAATAGGCTAATAATCCTGATTATAATGAGGTTTTATTACAATTATTTAAATTTTTTAAAATAGTTAGAATCTTCTGGCTCAAAATTACTTAATTACTACAAAATTAGTTTGGAAATAAGTTAGTTATTTATAAGTAACTTTAGAATCATTACAAGCTCTTTAACAAATAGCAATTATTACTCTCTCGTTCATTTAAAAATCAACACTATGGCGAATTACCACATTGAGATTAGCTGTGGATTTGATTAAAACTGTCACTCTCGAAATTGACAGATTCGTAAAATTCCCTATTACATATACCTAAGCAATTTAGGATAGCAGAATAACCATTCAGACTTTTTCTTTGAGTTCATAAAATCGTTTGGAATCTGTGATAATATCGGATGGTATTTGGTTGAAATAGGTGTCGTATTGCATTTAAAGAGTTAAGACTCATTATAGATATGCTACTCTAGATAATTAAAGTAAGTAGTCACTTTATATTCTAGATCTTAAGTATTGTAGCCACACACCATTTAAGCTAGCCCTAAACGACGAACATGCTCGCCAAACTTGTTCGTGCTCGCTATATATTCGTCGTGTAGGGGATGGTTCGCGAACGGTTCGCTGTTGGCGAAAAATTTCGATTTTGTCGTGTTCGTTGGCTTCAATGTTCGCCATGTAGGGCCATGTTCGCGAGCAAACCTCATTTTTGCTGTGAAATTACTACAAGCGCAACGACTTGCGCTTCTTTATCGCACATGCTTACGCTTTGAGGAATCAACACGAAATGAATGTTCGTCAAATGTGTTCGTCGTGTAGGGGATAACGCAAACGAACAAGCTCGGCGAGTATGTTCGTCGTTTAGTGCTACCTTTAGTGAGTTTCGGAGTGAACGTAGCTCCCTCGAATACCACGGTGCGGTGGTGAAAATTATGTTTTTTCTGGGGTGCATAAGGAACAAATGAATAAAAACTTTAAAAAATTACTGAATAAAAGTTAGTAGCTAGCGTATGATTAGACAGAGAGCTGACGATTTAAAAAGTCAAGTCATTTGGGTAAAGTTGTAAGTCATATGAATAAAAGCCATTAGCTGTTTGTCTGCCTAAACACGTGTCGAACAGGTGTATACTTTGACGTAAATTTTGTACATCGATATATTTCAATGCCTATTGTTCGGAGGGAAAAAGTGTGCACACAAGAAATATTTAGCTTGCCATTTTGAACAATTCTTGTCATAGGTCAAACTCTCTATAAACTTTAGCTTTAATTTAATTAATGAAATTTAGTACTAAGTTTCATGAAAAATTAAACATAATTTTTGTGGAATAGATGCCATTTCAAGCTAGTTTGAATCTAAAATAAATAAATATATTTCTTACCTGCAATGTCCAATCTCCCGTTTCATCATTTTGCAAAGGAACAAACCTCTCATCTGAAGAATATGTATATTTTCCAACCGTTAGTAAATTTATATCTGCGTGTCGTACCCATGAAACCTTAGGAAAAGAATAAAAAAGGTACAATTTGGACGTTGATTTTATGCGTAAAATTTGTATACTCACTGTTTTCCGTCCAATATTTCGAACCCTACAGTTTAGAAATGCTGCCTGACCTGCAATAGTTGTGATGTTGTGAGAAAATCTGAGATCGAAATATCCTGAAATCCTTGAGTGCCTTTCATTATTTGTAAATACCGGAGTTGTAAGAATATCGTCATAGCTGTACAACTCGAATTGATTACCTATAGGTATAAAATATGGAGCTTGAATGTAAATATTGTATATAAGTTATATATTGTTTTTATTATGTATCTCACCATCAATAGAAATGTACAGAAACGTCAAAACCACAAGGGAATATTTAATAGAAGAACACATTATCTGTTTCCTGAAAAAATAGAGAAATACCAAAAATTATACTGTTGGTTTATTTATTACTGAAGTAATATCTCTTTACATTTTGTTTTCCTATTTTTTGATATATGAAAACATTAGGGTGGTCCTTAATAAGGTCATTGCCATATTTTAAATGGTGCACTTTCTTAATTTGTTCCAAATATGTAATTTAAACAAATCCTGTAAAATATTGGCTCATTAATTTACCGATTACCTGGGACCTACCTGGCTTTCAAGACGAAAGCAGTTTTTTCAAACCTTGAATGTTTATGATTTGTAATAGACCGAGAGTCAACGACATAAAAACTCAAGTCATTTGCGTAACATTGTAATGCCTTAACTACATTGGCCACAAAAGTGAAAATTTTCAAACTCATTTTTGGATAATGTTTCTCACTGGAAAACTTATTAAAATGATGCAGAAAGCTTAAATTTAGGTTTAAAAAACAATTTGTATATTCTTTTTCACAAAACAACTGCGCTAGCGGGAAAAAAGAGCCTAGGGGGGGCAAATTACGGACTCCGATAAAAAAATTTGAAGTATTTTATAAAATTCATCATACAAAATGAAAAAATATGTAAGTGGTGTGGTTTGCACAAGAAATATTTATCTTGCAATTTTGTCCCTTGAAAGATAGAAAGCGGCAAAATTACCAAAAAACACACAAGTAAACAAGTGATTTTTGGAAACTTCGTGGCACTCTATCATCTATTTTCTATCTCTATTTTTTGAGAAACCCCCATTTTAAGCTAGCAGAACATGGAAATGTATGGCAAATTGAATAATTTTTTTTTTTTGGCTCAGATCTTCGAAAATTGTTTCGAAATTGGAGCATTTAATTGCATTTAGGCGAGCATTTAACCAATCTAAAAGATTTGAATGAGAAAAACCGATTTTAAGCTAGCAGAACATGGAAATGTATGGGAAATTGAATTTTTTTTTTTTTTGGCTCAGATCTTCGAAAATTTTTTCGAAATTGGAGCATTTAATTGCATTTAGGCGAGCATTTAACTAATCAAAGAGATTTGAATCGAAAAAGTTTGAATTTTTTGAGAAAAACCCATTTTAAGCTAGCAGAACATGGAAATGTATGGGAAATTGAATTATTTTTTTTTTTAACTCATCTTCGAAAATTCTTTCGAAATTGGAGCATTTAATTGCATTTAGGCGAGCATTTAACTAATCAAAAAGATTTGAATCGAAAAAGTTTGAATTTTTTGAGAAAACCCCATTTCAAGCTAGCAGAACATGGAAATGTATGGGAAATTGAATTATTTTTTTTTTTGCTCTGATTTTCGAAAATTGTTTCAATATTGAAGCATTTAATTGAATTTAGGCGAGCATTTCACTAATCAAAAAGATTTGAATCGAAAAAGTTTAAATTTTTTGAGAAAACCCCATTTCAAGCTAGCAGAACATGGAAATGTATGGCAAATTGAATAATTTTTTTTTTTGGCTCAGATCTTCGAAAATTGTTTCGAAATTGGAGCATTTAATTGCATTTAGGTGAGCATTTAACTAATAAAAAAGATTTGAATCGAAAAAGTTTGAATTTTTTGAGAAAAACCCATTTTAAGCTAGCAGAACATGGAAATGTATGGGAAATTGAATTTTTTTTTTTGGCTCAGATCTTCGAAAATTGTTTCGAAATTGGAGCATTTAATTGCATTTAGGTGAGCATTATACTTATAAAAAAGATTTGAATCGAAAAAGTTTGAATTTTTTGAGAAAAACCCATTTTAAGCTAGCAGAACATGGAAATGTATGGGAAATTGAATTATTTTTTTTTTGGCTCAGATCTTCGAAAATTGTTTCAAAATTGGAGCATTTAATTGCATTTAGGCGAGAATTTAACTAATCAAAAAGATTTGAATCGAAAAATCTAAAAGAACAAATTATTTTATTTTTTTTTCAAAATTGTGTAAAAAATTTTTTTTTTGTGAAAATCAAATTTTTTCAATTTTTTTTTTTGATTCGCAGAGCATTTAAATAGCTCATTAATATAAGACCAAACCCAATTTTCATACTTAATGTTTTAACCATTTTAGGAAATTGTTCTGCTAACTTTAAATCAAGTTAGCAGAACATTGATTTTTACCAAAAGTACTTGAGCATTAAATTTAATTGTTGGGCATTTAATTAGCATTTAATAAGCGCTTTATAATGCCATCACAAAATATATGTTCTGCTCACCTTGCTCTACTAACTTGAGGGACATTTTTTTTTAGTGCCTTTAGTATGCCAAGTAAAAACAAATCGTCAAAAGTTTAAAAATTAAATTATTTGTATGGGAACAGTATCCAGGTAATGAAAATAAGGAGTCAGAATTGAATATGATTTCGAAAAAAATATTAAATAATTTGGAAATTCTTAACAAAAAATTCTTTATTCAAAAATAATCCAAGGCCCTTTGGATAGGTTTGTGTTGTTGTAAGCCCTTTTTCAAACAAAAGCAACTCAACAGAGCTGAATTTTTGTTAAGAAAGCTAAGCTAGATAGCGCAGCGGATAGGTAATGGAAAGCAAGGAAAGGTTTTTGGTTTGATGTCAGAAATCAGAAAATCACTCACAAAAAAGATTGTAAATAATTTTAGGCAAACAACAATTCGCAATTTAGTTGTCCATTTTCTTGCGAGGCAGCATCCTTCTCATGCATGTTTGCATGTGCCTCAACCACTTGAATATATCAATTGCCTATAACTTCCTTTTCTATTTGCAAATGCGGGGAGGGGGCAAACCAATAACATTGAAAAGAACCTGTCAAGGAAAAAACGATATTTTGAAAACAATATCGAAGATAAGGATATTTTCAGATATATTCGGCATGGTCAAGAACCTAGGGGGGGCAAATTATGGACTCCGACCAAAAAAATGAGAAGTATTTTATAGAATTCATCATAAAAATAAAAAAATATGTAAGTGGTGTGGTATTGCCCAGAGCCAGGCGGGGGGGGGGGGGGGGGGCAAGTCTATTATTTTTATAACCGCGCCTGTCATGCCGAAAGTCTGTAGCCCAGTCAAATTAAGGTTTCACCTCGGAATGAGAGATAATAGGTTTGTTTGGTTACTTTTGTAGCACGAAGTTCAAAAACTGTCGAATTATTGAAAGAAGGGGAAAATTCTTTCATAGAGGGGAAAAATTGCTTCAAAGTTAACAAACGCGAAAAACCAATTTTGTATCACTTTTGTGAACGAGACTTCAAACGTGACACACACTATCAAACACTACAGACAAATCTTAAGACACACACAAACAAAAATACACATAGACGTGGATTTGATAGTTGTTTACTTCCTGCACACAAAAATTTGTGTAGCAGAAATTTGCAAGATTTTTCATGGAGAGGAAATTTCTTCCTCTCTCATTTTGCTCTCTCGTTGCTACACTTTGGAGTTAACAAACAGGAATTTGTGAAATGTAGTGCGACATCGTACGAATTCGTACGAAATTTCAGTAACCAAACATAACGGGTGATTTTTTAAGAGGTTTAGAACTTTAAAAAAAAAAAAAAACACAAAAAATTCGAAAAAATGAATGAAATATTTATTTGAATCGATAGTTTGAACCTTACAATTTAATGTTTAAAGATAATTTCATGCAAATGTTGACCGCGGCTGCGTCTCAGGTAGCCCATCCGCTGAGTCCAATTTTGGCATACTCTTTCACACATATCGGCCGGTATCTCACGAATGAATGCATGGATGTTGGCTTCCAGTGCGTCAATCGAAGCGGGCTTGTCCCTATAGACATTAGCCTTGACATACCCCCACAAAAAATAATCTAATGGTGTCAAATCGCACGATCTAGGCGGCCAATTGACCGGCCCGAAACGTGAAATTAACTGTTCACCAAACTCGCCTCGCAATTGCGCCATTGTTTCGCGTGCTGTGTGGCATGTGGCACCGTCTTGTTGAAACCACATATCATGCAAGTCAAGAACTTCCATTTCGGGCAAAAAAAAGTTTGTTATCATCGCTCGGTAGCGTTCACCATTGACAGTAACGCTGCGATTCGCATCATCTTTGAAGAAATATGGCCCAATAATGCCGCCGGCCCATAAACCGCACCAAACAGTGGCTTTTTCGGGATGCATTAGTAGCTGTTGCAATGCTTCTGGCTGATCTTCACTCCAAATGCGGCAATTATGCTTATTTACGTACCCATTCAACCAAAAATGAGCCTCATCGCTGAACACAAGCAGCGCGCGATGAACATTTCGAACCGAGCACGAATTTTGATAGTAAAATTCAATAATTTGCAAGCGTTGTTCATTTGTAAGACGATCCATGGTTAAATTGCAAACCAAACTGAAGCTGTTTGACAGTGACACAAGGTACTAAACACACGTCAGCTGTCAAAACCAGTGTTGCCAAAACCAAACCAGCTAAAAAATCACCCGTTACCTAATAAGCTGGAAGCTCGTATATACCTTTATATTGGCGTTCTAAAAGCAGTCTCAAAAGTTTCATAAAATCTCGTGTCTATAACGTCAGTTATTCAAGGCCAAAGTTAACAAAAATCGGTTTTTCGCGATTATCTTGGTTCCTACGGTTCCAATGATGTTAATATCTATGATGAAAATTGTACAGCATAAAATTTGGATCAAAATGCACTTTTTCCGTCAAAATATAGTTTGTCCCCTAACAGTAAAACCATCAACTGTCAAATTTTATTGAAGAATGGCTACAATGTCGATGGATTAAAAAACCTCTAAGAATTCCAAAATTTTTTAATTTTTTAATTTCTCCCGAAAAAAGTGATTTCAGAGCAATTGGTTGACATCTGGATTAAAATAAGCTTTTTCTGTCAAAATATATGTAGTTTGTTCCCTTATCTGTCAAGCCATTAACTGTCAAATTCCATTGAAGGATTGTAACGATGTTGTTGAAATTTTTACTTCACTAGAAAAGAGTGATTTAGGGCAATGGGTTGACATTTGGATCAAAATAAACTTTTTCTGGCAAAAAGTAGTTCTTTCCCTATCTGTCAAGCTATCAACTATAATATTCCATTCAAACATGGATGTGATGTGGATGCATTAAAAAAAAAAAACCTGCCAAAGTCAGAAATGTTCACATTTTTCTACTGTTCCTGCTCAATTCCGCAAGGGTGTGTTTTTTCGGTGTACAGAGAAATATGTGTAGGTACACTTCGATTTTTTTGATTCCGAAAGAGTGAGTTCAAAAGTTTTGACAGATTTGCTCTATCAGTCAAATTTATTCACTCTTGCTTTGGCCGTAAAAAGAGTGTGTACACGGAAAATCATTTACGCTTGCAGAATGCAGAATTAGGCCCCAGAAATCCAATTGATTTTGCCAATTCAGTTTGCTGATTCCAATTCGGTTTGAAAATCAATTTAATCACAATTTGTCCGGAAAATAATGCTTCAAGCTTTCTCTTTCCGCTCAAAATTAAGTGGTTACAACTGTCAAATTTTGCGCTGGAGCTGCGTACTGCTTGGAAAAAAATCCGAGATAAAATTTGTCCTGGGAAACATTTTATACGGGAGATAAATTTTGTCTCGATCTGCGTACTAGGCTTAATACATTGTATTTAACAACATTTTACATATATCGATACCTTCCCGTAAGAATGTATTAAGCGACATTTCAAAAATTTTAGAGGCATCGAAAAAAAACTCCTGTTCAGTTATTTATTTGTGTACTTAAAGGAATAAAAAGTTTTGAAACGGAATTTTCAACTCAAAATCCCCTTAAAAATTAGTTTATTACTACAAAATACACAAATAAATAATTGATCTAGAGGTTTTTAAAAATTTTAGTTTAAAATTTTGAGAATGTCGCTTAATACATTCTTACGGGAAGGTATCGATATCTTGAACTTGATTTAATTCATTGTATTAAATAATATTTTAAATAGATCTATAGTAATTTAAAGAGCCAAAGCATTAGTTTTCTTCTTCATCGTCATCTTCCCGGCTTTCGAAAATATCTGTTTCACTGTCATCATCTTTGTTGTCCTGAATCGATGTTTCCAGGCCTTATAGAATTTCCTGGTCAAATGGACGCACTTCTCCGGGTTCACTTTGCAATGAAACAACATTGAGGCAAGCTTGCCCATTACACTGGCCACAAGCTAAAGAGCATTGCAACCCCGATTTTCTGCAACCACATCCATTCTTACAATTCACGGTTGGCCTTGCATTACAGTATGTATGACTGTGCTCTGCGCACTCTCCGCCCTCTATCTCCAAAAAGGTTGAGCGCATGAAAAAATAGTTATGAGACAATTTTTAGATAATTGTATGCTCTACAATGTTTATTATGGATGTTAACATCATTGGAACCATAGAAACCAAAATAATCGCGATTTTTGTGACCTTTGACCTTAAATAACTGACGTTATAGACACGAGATTTTATGAGAGTTTTGAGACAGCTTTTAGAACGTCAATATGAAGGTATATACGAGTTTCCAGCTTATTATCTCTCATTCCGAGGTTGACCCTTTTTTTTGGCTTATTTGATTGGACTACTGGGTTTGATTCCCAGCCGCTGCCACCTATAAAAACAGAAATGTTGTTCTCAAGGTTCCTCTTGCGAGGAACTGACAAATTCTTCAAGAGTATACTTCTTCTTCTTCAAGAGTATACTTGTCATGAGTGCTTCTCATCTAGCCGTCCGGACACGGCAAAAAATTGTATGTCCCCTCCATTCCAGCCAATAACACGCACACCAGAATGGTTGAGAGTTGTAAGTAACAAGCCCTGGTTCTCCACGAGCTGTTGCGCCACCAATTTTATTTATTTTTATTAACTTTATTTTCAAGCGATTTCGTTGTTTGTTTTTAATCAGTTACATGTCCGTAAACTATTGTTGATAGATTAGTTTTTTGATATCAAATAAGGAATTTTAAGTGAGCTCTGCTCCATGTATTTCGATTCAGCCAGGTACAACAGTTGGGCTCATCAATTAGATGCTGATGAAATTCATAATTATAGTTTTTTTGATATCCTCATTAAAATTTTTATTTGCTTAAGGCCACTTTACACGATTATAGAAGTCATATGACTTCTCATATGACCTGTCAGAAAAATCATACCAAATCGTCTGAGCGCACTCATAGATCTCATATGACTTCTCAAAAGCAAAAGGCATATGACTTTTTTGACATTAGAACTGCAGCTACATATATCCATTTGAGAAATCAAATGGGATTTGTTGTTTTAATCGGAAGTATTAAGGTATATTCAGAGTATTGAAAACAAAAATATTCTTACAAAAAACTAGAATTTTGAATGAAAATAACAATGGATAATTGCAAAAAAGTAATTTTGCACTCACAAAATTTATTTGTTTATGACTTTTTTTTCTTTTATTTTGGATTTGACAGATAGCCATAGAGAAAATCAAATGCGAATTAAAAACGTGTAAGCATAAAAAAAGGAAAACCGTATGACTTGACTTAAAATGACAGCTCATTTGAGAAATCATACAGAAAATATAATGACATGTCATATGACTTCTATTATCGTGTAAAGTGGCCTTTAAGCTTTTGTTGCTGGTAAGTTTTGCCCATCTAGCGACTGTTGGAAGTTGGTACCAAGCCACAGTACACAAATCTAAGGTATTATACTGCGCAGGTTGTCAGTCGAAAATAAAAAATGGCTGTGCGAGTGAGGAAGAAAACACACGTAAAAACAACAACAAATTAAAATTGAAATTGTCAGAAATAAAAATGGCTGGGAGTGTGAGGACTTAAATACACGTAAAAACAACAACAAATACTGACATTTGACACAAATTTTGATATATGCGCAGAACAAAAATCAAAACTCTAATGATATTACCTTTAATATGTGTACTGTGGTACCAAGCTACTTTTATTTTCAGGTTGCGACATCAGTGATTCGTTTTTATATTTTTTAGGAGATCTCTGAGATTATAATCATGGTAAAATAAATAGTTTTGAGCTAGGGTCCAATTAAAATTGCAAAATATCAGTTAATGTTTTGAAATATTGACCCATAAACAGAAAATATGATCATACTTTTTTTTAAATAATTATTAAAAATGCAACCTCTTGTTGGAACAGACAATAGTGTGTTTGTGTTGCTTACTAAGCAGGTACTAGCAATGGACATTCATGATTGGTTAACATTTTTGTATAGGTAAGTACCTACTCAATTTTTTTATGTTTGCAAATCTTTGGTTGCTAGTTTTATCTTGTTTTAAGCTCACTTCGACAAATAGCTGATAACAAAAATAAATATATTTTGAATCCTTTGAATGGGTTTATGTTCATTTTATGCGATACCTAACTAGGTAATATATGTATGTTTATTTCGGATAGGTAACATCTTTGTGGTTAAGTTTCGTACCTAGCCGATTTTTGCCTCGATTAACAAACACATAAAATCAAGTGATTGTATTTTCAAAATGAACTCTACCTTTAATAAATAAGTCAAGGGTGTCAGTTATACAAAACAAGTGTAAAGAAGGTGAGTAAGGAAGTAATGGGTACAATTAAATCAATGCGATTAACGTTCACTTACCTTATTTGCTCTCGAAATGTTAAATTGTGTTTGAGCATACAGCATTTTTACTTCAATCTCTTTGATTGGCTTGGCATCCAATCGAGGAAATATTATTCACAAATGTTTTTACATGAAAGCCTAGTTTCTTTGTTAATTTTAACATTGACGTAGGTACATTTATGCTCATTTTCAAACACTAAAGATGTTTTACTAAACCATATTCTTCTAATTTCTAAGGATATCATCTGACACTAACTCAAGTCCTTTTATCTTTTTCTTTTTCTTAAATCAGTATAACATTAAAATCATTTCAGAAGTCTCAAATGAATAACTATTAGGGTATCATTTTGAAAACCTCGAAATAGTTTAAAGCCAATTATTATATATGTCAAGATTTAAGTCTTGAAATTAGTACTTATTTGAACTAATTTCCACTATTTTCAAGAATTAATATATCTACAGTTTTTTTTTTATTTTCTAATCGAAGTAGGTACAAATAATCACGTTCATTTCAATATGAACACTGCGAACTTGTTAATTTAGCATGCGCGTGATGTCCTAAACTCCTGAAAGCTTTTACTTTAATTATTGTGCTTTATTTTGATTTCTAAAAAAACATCTGAATTTTACAGTTGGAACCGCTTAAATAGGTAGGTATAGTTCAAGTCAGTTTTTATTTCCCCTAGTTGTGTCACACATACATACTAGTGGTGACATGAAATAAATAAAACAGAGAGATCTACCAAGTCCACGATACCTAGAAAGAGATATAGAATCAATAATTGACCTTAAGCCCACTAGAAGACAGTCAGCTTTTATAAATATATGTATAAGGTCAAGATATAAAAATACGTTTCTAGAAAACAGCAATCTAGAAAAAAAATCTAAAAAGCATTAGATAGATATGTACATAGATAAATAATTTTATTTCCAAAATAAATTTATAAAAACAAAGTTTTGCTGGTATTTAAATTAGTATATGACAATAACTTGTATAAGTTGCCTGTCAGGTTTAAGAAAAGATTAACTAAATAAAGGCAAAGTGAGCTTACGTTTACAAAAATTCATTCAAGATTTGAAAGCGATATTTAAGTGCGGATGTTAAAAATTGGTATAAACTCCGATAACACTGACCATTTAAGACATCTAGGAACTGCAATCTGTTTAATTCGAAACTTCCAAGAAATTGCTTCCTGTATCCCCTAAAAATGGGACAGTCTCCAATAAAATGGTAGGTATTCCCTGATGCATCGTGATTACAAATTGTACATAAGCCATTGGTTGTTGTTTTGAAAGGCTCTTGCATTAAAATTCAGTAATCCACTCCGGGCTTTAAATATTATGCTTATCATGTCCGACGTCACAGTAGGAAACGTTGCTGTATTCATCGTGGAATTGTGATTGCTGTGCACTGCTTATAAAGCTGATCCAGTTCTTCTCCTTAAGCTTAAACAAAAGCATATTTTGAGAGCTTTGCATCTCAGATCTCGGTGATGGTAATGAATATGTAACTGAGGATTCCGAAAAAAGCTCCTTCCACTCTTTAGCCCAGAAAATATCCTTCCGAATTATAATTTCCGATAAGATTCTTGGACGTCTATTACTCGGTAGCTCCATGACTCGAAGGATGAAGGAAAAGTGCAGTTTAAGGGTTAAGGTCCCTATATGCAGCACGTAGTTGGGAGTATTATTTGGCAGGAGAAAAGCATTATCTGGAATTACAAAAATCTAGATAAAAAACTCTAATTCAAAATCTAGAATTAATATTAGTTTTTGAAACCGTGCTAGATTAATAATAGCTGCTTTTTATTATCGCTCATAAGTCATAACCCTTATGGTTCACCTCGTTAAAATAAAACGATGCGGGCTAGTGCAAAAACAGTGCTGTATATCATTCTCTTTTTTCTCACGTTTATTAATTTTTCATGTAAAGCCTGTCTTTTCCTACCACTGCTGATAAATTGCTGACATCATTCACAATAGCTGCGTTTTATTAGCCGCGTTTTACTATCGCTCATAACCCATATGGTTCACCTCTTGAAAATAAAACGATGCGGGTTAGTGCAAAAATAGTGCTGTATATCGGTTTCTTTTTTTCTTATGTTTTTTTTTGTCTTAGTAGTACCTCGTGGTATGATCGTTAGTTCGTAGGACTGTCATGTCGAAGGTGTGGGTTCGATCCACAGCCGCGCCACCTAAAAACAGAAATGTTTCATCCGAGGTACTGCCTCTTGCGAGGAACTGACAAATCCTCCAAGAAAAAACTTGTCATGAAAAAGTGCTTCTTGGACTCGGCAAAAACTGTAGGTACCCTCCATTCCTGCCAACAACACGCACACAGGAATGGTTGAGAGTTGTAAGTCACTAGGCCCTGGTTCTCCACGAGCTGTTGCGCCACCCAATTTATTTATTTATTCATTATTTGTCTTTCATGTAAACACCTGTCTCTTTTTCTCTCTATTCCTAACACTGCTGACAAATTGCTGACTTCATTCACAATGGTAAATAGCCCCCTACCGGTCAGAGTGAAAACCTGTTTCTGGGTTATTGAGATTAACCTCGATAGAAACCTGGATCCCATGTTGTTTTTGTAACGGTCTGGGTCGAGTTTATCTTTTAATAACCTCGACCCAGACCCGGAGATAATAAAATGCAGCTATTATCTCCGTGTATTACAAAAAAAAC
Source organism: Dasysyrphus tricinctus (assembly GCA_963921185.1). Taxonomy (NCBI): domain Eukaryota; kingdom Metazoa; phylum Arthropoda; class Insecta; order Diptera; family Syrphidae; genus Dasysyrphus; species Dasysyrphus tricinctus. The sequence goes on along the minus strand of OY992531.1, from coordinate 180,403,387 downwards.
AACATGGGATCCAGGTTTCTATCGAGGTTAATTTCAAAAACCCAGATACAGATTTTCACTCTTAATGGCAGAGGGCTATTTACCATTGTAAATGATGTCAGTGATTTGCCAGCAGTGTAAGGAATAGAGAGGGAAAGAGGCAGGCCTTGCATGAAAAAAAAACATGAAAAAAAGAGACTGATATACAGCTCTGTTTTTGCACTAACCCGCATCGTTTTATTTTCACGAGGTGAACCATATGGGTTATGAGCGATAATAAAACGGGGCTAATGGTAAATTAGCCACCTGCCGATGCCGGTAAGAATGAAAACCTGTATCTGGGCTATTGAAATTAACCTCGATAGGAACCTGGATCTGGATCCGATATTATTTTGTAATACATGCTAAAAGATAACATCGACCCAGACACGGAGTTAATAAAACCCAGCTAATGTCTGTTTAACAGAGCCAGCACTAGAAATTCTAGCTTGAAACTCGATTTTATGGAATGACATTTTTGTGTTATGTAGTGATTAATGAACTATATTTGTATTTTTTTTTGCCTAGGACCAACCTATATGCTCTAGATTTTTGACATACTTTAAAAACAAAAATTCAATGAAATAGGTAATTTAAGGAAATAACAAACTTTTTTACTCTAAAAGTATTGTTATTGCCACTATGTATTGTATTATCATTCATAAATATTCAGACACAGAACAACAGCAGTTTTTTTTTGCGTGGAGCATTTTTCGGTCTTGGTGCGTTTGAAAGTTAGCTGATAGTCCAGTCATATAAGCACTAAAATCAGCCAAATTACAGAATAAATGGTGGAAAGCTGAATTTTGCTATAAAGCCTCCTCATGGTATTCTAAGGAAACTGTAAAAAGTCCTCATCGATACGAGCGCCGCTAACAGTTTTACATGGGGTCAAAGGCCCCCCAAATGGTTTTTAGGTTTTTAAGGAATATCTCCCGAATGGTAACTCTTACAGAAAAAATATAACAGACAAGGTTGTAGCTTAGAAAAATTCCGACAAAAAATGTTTAGTACCTTTTTTTCGTAATAGTAACCGTTTTCGAGATATTTCAATCGGTAGAGTCACATATTTTATGTTTCTGTATAAAATGTACTCTTTTACACCATTTTTGAGGTAGAATATCAGGTGAGTTTTTCGTGGTATCCCCTTGGAAAACTAGAAAACAATTCCAAAAAATATACACAGGGATTTATTTAAAGTTTTTGGGAAAGTTCCACATTAATCATACGGGGTCGAAGGTCACGAAACTTGGTATTTCGTTTATACAGGGTGATTTGTATAAAGTTTGAAAAAAAGCTAGAGCACGTAGGGTAGGTTGATAAAGAAAAAATCGTATAGGAGGGGGGTTCTATTCACCCCCGTTTAGCCAGGAGGGGCAATTTTTTAAGAAATTGACTTAAAAATGAAAAAATAATTATTAAAAAATAACGGTAACACCTACAATGCCATGCTATACTTTTTTATAAAGCCAAAAATCTCTTCTTATATTTGTATTTTAAGTCAAATTGTTTGAGTGAACAATTTCTGAAAAATTAATTTTCAAACTCAAAATTTTGAAGAGAAAAATATCAAAGAAAATTTCAAACTTGCTTTTAAGTAATTAAGTAATATTTTTTTTTTCAAAATTCACTGCTTTTATTAATTTATTAATTTATATACCAACCATTGCATTTTGAAAGCAAAAAAAGTACTTACTTACTTACTCACAAAACATGAACAAAAATAATTTTCTATTATTTGCGATTTTCTTCATACTTAGTACTTACTCACATAAAATTTCGAATAAAAATACTTTAATGTTTTCTTTTTTTATTCTTATTTCAAAATTTAGAGTTTGAAAAATAATTGCTAACTCAAACAATTTTATTTAAAATTAAAATAAAAGAAAAGATTTTTGGCTTTACAAAAAAGTATAGCATGGCATTGTAAGTATAACCGTTACTTTTTAATATTTTTTTTTCTGTTTTAAGTCAATTTCTTAGAAAATTGCCCCTCCTGGTTGACGGGGGTGAATAGAACCCCCCTCCTGTACAATTTTTTCCTTATCAACCCACCCTACGCGCTCTAGCTTTTTGTCACACTTTATACGAATCACCCTGTATAAACGAAATACCATGTTTCGTGACCTTCGACCCCGTATGATTAATGTGGTGGAGCCCGAATCGATGGGGAACTTTCCCAAAAACTTTTAATAAATCCCTGTGTATATTGTTTGGAACTGTTTTCTAGTTTTCAAAGGGGATACCACGCAAGAAAAACTCACCTGGTACTCAACCTCAAAGGTCTAGTAAAAGAGCTCATTTTATACAGAAACATAAAATCTGTAACTCTACCGATTGAACTATCTCGAAAACGGTTACTCCTACGAAAAAAAAGTACTTAACATTTTTTGTCGGAATTTTTCTAAGCTACAACCTGGTCTTTAACATTTTTTCTGTAAGAACTACCGTTCGGGAGATATTCGTTAAAAACTGTTTGGGGGGACCTTTGACCCCCCGTAAAATTGTTAGCGGTGCTCATATCGATGGGGACTTTTTACTGTTTTTTAAGAATGTCATGAAGAGACTATATACCAAAATTCAGCTTTCCGCCATTTTTTCCGAAGCAAAATGCTTTAATGACTGGACTATGAGTTAAACCTCATTTAAGGTTTGTTCAAGCTGACTCGATTTAAATAGTTATGGCATTTCGTTTTTTCGGTGCAATTTCCCTTGAAAAATTGAATACAAGTCAATGTTTTCGACAAAATACGCCTCACATCGATTTATTTTGGTTCTCTACACATCTGATCCCACTAAAAATATTTTGTTGACCATAATTAGTATGTTTTTTATACCAAAGAATGCTGAAAGTAACATGAATTGGCATTAAACTGTAAGAATTCGTATGAAATCAACAAAAACTCCCTGTGTTTTGTTGTTTCTCTAAATAACATGTCACAATGCGCATTTTCTTGTGAGCTGGAATTAAAATGGGATCTAAACATAACAAAAAAAATATTTTTCGATTAGCAAAGCCCACCAAGTAAGCCAATCTTACCTTTTTTAATCTTTCCAATGAAATTTAAAAATTTGCCAAATTGGTCATTGCGATATGATGTCCGATTACTGTTGGTTTCTCATTCGAGAATCGAAAGACTATGCATATGCAACTATGCGGGATAGAAAAGCAACTGAAAATTATTTTGCTTGCTTAAAGTAAATAGATACATATGTATACAGGGTGTCCCGTAATGAGTGGATAATACTGCAACTGGTGATAGCAGGCCTTATCACTGTTCAGAAAAAAATATAACAAAAATATTTTTCTTGTGGTTTCCATGGTATAATTTATTTTCGAAAAATGTTAAAAAATTCATGGTCTCCTAAAATACCTAATTACAACGGCCACCCATAAAGGATTCTTATTATTTTTGTATTTTTATAATATTCTTGAATAACCGTTCTAAATGATGGGTAGTAAATTTTAACACCAGCTGATGCATTTTTTGTGTAATAATTTTTTAAAATTATTTTTTTATTCAAAAATAATTTAATATTTTTTTCACCAAAGTTTGAAAAATAATATAGGGAAAAAATGTATGAGAATATAAGTGGCAAATTTGATAAAAATTGGCCTGTTTAATGTACTTTCCACTTTACTACTACTTTGTGTCTACAACCATAACCAATAAAATTGGCATTTAACCTACTAAAGTAGTTTTTTAACATTTTATTAGATGAAATTAAGTTACAAAGTTAAGTAAACACTACGTCGACGAATGAATAACTCATATTGTTTTTTTAATTTTTATTGCATTTCAAAATAACGGTTCTTAAATAAAGGCAGTAACATTTAACACTAGTTGCTGGTTTTTTTTTTAATTTTTTTAACTAATTTTTGAATAAATAAAATAAACAATCTTTCGCTATTACAACTCAATAACTTCCATTTGCATTTACAATTTCATTGGAAAGAATAAAAAATGTAAGATTGGCGAATATTAAGGCTAACTTGGTGGGCTTTGTTAATCGAAAAATATTTTTTTTGTTATGTTTAGATCCCATTTTAATTTCAGCTCAAAAGAAAATGCGAATTATGTTATTTAGAGAAAAAACAAAACACAAGGAGTTTTTGTTGTTTCATACGAATTCTATTTTTAGTGGTATCAGTTATCAGATGTGTAGAGAACCAAAATAATTCGATATTAGGTGTATTTTGTCGAAAACATTGACTTGTATTAAATTTTTCAAGGGAAATAGCACCGAAACAACAAAAGGCCATAAAAATCGAGTCAACTTGAACAAACCTTAAATGAGGTTTTACTCAGCTCACTTAGACCTTTCAAACGCACCAGGACCGAAAAATACTCCTCTAAAAAAAAAACAGCTGTTGTTCTGTGAATTAACCTACTTCATTTTAAAGAAAATACATACGCAGTTGAAAAATATTCTTCCTTATTAATTTCACTAAAACATTTTTTTACTGGGACTGTGATTATAGATATAAAGTTTCTATTATCTCAATTTACTACAATCACTCACACAACCAAACAAACAAATCCAATATAATCTCAATTTTCAAACGATACAACCCTTATTATATATTATTACTAGCCAACCCATTAAACCCGTTATGAACCAAAAAAAAAAAATTTGCTACGCTAAAATTTAATAATAATAATATATAATAATAATAATAATATAGAATATATATTATATATAATAAAATATAATATAATTATATATATACTATATAATAATATATATAATATATTATGCAATATTTTATATATAAATATATATATAATAATATATATATAAAAATATACAATATATAAAAATATATAATATATAATGTAATAATAATATAATAATATATAATATAAATAATGTATAATATATATAATAAAATAATATACACTATATATATAATATATAAATAATATATAATATATAATATATAATATATATAATATATAATATATATAAATAAATAATATAATAATGTATAATATATAATATATAAATATATAATATATAATATAATAATATATAATTAATTAATAATAAATAAATAAAGTAGTCATCTTTTCACCATAAATCTTGTTGCACCTCTAATAATAATTTAGTCTTCTTATGTATCATTATTATAATTTTTATTAATGTAATCCTTGTTTTAATATCTTTCATTTGATACCTCATTTGTGAAGATCCTTAAAAACTTACCAAAGTTATAGCCAATTTTCGGAAAGCTTATAAATGATTTATGAAATTCCCAATTTTAACGACCAATAGGCTGTAAATTTGCAAAATTTCACGTTGATGAATGTTTAAAAATTAATATTAAATCATGTGGTTGGAGTAGAAATGTGATTGATATACCAAATTAACCGGTTATTTGTCAAAATAATTATAAAATTAAAAAATAAAAAATCTTGTGAAAAATGAGAACATAATTGCATAAAGAGTAAAAAACTTACTTTTTATCCTTTCGAAGCCTTTCAGCTACTCAAATATTATGTTGATAAAATTATAAATCGCTATAAAAATTTGTGACAAATCAATCTTTCTATAAACACCTTATTTTTGAAAATCAAAGCAGTATTTCTCGAGTTATAAACAATTAAATGCAGCTGAATCGAGAATTTTTGATTTTATTTGGGTTCTACCTTGGAAAATTATAAAATATGAATTTTATAATAATTTATTAATACATTGAAAATTAATTTTGAAGCTTGTGAACATTGTACAATAATGTTTTATATATGAAATTCTTCATTAGATATTGTAGAATAGAATTTTGAAAATTTCAATGCATTTGGTGGGCTTGGTGAAAAGATATGAATAATATAGTTTTCCAGTAGAACAATTAATTTGGTAGTTTTTGAATGTATAGATCATTAAAAAGTTAATTGTGTGTGTTTTTCGTTTGAAAATGTTATTTATATAATTTTAAAAGTATAAATAAGAATACATTACTATGTATAAGATACATTTGATTTCTTAATATCCAAGTTATCTATAAATTTTATAGGCAAATGTGATCGAAAGGTTGTAATTTTATCACTATACATCTTGTTACAACTGAAATTATAATTTCATTCTTGTCTGAATCATTTTAATTTTAGTTAAAATGTAATCTTTGTTTTTATATCTTTCATTTGATACCTCATTTGTGAAGATCCATAATGAATTACCAAAGTTATAGGCAATTTACGGAAAGCTTATAAATGATTTATAAAATTCCGAATTTTAACGACCAATAGGCTGTAAATTTGCAGAATTTCACGTTGATGAATGTTTAAAAATCAATATAAAATCATGTGGTTGGAGTAGAAATATGATTGATATACCAAATTAACCGGTTATTTGTTAAAAAAATTATAAAATTAAAAAATTAAAAATCGTGTGAAAAATGAGAACATAATTGCATAAAGTGTAAAAAACTTACTTTTTATCCTTGTAGCTACTCAAATTTTATGTTGATAAATTAATAAAACGCTATAAAATTTTGTGACAAATGTATCTTTCTATAGACACCTTATTTTTGAAAATCAAAGCAGTATTTCTCGAGTTATAGACAATTTAATGCAGCTGAATTGAGATTTTTTGATTTTATTTGGCTTCTACATTGGAAAATTATAGCAGTTGAATTTTATAGCAATTAATTAATATATTGAAAATTAATTGTGATGCTTGTGAACATCGTACAAAAATGTTTTATACATGAAATTGTTCTTTAGGATCTGTAGAATTGAATTTTGAAAATTTGAATACATTTAGTGGGCGTGATGAAAAGATATGAGTTGCATAATTTGCCAAATAAAGTAGTTTTTTAGTGTAAGACTATTTTAAAAACGCTTTTTTTATAATTTATTTTTTTTTGTTTATTGGACTAAAGAAAAATCAAAGTTCTACATGCATGTGTTGAGAAGTTATAAGCATATCTTCATAGCAACCTTTAAATTACCGTTATCTCCGTTCAGTTGCACCTGGAGATGTAATTTTTTTTTAATTAACATTTATATTGAATATACCTATCATTTAAAACATTAACCAACTTCCTAACTCAACTCATAAAAATTTATTAACAAAAAACTTTCAAAAACACTGTTGAAAATTTTTTTTGATTTTGCCCTTATTCCAATATCTTCTTCAAATGACGTCCAAATAATTTGAAATTCACTCCTAATATTGAAATCAAATAACACTATCCGATCCTAGAATTTCAAATTTTTTCAACCACTCTTTAAAAAGATAAAAATCAAAAACCGTCAAAAAAACGCCAAAAAAATTACTCATTTTTAAAAATTCCCAGCACTCAAAATACGATGGTATATAAAAATTCCTTAAATATGGATAACTTTTTTTTTTTATTATTTTTCAAAAATGTAAATTTCAATTCTCTACTACACTCCCCTGATTTATAATGAATTATTTTTGAAACATCTAATTTCTCAATTTTCACTTTCAAACAATGATAAGTTGAAAACGGTAATTTTGAAAATTTTTTAACCCACATTGTCATTCTTAGAATTTAAAAATCTAAAAATTTTATAAGGTAGAATTTTTTTAAAACTTTTAATTTAGAAAATAGAAATCCGATTTTACCCTACATTTACCCATATTTACCCTATTTAAAATATGATTTAAAAAAAATCCTTTCTTAGTGGAACCCTACATTAATGTACCTTTTAAAAAAAATTGTATTATATATATATATATATAATAATATAAGCTATACATTGATTCCAAAAAAAAGATGAATGAGTTAGTCAGTGAGTGAGTGAGTCAATCAACATTTTCATTTATATAAAGTTAAATTTTATATATGTATATGTATTATTATTATAGAAAAATAGAAAAAAGCTTGTAATTTTGCCATAGATTTTTGTCAGGAGAAAAAGCGACTGAAGATGGTCACCGACCGAAATGCGCATCTCGCAAACGAAGCTTTTTTATAATTTTTAAATTAAATAAAGGTTTCTTAAACGTTAAGTAACGTCAATAAGGGTGTTTTTATTTCTTTGATTCTTTTTAAAAAAAAAAGATTTTGACTTTATAACTGTGACGTTACGGTGGTTCCACTTAAACATTTTGATACTCGTTCATATTTGTGCCCGCCGAGTTTCCAAATCTGAAGAACTATTTCGGCATCCGCATGTGAAGTTGCACAAATACAGGGATACGAAAACTTCAGAATCAAACTGCATGTGCCTGATTGTTTTATTGGCGTTCCGGATCGGAGAGTTTTTCCGAATTGCCAATCGAAAAGGCCATTAGGTACGGTTTACCAATTCAGTATAAGATACTTCTTCCTTTCTTCTTCAGCGTTTCCGTCATCCGTAGTACAGCAATAGCAACTGCTTAAAAACTCCCAGCTCACACCATTGCAAAGTGAAGCCCCATGACCTAGTGTTTCTGTTCCTAATTTGTCCGAGTGTTCATTATATGCATTGCAAGGACCGATCTATTTTCTATTCAAATCTTTGACCTCAAATTCTTCAATATTTAATTCCTTAAAAACGTATTCCCATGCCTCTTTTTTTGAAGAAATAAATTGCCGATTTGTAGCATTTGACGCGACTATAATTGCGGAGTGGAGCGTTTCGTCAAGTTTCGTTCAACTTTGGTTACGGAAGGGAGCGCACCTCTTTTAAGTAAAACTGACATTTTGTGAAATAGGAACGCAAAAAAGAGATAGATGATAATTACAGTATGGGTATGTTCCCCTTTTTTCGGTTCGGAAAACTACTTTTCGTTGGTTTTTGACATAAGCTTCAGTGCCCTTCCGAGTTCCGACTATTATAGTTCTACCTTAAGGCTGTAAGTGTTTGCTGTTAGTCTTTTAATAATTTAATGAGATTTTAATCTCCACGCCTTAACTCGGGTCGATTAATAAGTTTTAAAACTTAAATGGTGGGAAGAAAACAAGCAAATTAATCGGAAGAAAACAAGCAAATAAATACACAGAAAATATATAGGGCCATATACACACGATGAATTTTCATTGACAATTATTATTGAAGAGATTAGCTGCGTTTTATTATCTCTGGGTCTGGGTCGAGGTTATCTTTTAACATGTATTACAAAAACAACATGGGATCTAGGTTCCTATCGAGGTTAATTTCAATAAAGTCAGCGATTTGTCAGCATTGTTAGGAATAGAGAGGAAAAGAGACAAGTATTTACATGAAAAACAAATAAACATAAGAAAAAAAGAGACTGGTATCCAGCACTTGTTTTTGCACTAACCCACATCGTTTTATTTTCACGAGGTGAACCATATGAGTTATGAGCGATAATAAAACGTGGCTATTAGCTACGTTTTATTATCTCCGGGTCTGGGTCGAGGCTTTTAATATGTATTACAAAAACAACATGAGATCCAGGTTTCTATCGAGGTTAATTTCAATAACCCAGATACAGGCCATTGTGAATGATGTCAGCGATTTGTCAGCAGTGCTAGGAATAGAGAGGAATAGAGACAGGCTTTAAATGAAAAACAAATAAACATAAGAAAAAAAGAGACCGATATACAGCACTGTTTTTGCACTAACCCGCATCGTTTTATTTTGACGAGGTGAACCATATGGGTTATGATTATGAGCGATAATAAAACGTGGCTATTTTTTGCCAAACTAAAATTGATGCAAAATTGCCACCACAAATGATATGAAAATCGACAATAGTTGTAAGTAAAATTGCATGAACTAGCTACAAGAATGCTACATGGGCTGTATCAGCAAATAAAAAAGAGGGAATAATAATAGGTGTATTTTTTTTGCAAGCCCAGGGGAATCGGGCGAAAAAAACGACATCGGGGCTTAGCGATGCCATTAAGGTAAGACAGCACTCGACGGAACTGCACTTCAGCGGAACTGCATCGCAATTGAACTTCAAAATATATTTTGTATGAAATTGTATGAGCTATATCGCACTAAGCGACAACAGCTGCGTTTTTTTGTATGTCCATATGGAGTTTGGCGAAAAAAACGACATCGGGACATTTCAACATTTGCCTTGGTCTGCCATTTTGTTCTGAACTATCTTACCAAGAAACATTTGACATTTCTATATAAATTATCGATAACACAACGACAATGGTAGTCTGGCAATACCGTGTTTATCGGGACAAAAGTTAACTCCAGTTAATTATCTGGACTTAGCTAACTCTATATGGACATAGTTGTTGTTGTATTTAACATGTAAATTGTTTTGCTTTGTTGTCGTTTTTTTCACACAATTTTATTTGGACATGCAAAAAAACACAGCTAACTGAACTTCACGGCACGGCACCATGCGGCAAAGTTGATAATCTGACCAACTTTGCCGCGACCTGAAGTTCCGTTCAGTTCCGTTGCCATAAGTGCCGTAGTGATGTAAAAAGTCGTTACTTTTGAGTAATCGTTACTTTAGTTACTTTTTTCAAAGTAATCGTTACTTTTGAGTGATTACTTCAGTTACTTTTTCCTTAAAAAATAAACAATTTTATTTTGCTATAAGAATCCAGTAATTCCCGGCATCAAGAAGATACAACTTCATCCCCATACAACTTTTTCCAAGAATATGCCCAAAAATCATAACCAATAAAATGCACGACTGGGTCGCACGTACTTGCTCTTATGTTCAAGACACTGCGAGTTCAAGAATTGTATATACAAACATGGAAATTATGAGAGAAAAATGTAGAGAAGCATGAAATACGACATTTAAATTAGCTAAAACAACTCTTTTGACAGTTTGCGGTGAAAAAAAAGTATGCCATCTTAATTCATTATGGAATATGATTGTATGGGAAAAAAAATTTTAAATCGTTGGAGCAGTTTTTTTTAAATTAATTTTGTATATATAAAATTTTTAAAACATTTTTAAGAACAAATTTCGGTATGCAGATTTAAACTATATATTTATGTGTATATAAAAACAAAATTTGAAAAAAAATTGTCAACCCGTTTTTGAGATATCGAATTTTCAAAAAAAAAAGTTTGAAACTTTTTTTAAAAATCCAAAAACTTTTTTTTTGAAAATTTCGATATGCAATATTATTTAATCTTATCTGAAATTTGTATATAAAAAAAAAATCATTTAAATCCGTTAAGCTTATAACGAGAAAACTCAAAATAAAAAAATACGTTCTATGACAGGTACTACTAATAGTTGCTATAGTAAAATTTTATAATTTTTGATGGTAGATCGTACTAATTTAAGTATATGAAAAAGTTTAATCAAAATCGTAGGAGTCGTTTTCAAGCAAAAAAATATTTGCCTTTGCAGTTTTTTCACTTTTGTATGTTATTTTTTCATAAATGTAAAATTTTTTCTAAAAATATTTTAGAGAGTACTAAAAAAGTTTTAAATATCGAGTTTCAAAAAAATCTATGATGCCATTTTCGAAATATTTGATTTTCCAAAAAAAAATTTGAAATATTTTTTTAAAAATCCAAAAAATATTTTTTCAAAAATATTGGTACACAAAGCTATTAACAATTTTTGGAAGCTTCTGTATAAAAAAAAAAATTGAAATCGGTCATACCATTTTGAAGAAAATCAAAAAATAAAAAAATGGTTCCTTGGGAGGTACCATTAGTAACCATTTTTGAAAAATGGTTTTCCACCCAAAGAAAGCCTTTACTAAAATAAATTTATTGAATTTTTTTTAAGAAAAGTTGTCGAGCCGTTTTTGAGAAAAATACGATTATGTAAATTTGCCAAAAAAAATGTATGGCAGGTACCGTTATTTTTGGTTCTAAAAAAAATGAAAAAGCGTGTCGGCAAAATCACCAAAATCCACTGTGTACAAAGTTTGAAAAAAATCGATCGAGCCGTTTAGTCTGTAGACGAACAGACAGACAGACAGACAGAATTGTGCCACCCACTTTTTTGGTGTTCTCTATCATCGTAATATCATGTTTGATTGTTATCTCAAATTTTTTTTTTTGCACGAATCCAAAACTTGCCTTATAGTACCTATAATCGCAAGTAAAAATATTATTGACGAATTAAGGGACACCCCGTAAAATACAAATGTTATGATGCGGCTCATAATTCTGTCTTGATATATCTTTCATGTTGTCGTGATCTCTTTACTTTTCTTAAATTTTCTTTTACCAAAATGAAGCTTATTATTTTTCCACGATTTTGACACCTTAACATTCAAGATACGACAGTCAAAACTCAAGTTCAAGGGACAACCAAGCCACCTTTAAACAATTGTAGAATATCCGCTTAATTTTTGGATTTGATTACTTTGGATCTAGTTACTTTTGGATCTAGTTACTTTTGGATCTAGTTACTTTTTGGATTTGATTACTTTATGGATTTAGTTACTTTTGGATCTAGTTACTTTGGGATTTGATTTGGTTACTTTATGGATTTAGTTACTTTTGGGATTTGATTACTTTATGAATCTAGGTACTTTTGGATTTAGTTATTTTTGGATTTGGGTACTATGTACATTTAAGTTATTTTTTGGATCTGGTTGTTTTGGGATCTAGATGCTTGGGATTTGGAGAATGGTGGTTTTGGAAACGAAATGAGTTATTATGCACAAAACAGGTACCTAATTATTTCACTGGTAGAAACGGTGGCGATAGTTCTGAAACCCGAAAACAAGGTAATATTAATATGACATAGTACCCGGACAAAAATGGTATCTTTCACGTTTTTGGACTGAAAAAAAGTGTTTCCCAAGTTTTATGTTAAATTTTAATTAAAGCAAGTACAAAGTATAAGAAGTGTGTATTCTAAGAAAAAATTGTTACATAAAATATTTTCACATTAGGGTGTTTCTGAAAAAAGCTATCTTCTAAGTTTTTGGACAGAATCCAATAAAATTTGGTGTGGTCAATATTTAAACCGAAATATTGAAGAAAAAATATTTGACATAAGGGTGGTTCAAAAAAAAGTATCTATTTCCAAAGTTGTACTTAAAATCTTATTTAAATTGAGTAGAGAGTATAAGAACCGTGTATTTAAAGACAAAATTGTTAAATAAAACATTTTCACATTAGGGTGTCTCTGAAAAACGCTATCTTCTAAGTCTTTGGACAGAATCCAATAAAATTTGGTGTGGTCAATATTTAAACCGAAACATTGAAGAAAAAATATTTGACATAAGGGTGGTTCAAAAAAAAAGTATCTATTTCCAAAGTTGTACTTAAAATCTTATTTAAATTGAGTAGAAAGTATAAAAACCGTGTATTTAAAGACAAAATTGTTAAATAAAACATTTTCACATTAGAGTGTGTCTCTGAAAAACGATATCTTCTTAGTTTTTGGACAGAATTCAATAAAATTTGGTGTGGTCAATATTTAAACCGAAATATTGAAGACAAAAATATTTGGCATAAGAGTGGTTAAAAAAAAAGTATTTCCAAAGTCTTACTTAAAATTTTATTTAAATTGAGTAGATAGTATAAGAACCGCGTATTTAAAGACAAAATTGTTGAATAAAACATTTTCACATTAGGGTGTCTCTGAAAAACGCTGTCTTCTAAGTTTTAAGACAGAATCCAATCAAATTTGGTGTGGTCAATATTTAAACCAAAATATTGAAGAAAAAAATATTTGGCATAAGGGTGGTTCAAAAAAAAAGTATTTCCAAAGTTTTACTTAAAATTTTATTAAAATCGAGTAGAAAGTATAAGAACCGTGTATTAAAAGAAAAAATTGTAAAATAAAATATTTTCACATTAGGTTGTCTCTGAGAAACGCTATCTTTTAAGTTTTTGGACATAATCCAATAAAATTTGATTTGGTCAATATTTAAACCGAAATATTGAAGAAAAAAATATTTGCCATAAGGGTGGTTCAAAAAAAAGTATTTTCAAAGTTTTTCATAAAACTTAATTTAAATTTAGTAGGAAGTATGAGAAGCGTGTATTTAAAGAAAAAATTGTTACATAAAATTGGTAGTTGAGAACTAAAACTCCTCATATTCTAAATTGGAAAAAACTAATACCTACAGGCTAAATGGTAGATGTTAGGAAAGATTTTATTTTGTATAATAAAAGATTTTAAAACCTTTATGTTATGATTGAGAGCAAACAAATATTGGATATTTGGATATGAAGCGTTTTGCTGCAAATGATTGGATATGGCCAATTTCCCCAACATTTCCCCCCCTCTAATTTGCACCTTCTAATATAAAAGCACTGCAATACTTTCCAATCTTTAATGATCCATTTAAAATTGTTTGCAATAAAAACCCGTGAACGTTTTACTTCCATCTGATAGAACATAATCAATAGCCTATGATGGAGTTTCGAAACCAAACCTACTGCATACAATGGATATGAAAAGTTTTGATGCAAATTTCACTGTGGATATTGAGAGTTTTGGAAACAGTTACGATGTTTGACATTAATATTTAAGGGGTTTAGAGGGGTGGCTGTTAAATTTTCTTTAAGAACTATTCAATATGCCCAGTTTAACAAATCTGCATCAAAACCTCAATTTTTCATAAAAGTCTCTTAAAATACACGCTTCTTATACCTTCTACTTAATTCAAATACAATTTTACATAAAACTCTGGAGATACGTTTTTTTTAACCACCCTCATGCCAAATAGTTTTTTCTTAAATATTTAGGTTAAGATATTTACCATTGCAAATTGTATTGGATTCTGTCCAAAAACTTAGAAGATAGCGCTTTTCAGAGACACCCTAATGTGAAAATGTTTTATTTAACAATTTTGTCTTTAAATACACGGTTCTTATACTATCTGCTCAATTTAAACAAAATTTTAAGTAAAACTTTGGAAATAGATACTTTTTTTTGAACCACTCTTATGTCAAATATTTTTTCTTCAATATTTCGGTTTAAATATTGACCACACCAAATTTGATTGGATTCTATCCAAAAACTTAGAAGATAGCTTTTTTCAGAGACACCCTTATGTGAAAATGTTTTATTTAACAACTTTGTCTTTAAATACGCGGTTCATATACTTTCTACTCAATTTAAATAAGATTTTAAGTACAACTTTGGAAATAGATACTTTTTTTTTGAACCACCCTTATGTCAAATATTTTTTCTTCAATATTTCGGTTTAAATATTGACCACACCAAATTTTATTGGATTCTGTCCAAAAACTTAGAAGATAGCTTTTTTCAGAGACACCCTTATGTGAAAATATTTTATGTAACAATTTTTTCTTAGAATACACACTTCTTATACTTTGTACTTGCTTTAAATAAAATTTAACATAAAACTTGGGAAACACTTTTTTTCAGTCCAAAAACGTGAAAGATACCATTTTTGTCCGGGTACTCTGCCATATTAATATTATCTTGTTTTCGGGTTTCTGAACTATCGCCGCCGTTTCTACCAGTGAAATAATTAGGTACCTACTTTGTGCATAATAACTCATTTCGTTTCCAAAACCACCATTCTCAAAATCCCAAGCATCTAAATCCCAAAACAACCAGATCCAAAAAATAACTTAAATGTAGTACCCAAATCCAAAAATAACTAAATCCAAAAGTACCTTGATTAAAAAGTAACTAGATTCATAAAGTAATCAAATCCCAAAAGTAACTAAATCCATTAAGTAACCAAATCAAATCCCAAAGTAACTAGATCCAAAAGTAACTAAATCCGTAAAGTAATCAAATCCAAAAGTAACTAAATGGAATCGTTACTGGTAATCTTACCGGTTAACAGTAACGATTACTTTGATTACTTTAAGTAATCGTTACTTTGTAACGGTTACTTCGGATTCCTTACACCACTATAAGTGCGGTATAGCAAGCATCACGAATCGTTGTGTTTGACTGTGTGATCTTTGTTTTTTCTGGGCCAGGTTGGAAGTAGAGCCTCCATTTCAGAAATATTTCGTGTTGAAAATAAAAAAGGAGAAATTTTATCGATCAGAGCTCACATCAATATTTTGTTGCTTGGTCGTTAATTCAAAAACACCACCACAATGGCATTACTCATGGGTTCACTTATGGGCACTCCTCTTTCATTGATGAGTGAAGCCAATATGTACTGTAGCGTAGCTGTAGTTCAAGTGCGGCTTACCAAGTGCAGATCCCTCGAGTGCGGTCTTACCTTTAAATAAAAAAAACTTGGTCGCAAAGCATTTCTTTTTAAATAAGAGAATAATAATAATAATTTAGTTTAGAGAATAAACTTTAGACTTGTCCTTTTTACGAGTAAAATATCCATCAATAGGGCTTTTTAGCAAATACCAATGTTCATTTATGATGTTCAAAGGGTAGACATGTGCATTCAAGAGGACACAAGCGTCCACAAGCTTTGTTTCAAAGCGAACCTCTGTCTATCAACTCCTACTCTCACCTCCCCGCGGTGAACATCGGGTGCCTAGTACCTTTAACTGAAGATGGGGTTCCAATCCCTGTGGACGGTTTTAGGGGGCAGCAAACGAGAGAGGGGGGGAGGAGTGTTCCCACTAAGGCACTTCTCCTTCATCCAGGCGGCAGCGGAAGAATTCTCAAGATGGAATCAACGGTGGCGTCTACAGTTCCAGTTAGGCTGAACTACTTAGTGAACACCTTATACGGGCTACTACGACATATTCGGAGCTAAGGCCTATAAGGAGCGGTTAATCCGGCTCCCCGCCCTTGGAGTTATATATATAGGGTCTGGTCCTCCAGGTTGGGGGTCGTGCCGTCGGGGTGACTTCCCGGCCACGTAAAGCTATTTTAGTTGCGAAGCATCAACAAGCCTCGGATACGGACGGATTTACTGTTGACGAACCTAGCAAACGAAATAAGGACAACGAACTTCGGATCTGCACGTGGAATGTTCTGTCTCTCTATAGACCACGTGCAGCCGAACATTTAGCGGAGGCCCTAGACTGCTACAAAGCAGACATCACCGCCATCCAAGAAGTGCGATGGGATGGGCCGGGCAAAAGAAAACTGAAAGACTGCGATGTATACTACGGTGACTGTTACCGACCACAAGGGCAGCGTCTTTTTGGATGTGGATTTGTTGTTAGAGGCAGACTGAGGCAAGAGGTCTTGAGTTTCAATTATGTGAACGAGCGCCTCACGACAATTCGCATCAAGGCTAAATTCGCCAACATCAGCCTGATATGCGCGCATGCCCCCACAGAGGAGAAAGATGACGACACCAAGGACGAGTTCTACGAGCTCCTGGACAAGACATATGAGCAATGCCCTAGCTATGACATTAAAATTGTCTTGGGTGATTTTAATGCCAAACTAGGAAGAGAAGACGTCTTTGGTGGCACAATCGGAAGATACAGCCTGCACGACACCACCTCCGATAACGGACTCAGGCTAATCGACTTTGCTGCGGGGCGAAACGTTGTGGTAGCTAGTACGCAGTTCCCGCATCTCGATATTCATAAGGGGACATGGCGAATTCCTGGTCAATCAACCGCCAACCAAATTGACCACATTGCGATCGACGCAAGGCACTCCTCCAGTATCAAGGATGTCCGAACGTTCCGAGGAGCCAACGTTGACTCGGACCACTACCTCGTTGTAGCAAAGGTAATGCTACGGATATCCAGACCAAAGCCAAAACAGGGAAATACTGTCAGGAAGTTCAACGTCGGACGGCTACAGTCGCAAGAAATCGCCAGGTCCTTTTCCGATCGAGTCTCTCGCGCCCTCTTAACTAGTCCTTTGCCGCCAACTGCAAACATCGAGAACCAGTGGAAAAACTGCCAGGAAGCCATCAGAGATGCCGCCTCTGACGTGCTGGGCTTCGCACGACCACCACAGCGAAACCCCTGGTTCAACGAGGAATGCCGGCAAGTACATGCAGCCAAACAACAGGCATACAAAGCGGCGCTGCATAGAAGGACCAGAGCTGCTCGCGAGCTCTACGAGCAGAAGAGGAAAGAGGAACACAAGCTTCTCAGAAAGAAAAAGAAAGAGCATGAGAAGCGCGCGATCGAGGAATTAGAGGGATGCCACTGCAGGAATGAAGTTCGGAAGTTTTACCAAAAAGTAAAAAGAACCTCCCAAGGTTACAAACCCCGAACCGAAGCCTGCAAGGACGATCAGGGGAACATCGTGGTGGAAACGCAGTCGGTGCTGAGGATATGGAAAAATCATTTCTGCAAATTGTATAACGGCGATGACGAACCGAATTCCGCTACCATGCAAATTGCACCATTCAACCTGGACGACGTAGGCCAACAATTCCGTCCACCCGATCTTGACGAAGTGAGGATAGCCATATCTAAACTTAAGTCCAATAAGGCTGCTGGAGCTGATGGCCTTGCGGCTGAGCTATTCAAAGCGGCTGGCGATGAATTGGTTAGGAGTATGCACCAGCTCATCTGTAAAATATGGTCGGAAGAAAGCATGCCCGATGAATGGAACCTCAGTATTGTTTGCCCGATCCTCAAGAAAGGCGATCCTCTGGACTGCACCAACTACAGAGGCATCAGTCTTCTAAATATCGCCTACAAGATCTTCTCTGCCGTACTTTGTGAACGCCTGAAGCCATTCGTCAACAACCTGATAGGTCCATATCAGTGTGGCTTTAGGCCAGGGAAGTCCACCATCGACCAAATATTCGCACTACGGCAGATCTTGGAGAAAACCCAGGAGTTCCAAATCGATACCCACCACCTTTTTATCGATTTCAAGGCCGCGTATGACAGCATCTATAGAGACGAGCTATATAGAGCAATGTCTAGTTTTGGCATCCCTGCCAAACTCGTCCGTTTGTGCAGGATGACGATGGAGAATGCACGCTGCTCCATCAAGGTCGGCAAAGACCTCACCGACACCTTTGATGTCAAAAAAGGTTTTAGGCAAGGCGACGCGCTGTCATGCGACTTCTTCAACATCGTTCTTGAAAGAATAGTGCAAAACTCTCACGTCAACACCAGAGGCACAATCTTTCAAAAGTCCGTCCAATTACTCGCTTACGCTGACGACATTGACATAATCGGACGAACAAAGCGTGATGTCAGTGGTGCTTTTGTGAGCATTGAGAAGGAAGCCAAGAAGATGGGTTTAACGGTGAATGAAAGCAAAACAAAATATATGCTGTCCACAAGAAAGGACACCCAACACCGACGTCTCGGACAGAACGTCACTATAGACAGCTATAATTTTGAGGTAGTCAGAGACTTTGTCTACCTAGGATCCGCTATAAACTCAGCGAACGACACCAGCGCTGAGATCAAACGAAGAATTACTCTTGCCAATCGCTGTTTCTTTGGGCTAAGAAGGCAATTGAGAAGCAAAGCCCTCTCTCGAGCAACTAAACTGTCCCTGTATAAGACGCTTATCATCCCGGTCCTGATGTATGGTGCGTATGGTGCAGAGGCATGGACACTGCTAACAGTGGATGAGAACGCGTTAGGCTGTTTTGAGAGGAAAATTCTCCGGGTGATTTTTGGTCCCGTCTGCATAGATGGGGAATGGAGAAGAAGATACAACAACGAACTGTATGGGCTGTACAGCGACACCGACCTAGCCACAAAAGTGAAAAGCCAACGACTGAGATGGCTGGGTCATCTAGAGCGAATGCTCCAATGCTCCGGCCCGGAAAGTCTTTGAATCCAACCCCGTGGGACAACGCAGTAGAGGTGGACAGCGTAAAAGGTGGCGCACGCAAGTGGAAGAGGACCTCAACCAACTTGGCGTGCGAAACTGGAGACAGCTAGCTAGAAACCGAGCCGGCTGGAAGAAGCTTGTTGGTTGAGGCCCTGGTCCACCCCGGACTGTAGCGCCACCTTAAGTAAGTAAAGTAATGTTCATTTATAAATGTCAAACTCAGGACCTCGGCACGATTGACATTTAGGTAGCACCCATTTTCTTTTTTATTTCGGAGGCAAATACACTCCAATTCAACAGAATGAGCACACGGATTTTCATAGTTGGTTCGTCAATTTTTTTTCAAACATTGTGCATTGTCCGAGAATAAATATAAACATAAAAACTATTTCAAAAACAATTGTTTTACTTCCATCCATTAACTTTTATTACCAGTTTCAATATTTGAGCTTATTCAGTCGACACCAAAAGACTGCATTTTCCCTTATGGAAAGACTTTAAACAGAGCCGGAGGAAAAATAGAGATGCTTTTTGAATTAATCTTTCTGTTTTCTTTTCCCAACATCATAAACAAACAATAAGGATAATCAAATGATACATTAAGGAAAATGTTAAGAAAAAATTGAAAAAGAACCTTTGAAAATTTGTGTCCCTATTCATTTGAAGTGGAGTGTAAATGTTTGGATTTTGTTTTTTTTGGTAATAGCGTCTGTCAAACGTGCCGAATTGTTAGCTGTCACTTTGACTTTGACAATTTGGTAGAGATCTCTATTAATGGCAGTTTCTTACCTATCCTCTTATTATCTTCGAATTTTTTTTCTGACTTGGTTCGGTTCAGATGTGGGCCCTCTATATAACCTTCTATGCACAAAAAGTAGGGGGAAGGCGGGAGACTTGAGCCAATTTTTGTAAAATTGTTTTTTAAAACTTGTCTATTTATCTCAGCCGCATGATAGATACATCTCTATACAGCTACACTTATCTATTTTGAAACTATTTACTGGCTTCAAATACCTACATGCAATCGGTTTCAACCCAGAGCAAATTTTGAAAAAAGATTTTCGGCTCAAGTCTCTCG
This sequence comes from Dasysyrphus tricinctus, assembly GCA_963921185.1. Taxonomy (NCBI): domain Eukaryota; kingdom Metazoa; phylum Arthropoda; class Insecta; order Diptera; family Syrphidae; genus Dasysyrphus; species Dasysyrphus tricinctus. The sequence continues at coordinate 180,382,791 of OY992531.1, read as the reverse complement.
CTCCTACAGGAGACTTGAACACCTCCTGGGGGAGCCTTGAACATAACCAAATTCGACAAGTAAACAATACAAAAAATGAGATCGCCGTCTATGATTTTCATAGAACTATCAACTGTTACTGCATAATATTATTATTTGTTAAGAAGAATGTTTTGAAAATTTATACACAAAAATACTGAGCCAAAAATAAAAAAAAAACTTAAAACCGTAACAACCGAAATTAAATACATACCTTAAATAAACCCCTCCTTCGGAAATAGGTATACCTACAGTTAAAAGATTGTAAGATTTCTTATACATAATTTTAACGTTGTTATCCTTGTAGTTATTTCCCCTTCTGCGGCACTTTCTTTAATTTCTTTTTGGTTTGCTCCTCATTTTTGTATGATCAAGTTTCCCTTTAGAAAGTGGTTCAAGTCTTCCGTTCACGCTTTTTGAGACAAAAGAGATTATATACAAAAACAATTATTTAAGGAATAAGATCATCCTTAATTACTAAATCTTCTACGAGACAAATGCATTTACTCGTCCAGGAACCAAAATCAAATGTTGATCCTGAAACCTTTTTGTAAGTAAATAGAAGGTCATTTTCTGCTTTGGATTTACAAACATTTAAGGATAGTCTGAGTGAGTGGTATATGCGAGTGGCTCATGTCTCCCTTATGGTCAAGTCTCCCGTTTTCCCCCTATGTTTACAATCGGAAACAGCATTTCGCCCGATGATATACACATCAAAAAAAATTTAGCGCTAAGTATATTTATTCTTTAATTATAGTTATTATTCTTTAATTATAACTCTTTCAGCACAAAAAGAATTTTTAAAATTGGAATCCCTTTGTTTTCTTTCTTTCATCCATTTCACCCTATGAAGAAAGTTAAACTTTGAAAAAAGTGTTGCATTTAATACATTCTATAAAAATAACCTTACTTACACAGAAAAAAATAGAAATCGGATACCTTTTTTACCCCATTTTACCCTACAAATAGAATTTATTTCAAAATGTTTCTCCTAAAACCATCTTCAAGTACATACATGTAATTACCTTTCAAACATCAAAAGAATTCTCGAAATCTGATATGTAGTTTCTAAGATTAGCGGTAAAAAACAAACAAAGCAATATTAGAGCTTTATTAATAAAGAGATTACTTTACTACCTCTAATATTAGGTGTGTTTTTTTCCTTCCTCGAACTCGCATGGACGAAAAAAACGATGTCGGGGCTAAGCAATTTACATGTTAAAACAACAACAATTAATCCCCTTCGGGCTTAGCTAAGCCCAGAGAAATTTCGGGGCTTAACCTAAGCCCAGATAAAAACTGTTTTACCGGCACGAAATTCATATATGTTATCAATAGTTTGTATGGAAACTCCATTTTTCTCTAGTACCCTGCTGAGGTGAAACGAAAATTTTCTGGGGTCTCCAACTCGAGAACGAAATCAGAAACAAAGTGTTTGCGAAAAAAGTATAGAGTTTTATCAGAAAGATGTCAAAATAAAAAAAAAACTATAAATATTGTAATAACTTTCCATATTTGAACTATAACGACTCCGAAATGCAAACAAACGGACACAATAAAGCTTACGGTCGCAGTGCAAACATACCCTTATTAGCTATAATTATAGCAACTCTCAAACGAAGGAAGCGCCACCTGCCGGATTATAGCAGATTTACCAGCTGTCAAATAAAAGCTTTTGGAAGGGAAATTATTGGGAAATTTCCCCTACGGAAAGCTCTGGAAGCAGAGACCAGAACGTTCTCCTTATTTCCAGAGTTTGGAAATGAAGTATAAAAGGCACATGTTTTAACGGCAGCGACACAGTTTGTTTTTAATCGTGAATGAATAAAGTTGGTTGTAATAAAAGTGAAAAGTAAAGTTTGTGAATTAATTCAGTGGTGAATAATAAATCGTTTTGTTTGTAGTAAGAAAAGTAAAGTGTTTTATTTTTTTTTTTTTTTTTTTTTTCACTATCAGATCTTTGCCGAAGAGAGCTTAGTACAAGCAACATCTTGCGACCAAAGAATTGCCAAACACAAATTAAGTGCTTATCAGGCTCATCACTTAGTGTAGTGTTAGTAGTTAGTAAGCAACAAACTACTTAAAACATACACTTTACAAAATAAAATTAAAAACAATAATTATAAAATAACAAATAAAATGATATTGAAAAAATTAACAATTACAAACATTTAAGAGCGTGGTACACTGGTCTTCAATGAAGCTTTGAGTCTATTCTTACTTATATTAAAATCAAAAAAATTAGAGTTCAAATTCAGAATGATGCACATGCGGGTAAAAGGCTCATGCATTCCATAATTGGTACGGTGTTGAGATATATGCATTAGTTCTAGACTACGAGTGTTGTGACCTCCACCACGGTAGTTAAGGCTAGTACAAGATAATAAATCAGGTGCATCAATAACGCCCGTTAAAAGTTGATGAATAAATACAATATCATTATTAATTCTCCTTTGTGCCAAAGTTTGAATCTGAAGAAGCTTAATCCGGTGTTCGTAAGGAGGAAGATTATAAGGATCGGACCACGGTAGTCCTTTCAAGGCGAAACGTATAAAATTACGCTGGACTGCTTCTAGTCTATTCTTATGGACATCGTAAAAAGGAGTCCATACCTGTGATGCGTATTCAAGATGAGGGCGAACAAGACTGTTGTAGAGAGCGAGGGTAACATAAGGATCCTGAAATTCCTTAGACCAACGTTTAACAAACCCTAACATAGAGTTTGCCTTGTTGACTATTAAATTTATATGCTTCGTAAAATCAAGATTAAAAGTAAAATGAACCCCTAGGTCTTTGAAACTATCAACACGACGCAATGTGTGCTGCGATATTTCATAATCAAATGAACTAGGAATTTTTTTTTTAGAAAAAATGATCGCCTGACATTTAGTAGGGTTGAGATTTAAACCGTTTTTACTACACCAAATAACAAAACTGTTAATATCTTCTTGCAAAAGTAAACGATCACTCACAGATTTGACGCTTTTGAAAATTTTCATATCATCCGCAAAAATTAGAATTTCACTATAACGTATATAGAGGGATACGTCGTTGATAGCTAAGATAAAAAGAAGGGGCCCCAAATGACTACCCTGGGGAACTCCAGATTTGGCAAAGAAAGGGTTGGAGACAGAGCTCCTAAATCTAACTTGATAGGATCTATTATGGAGATAAGAAGAAACCCAATTGATGAGTTTAGGAGGGAAGCCAAACACCTTTAACTTAAACGTGATGATATCGTGTGAAAGTTGATCGAAAGCCTTAGAAAAATCTGTATAGATGCAGTCGAGTTCTTGACCATGCTCCAACGCAGTTGAACACTTGTGCAAGAATGCAAGTAAATTGGTTATCGTCGATCGCTTTTGCATGAATCCATGTTGTTGATTGCAAATTATATTCTTACAGTTGAATGTCAAACTATCGCACATTACTTGCTCAAAAAGCTTAGGAATGCAAGATAGCTTGGAGATTGGCCTGTAATTGCATATATCAGATCTGTTACCCTTTTTAAAAACTGGTGTAATAAATGCTTTTTTCCAAATACTTGGAAATTTACCGGAGCTAAGTGATAGGTTAAACAAATGAAAAAGAGGGGGTGCTAATATTGATTTACATTTCTTCAAGATAATTGGTGGGATGCCATCAGGTCCAGACGAGTAGTCATCATGAAGTAAGGACATATAATGTAAAATTTTTTCGATTATAATTGGGATATTATTGAAGGTAGTTTGTGGGCAGTCTTTTAAGTAGAGAAAAAAGTTCTCATCAACATCGACAGGGGTATCAACGAAAGACTGGCGAAAGTTGTTAGCAAACGCATCACAAATATCCGGAGGACTATTTAAAATAATATTATTATAAGTAAAATTGACTGGATAGCCATCAGATTTCTTTTTCAAGTTTACGAAATTCCAAAAACTTTTGGGGTCAAGCTTTAGGGAACTTTCCATTTTTTTAAGGTATTCAGCGTATAAATAATTGGAGAGGTTTTTAAACTCATCAAACAAGGAAATATACAATTCTCGGTCCTCAAGGGACATACTTTTTATGAAGTTCTTCCAAGCTCTGTTTCTTTTATTACGAAGAATTTTGAGTTCTTTCGTATACCATGGATGGCAGAAGCTAGAGTATTTGGGTATTTTGTGTGGAACTATGTCATTAATACAGTTGGTCAATACTTGATAAAAGTATGAAACTGCAACGTCAATGTCGCCTGAAACTGGTATATTTTCAATACCAGATGCACTTAAATGCTCAGAAAGCAACTGAAAGTTAGCTTTCCGAAAGTCAAAAGAATATGAACAGTCTTGTGAGTTACTATTATTAAGTAAATGCCCGTCCAAGTCAAGAAAAATGTCAAGAGGAGGATGGTATTTATCTATGTTTGATATTGCAGTAGTAGACTCTACCACTACAGTACTAACAGCGTCAGATGAGAAAACTAAATCGAGTATTCGATTTAAAGAGTTTTTAATACAGCTTATTTGCTGTAAGTCCGTAGATAAAATATGGTCTAACAGTTGAAGCTCCTGTTGAGATGAAGTCAACGATGCTTCAAAGTAAGACTCGTCTTCTGAAGGAATCCAGTCAATGTATGGAAGGTTAAAGTCGCCTAAGAGAGTAATAATACTATCAAATCCAGCAACGTCAATAATATAGTCGAGAGCATGGGAAAGCTCAACATATACTGAAACTGAACTTTTGGGGGGAATATAGACATTTAGAATGAATAAATCGAAATAAATAAGTGGACGTTTTGAATAAAGTAAATAAGTTTTATTAACGAACCTGAGAAAATATTACATTGGTGTCAGAAGTGGGATAAAACTTGTTTTATCTGTGCACTCAGTTATTGTGTGAAAAGTGAAAAAAAAAGAGACAATGGGTAAATCTTTGAATGATTTAAATTTAGTGGAACTTAAGGCAGAACTGAATAAGCGAGATCTTCCTACTGCTGGAACAAAGAATGATCTTATAATTCGTCTGCAAGAAGATTTAAGAAGATGTGGAAAAAACCCGGACACGTTTATATTCGACATTGAAATGGAAGAACAGCAAGAGCAAGTAAGTACATCGGGCATGACCAACATGCTGTCTCAGCTGCTTGCCAAGTTTGATAGTCAGGAAAAGAATCTTCTCGAACGTTTCGAACAACAAAGTCAAGAGCAGAAGAATCTTCTAGAACAACAAAGCCAAGAACAACGGAATGAACAAAAGAATCTTCTCGAACGATTTGAACAACAAGGCCAAGAACAACGTAGTGAACAAAAGAATCTTCTCGAACGATTCGAGCAACAAAGCCAAGAACAAAAGAATCTTCTAGAAAAACAAGAGAGGAATCTTCTTCAACAATTCCAAGAACAGACAAATCTGCTCGAAAGTAAGTTGGATGCTTTTGACAACAGAATTATTACTCTTGACGAGCGTGTCGATAAGCAATTTTCGACTGTAGATAAACAATAATCGACAATAGAAGCAAAGTTCGAAGATAAAATCGAATCCATTACAAAGGAATTAGATAAAGTAAAGAAAATGAAGGTTCGAGAAAGTTCTGGCGACTGTCCAAAGAAAAAAGAGATGCATCCACCAACCTTCGATGGGCAAACTTCTTGGTCAATTTACAAGAAGCAGTTTGAGGCAGCCGCAGCAACAAATGGCTGGGATGAGGAAGACAAATGCATAGCTCTAACGCTTGCCCTCAGAGGACCTGCTGCTGAGCTGTTACAAAGCATACCATCAGATAAAAATGGCAACTTCAGTGCTCTCGTTCAGGCCATTGACAAACGTTTTGGAGATGGCCATATGCAAGAAGTCTTTCGCGTCCAACTCAATTCCAGAGTCCAGAAAAGAGGAGAAACTCTGCAACAACTCCAAGCAGACATCGAACGGTTGGCACACCTAGCATATCCAGCTGCAGGAGATGAAATCATCAACCAATTCGCAACAGAAGCCTTTGTTCGTGCTGTATCTGACATCAACCTTCAGCGAGCAATTCGAACTGCTGGCAAACGCACGCTTCCTGAAGCACTAGCATTCGCCCTCACTATGGAAGCAGCAGAACAGGCTTCTCAAGGAGTCCATCGGGTAAGAGAAATAGAAATTGAAGAGTGCTCTTGCCAGAGAACAGCATTCCAAAGGAACCAACGCGATGGACCTGCTCGATGCTGGAATTGCAACAAAACCGGACATCTCCAACGCCAGTGCAGATTGCCACCTAGAAGATCTGCATGTCAACATTGTGGAAGCAGAAATTTTAACAACAACGATGTCAAAACTCCTACTCGCCCCGTTTCTCAACAGGGAAACGAGTAAGAACCAACTTCGAGGGGCAGAAGCTGGTTTCTGGTATCGATGGCCCCAGAACCACCATCCAGGTCTCACAGACGAAACGAAACAACAAAAGTCTGACTGTGGAGGCAACACTAAATGGCAAGAAGTAAGTGGCTACGATCGACACCGGTGCCACTGCCTCCATTGTTCGAAAGGACTTGGTGAAGATGACATGGCTGCATAACACCAACACTTACCATCTGAAAACAGCAACAGGAGAGGCAGCCAGAGTGTATGGGGAGGTTCGTCTTACAATCCGTTTGGCAGAACTGGAGTTTTCACATCTATTTCTGGTAGCAGATATATGTGACGAGTGCATAGTTGGAATCGACTTTATGAAAGAGCATGGAGTAATTCTCGACATCGGGAAGCAAGTTCTCAAGTACCGAAATGTGGAGATTCCTATGGTTTACGGCAATGAAAACTCATCAACTCTCAGGACTGTCATAAAAGAAGATATATGCCTGCCACCTTCCTCAGAAGTGTTCGTTTGGACGAAAATAAAAGGTGATTTGGGTAGCCATCGATACCTAATGGTGGAACCAGACTCTGAACAGTCTTCCCAAAACATCATCCTAGGGAAGACCCTTGTGGCACCAAAGAACAACATGGTACCCGTACGGATACTTAACATCAAACCGTACGAAGTTAAGCTAAGAAAAGGAGAAATAGTTGGAAAGTGTGAATCTGTTTCCGCAATAACTACTATCACAGAAGCTGACACACACAAATCTGTGGACCCCGGGAAAGTGAACTCTATGAAGGCAAAAATTCTGAAGTCATCCAAATTAACTGAACGTCAGCTAAGTGTTGCTGGAAGCCTCCTTCACGAGTACGGTGATATACTCTCTTCACCCAGTGGGCAGTATGGTCGAACACAACTGGTGCAGCATCGAATCGATACAGGAGACGCAAGACCTATTCGACAACCAGCAAGACGTCTCCCATTAGCCAAACAAGCCGAAGTTGAAGAGATGATATCGACCATGAAGAAAGATGGGCTAATCGAAAACTCTAAAAGTCCTCCCCTGTTGTTCTCGTCAAAAAGAAGGACGGAAGTACTCGATTTTGTGTGGACTATCGGAGGCTGAACGATGTGACAAAGAAAGACAGCTACCCTCTGCCAAGAATCAGCGATACTCTGGATGCGATGGAAGGAGCTGAATGGTTCTCAACATTGGACTTGAAGAGTGGCTACTGGCAGGTAGAAATCCATCCAGAAGATCGAGAGAAGACGGCTTTCTCCACAGGAAATGGTCTGTGGCAATTTAATGTGATGCCTTTCGGACTATGCAACGCTCCGGCAACATTTGAGCGTTTGATGGAGTGCGTTTTACAAGGACTTACTTGGAAATCTTGCCTAGTCTATTTGGACGATGTCATCGTATATGGTAAGACATTTGATGAGCATTGTGGAAACCTTAAGGCCGTGTTCCAGAGGCTTCGAGAAGCAAACTTGAAATTGAATCCAGACAAGTGCGAATTTTTCAAGTCTGAGGTAAAATACTTGGGACATATCATCTCTTCCCAAGGAGTGAAGACTGATCCTGAAAAAGTTGACACTGTAAAGAATTGGCCAACACCACAGGATAAACATCAACTCCGAAGCTTTCTTGGTCTAGCCACGTACTATCGACGATTTGTGAAGGATTTTGCTGGAATCGCGAAAAGTTTGCAATAGTTAACAGAGAAAGGCAAACCGTTCAAATGGTCAAGCGAGTGCGAGAAAAGCTTCCGGGAACTTAAGCAGCGCCTATGCAATACACCAGTTTTGGCCTATCCGACACCAGGGAAACCTTTCATCATTGACGCTGACGCTAGTAACGTGGGAATTGGTGCCGTACTCTCACAAGTTCACGAAGGAGAAGAGAAGGTTGTCGCCTACTACAGCAAGGTACTCTCAAAGCCAGAAAGAAACTACTGTGTGACCAGAAGAGAACTTCTAGCTCTAATATCGGCTACAAAACACTTCCATAAGTACATCTATGGACAGAAGTTCCTTCTTTGAACAGACCATGGCGCACTAAATTGGCTTTTGAACTTCAAAAATCCAGATGGTCAAGTGGCAAGGTGGATCGAGAGATTGCAGACATACGACTACCAGATCCAACATCGAAGAGGAAGGTTGCACTCAAATGCAGATGCCTTATCTCGGAGACCATGCAAACCGGACTGCAAGCACTGCACACGTCAGGAAGAGAAGGAAGTTGCTGCTATCCACCGACTAAGAGCTGATCCCATTTACGGTTGGAGTAACGAAGAACTGAGGACTGCCCAACAAGAAGACTTGGATATTGAACCCATTCTTGCGTGGAAGGAACACCAAGAGAAACCAGAATGGGGTGACATCTCAAATAGAAGTCCAACTCTTAAAGCGTATTGGGCACAATGGGACTCACTTCATGTACAAGAAGGAGTACTAAGACGAAAGTGGGAATCCACAGACGGCAAATCTTATGTGATGCAGCTAGTCGTACCTCGTTCCAAGGTTAATGATGTTCTTCAAGAGATGCATGAGGGAGCTTCCGGAGGACATTTGGGGGTGAATAAGACACTGGAAAAGGTAAGGCAGCGATTTTACTGGCTACATGCAAGAGAAGATGTCGAAAAATGGTGCCGAAAATGTGATACTTGTGCTGCAAGCAAGGGACCAGGCAGAAAAGTCCAGAGTAGAATGCAGCAGTATAATGTGGGCACGCCTTTTGAGAGGATTGCAATAGACGTTGCAGGCCCTTTTCCAGAAACCGAAAACGGAAACCGATACATTCTGGTAGTAATGGACTACTTCAGCAAGTGGCCTGAGGCATTTGCCATCCCAAACCAGGAAACCAAAACAGTCGCGGATCAGATTGTTTTCAACTGGGTAAGCAGGTTTGGTGTACCTATGGAACTCCATTCAGATCAAGGGAGGAACTTCGAGTCCAAAATTTTTCAGGAAGTTTGTACACTCCTTGGCATTAAAAAGACGAGGACAACACCGCTTCACCCACAATCTGATGGGATGGTTGAACGATTCAACCGGACCCTTAAAGAACATCTTTCCAAAGTTGTAAGCGACAACCAACGAGACTGGGATCGGCATATTCCATTATTCTTGATGGCCTATCGAAGTGCGGTACATAGCTCAACAGGACATACACCATCAGAAATCCTGCTCGGGACCACAATACGACTACCAAGCGAAATCAAATTTGGATGTTATACAAGTGAGCCACAAGGAATTGACGACTACGTGGACAACCTCAAAGAAAAGCTAGTTGACATTCACGAAAGGACGAGGGCAAATATAAAGCTATCGAGTGATCGGATGAAAACAAGATACGACGCAAAAGCCACAACGACTGGATTCCAAGTGGGAGACCTTGTGTGGTTTTATAATCCCCACCGTCGGAAGGGACTCTCACCGAAGCTTCAACAAAATTGGGAAGGCCCTTATACTGTCGTAGCACGAATAAACGATGTCGTCTACCGCATTCAGAGAGGATTAAGAGGCAAACTAAAAGTAGTTCACAGCGACCGTTTACATCATTATAATGGTGATGGAAGTGATGGATTTGCTCGGGACGATCAATCCTAAGAGGGGGGCAGTGTAATAACTTTCCATATTTGAACTATAACGACTCCGAAATGCAAACAAACGGACACAATAAAGCTTACGGTCGCAGTGCAAACATACCCTTATTAGCTATAATTATAGCAACTCTCAAACGAAGGAAGCGCCACCTGCCGGATTATAGCAGATTTACCAGCTGTCAAATAAAAGCTTTTGGAAGGGAAATTATTGGGAAATTTCCCCTACGGAAAGCTCTGGAAGCAGAGACCAGAACGTTCTCCTTATTTCCAGAGTTTGGAAAAGAAGTATAAAAGGCACATGTTTTAACGGCAGCGACACAGTTTGTTTTTAATCGTGAATGAATAAAGTTGGTTGTAATAAAAGTGAAAAGTAAAGTTTGTGAATTAATTCAGTGGTGAATAATAAATCGTTTTGTTTGTAGTAAGAAAAGTAAAGTGTTTTATTTTGCGAAATAAATAAGTGGACGTTTTGAATAAAGTAAATAAGTTTTATTAACGAACCTGAGAAAATATTACAATATTATTCAAAATCTTAAGTCAATTTTATTTTTTTTGTCGTCTGTTGCGCTAAAAACGGTTCCAAATAATTGTGTTCTTCAGTTCGTTTCGACGGTATTTTCTTCGATTTTCATTTTCAAATATAATTCAACAGCAAAATAAAACAAACTGTCAAATTTTCGTCTGAAATAATGTTACGGTCAATTAATTTATGTGTGTGAAAACAAAGACCGTATAATACCAAGATGCCGCATCTCAACCAACCACCAAAAATCAGCTCTAGATGCGGTCGGTCGGAGGAAGGGAAACATTCCCACGTATTGTATCACATCCTCATTCACATTCGAACTCACATAACACATACAGACATGCAAGCCTTTATTCGCCGCAGACCCACGACTCAGCGACCGCGCCACCGACGATTGTAAAACTTATACATAGACGGGGTTCTCACTCACACATCTATGGGGTCACCACTGGGGTCGTCACAGTACTAGCGCTTTGACTGCGAATTTTTACACTAGATGCAATATCTTGGTATTATACGGTCTTTGGTGAAAAGTAAGTGGAGACTTGGTTCTTGTATGAACTACAATTTTCTGTTTTATTGACATTTCACTGTCGAGCTGCGTACTACATAACAAAAATCACTACGAAATTTTTCGTTTACTTTTTGGTACGAAAAAAAAATCAAAAAAATTAAAACCACAAATAATTTCATCATCATTGTTAGGCTTGGTTCACACGAGATTGTACCGCACGATTTTTTGCGGTATAAATCCGTACGAATGAGCAGTAGCGTATATTTTTTACATAGAGCCTTTCACACGACGCTTGTACGGCAAGAAAACGTACTCAGCTAATAGTCTAAGAGCCGGAAGCAAATTTTGGGAGTGGAGGTATAACCAAAATTAATTAACATGCATGTGTAGATATACGCAATACTATACCAAATCCAACCGTCTGGCAGGTTTTTTTTTCAGCCAGGGGTGGGGGTGGGCGTTTGAAAACGATAATTTTTCCACTTTTTGTGTTGATGGTATAACCACTTCTATTTATATATAAAATACAGAGAATTGTGTCCTTATTCCAAATGCATAGGTCCCAGACGATTCACTTTCAGCTTTCCCCTTGCCAGACGCCCCCCAAAGTGGGCGAAAAATCAACTTTTGGAGTTTAAGGTATAACCAAATGAATGATACATCAAAAAATCAGAAAAATTCTTCTGATTGCAAATATATAGGTCCCAGACGTTTTGGTTTCAGCCTTGGCCCTGCCAGACGGCTCTCAAGTATCCAAAAAATGCAAGAAAAATAACTTTTTCTATTTGAGGTATAACCAAATGATTGGTACACCAAAAAATCAGAAAAAATCTCCTGATTATGAAATTAGCAATTAGTATATCGAAAAAGTAATGATGCAAAAATATTTGAAGTTTTTGAATTAACACTATGAAAATCCAACCAAAGAGTATGAAACGATTGTTAAATATCAATTGTTCAATCGCAATCGTTTCATCGATCCTATTTGACGGTTTCACAAGCTATACGAAGCAAAATTGAATCGTCTAAGCGACGTCGTTCAAACGATTCATGAATTTTTGAATTATGTGAAGCAAATCAATCGTCAAAACGACGTCGTCAGACGATCATCGTCTTACGCGATGAGAGCCCAGATTCAGAAATTGAAAGTTTTATTATCTGAGCCCTCTGATTCAATTATTTTTGTGTTTTGAATCTGATCTGATCTGCTCTGAGCTAAAATAGAAAAACCGCAATAGACACCTTATTTCTAAAAATCAAAGCAGTATTTCTCGACTAAAAGCAAATTTAATGCAGTTGGATCGACAATTTTTGATTTTATATGGTTTCTACGGCTACCTTGAAAATTATCAAAATGTGAATTTTCTTATAATTAATTAATAAATTGAAAATCAATACTCAAGCTTTTGAGCAACGTACAGCAATGTTTCATATGTATATCAAATTTTTTATAGGATTGGTGAAATAGAATTTTGAAAAATTAAATCCATTTTGTGGACTTGGTTGATAAATATAAGCCATATAGTTTGCCAGAAGGGGGATTAATTTAGTAGTTTTTAATATGAGACTTTTTTAAAAACACATTTTTGATATTTTACTTCCAATTGAGCTTTATAATTTAGACATTTCTGATTTCTTAAGACAAATACTAAAACATAAATAAGGTGTATTTTAGTTCCTTAATATTCAAGTTATGTATTTTTCAGGTAAATGTGCTCGAAAAGCATATATTTATATAGATACCATAAGTTTGTTTCCCCCTAAAATTTCTTGTGAAGGTTTTTATAATTTTGTTTGGCTGAAAATAATTTAAATTATTATAACCCATTATTTGACACCCCATTTTGGAATATTAAAAAAAATTACCAATGTTGATAAGTTACATACATATATACTGAATTCTTTCAATTATTTTCATATGGAAAAATTAAAGGTATTTTATCTTGTGTACATTTCTAAGCTTTTCCGTAGTTTACAATGATGTATGATACATTAAAATAAAAGTATTTTTAATTGTTAATCGAAAAAAATCTGATTCATTAAAATCGGTTGGTAATTAAAAAAGTTATTAACGTTTTAGTGAGGCCGGAACAATGTACAACAAAACATGTTTTAAATGTATTAAATTCAAATAATATTTAATTCCTGCTCTGGTGTTGGATATACAACTTTGTTATTACCTACATATATTTAGTCTATATACTAAATTTAAATACTTGGTTAAAATTTGTTTGTCTATGTTCAATATTTATATGAAATTTTTAGATATAAATGCCATTAAGTAGGTGTAAAAAAAACATAACTTCAATTTGTTTTTACATTTTTACCATGTAAAAAATAATAATTTTTTTTATAAATCTAACGATTATCTTACTGAGAGTATTTTAAAACCTTAATTATAAAGATTCATGCAGATTTGTTTGAGTAATCATTATATTAATGAAGCTATGTCGATCAGTTTTTTAATTAAAATGCATTTTATTTGTAAAAAATCATTAAAAAAAAATTTAGCACCGCTCATGTAGGTTTGAGGGTAAAACATTGTACAACATAATCTTAGGCCGTTTGCCAATTTGGTTCAAATTCTGGTTAAATTTGATCCCAGTTAAATGTTATCCCTTTTTATAAATAAATACATTGGGTGGCGCAACAGCTCATGGAGAACCAGGGCCTAGTGACTTACAACTCACAACCATTCCTGTGTGCGTGTTTGTTGGCAGGATTGGAGGGGACCTACAGTTTTTTGCCGAGTCCGAACGGCTAAATGAGAAGCACTTTTTTCATGACAAGTATACTCTTGGAGGATTTGTCAGTTCCTCGCAAGAGGCAGTACCTCGAATAAAATATTTCTGTTTTATGTGGCACGGCTGGGAATCGAACCCACACCTTTTTATAGGGGTGAGTAAAATTTAAGGTTTTTGTTGTGTCAGTCAATTGGATTAAATGGAATTTGTTTTTTTTTACATTCACTTCCCATTAGTTTTGTTGTTGCATTTTTCTCAGTAATGATAGTTCGCAAACATATCAGATAAATTAAAAATTTATCTACATTCATCTCCCTCAGCAGTTTTTTATAAGGGTTTACAACAACACAAACAAATCGGGATCGCTTAAGATACGCAGCCGAACGCGCCCATAGACGTGTCAAAAATTAACCACCGACTAAAATTTTAACGAGCTCCTGAGCAGGTTAAATTTTGAAGTCTATATTCACCTCGGTAATGTCAAAATTTAGCCATGGGATCAAATTTAACCAGGATTTTAACGCAATTGGCACACGGCCTTAGAAGAGAAAATATGCAAGAAATAAGCATTTTTAATTTTTCAAATTGTGAAATTTTTCATCAACTTTTGAATTTAGAATGCTGCAAATCGAATTGAAGGCAGACTTAATCACCCTTTTATGTGCGGGCAAACGCCGTGATAACACATATTTCTTAAAGAATTTTGTTTGGTTATAAAGTGTAGAGCTTAAAGCTTCACTTCTTAAAACTTTGCTTTTTCTTTATTTCTTTCATTACCTCACTCCACGGGGTAAGTGGACATTTATATTTAATAAAAAAAAAAAAAAAAAAAACACAAAAAACAACTGCGTTAGTAAACTATGGACGGGGGTACAGACCCCCCTAGAAAAAACTGGTTTAAAGGTTTACCCCCAGAGGTAAGCCTTAACCAGAACCAAACCAAAAAGACAAAACGCAAGCATTCAGGTGAAGAGTTTCCAGAACTACCTGTCATAAACAATGACAACAATATCCCAAGATACATAGTGGTGACAGGATTGGAAAAAACAGGTGAAAGTGTTCGCCCTCTTTCTTCATATAACCCAATCCAAATTAACCGTGGTCTTGAATTCATTTCCAAAGATATCTTGGAAGTTAAGGCCATGAGGTCAGGAGACCTACTTCTCAAAGTACTAAACGTGGACACAGCGAACAAATTCTTAAAAGCTAAGCTCGTCGATTCAATCCCCGTCAAGGTTTCAAATCATTTATCCCTTAACTCCATTCAAGGAAGAATCTTCTCCAAGCATATTATTGAGATCACTGAAGAAGAGCTTTTATTAGAACTTAAAAAATTCAAAGTAATTGAGGTTAAGAAAATGATGAAGAAACAAGACGATTCTTTGGTACCAACTGGAGCGGCCATATTAACTTTTGACTTGATTCGGCGACCAAATGAAGTTAAAATTGGCTGGGTTAACTGCAAAGTGGACGAGTATATTCCCAACCCTATGCGATGTGTATCTTGCCAGAAACTTGGGCACACCAAAAATCGGTGCACTGGTACTCCATTGTGCAAAAACTGCTGCCTACCTCCACCACACGACGATTGCACACGTGTTTATTGCATAAACTGTAATACCGAAAGCCACACTTCAAACGATCCGGCCTGCCCTTCCTTCCTCCGATACAAATCTGTCAACAAAATCAAAATCGATCGCCGATGTACCGTTCGGGATGCTTGGCAGATCTTCAACGATAACCCCACTCTTCACCAGCTCCCTGCCCCCAAGAAACGTAGTGTTGGAAGTCCAACAATTGCAGAAATGATAAAAGTGCGCATTGAAAAATCAAAACAACAAGCTTATCAAAATGAAACCAAAAAGAACACTGAAATCGCACAGACCAATGAAAATTTAAGATCGCAAGCAACTCTCCCAATTATTTTAGACCCCCAAGAAACACTTATTAATAATTCAAAACAATATGCTAAAAATGATATCAATTTCTCTACAACACAAAATCAAAATACCAAACAACTACCAAAATATAACTTGACACAAAATCATAAAACTACAACATCCTCCACACCAACCTCATCAGACAATGATAGCAAACTAATTAAAGACAAATCACCTCTGCCAACTACGGCGGACCCAGAATACGACGTTGAAATGGAATCTAGCTCTGAGAACTCATCTCAGCCATCTATATCTTCTCTTAAAACTAACGCAACTCTCTTAAATACTACTTATACAAATTTTAACTCACCTCTCTTAACTCAACTTAAAAAAAATACTCAAAATACAATTCAATCATCGCCAAATGAAAAACAATCACAATGACTCGGTTAACAATAGACTTACTCATCCTCCAATGGAACATACAAGGCTACTGCAACAACAAACCCACTCTTGAGCGACTTATCGCTAAATATAAACCAGACATAATCGCACTTCAAGAAACTCACATAATTTCAAAAAATCAAAATTTATTCAGAATGAAAAATTACAAGGCATTACATTTCAATAAGAACTATGAACGTTGTAAAGCAGGTATAGGGTTTCTAGTAAGACAAAGCATCCCAATAAGCTCGCATATTACGTCCTCTTCTAATTTACTCCATCAAACCATTGAAATACCAGCTAGAATACCTATCAAAATTACAAACATTTATAAAGAGCATGATGTCCAAATTAACTTAAATATATTAGATAGAATTCCTACAAATAATAATAGTTGTCACCATTTTATACTGGGTGATCTGAACGCCCATAATACTTTATGGGGCTCAGATGCGACAAATAACATAGGTACATTATTTGAAAACTTTGCTAATGACCGTAATCTCATAATTATGAACGATGGCTCCCCCACATTCTTCAGTACTAGGAACACTTTCTCGGCAATTGACGTTACCTTTGCGACTCCTGATTTAGCACCCCATTTTATTTGGGAGGTTCTTCCCCAGGGTGAAAGTAGGGACCATATCCCAATTATAATTCGTACCCCAGAGCGGAGATTGACATCCAAATTCACGCCCCGTTTCAAAGAACAATCTGCAGACTGGATCTTATTTGAAAAGGCTACAAAAGCACTAACACTGACTACACCTATGACTAATAATACTAACCAGGAAGCATCGAAGATCAAAAAGATAATTAGAACTGCTGCAGCTAAATCGATTCCAGTCACAAAACAAAATTCCTTAAGGACGAACCCAGTATGGTTTACTCCAGCCATTGCAAAATTAGTAAAAGATAAAAATGTTGCCTGGAAAAAAGCTCGCAGATTTCCAACAACAGCAAACTGTATTGACTATAGAAGGACTTGCGCTAAACTTAAGAGGGAATCAATTCAGTCAAAAAGATCGTCGTGGGAAAATTTTGTCAACACAATGAACCCATCATTAGACACGAGATCTTTATGGAATAGAATAAGGTCTCTTCACGGTTCCAGAACACAACAAGAGTTTCCGTACATTCTCTTAGATAATAAAATACAGAATGATCCTGAAGTAATAGCTAACTCATTTGCTGGCAAATGGAAAACATATAGCGAGGACATGACTTACCCTGCATCTGTGATCGAGGACAAAGTAAATTTCGATCTAGGTCAACTTTCAGCACGTGTAAATCAGTGTGACCTTCTAAATGAAAAAATTTCGCTTGTTGAATTTGACATGACTCTAAAAATGGCAAAAGGCACAACTCCAGGTGAAGATAAGATCACTTATAACATGGTTAAACAATGTTCGAATATCCTCAAGGAAAGAATCTGTTCTTTATATAATACCATCCTATTGACTGGTGTTTTTCCACACGATTGGAAAAGGGCACAGCTCAAACCGGTACCTAAAAGCTCCCGAAATCGTCACAGCTTCGATGAGTACCGCCCAATCTCTCTGCTTCCCATTCTCTCCAAAATTTTTGAAAAAATTATTGCGAGACGAATAAGTTGGTTGACAGAAAAAGAAGCAAGTTCAGGACAACATGCTTTTAGACAGAACAGAGGAGTTCATACACTCATTCACCTTCTAGAGCACAGACTTGAAGAAAATTTATCTAAAACTAAGCATAGTGTAGTAATGTCATCTGATCTAGAAAAAGCGTTTGATCGCGTCACGATGGTTCCAGTCCTTAAACAGATGTCTGAGTGGGGAGTTCCCCATCAAATCCTTAAATTAATAATGTCTTTCATGACTGGGCGAACCTTTCGAGTCAACATTGATGGATATAACTCATCATTATTCAAAGCAGATAATGGAACTCCGCAAGGATCACCCCTCTCAGTGGTGATTTACAATTCATACATAGATTCGCTGATAGTAAAAATTTCGCAGCCAGAATTTAATCTTGACTTTGTAGGAGTATATGCGGACAATATTTATGTAGTAGCTTCTGGTGACCCGACACGAGTGAAATCTATTTTAGAAACGGCAGATAGAGCAATTTATACATGGTCCCAGGATACAGGTGCAGTTATTCCTCCCTCAAAAGTAGATTTGCTTCATCTCTGCAGAAAAAGAAATTGTCATCCGGTTCCTTTTAACATCCGAGGCTCAACAATCTCACTCTCAAAAGAATTAAAAATATTAGGGATTACTTTCAGTGGAAATTTGAAATGGAACATTCATGTCAAAAATGTAGTTAATCAATTAAAACAACGGAATAACATTCTTAAAATGATATGCTCAAAGAAAAAAGGACCTCATCTAGAAACAGCGTTGAAAATAGCAAAAACCCTTGTAGAAGGTACTTTGCAACACGGAGTCACCACTTATATGTGGACTACAATTAAAAATAGCAATGAAATTGATGCTGGTATAAATAATTGTTTCCGTACAGCTTCAGGGGCACTTAAAGCAACCAGAATCGAAGCCTTACAACTAGAAACTGGATATCAATCTTTTCTGAACTTCGGAAAAGGGAGAGCCGTGAACTTAGCAAGCAAGACTTTGGCGGACCCAACGCACCCCCTTTACAATGCAGCCAAATATGTAATTTCTTCACAAGGAAACACACGTAAAAACTCTACTTCTGGATTAACCAAAATACTGAATCTGGTATCATCCACACAGAGATATCTGTATGCTGATCCAGCTTCACCAGCAGAGACTCCACCCCCTTGGAAAAGAGGTTTACTTCAGATATATACTAGCATGGCTGACTACAAAAAGGAAAATACCCCAGATGAGGTTTTCCAAATGCTACACCGTGAATTGATTCATAACACCCACGCCGATAACATTTATTACACGGATGGATCATACAAGGATAGCAACTCGTCATACGCAGTGGTCAAATTGGAAAATAATTCACAAATATCTATAGTCTGGCAAGGACTCCTCCCGAAGGAAGCGGGGAGCCACATCGCAGAATTGGCAGCAATCAGTAAAGCTATATCCTTTGCACAAGCTAATAGTGGGCGAAGTTTAATCCTAACAGATAACCTGGGAATCCTTACAGGCCTTAAAAACGAAACCAATAGATGTCCGACACTGGAATTGCTGAGAAGTAAACTAACGGAGCAAATAATATTGGCATGGGTTCCAGGGCATACCGGAATCAAAGGCAATGAAGCTGCAGACCTTGCAGCTAAAGATGCTATTAATTTTCCACTTATTTTTGAAACGCCAAACTTCTACCAACTGACTCGAAGAATATTCCTACACCAGCAGAAGGACGAACTTGCAGATACCTGGAAAAATTGTCAAACATTCCTTCAAATTCACAACCCCCAATACTCCCGTATTCCGTACAACAGCCTATTTACAAGAGAAGATTGTATCAGGTTACTACGACTGAGAGTTGGAAAAACAATCTTTACTACAAGGCATTATTATAACAACGAAGCTCCGGGTGCGTGTGAGCTTTGTCAAACATCTCTCTCCATATGGCATATCCTTGTTGAATGTCCTCTATCTCGTCAAATAGATGTGTCATTAACAAGCACAACGATACCAAACCAGTTATCTACTATACTTAACCCAGCAGATTATAGGTCAATACAACGCTTAAAAAATGCAACAACGGCACATAATAAATATAATGACATATAATTTTGATATTTATTATCTTTACTTTTCCTTTTTATACGTTAAACTAAATTTTTCATTAAAACTATGTTATAATTATAACTTTTGTTACAAATATTTACTCTTAAATTTTGGTTCTAAAAGACGGCGTCATTTATGGTCTTGTTGCCCCGACGCCTTTTATAAAATAATTTGTAAATTAATTTGTAAATTATTTGAATAAATAAATAAATAAATAAATACATTGGGTGGCGCAACAGCTCATGGAGAACCAGGGCCTAGTGACTTACAACTCACAACCATTCCTGTGTGCGTGTTTGTTGGCAGGATTGGAGGGGACCTACAGTTTTTTGCCGAGTCCGAACGGCTAAATGAGAAGCACTTTTTTCATGACAAGTATACTCTTGGAGGATTTGTCAGTTCCTCGCAAGAGGCAGTACCTCGAATAAAACATTTCTGTTTTATGTGGCACGGCTGGGAATCGAACCCACACCTTTTTATAGGGGTGAGTAAAATTTAAGGTTTTTGTTGTGTCAGTCAATTGGATTAAATGGAATTTGTTTTTTTTTACATTCACTTCCCATTAGTTTTGTTGTTGCATTTTTCTCAGTAATGATAGTTCGCAAACATATCAGATAAATTAAAAATTTATCTACATTCATCTCCCTCAGCAGTTTTTTATAAGGGTTTACAACAACACAAACAAATCGGGATCGCTTAAGATACGCAGCCGAACGCGCCCATAGACGTGTCAAAAATTAACCACTGACTAAAATTTTAACGAGCTCCTGAGCAGGTTAAATTTTGAAGTCTATATTCACCTCGGTAATGTCAAAATTTAGCCATGGGATCAAATTTAACCAGGATTTTAACGCAATTGGCACACGGCCTTAGAAGAGAAAATATGCAAGAAATAAGCATTTTTAATTTTTCAAATTGTGAAATTTTTCATCAACTTTTGAATTTAGAATGCTGCAAATCGAATTGAAGGCAGACTTAATCACCCTTTTAGTATGACATTTTTACCCCTTTTCAATAATTTTTTTTACACAATGTAGCGTGTTATTTTGGCTTTATTTAAAGACCTTAACCTTCAAGATCGGATGAGTAGAATGGGAGTTATGATTTTTTCAAGCTAACCATATAAAATTCGAACTAAAACATTTGCTTCAGATAACTAGGTTCTCCACTGGTGGGTACTGGTGGGCAATCAACTCACATTTTTCTACCCAGGCGTTGGCTCTTTCAATAGAGCCAACCTGTGTGGGTATTTTTGTGGGTCTGTTCTTAAAGATAGAGTGACACAGCACATCGGGAATAATAGCCCTGTTTTTTAGTGCATTTTTATCTTCGCTTAGAAAAAAGTAGCATGTTAATTACAACAACAAACTGGTATAATTCCGTATTAGCCCTGTTTTTTAGTGCATTTTTATCTTCGCTACCAAAAAAGTAGCATGTTAAATACAACAACAACTTGGTATAACTCCATATTGTTGTTGTATTTAACATGCAACTTTTTTTTAAGCGAAGATAAAAATGCACTAAAAAACAGGGCTATTGTTGTTGTATTTAACATGCTACTTTTTTCAAAGCGAAGATAAAATTGCACTAAAAAAACAGGGCTAATATGTAGTTTGTTAGGGCCTGCACACACGGGATGATATCTGCCTGGTAGAAATCTGCTTCAATACTCCACTTCAAGCACACACGGGATTAATTATTCTGGCAGAAAAAATGTATACATGTACCTCTTTTCATTGTGTTAGTATTTTATGCAGACCTCAGTGTGAAGAAAGTTATGTGTGTATTAGTTTTCTACTTCGTTCTTCCACTCCAAACAAGGTAGAAGATCTTATGCCACTTCATACCGCGCATTTCACTTCCCTCTCCTATAAACTCTGTTTTCTGCCGGTAGAAATCATCCCGTGTGTGCCGGCCCTATGAGATTTGTTGGCGCAAATTTTTGTAGCCAACATGGCCAATATTGAAAGAAAAATGGGCCTGCACACACGGGATGATTTCTGCCGGCAGAAAACAGAGTTTATAGGAGAGGGAAGTGAAATGCACGGTATGAAGTGGCATAAGATCTTGTTTGGAGTGGAAGAACGAAGTAGAAAACTAATACACACAAAACTTTCTACACACTGCGGTCTGCATAAAATACTAACACAATGAAAAGAGGTACATGTATACATTTTTTCTGCCACAATAATTCATCCCGTGTGTTCTTGAAGTGGAGTATTGAAGCAGATTTCTACCAGGCAGATATCATCCCGTGTGTGCAGGCCCAATAATATTAAAAGAGATTCCTACTTTAGCTGCGTTTTTTTGTATGTCCATATGGAGTTTGGCGAAAAAAACGACATCGGGACATTTCAACATTTGCCTTGGTCTGCCATTTTGTTCTGAACTATCTTACCAATAAACATTTGACATTTCTATACAAATTATCGATAACACAACGAGAATGGTAGTCTGGCAATACCGTTTTATCGGGACAAAAGTTAACTCCAGTTAATTATCTGGACTTAGCTAACTCTATATGGACATAGTTGTTGTTGTATTTAACATGTAAATTGTTTTGCTTTGTTGTCGTTTTTTTCACATAATTTTATCTGGACATGCAAAAAAACACAGCTTTTGTATTAGCCGTTCCACACTATCCCATTGAGTATTAATACATGTCAAAAAAGTGTGAAGAGAGTCATGTATAATAGTGTGGAAGCAAAATATGAAATTTCATCACACACAACTTGACATCGCATCCTACACGATTTGACATGTGTTTATACCTGAAAATATTTAAGATCGGTTCTAAGACCATCACACATTCTATCCCACTTGGGCGTTTGAGGTTATGGTGAAACTGATTTGTTTTAATGCAAGTGTGGAAGCAAAATATGAAAATCATTTTCATCACACAAATTTGGCAGTCGTATGAAATTCTTTCCCACTTTATTCTGACATGTGTTAATACTTTGTGGGATAGTGTTGAGGCACTTTATGGGATTAATATAGCACGTAGGGGTTGCAGTGAATGGCTCGATTTAAATAGGTTTTGCTGGTTTTATAATTATTTAAACGGATTGGGGTGTTGTTTTTTTATCAACATAAAAGGATATTTTTATTTTATTCTCAAGTTTTAATACAAACAAACTGTTTGTAGTACGTGTATTTAAGACGAAATTTTAGGGTTGGCGCAGCACACCTAGCCAACTGAGAGGAATCGCCACTGACTTATAAAAAAAACGAATACACTGCGACGTATCGTCTGCCAGTGGCGTATAGTTTTATATAAGCCCTGTTTTTTAGTGCATTTTTATCTTCGCTTGGATAAAACTAGGATGTTAATTACAACAACAAACTGGTATAATTCCGTATTCTTGTTGTATTTAACATGCTACTTTTTTCAAAGCAAAGATAAAAATGCACTAAAAAACAGGGCTATATGGGCCTATTCGGCGTGATCTTTTATTCTGCTATTCTGTTATTCTGCTATAAATTTCTATACAAAAGTTATTTAAAAAGTACGCAGGAATATGAAGTAAAAAAGGATAATTTATCTCTTATTTCATCAAAAAAATGTTTTTAAAAGGTGAAAATTTAAGAAAATATATTAAGGGTATTCATACAACATCGTAAAGTCGTCGTAATCGTTGTAAATTTTTAAACTTCGTAATTCTGTCACAATTTGTATGAAAAATTTGACAGATTTACGAAGTTTACAACTTTACGATGTTTACGACGAGTTTACGCTTATTAAAACGTATGTTTGCATATGTATATTATAAACAAATAAGAAAATTTAAACATAGTTTTTTTTTATGAAAGCACAGAACACTTGAATGAACCAACATCAAAAAGTAATGCCTAGATGTTCCCAATGTACCTATGCTTCATACAGCTTTTCAAATAGGACAAATTTACGGAATTCAAATGAGAAGCAAATTGCAACAATTTACGCGAGTAACAAATACCTATGACAAACAACAATTTATTTTCAAATTATGTTAAATCTTAAAAAATAGATG
Source organism: Dasysyrphus tricinctus (assembly GCA_963921185.1). Taxonomy (NCBI): domain Eukaryota; kingdom Metazoa; phylum Arthropoda; class Insecta; order Diptera; family Syrphidae; genus Dasysyrphus; species Dasysyrphus tricinctus. Next base: position 180,359,039 of record OY992531.1, on the reverse strand, counting down.
CAAACAAATGTTGGTCAACCATTTTAATATTTTTCAAACAAAGTATTTTATTTATAAATTCAAATAGGTACATATTATTTAAACAAACAAGAAAATAAAAACAAAACAATTTTGAAGAGAAAAACACAGGGCACAACTATAAGCTAAGAAAAAGTAGTCACTTTGATTATCTAATCACTTTGAACTCAAATTTACAAATTGAAATATATACGCGTGCCACAAATATAACAATTCCGTTTCAAATACATCAAACAGGTTAAATAATAAAATAATAAATGTAAATGAATTGTTGGTCCATTTTGTTATTTGCCAGACGAAAACTTTTATCATAACAGATCAGCTGATTATGACAATAGATTTAAGGCCTGTTTGGTAACAGATTTCGTTTTCGAAGTTTCATAACAGAAATTTATAAAATATCGAACTCCTGAATACCAATTATAAAAGATCTTTTATGGTGAAAATCTTTTATGGTTGATAACAGAAAATTCATAGCAGAATAACAGAATTGGCAGAATAGACCTAATAGTCTCGTTCACACGGCTTAAATCCACGTTGGATACTTGTTCGTTGGCATCGAATCAGCTTCAGTCGAGAGAAAAACCGATGTACACAAAAAAAATCAATCGACTGATATGGTTAGTTTACAAAAATTATAACTCTAATGATACTCATTGGATCTTGTAGGTTTAGGTCTTAAAATCAAGAAGAGGAATGAGGCAATAAATATGCGTTTTTAGTTTTTCAAAATAATAAAAATTTTCATCAACATTTGAATTTAGAATAAAATAAATGGAATTGAATTGGGCTTTATTCACCCCTTTAGTATGAAAATTGTTGCCCTCAATGATTTTTGTACACAATATAGCCCGTTATGTCAGCTTTCTTTAAAGACCTCAACCTTGAAGATTCAATCAGTAGAACGGGAGCTTTAATTTTTAAAGCTTTCAAATTTTAATAAAAAAAATTCCATGTAGATAACGGGATCTTCTCGCTGGTGGATGGTCGTGGACAATGGTCCAAGCAGGTAATTTCAATGCAATTGTTTTTGTTTTTCGATCAATTTAAAATCAAGATTGTGACGCTTATATACCACGTAAGAAGATGAATGAGGTATCAAAATACCCGTAATTCTATTTATATGTGACATTTAAAAACAACAAGAAAATTCATAAACGCGCTAAAGAGATATGAGTTCATATGTGAAAGTGCTCAAATATTGCCGTTATCTCCGTCCAACGGTATTCTAGGACTCTTATTTTTTTAATTCATATTTAAATAAATAATTTCCATCATTTGTCCAAATTTCAGCTTTCTAGCCCTTGTCCTTAAAAAGATAAAAATTAAATACTTCACACATTCAAACTTTTCCATTCATTTTCCTACAGCTATTCGATTTTTAAACGAATAAATATAAATATCGTGTGACACCCGATATTTGTTCGGTATGAACCGAATGCGATAAAAAACGTGCGGTACAATCTCGTGTGAACCAGGCCTTATTGTTATTTTTCCTGTAACCCACTCTTTTAGTACCTTGCATATAAGCCGTGTAGCAAACTGAAAATTGCAAACGGTCGTGAATTCTGACATTATTCTTGCAAATGAGTAATTTGCTTGGTCGTCGAATGTCGTGATTCAGTAAATTGGTGCTAAAACATTTCAATTTGAGCGAATTTTGTCATTATCTGCTCTGTGAAATGCATCAGGATGCATAATTAGCGTTTGACGGCTCTCAGAAAATAGCTTATAGGTTGCATTGAAAATATAAAATGCATAGTTTTCAATTTAAGCACATTTTAGGCCATGTTTTTATATTAAAATTGTTGATAGCATCGTTTATTTACTTTGTCGAAAAACGTAAGCCAGAATTAGTTGATATTTGCGGTTGAAGTTGCCAAACTAACCGATGGTGCCCATGAAGTTATTCGTGGATTGAATACAATTAATTCAAATGAAAGAGATCCTTGGCTCATATACTTACTTGTAGCTAAATTGGACCCAGAGACAAAGCAGTCCTGGGCTGAGAAAATAGGTTCAAACTCAGATTCCACTCTTAGTGAATTTTTGGATTTTCTATAAAATCGATGTGTTTGTTTAGAATCAGTTTCGTCATCCTCTCGTTCCATACAAAAGGTTAAGGTTCAGCCAGTCATTCGTTCTCATGTAGGGGAGTCTAAGAAACATTTTGAATGTTCCTTTACAAGGAAGAGCATCAGCTCACCAACTGCAACCAATTTCTTTCTCTTGCTGTCGATTATCGTCGTAGTTTTGTCAAGGAGCAATCCCTGTGCTTCAATTGTCTTCAAGGAGGGCATTCTTCTCATAGGTGCAAATCGGACAGGCGCCGTAAAATATGCCATTCGCGTCACCATTATGTTGTTCACTCACCGTCCTCGTCATCGTCGTCGGCGCCATCATCATCGTCGTCATCAAACCATACAGATCAGGTTCCTTTAAACACCTCTAACAACTTTTCATCTTCTTCAAATCCACCAAGAGCAACAAGTTCATCCCTCTCGCTTTGCTCTTCTATGAACGCAGAAGGTAATTCGTCGTTTTCAAATCATTTTTCTCAAACTTTGTTACCTACTGCCATCGGACGTTTTAAAAATGTGCAAGGGGAGTTTCAAAGCATTCGATTGTTACTGGATTCATGATCCCAGGTTTCCTTTATTACGGAACAAACTATTCAGAGGTTGGGTCTAGTTAGGAAGAAGGCACGCATACCGGTGTTAGGTGTTGGATCCACTGCAGCAGGTGTCACAAATGGAGTTGTAACACTTCAAGCGTGCTACACATTATCAAACCTGAGTGTCAGCCATGTTGGATATCAAACCGAACTGACAATGTGTACACGCTGAATGATGGTTTGACAATCAGAACTGCCTGCTCACAAAATTTTTTGATACTGCGTGACAACCCTCGGTTTGTTGGGTGGTTGCTCGATGATGTGTACACAATTTCATTCATGAGCCGTCATTCACGGAACAAAACAAGATTTTTTATAGCGAATCAGTGGAAAAAGTGCAAACAAAATAAGAAAAAGGTCGTGTGTGTTATGTAAAAAAGGAATCAACACGATTCGTTGCGGAAATAGCCTCAAAATAAAAAGAAACAATTTTCTGAGAGTAGTGGAATTTCCTTGCCTGACGCCCAACATAACTGATAAGTGTGTACGCGAAACTTTTCACGCAGGTTTGATATCCAACACGCGTGACACTCAGGTTTGATAATGTGTACCACGCTTCAGCTTTTCTCTCGTTATACGCAAGCTTCGATTGAGATACAATGTTATGTTATCTCAAAATTGACATCCATCGTACCTGCTTCTGACAGGCGCGGATACAAGGGGGGGAGGGGCAATGGGTGCAATTGCCCCTCCCTGGGCAAGAACGAACGAAGCATAAAATATGACTTTAATAAAATTTTATCAAAAAGAAAGGTTATTTCGTTATACGTTTAACCTTTGTATATGAAACCTATAGTACTATCATGAGGAAGAATTTTTTCTTTTCATAAGCCGTCTACAGACGGCGTTGGCAATAGCCAAGATTTGAGATTGTAGAGTTAAAAGTGGAAGGAAGAAATATAAATAGACGGAAAAAACAGAAAGAGAGGGTTGTATTACATTGATTCTGACATCAATAAGGGGAATAAGGGAGATAACTAAATCAGTAATGTTAAGTTGGCTGTTGTCATGATGAACGAAAACGATACACAAAACAAAAATGAAAACAATTTTTTTCTATGCCAATTGCCAATAGAAAACAGAAAGAGAGGAATGTATTTACATTGATTCTGACTTCAATAAGGGGAATAAGGGAGATAACTAAATCAGTAATGTTACGTTAAGTAAACAAAAATGAAAACAATTTTTTTCTATGCCAATGCCTGTATGTTGTCTCTTGTCGAGGTATTAGGTAGGTATTTAAGTAGATATAGATACATAGCTATATCGTTTATTTTTGTTTTGCAAATTTGGGTTATGAATTTTATATTCACATTTTTCAATGCAATGTTGCTAGTTTTCACTAGGTCTTCAGGAATTTTTTATATAAGATGGTGTTATTTATGTGATAGGTATTATTTGTTTGTTTTCACAATTTGAATTTAGTATTAGGCACAGTGATGAAAACTGACTTTTGTCAATTGTACTGAAAACTGAAAAGAAATTGTACTGAAAAAGACAAAATAGTACTGAACTTTTTTAAATTATAAAACAACGCAAATAATTAAAATAAATATTTTACTAAAACAAAAATACATAAATTAAATATACCTATACATTTCATTGGTATAATTTTATTCTAAAATAAGTCTTATGGACGGATAGCAACTTTGGCATAAGTCTTTTCTTTTTATTTACATTCATATGAACATACCTACATACATTACATTCATTATGTTTTTCTTACTCTAAAATTTCTTCATCGGCAAGTGGTTTACTCGATAAATTCTATTCAATAGATTTTTTTGAATAATGTAGCTGTGACATTCATTTTTAATTAGGTTTGTAGTTTCTATTAGTGCAGAACACGTGTCCACCTGCATTCGTTTTCTTAGTTTTGTTTCATAATTTGATAAGAAAAAATTCTTTTGACGTTTGCGGAAGAATGAGGAATAGAAAAAGCACCCTGGACAATTCGGTTTATATTTGAAAACATGAACTCGTTGCATTCATTTTTCACAAGGCCAAGCATTTCTAATTTTTTTAAGTATTGGCAGTCAGCTAGAGCTCGATATTCTTTATCAATGAGTTGAATGTTTTTTTTGTTCGCCAGGAAAAAATCTATTGAATTTACTTGGCCATCTAAAATTGAAGTTTGTGAAAAATGTTGCAACGAGTTCAACACAATGTCTTCAAAATAAAATCTTTTTTCACATCTTCGAGGAAAGCTGTATAGAACATCCGTGCATGACTTTTAAAGCTATAAATTTCGCCTTCAGTTAAATTTTTAGAAGTGTAAAAAATTTCAACTCTAACAAACTTTTTTTAATCTTTGGTCTAAACTTTTTTATCAAAATTTTAAGTTTGAATGCGAACTTCTTAAGAACAATGGACATAAATAATTTTATTTAAATTTATGATTGAAAAACAGATTTCTGGCTTTCAAAAACGGAATAGTACTTCTTTGTAAGTATTGTCTTTGTTTATCAATAAATTTTTACTTGCGATTATAGGTACTATAAGGCAAGTTTTGGATTCAAAAATGACTCCTACGATTTTGATTAAACTTTTTCTATATACTTAAATTAGTACCATCTACTACTAAAAAAGTAGCATGTTAATTACTACAACAAACTGGTATAATTCCGTATTGTTGTTGTGTTTAACATGCTACTTTTTTCTAAGCAAAGATAAAAATGCACTAAAAAAATAGCGCTAGTATCTGTCATAGAACTTGTTTTTTAATTTTGAATTTCCTCATTTCGGCTGAACGGATTTAGATAAATTTTTTATATACCAATATTTTTTAGATTTGCATTCCAAAATTAGTTCTTAAAAATGTTTTAAGAATTTTATATACAAACAATTATTTTTTTAAAAAACCGCTCCAACTATTCAATTTTTTTTTTGTATTAATTCATATTTGTTTAAGAATTTAGATGTTATTCCTTTTTCACAGTTCAAAGTATTAAAAGAGTTGTTTTAGCTGATTTAAATATCGTGTTTCATTCTTTTAAACATTTTTCTCTCATAATTTCCATGTATTTATGTAGGAAATATTTTCTTATATATGCAGCGTATTTTACATAAGAGCAAGTACGTGCAATCCAGTCATTCATTTCTCCCTGAGTAAGCCAAGAGGACTTTTGAAGGTTAACCATAATAACCACAAAAGCGAGCAAAAACAACGACGAGAACTTTCAAAGCAAAAAGGCCAAGATTTTCCCCTAAGGGTTGTAATACAATGTGTTAATTTTATTTCGTAAATCGTATTCATACAAAAAATTTTGATAAGTAATTTAGAAAGAGAGACTACGTTATATTTTAAATTAAAGTTTAAAGGCTGAAATATAATAGTTAAAAATACATCTTGAAAATAATTACTATTTAAATACAATTCTTAAATGAAATATGAATGTTGATTGGTGAGATATATGAAGCGTTTTCCCCTCCAACAAAAGGCTTTAAAGAATACAGCGAGATCAGATTGTATCACGTTACTTTCTCTTAACGTCACTGAAGATAGTACCTATAAGTAGAAAACGAAAATTTTGGAAAATGTTCCTTGAAGTAAAAACAACATTTTTTATGAAAAACTTTTTAATCAAGTTTTTAAACAAATACAAATACAAATTGAATTTTTTTCAACTTATTTTTAATGTATCTAGTTTATTTTATCTAATTTTGTATTTATAAAAATTAAATATTATTTCGCGGTAGGTACTTTGATAAGAAAAAAATAGTTGAAATAGATATATTTTTTGTTTTGCCGATAGCCAATAACTTAATTAATATACATACCTAGACACAAAAAAGTATTTTTTTCCACATCACCCAGTGGGGTAAAATACTAGATGCGTTTTTTTTTTTGAGGTTTCCCCGATAGGCCTATTCCTCGTTCTAATACTACTTTGAAAATTATATAAATAAAAGTGGATGGAAGTTGCAATTGCAGTCTAGCTGCAGTTGGAAAAATTAAAATATACTTTAAGAAAAAATCAGTCTTATTTATTACAGCTTTTCTTAGAAGGTTGACTAGTTGTTGGCTTAAGTCTAAAATCCTTATTGGTCTTTTTAATCCCAAACTTAATCAGTCCGATCAAAAGAAATCTAATAATTGCTTTTTTGTGTTCAACACTGCAATTAATGATCAAACTACTGTCTATCAACGTCATGATTTCACACAACCATGTTTCTACAAGCATCTCCCTTTGTCGCCGGTCAGATATTTGTGGATTGTAGATTGTTTGTACTCTTCTAAAAGTCTCATCGAACGGTATCGAAGGAACAGTTAGTTTTCCAAACTCTGATGGCGTGGTGATACTCTCATAAGCCCGTAGTTGTATCAATAATGTTTGCTCTCTTGTATGATCTCTTTGTTCGATCATGTATTGAGAGCAAGATTCGCAGTTGAGTCTCTTCTTGAGCTTCCATGCCGCAAATCCAGCATAATATACGGAAGCTCCTACCTGCAATTTCCCAGAGCAAACATTATTTGCATTATATTGCTCTAAATCTACGTCAAGTTCTAAATTATTGCTCGCCAAGTCGTTATCAACTTTGCTAGATTGGATCGGCAATAGGTGATCCTCGATTGGGTGTTCAAAGACAAAGTCTTCTTCCAACTCACTTTCGAAATCTTTCTCGATGTCAGCTCCTTTCAATAATGGCTCTGCTCCAGCATCTTCATAGCCAGAATGTTCAGCTGCACTTAGATGCTGGAAGGCGATTTGTTTGAGATTTCGAACAAATCTCAAAGCTGAAGGGTTTCTCTCGTAGGAGCCTCTATTGCAACGTAACATAGAAAACAGATTTTCCACAACGTCTGTATTCAAATGTTGGAGTAGAACAAAGCTTTGTTCCTCGTTTCTGAGATATTTCCACATCTCTATGACTCCCAAAAGAGTTTGCTGCAATCCCTTGAAGCAATATGGGATTTTATGAGAACCGGTTGATCTCCATGTTGCAATCCAACCAATTGCACTTTTCAAATATTCAAGAGTGTCGGTGGACTCCGATAAAACTTGTTTATTTGGATTCCTGGAGTAAAGTTTACCGGTATTAAGATGATCAAATAGATCATTCATTTTTTTTATAAATGTAGCTGTTGTTTGAGCATATTTCTTTTCTTCTTCAGTTTCAAAGAAGTTAACGCTCAATGCATATAAGATGCCAGAATACACATTGGCGCTAAATATTTGAGTGGCTAACTTAACTGAAAGTTTGTCAAAACCGTTTGGTTTAATATGGGCCTCGGTAAGTTTAAAAAAAACTTGAAATATCCCCTTCGAGTCTTCTCTATAAATTTTTTCGATAATGTGCCAATCAGCAACATCATTCCCGATTGTTATTTTATATTTTAACAATCACCCCGATTACAGAATCCGACGAATGAGCTGCGGAGGGAATCTGACTCAATTTTGACATTTGGCTCATAGTAAAAATGTCATAATTGAGTCTGATTCCCTCCGCAGCTCATTCGTCGGATTCTGTAATCGGGGTGAATATGTTTCGCACACTTTTGAAGAGGTGCGGATAATCGTAGAGCAAGAAAATCCGGTGATTTTCTATTTCCACGTACGGTGTACTCTCAACAGACATGGGTGGTTTAACAAGCTTTCTGTACGCTGAGCAATTGTTGACTCCCTGGTCGCAGCTTGTTGCAACAACAGTCAACCCACACTTTATTACTCCCGTAATTATATCTAACAACATCTTGGATAAAATCTCTGCATTTGGACTTCCAATGTAATATACAATGGTCTGTTTCCAATTTTTATTCAATCCACGAAGTGTGAATGCCATTGCCTTAGTGGCTGGAGTATTCATCCTTCCATACTCCCCAAAGTCTGTAAGCCCGTAAACAATGTCATCCTTAATACTATACTCTAATTCTTTTTTTATTGACATTTCGTCAAAAAGTAGGACACACTTTTTGTCCATGGCTGTCATGCTTTTGGCTTTTTCAGTTAGCATATCCGACATCGGCTTACTAAATCCAGTTGGAAAGCGAATTTCGGAATGCCAACGGTAAATGGTACTAACTGCTGGCAGTTTGAATCCAGTACTCAACATGAATGAGTAACAGGCTGGTGACTTAAAAAAAAATTTTAAAAACAAATCTTTTTCGCTATTTCCCCAAGGAGTATTATTTTTGTGGAAAAGTTGAGCTAAGATAAATGTTTGTAGCTCAGGTGTCGACTTTGCCATCTGTTTTTCGACATCATTTCTTAAAATATACTCCCGGTTTTGTTTCAGTTTTTTGGGCGTACGAAAAATATATCTGGGTATGACACGGGTACGATTTATTTTCCGCACTGATTTATAAGAACGGTACCCTGGTGACGGAAATTGTGATGGCGAAATATGGGAAGAAGAAGGTAAATCTGTTATATTCAGTGAGGAATCTTTAATATAAGTGGTGGTTGAACTCGAAGCCAGATTTACTAAAGAAGCAGCTGGGCTGCAAGGCGTAGGTGGGGGTTGGGGCTCACAAGTCAAAGGCGTAGATATAACGGTTGAAGTTGGCTGCTTCCGGTACCTCCATGCATCCATTAGATGAACACATGAAATGTCAGTAGCAGTTTCGGAACAACTACATACCGAAGATATTGGAAGAGCGAATTTGGTTAAACTTTTACGAACGGATTGTATCAGGATGTCCTTAGTATAAAAATGTTTTTCACACATAAAGGGTACTTTGGGTAGTAAATCCTTCATGTGTGTTATATTTGCATGTTTTAACCAAACTGCCCTTCTGTGATCATTCGGTATTTGAAAAAAAGACAATTCCCCAAAAGTTCTTTGCAGCTCATCACAGTTTTGATAAGTACACCTTACCATTTTGAAACAAAATTGTATTAGGAAATGAATAGAAAAGTTAGTATCTAATTGAAGAAATGAACAGAAATATACAAATTAAATTTCAGTAGTATTCGTAGATGTGATTACCTAGTAGGTACCTAGACGTTAGGGATTAAGGTTAAGAAAAAATTAAAACCCACGAAATATCTACTCAGTCAATTGTTTTTAAAATGAAAAACAAATTAAATGGGATAGAAAGAACTAATGAAAATGTGTACACGTTAAGGATTTTAGTTAAGAAGAAACTAAAACAAACGAAATACAAATCTTCTCAGTAAATTGTTGTTAAAAGCGAATGAAAATAAACGTAAGCAAACAGATAATAATATATGTATACCTAAATAAACATCATTTACGAATTCGTTTATGAAAAAATTTATATAGGTAAACGTTAAGGACTTTAGTCACAAAAAAACTAAAAACCCACGAAATGCAATAGAAATCTATCAGCTTTGTTTTTAAACAAAAAACAAAAATAAAGAAATAGAAAATAGTATATAAATAAATATTATTAAATGAAAATTTAAGGAAAATGTGTAGGTAAGGATTTTAGCTAAGCAATAACTAATAAAATCCACAAACTACAAACTCACTCTGATAGTTGTTTTTTTATCAAAAACAAAACACATATATCACAGATAATTTTAATTTTATTTTTAATTTTTTTCAATTAAAACACAACAGGGGAAATCCTGCAATTACTTTTTAATCAAAAAAAAAAAAATCACTGAATCTTAGATTCAAAATAAAAACGCAAACTTTCTCTTGGCAAGAATATCTATAACACGAATAGATTGCTTATTTACAAAATGCAAGCAATTTTTAAGTAAAAAAAAGCTAACAAATTTCACAAAACTACCGAGCGAATTTTGCCAGTGGTAAAATTACAATTAAAATTATATTTCCTTTTTTCATATATTTTTTACGAATAAAATTTTTAATTGCATTTATTTTATTCATAAAATGCAAGCAATTTTTCAGTGAAAAAAGCTAACACAGTTCACAAAACTACCGTAGTGATAAATTTACAATTAAATTTCACGAACGAAATTTTCAATTGCATTTATCTAATTCACAAAATGCAAGCAATTTTTTTAGTAAAAAAAGCTAACACATTTCACAAAACTACCGAAGTGATAAATTTATAATTAAATTAGCCGAAATTTATTTTTTTATACACTATTTTCCACGAACGAAATTTATTTTTAATTGCATTGAATTAATTCACAAAATGCAAGCAATTTTTTAGTTAAAAAAGCTAACACATTTCACAAAACTACCGAAGAGGTAAATTCACAATTAAATTTGCCGAAATTTCGTTTTTTTCACGAACGAGATTTTCAATCGCATTAAGGTATCACCTATTGAACTTTCTTTAACTTAAGTAACAAACCAAAAACTTGATAATTAAATTCAGAGCTTATTCCGACCACGTTAGCTGAAGCTGAATCAAAAATCAATGACAAACGGATTCAAAAAAGGCGCAAATCTACTAGGAAGAAAATATCAAATATGTATGTACATATGTACGTATATAGCTATTCACAAGCTAAGCAACCGTAGAAACAGTCCAACAAATTGCAGAGCGGATGATTTTCATATGCATATATATTTTCAATAACGGTACCAACTAAAATTCCTGCACCCAACATCTGTCCTTTTCTGCTCATAGAACTAAATACGCACCTAGCCTCTTCTTTTAAAATAGGCTTTCTTGCCTCCCTCTAACTCTCATAAATAAAATATATTGTCTTCTCATTATTTTATTATTTTTATATTTCCTCTTTATTTGACTGTTCTGCATCTCCAATTAAACTCTACACACTTTAGTCAGACTCACCACCATTAATTTCATAAGCCCTGCCCAGATGGCGAGTCGGTCGCTCATTGCCCATGATAGTACTATAGAATATATATACAATGGTTTAACTAAATTTTTCTTGGCAGCGCAGCGTTGCAGCAATGAGTAGTTGTTCGTTGGACTGGCCGCTGGCTGACCAGACTAAGAAAAGTTCCGCTATGCACAATAATATCGCCTTCAAATCGACTGAGTGGAAAGCTTATAACTTCGGCTTTTGATCTCGATCTTAAAAGTTAAGGTCTTTAATTAAAAGATTAATGTCAGGCTACATTACTATATAACATTTTGTGAGAAAAGTCAATTTATTTCATACTAGGGAGCAGGTTGAATCCCAAATCGATTTCACTTTCACTTTTCAATATGCTTTGAACGAAAAATTTCACAATTTGGAAAATAGTGTTTTAAAAAGGTATTGCTCAACCTCCAACCCTACTCTACAAATTAGTAAGTGGTTTTTATACTTAATTGTAAGGGGAGAGGCGACAGGGGCACTCATCTAAGTTTTCAACCTTGAAGTTGATTTTAATTTAAAAAAAATTAAATTTTTAAAATACGTCGATTTACGAGTAATTACCTACAAAAATTTTTAATTTTGCTTCAAATGCCCGGATCTACTGGATAAAGATAGCTCATTAAAGTTAAAATAATAAACTACAATTTATGTATAAAAGTTATTGAGAAATACCAAAAAATTTCATACTAAATGGGTGATAGAGTTCTTTTTGTGATAAATATTAAAATGTACGTTTCCATTGAGGGAATACTTTTACTAGAAAACTCTCGAGAGCGACTCTCGGATATCTGTCTTCCCCTCTGGTGAGCTTATTTCATGACTGTGTCTGTGTCCACTTTCGAATTTTATTCTCTAGAACTTCTTCAGAGCTGCTCTCCGCCTTTTTACTCTGAAATGGATACGCACCTTAAGAGTATGCACATGTGTTTCGAGCGCTCGGCGCTGTACGCAGCGATGCGTGCAGACGTGCTGTACATCTGTTTAGCCATACGATACGTTTTTGATGTGAGAATTTTGTCACTTTTATGGATGTGTTTTGGGAATCTCCGTGTTCCGTATTAAGATTGGAGAGAAACCAGGAAACAACTACAGCAATCACTGCCGAAGAGAAGTTGGATGGAACTTTTATACCTAAGGAAAGGATAGTTGTTTTGTTAATTCGATTGTCAAATGATAACCATTTTTCGACGCAAATATATTTATTGTATCGTCTGGCAACTCTGTAGTCGATGCTTTGAGCTTATATGAAACATTTATATTAAAACTTAACGAATGCTAAGTATATTGTTTATGAAATGTATAACGAAAGTTAGTCACAATCGAGAAGGTCGGACGGAAAGTTTTAATAAAGATCGGTATTTTCTTTGTATTTTCCCACTATAATCATTGTGTTTTATTTTAATCTCAGAAATGGTTTTGTATTGATGGACGAAGGCATCTGAGCAAACGATACGGTTCATCTCGGTTTCGATCTATAATTTTAGTTCAACCTAAATACAGATATTGTCAAATTAATGCAATGGTTTTGTTTGCACAAAATCTTTTTTATCAACGTCCTCCAATTTTCTTGCAAACGCATTTGACGTTTATGAACACGTTCTCCGGCTTCTCAATATTTTTGTTGCCAGCTCGATTTTTGACTGCAGAATTGCACCACACATGATGTTTTCGAACATGTGACTTTAGCAAACTGCATTATCGAACACAATGCTTATGCAGTAAAACTTGAATTTGCCTTTTTTAACAGCAGATTTTTGCAGTTTGCGTTTGAGAACATTCCACAAAACGTATTTTTGACGCTGATGACGTTCTTGAAAACAGCCTTTTACAAGCAAGGTTAGGTTTGGTTACTAGCTTAAGAAGAGGCTGGAAATTTCGCTCGAACTCGAACTTCATGTGTCTGAATAGGAACATACCACTGTACCATTATGTTTTCCAAACATAAATGTAGAGTTACGCAGATCCAGAGGGAACTCAAAACCGCTGTAAAGACACCATGCTATAGGTACAAACCGCAAAAATTAATATCACAATATTCAAAGTACCCTCTGTATGAGAACTGTAGCAGTTATGAAAGAGTTTATTTTTTGTTTTCTTCAAATTTCGAACTCATCAATTCACATTGCTTTGTGTGACCAGGCGTGTAGAGCGGTTAAAGTGTACTCAAATTTTCTGTAGACCTCATAAAGATTTTGGTAACTCACGAAAATTGCCCCCCCCCCCCCCCCCCCCCTGAACGAAATCCTGGATCCGCGCCTGGCTTCTGATATAGCAATTTCAAATCATGAAGCTTTTTCATCGTATTCACTCGCAGACCCTTATTTCAACGTGCCGGGTAACATTGACGTTCTCGTAGGAGCTGATAAGGTTTTTAGCATTTTCAATGGCTCAACTGTGCTGTCCATCAAGGTTTACCAGACTTGGTTCCTACTATATTTGGTTGGGTAGTTTATGGGAGTATGGAATCCGTTTCATCTCGGTCAGAAAGCAGCTTGAATTTCTTCACTACACAACTGGATACAAATGAGTCATTCGAACTCGAGCGGTTTTGGCGCCTTGAAGAAGTTCATGTCGAGCCAATTCTGTCTATTGAGGACCAACGGGCTGAAGATATCTTCGTACAAACTCATTCACGTTTACCTGGTGGCAGATAATCGGTTCAGTTGCCGTTTAAATCTGACTTAGAAACTGACTTTGGAAATAGTCTTAGCGTGGCCATGAATCGTTTTCGTTCTCTAGAAAAAAAAAGATGGAATCTGATGCTATCTTAAAAGAAAGCTACATAGAATTTATGAGAGAGTATTTAGAGTTAGGACACATGCAGGAGATTCAGCCTATCGAAATTCCACATTTATCGTCAAAGTGTTTTTATTTGCCACACCATGCTGTTGCTAAAACCAACTGTAGTACAACCAAGGTTAGGGTGGTTTTTGATGGATCTGCCAAGGCAGGAAGTAGTACATCCCTTAATGAATCTCTTCTCATTGGTCAATCTTACCAACGCGATCTTTTCTCTATTTGTCTTCGTTTTCGTCGTCATAAATATGTTATCTCTGGTGATATAGAGAAAATGTATCGCCAAATACAAGTATCTGAAGATCTCGGTGATTTTCAACGAATACTTTGGAGAGAATCCAGTGACCTTCCTTTCAAACATTTTGGGCTTTCAACTGTAACCTATGGTACAGCTTGTGCACCTTTTTTGGTTGTCCGTACTCTTTGTCAGTTAGCGATAGATTCAAGAGAACAATACCCTCAAGCTGCAGAAATTCTTCTAAATGACTTCTATATGGATGATGTCATGACTGGAGCAGATTCCATTGAAGAGGTATCTTCATTGCGCTTAGCACTTGTCAATCTTCTACAATCGGGTGGATTCAATCTCCGAAAATGGACCACCAATCGCTGGCCTTTACTTCTCAGCATTCCAGAAGATCAACGTGAGGTATCTCCCAAGGATTTTGAAGAGTGCAACGCGGTAAAGCTCTTAGGATTGCAGTGGTGACCGTTCAAGGATTCTTTTTCTTATAAAGTCAATATATGTGAATATTCGTTCTTTACTAAGCGTCGAATTTTATCAGAGTGATCGAAATATTCGACCCTATAGGTTTCCTAGCACCTGTCGTAATCGGCATTAAAATTCTGTTGCAGGAATTCTAGCGCAGCATATATAATTGGGATGATGCTATATCACAGGAGCATTCCAACAAATGGTGTTCTAATGGTCAGGAACTTCCTACCCTCGAATCTTTGAGTATTCCTCGTTGTTTGTTTACAAATCAAAGTAGCATCCAGTTTCATGCATTTTGTGATGCATCGCTTGAAGCTTACGCTGCTGTCGTTTACTGCAGGAGTGTAGATGCAGCTGGAAATGTTACTACCAATGTCGTCGCTGCCAAAAGTCAAGTAGCTCCTATTAAGGTTGTATCTCTTCCTCGTCTGAAGCTCTGTGGAGCAGTTCTCTTAACTAGATTAGTTAATGAACTTAAATCATCTTTACAAATTAAAGACATGCTATTTTTTTCTTGGACGGACTCTTCCATAGTCCTCCATTGGCTTTCTGCGTTGCCCAAAAAGTGGTCAGTGTTTATTTCAAATCGCACTTCAGAAATTCTGTCATCTATGCCAAGAGAATCATGGCGTAATGTGCGATCTGATGACAACCCAGCTGACTGCGCATCACGTGGTATTCTATCTTCTCATTTGCTTAAAAACGAGTTATGGTGGAACGGACCATGGTGGATGAAACTTGAACCAGACCAATGGCCATCTTCTAGTCATTCTATCTAGAATATGCCGGCTGAAAACTTCGAAGAGAGGCGAACAAAACAAGCTTAAGTATTCGTATCCACTAGCAAACCTACATACCTAATCGACAAATTAATTGAGAACTCATCTCGTTATCTAAAGATCGTTCGTGTACTCGCATATACCCTTCGGTTTGTTTCGAACTCGCGTGTGAAAACAGACAAGCAAACGAAAGTTCAAAGATTTTCGGAATCTATATATTCCTCCGGTGTCATGTGAAGAACTTACGCCAGCAAAACGTCATTTACAAGCTACACCAGTTGCAAAGCTTTTCATCTGAAATCAAAACTATTCGGTCCGGTCAAGAACTTAAAGGAGGAAGCAAATTACTATCTCTTAACCCTTTTATAGACAATGAAGGGATTCTACGCGTTCGGTGGTAGAATTCAACAGTCGGACTTGTGCTTTTCCTCCAAACATCCAGTCATCGTTGACAAATCTTCTCAAATCGCGAAACTAATTGTGGAACATATACATAAATCTAATCAGCATGCAGGTGTTTCACAAATGCTCGCAATCCTCAGATAGTACCTACGTTCTGTAACTCTCGCATCGAAAAAACTGGTCGAGAAACGATGAAAATTGAAACAAAATGCATGAGTTTTGTTCCGTTTTCCAACGTTTCTCGACTGATTTTATCGATGCGAGAGTTACAGAACGTAGGCACAGGAATACTATATCGTCAGTTGTTGAAACCTGCTTCGCACGGTTGTTTTTAAATGTGTCGAGTGTTTTCGGTATAAAAAGACTACTTCAACCCAGCTGATGGGTAATCTACCCGCGGAGCGTGTTCTGTTTTCGAGACCGTTCACCGTTCAACAAAGTTGGAGTAGATTATGCGGGACATATAACATTGCGTTTAGACAGGGGATGAAATCCCAAATTCGTAAAGGGTTATATTGCATTATTTGTGTGCTTTACAACTAAGACAATCCACTTGGAGCAGGTTAGTGACCTCTCCTCGTCCGCGTTCCTAGCTGCTCTCGATTGTTTCGTTTCCCGTCGCGGTAAGCCCGCTGAGATATACAGCGACAACGGTACGAATTTTCATGGCGCTAAACGAAACCTCAACGAAATGTTCCAGCTACTCATCAGTCAACAACATAACGATATCGTCATTGATCACCTGTCAATGGATCAAATTGCTTGGAAATTTATTCCCCCTTCTGCACCTCACTTCGGAGGTTTGTGGGAGGCGGGAGTAAAATCTGTGAAATTCCACCTGAAAAGAGTAACCAAGGACCATAGGCTCATATTTGAAGAGATGTACACACTTCTTACACAAATTGAGGCACTTCTCAACTCTCGACCTATGTGGCCAATGTCTGATATGGATCCTATTGCTCTAAGTCCTGCTCATTTTTCAATTGGTCAACCTTTTACTTCTGTTCCTCGTCCTGATATGTGTAATAAAACTGTTTGCCCCATAGGTAATTGGTCTCTTTTACAGACTCTTACTCAAGGTTTTTGGAAACGATGGCATGCAGAATACTTGACCTCATTGCAACAGCGTCCAAAATGGCAAACCACTAAAGCGAATCTTGAAGTCAACGATGTAGTCATGCTAAAGGATCCGAATCTGCCACCATCGAAATGGATACTTGGACGACTCAAGGCTGCGCACCCTGGAAGAGACAACTCGACAAGAGTAGCCACAATTAAAACACAAACAGGCGATTATGTGCAACCCATCACCAAGCTAGCTCCTCTACCGTTTTCTGAAAGACCCAGGCCTTTCAGGGGGGCTGAATGTTTAGTACTCAATCTAATTTTGTTTATTTCTATTTAAATTAATTGTTCAAATCAAATTGATCGTTAAAATCATTTTTGTGAAATCATTAATTGTCAAAATTTTCTATTTTTTAATATGTGCCAAACATATACACAATTTACCCTATGTTTTTATAATGTTGTTATAATCCTCTACATAATTCTATAATTGCATATTCTTCTTTAACATGCTTTCTATTTTTCTCAATTTTTCAATTATTGTTAGCATAAATTAGATTACATGAATAATCTTTCTTTCCGATTTAAACCACCAAGCTGATAACATCTCTAGAAAATAAAAATAAGTACAAAATCCTAATAAGACTTTTTAATACTATAATTAAACATTTTTGTTCGCTCAAAAACAACCTGAGAAGTTAAATAAGTTAGTTTACGAAGATCAAGGTAATAAATGACTGCATTATGCTTATTGAATACATATATTTTGGGCCAAAATGCTTAGAATTATTGAAAGACAAATAAATTGACAAAACAGTCATTTTCGATGTGAAAAATAATTGCAAAAATGTGTATGTAACGGCTTTTAATGGAATGAAAAAAGATTTCCTATTCAGGATCCTTTACTTAATGAATTAGTGTTCTCAAATCCTAATATGGCCCTCAATTTAACAGAAAGGGTAAATTGCAAAAGCTTAACAAATTAAAACGAAATTCTTAATTTGGAAACTTCGAAAGTTATATTTGAGTGGCGTTCACTTCCTTCTTACTTTAATGACACCCAAAAACAAAAGCTTCTTTCACTTTCCGCCATATTATTCACTCTGGATTTAAATTGGATTTAAGAAAGTTTTTAATCAAACAACTAAATCTGGATTTTTTAATTTCAAAAATTTAAATCCATGTCCATATATTATTCACCCTCAACACGCCTTAAATCCAATGAATTTAAAATGCCCTTAATCCAGATGTAAAATGTATTTAAATCCAGATTAAGATCGTTTAATCCAAATGTCAAATTTGCAAAATGTCAAATTTCTCCCGTGAAACTTTTTGAGCCTGATTATACGATTAGTTTTTTCTATCGTTTTGTGTTTTGTCTTTTTGCCCTCTAAATGTACTTGAGAGTGCTAGGACGCCATATGGCCCTAGGCTCAATGATAGGAAAATCCCTATGCACACCTCCGCGTGGTAGAGGGCGGGTAACGCTAACGTGCAGGGGGACCGAATGGATGCCGGGATAAGCAGACAATCCAGCGTTGCTGGTCAGGGCACAAACTTGTCCTTGGGATGGTTAAAAGCCCCCTTAAGACGGATGAACTGCAGGTAGCGGTCAACGGCAAGATAGTCTGGTGGCTTTTTTTTGGTAAAAGGCCAACGGCAGCAGTAGGTAGCGTCTGTAACCCATATTGGGTGGCTACAAAAGGCGCCTGTTTTCCCATAGTGGGCGGCCTCAAGCAGTTATGTGTCTGACCATACAAAAGGCGGGTGTGCCTGTCAAATCTGAGCTTATGTATGTTATTAATCGTATCTTGGAAAACACCATGGTGGAAGGATATATGCAAATACATGAATTATGACAACAAATGAAAATGAGTCCCCAAGAGGTAATCTTTTTATAGAAAATCCTTCTGTAGCTTCGGTTGCAGTAAACCGCACATCGGATTTGGGGGTGCGGCATCTTTCATGTGCGAGCGTCAATCAAGACGCTATAGTAATAAATGAATCGTTGACAAATAGAAGAAGTCTTTCAAGAAGCGCAAATGTTACTTTTGGCTACCGCATACGTACGAAAATCGGAGCATGGAACGTTCGATCCTTGAACAGCGATGGTAGATGCGAGCAGGTTGAGCGTGAAATGCTTCGCCTAAAGATCAGTATCCTGGGCATAAGCGAAACTAAGTGGAGAGGAAGAGCTGAATACAGATCAGACACTGGACAGACGAGAATGCTGTATTCCGGGGAAGATGAAAGAGAGGGTGGCCAAAGAATTGCATGGTGTCGGAATTATGTTGAACGAAGAAGCGAGGCGCGTAGTTTGATTTCCTGGGCGCCCATTTCTGCGAGGTTAATGACAGCAAGGTTTCGTTCAAAAATTCGTAACGTCACAATTATTCAGTGCTACGCCCCTACAAATGAAGCGACCGAGGAAGACAAAACCACGTTCTACACTCATCTTAACTCGGTTTACGGTAGTGTTCCGAGAGGCGACATCATAGTCGTTATGGGAGACCTTAATGCCCAAGTCGGTTCAGACAATTACGGACTGGAACGCGTGATGGGAACAAATGGCTTGGGGTCACGGAATGAAAATGGTGACTTGCTTGTCGACTTTTGTAATGCGAATCGTTTTGTGATAGGTGGGACTGTATTTAAGCATAAGACGTGCAACAAAATTACCTGGGTGCATCCGGATGGTCAAACCGAAAACCAAATTGATCACATCATGATTCAGCAGCGATGGAGGAAGTCTATGTGTGATGTCCGGAGTATAAGAAATGTCGATGTGGGAAGCGACCACCATTTGGTTCTGATGAGTCTCAAACTACGAACCGCTGCCGTACAAAGACCAGCGCAGGATGCAGCAAGGAGCTCAAAATTCATTACTAATACTTTAAATGACCCCAACATATGTCGAAACTATGTCACCACCCTTAACAACAGAGCCTCGTCATTAAATGGAATCCAGAATTCAACAATTGATGAGATGTGGGGTGAAATTAAAAGTATTTTTATGGAGGCTGGATCCGAAACTGTACCCAAGCAAACGAGACGTAGAGACTCTTGGATATCCCAAGACACCTGGTATAAGATCGAACTTCGCAAATCGTTGAAAATCCAAATAAATGCCGAAGCAGATGTTCAACGAAAGGCTGACTTGCGAAGAGAGTACCGCATTGCACATAAGATGGTCTATCGCTGTGTGAGACGTGACAAGAGGGTGAGGGTAGATGGACTCGCAGATAATGCGGAAATCGCTGCCAGAAGAGGAGATATCCGGGAATTGTACCAAATAGCCAAAGATGTTATCGGGAAAAAAAGCAACACCAATCATCCTGTAATGGATGTGGATGGCACACTTTTGGTATCAATTGAGGATCAGCTTCGTAGAGGGAAGGACCATTTTTGTGCCCTGCTAATTGAGGATTCAGTTGAGCAGAGTGCTGAAGTGCCCCAACTAAACGAGATGCGCAGGTCCTATAGGGGTATTGACATCGAACCCCCGTCAGAATCGGAAATTCATACAGCAATAAATCTCCTCAAAAGCAACAAGGCAGCTGGACTGGACGGAATACCAGCTGAATTCCTGAAAGCCGATCCCGTAACAGTGGCTAGTATTTTACATCCGCTGATACAAAGCATTTGGGAAAACGAAAGTTATCCCAGGGACTGGAAGGATGGTGTAATTGTTAAGTTGTCAAAGAGAGGTGAATTAAAGAACTGCAACAATTGGCGTGGTATCACCGTTTAGTCCG
This sequence comes from Dasysyrphus tricinctus, assembly GCA_963921185.1. Lineage (NCBI taxonomy): Eukaryota > Metazoa > Arthropoda > Insecta > Diptera > Syrphidae > Dasysyrphus > Dasysyrphus tricinctus. The sequence continues at coordinate 180,338,118 of OY992531.1, read as the reverse complement.
TTTTCCCAAAACTAATGGCAACCATCATTCTCGAGCGAATAAAGGATAGAATCGATATCAACACCCTGCGTATCGTCATCGAGCAGTCGATGGAATTTCAATCACCGCCTTACCTCATGTTCGTGGATTTTGAGAAGGCCTTTGATCGAGTCAACCGAGAATGTATATGGAGATCGTTGCTTGGTAGAAGAATTCCACCAAAAATAGTTGCCATTAGTAAAGAGTCCTACAACAACGCAAGGTGTTTTGTTTTGCACAATGGGCAGCTATCCGACTACTTGGTAGGGCAACAGGGTGTGAGACAAGGGGATGTTCTATCGCCAATTCTCTTCCTGCTGGCGATGGATGACGTATTGACGGCCAGTGTTGGTACAGCTGAGAGACAGGGCATTCAATGGAGACCGTTGGAAAGGCTTAGTCATTTAGACTATGCCGATGACATATGTCTACTGGCAAATAACATCAGTGGGCTAAACGGGATGTGCCAAACACTGCAAATGAAGGGATAGTCGAATGGTCTAAAAATAAACAGCAAAAAGACAAAAATAATGCTCACAGGCCGCTCCACACAGCAGCGTATTTGAACAGTTCAACTACCTTGGCAGTATTGTCTCTGCAAACGGTGGTACGGATCTGGACGTTAAAAGTAGAATAAATAAAGCTCGTGCTGCCTTCGGTACTCTGTCAAGTCAAATCTCCTTACGCACTAAGTTGAGATTCTTCGAATCCAATGTCGGATCCGTGCTGTTATATGCTTGTAAAACCTGGAAATTCTCGTCTATCATTTCGAAAAAATTGCAGGCTTTTGTGAATCGCTGTCTTCGCCACATCCCAAAGATTCGTTGGCCACAAATAATATCAAATTAGGAATTGTGGCGCAGGACAAGTTGAGAGCGGCTGGACGTCGACATAAGAAAGCGTAAATGGCGTAAAGTACCTTGCAGCAGACCGTGAAGGATGGAGACGTTTTGTTGACGCCCTATGCCCCAGCCGGGTTTACAGGACACGATGATGATGATGATGAAGTAACGAAAGCACGTATGAAAATTTTAAGATTTTTCTTGTTGAACTTTGACGTTAATGATTTGACAAACGAGTAGAGGCAGGGGATGCGTAAAAAATTTAAATAGTGAGATTAAAAATTGTTTTTCATAATTTAATAGGTATAAATTTGAACAAGAAGTGATGTAAAAATATTTTGAATTATTATTACTGCCTATTTTCCAATAAATGAACCTCAAATTTTTTGAACGTCAAGATCACGAATGGATTTTTTTCGTTGTGTGTAATCACGTACCTGTCAAAAAGACGAAACGAATGAAAAAACGAATCGTGTAATCAGGCTCTATGTTTACTTTAATTAATTAATTTCACTTTGTTGGTAAAGCCTAGTACGCAGATCGAGCTAAAATTTCACTCCCATACAAAATTCTCCCCAAAATTTAGCCAAGCTAAAATTAAGCCAAGCATTTTAGCCAAGGGGTACGCAGCTCCAGCTAAAAAATCAAATTTTCGTTTTACTGTACAACTCTTATCTATCAAAATTTAGCGCGTGAAATAATTGTTCGGCACATTAATTCTGGAACTTAATTGTGACAAGTTCTTTTATTTGTTAGATTTGTGTGAATTTAACTTTGTGGAAATAAAATTGAGAACGAGAAATATTCAAGGACAAACGATTAACAATGCCAAAGGGAAAAATCTATTTTATTTGATAAGATTCACTTGAAATATTGAAATAAAATTCTATGAAATTATTGAATACATTTTTTTTCAGAGAACAGCTGTTTTTTGTGATGTAATCTCCACAAAAATCTTATGTCAAAATGTAGCTTGGATATTAGCTGGTGCTTGGAGAGAAATGTGGGAGCGAAATTTTAGCTCGATCTGCGTACTAGGCTTAAGATTCTGCGAGCGCACAAACAATCAGAAACTTTAAATCTCAAGAAAAAGTGAACTAAGTATGTTGCGGTAAAATTTACCACAACAAGTTTCACCTGCCTACTATTTCTCACTAACCATTTTTAGCCTTTCTTTTTTTTAGTTGCAGCTCCAAAATGCTAGTAGAGTCAGTAGATACCTGGCGTCCATCAGCCAGAGACCTACTCTTAAAGTATTTTGGAAACGCAACAAACATAGGTCTCCGATTTTAAATTGTGCGACGTTAAGTCCACACGTGCAATTCATAATACACTGTGCGACGGGCGGTCCACAAAATTACAGAAAGGGGTGCGACAGGTAGTCCGCACTAACTACTTAAAACCCACTGTGTGACGGGCGGTCCACAGTTGCCAAAACGACATGTCGGTGTGCGACAGGTGGTCCACATACACGACATACTCTTATCGTGTGACGACACTAAACCTTCACTGTGTGACAGATAGTTCACAAGTTCTTTGAGTGTGCGATAGATGGTCCACACGGGATATAAAAACATGATGATTACGACCCATGTTCAACGATATGTGTGACACCAAGATCACACCAACGTAAATTTAGTATGGTGTAAGGCCCAACGTAAATTGTCATGGACACTAAAGGAAAATCAATTTGCGATGTGTTTCCCTATTCCCTTTACTTCTGCGCGGAGGTCTACGGGTTTAAAGTAGTTTAAATTTCACGAAAGTCATCGGATCCTATCTCGTCATTTTAGTTGGAAAATGACAGTGATCCCATCTGACAGAATGTTTTCCTCTGCTTCGTAGTCTGGGCCGGTCTGGGCTGGGGACTTTGTTCGTGATTTTAAATAACTTTTCACTTTTCTTTAGACCATTTAAATTTGACGGAGAAGGGCTGAACTCGTCCACTGAGCCACTGTTGGTGTTCATATCACCAACAAGAAAGAGATCACATACGTGGCTGGGTTCGACAATGGCATGCACCCCTGCGAAAAAGCAGGGTGTCGCAGTTAGACCGTGACAGAATACCACCACGGACTAAAGATCAGAAGAGGATGACCATATGGTCGTGGCAATGAGAAAGAGCCAAGTCCGCCATCTTTTATTCACTTTTTGGTTATATACGAAAGAGTTTGGTGGCTTTTTAGAAAAAGTGGAAAAGATTTAGTGGAAAATTATTTTTTGCGAAAAAAAAACGTGAAAATTCATAGATTGGAACTATAATCCCAGTTGGGGAAAATACCGAGGAAAATAGAGAGGCTATTTTTCTCCACTATATTGAAGAGAGGAAGACGTGCTGCAGAGGCGATCTGAAGGGCTCAATTGTAGAGGAGATAGGATTCGCTGTAAAAAAAAGCTAAGTATTTGGTTGTTTGGTTTTGTCCAAAAGTTTGTTCTAGATTGTCTAAATTCTCGTTTGGTTTTTGTGGCCCGAAAAGTGGCAAAGTTTCACCCCGGTTAGGCCTTCGTTTCGACCTTTTGTCCTCCCGAGATTGCGGGACTCGCGACCGTTTCAAATCCGTTGTTTTTTCGGGAACTTTCCCAAGTTGCTTTTTCTTTGTGTCCTCTGTGACATTGCTTGTCTGATATCTTCTTTTTATATTTTTTTCAAATCAACATTATTCACCTATTTGGAAAATTGGCCCTCTGTCAATTTCCAAAATCATTTGTTAACTTTTTTTTCTTGTTGTTGAAAAAATTCTGGGTTTTTTACCTATATTTATAAAGGTTTCCCAGATACTAATTAACAAATAAACATTTCAGAATTCCAAAAAGGAAAAAAAAATTATCTTCTTATTTGGTCGTGGAAGATACTCTTCTTTTCAGCTTTCATTTTAAAAGGTGATGGTAAGTACCTTAATACTTCCTGGCGCCCATTCTATTTAGGTACACCCTGTACTATCATATATCTCAATCAATTTTATCAATTTTATTAATCGAACTCGATTAATAATACTATCTATTACACTGAACCCACCCCATTCGCTGAGCTACGGGTGGCAGCACTTTTTGTTTGCTGTCGGTTGTGAGTTTTGTTAAACGCACCCACTGTTTGACATCTTGTCATTATTCATCTCTGAAGTTTCTCGTCGCGACACACGCCGGTTTTCGTGCATTCGATTTTAATAATTTCGTATAATTTTTACTTTATTATTATTGCTTGAGTTTGCGGATTGTTGTTCCGCCATCGTAAAATAAATACCCACCCTAAATAGTAAATTCTCGTTAATAAAATTCACAACAAGTATATGAAATTGTGTTTTAATCTGGATTTAAGTACTTAAACTGAATTCTGGAGGGCAGTTTAAATCCAATTGGATTAATCGATACTGGATTTAAAAAATTGGATTTAAGTATGGATCAAACGAGTGAATAATAGCTGTGTTTTTTTGTATGTCCATATGGAGTTTGGCGAAAAAAACGACATCGGGACATTTCAACATTTGCCTTGGTCTGCCATTTTGTTCTGAACTATCTTACCAACAAACATTTGACATTTCTATACAAATTATCGATAACACAACGACAATGGTAGTCTGGCAATACCGTTTTATCGGGACAAAAGTTAGCTCCAGTTAATTATCTGGACTTAGCTAACTCTATATGGACATAGTTGTTGTTGTATTTAACATGTAAATTGTTTTGCTTTGTTGTCGTTTTTTTCTCACAATTTTATCTGGACATGCAAAAAAACACAGCTAATATGGGATTGGATTTAATGTTTGGATTTAAAATACTTTTAATCTGGATTTAAGTTTTAATCTGGATTAAACGATTGAATAATATGGGCGTTAATATTTAAGACTTCTGGACAAACATTTTAAATTTAAAAGACATTGATGGACAATTCGTGTACCCTAATTTAAAAAAATTATAAGGTTTGCAATAACTCTACCTCATTCTAACGCTGAGGCTGAAAAAATTTTCAGCATTGTCATTGTCATGTTAAAACAAAAAAAAGAAATTGTATGAATAAGAGTACGCTCAACTCAATTTTTGTTTTTATGATCTGCTTTAGCTAATAAAAATCAAACATGTGTAGATTATGAAGTCAGTGAACGCTACTACAAGCTTTTTACAAACGATAAATACAAAACTCAATAAAAGCCGCATTTTATTATCCTCATGATCTGATCCGGATCACAAAATGATTTATAGTGGAAAAAAGGGATTTTTAGGACTGGTAAAAGGGAATTCTCTCAAAAAAGCCCCCCAGCACTGCTTTGTCTGCTCAGGTATTTTATTCTGAGCTCATAGAGCGCACTCTGAACAATCTCGTTCCCGCTCTGAACGAAAAAAGATATACAAATTTTTAGCTCTGAGTGATCAGGACTAAGAAAGAAACACAACTTTTTGTTTGACAGCTTACGCTCTGCTCTGAATTAAAGTGCCTTTCACATGAGCTGCGAACTGCGAATGGGAATAAAGTGCCTTTCACATGAGCTGCGAACTGCGAATGCGAATAAATTTATTTAGGCAATTCCAAGGTCAAATATCAACAAATAATTGTTTTAACTTTTCAAAAAAGTGAATAAACGATCCTATCTACAATTTTAAAAAGAAAACACGAACAAAAATTAGTTTAAATTGTTGAATTTAGCATTTTTTTATATTCTACGTGACCACCGAGGTATTTGCTGCGAACTGCCAAACCCTTATTCGCAATCCACAACATTAAGACGCATTCCACAAATCTGCGAATGAAAAATTCGCTCGAATTTAACCTCAAATTTTGTCAGCCCCATTTCACTAGTTTATTTTCTATGACTATTCGCGTCTGTCGGCGACCACTCATGTGAAAGAAATGTCAAAACTCACGACCATTCGCAATTCGCAGTTCGCTATTCGCAGCTCATATGAAAGGCACTTAAATTTGTTTAGGCAATTCCAAGCGCAAATACCAACAAATTAATGTTTTAACTCTTCGACGAAGTGAATAAACGACCATATCTACAATTTGAAAAAGAAAACACGAACAAAAATTAGTTTAAGTTGTTCAATTTAGCGTTTTTATATATTCTACGCGACCACCGACATATTTCTGCGAACTGCCAAACACTTATTCGCAATCCACAACATCAGGACGCATTCCACAAATCTGCGAATGAAAAATTCGCTCGAATTTAACCTCAAATTTATTTAGCGCCCATTTTACTGGTTTATTTATTATGACAATTCGCGTCTTTCTCATGTAAAAGAAATGTTAAAACTCGCGACCATTCGCAATTCGCAGCTCATATGAAAGGCACTTAAAAAAGAAAAACTCCAATGCTGTTATGGCAACGCTGTTACCGTAAATTTGAATTTTTTTGCAAGGTAGTCACCTGAACAGAGAATATGAATTAATTAGTAATTCATATTCTCTGCACCTGAATTTCTATGACATTTGACCAATCAAAAGCACGAAAAATTCAGAAATCTGAAAATCAATTTGTAAAATTATGTGTTGAACACGGCCAATGGCATATGGAAAAGTTGAGGAGTTTAGGTTTCTGTCTGTTGTTTTGTGAAATGTGAAGACTGTAATTTAGTGGCTAATATTTACTACGTTTTGTGTTATTTGGATTTAAAGTGAAGTTCGAATTTAGCTTTATCTGAAAGTGAGTACTAGTATAAACAGTTTTAAACACAAAACGTGTATGATTTTATTTATTTATCCTTAATTTGTGCAAACTAAAAAAAGCAACATCGTGCTCTTGAATATCGAAGACATGGGCGAAGAAAGGCATAGAACGAACCTGCAGGTATTTTGATTTCAGAATAAAAATCAAAGAATATATTTATTTCAAACTGAATATTCAATAGGGAATTTTAAAATATGCCATAACAAATTCAAAAGCTGAAGATGGTTCACAGTTCATTACGGGAGACGGCCAAATGGAATTGGAGGCAAGTCACATTTTTTGCTGAATGTTTTTTTTTTTAACTGAATAATATTTTTCATCAGAGAAAACAATTTCTCGAAAATGCAATAAAAAGTATGACTGTCGATGTCGTTGGGGAATTGGAAAAAGCAATTCACATTCTCGAAATGAAGGACTCAACTACAGAACAAAGAATTGAAGCTCTTAATATAGTACGGGATCTTTCTGGCAACATAGACTTCGCAAATAATTTCATTCAAATTGGGGGTTCAAAAGTTGTATTCGAATGTTTGAGGAGTAGCAATTCTAAGTTGCGAGTATGTGCTGCATATGTGATAGCTGAACTATCTCAGAACAACCCATTCTGTCAGAAACACTTCCTTCAAGCCGGTGCTCTGCAGGATCTTATGGTATGCGCCAAGGAAGATGGAGATGTTGCTAGCAGCTTTATGCATGCCATATCAGCATTGGTGAGAAATTTCGAGGAAGGGAGTGCAAAATTCATTGAACTTGGAGGACTCGAGTGCATTTTAGAGCGTCTGCACAGTGCACACAGTAATGTTTTTGTGAAGTCGTGCTTCCTTTTGAGAGCCCTAGCAGCTGAATTCGACGCTATAAGAGGTACCAAATTATTTCTATTACTTTACTTGAGTTCAAAGTTTTGTGTGTAGAGGTTGAAAACGAGAAACCTTCATGGTAGGCTGAAGAGCAGCTGAAACATCACTATATTTGAAAAGCTAGTACAGATTTATTTAACTAATTTCAGCAAGGATGAAACTTTATCCATAGAAACACTGATACCCTTCAATAACAAAAACGCTACGATTTGGTTCACCAAATAGAGCGTTCGTTTTAAGCCTATAATGGCATATCTTTCTGCTATTTTGCAGTAATAGTTGGTGTAGGCTAGGTTTGGAAGAAAAAAAAACTTTTAGGCTGGTGCGTCAACAAAAAAAATGACAATTGGCAATTTCAGAAAATAGGTTTTCATTCTTTTATATTAGATCAAATCAAAATAGTTTTTGAAAATCAAAATCACAACAAAAACTTAAATTTTGAAAACAGAGCCAAGTTATTATGTGTAAAAAAAACCTGTGCGTAAAGAGTGCCATAAAAAGTAATGTCTGTTCGTGTATTTCCGAAACTACGATTTTTTTTTTTTTTATATGTGCTTTGAAAGAACTTTGGGCTATGAGATCTAAAATATACATATGCCAGGTTCTAAGTTCATAATGTTTATAATATGGGTATTCATGCAACACTGTAAAGTCGTCGTAAACGTTGTAAAGTTAAAGCTTCGTAATTCTGTCACAATTTCAGTATAACGCGAACATTTCTTTCAAATGTTCTAGTTATTATCATTTTATCCTACAGTTTTGTCCTTAACATTTTCTGTTTATAAGTAATTGTTTACTATCTGTATTGCCTAAAAGGTATCCGCACATTATCATAATTAAGGCCCATTTGCTGATACGAATCATAAATATTTAAGTAGAACATAAGCGCTTGTGTGACAGTTTACGCAGAGGAAAAAGCAAGACCATAAGCTTTTAAGTAGAACATAAATGCTTAAGTTTCGTATCAGCAAACGGGTCTAAAGTGTTTTAAAAGTGTGAGTGGTCTTTTCTCAATATGGAAACGGAAGACTTTTTTTATTTTTGAGTTCGTTGAAGTACTATAAAGAAAGCTTAAATCCAAGTTTTCCATCATCATCAGTCCATAACAGGGGTGCCGCTATCTTCAATTAGTGTAGTGAACTCGTGAAATACAAATGCATTCCTGACAAGAAGAATAATTTCTACAAATTTATTATGTGGTATTTTTTCATGATTTGTGTATTTAAAGAGTTTTAACCAATGCATAAGCATAAAATAGAGTTCACATATTTTTAATTCAATTTTTGTTCAGTGGTACTTAAGAATTTTCTTCTAAAAGTTCTTTAAAAATCGTTTACTTATAGTTTCTATGTTAATATTATTTTTATCCAAACAGTTGTTTACTTACTGTAGAACTTGAGTGGATTTCAAACAGAGCATAACACTTAAAATATTGCAAGCAAAATTGTACTTTCCTAATTTTCTTGTTTTAATTCAATAGCAAGGCTCGGTTGTTAGTTTCGAAAACAGAATTTACTCTTTCAGTCATGATGATGGGAGCTTTCAGCACAAGTATAATCACGTATAGCCATTTTATTCACTATTGCTTAACTGGCTGATAAATCCAAAGTTGGCCAACTTTGAAGTTGATTTCAAATCCAATGTTGGCCAACTTTGAAGTTGATTTCAAATCCAATGTTGAACGGAAAGTTGGAAATTGCTTCAACTTTTGGTTTGCATTAGAGTAGGTAAACACGTGGAAAAAAAAACAAAGTGGAAAGCAAAATGCTACGAACAGCGGGATGTGGATTACTCAAATTTTGTATTATATTAAATAAAACAGTTTTGTTTTGATTCGTCAATTAAAAGTATGATACCACCTGAAAATTAATACCTAAGAACTGCAATCAATCAACAATAACCTATGCCGAGTTCAATCGCAATTGAGAGAGATCACGTCTTGTGCGAGGAATATCTTTTCTATAGAAGAAAGGGTGAGGCAGAGATTCTTACAACAGTAATCGCGTTTTCTATTAGCCATTCGGAAGCATCCAGAAACCATTTCATTGGCACAAAAATCCTCCTCTGACGATTCTGTGAAGAGAATTTCGCTTTTCAATTTCATATGAGAATATATCTGAGAAGCACTAATACATATATTCAAACTCATACGTCAGGGTGAATCCTCACTGCTCGAGGAAGATGTTGGCCAATTTTGCCACAAATAATTTACACAAAACAAATTCTGATTTCTTTAATTCAATTTATTTATTTAATTGTTATTAAAACACTTTATCTTTACTAGGTGAATGAATGTAGTATATTTTTATTTTATTTTTTTTTTACTTTGGACGTCAAGAGCGAAAATTCAACAGAACTTCATTGATTGATTGAACAAACAGAAATGAAAAAAAATTCTTCCTCCCTACTTTTTCCGGGAGTTGAGAAAATCCAAAGTTGACAAACTTTGGATTTTCTCAATTTTGGAATATCACAAATTGAGCCAATCAACTTCGAGTGAAAAAAAGCGGTTCCTCAAGTTGAAATAAAAATCCACAAGTTGTATTCAACTTCGACTGAATAAATTGAGCCTTAATGATCTTATCAATTACCTATCAATTCTTACGAACGCCTTAAACTAAATATTTATCTAAGAAAATTAAATATTGCAATAACTTATATTTTCTTATAAAAATCATTTTTATGAAGATAAGTTTGATCGGGTCGAAATTCTGGTTTCAAAGTTATGCTTTAAAAATTCTATTTTTTTTTTCAGGAAAAATCAGTTTCTCAAAATTCAGCTTTTTTCATTTCTGTCTGTTGGAATTCTGCTTTTCATAATTTTGGTTTTCAGAATTGTGTAATTTAAAATTTCAAAAAATAAAATTCTGCTAAAATAAACAAATAAGGTAATTTTTTACTGTCAGATAACTGATTGCTGCAAGCTGGAAAAGATTTTTTTGTGCCGGTAATTTATTTATGTTGTTTGATTGCTGCACATATTCTGCTCATCGAGGTTTTTTTTGACATGTGTGCAATTTATCCGCGCACATTATTTCCATTCAATCCATCATCTTACGATTTTTGAGAATCGTAGCGATGATATATCTTAACATTAGTCTGCTTGGCCAACATAAGTCTGGAGTGCCAACATTGAACTTGGGTCCATATACTTACTTGGTCTTTTTTGTGAGTTGTTCTTTGTCTCGATAAACTTGTTCAATGCTTTGAATATAGATTCCTATTTCAGTAGTATATAGAATTTGTATTATAAAAAACCTTCTTATAGAAACAATGCCTGGCCGCGGGCAAAAAAACTTCCAGCTTAAATGATAAGGAATTCTAAACTTGTTGAATATAGTGTGCAGTGTTGTTTTTTTTTTACAAAAAAATCCATGTTAGTTGAACTGAATATAATGCAAATTGCGTATGATGAAACACTGATGAATCCAAGTGTATCTGTTTTAGTTTTATTAGAAAAAAGTAAATTTAATTGGAAAAACAAGGAACGGACATGCCACAGTACTAACGTTTCGAGCCATGTAAAGTAAGTACCAAATTTTGCATTAATCTCGAATGTAGATTGTAGTACATAGGCATTTCTCCAAATCAAACCAGGAATTCATAAGAAATATTTACATAAAAAAAACGGCACAAAGAATCACAGTTGGCAGAGAATCAACCAAAAAGTTGTTATATTGCTTAAAAAATATCTTATTTTGGGAGAAAAGTGCAGTTATAATTAATTTTTGTATATGCGTACTATATACATATGTATATAGTTTATGAAATATGTACATATTTTAACTAAGCATTTCCTTTCAGATGAGTTCGTGAAGCTAGGTGCTGTTTACAAACTTGCATTATTTGTGGAACCGGTAATAGGTTTTGATATGAAGACTGAAACTGTTCTATCTGCGCTCTGTCTCCTTGCTCAAACAGAAGAGGCAAAACTTCATTTAAAAAATACAAACATTTCAGATACATTGCAAATTATTATAGACAAAAACGAGGGAAAGGCAGAATGCGAGGTTTGTTTATAATTCACTAGATTTCTTTTCAATTAATTTTCAACATCAAACTATATTATTTTAGGAAATATTGAGAGACAGTACTCTTCTATTGGATTGCATACGAAAGCAGAAATAAAAATTGCAAAAGATTTTTTTTTTTAATAGATTCAAACAAATTTAAAATATATCATAAGATCTTAAAAATTGCAATGCATTGTAAAACAATTTCATAAGTATAGCAAAAAGTGAATAATAATAATCTGGTATAATATTGTGTTGACACAAAAAATAAAAAAAGCCAAATGAAATAAAATTTTAAATGAGCAATTTATTATTTAAAAAAAACGCATTCGGTTAAAAATTGAAGCATTTAATAACAATTGGTATTTTGAAATTTTCAGAAAGCGATTTCCTCGGGTTGTCTCTTTTATATGTCGAGATGCGAGTGGATTATCTATAATCGCGGCAGTTGAAAAAAATTATAACCGATAGCTTTAGTCAAAACGTTCACAAATCCGCTGGTCGGACAACCTTTTTTATGCTTTTGTTAGAAAATCACTTTTCAGATCTGTACCGATACCTGCCAAATAAGGGTTTTTTTATTTTGGATTTGTTCATTAACGGGCCAAGATTTCTATCAAAATTTGTACGCATAAGCTTATTCAGAATAATATTGCATATCAAAAAAATTGTAGTTTTTTTTTTGAAAATTCAATATTTACAAACTGGGTTGTTGATTTATTTTTCAAATTTGTTTTTTTAATGTACACTATTTACTATATTAATTAATACTAAAAATTGACATTACTTTTTTTTTTTAATGTTACAAACATTTTATATACAACTTCTCCAACGATTTTAAATTTTTTGCATGTATTCATATTTGCTCAAGTGATCCAATGGCATACTTGTTTTTGACCTCAAAGCTATTTAACGAGTCGCTTATAGAATTAAAAGAACGATTTTCCTGTTTTTTTATATTTTTTCTTATATTCTAACATTTTGTAAGTTCCAAGCAACTTGAACATAAGAGCAAGTACGTGCGATCCAGTCGTGTATTTTATTTTAATCAAAATCTCTCGCGCCAGATTTTAATTTTCGAGATTTTGATAAAAAAAAATGTATTTGTTGCAGTGCAATTAATTTTTTTCGAAATATCCTACCTTCTGCAAAATATGTAAATCTTGTTCCTACCTACTTTTAGACCACACTGATATTTATTAATTGTTAGTGTTGACTTTTCAATTGTTGTCAAGAGAACAAGAGAGAGAGAGAACGCGTAAAAGACAACTAGGAACGCAAAATTAATACAGAGTTTGATAACAGTAATAATGGTGGTAAGAACCTTTTTACTTACGGGTATAGTTATCAATTGGTAAGACAAAACTATGCAAAATACACATGGATGTGTTCTCAAAAAAAGCTTTGTAACAGCCGTGTGCGCAACGAATGGTCTGCTACAATTATCAATTTCGCTCATCGAACAGCGTACTGCAGAACGAAAAGTAGAACTAAATTTTTAGTTTATGATTTCGTTGTGTCATTTTTGTATGGGATTTTTCGTTTCGCATCAGCAGCGTACTAGGCTTTAAATACAAAATTTTAAGGTAAGGAATTACCTTAGTTATGATTATGAAGAGAATTAAAAATAAAATTCTTCTGTTTTAGTGGAACGAATGAATTAAGTTCAAATAAAGAAGTTTAAGTGGGCTCTACTCCATATATTGCGTTTCGTCCAGGTACAAAAGTTGGGCTCATCAGCTAGATGCTGTTGTGAAATTTTGGTCGAATTTAAACAAATTCCACTGGATAAATAGAATTCACAGTGTATTCATACTGTGATTTCAATATGAGTCGGTAATAGTCTAAGAGCCGGAAGCAAGCCAACTTCGCCTTCCATCGCATCCATCCGCTAATGCGAAAACGGACTAAGCCAAAAGACGAAGCTTCTTCTTTACAAGCAGCTCATCAGACCAGTCATTACATACTGCTTTCCCATCTGGTACACCACGACAAAATCACACATGAAGAAGCTGGCAATATTCGAGCGGAAGATTCTGCGGATCTGCACAGGACTACACTTCGACAGGATACGAAGAAAACACGTCAGCAACAAGAGACTCTATGAAGAGGCCAACATTGTACAACTAGACAGATACCTCATCCAATCCAGCAGAAGATGTCTACAAAATATTATGAACCACCCGAACCCTCTAATAGTGGGAATTGTAAACCAGCCAAGACATCCCAACCAGCGGTACCTCGAAGCGATGGAGCTGCTAGATGAGGATATTATCTCAACCACCGACGAAGAGAACATTCCCTAGAACATTCCCAAGGTCAGCTCACTACCGTAGCTGAAGGCCTCACCCCCCCCCCCCCAACCAATCACAACAATGATAACCGGACCTGAACAATCCGAGAAATAAAGCAGCCAATAGATTAAGAATTGAAATAAACATAAATGACAATTAAATATAAATTTTGAAAAAAAAATCTCAATGTAAACAGTTAGGCCCCCTATTGTGCCAACATATTTTTTGTATTAATCAAAGTCTTTAAGATAACTAACATTAAGCAAATTGTAAATATTTATCGTTCAATAAAAAATCTTGTAAAAAGAGCCGGAAGCAAATTTTGGGAGTGGAGGTATAACCAAAATTAATTAACATGCATGTGTAGATATAAGCAATGCTATACCAAATCCAACCGTCTGGCATGTTTTTTCTTCAGCGGGGGGTGGGGGGTGGGCGTTTAAAAACGCTAATTTTTCCACTTTATGTGGTGATGGTATAACCACTTCAATATATATATATACGACAGAGAAATGTGTTCACATTCCGAATACATAGGTCCCAGACGATTCACTTTCAGCTTTCCCCTTGCCAGACGCCCCCCAAAGTGGGCGAAAAATCAACTTTTGGAGTTTAAGGTATAACCAAATGAATGATACATCAAAAAATCAGAAAAATTCTTCTGATTGCAAATATATAGGTCCCAGACGTTTTGCTTTCAGCCTTGGCCCTGCCAGACGGCTCTCAAGTATCCAAAAAATGCAAGAAAAATAACTTTTCATTTGAGGTATAACCAATACACTAAACAATCAGAAAAAATCTCCTGATTATAATTTATAGGTCCCAGACGTTTTGTTTTCAGCCATGACCCTGCCAGACGTCATTTCAGTATCCTAAAAATGCATTTTTTGATAAAACCTCAAAAACTTTTTTCTTTACATATATAGCCATAAGCTCACATTAAAATATTCTGCCGTTCTCCCTCATTATGGGCATATAGATCCCAGACGTTTTGTGTCCAGCCTTGAGCCTGCCAGACGACATTTCAATATACTCAAATTGTAATTTTCTAATGCAAACCTCCACAACTTTTTTCTTTCTATATTTTAACCTTGAGCCTGCCAGACGACATTTCAATATACTCAAATTGTAATTTTCTAATGTAAACCTCCACAACTTTTTTCTTTCTATATATAACCATAAGCTGGTCAGACTAAAATATTCTGCCATTCTCCCTCATTACGAGCATATAGGTCCCAGACGTTTTGTGTTCAGCCTTGAGCCTGCCAGACGACATGCATGTTAATTAATTTTGGTTATACCTCCACTCCCAAAATTTGCTGCCAGCTCTCGGTCTATAAACATCGAAGAACGTTAGCCGCTATCGTCGATGTCGAACTGTAATTCTTGGTGACTGTGTGGTAAAATACTTTGCGACTTGTCTAAATGAAATTTGATAAATTTAAACGTCACTCAGTATGTTTAGCAAACATTCGCCTCCATCGTCGATATTGAACTGCATTTGTTGGTGACTTTGAACAAAATCGCAATATTTATTTTTTAAAACTGGAACGCTCGTCTTGGTCTTCTTTTCCTTCGAACCATACTATATTTTACCAAAGGTTTTTGTAAAACTGAAATTCAAATCTGATCTATCGAATCTCGAAGTGCAAAAACATCGTTTCTTAGATATATTTGAGGGTGTGTTAGATAACGGAATAATTCTCTCTCCAAAAGCCAATGTTACTATCAAATTCAAGTTAAAAGTTCAAGTCAGCTCACTTGAACTTTTAATTTAAATTATAAATATTCAGTCACTCCACTTAATCAGAAGAATTTCTTTTCAAATTGTCTTCATATTCTATTGTTACTATTAAATAATAATAATAAGATTTAGACCCCTCATTGACTCTTCATAAAGAAAATAAAGAGAACTTAACTTAGGTAATCCTACATACCTCTTTTGAAAAAGAGGATACCAATCAATAACTTTAGGCTTTTGAGGTTGATTTTTTAAGAAAATGCGCTTTTGTTGCACGAGCACCAAAATATCGAATTACGCAATCTCGATTTTTTTTAAATTTAGAATAACGAAATATCTCAAATTAAAAATCTTGTTTTTCATCATCTCGCAATTACAAAATCTCGCTTTTAACAATCTCGCATTTACATCTCACAACGAAAAATCTCGCAAATTCAAATTTCACACCATTCGTTGCGCACACGGCTGTTACAAAGCTTTTTTTGAGAACACATCCATGTGTATTTTGCATAGTTTTGTCTTACCAATTGATAACTATACCCGTAAGTAAAAAGGTTCTTACCACCATTATTACTGTTATCAAACTCTGTATTAATTTTGCGTTCCTAGTTGTCTTTTACGCGTTCTCTCTCTCTCTTGTTCTCTTGACAACAATTGAAAAGTCAACACTAACAATTAATAAATATCAGTGTGGTCTAAAACTAGGTAGGAACAAGATTTACATATTTTGCAGAAGGTAGGATATTTCGAAAAAAATTAATTGCACTGCAACAAATACATTTTTTTTTTATCAAAATCTCGAAAATTAAAATCTGGCGCGAGAGATTTTGATTAAAATAAAATACACGACTGGATCGCACGTACTTGCTCTTATGTTCAAGTTGCTTGGAACTTACAAAATGTTAGAATATAAGAAAAAATATAAAAAAACAGGAAAATCGTTCTTTTAATTCTATAAGCGACTCGTTATATAGCTTTGAGGTCAAAAACAAGTATGCCATTGGATCACTTGAGCAAATATGAATACATGCAAAAAATTTAAAATCGTTGGAGAAGTTTTCTTGTATATAAAATGTTTGTAACATTAAAAAAAAAAAGTAATGTCAATTTTTAGTATTAATTAATATAGTAAATAGTGTACATTAAAAAAACAAATTTGAAAAATAAATCAACAACCCAGTTTGTAAATATTGCATATCAAAAAAATTGTAGTTTTTTTTTTGAAAATTCAATATTTACAAACTGGGTTGTTGATTTATTTTTCAAATTTGTTTTTTTAATGTACACTATTTACTATATTAATTAATACTAAAAATTGACATTACTTTTTTTTTTTAATGTTACAAACATTTTATATACAAGAAAACTTCTCCAACGATTTTAAATTTGTTGCATGTATTCATATTTGCTCAAGTGATCCAATGGCATACTTGTTTTTGACCTCAAAGCTATTTAACGAGTCGCTTATAGAATTAAAAGAACGATTTTCCTGTTTTTTTATATTTTTTCTTATATTCTAACATTTTGTAAGTTCCAAGCAACTTGAACATAAGAGCAAGTACGTGCGATCCAGTCGTGTATTTTATTTTAATCAAAATCTCTCGCGCCAGATTTTAATTTTCGAGATTTTGATAAAAAAAAAATGTATTTGTTGCAGTGCAATTAATTTTTTTCGAAATATCCTACCTTCTGCAAAATATGTAAATCTTGTTCCTACCTAGTTTTAGACCACACTGATATTTATTAATTGTTAGTGTTGACTTTTCAATTGTTGTCAAGAGAACAAGAGAGAGAGAGAACGCGTAAAAGACAACTAGGAACGCAAAATTAATACAGAGTTTGATAACAGTAATAATGGTGGTAAGAACCTTTTTACTTACGGGTATAGTTATCAATTGGTAAGACAAAACTATGCAAAATACACATGGATGTGTTCTCAAAAAAAGCTTTGTAACAGCCGTGTGCGCAACGAATGGTGTGAAATTTGAATTTGCGAGATTTTTCGTTGTGAGATGTAAATGCGAGATTGTTAAAAGCGAGATTTTGTAATTGCGAGATGATGAAAAACAAGATTTTTAATTTGAGATATTTCGTTATTCTAAATTTAAAAAAAATCGAGATTGCGTAATTCGATATTTTGGTGCTCGTGCAACAAAAGCGCATTTTCTTAAAAAATCAACCTCAAAAGCCTAAAGTTATTGATTGGTATCCTCTTTTTCAAAAGAGGTATGTAGGATTACCTAAGTTAAGTTCTCTTTATTTTCTTTATGAAGAGTCAATGAGGGGTCTAAATCTTATTATTATTATTTAATAGTAACAATAGAATATGAAGACAATTTGAAAAGAAATTCTTCTGATTAAGTGGAGTGACTGAATATTTATAATTTAAATTAAAAGTTCAAGTGAGCTGACTTGAACTTTTAACTTGAATTTGATAGTAACATTGGCTTTTGGAGAGAGAATTATTCCGTTATCTAACACACCCTCAAATATATCTAAGAAACGATGTTTTTGCACTTCGAGATTCGATAGATCAGATTTGAATTTCAGTTTTACAAAAACCTTTGGTAAAATATAGTATGGTTCGAAGGAAAAGAAGACCAAGACGAGCGTTCGAGTTTTAAAAAATAAATATTGCGATTTTGTTCAAAGTCACCAACAAATGCAGTTCAATATCGACGATGGAGGCGAATGTTTGCTAAACATACTGAGTGACGTTTAAATTTATCAAATTTCATTTAGACAAGTCGCAAAGTATTTTACCACACAGTCACCAAGAATTACAGTTCGACATCGACGATAGCGGCTAACGTTCTTCGATGTTTATAGACCGAGAGCTGGCAGCAAATTTTGGGAGTGGAGGTATAACCAAAATTAATTAACATGCATGTCGTCTGGCAGGCTCAAGGCTGAACACAAAACGTCTGGGACCTATATGCTCGTAATGAGGGAGAATGGCAGAATATTTTAGTCTGACCAGCTTATGGTTATATATAGAAAGAAAAAAGTTGTGGAGGTTTACATTAGAAAATTACAATTTGAGTATATTGAAATGTCGTCTGGCAGGCTCAAGGTTAAAATATAGAAAGAAAAAAGTTGTGGAGGTTTGCATTAGAAAATTACAATTTGAGTATATTGAAATGTCGTCTGGCAGGCTCAAGGCTGGACACAAAACGTCTGGGATCTATATGCCCATAATGAGGGAGAACGGCAGAATATTTTAATGTGAGCTTATGGCTATATATGTAAAGAAAAAAGTTTTTGAGGTTTTATCAAAAAATGCATTTTTAGGATACTGAAATGACGTCTGGCAGGGTCATGGCTGAAAACAAAACGTCTGGGACCTATAAATTATAATCAGGAGATTTTTTCTGATTGTTTAGTGTATTGGTTATACCTCAAATGAAAAGTTATTTTTCTTGCATTTTTTGGATACTTGAGAGCCGTCTGGCAGGGCCAAGGCTGAAAGCAAAACGTCTGGGACCTATATATTTGCAATCAGAAGAATTTTTCTGATTTTTTGATGTATCATTCATTTGGTTATACCTTAAACTCCAAAAGTTGATTTTTCGCCCACTTTGGGGGGCGTCTGGCAAGGGGAAAGCTGAAAGTGAATCGTCTGGGACCTATGTATTCGGAATGTGAACACATTTCTCTGTCGTATATATATATATTGAAGTGGTTATACCATCACCACATAAAGTGGAAAAATTAGCGTTTTTAAACGCCCACCCCCCACCCCCCGCTGAAGAAAAAACATGCCAGACGGTTGGATTTGGTATAGCATTGCTTATATCTACACATGCATGTTAATTAATTTTGGTTATACCTCCACTCCCAAAATTTGCTTCCGGCTCTTTTTACAAGATTTTTTATTGAACGATAAATATTTACAATTTGCTTAATGTTAGTTATCTTAAAGACTTTGATTAATACAAAAAATATGTTGGCACAATAGGGGGCCTAACTGTTTACATTGAGATTTTTTTTTCAAAATTTATATTTAATTGTCATTTATGTTTATTTCAATTCTTAATCTATTGGCTGCTTTATTTCTCGGATTGTTCAGGTCCGGTTATCATTGTTGTGATTGGTTGGGGGGGGGGGGGTGAGGCCTTCAGCTACGGTAGTGAGCTGACCTTGGGAATGTTCTAGGGAATGTTCTCTTCGTCGGTGGTTGAGATAATATCCTCATCTAGCAGCTCCATCGCTTCGAGGTACCGCTGGTTGGGATGTCTTGGCTGGTTTACAATTCCCACTATTAGAGGGTTCGGGTGGTTCATAATATTTTGTAGACATCTTCTGCTGGATTGGATGAGGTATCTGTCTAGTTGTACAATGTTGGCCTCTTCATAGAGTCTCTTGTTGCTGACGTGTTTTCTTCGTATCCTGTCGAAGTGTAGTCCTGTGCAGATCCGCAGAATCTTCCGCTCGAATATTGCCAGCTTCTTCATGTGTGATTTTGTCGTGGTGTACCAGATGGGAAAGCAGTATGTAATGACTCGTCTGATGAGCTGCTTGTAAAGAAGAAGCTTCGTCTTTTGGCTTAGTCCGTTTTCGCATTAGCGGATGGATGCGATGGAAGGCGAAGTTGGCTTGCTTCCGGCTCTTAGACTATTACCGACTCATATTGAAATCACAGTATGAATACACTGTGAATTCTATTTATCCAGTGGAATTTGTTTAAATTCGACCAAAATTTCACAACAGCATCTAGCTGATGAGCCCAACTTTTGTACCTGGACGAAACGCAATATATGGAGTAGAGCCCACTTAAACTTCTTTATTTGAACTTAATTCATTCGTTCCACTAAAACAGAAGAATTTTATTTTTAATTCTCTTCATAATCATAATTAAGGTAATTCCTTACCTTAAAATTTTGTATTTAAAGCCTAGTACGCTGCTGATGCGAAACGAAAAATCCCATACAAAAATGACACAACGAAATCATAAACTAAAAATTTAGTTCTACTTTTCGTTCTGCAGTACGCTGTTCGATGAGCGAAATTGATAATTGTAGCAGATTATTTGGAGATGTCTACACTCTTTTTTCGCACTCAATTAATTACCCAGACCATTTATTGTGTGCGAAAAAATGACATTTGTGTTTTCTCATGTTTATTATTGTTGTTCGTTTCATTACAGCATGGCTGCTTGTGATTTTTTTGCATTTGCAGTTGTTTCAATTTTTTGAATTTGTGCAACTGTCAATGAATATTTTTCCGTATCGTTTTCGAAAGCATTTCGTTGTCTTGTTGGAGACCAACTAAAAATTTCGTTTCGCATCACCAGCGTACAAGGCTTAACGTACAAACTATTTTTCAAGCTTGAATGAATGAAAAATTTCGGAGTATAAGTGTACTGCGACCTTTTAAGATCTATTGTGCCCCCGTCTAGAGCTGGATGAGGTTACTCATTCTACAGCATATCCTCCAAATTTATTTCTCTAAGACCCGTTTTTGGAACGAAACTTAAGTATTTATGTTCTACTTAAAAAGCTTTTGTTCTTCTCTTTCCCTCTTCGTAAACTGTCACATAAACGCTTAGGTCCTAATTAAATATTTAAGTTCCGTATCAGCAAATGGACCTAAAGAAACTTGAGTATTTGGAGTACTTTTAGAGAAGGTAGTTCAGTCTCAATTATCTCGTTATTTCCGAGATACCTATGTCTTTGATGCATGAGTGCATCACATCTCCCTAGTATATGATTCGGCGCCTCCTCATGAGCGTTGCAGAATCTAAACGTGGCGCTGTTTTCTAGGCCAAGGATGTGGAGGTGCCTCCTCAGTTTGCAGTGGTCTGTGAGGAGTTCGGTTATTATTCTAAGTTTGTTCCTATTTAAGCTGATGCAGGAATGGAATCGTTCTTGGTTGTAATTTCTCCCATACCAGTTTAGAACTGATGCTGTATGAGCTTATTGCTTTGAGTGCGGCTTGGCTATCTGACATTATTGCAATACTTTGGTTTTTATACTTTCTTTCGAGATTTCTTTCTGCACATTTTCCTATGGCATTAACTTCTGCTTGAAAAATGCTTGTAGACTATCCCATCGGTATCAAAAGTTTGGTTCTAGGCCCAAAAATTCCAGCACTAGTCCCTTCAGACGTTCTCGATCCATCAGTGTACCACTTGATGGTGTAAGCTTAAAGAGTGTAGTTTGCGGTTTGGTCTACCCACTCTTTTTTGTTACTTAGCTCCGTATGAAAGTTTTTTCCGATTATACCAAAAAAGTTATACTTTTTGATCATACCATCTCTTGGGATGCCAAGAAGGTTCGATTCTGTGGATCTGTAAATCGAGTCTCTTTGCCTGAGACCAATGATTTTCCCCGTCCTAGTTCCCTCCTTTGCAAATCTCAGGGTGGCTCTCTTAGCAGCACTGTCAATGGCCTCGTGTAGTGGGTTCAAGTGAAGAAATGACTTTCATTGCTGCTGTAGGGCAAATTCTCATCGCTCCAGTGATGCAAATTCATGCGAGCCTTTGTACCTTTTCTACTGATTTCCTAGTTGTGGTAAGTTCGGTTCTTTTGTACCATGCAACCGCCGCATAGGTAATGATGGGTCTTAGCATCATGGTGTACATCCATCTGAGGGTGTTTGGTTTACAGCCCCATGATTTACCTGCAAGTCTCTTGCATATCATGAGGGCTATTCAGTCCCGCAGATAGCCACCATTTCTTTTTATGGTCAGTCCTCTCTGGATGTTATCACAGAGAGTTTCTTCGAATTTCCCCAAGACTGTTATAACAATGTCATCGGCGAAACAGAGGCATCGTATGCCTTGAGAAGAAAACTTTCCAGTAGTTCATCTACCACAAGTAAGGGTGATAGGACCCCTCCCTGAAAACAGCTTCTTGTTGTGATAACTTTCTGGACACTTTGCCCTGCATATGCTTCCGCAGTTCTTGTGCCTAGCATCCCACTTATCCATCTGGTTATAGTGATGGGTACACACTTTCTTACAAGAGCCCTGTTAACGCCCTCAATGTCCAGGAACGCACATAAGGCCGTTTCTTTAGAGACTATAGCTACTTGTTATGTGTTTGTGAGTTCATACAAAGTGGTTTCTGTAGATCTACCCGCTCAGTAAACATGCTAGCGATGGTTTCAAGGCATATTTTTTAATACTTCTGATCTGATAAAGTTATCAATTACCGTTTCCAAACTAATTGGCCTGAAGGACTTTGCATGTGTTGTATCTTTCTTCCCAATTTTGGGAATAAAGATTACCTTAGCTCTTCTCCATAGGCTTGGTATATGCTCAACTGCGATACTAATTCGAAGTATGTAAATAAGATAAGGCATTAGTTCCTCTTTCCCTTTTTGTAACAGGGCTGGAAAAAAAGCATCTACACCCGGTGACTTGTAAGGTTGAAAGGAGCTTATCGCCCAATCAATCCCATTACCTGTACAGATAGTTTTGGCTATCTTCTAATCTTCCCGGTTTGGTCTGAGAGTTATTCTCTCTATCGTGTTTTCTACCATTGGTATACTGCCCGGAAAGTGAGTATTTACCAATAGGCTTGTCCTTTGCTCCTCATTTTCTTTATAGCTACCGTCTGGGGTTCTAAGTGCTAGCGATGTTAAGGTCTTCTCTTTCGCTAGAGGTTTGTATACCCTTGCTGCTGCAGGGGTGTTAGCGATCCCTTCATAGAAATTCGAAATATTTTTAAAGCTTTGTTTAATTTTGTATTTCTTATTTCCAGTAGCGGATCCAGGATTTGGCTGTGGGGGGGGGGGGGGGCTTGAGGCTCCTATTTTAGACATTTCTCAATCCTAATTTTCTTTTATCAGAATGTAGGCCAGTCGGCAGAGTCAAACAATTGTTTCATAATACATAAATAACGGGTGATTTTTTAAGAGGTTTAGAACTTTTTAAAAAAAAAAACACAAACAAATCGAAAAAATGAATGAAATATTTATTTGAATCGATAGTTTGAACCTTGCAATTTAATGTTTAAAGATAATTTCATGCAAATGTTGACCGCGGCTGCGTCTCAGGTAGCCCATCCGCTGAGTCCAATTTTGGCATACTCTCACACATATCGGCCGGTATCTCACGAATGAATGCATGGATGTTGGCTTCCAGTGCGTCAACCGAAGCGGGCTTGTCCCTATAGACATTAGCCTTGACATACCCCCACAAAAAATAATCTAATGGTGTCAAATCGCACGATCTAGGCGGCCAATTGACCGGCCCGAAACGTGAAATTAACTGTTCACCAAACTCGCCTCGCAATTGCGCCATTGTTTCGCGTGCTGTGTGGCATGTGGCACCGTCTTGTTGAAACCACATATCATGCAAGTCAAAAACATCCATTTCGGGCAAAAAAAAGTTTGTTATCATCGCTGTAACAAAGGCCTAACTGCTGGGAACGGCGCCGAATCGACATTTCGCGGTCTTCTGTCACACTAGCTGATACGGCCGCAATATTTTCTTCACTACGCACAGTACGTAAACGTGTTGGTGGTTTAATGTCCAACAAAGTAAATTTGGTGCGAAATTTGGTCTTAATCTTCCGAATAGACTGCTCAGAAGGTCGAGAATGCCGACCATAAAATGGAAGCAGCGCGCGATGAACATTTCGAACCGAGCACGAATTTTGATAGTAAAATTCAATAATTTGCAAGCGTTGTTCATTTGTAAGACGATCCATGGTTAAATTGCAAACCAAACTGAAGCTGTTTGACAGTGACACAAGGTACTAAACACACGTCAGCTGTCAAAACCAGTGTTGCCAAAACCAAACCAGCTAAAAAATCACCCGTTACAACTAATGAAAAATGTTATCATTGGAAAAGGAGCAGTACAAAATTTTGTTAAGATAATTCAAATGTCTTTCTTTTTATACTGAATGTTTTTTGAAGAATTTATACATTGAATACATGCAGTACACAGATCGTGCTGAAATTTAGCTCCCACATTTCTCTCCAAACACCAGGAGAATATCACATAAAACAGCTGTTCTCAGAATGCAAATTTTACTCAACAATTT
The DNA here is from genome assembly GCA_963921185.1 of Dasysyrphus tricinctus. NCBI lineage: Eukaryota > Metazoa > Arthropoda > Insecta > Diptera > Syrphidae > Dasysyrphus > Dasysyrphus tricinctus. The sequence continues at coordinate 180,313,694 of OY992531.1, read as the reverse complement.
CAAAGAATTTTTCTTCTTAAATATTTCAAGTAAATCTGATAAAATAAAATGGGTTTTTCTCGAATATCTCTCTCTTCCAATTTTCATTTTAACAAAGAATAAAATAATCTGTACAAATTAAGCTCGAGAATAGTGTGGCGAACAACTATTTCATGCACTTAATTTTGACAGACATCTTGGTGATGTATAGTAAGAAATGAAAATTTAATTGGATTTGCGTACTGCTCAGCCAAAATACTAGGTAAAATTTTGGGGAGAATTTTGTATGGGAGTAAAATTTTACCACGTTCTACAAAGATATTGGCTAAAACATGTTATTAATATTGGCTAAAACAACTATTAACAACCACGCCATTTAGTTTGAATGATCCTACCATTTCTTATCATAAATATTTAATGAATATTTTTCAATTAATTTATTTAATTTTATTTATTTATTATCTTAAGGAAATCCAAAATAGAGAAACTTAGATAAAAAATTGCATCGTTTTAAGAAAACGTATAAAATCGTCACAATATCTTTGAACTACAAATCTTTATTTTCAATTTCGAGGACATTTATTTGATTTTAATAAACAATAAGGGTATTCATGCAACAGCGGAAAGTCGTCGTAATCGTAGTAAAGTTGTAAACTTCGTAAATCTTTCAAATTTTCCATACAAATTTTGACAGAATTACGAAGTTTTAAAAGTTTACAACGTTTACGACGACTTTACACTGTTGTATGAATACCCTTAATATATTGTTTGATTCGGTTGCTCGAAAACCATGCAAAGTTATTTTTTTTTCATCAGAAACACAGTTTTTAGAGTTAAGCTCTAAAATTTCCCGGGGCTCAGCTGAGCCCCAAAAGGTATCAACAGAAGAGCTTTGGAAAATGGTGCATTTGCTCTTGTGGTCAAATTCAATAGGATCCTTTCTTTAATGATGGCTTCTATCGATATCCTTAACTTTCGTTTATTCACCTTAAGGCAATAGCATGGTTTACTCTAAATTTTATCTGAAAAGGAATTTTCAAGGCAAATTTTAACATTTTTCACTCAATACAGACACCTACATATCTGAATTTCGGTTTTCAATTTCTGAAAAAAATTATTAAATGAAAATATAAGTTGCTGAATTTCATTGAACATTTAAATTAACTGAAGTTACCTTGTTTGTTTCGCCAAATGCTCTACGGGCTTGAACAAAAACGCAGCATTATTTTCCCGTCAATTCCCTAGGGGCTTAAGAAAAACACAGTTAACATGTAAATTATTAAGCCCCAACATCACATTTTAATTCAGTTTCCTTAAAGCTTGGGAAAACATTAGCTTACATGTAAAATTGTAAAGCCCCATCCTCGTCGAATTTCCTTAAGGCTTGGGAAAAAATTGCTAGCCCCATTCTCATTTTTTTCCAATTCCCTAATAGCTTGGAAAAAACACATTTAAGGCGTAGCCCCAACTCTGAATTTCCGTCCCTCCCCTCTTGTTTCTTGTAAGGCTTGGAATAAATAAAGCCTATGTTCTTATATTCAAATTGCTTGGTCTCATCTTCGTTTTTTCATCCAACTCTGTGGGGGCTTAGAAAAACATACGTTCATGCAAATTTTTCAGCCCCAACCTTGTTTTAATAAATACTACAAAAAGACACAAATATTATATCTATGATTTAAGGGATCATTCTTTGTCTCATCAAGTGTTTTCAAGAAATTTAGGTTTGAAAACGAACAAAAAATTCAAACATCGTAATGTATTGTATTTTGCTATTAAATTAACTGTACCAATCGACTGTGGGGGGGGGGGGCTTCAGCCCCTATAGCCCCCCCTCTGGATCCGCCACTGCTTATTTCTTATATATTTTGTCTGACTTTTAAATTTATTGATTTCGATTAACACAGTAAAAATGCTAAAAGAATATATTAAAAACTCAACCCGAGCTTCAATTGAATTGTTATTTTACTGTCTACAATAGCTATTCAGAAAATAATTTTAAAAGTACACTTTAGATTTTTGGCCCAAGGACTACTGACCCTGTGCCGACATAGTAGCGTCCGCAATTCCATAGCTGTTTTTCATTACTTTTAAAGGCCAAAAAAATTTTCAGATTGTAGACATGTGCGGGAATTGACACATTCTTCATGCCTCACGACATCCCTGACCCCCCACTTCTCTTGTCCAGAAACCGCCGTGAGACCGGTCTCAGCCTTCCCAATCTAAACATCGTCTTAAGACCACGTGACGTGCCGCCGAGCATTTGGCGGAAACCCGAGACTACTACAGTACAGACATCGCTACCATCCAAGAAGTGCGATGAGATGGGCCGGGAAAAAGAAAATGAAAAACTACGATAGCTACTATGGCGACTGTTACCGACAACAAAGGCAGCGTCTTTTTGGGTATAAATTCGTCGTTAGAGGCAGACTAAGGTGTCAACTATGTGAAGGAGCACCTCACGACAATGCGCATCGAGGTTAAACTCGTCAACATCAGTCTCATATGCGCGTATGCCGTATGCCCCACAGGGGAGAAAGATGATGACACCGAGTTCTACGAGCAAAACATGAACAGTGACTTAGCTATGACATTAAGATTGTCTTTGGTGATTTAAATGCCAAACTATGAAGAGAAAGCGTCTTTGGTGGCTCAATCGGAAGATAAAGCCTGCACGACACCACCCATCTGTAAAATATGGTCGGAAGAAAGCATGCCCGATGAATTGAACCTCAGCATTGTTTGCCCGATCCTCAAGAAAGGCTATCCTCTAGACTGCAGAGGATCTGCAGTTTGCAACTACAGAGGCATTAGTATTCTTAATATCGCGTACAAGATCTTCTCTGCCTGAAGCCATTCGTCAACAGCCTGATAGGTCCATATCAGTGTGGCCCTAGGCCAGAAAAGTCCACCATCGACCAAATATTCGCACTACGGCAGATCTTGGAAAATACCCGAGGTTTCAAATCGATACCCACCACTTTTGCATCGATTTCAAGGCCGCGTATGACAGCATCTATATGGATGAGCTATATACAGCAATGTCTAGTTTTGGGATCCCTCCTAAACTCGCCCGTATATGCAGGATGACGATGAAGATTTCACGCTGCTCCATGAAGGCCGGCAAAGACCTCACCGACACCTTTGATGTCAAAAAAGGTTTTAGGCAAGGCGACGTGCAACGTGCTGTTTTCTTTGACTGCTTCAACATCGCTCTTGATAGAATAGTGCAAAACTCTCACGTCAACACTAGAAGCACAATCTTTAAAAAGTCCGTCAAATTACGCTAACGACATTTGAATAATCAGACGAACAAAGCTGGATGTCAGTGCCGCTTTCGTGAGTATTGAGAAGAAAACCAAGAAGATGGGTTCAACGGTAAATAAAAGAAAGACGAAATATATGCTGCCAACAAAAAAGAACACCCAACACCGACGCACAGTGTGGGAATTCGCTAATCTAGCGGAATTATTTAAAAAAATGACTGCCACAAACTGATATAAAAACTTGTTTTGCTTGCCTCTTAAAGCTTTTTCTTAGCGATTATGAAAGAAATTTTACGTGGGAGTCATGTAAAATAAAATTAATCGCTCTTAAAGTTGCGATTGGTGATAAATTCTAAGAAAATTGGCTTGAGAGGGTAGTTTTGAAATATCTTTTTTTATGAGTGATTGGTGCATTTTTTATTGAAAGTTTTGTTTTGATTTAATAGATGCCATATGAGGGAATTGAAAAATAAGTAAAATTACAGTCCTTAGGGTGTTTAAATATATCTGTTGGTGGATGGGATTAAAAAAGGGGCCATTTTTATCCAATTTCTGTATTCACGAGAGAAAAACTTTAAGTATTCAGTGTTGTTCGGATAAGAGACTATATGCATTTGAAAGCCTAATATGTCAACTGTCATTTAGCGCTTTAAGTTGCTGCGCGTAGGTGCGACACCCATACATTTATTTTTCATTTTCGAATTGGCTTTCAAAAAAAATAAACCGGTGACAAATTAGACTTTCACTGAGAAAAAATTCCGACAAAATTGAATTTTGGTGGAGAGCTTTGGTTTGACATCCTAAGCATTTTCTAAAAAATACCCTATATTTGGGCCGGGGCTAAAATATTTAGGGGGGGGTAAAATTAATTTTTTTGACAATTTCTTTGAAACTATTTTTTTTTGAAAAAATGCAAAGTAAAAAAATAGTAGCTCATATGATACTACACAGTAGGGATGGGCATACCTACTCTTTTTCGTATAATCAATAGATAAAGAGTAAAATGAATAAGAACTTCCTGGTGTAGCAACTTAGGCCGAAAAACGTACCTACTTCAAAAGCATTTATCGGCTGTAATTTTTGTATGCAGGATTTTGTTTGGGTGCATCTTCTCATTATAAATCCAAGTTATAAGGGTGCCTCCAAAAATAAGGAAAAAAAGGGATTTTAACGAACTTTGTAAGTTTAAGAATATTGAAGCTATAGCGGTTCAAAATTAATCTTTTGGTTTTGTACAAAGTTCAGTTTTCTTGTAAATATCTCGAAAACAATTATTTTGTTCAAAATCAAAAATGAAATAATATTTTAGCTCATAAAGTTTTACACAAAATAGATCATAGCACTTTTTTCGAAAAAGCAACAAATTTTGAGAAAAGCCTAAGTGCATTAAACGCGTACTTGTAGTGCTCCGTTCGTCAAAAATTTGCCAAAGTATATAAATCTCTGTAGAATAATTTCATTTTTGTATGTATTCATTCAGTGATTCTTACCCAAAAAATTTTAAAAAAGCTATTTTTTTGTGACCGTATTTCATTTGTCAAAATGGGTCCACCAAAGTGCAAAAAACTTGTACATTCAGAGCTCTGAACATGAAAAATTTAGCCAAGTATATAAATAATTACCCTTAAATTTCATTGTCCACATATTTATGATAAATCTTGCAAAAAAAATATTACCAAAAACTTTAACTTTTAGCGCTATTTATTTAATTCCGCTAGATGAGCGAATTCCCACACTGTGCGACGCCAACGTCTCGGACAGAACGTCACTATAGACAGCTATAATTTTGAGGTGGTCAGAGACTTTGTCTACCTAGGATCCGCTATAAACTCAGCGAACGATACCAGTTCGGAAATCAGACGAAGAATTACTCTTGCCAATGCAACTAAGATGTCACTGTCCTGATGTATGGTGCCGATTAATGGACACTGGCTAACAGTGGATGAAAACGTCTTAGGCTGTGTTGAGAGGAAAATTCTCCGGGTCATTTTTGGTCCCGTCTGCAAAGATGGGGAATGAAGAAGAAGCTTGTTGGTTGAGGCCCTGGTCCAGGCCAGACTATAGCGCCACCCTAAGTAAATAAGTGAAGATTGTAAGCCTCTCCCTTGACTGAACAGTAGAGTTTGGGCGGTCCTTTGTAACGATACCTTAATTGTTTTAAGTCAATTTATTCGTGGTTGAAGTTTATTTCGCTAGTCATTCCAATGTTAATTAGATAAGTTATGTACCTACCTAGTTATCCCAAACATTTCAAGATAACTTGATTTTGTTGGGTCAGCGGTCATCAGCTGTCTTTTAACAAGGGATTACAACAACACAAAGCTATCTGGATAGCTGAGAATAAACATTAGAAGGCGGCCATTAACACATATCCGGACTTTGGTCTTATAAAAATTTATTGGAAAAGGTTATCACTGCATTCGTTCCTAATCAGTGAATTAACATTCATAGCAATGATCCTAAAAAGGCTCTCTGACAGCGTGCACTTAACCTCTAATGTCGTTTTTCATTGAAATCTCAAAGATTTGATTTAAAAATCCAGAATATCGTCGTCCTAATATTGGGTTTCGGGGTAGCTTTTTCCAAATCTCTTATCTATTTTGCTCTATCCCTTTCCATGGCTAAGATATACAGAATGGCTTCGACGTACATTATATCCATAAAATTCACGTATTGCTTCCCAGCGGTTGGCTTTGGCGTTTACGTCAAATTTTCTATACAATTTAGGCACATTTTTGTTTATTGTTTTGACGTATGTAATGGCCTTTTCGATTGGCAATTCGAAAGAACTCTCCAATCCGGAATGCCAATAAAACAAACGGGCACATGCAATTTTATTCTGAAGTTTTCGTATGCAGATGCCGAAATCAAATCCAGAAACGTTTTCTCTTCTTTTCAGGAGAAGAACTGTCATTCTTCTGGATTATCAATCGAAAAGGCCATAATAATTTCATCCAACGTACCTACGCTATCAAACTTCAAATCTGCAGTATTGTTTTCACTTATGTGCATACAAACTGCAAAGTAATACTATGGTGGGAAAATATGAATAGTGGGATTTATGGTAGGAAAATATTTCAATGGTCCCTTTTTTGGTGGGAAAACCACAATTCACTATACCTGCCTGTCTTCGAGGCCTTTAATGATTTGGCGCAAAAAAACAGAAACTTTAATAAGTATTTTTTTTTTGTGAATACCACACAAATGAGGTACCAAAAATTACTGACCTTGAAAAAATAAAAAAATATCTCAAAATTCATAAAAATCAATGGCTGATCAGTTACTGAAACTTACTAGCTGACATTTTATGACCGTTAAGTGACCTTTCAAGTGAGATGCCAACATTTTTTTTTGTAACCTTGAAACGAACTTTAAAAATTCCCAAGAAAAACTTTGGCTGACCAATTATTGAAAATAGTTGATCTTATCATGATCTAGTGATCTTTCGGATCGGTATACATCTTTTGTGAATATTCCACAAATGAGGTGGCAAAAGTCGTGCGTGACCATAAGAAACTTGTAAGTCTTGATTACAAGTTTTCTAGGGCTGACTTATTTCTAGGACAAGTTGACTTTCTTCACCAATTGCCCTTCAAGCAAATTCACCGACCCAACTTTGTCGGTACTGCTTGGATCCTAAAAAATTAGCTCACACGAGGATTTTATTTTTTTCCCCCACTTATTTAGTCGTGCGGTGGAGATCATTATTGTTGTTCATTCAAAAATTATTCAGGAGATCATTTCTCGTTTTAATTCGTTTTGTTGTGAAAACTTAAACAAATTTTCGGTCAACAATACAAACTTAGTACAATAGTAAATTGTTTAATCTTTGCTAGTGCAAATAAGTGTGTCTTTCTAAATATTTGTATAAATTCCAAATAAATGTTCCTTGGAAGGAAAAACATTCTTCTTGTTCTTTGTTTGTCCTCTGTCTGTTGTTGTTGTTTGTAGGAAATTTAGAACTCGATATGGGAATTTTCTCTTCATACCTCTTGGACCCTGTTTAGATTTGTTGGTTTCACTACGTAGTGAAAAGTCATGTCGTGTATACACTTTGTAGTTTTCACACAAATGTATTTCTGCATGCTCATGGAATATTTGCAAATTGGAACATTTGATTTTGGACACCGTATGAGTATTTCTGCTCTCGATCTCGTCCAACCATATATCTAGGTAGAGAATTAGGTACCTTTCTGTTGGACGCACAAGCGAAAATGAACAGAATGGAATGAAATGGACCATTTTGGCTATGAAACGTGACTGCTCACTCAAATTTTTATATTTTCTTCTTGACTAACCCCTCCCTTTTTACCTCACCGATTTCACCCACGAACTGTCGTCATGCTGTAGTGAAACCAACATAATCTAAACAGGGTCTTGGTTTCGGTACTTGCTAAGTCTGCGATTACACGATGAAACTAGACGCGTGCAACTGTTCGAACACCATAAGTGCAAAAGAGAAAAAAGAATCGAAAAGATGAGACGGAAAAAAACTGCCCTGTGTCGCGTGGGTTAAATTTTCGGTGCAACTATTTGACGTTTCTCTTTTCTCTTGTCCGTTTTTTAGTATTATGCTTCATATGATTTCGTTGTGCGAGGAGTAAACATCGACGCAACAAACAGCCAGGGTTGCCACTTCTCTGAAAATTTTTCACATAAAATTTGCAAAAAAAAACTTTTTTCGCAGTAGACTTGTATTTAGTCTTTTTTCTTTCAATAATTGAATAAATCATTGTATATAAATTCTATAGTATTCTCATGAAGAAAAAAAGCTCGTGGCCATCTATGCGTCCAAATGTAATCCTAATTTTTGTTAAGGGATCTCGGTAAGGCGATCACAGCGAACCTATCGACCAAATGTCTACCTACAAAATCGTGTTTCATGAGAATACTATAGAGTGGATATACAATGAATAAATGTTATTTTAACAAAACTGATAAAGAAATGAAAAAATATATATAAAAATAATAAAATTAGCTCAATTATTTATAATAATATGCCTGTTCGCGTACTTCCCAAAACTACGAATTTCTACGAATTTAGCCCGTATGTCCTGTCAAAGCTCATATAAAAAATTATATTGTAATAAAATTTTATATATCAGATTTTCACTTTATGTACCTGCTAATTATTGTTCGAAAAATCAAGCGCAGCAGATTTTACTAAGGCATTAGATTTATTCTAAGAAAAAAATGCAGTAGATCTACTGCAATTGCAGTAAAATGGCAACCTTGACACAGTCCAACTCGGAAATCAAAAATAAAGAGAACTGTCAAATTGGTTTCATGAATCTGGTTTCAACGTGTAATAGCGCTTGAATCAGTGGACGAAATAACAAAGAAGAATTCGAAGAAGGCGCATGCATCTAGTTTCATCGTGTAATAGCAGACTAAGTATGGTGAATTTTGTATCTCACAACACATGTGCAAGCGGGTCCGCGGTGATTCTAATTTCCAAACTAATCTGAGCCGTAAAACGCAGTTTTGAGAAATCACATTTGGATCCGAAAACGTAGTCGTTCATACGTTGTTCACTATGTTTGTGTTTGCGGATCCAAAACGGACTTCTTTGCTTGAAGGGTATACTGACCAATTAGATGGCATACTTTTTTTGCGAATATGAAGTACCAAGAGTCCAGAGCCAACATTCTTCTTTTTGTATATCTAGAAAATACTTGTAGCAGAAAAGGTCATGGTGGTTTTTTTTTTTTTCCTTCCAGTACAAAAATGGTGGGATTTTTTTTTGGAGTTTGGTGGGATTCTAGAAATCTCATCTGGCATCACTGACCATTAGCCGTACTCTGGCGCTGCAGATACAAAACGAAAATTTTAGTTGGTCTCCAACTGTTGGAGTCCAACAAGACAACGAAATGCTTGCGAACACGCAGCGAAAAAATATTCATTGTAAGTTACACCAATTCAAAAATTCAAAACAATAACAAACGAAAAAAAACAGATAGTCACGCTGTAATGAAAAAATCAACAAAAATAAATACGAAAAAACAAATGGCATTTTTTCGTTTCGCATCAGCAGCTACTAGGCTTTAGCAAGAAAAATATTATGTTTTGCCGTACGTGCATATGAAAATTTTAACTTTGATGGCGTATATACGGTGAAGTTATTTTTTAAAAAATGTCAAGTTTTTTAAAAACTACAAAATTGTCATAGAATACCTTTAAACATCTTTTGAAAAAGGACTTCCATATAGATATCGGGTCGAGAAATTAAAAAATGCGATTGGTTTTCATGCAGTAGGCTGTCAAACTTTATGCGATTTCCAAAATACATTAAAATTGCATTTATGGCAATCCAATATTAGGGCGATGAATAGTTATCTTGAATGAAAGTCTGGACATATTTTAAGTACATTCAATTTCCATACATGCAAACACGCATCCTAGATTTGTTACTATGGGAACATCTTTCTCTAGGCTAAGTTAACCCCACTGGGAATTAAACTAAATTGTTTAGCCCGACGTCATTTTTTTCCCTGAAATTCCTTTCGTACTAAAAAAACAAAACACTTAGGGCCAGTTTGTGCGCATTGGGTTAAGTCTGGTAATATTTTTTTCACAGCCTCTGGTTAAATGGATCTAATCAACCAATAAGTAAAATTGTGGTTAGCAATCATATTCGCGGATTCACCAGTCACAATAATCTTTGATTAAAGATGATTAGCTGTGAACAAACTGGCCCTTATTGTTGTATTATTAAAAGTAAAGTTTAAAATGCGAACTGTAAATAATTTTTTTTCCAGTGAATAAGTTTTTTATTCTGCCTTCTATAATCTATAAATACATTTATTTTATTAATAACATGTTTATATATAATTAATTGAATATTAATATAAGTTTCTCGGATATTTCATACTATGAACATTTTTTTCGAATTTTTCTGAAAGTTTTTACAATGTGTGTGTAGTTTTATGAGTGAATAGATACATTTGTCTTATTTAAAAATCAGTCTCCATAATCACTAATTATAATATTATATTAAATGTAAAATAGATATAATTTGTTTTTTTTTTTTTTATAATCGCCTCTAAATAATTTCCTTGTTTTAATATTGTTTAAAAAAAGAAATATGTCATAAAAAGGTAATTATACGTATTGGATGAATGTGCCGAATTTAATTGAGTCATATTTTTCCTTGGTTATTATTGTTTTTTTTTATGTTTATTTAAATGTGTTATATTTAAATTCTATATAAAGTTATATAATAATGTATATTTAAGTATATTTATAATGATAAAATTCCTCTCGTTACCGGTAGACAACCACCAAAGAAGGTGAAAAAAAAACATTTTTTGAGCATTAAATCAATTAGTAATTCGTGATTTTCAAAAAAAAATACACTTGCCTTTCCCTTAATATAAGTAAAGAAATATAGTACTATTGAAAAATGGTAGTTACGGAAAAACAGTAGTTACGGAAAAACGGAAGTAATATGATAATCTTATGAAATCTCAAAATATTGCTTCTTTAATTTGAAAAGATTGGATAGTTTGATTTTCTGCAAAGTAATATAATAGAACAAGCGAATTTAACTAGGTTAAATACTTTTTTTTCATAACCATGGTCATTAAAATAGAACTTTAATTGCCGGAAGCTCTCTGCAGTTTATGTCATAAACCAGCGAAAACTTGCTCTACCAATCGTCAAAAGGAGAACTCACCCATAATCACATAAGTGAATGTAATCAGCTATCTCTTTCTTTTTATTTCTATTTCACCAAATATCACCTCATCTCAGTGAAAGTTAATGGAAAATAGATGAGAAAGAAGTTACACACTGAAATTTTAAGCACTTCAGTATGATTTTCTTGTATTTTAGCTTCACATTTGAAATCCTTGAAGTTAGAAAGCAATGCATTTCTTCCTGAAACTAGCCCGGTTCTAAGTTCAGTTGCTCCGTGAAAAAATCAAAATTTAATCGAAATTTTAATCCAATTGATACACGGCCTTAATAAAAATATACCTATAGCAGGTAATATATAAAAATATATAAATAAAATAGAAAAAATTAGTCAAACAGAAAAAACTCATTCATCTATGTACCTCTTAAATATATGGTGGCTCACAGTCACCGCCTCAGTCGAAAACCATGAGGAGCCCATTTTTAAGTTGAAAAACTTGAAAAGGTAATTTTTTTTTTCGTATTTTTTCTTTTTGCTTATATCTTTAAATATTCTTTTTGTGAAAAAAAAAATTAAAAGGTTTTAAGAAAATAAATTGTACTTCTATTATAAGAAGGAAAAAAAGCATACTCAATGGCGCATTATTTTGAATAAAATGATACCAAAGTAAAAGAAACTTAAATTTTAAAAATCTGCTTTAGTAATAAATTACCTGAAAAAAGCAAAAAAGTTGTTTGTCGTACTTGAGTGGTAGAAAACTCTTGTTTTAATGAATACAAAATGCAATGAATCCGTCAGTTAGGCAAAGATTAAACCAAGCAAAGCCCAAAATCATAAAAACCGTTATAACTCAAAAACAAAGCAAAAACAAGAAAGTTATCACTTATTTTTTTTTTACTTAAAATCACTTCAGGAACCCATGGTCTTTGGAGGTGACTGTGTGACACCCTGTATATTGACGAAATAAATCGACAAATACTTATTAAGTACTAAAATATAATTTACTTAAATTAAATAATTTTTGAAATATTATACACCGCAACATTTTAGGTTTTCTCAAAAAATCTTTTTCCAATGCATATACATTATGTAGTTAAAATGTTTATACAAAGATTTATTTTAAGGCTCACTGTTATTATATTCTGTACTTTTGAATAGGTACGCTATAGTTATGTACATTGTACAATTTTTAGCTTATAAACATTTTAAAATAGGTATTTTGTTATTATGCAGCTTGACACAAAACATTTACAAGTCTATGTAGGTATAGTCTGATTATTTTATATATTTACAAGTATGAAGTCATTAAAAAAAAAAATAACAAAACTGAAGGAATACATTAACTCCGACTAATTTACTTATCGATGTCTACGCCAGAATGATTTTTTAAGCAACTTTCGTTACGATGAACAATTTCAATTTGTATGTTTCTTAAGGCTGTCCAACTGTTTGACAACACTTCCTCCGTCGTTTATATTTCGTTTTTGCATTTTTGATCCGTTCTAAAAAAAATAGGAAAACAGAATATTTAAATTTAAGATTAATTTTGTAGATCACCATGGTAAATATAAAATATCAAGCACTAAAAAAGAAAAAATGAATCATGTTAAATAAACTACCAAAAAAAATCATCATAGTAAGGATCAAGAATTAAAAGAGACCATATAGCCCAGCCGCTATATACAAAGAAGCTTAACCGCCATCTTGGAATTAACAAAAAAATATTTTGCTGTGTATGAATAACTCCTACATTTTTCACTTTTGAAAAAAAAAATTAAGGCAAAGCTGAAAGTAAATTTGATTGTGTTATAATTTTTACAGAGCTTCGTCATTCAACGGAATCCAACATTCAACAACTGCTGAGATGTGGGGTGATATAAAAAGTGTTTTTATGGAGGCTGGTTCGAAACTGTACCCAAGCGGACTAGAATTAAAGACTCTTGGATACCCCAAGACATCTGGGTTAAAATTGAACTTCGCAAATAGTTGAAAATGCATATAAATTCCGAAGCAGATCTTCAACCAAAGGCTGAATTGCGAAGCGAGTATCGCATTGCACATAAGATAGTATCGCTGTGTGAGACGTGACAAGAGGATGAGGTTAGATGGATTTGCAGATAATGCGGAAAACACTGCAAGAAGAGAAGATATCCGGGAATTGTGCCAAATAGCCAAAGATGATATTGGGAAAAAAAGCAACACCAACCATCGTGTAATGGATGTGGATGGCACACTTTTGGTATCAATTGAGGATCAGCTACGCAGATGGAAGGACCATTTTTGTGTGATAAATGAGGATTCAATTGAGCAGAGTGCTGAAGTGACCCAACTAAACTAGATGCGCAGGTCCTATAGGGGTATTGGCATCGAACCCCTGTCAGAATCAGAAATCCAATCAATAAATCTCCTCAAAAATAACAAGGCAGCTGCACTTGACGGAATACCAGCTGAGCTCCCGAAAGCCGATACCGTAACAGCGGCTAGTATTTTACATCCATTGATACAAATCATTTGTGAAAATGAAAGCTATCCCACGGACTGAAATGATGGTGTGATTGTTAAGCTGCCAAAGAAGGTGACCTTAAGAATTGCAACAATTGGAGTAGTATCACCGTTTTGTCCCTTTTCCCAAAACTAATAGCAACATTATGGCAAGTCATTCTCGAGTGAATAAAAGATAGAATCTAGTCTACACTCAAGAGGCATCAAGCTGGCTTCCGCAGTGGTCGATCGTGTGTCGACCATATCAACACCCTGCGTATCGTCCTCGAGCAGTCGATGGAATTTTAAACACCGCCTTACCTTATGTTCGTGGATTTTAAGAAGGCCATTATTAAAGAGTCCTACAAAAACGCAATAAACAGCAAAAAGACAAAAATAATGCTCACTGGCCCCTCCGAACAGTTTAACTACCTTGGCAGTATTGTTTCTTCAAACGGTGGTACGGATCTGGACGTTAAAAGTAGAATAAATAAAGCTCGTGCTGCCTTCGGTACTCTGTCCCCAATCTGGAAATCAAGTCAAGTCTCCTTACGCACTAAGTTGAGATTCTTCGAATCCAATGTCAAATCCGTGCTGTTATATGCTTGTGAAACCTGGAAAGTCACGACTACCATTTCGAGGAACTTGCAGGCTTTTGTTAATCGCTGTCTTCGCCACATCCTAGATATTCGCTGGCCACAAATAATATCAAACGTCGACATATGAAAGTGTAAATGGCGTTGGATCGGTCACACGCTGATGAAACCAAACGATAAAATTGCAAAGCAGTCCATTGAATGGAATCCTCAAGGTGCACAGCGGGTTGGAAGACAAAGAACAACATGGAAATCAACTGTCTTAGCAGAAGCAGAATCCCAGAGAAAGACGTGGCCACGGTTAAAATACCTTGCAGCAGACCATGAAGGATGGAGACGTTTTGTTGACGCCCTATGCACAGCCGGGGTTACAGGAAAAGATGATATAATTTGGCATAGTAGTACGCATTTGGGGGCATAAGGAGTACTTTTTATGTATGAATTTATTAAATATTTGGGTGTATCTTAGTTAGGGAAAAAAGCGCGCCTCGCTGCCTTACCTTGCGTACGCCCTTGTCGTAAGTGGCTTATTTATCTACACATTAGACCTTACACATATGTATTAACATATCACACGACACGAAGCGCAAAATTTTACTGCTCTCGCAAAGATGGCCATGGCTTCAAGGGCTGGTTGGCGAGTTGTTTCGTCTTGTTAGTACCAAATGTCCTGGAGATCATGGGTTTCAATTTGAGGCAGCAAACATTTCTTTAACATGGCGTGATAACGGGTGCCATTAACAGTTACATTCTGGCCTACCCATCGTTTCTGAAGAAATAGGGACCAATTTATCTATCAACCCATAAGTCACATTACACACTAAACCGTTGTTTTATAATGGTAGCTTTTGAATCTCTTCAGCTCAGATACGGTCATTTTACTGACGTAGCATTAAACCACGCAAATAAGCCTCATCACTCAACTTGTCCTAAAATTACTTGATATAAAAAGGAGATGATAGAAGAGACTTCTCTTCCATTTAAGTGTTTTTTTTTTTTAAATTGAACCCCAATGTGTTCAACTGGTAAAATCAATTTCAACTGGTAAAATCAATTATGAGCGAAGCTAGTGATATTTTTTCTGATGTTCGCGAAGCCTTTTTGGGACGGGCAGACTCTGTGTCCTTAACAGAAAAGTAAGTTGGTAAGTAGGTTAGTTTATACAATCGAATCTGTATATTTTCAAGTATGTTTTTAGAAGCCTTTGTAAAGGTCAAATAGATAAGAAAGATTCGATATTAAAAGTTAATATTTTACTTAACACAAGCTTTTATTTTCATTAAAAAACCAATGAATTTTGTTCGTTTTTATATTAATATTAAACATTCTAAGCAATTAGATATGTAGGTGTGATCTACGGGTGCATTTTATTTTAAATCAATTATGTTCTATTTATTCATAAAATATCCTTACCTTTTTTAGTTCCTGTTCTATTGTAATCATCTTCTTGATAGTGTCATAAATAGTGTTTTCAATTCTTGTCGCACTTTTACTGAACTGTTTGTTTTTGCTGTGTTCTTCATTTTTTTGATCCAAAATTATTGCTGCATCACTTTCTTCCATGGGGTATTTTTCCTTTTGTCCATAAGCTTTTGATGGTAAAGCTGTCGATCTTATTGATGTTGACTCTAGCTCCATCACATGGTTTTTGTCTGGGAGTGAACTCCTTTTGCGATCCCAATTTATCCACGAACTGTCATCGTAATCAACAGCACTGTAATCATCTTCAAGATTCTTTTGTTGTTGTGTGAAAGAAGAATCTGATGATTTTGGATGTGTCCAGCTGTTTAAATGTGACTGTTTCACTTTATTGTGATATCTTTTCTTATTATCCTCCTCGTAGTTTTCTGATTCGTGCTTTGAAAGAGACTTCAGTTCTTCAACATCTTGATCGTTGTTTGACCTATTTTCTGGGTCTTTCCGATGAAAATCAGTTGAAGTTGCACCTTTGTTCATAGATGAAAGTTCAGCATCCCAGTATTTTTGTAGATCAAAATTATCTTCACCCTGTGGCTCGAATTCATAATCATCAGGATTTACTTCAATTTCTGAGAAATAATCATCATCCGGTATTAGGCGTTGATCCTTTTCATCGTGCATTTCTTGATCGTGCTGTTCTCTTTGCCTATAATGGAGTTGTTGCAATCGTTGCTGTTTCTCCTTTTGTCTGTTGTACTCCATCATATTTCGAAGAAAATTATTAGTTGTTTCTGCATCTTGTATCTTTTCATTAGGGTCTACATAGTAATCATCTTCATAATCATCCCTTTGAAGCAAATCGGTTTGTCTCTCCTGTTCATTTTCTTGAAGAATTTCTTCGTGAAGATCATCTAGAGGATTCGAGACTGGCTCTCTATCGTTGTAGTAGTTATAGCTTGGTCCGGATGAATAGTAATAAGCCTTAGGTTTATATTCACCACGATATGTTGGCATACCATATGAATGATATTCATGGTGAGGATAATAATAGTAACCGTTGTTTGTTAGATATCCATTTTCATACACTGGTTGTTTCAGAATATGTTGAGTCTGTTAAATACAGAACAGTTAAATTAAAAACATGAATTTGCAACCAAATTATAAAAAAAATAATTAGAATTCAAAAAATTTAAATAAATAATAGTACAATATACACTTAACATGGGGAGTATGTACTTCACGGAAATTTTTAATATCGGGGTCGGGGTTTACATTTTGTTCATTACTTAAAGCCCTATTAATGAAAAAACACTATTTGCTCCCTAACACATGGTTGCATCAGGATAGACAACTTGCCCGTTTGATAATTTTAATATTAATGAACATATGATTTCCTTCCATTTTTAATCACTTCTAATAGTCCGGGAGCCGCGACAGTAAGATTATCTATCTCATCGCGGCCACGCAAAAAAAGGATGCCAAACGATAGCTAGCTATATTCCAAAAATTAACAAGACTACTGATCGAACAAGCTTTACTGGTTAGAAAATGCGCTTTACAAGTTGCATTTTTGGCTAAGCTGTAATACCTCGCGGCATAGTGGTTAGTGCGTTGGGCTGTCATGCATGACGAAGGGTTCGATTCCCAGCCGCTACCACCTTAAAAACTAAAATGATTTTTTTTCCGAGGAACTGCCTCTTGCGAGGAATTGACAAATCCCCCAAGAGTATCTGTTGTTGCTGCGGGGCGAAACGTTGTGGTAGCTAGTACGCAGTTCCCGCATCTCGATATTCATAAGGGGACATGGCGAATTCCTGGTCAATCAACCGCCAACCAAATTGACCACATTGCGATCGACGCAAGGCACTCCTCCAGTATCAAGGATGTCCGAACGTTTCGAGGAGCCAACGTTGACTCGGACCACTACCTCGTTGTAGCAAAGGTAATGCTACGGATATCCAGACCAAAGCCAAAACAGGGAAATACTGTCAGGAAGTTCAACGTCGGACGGCTACAGTCGCAAGAAATCGCCAGGTCCTTTTCCGATCGAGTCTCTCGCGCCCTCTTAACTAGTCCTTTGCCGCCAACTGCAAACATCGAGAACCAGTGGAAAAACTGCCAGGAAGCCATCAGAGATGCCGCCTCTGACGTGCTGGGCTTCGCACGACCACCACAGCGAAACCCCTGGTTCGACGAGGAATGCCGGCAAGTACATGCAGCCAAACAACAGGCATACAAAGCGGCGCTGCATAGAAGGACCAGAGCTGCTCGCGAGCTCTACGAGCAGAAGAGCAAAGAGGAACACAAGCTTCTCAGAAAGAAAAAGAAAGAGCATGAGAAGCGCGCGATCGAGGAATTAGAGGGATGCCACTGCAGGAATGAAGTTCGGAAGTTTTACCAAAAAGTAAAAAGAACCTCCCAAGGTTACAAACCCCGAACCGAAGCCTGCAAGGACGATCAGGGGAACATCGTGGTGGAAACGCAGTCGGTGCTGAGGATATGGAAAAATCTCTTCTGCAAATTGTATAACGGCGATGACGAACCGAATTCCGCTACCATGCAAATTGCACCATTCAACCTGGACGACGACGTAGGCCAACAATTCCGTCCACCCGATCTTGACGAAGTGAGGATAGCCATATCTAAACTTAAGTCCAATAAAGCTGCTGGAGCTGATGGCCTTGCGGCTGAGCTATTCAAAGCGGCTGGCGATGAATTGGTTAGGAGTATGCACCAGCTCATCTGTAAAATATGGTCGGAAGAAAGCATGCCCGATGAATGGAACCTCAGTATTGTTTGCCCGATCCTCAAGAAAGGCGATCCTCTGGACTGCACCAACTACAGAGGCATCAGTCTTCTTAATATCGCCTACAAGATCTTCTCTGCCGTACTTTGTGAACGCCTGAAGCCATTCGTCAACAACCTGATAGGTCCATATCAGTGTGGCTTTAGGCCAGGGAAGTCCACCATCGACCAAATATTCGCACTACGGCAGATCTTGGAGAAAACCCAGGAGTTCCAAATCGATACCCACCACCTTTTTATCGATTTCAAGGCCGCGTATGACAGCATCTATAGAGATGAGCTATATAGAGCAATGTCTAGTTTTGGCATCCCTGCCAAACTCGTCCGTTTGTGCAGGATGACGATGGAGAATGCACGCTGCTCCATCAAGGTCGGCAAAGACCTCACCGACACCTTTGATGTCAAAAAAGGTTTTAGGCAAGGCGACGCGCTGTCATGCGCGTTCTTGAAAGAATAGTGCAAAACTCTCACGTCAACACCAGAGGCACAATCTTTCAAAAGTCCGTCCAATTACTCGCTTACGCTGACGACATTGACATAATCGGACGAACAAAGCGTGATGTCAGTGGTGCTTTTGTGAGCATTGAGAAGGAAGCCAAGAAGATGGGTTTAACGGTGAATGAAAGCAAAACAAAATATATGCTGTCCACAAGAAAGGACACCCAACACCGACGTCTCGGACAGAACGTCACTATAGACAGCTATAATTTTGAGGTAGTCAGAGACTTTGTCTACCTAGGATCCGCTATAAACTCAGCGAACGACACCAGCGCTGAGATCAAACGAAGAATTACTCTTGCCAATCGCTGTTTCTTTGGGCTAAGAAGGCAATTGAGAAGCAAAGCCCTCTCTCGAGCAACTAAACTGTCCCTGTATAAGACGCTTATCATCCCGGTCCTGATGTATGGTGCGTATGGTGCAGAGGCATGGACACTGCTAACAGTGGATGAGAACGCGTTAGGCTGTTTTGAGAGGAAAATTCTCCGGGTGATTTTTGGTCCCGTCTGCATAGATGGGGAATGGAGAAGAAGATACAACAACGAACTGTATGGGCTGTACAGCGACACCGACCTAGCTACAAAAGTGAAAAGCCAACGACTGAGATGGCTGGGTCATCTAGAGCGAATGGACACCAATGCTCCGGCCCGGAAAGTCTTTGAATCCAACCCCGTGGGACAACGCAGTAGAGGTGGACAGCGTAAAAGGTGGCGCACGCAAGTGGAAGAGGACCTCAACCAACTTGGCGTGCGAAACTGGAGACAGCTAGCTAGAAACCGAGTCGGCTGGAAGAAGCTTGTTGGTTGAGGCCCTGGTCCACCCCGGACTGTAGCGCCACCTTAAGTAAGTAAGTAAGTAAGTATCTGTTGTCAAGAAAAGGGCTTCTCTTTTAGCCGCTTAGATGCGGAAAAAAGTTGTAGGTTCCCTCCATTCCTGCCAACAACCGTAACACAGGAATGGTTGAGAGATGTAAGTCACTGGACCCTGATTCTCCACGAGCTGTTGCGCTACCCGCAATTTATTTATTTTTCTTTATCAAATGAAAACTAAAACTGTCCTCTACACGATATCAATGTCGAGAAGGACTTTTTCTTCGACCACTTTTGTTAAGTCAGCGATTTTGTTAATACTTTAATGAAAATGAAAAAAAGTGCAGGGCTTATCTAGATCTATTGCTAATAGACGCAAGGCTAGAAATTACTGACCCTGTGCGTCAAAGGCCAAAAAACTGTTTACAAACGATCGAGTACCACAGTGACCACTGCTGACTCGCCGCCATAATACAGCTTCCGAACGAGCTCGTGGAGTTGGATGAGTATGTGCCTGTGCATACTTACAATTACAGTAAGGTGCGCTGGCCACGCTTTACCAACGCCTTACTGAGCGAAATCAGTTCGAACAATATATCCACACCAAATGGCAAGAATTTGACAAATAAAGAAACAGACCAATACTTAGAACAAAAGACGATACAATCAAACGAACAATGAACAGAACAACACCAAAATAAAATAATTAAAGGAAAATAATCAGTTGCCTATTAATTTGTATTGGGAAAGCAAAAGGACGATGACCTCTTTATTGTCGATGATCCGCAGGAGAAAGTGGAGGCTGTGGCTGCTTTCCAGCAAGTGTATGAGGTGACTGCATACATTCGCCTGAACCATGACCTGGAAAACAGAGTCTGGCTCCACCATTTCTACATTCGGAATGATATCACGCAATGGCGATCAGAGAACCTCGGATTCACTGGGTTCAATGAAGATCATTTCGCAAACGCCATAATCGCCGAGCAAAATGGGCCCAGTTCCCTGTTAATTACAAAGGTGGAGCTCATCTTCGATTCATTTAAGACGAAGAAGTCAGCAGGAGTCGATGACACATCAAACGTTGTACTTCGACATTTACCGCAAGAAGCAGTAGAAATTTATACCACTCTGTTTAACAACGCTCTGAACAATGCGTACTATCCAGTGCGGTGGAAGACAGCTGTTGTGCATCCTCTCCCGAAAAAGGGAAAGGACAACTCCAATCCGATGAATCCCCGGTCGATAAGTCTTCTTCCGAGTATCAGCAAGGTATTCAAAAAAGTTATCAATAGATCTCTGTCTAAGTGGGCAGAGGACAATAATTCATACCGGATAATCAGTTCGGTTTTAAGGCGGTATATGATACCATTTTTGCCGTGTCATAACTAGTTTCTGATGCCTGTATGGTTGATTTGGAGAAGGCCTTCGACAATGTATGGTTAGAGGGTCTTTATCTGAAGCTGACCAGACTTAGAATAAGTAAACCACTATTATACATGCTTTATGGTATGCTAAATGTTAGAAAGTTTGTTGTCAAGAGTGGCGATGTGACTTCTGCCACACCCTTTAATATTGATAATGGTCTTCAGCAGGGAGCGATCAACTCGTTGATTCTATTCAGCATTTACACCAGCGATCTGATAAGTAGTCTAAGTCAGGCAATTGCGTATGCCGATGATCTATTGCGTATATACAGAACAGCTCCAAAATTCGAGGTCATCAGAGTTATTTTGCAGCATGACTTGCAGAAGATTTAGCGATATTGCGATGATTGAAAGTTGAAAATCAACTTCCAGAAATCAGAAGCTATCACATTTAGGACTCTATTGCATGTAGCCACAAGGGGTACAACAAAGAACTGTCGCAAGCAGGTGATCGAAGGGCGAAATGGATATCCACTGTCGATTAAAAGTGTAGTAAAGTACCTTGGCATCTAGATGGATCAGTATTTGTATTTCGACAGATATATAAATGCTGCTCTGACCAGGTCTAGGGAAGTTTTTGCTCTGACGAAAAGGTTGTTTTATAGCAGCTGGGTTGACAGCAGGTGATTTGCTACATTTCCCTCATCCGGACGATGATTGCCTATAGGTGCCCAGTTTAGTTCAACCGTGCACCATCTCAAATGGAAATGATTTTGGTGTTTGAGAGGCAGTGTCTTAGACGCTGCCTTGCATTGCACAGAACACCAGAGTCTGAGTACAATCATTACTATCCCAATTTGGTTCTATATAACGGCACCAACATAAACAGGATAGATAATTTCTTGCTGGAGCTTATTCGTGGTCACATTGCAAGAGCGATGTCCTCAAGCAGTAGCTTAATTTTTGAGGCTTTATTCCGCCCGATGCATTCCTCCATTTAGACAGCGAGGGCTAATCCAGGATAGGGCGGTGGTTCCGCCAACTTACCACGTGGGTCGGCCGTAGAAGTGTAGATAGGTGACTCCTTTACAGTCAAGACGTCCCCCATAAGACGGAGCCGAGCAGCTTCGGCTCAATAGGACTGTGTCCGATCTTGACCGAAGATATAGGGAAAACCACGAGAATAACTAAAAAATGACCTTTGCTTTGTCATGGCCGACTTACATAGGTTTAGGTAGTTAGTTGTAAGAAGGGGTAGTCAGGGTGGCACAAACAAAACTATAAAACCAATAAAAATACAAAAAAGTCATAAAAACTCGAAAATTGTTTGCTGTGGGCTTGCTAGTTTGTAAGTAGTTTGTGAGTAGTTTTAAGTAGTTTATAGTAGTTATAATTGTCTTTAAGTCAGTTTTATGTAGTTTGTAAGTTTTATATAAACCCAAAAAGTAAACGATATAGATACCTAGTTTTTTTTGTATATTCTTCTCGGTGGAAAATAAAAACCGATCTGAATTCTAGTATTAAGATAGTTCTTAGGCCGAAAGCATTAGCATTAAGTTATTATAGTTTAACATAGAGCACCCGACTACTAACTTTGCCTTGTTTATCGTATGAAAAAATACGTTTCACGTCCTCCTGATTTCAAAATTATATATTTTATTTTACCTTTTTTACCCGTTAATGCTTTTTTTTGCCTTTTTCGCTATTTTTTCTTTAAAGTTTATTGTTTTTAATTATGTATAAATATAGAAAAAAGTAGTACGCTATGTACGTTCTTTTTTTATTAAATAACATTCGCTTTGCTCCAAAGATTAACAAAAACGGCCAATGTTACTATCTGTCACCAATTTTTGTCCAACTCCTGTGCCACACTTAAAAATAAGGTTATTTTGGGCAGAAAAGCCCAGCTCATCAGAGAGTAAAATATTTCGCCTTCCTGACAAATTCTGTACAAGAAATTTTCTTGGGAAGAAATTCTAAGGGTTATTAAATTCCAGTTGTCAGTGACATAGAAACAAAATCAAAAATTTATCAAAATTTGCCAGACTGACAGATTTTGCCATAAATCTCTGGAAAAAAAAACTATTATTTTCATTAAGAAATATCAATTGGCCAATGTTCTCCCTTAAAGTGAAGGGCCGATTGCAAACGAAGTTTTGAAGAAGTTCATTGCAGTTTCAAATGCAAATACCTACTTAAAACTTTTGTGCGAAAAAAAATCCTGTTATGGATAGCGACATCAATTTCAAACTTCCAGAAATCGTTGAAGAGGCCCTTTCGCTCCTTCACGACACTTTTAACAATCAATTGTAGAAGCAGTTACCTGTGATCTTTAAAAAACTGTTCGTAGTTTAATGCTGCTATAATTTAAGGTTAAGTTATGTTAATATTACCTTTATTTAATAAATGCCTTCTTTGCCCTTTTCATGGTTTTATTTTGCCTTTTTTTTAATTTTTAGGTCAACAACAAATCATAAAATATTGATGAATTGGCTAGTATTTATGAACTTTGATAAAGTTTTAGGAAATGGAAAAGAAAAAATGAAAAAAAGTGGTTAAGGCCACTTACTTTCTTAGCAATGATCTTACTCAGTTTTCCCTTTTGATGTAAAACGCAATGTTAAACAAAAATATTGTTGATGCGGACATTTGTATAGTGTAGAAGACATACTAAGCTTTCATTTGATACCCCATTTACCTAAAGAGGTTGCTTATATGATTCATTCATGCATTCTTTAACCATTGCAACCACATAAAGTTTGTCCGACCAAGGCCGTAGCCAGGGGGGGGATCACAGGGGTAGATAAACTTTAAGGGTTGGAGTTATTGTCAGCTCATCAACAAATTGAGACTAACACTGAAGAAGTTAATATATCTCTCATAGGAGTGAGTTTTGGGTACGAAATTAAATGTTTGACGTTTAAGCAAAGTTTACAGTTCTCATGCAAAAGAAAAATCAAATTTTTAAAATATTTGTTCACATATTCTGTGCTCAATTTTGTATAGTATTTTAGACTTAAAATGTTTGCCTTTGCTTAGGCCACCCATTGAGTCATTAATTAACTCCTTATTAACAAATTATAGGCCTAAAAATGGAAAACAATACATTTTGGATGCAAAAACAATTTGCATGGAAGTAATTCTGTGAGTTGAATATATTTTTTTATTTGGAAGTGTACATATTTTTTATTCACCACACTTTATCTCACGCGACACAATTGCCCAATGGCTTGGTAGTTCTATGACAGCATTGGTTCCTTTTTGCATGAATCTATGTATAAGCGAATCATGCAAAAAAGTAATTTTGTATTTCACCTCAATAATTTTTGACATGCGAAAATATTTGCATAGATTTTCGCACAGGAACTGTAAACTAGACTTTATAGCGACGTATCTATTTTCGAGCAAAAAATGTGTTTGGAATTTGTATTTTGCTTTAATATAAAAAATCGTTTACAACACAGACATTTTTTTTTTCACCACCAACCTTTTATTTTTTACGTAAAAGAACTGTTAACTCAGCTTAAATGGTGAAATATTTTTTCGAAAAATTATATCCCCCTCCGAAATAATTGTCTGGCTACGGCCTTGTGTCCGACCAGTAGTTTTGTAAATGTTTGTAACTAAGCTATCAGTTGGCATCCTCTTTTGCGTGGCCGCGATGCGATAGGTAATTTTACTGTCGGCTCCCGGGCTATTAAGTTCACCTCTTTAACATGTACTGAATCGAATAAGGGGTGAAGTTGTGAAATAACTTATCATTTCATAGATTCACAGATGGAAAATGAATCCCCAGGTGATTTTTAGAGGCTGTGCTAGGCTTTGTCTTTCCATCAACCTAATACTGAAAAAAATATCATGACAGCATGATAACAATCAGGCGTAATTAAAAAAAAAAAAAACTATCAGTGAATCAGACGTTATGAGTTGTAAAAAAAGAAAACTGAAATCAAATAAATAACATATCTTACCATATCTGATCTTTGAGACGTCACTCCACGGTTATATCTTTTTGTGCCAAAAATTGGATATGTCAAAGAATTTGTTGTTCCAATTGAAAACCAAATGGCCGCAACCACCACCAGTAACTTCATTATGTAAATTGGATTTAAAGTTTTCTACAAAAAAAAAAAAAAACAAATTTGTTAGATATATTTAAATACACACGAAACAAATTATATCTTAGTCGAAAAAATCCCCAAAACAAATGTAATCCAACAAGACTAAATCCTCAAATGCAAAGGCACCTAAAGAAATCTCCAATACATTTTGATCTCCAAATCCCAACTATATTTTTTTATTTCATTAGTTGATGCGATTATGAACTAATAGTTACAAAGTATACCTACATATATGTACATTAGGGTGGTCCTTAAATTATAATAAACAATTTCCCTATTTTTTTTCAGATTTTTATTTCACCCCCCTGGTCTCCCTTTTTTCACTTCAAGGTACAAATAATGGAGTTAGGGTGATTTTTAACACGCGAAAAAAAATCAGAACTTATAGATTAGATTCAGACGAAAAAAAATCGTATTGGAGGGGGGTCCTTTTCCCCCCGTTCAGGAGGGAGGGGTAATTTTCTACAAATTTGACCCAAAATAGAAAAAAAATATTAAAAAACAACGGGACCACTTGCAATGGCATGCTATAGCTTTTTTTAAAGCCATGAATCCAGTCTCTAATATGTTTTTAAATCAAGTTTTTATTGTAAATAGTTTAAAAAAAAAATAATTTTCAAAATCTAAAAACAAAAATAATAAATTTTTACGTTTGAAAATAATTTTTTCAATAACTATTAACAATAACAACTTTATTTAAAAAAAACATATTAGAGACTGGATTCATGGCTTTGAAAAAGCTATATCATGCCATTGTAAGTGGTTCCGTTGTTTTTTAATAATTTTGTTTCTATCTTGGGTCAAATTTTTAGAAAATTACCCCTCCCGCCTGAATGGGGGGAAATAGACCCCCCCTCCGATACGATTTTTTTTTGTCTGAATCTAATCTATAAGTTCTGATTTTTTTTCGCGTGTTATAAGAATCACCCTAACTCCATTATTTGTACCTTGAAGTGAAAAAAGAGAGACCAGGGGGATGAAATAAAAATCTGAAAAAATTAGAAAATTTTGTTTTCTCTATTTAGAGTCATTTGATGCCTATCCAAGTTGGATTTTCAAAATAACCCAATATAAGGACCACCCTAATGTACATACATCCGGGCACATATGAACGAAAAATCATGTTAATTCTTCATTCACTTAATACTGTTTTGCACCGAATCTTTATCTTGGATTTCGGCAACAGCATTACAAAATATTGAATCGTTCACATTACACATACATTTTTGTCTTGACTAAAAAAAAACTGCATTTGCCAATAAAAATGTAAATTCGCAATAAAACACCCATAGCATCAGTAATCAAAAATTGAAATATCTGCTCAAGTCCAAAAAGAAATCAAAAAGAGTTAAGAGTTTCAAAACGCAACAAAATCCATAATATAAATCAGAATTTATTTATTTTACAATATCTTAGTTTTTAACAGATAGATTTACAGATAGATGATGACCCCCGATTTTTGACGTTTGTCATTCATGAGACATGTCATGACTTATGACTCATAACAGGGTTTTATTAATTTAATTACAATAAAATAAAATATAATTTATCTAGTTTTATTTTATTTGGTTTGATTTCATTCAATACTAATTTAATTCAATTCAAAAACAATTTCATCCCCCAAACTATAAAATGCGAAAAGGTGGAACACTTTTCAATAGAACTGTTTTCTTTTTTCAATTTACAGAAATGTTAAAACTTATGTGCACTATGAAATGTTAAACATTTTTACAACAACAACAAGTTGTTTTCTGTTACTTCGTATTAAATTTTTGTCATTAATTGGCCATTATTATTTTGATCACATAATGGTATCATGAAAGGTTTTTCTTTTTTATTTCATCAACAATCAAGCTTGATAAATCAACGAAAAGTACTCGTTACTCGTATAAACTGAAATATTATTTGAATTTGTGCCCCCTGAAAAAAAACTTTTCACGCGAACAAAATCAAACAAATTAAATTAAATTAAATTTAGTTAAATTTGATTTTATTTTATTTTATTTTATTTTATTTTATTAATTAAATTGCCATATTAGAAATGGAAAAAGTGGGAATTTGTTTGCTTTTAAATGTGAAAAGTGTTTCTCAGGGAGCCCAAATTCGAATAATATTTCAGGGCTTAAATTAAATTTAATTTTATTTAAATCTTTTCAATTTAATTTAATTTAATTTTCATTGATTTTTATTGCCTCCCCTAAGGGTAACAAGACTCCCGTTTCCTTAGTCTGCTTCCTCTCCTCCCCTTTCTATCGCCTTATCTTTTCTCACTGTCCCTAGTTCCTTTATCCACTCTTCCCCCTTTCCCGTTTCGTCCGTCATTTCCATCATCCTTTCCCCTATTGATTTTCCTTCATCTCCGCCAGACCTGCATCTTTCTAATACATGTTCCCAAGTCTCTTGTTCACTCTCACATATTCTGCACACTCTTTCCTCTTCCCGTTTTCAGTATCCAGTACCATCTTTCTCTCACCTCATTCCCTAGCTGGACTCTTGCAATTCTCCTTGTTCTTTCTGTCTTCCATTCTGCTTTCAAATACCGTGGGACCCCTTCTGTCATTACTTCTTTATACCTTCTGTTGTAACTGGATTCTTTTATTCGTTCCTTTCTTTCCTTCTCCTTCTACTCCCTCGTATCCATTCACACTGTTATCTCTGTCCTCTCTTCCCTTCATTTCTTCACTCCCTTGTTCCATCTCTCTGTTTCTCTTTCATCTCCTCTAAACATTCCCTTGCTATTTCGCTTCCTTTTCCATCTGTTTCTGTTCATAATTCCATGCCCTTTTCCCTGCTCTTATAATTATCTTATCTCTTTTCGTTTCCTCTCTTACCATGTATCCTTGAGTTTGCACACTACCCCTACCGTCCACTTGAGGTACCTCTCTTGCATCCTTTCCATTTCTTGTCTCTCCTCCTATCCCAATACTTCTGCGCCATATACCATCACCGTCCACACCAGAGTGTCGAAAAGCCACATCTTCCTCTCCTAATCCTCGAATTTCCTCCTTACAATCTCGCATGCTTCCTTCATGGCTGCTGCTGCCTTTTTTATTCTGTCCTTTATATGTGCTTCCTGCCCTCCATTCTTTTTGAACACATACCCCAGGTATTTAAATTCTTTTACTTCTTCTATCTTTTTTCCCCTCCATCTCCAGTCTACTGTTTATTTATTTATTTAATTAAATTAAATTTAATTGAATCTAGTTTAATTTAATTCATATTAATTTAATTTAATTTAATTTAATTTAATTTAATTTAATTTAATTTAATTTAATTTAATTTAATTTAATTTAATTTAATTTAATTTAATTTAATTTAATTTAATTTAATTTAATATAATTAAATTTAATTTAATTTTTTTGATTTAATTTAATTTAATTTAATTTCATCATTATCATCAAGTTATGTAACCCCGATTGGGACATAAGGCACCAACAAATCGTTTCCATCCTTCACCGTGTGCAGCTAGATATTTTAACTGTGGCCACGTCTTTCGCTGGGAGTCTGCTTCTGCTAGAACTGTTGAACATTGTTTTCTTGGTCTTTCAACTAGACATGGATAACTCAGCAAAAAATCGTGCAGTGATACACTAACTCAAGCACACCTTACTGTATCAGCGTAACTCACCAACTCAGTTGCGCCAATGGCGCATTTTTTGTCTTGCTTCATTGATACACATAACCCAATAACTCAACTGCACATAGGTCGGCTATAGATACATTTTTCTTTTGGGTTACAGATAGAGACGTGTATTACTGTGTTCCATCAGATAGATGCTTTGTGTTTCTATTGTGTATCTACTTCCTACCTACTTTTTGACCGATTGAAGAATTTGTGTGCACGGGGGTCTATCTCCCCTCCATTCGGGCAGGAGGAGCAATTTTCTAAAACAAAACACTCAAAATGTAAAAAATATTTAAAAATAACGGTAATAGTTAAAATTAAATATTACACGCTTTTTAAAGCTAGATATCTTTGTTATCATCTTGTTCTTAAATCAAGTAATTTCTATGAAAAGTTCTTGTTAAAAACTAATTTCAAATCAAGTAATTTCCATGAACAGTTTTGAAAAAAAAACTGATTTCAAACTCAAAACTTCAGATACAAATGTTACACTAGGCGAGTTCAGGAAAATGAGATCTCAGAGCCCTCAGCAATCTCAGTCTCGTGAACAGGATTCCTCAGAAATTTTGCTGTCAAATAACTGAGGAAAAAAAATATTGGATTAGCTTGCTCAATTTTTGACACTGAGCCGTCGGAGATCTCATTTTCCTGAACACGACTATTGTATTTATTTCAAATTGTGAGACTAATTTAGTATTGGCGCCTGTCAGACTACTTTACATACTCTAAACGGAGTTGCGTGAGCGGCATAAAGGCCCAAAAAAAGAGTTAAAATGACGATAACTCGCAAAGCGCCCCCAAATTACTGTTGCTCAAGAAATCTGTTTTCTCGAAGATGAATTAAGTTATTTGAAAGATTCAAAAAGATTTTCGAAAGAAAATATTCATTTTTCAGAATGACCATACAAATTAATGTGAAAAAAATACCTCGAGACATAATATAAAACCGCATTTGCATTAAAAACGCACTTTTTCAAAATTTTAGATTCGAATATCTCAACAATAATAATATCTCAAACGTGATTGATTAAATTCAAATTTGAATTTTGCCCACAAAGTAATTAATAAGTTTTCTCGGAAACAGTAAAAATACGTGAATTTTCAACTAGCGCTTGAGTCCAAATAGGCTGTCGCAGAAAAAAACCTTAAGCAGCGATTTGTTCGAAAAAATATGTATAGGTAAGGTAAGAAAGGTATACTTCCAATTATTGTACTTTGATGAAATTTACGAATATAATTGAAAGTTTTCGAGACAAGTGAAAAACTCTATGCATTTGAAAAAGCACAATATGAATGAACAAATACATAAATATTTTTAAATACAAAATTCTTTGTTTCTTTTTAATTACTCGTTATACAAAATTGGGTTGGCTACGAAATCTCGCATTCGAAATCCCGCATAACGAAATCTCGCAATTACAAAATCTCGCTTTTCATAATTCCGCAATTACAAAATCCCGCTTTTCATAACCTCGCAATAACGAAATCTCGCAAACTAAAATCTCGCATATCAAAATCTCGCAAAATTGAATTGCATTGCAACAAATACATTTTTTTAATCAAAATCTCGCAAATTAAAATCTCGCGCGAGATTTTAATTTGCGAGATTTTGATTAAAAAAATGATTTTTCAATATTATTGTTTTCAAAAGAACAAGAAGGAGAGAGAATATAGAGATGGTATATCCCAGTTGTAAAGTGTCATGTGCAAATCGCATTAGTCGTATTTGGCCTTGAACTAGAAAATACTTTTAGTTCCAGTATAAACGCGTAAAAGACAACCAAAATGATTATAGAGGTTATTAACAGTAAGGATGTACAAATTTTTTTAATGACGGGTATAGTTATTAGTTGGAAAGAAAAATTATCCAAAGTGCTCTTAGGTAAGTATATTCCCAAAAAAAAAAATTCTAAAAGCCTTGTGCGATTCGTTGCTGTGAAATTTGAAGTTGCGAGATTTTGATTTGCGAGATTTTAAATTGCGAGATTTTGGTTGAAATTTGCGAGATTTTTAGGTTCAAGATGTAAATGCGAGATTGTAAAAAGCGAGATTTTGTGATTGCGAGATTATGAAAAACAAGATTTTTAATTTGCGAGATTTCGTTATTCGAGATTTTTAAAAAAATGCGAGATTTCGTTATTCGAGATTTTGGTTTGCGGGATATCGTAGCGCTCCCTACAAAATTTAGTTCTTTTGAAGCTTTAATCTTTAATCATTAAAATTTGTTTGATCTTGTTTAGTTTTTGTTTATAAGTTTAAAATGTAATTAATATTGTTGTTGTCAAATTAGGTAATTCTGGAATAAGCCTTCCTCTTCGTTGCCATAGTGTTTTTCGTCAATAGGGGTTTTTCTTTTTTAATTCAGAGCAGAGCCTGAACCGTCAAACAAAAAGTTGTATTTCTTTTTTAGCTCTGAGCGTTCAGAGCTAAAAATTTGTATTTCTCTTTTTGTTCTGAGTGTGTTCTGAGTTTGTTCAGAGCACGCTCTATGAGCTCAGAATAAAATGACTGAGTAGACTGAGTTCAATGCTGAACACATAGCATTTGACAGCTAGTGTTCAGGTATGTTTCAAAAATGGTTCAGGGTGGTCAGAACAAACTTGCTCAGATGATGTTCAGAACATGCTCGACATGCTCAGACTCTGTTCAGAGCTCTTTTCTGAATTAAAAAAGGAAAACGCCTAATGAAGCAGTTCCTGTTGAATTGTGTAATGCTATGTTTCCACCAAAGGTTTATCTCAGATTAGATTTAATAAATCTTTTTGGTGTTCCCACCGCACAAAAAGATTTAAAAAAGATTAAATTTGACAGCACATTCAAAAATGCAAATGGCGTTCCAATTTTTCTTATGAAGTGCGAATGAGACAGAATGTTTGATTCGTGTGAAACAATGAAGAACTGAATGCGAGTCTCGAATGAATCGTTCAGCACCATGTAAAAATAGGTTAGTTCGATTTGTAAAACTATTTGTCCTAGGAAGATTTAACAAGATTAATTTCTAATCTTCAAGATTTACGAAATAAATTTGTATGGTAAATCTACGAGATTTAAAGGAGATTTAAGGTTAATCTCATTAAATCTCAGATTAGCACTAGGTGGAAATGTAGCATTAGATCATCCATCCATATTTTCCTTGGTCGTCTTCTTTGTCTTTGTTTTTGATCTTTCATAGATCAGTCCTGATTCACAATAAGTGGTTTTAGTGCGGTAATGCTATGTTTCCACCAAAGGTTTATCCCAGTTCAGATTTAAAAAATCTATTTGGTGTTTCCACCGCACAAAAAGATTAAAAAAGATTAACTTTGACAGCATTTTTAAAAATGCAAATGGTATTTAATTTTTTCTTATGAAGAGGAAGTGAGATAGAATGTTTCATTTGTGAAGAACTGAATTCAGCCATGAATGAATCCTTCAGCGCCATACAAGAATAGGTTAGTTCGATTTGTAAAAGTATTTGTCGTAGGAAGATTTAACAAGATTGATTTCTATAATCATCAAGATTTACGAAATATATTTGTATGGTAAATCTTCGAGATTTAAAGAAGATTTGAGGTAAATCTTATTAAATCTCAGATTAGCGTTAGGTAAAAATGTAGCATAAGAGCCGCACACTACTCTTCTTTGTCTCTTTTCCCCGGTTGAGGTCCATGTTGACCAGCCCAACTCCATTTGTATTGCTTAATTCTTTCGATTCCGTGTATTATAATGGTTTTTCTTCTTATTTTCTCGGTGTTTATTCTTTGCATAGTCCCTATGTTGAGTAGTCGTCTTTCTATTTTGACTTGAAATATTCTTAATCTTTCAAGTGAACTTGATGTATTGTCCCATTGTTTGTGGTCCATCAGTGGCGTGGCGTCCATATAACACAATTCAACAAAATAACGAGTTGAAGAGAGTAGGAACACAGTTTTGGTAGGCTCAGAGAAAACTAGTACAAGCTCACTTGTATGTAAGTTGTTTTGTTAACGGGACTAAATAAAAACAATAAGGTACACTTCATGTAAAATTTTGTGTCGCTATACAGACTTTTGTTCGCTCTTATGCCTAAAGTCGGATTCATGCGGGTATAATTAAGGTTGTGAAAAGCTGGGAATAGGGCTGTGTCAATCATGATCGATTCGATTTTTTTAATCCGATCATCGAAAAGTATTGATGATTGAAATCACAAAGTTTCATTTCAATCGATCTCAATCTCAATCATTTCGATGATTCTCGATTTTCCATCCCAATTTCAATCATTTCGATCATTCTCGATTGTCCATCCCAATCTCAATCATTTCGATGATTCTCGGTTTTCCATCCCAATCTCATTCTCAATCATTTCAATTAATATCGATTTTCCATCCCAATCTCAATCATTTCGATGAATCTCGATTTTCTCTTCAAAAACTTGTGATTTCTAAGATGTTTTTCAATCCATCGACACTGTAGCCATCCTTCAATTGAATTTCACATTTGATTGCTTGAAATATAGAAGAGGAACTATTTTTGATAGAAAAAAGTATATTTTGATCCATATATCATACAATTGCCTTGAAGTCACCTTTTTATGGAGCACTAAAAATTCGTCAAAAATTTCAGATTTCTTAGAGGTTTTTTTAAACCATCGACATCTTAGCCATCATCAATGGAATTTGACGGTTGATGGCTTGCAAGATAGAAGATGAACTGTATTATGAGAGAAAATGTTTATTTTGATCCAAATGTAACCCAATAACCGGAGCAATAAAAATTATTCAAAAATTTGAAATTTTTAAGAGGTTTTTTAATCCATTGACATCGTAGCCATCCGTCATTGGAACTTGACAGTTGATGTCTTGGCGGATAGGGGCCGAACTATATTTTTACATAAAAAGTATATTTCGATCCAAATTTCAACCAATTGGCATAAAATCACCTTTTCCGGAGCAGTAACAAATTGTGAAAATTCCATATTATTTGAGCTTTTTAATCCATCAAAATTGTATTGTTTCGGATTCGATCAAAATCGGAAGAGTTTTGAATTGAATTCGTCAAAATCGGAGAGATTAAATTCCATCGAAATCGAAAAGAAAATTGAACCGATAATAAGCTCAGTGAAAATCGAAAAATCGATTGCTTGAAATGATCTAATCATTTTGGTGATCGATTCTTGAACGATTCGATCATTTGACATCAACGGCTTACACAGCTCTAGCTGTGAATTTTTGTACCACTTTAATGAACCTGAAAAATTGGTTTTTAGTTAGATTGATTTTACAAAATTGAACGGTACTATCCGGCGTACCGTTTTTAATTTTTTTTCACATTATAAAAAAACAAATACAAAAATGTATGTAGAAAAACAAGCTTTAACAAAACCGATCGTTTTCTAAAATGGTTTTCTTAAGAAATCGTGGTTTTAAACCATGCTAGATGTCACTTACATGAAAACAATATGGCGATGATGGCCATATTTATTAAGGTAAAAATAAAAATCGTCTGGCTACCATATTTAGAATGAAGACGATGATTAATTGTAGTTACTTTATTATATATGTACATTAGGGTGGTCCTTAAATTGGACATTGTCTTGGATGGCCCTCATTCGATTCAAAACACTGAAAAATAATTTCCCTAATTTTTTCAGATTTTTATTTCACCCCCTGGTCTCCCTTTTTACACTTCAAGGTACAAATAATTAAGTTAGGGTGATTCTTATAACAAGCGAGAAAAAAATCAGAACTTATAGATTAGATTCAGACGAAAACAAAAATCGTATTGGATCTATTTCCCCCCGCTTAGGCGGGAGGGATAATTTTCTAAAAATTTGACCCAAGATAGAAAAAAATTATTAAAAACAACGGGACCACTTACAATGACATTCTATAGCTGTTTTTAAAGCCATGAGTCCAGTCTCTAAAATATTTTTTAAATCAAGTTTTATTGTAAATAGTTTCTGAAAAAAATAATTTTCAAAAGTAACAAAATTACTATTTATGTTTTTATTTTTAAGTTTGAAATTTTTTCAAAAATTATTTACAATAAAATCTTGATTACAAAAACAGAAGAACGCGGTATTATCTACCATTATTTGAGACTAAATATCAACAAATAAAAGCGGACTGAAAAGTGGCATATTTTTTATATTCGAAATGTAGGTAGGTAGGTATATATCACGTCGGTGTAAAAACTACCCACACATATTTTTGTGTGTTAAGGACTTTTATGCTACTTGAAAAGTTTTTCCCAGTTTTCGTTTTTTTTTTGGTTAAGCATATGTTTTGCAAAATATTTTTAATAGATATATTTTAAACAGTAGGTACCAGTAACTTTTTAAATATGTTTGTTCAGATCATATTGGAAAATAAATTATTATTATTTTTATTGAAGGGCTCAATTTTTAAGGAGCCTAAAATCGCTCAATTGAAAAACAAAGTAGCACGAATTGGGATAAATCGTAAATCGCAATTTGAAAGAGCAAATTAAAAGTTCGAGTATCCCAATTAGCAATAAATAGCCCTTTCTGGCAATACTGGGTAGAGGTATATAAACACTATAGGGAATATAGGTATTTAAACATAATTTGTATCACCCCAATCAAAGGGTGCAACCACTCAATACATATCACTTTGCATAATTATAAGCAGGTATTGTAGATAGAAACTCTGAATTGATTTACTTTGACCTCTGACCTATTACACTTTAAGCTCTGGATATCTTAAATCGAATAACCTGGAATAACCTATTTTTTGCCTGGCTACATGACTGGAGATGGTTGTATAGTTTTTCGATTTTATGAAATAAAAGAAAGGTTTCTGAGTTCTTTTAAATGAAACTTAAGTTTTTTTTTCTTGAAAATATTAAATACCTATTAAATAAAAATAATGAAACTCACCCCATAGTTTATAAAATAAATATATTATTGAATACAAGTCGATAAAGTTGAGGATTTTGTTTTGTCTTGCTGTTCAATAAATTTGCAAAGTTCCTTGCTTTTCCGGCAACGAGCATAAAATTCCATATCTATGCCAAGGATATCTACTTTACATCCTCGATTGAAAAAATGTTTGTCCCATTTTCGGCATGAAAGAATGAAACAGCTTTGCTTAGGTAGATAAATGCTTGTATATGCAATTAATATAATGTTGCCTTGAGATTTTCAAAAGTTTACCCAACTTTTTGGAAAATATATTTTTGCAAGATTTATTTTGTTGATGCAACTACACATCTCCATACCAAATGAAAGTGATTCATTCAAAGAAAATCTTGTAGGATTACCCAAACTTAAACAAAAAACACTTAGATACATAGGTACGTCTACATAGGTATATATATGTATATTTTCATTAATTTCTAAAAATAAATATACTTACTTTACTTCACGTATTGAATTTTTTTTATCCAGCGAAGATTATTGAATTTATATTTCCAACAGGTATATTTCAATAGAAAAGTTCACTGAAGTCAATCACGCACACTTTTGTAATAAATCTATTTTTAGCTAACGCAAGGTATGAGCTTAAACCCGGCACTATTTATAACAAACTAACACTTTTTAATGCTGTTTCACCAGGTATATAATATGTACATAAATGTAGGTACTTAATATATTTATGGTTTAAGTATTAATTCTTAATTGACCACTTTTCATTTGTTTATAAGAAGACTGCGGAAAATTTAAAATATCCTTTTTTGTTTTTTTTTTTTTTTTAAGATTTGTGTAGTTTATCTTTTTTCATTGCACTTTTTAGTTCTATGATACATAAAGCTTCAAAGACTCCAACTGAATAACATGGTTTTCATGGCAGGACATCCTTATATTGACTCTCATCCGGATTCTTAATGTATGAATTTTCATTCATCCAGTTTGGATTGCTCACATAGATACTTTTCTGCTAACTTGTATTTGTGTTTGGTGTGCATCTATAAAAGTTTTGAATGAAACACCCGCCTACGTCTCCATTCACCTCCTTCAGGATATTCTCTTAAATATACAAATAAAATATAGCTATGCTATGTTAGTATTTGTAAATTGTCCTAACACGTACTAATGTACGTCAAGCAATGATGTCACTAGGCGATAAACTTATGGCGTTGGCGTCTTAATGTTTTTCTAGAGCTTTTTGGTAGTGGAATAATACGT
The DNA here is from genome assembly GCA_963921185.1 of Dasysyrphus tricinctus. NCBI lineage: Eukaryota > Metazoa > Arthropoda > Insecta > Diptera > Syrphidae > Dasysyrphus > Dasysyrphus tricinctus. Next base: position 180,276,994 of record OY992531.1, on the reverse strand, counting down.
CTCCGTATAACCATTCTTGATCCCATAATATACTACAACCCACTTCACAAGTTTGATGAGTGGGTGCGCTAGACTGCCTTGGAGTTTGTTTGTTATTTCATTATGTACCTTCACATACAGAAAAAAACCTCAGTATGTTCAAAAAGGCATGAATCCATCTGTTTTTGTACATATACCTAATAAAGAACCTAAACGTATGAATTACATCCTAGAGAATTATTATAAATTAAATATTTTGCTATATAATGAAAATAGCTTATATTAGTTTATAGATTCAACCCACTTAAAATATTGTATTGGGAGATTTAGGACAATAAGCTTTTCCCTAGCTCCCACGCGAAGTTATATCAAACAGACCTTTCGCTGTGGATTTGAGCTTGATGGAGAGCGAAATAAAAGCTTTGTGAACTTACGAAAAGAGATATAAAAAGTGAAGGTAAAACGTAGGTACATGCATCACATAATATGTATTTTGAACTTTTTATTCACTATTTTCTTATTGCTATGTAAATTAAATCTTTCACAATGCAAAAGAGTTGCCATTCCCATGGGAGAATGGAAAAATCCATTATGAGAATATGGAATTCGGGATGGGGATGCACACGCACAATGTAGGTACATAGTACATGCCACTCACTTCTTCCAATGTTACAATATTAATTCAAGCCCAAAAAGTGTGTTTCAAGCAGTATCCGAATCCTCCAACTGTTTTTGAATGAAATGTGTGAAGTTGGCATAACATTTTTGAGCCAAACCAATGGGACCATGGCAGGAATTTGCAGTTTTTTTTTGCATTTTGTATGCATTTCTATTCCGGTTTCTGCAGTTCACCAAAAAGTGGGTGTAACCGAAAGTACTACTAACTTCACTGTGAAGTTACCATAAAAGTCCTTTTCTCAGCAACAGTGATACTTAGAAATTTGCAGTAAGGCTCCAAACTTGCAGTTTAATTTGCAGTTCAAGAAAAATTAATGTCCAAATTTTGAAGTCCAAATTTGAAAAAAAAATCGAATAAATTCATTTTTCATTGTGAACGTCTCTGTGAAGTTAGCAGTACATTCCCTTTTCTCAGCAACTGAGCCACCTAGAAAATTGCAGTTAGGTCCCAAATATGCAGTTTTTCATGCACTTCAAGAAAAAATGCAGTTCAAATTTAAAAGTCCAAATTTGGCAACAAAATCGTTAAATTAATTTTGCTCTGTCAACGTCACTGTAATGTTAGCAGTACATACCCTTTTCTCAGCAACTGAGCCACCTAGAAAATTGCAGTAAGGGTCCAAACTTGCAGTTTTTCATTTACTGCTGAGCAGAGGACATGTACTGCTAACTTCACAGTGACGTTGACAGTGCAAAATGAATTTATCTGTTTTTTTGCCAAATTTGGACTTTTAAATTTGAACTGCATTTGTTCATAAAGTGCATAAAAAACTGCAAATTTGGACCCTAACTGTAATTTTCTAGCTGGCTCAAATGCTGAGAAAAGGATATGTACGGCTAACTTCACAGTGACATTAACAGTGAAAAATTAATTTATACGATATTTTTTTCAAATTCGGATTTCAAAATTTTAACTTAGTTTTTTCTTGAAGTGCATGAAAAACTGCAAATTTGGACCCTTACTGCATTTTTCTAGCTGGCCCAGTTCCTGAGAAAAGGATATGTACTGCTAACTTCACAGTGAAGTTAACAGTGAAAAATTAATTTATCATTTTTTTTTTCAAATTTGGTCTTGAAAATTTAAACTTAGATTTTTCTTGAGGTACATAAAAAACTGCAAATTTGGACCCTAACTGCAATGTTCTAGCTGGCTCAGTTCCTGAGAAACGGATATGTACTGCTAACTCCACGGTGACGTTAACAGTGAAAAATGAATTTATTTGATTTTTTTTCAAATTTGGACATTAATTTTTCTTGAATTGCAAATTGAACTGCAAATTTGGAGCCTTGCTGCAAATTTCCAAGTATCACCCTTACTGAGAAAAGGACTTTTATGCTAACTTCACAGTGAAGTTAACAGTACAGTATGAAATTTTTTGTATGTAAAGCCGCGTCCAGATCAATAAAAATTTGCGTTATGCGTCGTGTTCAGCGCAAATATTTGTGTGGATGCAAAAAAATACTTCAATGTGGACGTCCGGACGCACACAAATTTTTGTGTCACATTCAACGCACGCTATCCGATTACGATGGAAAAAATTTAGGCCGCACAGGTGTTTTGATGTGGATAAAACATTTTAGTGAAAATTGAGCACTCATGCACGCCGTACAACGCAAATATTTATTTCGAAATTAATTTGAATTTTTGGCGAAAATATTTGTGGCTTATACAAAATTCAAGGCGCACAATGTAAATGTTTACGGATCTGAACGTGGCTTAACGATTTAAAAATTTGTTGTTTTCTTTTTCTTGAACTGCAAATTAAACTGCAAATTCAGAGCCTCATTTCAGATTCCTAGCTAGCCCGGTTGCTGAGAAAAGGACAGGCACTGCTAACTTCACAGTGAAGTCGTTACACTCACTATTTGGTGAACTGCAAAATCCGGAATAGAAATGCCTAAAAAATGCAAAAAAATGCAAATTCCTGTCATGGTACCATTGGTTGGTCTAGCTCAAAAATGTTATGCCAACTTCACACAACTGTTTGAATGAGACCATTGAGATACCTGGATGCAGATTCAGACCCGAGTCCAGATTGAGATCCGGATCCAAATTGATGAATTTTGAATTATGTGTGCGATAAAACAAGTTGAATTTGAAAGATTTTTGATAAGTTTCTTAAGGGTAAACGAAAATTTACTTAAAATACAACTTTTTGAAATTAATCTTTATCCGGTCATTCTACTCTATACGGATAGTGTGAGATCTCATCTCTGTCTCATTAAACTATATCCGACACTGTCCGGATAGTTTTGATATCCGACTATGGATCCGGTATCTAGATCTGTTTCAGATATCCGAAACATCCAGATATTTTGAAACATCAATTTAAAATTGCTGTAGGTATTCAGGGTTGTCAGATTGGGCTATTGATCATAAATTACGCTATCTCCCCGCCCGTGCCACCTAAAAACAAAAATATGTTATCCGAGGTACTGCCTCTTCCACTGACAACTGACAAATCCTCCAAGAGTATACTCGTCATGAATAAGTGCTTCTCATCTAGCCGTTCGGACTCGGCAAAAAACTGTAGGTCCATAAGTTGTCCAGCAATAAATACACTAGTCAACGAAATTAAAGGAACAAATTTTTTTCAATTTTTGTTAGTGTTTTTTGAAGAGCTGTATCTTTGTGACGAGTGGTCGTATTGAGTTGAAACAAAAAGAATTTTACGGCTTTATGTTTTTTGTTTCGAGATTTGTTTGCAATCAATTTTTGAAGTACCGTTATTGCGTTATTGCAAAGAAAAGAGACGAGACAACAAAATTATTTTTGTTTTATTCTTTTTGAAGGTCCTTCTTTCTACGGATACATTTTTGTGGGTCAATTAAATGTAAAGATCAAATATCTTGTTTATTCAGCTTCAATTTAGTTTTTTTTTGTTGTCGTACGATTTCTTTGCATGGTTTATCTGACTTTTAATGAAAAAGGTACCTTAAGCCTTGATTACCAATTTCTCAGCTAATAATGACGTTATAAAAAATTCAAAGGCAGTTTTGGAAATTTGAGAAAGCGTTTTACAAGATTTTTTAAAGATTTATAACAAATTATTTTTTTTTACCGTTCACCATTAGTTTGAAAAAAGTACTAAAACTGACTTTTAATGGTCTTTTCGTTAATCTTTTTTTATTGGCAAATATTGATTGCATGGCTTGCGTTGGTATGCAAATTTGTAAACTTTTATTATATCAATATTCCTGTAAATTTTCAAATTGATTAATTGAACCATTTTTTCTCACTAAACTTTCAAAGTCTTGAAAACCAAGTTAAGGAAAAAATTGTGTTGTTCCTGAACAATGCGTCATCATCATCGTGTCCTGTAACCCCGACGGGGGCATAAGGCGTCAACAAAACGTCTCCATCCTTCACGGTCTGCTGGAAGGTACTTTTGCTGTGGCCACGTCTTTCTCTGGGATTCTGCTTCTGCTAAGACAATTGATTTCCATGTTGTTCTTGGTCTTCCAACCCGCCGTGCACCGTGAAAATTCCATTCAAAGGACTGCTTTTCAATTTCATCGTTTGGTTTCTTCAATGTGTGACCAATGCAACGCTCCGCTCTTGGCTTATCCTGCGCCACAATTCCACATTTGATATTATATGTGGCCATCGAATCTCAAGGATGTGGATTCACAAAAGCCTGCAATTTCTTCGAAATGATAGACGTGACTTTCCAGGTTTCACAAGCATATAACAGCACGGATTTGCCATTGGATTCGAAGAATCTCAACTTAGTGCGTAAGGAGATTTGACTGGATTTCCAAACTAGGGACAGAGTACCGAAGGCAGCACGAGCTTTATAAATTCTACTGCTAACGTCCAGATCCGTACCACCGTTTGCAGAAACAATACTGCCAAGGTAGTTAAACTGTTTGACTTCTTCAACTGGCGTCTCCTGTAGAAGAATACGCTGCTGTGTGGAGCGGCCTGTGAGCATAATTTTTGTATTTTTCTATTTATTCTTAGACCACTCGACTCTCCCTCCACTTGCAGTGTTTGGCACATCCCGTTCAGCCCAGTGATGTTATTTTCCAGTAGACATATGTTATCGGCATAGTCTAAATGCCTGAGCGTTTTGAAAGGTCTCCATTGAATGCCTTGTCGCTCAGCTGTGCCAACACTGGCCGTCAATACGTCGTCCATCGCCAGCAGGAAAAGAATTGGCGAGAGAACATCCCTTTGTCTCCATTGTCCATTGTTGAAAACAAAACACCTTGCGTTGTTGTAGGACTCTTTAATAATGGCAACAGTTTTTGGCGGAATTCCTCTAACAAGCAACGATCTCCATATACATTCTTGGTTAACTCGATCAAAGGCCTTCTCAAAATCCACGAACATGAGGTAAAGGGTAAAGCCTAGTACGCTGCTGATGCGAAACAAAAAATCCCATACAAAAATGACACAACGAAATCATAAACTAAAAATTTAGTTTTAGTTTGCATTCTGCAGTACGCTGTTCGATGAGCGAAATTGATAATTGTAGCAGATTATTTGGAGAAGTCTACACTCTTTTTTCGCACACAATTAATTACCCAGACCATTATTGTGTGCGAAAAAATGACATTTGTGTTTATTTTTGTTGTTTCTTTCATTACCGCATTGCTGCTTGTGATTTTGTTTGCATTTACATTTGTTTTAAATTTTTGAATTTGTGTAACTGTCATTGAATATTTTGTCGCTTCGTTTTCGTAAGCATTTCGTTGTCTTGTTGGAGACCAACTAAAAATTTCGTTTCGCATCAGCAGCGTGCTAGGCTTAAAGCGGTGATTGAAATTCCATCGACTGTTCGAGGACGATACGCAGGGTGTTGATATGGTCGACACACGATCGACCACTTCAGAACCCAGCTTGATGCCTCTTGAGTGTAGACTCGATTCTATCCTTTATTCGCTCAAGAATGATGGTTGCCATAAGTTTTGGGAAAACGGACAAGACGGAGATACCACGCCAATTGTTGCAATTTTTAAGGTCACCTTTCTTTGGCAACTTAACAATCACACCATCCTTCCAGTCTTTGGGATAGCTTTCGTTTTTCCAAATGCTTTGTATCAACGAATGTAAAATACTAGCCGCTGTTACGGGATCGGCTTTCAAGAACTCAGCTGGTATTCCGTCAAGTCCAGCTGCCTTGTTGTTTTTGAGGAGATTTATTGATGTATGGATTTCCGATTCTGACGGGGGTTCGATGTCAATACCCGTATAGGACATGCGCATCTCGTTTAGTTGGGGCACTTCAGCACTCTTCTCAACTGAATCCCCATTTATCAGGACACAAAAATGCTCCTTCCATCTGCGTAGCTGATCCTCAATTGATACCAAAAGTGTTCCATCCATATCCATTACAGGATGATTGGTGTTGCTTTTTTCCCAATAACATCTTTGGCTATTTGGTACAATTCCAGGATATTTCCTCTTCTGGCAGCGTCTTCCGCATTATCTGCGAATCCATCTTACCTCACCCTCTTGGCACGTCTCACATAGCGATTGACCATCTTATGTGCAATGTGGTACTCTCTTCGCAAGTCAGTTTTTCGTTGAACATCTGCTTCGGCATTTATTTGGATTTTCAACGATTTGCGAAGTTCGATCTTATCCCAGGTGTCTTGGGATATCCAAAAGTCTCTATGTCTCGTTCGCTTGGGTACAGTTTTGGATCCAGCCTCCATAAAAACACTTTTAATTTCACCCCCCATCTCATCAATTGTTGAATGTTGGATTCCGTTCAATGACGAGGCTCTGTCGTTAAGGGTGGTGACATAGTTTCGACATATGTTGGGGTCATTTAAAGCATTCGTAATGAATTTTAAGCTCCTTCCTGCATCCTGCGCTGGTTTTTGTACAGCTGCGGTTCGTTGTTTGAGACTCATCAGAACCAAATGGTGGTCGCTTCCCACATCGGCATTTCTTATACTCCGGATACCCCGGATGGCCCCCTCTTTTTCATCTTCCCCGGAATACAGCATTCTCGTCTGTCCAGTGTCTGATCTGTATTCAGCTCTTCCTCTCCACTTAGTTTCGCTTATGCCCAGGAATCCTGAGCCAGGATACTGATCTTTAAGCGAAGCATTTCACGCTCAAACTGCTCGTATCTACCTTCGCTGTACAAGGATCGAACGTTCCATACTCCGATTTTCGTACGTATGCGGTAGCCAAAAGTAACATTTGCGTTTCTTGGAAGACTTCTTCTATCAACGATTCATTTATTATTATGGCGTCTTGATTGACGCTCGTACATGAAGGATGCTGCACCCCCAAATCCGATGTGCTGTTTACTGCAACCGAAGCTGCAGAAGGATTTTCCATAAAAAGATTACCTCTTGGGCACTCATTTCCATTTGTTGTCATAGTTCATGTATTTGTAGATATCTTTCCACCATGGTGTTTTCCTGGACATGATTAATAACATACATAAGCTCAGATTTGACAGGCACACCCGCCTTTTGTATGGTCAAACACATAACTGCTTGAGGCCGCCCACTATGGGAAAACAGACGCCTTTTGTAGCCGCCCAATATGGGTTACAGACGCTACCTTCTGCTGCGGTTGGCCTTTTAACAAAAGGATTCCTCCGCCAACAGACTATCATGTCGTTGACCGCCACCTGCAGTTCATCCGCCTTAAGGGGGCTTTTAACCATCCCAAGGTCAAGTTTGTGCCCTGACCAGCATCGCTGGGTTGTCTGCTTATGCCGGCATCCATTCGGTCCTCCTGCATGTTAGCGTTACCCGTCCTCTACCACGTGGAGATGTATTTTCTTTCATTGAGCCTAGAGCCATGTGGCATCCTAGCACCCTCCAGTACTTTTAGAGAGCACAACAATGCGTAGTCATCATCAAAACAACAAAAAAAAACATAATTCCTGTAGACTGTTTTCACAGTTTTGCAGTATTAAGATACTTTTTTGACTTGAAATTAAATAAAAAGTACATTTAACAAAAAAAAGTACATTCTTAAAAAAACTAATGCAAAACGAAGAGAAAGACCGTTTATCCCACACCAAACATTAAAGTTGTCTATATCAGCCTGCAGGAGAGTATGGTCATGATTGGATTGTATTGTTTTAAAAATGTTCATATCATCAGCATATATAAGAATATTATTACATCGGATACATGAAGTAACATCATTTATAGCGAGAATGAACAAAAATGGGCCTAAATGACTTCCCTGAGGCACACCCGAGTGAGCACTGAATGAGTTAGAAAGACAATTTCTGAATTTTACTTGGTAAGACCTTTTTTCAAGGTAGGACTTTATCCATGATGAAACAAAAGTTGGAAAACCAAAGGCTTTAAGTTTGAATATAATAATTTCATGGCTAAGTTGATCGAATGCTTTCGAAAAGTCAGTGTATGTGCAATCAACTTCATTCCCGTTTTCTAATGCATTAGAACATTTCGTCGCGGTTCTTTCAAAACTTCCTTAGTCCATTTCTCTCAAAAACGAAAAACCTCTCTTGAGAACGATATATTTATTAAAATATAAACATTTTAGGTCTGTTAAAGGTATCTAAATCTTATGTTGGTCTGTTTATAAATTAAAAAATTCCCAATATCAAACATTTTCAAATTCTGGTTAGTACAAATCCATAAAAAGTACCGATGTCTCAAAATAAATACAAATGGACTTAGAGAGTTTTGACTGAACGACAACGATTTATGCAAACAGGTAAAGAAATTTGTTACCGTTGATTTTTTTCTCACAAAAAATTAGTTTATTAATAATTTTATTAATTTACTTGACATAATAAAACTTCCTTGATTTGTTGGAACCATTTTTGCACCTTTGATGGGGAAAAATTTAAGCTTCTAGCTACTTCACAAAACAGGGTGTATTTCCAACCTAAGCCTGGTATGCTGCTGATTCTTAACAATAATAATTCCATACACAAATTATACAATGACTTCATAAACGAACAATTTCGTTCTTCTCTCGTTATGCAGTACATTGTTGAATGAGCTCAAATGAAATTGAAATCCACGCTTTATTCGCACAGAATTGATTGCCGGGACTATTCATTTCTTGAGATTTGTTCGTGTTTATTTTTGTTTTTTCCTCCGAATTGGGCTTAGTGAGGAAAGGGCATATGGAAAAATATTTATGTACACACGTTTTTGAGAACTTTCTTAACATGGTATGCACAAAAAAATGTATTGGATCTTAAGTATGGTTATTAGTGAGTTAGATCTCATAGTCATGAGATCGATCTCATATTAAAAGCTCCTATGAGACAGAACTTGTTTTGATATGCAACAAGATGGACGGATTTGCTTCAAATTTGTTTGAGGACACATAGAAATACGTATGTAATTCTGAAAAACTAGAAAATTTGATTTGACTCATCTAAGCAGCTTATTAATGCATACCTAGCTACAGCGAAATTCACTTCTAATATATTCTGCAAGCAATTTTCTCATACGAATTTGATAAGGCTTTGTACCAACATTTAATTTTTAAGGCAATTTCAATACTTATGCGTTTCATATTTTTTCCAAGAATTTCACATAGCAGAAAAAAAGCTTCGAACTTTTTTGAATCACGCTTACGAGATTTGGGATCATTTGAACAAAGCATGTTCAGAGTGCTCAGATTAATTTGTGAAGTACACTTCAGCAATTAGTTGTGTTAACCCAATCCGCCATCTAAGTTTGTCTGTGTAGTTGATTCCTTTCTCTCACCATACCTGTTCATGCGTCCAGACTCTGCCCTGAACTAAAAATAAAAAGCCCTACTGTCGAAATCATTAATGTTAAGCCTTGGAAACTCTACCCACAATAATTATTGCGTTCTATTTCCAAAAAAAAGTTTTTTTTTAGAAATGTTGGGATGTGCCGTAAACAATGTGAATATGTTAAAATAAAATGCACGACTGGATCGCACGTACTTGCTCTTATGTTCAAGTTGTGTGGGGATTAAGAACTTTAAAAAATATTCAAGTAATTATTGAAAAAGTATAAAAAGCATTTAAATCGTTCCTTTAATTGTATAAACAGCCTGATAAATAACTTAGAGCTAAAAAAAAAGTATGCCATTTGATTACTTGAAAAAATATAAATATATGCAAAAAAAAATCTTAAATCGTTGGAGTCGTTTTCTTAAAAATAAATTTTTATATATAAAATATTTGTTACATTTTTCAAAAAAAAATTTGGTATGTCAATTTTGAGTATATATTAATATACATTTAAAACTGAAATTTCAAAACAATTCATCAACCCGTTTTTGAAATATTGAATTTTCAAAAAAAAAATTTGAATCTTTTTTTAAAAATCCAAAATTAATTTTTTCAAAAAATTTGGTATGCAGTATTATTTATATTCCAAAAAAGCTTTTGTGCAAAAAATTTCATTGAAATCGGATAAGCTGAAAAAATTTGAATCTTTTTTTAAAAATCCAAAATTAATTTTTTCAAAAAATTTGGTATGCAGTATTATTTATATTCCAAAAAAGCTTTTGTGCAAAAAATTTCATTGAAATCGGATAAGCTGTTAATAAGAAAATCAAAAATCAAAAAAACTGTTATATGGCAGGTACCGTTAATAAATGTTTTTGGTGATTTTTTTTCTTATTTAAAGGTACATCATATCTACAATAATACACTGATTTTTTATCAAAATCGTTGGAGCCGTTCTTGAGTTAAATAAGCTTTTCCTTAACGGTTGTATGGCAAGTACCGTTATTTTTTGAGCTAAAAAAAAATTTCAATTTCCCCTCTGGAGAGTTACAAAAAAACCTTAAGTTCAAAATTTGAAGAAAATCGCTTCAGTGGCTTAGGCTGTAGGTTGAGGTACGGACAGACAGACAGAAAGAATTTTGCCACCCACTTTTTTCGTGTTCTCTATCATCGCAATGTCATGTTTGATTGTTATCTCGAAATTTTTTTTTTGCACGAATCCAAAACTTGCCCTATAGTACCTACTTATATCGCAAGTCAAAAATTAAGCTGGACGTAGTAGGTAGGTAGGTATACTTAGGAAGGTTTACCTTTCTTTTACAATTTTGTTTTGCGCTGATACAGTGAAAGAGTAGATTTATGAACGCGGGGTATCTTAGACCTCGGCGGCGGTTCATTCAAAAAAGATATTGGTGTTATGAATCATAGCGTTTCTTTAAAGTGGTTCAGTCTGGGTCTATTTCATTGACTAGCTGAGTTATTCGTAATTCAAATTAAACAAAATAAAACCAAATATGTAGCTTGAGTGAAATTTATTAAGAATCAGAAAAAGTGCAGAGATGAGCTTGATGGAAAATTTCCATCTATCTATTGATATATTGGAAGATTTATTCTTCGCATCTAGTATTCAATACGCTACACACATATCAGCCACTCTATGTATCAGAAGCTTTTAGAACTTTTGAGAGTTGAGAAAAACAGCTGACCTTTTAAAACAATTCTTAGGCAAATAATAATGCAATGTAAGTGAACCATACCCTCTTTTCAATAAGCTTGATTGATGGGAGCTTGAGCTATTTTTAGAATTTTCACCAGCAATCAAAATGGTTCAGAAGCTTTTGCTTATCCCCGGAAACATTGGCTACTTTGTTTATGTTTTATATAAGCTCCCTCTTTGGTTTTTATATTCTTATCAATGACGTGGGCGACAACCTACGGATAGAGTTTTCCTCACTACCTACCTACCTATGAGTTTTCACATTCTTTGGAATCGATATTTTCAATGCATTCGGAAGGCATATAAGATGAAAAGATATTTGTATTAGGGTGGACCTAAACTTATAATTTTTTTATATCGACTACCTGCAAAAGAGATGAAAAAACAAACAACTCAAGAAATCATAAGGTTTCCAAAACACTGCAGTCAATTATTATGTTAGCACTAAAAAAATACAAAAAATATCGTTTTGTTAATTTTTCTACGAATCTTGCAACAATACTCAACTTCGACTACTCAACAATTCTCGATGGCTTAATTACAACAGGTAATTCCTAATGAGCAAATCGACACAAGAATTTTTTACTAACGACTTTTGTAATGAAAACTTAAAGCTCAATGTGATTTCGGTTCAAATCAAATGAAGACCCTCATGCACAAACGAAACGAAACAATTTTGATCAACAAAAATCTGAATCAATACTTGAATTATAATTAAAAATAAATCATGGATCCAGCGGTTTGTAAAAAAATTATGCTTTGGTCACCCAGAAAATATTTCTACTTTCATGCTCGGAGACTAGAGGGAAACGATACGCAACCTAGCAGATCAAAAAATGTTAAAGTTTAGATTGGTGGATCAAAATTACAGGTATAGAACATTACTTCCTGAAATTAATTTTAATGCCGTAATAATACAAAGATGACTGTTGTGGCAGGATGATCAAATATTGGAGCTTCCTTTGACTTTTAAATTTTTCAAATGAGGTTTAAAAAGAACTCGGTGAAATAGTCTTAAGGCACAAAATATTGAAGGTTTTCATATGCAAGCCGTTGGGCACTGCATTGAGTTTTTGACCAAAGCCCACCTTTGTAATAAGATCCTAATGCCTGGGCGCCAATTGTTTAATAATGCAATAAACGTCTGCCGAACTCTCTTCCCCAAAGTATGATTATCTGTATTAGGCATGGGATGAAGCTCAAGGAGTTGCAGGTAGTGAAAACTTTTCTTTCTGTTCGATAGCTCGAAAAAAAACTAAATTATTAATAAAATAGATAGACCAGTCATGGGAAAATTTAAGATAATTGGTATTTAAAAGGGGAACAATAAATTGCCCCACAACAGATGACCGGATGTGAGGTGGATGGGCGAAAGGTGGGTTGGGGGTGTGAAAACAAGCTTTTTTACGATTTCTGGATATACCCATTCAAACTTTACCGTTTCTTTTTGCAGTTGTTTCCTGAAACCCCATTTTTTGGTACAACATGACAAAGGAGAATGGGCGTTTCGTAACACTCTCTGACTTACATCATTGAAAAGGTCTCAATGAGTGCTGGTATTTTGTTTATGGACAAGTCTATATCTCGTGCAGGGAAAGTGTAATAGCCCAATAACTGTTTGACTGCGCTATAACACCTATAGCAGTTATTGGGCTATATCACTTTCCCTGCACTAGATAGAGACTTATGCTCGTACAACCAAAAATTGCACTCATTGAGACCTTTCCAATGATATAGGTCACAAGGTGTTACAATCCTTGGGACGCAACTTGTGCAGGGAAAGAGTCATAGTGCAGGGCAACAGTTATTATGGGCAGTTACACTTTCCCTGCACCAGATACAGACTTATGCCCACACTTGAAAAAACAGCACTCTTTCAGACCTTTCTATTGATATAGGTTAGAAGGTTTTACAACACTTAAGACGCATTTTGTGAAAGGAAAGATTTATAGTGCAGTGCAATAGTTATTATTAATATTCCTAAATATTAACGCAGACACAAAATTCTATTTTTAGTTGTAAAATAGATTAGTCATCATCACAAAAACTCGTATGCTTTCTGTTCATGTGCTTTTTGGCTGTTTTTGCTGCTATCAGTTCTCTATAAATTGTGATGTACATCGCGATGTGTATTGAGTTTTCTATAAGTAATTTCAATACACTACTTCATTTCATGTCTTCTCCGTTAACGGAAAATCACAAAAGTTGGTATAAATGGTGAATTATAGTAGTACAGTCGACTCCCTCTAAGTTGAGCTCCCTTTAAGTCGAATTTCCCTCTAACTCAAATTTTGTTGCCATATTTTTGTATTCCCCTTAAATGTCCATACTACGAATGGGCGAAAAACTTTCTGGAGTAAAGGCCGCAAATACCTTTAATAATTGAATTTTATAAATATACTCCACAAAATTAAGATATAAATTGAATTATTGTTTATAGTCTTTGACTATTATAGACTGGGAGAAGGTGACATCAAAATTATCTACCGTCATCGCGGAAATTGACATAATAGACATATAAAACTAAGTTTGACAGGCCCTATTCTGCCGAAAGTATCAGTGATACCTGTTTAAACGAAGTGACTTCTGTTTTTATAAAATTCCTTGTGTCTGCTTGCTTGTGTGTATGCTTGCTATTGATTTCGAAACCACTAGACCCATTGAACTTAAATTTTCAGGAATGTTTTGTGTCTACCCTTAACTGTTTGGTTACAATCAGTCTAGTAGTTTTTCAAGGAATCGCAGAGACGCACGCCGGGTACCCAGTAAAAATGTAGCGTTTTTGCGTTAATCGATTTTACTTAAAAACATACAAAACATAATTTGCGGGTTAAAACATTTTTTCTTTAATTGTATTAGATATTTATTGTTTATTGAAATGTGTAAAAAAAAAAAATACTATTACAGCCAAGGAACTGCCAAAAGCCCGACCTGAAAGTACAGTTGAATCGGCTTGATTCAAGTTTTTTTTTCAAATCAGATTTTTTATTTTGAACTAAGTACCTACGTTAGTCTGTCTACCTATATATCTGAAACTCGACCTACAGCTTATTAGCCACCGAAGCGATTTCCTTAAAATTTTAAGCTTGAAGTTTTTCTGTAACTCCCTAGAGGGGAAATCGAAATTTTGTTTAGCTCCAAAAATAACGGTACTTGCCATACAACCATTCAGAAAAAACTTTTTTATCTCAAAAGTAGCTCCAACCATTTTTATAAAAAAAAATCATTAAATTATTGTAGAGAAAGGAAACTATTCTAGAGAAAGGAAAAACTTATTTATAGTAGGCATGATCACATGATTTCAATCAAAAATTCTTTACAAAAGCTTCTTTCTAATATCAAAATAATATTGCATATAAGAATTTTAGAGAAAATAAATTTTTAATTTTTAAAAACAACTAAAAACTTTTTTTAAATCAATATTTTTGGCGGAGCAAAATCGCATCGTCACCTCCAAGTGGTGCCCGCTGGATAGCCGTAAGGTGAACTAACGACGAGCGTTGGATCTATTGTATCCAAGAGCTGAGACACCTGAGTTACCTTCTCAGGAACTAGGAGCAAAATGTAAGACAAGACATCGCTCTAAAGAACCAGCTCTCCAAGAAACCCAAAAGCGTCTGACACATAATGTGCGGCTAATTGGTCAGCGTCTGATCCCATAGGGACGGCTGTATTTAAAAACCTTGAATAGAGAATGTGACTAGCTATTTATGGTTAACAAACAAAGTTACTAAAGATCAAATATGGCACTGAGTAAAACAAATCGATATAATACCCCAGGTGGCAATCCAGTTAAACTGGTAAATCCACTCTCTACGGAGATCGGTCCTACGGATTCTGGGGAGGACCAATTATTGCTTCTGGGAAACAGAAAGAGTTCACAAACACCGAGAACTCCACCAAATGTAATCTCCTCAAGGGTTATTTTATCAATAACCCCTACACAAAATTCAAATGACATAGAAGTCATTAACGAAAAAGGAACCAATAACTATGAAAAGTTCGATAGAAAAGATCAGCAGTGTTCCAAGGAAAATAACACGATCCAAGTTGAATCCAAAAATTACTACGAAGAATGGCAAAAAGAAATTTTAGCCAGAAAAAAACTTGAAGCCTTCGTTGAAAGTCTTCAGCAGCAAGTTAAGAGACTTGAAGAAAAACTCAGTTTGCTAGATAAGAAGACATCAAATGACAACAAGTCCAGTCCAAAAGCTCTTGTAGTGAAAAGCCCACAAAAAACTGCAATTGAGTTCCATACTGATGAGGAAGAGCTCCTTCTTGATGGTAGCAGAAACAAGCGTAAATCCAAGAAACGAAAAGCAGAGGGTAGCCCAGAGACTGTTCAAAAAAGTCAGCAGACGACAAACTTTAAAAGCAGCTACTGCTGCAATAATGAAAATATCTTATAAAGAAACAGGAGATGTACCCCAAAAGAAGTCTTATGTTAAAGGCACTAGACAAACTGCACCACCTCCAATCATGACAATCAAAGACAATTGGAAAGTCATTGTTGAAGACGCCGATGCGTATAGATCTGTCACTGAAGAATTGAACAAAAAGCAAATTCAGTGGCACTCGTACGAAAATAAAGCTACAAGATCGATAAAAGTAGTAGCAAGAGGCCTTCACTCTTCATGTGATGCTAAAGAAATTGTCGAAGACCTTATAATAATCTTATTAAAAATGAGATAATCAAAGACTCCACTGGGGTATCAACGACAAAAAAGAGATCTCTACCTTTATTTATGCTCACTTTCGAGAATAAAGAAAGTCTCGATAAGATTTATAGTATTAAATCAATTATGGCATAGTTGACAAAATTGAACCACTGCGAAAGTCAAAAATTGTTCCACAATGCAAGCGCTGCCAAGCCTTTGGGCATACACAAAAATACTGCAATCGCGAGTTTGCTTGTGTTAAATGCGAAGGCAGGCATGCAACTAAAATCTATCCCATAGGCATAGAACGGAAAGCGAAGTGTGTTAACTGTCAAGGCAATCATCCTGCAAGTTACAGAGTCGCCAAAAAATTCCAAGACACAAAAAGAAAAAACAGAACTGGGAACAAGCTTAGAAACTCAACAAACACAAAATCAATAGTTGAAAGCAAAACAGTAACAGTAGAAAATAAAACTAAAAATCAACCGGCAAAAGCAATTGCACTAAGCAAAAGTCATGAAAATAAATCCTATTCCCAGATTGTAAAAAATGTGCGGAAAAACGAAGAAACATCTATCAAAGAAATGCTTGAATTTATTCTTAAAAGGATTGACAAACAAGATTTAAACATAAAACAGCTAAGCGAAGAAGTCGCTCTTAAGAAACAATGATGGACAGAACACTTAAAATCGCAACATGGAATGCAAACGGTCTTTTACAACATGTATCAGAACTAAACATCTTTTTAGACATAGCGCATTTAGACATTTGTTTGGTGTCCGAAATTCACCTCGCTATAGAACAA
Organism: Dasysyrphus tricinctus; assembly: GCA_963921185.1. NCBI lineage: Eukaryota > Metazoa > Arthropoda > Insecta > Diptera > Syrphidae > Dasysyrphus > Dasysyrphus tricinctus. Next base: position 180,260,485 of record OY992531.1, on the reverse strand, counting down.
AGTCTAGATAATAAATTACCAAACTATACGTGTTATCACGCTCCGCACCCAGCTGACAAAGCTTGGGGTGGATCAGCAATACTTATAAGAAAGTGCTTAACACACTATGAAGAACCACATTTTACTAATGAAAATATGCAAGTAACAACAATTAGTATTGGTATAAAACAGAAAGAGTTTAAGATAGCAGCTATATACTGCCCTCCGAGGCGCTCTCCAACTGAAGAAGACTTTGCAAAACTCCTTAATTTGTTAGGACATAACTTCCTTGTTGGTGGCGACTTCAATGCTAAACACACCCACTGGGGATCTAGGCTCATAACCACAAAAGGTAAACGGCTATACCAAGCAGGCCGCAAATACAACTGCGAATTTTATTCTTCTGGTTCGCCAACATATTGGCCATCTGATACTAACAAAATACCAGACCTTATAGACTTTTTCGTAGTTAAATGTATTAAACGAAACCATATAAGTGTCGAAGTTAACTACGACTTATCGTCAGATCATACTCCAGTAATTTTAACACTGAGTGAAGCGGAAATAATAGAAAAAAGTATTCCTAAGCTCGTGAATAAGAGAACAAACTGGAATGAATTTAGAGATAAACTTGAAAGTTTTATAAACCTTAGATCCCCTATGCAAACAATTGAACAAATTGACCATGAAGTAGGACAATTTATTGCTGATGTGCAACAGGCTGCAGAAGAAAGTACTCCAACTATTTCGAACTCAAGAGAAAAAGAAATAAAATATCCTGTCGAAATAAAGGAGCTGATATTGGAAAAAAGAAGAGCTCGAAGAAAATGGAAAGTTACGAGATTTCCAGGTGATAATGCAGTTTTTAACCGTCTTAACAACGAACTAAAGAAAAGAATCTGTGAATTTAAAAACGATTCACTGAGTAGATTCCTGAATAGTCTTACGGCGGATGCTTCTTCAGAATACTCCTTATGGAAAGCAGCTAAGCGCTTAAAAAGACCACAGACACAAAACCCGCCAATAAAATCTCAAAATAAATGGGTCGGAAATCCGAAACAAAAGGCTGATCTCTTCGCTGAACATCTAGCGAATGTTTTTAAGCCATTCCCAGCAAACACAGCTATAGGTCCCTTACAGTTTGTTGATAGAAACGACGAATGCGAAATACCTTTTGTCACGCTCAAAGAAGTAAGAAGCATGTGTCAGCATAAGCTGTCTAACAAAAAATCACCAGGGTACGATCTCATAACTGCTCAGGTTTTGAAAGAAATGCCTTTAATAGCCTTCAAGAAACTCCAATTTATAATAAACGCATGCCTTAAACGAAGATATGTGCCACATCACTGGAAAATTGCAGAAGTCATTGTTATACCTAAACAAGGTAAGCCACCAACAGAAGTAACATCTTACAGACCAATATCGCTTATACCAATCATGGCAAAAGTTTTTGAAAAACTGCTACTGAAAAGGCTTAGCAAAATAATAGAAGAAAGAAGACTTATTCCGAGCCATCAGTTTGGATTTAGAAATAAACATTCCAAGATAGGCCAAGTGCATCGAATTACGGATGTTGTGGAAAAGACACTTGAAGAAAAACAAGTATGCTCGGCTATTTTCTTAGATGTTGCTCAAGCCTTTGACAAGGTTTGGCACTTGGGACTTGAGTACAAACTGCATAGGGACCTTCCCAGGCAGTACTATGAAATACTGAAATCCTACGTTACGAACCGACTCTTTAGAGTACGGTACGACCAAAATTACTCGGAACTAAAGAAAATTGAAGCCGGTGTACCACAAGGAAGTGTCCTAGGACCAACCCTGTATCTGTTATATACAAGGGATATTCCAGTGGACATCAACGCTATCATGGCCACCTTTGCTGATGATACTGCAATATTGGTGCCAGATAAATCCGTTACGAAGGCTACGCAAAAATTGCAAAATGCAGTCGATAAAGTTAGTGATTGGACGCAGATATGGCGCATCAAACTAAACGAAACAAAATCGACGCATATAAACTTTACAAATAAAAACATAAACAATGTTCCAATTTATATAAACAGTACAGCAGTACCTTACTCCAATACCGCCAAATATCTTGGAATGACTTTGGATGCAAAGCTTGAATGGAAAGAGCACATCAAAAAGAAAAGAGAAGAACTAAACTTGAAGTACAGAAAAATTTACTGGTTACTAGGAAAGAACTCTGACCTATCTATCCAGAACAAACTAATGTTATATAAGCAAGTATTGAAACCCGTTTATACATATGGCATCCAACTATGGGGCTGTACAAAGAAAACAAATGCTGAACCCATCCAAAAATTCCAAAGCAAGGTCCTTCGTGGAATAATTGATGCCCCTTGGTATATAAGAAATAGCGATCTACATCGTGACCTTCAAATTGAAATGGTTAGCTGATGGTCTAAAAGCTATGGGAAAGTGTTATAACTTTAAAATTCCCCCAATGCGATTTAAAAATTAAGAAATAAAAATCATTTGTCGATCTTTCATAGATTGGTCCTGATTCACCGGTGGTTTTAGTGCGGTAAGAGTCCCACACTACTTGGTACCGAAACCGATTCTTACCGAGTGCCTTTGAAGATTTCCATCGGATAATTAAAAAAAAAAATATTTTAAAAATGCATTAATAGTTTTTTTTTCAAATTTCAATGCATAGCTACTAGTAAATACTTAAAACTGGCACACCAATTGTTTTTTTTTTTTTAAGTTTAATAAAAATTTTATATATAATAATTTTTATAAAAATTTTATATATAATAATTTTTTTTAGAAAACTACTCCAACGATTTAAAATTGTGTTTGCATGTATTCATATTTTTTCAAGTAATCAGATGGCTTTCTTAGTTTTGAGCTCAATTCCACTTAACTGTTTTGTTATGCAATTGATAGAACAAGTTTCATGTTCGTTACCATTTTCCATAATTACTTGCATATTTTTAAAAGTTCTCAAGTTCCAAGCAACTATACGTATAAGAGCGAGTTCGTGCGATCCAGTCGTGCATTTTATTTGTTTACATAATCGAAGTTTTTTTATGAATAGTTATAAAATAAAAAAAAGTATGATTATCAGGTCGATTGTTTTGCTGTTCTTATTTCTGGAAAACCTTAAGTTGAAATAGTCAATTTTTTTCTTAAAACACGCTTCAATAAACAATAATAAAACAAAAAAAAAGTTTTAACGAAAAACGCTGCATTTTTACTAGGTACCGGCGTGCATCTCTGGAAAAAAAACTAAAGAATAGTCAAGACACTTGTGATAAGAAGACAAAGCGATGAAGCTACAATAACACACTGCTCGATCGTGCAATTTTGTTTTTCAATTATTTTCTAATATACTTTTCCGATTTTGTTGTACAAGCTTTCAATTAATACAGAAACAGTGAAAGAACATTTCTAATAAATTATTTTATCAGTTTAATTAATTAACATCAAACAACAATAAAAGTGTACTTGCAACTCATTATTCTCATAATAAAGCATTATCACTATCGTCTACCATGTCACCTACCACGCGGAAAACGTCAACAAATAACCCATCTGACAGCGTAGAAACAAGTGATGAAAAACTTTGGACAAATTTGGAGCTTCGCTTAAAACAACAATCCAAACAAATTAAAACTTTAATTGAGAACAGCAGAAAGGAATTATCTGCGAAAATTGATGAAGCGCTAGGAAATCTTACTAATAGATTCTCGCAAATTGATAAAATAATAACCACAATGACTGAAAGAATTGAAAGTCTCGAAAAACAACAAACTAATATTCCTTTGGAGGTGAAACGTGAAGATCCTAACGTACCTGTTTTAATGAATAAAATTGATTTTTTGGAACGTGAAAGTGTGTCTGCTGATGTTGTGCTTAATGGTGTTCCTAAAACAAGCAATGAGGACTTGCATGATCTGGTAAACAAACTTTGCATCTCTCTAAATTGCACTCCCGCCCCCGTCCTGAAAGACATTTTTCGCACTAAGGCAAAAGGTGCGTCTGTTGACACACCAATAATCATAAAATTCAACAACAGGAAAGATAAAAACACGCTGCTACATTCCATAAGTCAACGATATAAAACTTCAAAGCAATCAATCTGCCTTCGAGATATAAACATGAATTCTGATAATCGAATCTACGTTAATGAAAGTTTAACTACCCACAACCACATGATTTTTCGTGAAGCTTATCATCTCAAACGTCAAAAGAAGGTCTCATCCGTATTCACACGAAATGGACAGGTATATGTACGTCTCACACCTCAGAGCGATATAGTTTTAATTACTTCCAATGATCTCTTGAAAACAACAATTGAATCCCACGAGAGAAACCTTGATGACAACAGAAGTGCAGGCAAACCAACGATCTCTGATAACGATGAATCATCTCAACAGCTTGCGTGAGCAACGCACAATTATTTTTATTATTGTTCTAGTTCCTCTGCACTTGCAGTCTTTAATGTTTCTTTTATTTAATGAATTTGAATTATTATCATTATTGAATTTTTGTAAAGGCAATTATTTTTCTAAGTTATTTCGATTTAGTTACTTCAATTTTTTTATTTTGTACTCTAAATTCATCTTTCTTATTGCAAAACATGAATATAAATATCTGTGCATGCTGTCTCCTATAGTTTTTTATACCAGAATATATTATTCTTTTATTGTTTTCATTTATGATTACAATTAGTGGCAATAGAGTTCTTGGTGGTGGTGTTCTTGATAACTCTCGTATCATGTTAAATATTTTATGCAATCAGAAAAAAGGTTTAAATGTGTGCCATATTAATGCGCAAAGTCTCAATGCAAAGCTCGATGAATTTCGAAATCTTTTTGTTGGATCGTGTGTAGATGTTTTGTGTGTAACTGAGACGTGGTTTAAACCTGGGATAAGTAATGCTTTTTATTCACTTAATGGTTATAAGGTTTTTCGCGTTGACAGGCAACACAGTGGCGGTGGGGGTGTTGCTATTTACATAAAAAGTAAAATACATGCAAAAATGCTCTGTTCTTCAAACCCAGGAGATGCAATTGAATATTGTTTTTTGGATGTTATGAATGGAAGAAATAAGACTTTGTTGGGAGTAGTATATAGACCACACAACTACATAAATTTAAATCCTTTTTACACTATTCTTGAAGACATATGTTCTTCTTTCTCTGAAATCTTAATCAGTGGCGATTTCAATTGTAATCTGCTTGTACGTGAAACTTCCGTAGATTTCATACAGTCAATGCATTCGCTTGATTTGTATCCTGTTAATGCGACTACACCTACTCATTTTACAAACACCAATGAAACTCTTTTGGATCTATTTCTTGTAAGTGAGCGAAGCAATGTTGAGTTTTATAGTCAACTATCTACGCCAATGTTTTCAAGACATGATCTAATCTTCATGACGTTAAAAAGTGATTTGCTTTATTCACCTCCTACTTATACTTATAGGGATTTCAAAAATTTAAACACTGCATCCTTGGAACAGAATATCTTCCAAATAAATTGGCAAGATATCTATTTCATGGTATCTCCAGACGAACAAATTGAATTTTTGCAAAATAAAATACGTTATCTGTTCAATGCTCATGTACCGCTCAAGACAAAAATTGTTAACGTCCCTTATCTTGGCGGACACTTTTTGGCGGAATCCAATAATTTTGATATCTGAATTTGTAGCTAATTAAATGCTAATTTGTTGCTCAAACCAAAAATTTGTAGCTCGAGTACTCTTCGAGTTATTCAATTTTCCGCTAAAATAAGTCTGAAGTTAGCGGTAAAAATTTAAAATAACACTAATTTTACTTTTAATTTGTAACCTGAATTTGTAGCTAATTAAATGCTAATTTGTTGCTCAAACCCCGATTTTGTAGCTCTAACGGTTTTTCAAATATTCAAAATTCCGCTAAAATAAGACTGAAGTTAGCGGACGAAAATTTGAAAATCATAATTGTGTTAATGCCCAAAATTGTAGCTTTTTGAATGCTAATTTGTTGCGCAAAAATTAATTTTGTATCTTTTATGCATAATTTTTTATTTACAGTTAAGGCTTAAAAAAGTGCATTTCCGGTTTCACTAACATAGGCTCGGAAAAATGCCAGCGGAATCTTAAAAAAATAGATTTTCAATGTTTTTTTTTTGCGAAAATGTGTAGCATATCTTATGCTAATTTGTTGCTCTAACTAAAAATTTGTAGCTCCAACGGTTTTTTTGGTACTCAATTTCCCGCTGGCTAAAAAGTTAGCTAAAAATCAAGCCCTTAAAATCTAAAAAAATGACAAAATCCAAAAATTTTTTTTGCCAAAATTTGAAGACTCCTCTAACTAGATAAGTCACCAAACCGCGATTTTGCAGCTCGCTTGGTTTTCTTTGCATTCAATTTCCCGCTAAAATAAGACATTACCCCCTGTGTAACGGACAAAATTAAAAAAAAAATTAATTAAAAATTTTTTTTTTATGTCAGAATTTGTAGCTTTTTAAATTAAAATTTGTTGCGCAAAAATTAATTTTGTACCTTGAATAGTTCGTTTTTTATTTGAAATTCAAATTCAAAAATGAGCATTTCCGGTTTCACTAACATAGGCTCGGAAAAATGCCAGCGGAATCTTAAAAAAATAGATTTTCAATGTTTTTTTTTTTCAAAAATATGTAGCATATCCTATGCTAATTTGTTGCTCTAACTAAAAATTTGTAGCTCCAACGGTTTTTTTTGGTACTCAATTTCCCGCTGGCTAAAAAGTTAGCTAAAAATCAAGCCCTTAAAATCTAAAAAAATGACAAAATCCAAAAATTTTTTCTGCCAAAATTTGAAGACTCCTCCAACTAGATAAGTCACCAAATCGCGATTTTGTAGCTCGCTTGGTTTTCTTTGCATTCAATTTCCCGCTAAAATAAGACATTACCCCCTGTGTAACGGACAAAATTAAAAAAAAAATTAATTAAAAAATTTTTTTTATGTCAGAATTTGTAGCTTTTTAAATTAAAATTTGTTGCGCAAAAATTAATTTTGTACCTTGAATAGTTCGTTTTTTATTTGAAATTCAAATTCAAAAATGAGCATTTCCGGTTTCACTAACATAGGCTCGGAAAAATGCCAGCGGAATCTTAAAAAAATAGATTTTCAATGTTTTTTTTCGCAAAAATGTGTAGTATATCTTATGCTAATTTGTTGCTCTAACTAAAAATTTGTAGCTCCAACGGTTTTTTTGGTACTCAATTTCCCGCTGGCTAAAAATCAAGCCCTTAAAATCTAAAAAAATGACAAAATCCAAAATTTTTTTTTGCCAAAATTTGAAGACTCCTTCAACTAGATAAGTCACCAAACCGCGATTTTGTAGCTCGCTTGGTTTTCTTTGCATTCAATTTCCCGCTAAAATAAGACATTACCCCTGTGTAACGGACAAAATTTAAAAAAAAAATTAATTAAAATTTTTTTTTATGTCAGAATTTGTAGCTTTTTAAATTAAAATTTGTTGCGCAAAAATTAATTTTGTACCTTGAATAGTTCGTTTTTATTTGAAATTCAAATTCAAAAATGAGCATTTCCGGTAAACTAACATAGGCTCGGAAAAATGCCAGCGGAATCTTAAAAAAATAGATTTTCAATGTTTTTTTTTTGCAAAAATGTGTAGCATATCCTATGCTAATTTGTTGCTCTAACTAAAAATTTGTAGCTCCAACGGTTTTTTTTGGTACTCAATTTCCCGCTGGCTAAAAATCAAGCCCTTAAAATCTAAAAAAATGACAAAATCCAAAATTTTTGTTTGCCAAAATTTGAAGACTCTTCCAACTAGATAAGTCACCAAACCGCGATTTTGTAGCTCGCTTGGTTTTCTTTGCATTCAATTTCCCGCTAAAATAAAACATTACCCCCTGTGTAACGGACAAAATTTAAAAAAAAAATTAATTAAAAAATTTTTTTTATGTCAGAATTTGTAGCTTTTTAAATTGAAATTTGTTGCGCAAAAATTAATTTTGTACCTTGAATAGTTCGTTTTTTATTTGAAATTCAAATTCAAAAATGAGCATTTCCGGTTTCACTAACATAGGCTCGGAAAAATGCCAGCGGAATCTTAAAAAAATAGATTTTCAATGTTTTTTTTTGCAAAAATGTGTAGCATATCCTATGCTAATTTGTTGCTCTAACTAAAAATTTGTAGCTCCAACGGTTTTTTTGGTACTCAATTTCCCGCTGGCTAAAAATCAAGCCCTTAAAATCTAAAAAAATGACAAAATCCAAAATTTTTGTTTGCCAAAATTTGAAGACTCTTCCAACTAGATAAGTCACCAAACCGCGATTTTGTAGCTCGCTTGGTTTTCTTTGCATTCAATTTCCCGCTAAAATAAAACATTACCCCCTGTGTAACGGACAAAATTAAAAAAAAAAAATTAATTAAAAATTTTTTTTTATGTCAGAATTTGTAGCGGGAAATTGAGTACCAAAAAAACCGTTAGAGCTACAAATTTTTAGTTAGAGCAACAAATTAGCATAGGATATGCTACACATTTTTGCAAAAAAAAACATTGAAAATCTATTTTTTTAAGATTCCGCTGGCATTTTTCCGAGCCTATGTTAGTGAAACCGGAAATGCTCATTTTTGAATTTGAATTTCAAATAAAAAACGAACTATTCAAGGTACAAAATTAATTTTTGCGCAACAAATTTTAATTTAAAAAGCTACAAATTCTGACATAAAAAAAAAATTTTTTAATTAATTTTTTTTTTAATTTTGTCCGTTACACAGGGGGTAATGTCTTATTTTAGTGGGAAATTGAATGCAAAGAAAACCAAGCGAGCTACAAAATCGCGGTTTGGTGACTTATCTAGTTGGAGGAGTCTTCAAATTTTGGCAGAAAAATTTTTTGGATTTTGTCATTTTTTTAGATTTTAAGGGCTTGATTTTTAGCTAACTTTTTAGCCAGCGGGAAATTGAGTACCAAAAAAACCGTTGGAGCTACAAATTTTTAGTTAGAGCAACAAATTAGCATAGGATATGCTACACATTTTTGCAAAAAAAAAACATTGAAAATCTATTTTTTTAAGATTCCGCTGGCATTTTTCCGAGCCTATGTTAGTGAAACCGGAAATGCTCATTTTTGAATTTGAATTTCAAATAAAAAACGAACTATTCAAGGTACAAAATTAATTTTTGCGCAACAAATTTTAATTTAAAAAGCTACAAATTCTGACATAAAAAAAAAAATTTTTAATTAATTTTTTTTTTAATTTTGTCCGTTACACAGGGGGTAATGTCTTATTTTAGCGGGAAATTGAATGCAAAGAAAACCAAGCGAGCTGCAAAATCGCGGTTTGGTGACTTATCTAGTTAGAAGAGTCTTCAAATTTTGGCAAAAAAAAATTTTGGATTTTGTCATTTTTTTAGATTTTAAGGGCTTGATTTTTAGCTAACTTTTTAGCCAGCGGGAAATTGAGTACCAAAAAAACCGTTGGAGCTACAAATTTTTAGTTAGAGCAACAAATTAGCATAAGATATGCTACACATTTTCGCAAAAAAAAAACATTGAAAATCTATTTTTTAAGATTCCGCTGGCATTTTTCCGAGCCTATGTTAGTGAAACCGGAAATGCACTTTTTTAAGCCTTAACTGTAAATAAAAAATTATGCATAAAAGATACAAAATTTATTTTTGCGCAACAATTAGCATTCAAAAAGCTACAATTTTGGGCATTAACACAATTATGATTTTCAAATTTTCGTCCGCTAACTTCAGTCTTATTTTAGCGGAATTTTGAATATTTGAAAAACCGTTAGAGCTACAAAATCGGGGTTTGAGCAACAAATTAGCATTTAATTAGCTACAAATTCAGGTTACAAATTAAAAGTAAAATTAGTGTTATTTTAAATTTTTACCGCTAACTTCAGACTTATTTTAGCGGAAAATTGAATAACTCGAAGAGTACTCGAGCTACAAATTTTTGGTTTGAGCAACAAATTAGCATTTAATTAGCTACAAATTCAGATATCAAAATTATTCGATTCCGCCAAAAAGTGTCCGCCAAGATAAGGGACGTAAATTGTTAGGTTTCCAAATAACTGTTGGTTTACTCCTGAAATTCAGAGATTAAAAAACCAACGAGATTATATGTATAAAAGATGGAAAAGGTTCAAATTGCCGGGGTTTTATGAAGATTTTCGTTTGTTACGGAACGAAGTGAAATCCAAGATCAGGCAAGCTAAAAAGGTATATTATTCCGAGCGGCTCGATAGTAGTCAACCTACGTCTGTTTTGTGGAAAAATTTGAGAGATATAGGGGTCGGACGTAATAAAACTCAAGACTTGGATGCAATAAATCCAGATGAACTTAATGCTACATTTTTAAAGTCTCAAAGATCTACTCTGCAGCCACATCATCTTCTGATAGCATTAGTGCTAATTCTTTCAGTTTTCGAGAATTGAACAAACAGATGTTGTTAAAGCTATCCTGAGTATTAAATCTAGTCTGCTGGTCTTGACGATATCCATCCACTTTTTGTAAAAATTATTTTACCACATATTTTACCAGTATTGACTTACATTTTCAACTCAATCATCCTCACATCACGTTTTCCTGCAGTATGGAAATATGCTAAAGTAGTTCCTATACTTAAAACGCCTGGTAATCGATTGAGTGAGCCTGAATACAGGCCCATTTCGATTTTACCTTATCTTTCGAAAGTCATGGAAAAACTTCTTCACCTTCAATTATCCTTTTTTCTGAAAACGAACAACCTTATATGTCAAAATCAATCTGGATTCCGGCCTCGACATAGTTGTATGTCGGCGTTGTTAAAAGTATCTGATGACATTAGAATTGCAGTTAGTAATGACTTGGTAACGTTTTTAACCCTGTAGGATTTCTCGAAGGCATTCGATACGGTTGACCATATGCTATTAGTAACTAAATTGAAAAGCAATTTCAGAATTTCCAGTAATGCTGCTCACTTGATTCAATCCTACCTTTGCGGAAGAAAACAGTCGGTGTAATTTAAACGAGCATTCAAGATCAAAGTTTCTTGATATATTGAGTGGAGTTCCCCAAGGATCCATTTTAGGTCCACTCCTTTTTACAGTTTTTATCAATGATTTACCACAATGTATCAGCGAAGCAAAAGTCCATATGTATGCAGACGACGTGCAACTTTATTTTTCCTGCAAGCTTGGATTAATTGAAGATGGTGTCGTTAGGCTTAACAGCGAGCTACAAAATATTGTGGACTGGGCTGAGAAAAATGGTTTGCAATTGAATCCTAAGAAATCAAAGTGCTTAGTTGTCTATAGAAATAAACTGGATTTAAGCTATTTTCCAGCTGTTTCTCTTGGGTTGCAATCCAATTGAATATGTTGAAAAAGTAAAAAATCTTGGAGTCTTGTTCAATTCAATATTAAGGTGGGATGACCATGTAAGAGGTGTTATTGGGAAAGTGTACGGGTGCCTAAGGTGCCTGTGTATGTCTAAACACTATACACCATTTTCCACAAGACTAATGCTTGCAAGAACTCTTATAATTCCCATTATTACTTACGGATGTCAAATAACCTTTTATAACTGTTCAGACACTAGAAGAAAGCTTAATGTGGCCTTTAATAACATTTGTCGTTATGTTTATGATCTTAAGCGTTACGATCATGTCTCACGTTATACAAAAAACATTCTCGGTTGTAATTTAGAAACGTTATTAAATTTTGTAATATAAAGGCCTTGCACACGATTATTGTGACCAAAGAACCAACTTACCTCTATGAAAAAATTAGTTTCTCTGTATCTTCGCGGTCATTAGTTTTAATACAGCCCCACATTCAACTCTATATCTACCGAACGCCAGTTTTTCGTGGGCACCATTCGCTTATGGAATTCTTTGCCCCTTATTATAAGAAGACAGTACTGTGCGCGTAATTTTTATAATGTTTTGTTTTTGCATTTGAAAGATGAATAGAACTTTTCTTTTAGTTTTGATTTATTTAGTAGTTTTCTAATATAATTTATATATTTAAATATTCGAAAAACAGTTGCCTAGCCTAGAGTAAGTCTTAAAATTCAATTTTCTAGCTTCATTTTTAATTAATTACCATGAATTTATACTTTTGCAACCTTAAAGATTTAACGGTCTAATGTAAAAGATTTGAAATACAATAAATAAATGAAATGAAATGATAATTTATAATTTGTATGTTTTTCAATATTTACTGTTTTTTTCTCAAGAATGTTCTAAGCACTGATCTCTATAATACACTGGATAGTGTATTCCTTATAATGTATAACAGTTTCTTTGCTTCCATTTGAAGATGACAATTAGGTGGTCGGCTTCATAATTTGACGTCTGAATTATACAAAAAAAAAGTATTTTCCAGATAGGGATGTGCGGTATTGAAACAACATCGATTTCAACATCGAAGACAAAATATCGATGTCAATAAATATCGAACCGAAAACATCGATGCTACTTAACATCGATGTTTTTTCAGGTGTTTTTGTTTAAGTTTTTTGTTTGACCAAAGCAAAAAATGCGTCATGCTGTGCTCTAATGTATTTTTGCTTGCAAAATTTCTGGTGCCGGCTATTTTTTCTTAAGTTTCTTAAAATCGATTTAAGTTTTTATACAAATGAAAAATATGAAGTCATAA